>OU342739.1:539017213-540248233 GCA_910589765.1 Avena atlantica | reverse complement strand
GAGAGAGATTGGATTAGATCTTCATACCCTTGAAGATTCGCACAGCGGAACGTTCGTCGGAACGTGGGTGATGTAGTCGTACTCGCTTCTCCTCCTCGCGATCCGATCCGATCTAGCACCACAAGTGGCGGTGCCTCCGTGAGATGCACACGTGCAACACCTCGACGTCTCCTCCTTCCTCGGACCAGCGAGTATGGTGGAGAGATAGATTGGATCTACAACACGATGGCGTGGTGTATATGGTGGAGAATTTCTGCTGCAGGGCTTCGCCTACAAACAGTCGGGAGGGAGAGAGGAAGGTAAGCAAGGCTGCTAGGCTTGGAGGAAGGTGTGGTGGGGGGGGGGGGGGCGCACCACCCCTCTATATATAGTGGGGGGCGTCCAGCCCTTGCCCCTCCTCCAAGCCTATCTCTAGTTTAAACAATTTAAACTCTCCCTTAACTAGAAATCCTATCTCTAGTTTAAACGATTTAAACTCTCCCTTATCTAGAAATTCTATCCCGAGATTTAAACGAGTCAAATCTCTCTAGAATCGGCTGGGCCCTATGGGGCCTTGTGCCCCTGGCCCAATGCGGCCAGGACACTCCCTCATAGGCCCATGCCCCCTCCCGGAAGGTGGGGCCACGTTGGTCCCCTTCCGGAAGGTTCTAGAATCTTCCGGTACAATACCGATTAACCCGGAACAATTCCGAAACTCCAAAACTGCACTGCCTTATATGAATCTTATTCTCCAGACCATTCCGGAACCTCTCGTGATATCCCGGATCCCATCCGAGACTCCGAAAAAAAATTCATAAACCAATTATCCAATCTATCCTAGCGTCGAGATACGTTAAGTGTGTGACCCTGTGGGTTCGAGAATATGTAGACATGATCTTGTATCAATAATCAACAACGGGGTCTGGGCACCCATATTAAATCCCACACATTCATCGATGATCATATCGGATGAACCACGATGCCAGGATTCAATCAATCCCATATATATTTCCCTTCGTCTCGCGATATTTTACTGCCCGAGATTCGATCGTCGGTACCGTCATACCTAGTTCAATCTCGTTCACAGCAAGTACTTTACTCGTTCCGTAATCCGATATCACTTTGTGATTAACTCCTTAACCACATGCTTGCAAGCGGTGTTGTTGATATCGATTACCGGTGGGCCCAAAGTATATCTCTCCGACTTGGGAGGGACAAATTCCATCTCGATACATACAACCCAACAGATACTTTCCGATCACCTGAGAGACACCTTTATGATCACCCTCTCATAGGATGACGTTTGATGACCTCAAAGCTTTCTTCCGATACCAGGGAGTTGCATTATCTCATGGTCTAAGGAATACAATATTTGACATAGGAAAAGCTTCGCAAAGACGAACACGATGACACGATCTAATTGCTCTGCTTTGTTTGGGTCTATCCACCATATCATTCTCCCAATGATATGATCTCATTATCAATTGACAACTCATGTCTATGGTTAGGAAACCTTAACCATCATTGATCAATGAGCTAGTCCATAGAGGCGTACTAGGGACACGGTGTTGTTCACAAACCACACAAGTATTAAAGTTTCCGCTTAATACAATTCTAGCATGGAATATAAACTTTACCATGAACATGAATTATAATAATAACATCTTTATTATTGCCTCTAGGGCATAATTCCAACAGTCTCCCACTTGCACTAGAGTCAATAATCTAGTTTACATTTGGCAACAATCTCACACCCATGGCACTGAGGTGTTGATCATGTTTTACACGTGGAAGAGGTTTAGTCAATGGATCTGCGACATTTAGATTCGTATGTACTTTGCTAATCTTCAGATCTCCATCTGCTATATAATCTCGGATTATATGAAACTTGCGGTTGATATGCTTGGCCTTTGGATGATATCTTGGTTCCTTAGCGAGTGCTATGGCGCCAGTGTTGTCACACAATATCTCCAGTGGGTCCAATGCACTTGGAACCACGCCAAGCTCAGTGATGAAGTTTCTGATCCAAACTCCTTCACTTGACGCTTCTGCAGCAGCCATGTATTCCGCTTCTACTGTAGATCCCGCGATCACGCTTTGCTTGCAGCTTCTCCAGCTCACAGCTCCTCCATTCAAAATATAAACGTATCCTGTCTGAGATTTAGAATCATCCTTGGCGGTGTCAAAACTAGCGTCGACGTAACCTTTTACGACAAGCTGTTCATCACCCTCATAGACTAAGAACATTTCTTTAGTCCTATTTAGGTACTTTAGGATGTTCTTCACGGCTGTCCAGTGTTCCACTCCTGGATCACTTTGATATCTGCTCGTCAAACTAAGAGCATTGGACACATCCGGTCTAGTACACAGCATGGCATACATGATAGAACCTATGGCCGAGGCATAAGGCACTTTGCTCATAGCTTCCATATCATTTACCGTAGCTGGACACTGAGCCTTGCTCAATATCTTACCTGACAACATAGGCACTGAACCTTTCTTTGCCTTATCCATTCTGAACCTTTTCAGAACTTTGTCTAGGTATGTACTCTGGCTTAAAGCTATCAGGCGTCTTTGTCTATCTCTATAGA
This sequence comes from Avena atlantica, assembly GCA_910589765.1. Lineage (NCBI taxonomy): Eukaryota > Viridiplantae > Streptophyta > Magnoliopsida > Poales > Poaceae > Avena > Avena atlantica. The sequence continues at coordinate 540,245,663 of OU342739.1, read as the reverse complement.
TCTTGATGCCCAATATATAAGCAGCTTCACCTAGGTCTTTCATTGAAAAACACTTGTTCAAATAACTCTTCACATCGTTAAGCATGTTGATGTCATTTCCGATAATCAATATGTCATCCACATATAGTACCAGAAACGTCACCGAGCTCCTACTCACTTTCTTGTAGATGCAAGCTTCGTAGCAATTTGGAACAAATCCAAAGCTCTTGATCACTTGATCAAAACGAAGGTTCCAACTCCGAGATGCTTGCTTCAGTCCATAAATGGAACGCTGAAGTTTGCATACTTTACTAGCATCCTTAGGATCGACAAAACCCTCGGGTTGCATCATATACAACTCTTCATCAATGTTGCCATTGAGGAAAGCAGTCTTGACATCCATGTGCCATATTTCATAATCATGAAACGCAGCAATTGCTAATAAAATCCGAATGGACTTAAACATCGCTACGGGAGAGAAAGTCTCATCGTAGTCAACACCTTGAACTTGTCGAAAACCTTTCGCGACAAGCCGTGCTTTATAGACGGTAACATTACCATCCGCGTCCGTTTTCTTCTTGAAGATCCATTTGCACTCAACGGCCTTTCGGTCGCTAGGAGGGTCCACCAAAGTCCATACTTGGTTTTCGCTCATGGATCCCAATTCGGATTTCATGGCTTCCAGCCATTTCTCAGAGTCTGGGCTCATCATCGCTTCCTCATAGTTCGTAGGTTCACTGTCTTCTACCAAGAAGACAGTCAAGACAGGGTTGCCGTACCACTCAGGAGGGGCACGCGACCTTGTCGACCTGCGACGTTCAGTAGCAGCATCGTCCGAAGCTTCATGATCCTTGTCATTAGCTTCCTCTATTGTTGGTGCAGGCGGCACTGGAACAATTTCAGGTGCTACGTTACTCTCCAATTCAAGAGAAGGTTCAATAACCTCGTCAAGCTCTACTTTCCTCCCACTCACTTCTTTCGAGAGAAACTCCTTCTCAAGAAAGGAACCGTTCTTTGCGACAAACACTTTGCCTTCGGTTCTGTAATAGAAGGTATACCCAATAGTTTCCTTAGGGTATCCTATGAAGACACATTTCTCCGCTTTGGGTTCGAGCTTGTCCGGCATCAACTTCTTGACGTAAGCTTCGCATCCCCAAACTTTAAGAAACGACAACTTAGGTTTAGCACCAAACCACAGTTCATACGGTGTCGTCTCAACGGATTTAGATGGAGCCCTATTTAAAGTGAATGCAGCGGTTTCTAATGCATAACCCCAAAATGATAACGGCAAATCAGTAAGAGACATCATTGATCGGACCATATCTAATAGGGTTCGATTCCGGCGTTCAGACACACCATTGCGCTGTGGTGTTCCGGGTGGCGTGAGTTGTGAAACGATTCCACTTGCTTTAAGATGCGTGAGAAAATCATAACTCAAATATTCGCCCCCACGATCGGATCGTAGAAACTTAATCTTTCTGTTACGATGGTTCTCCACTTCATTCTGAAATTCTTTGAACTTTTCAAACGTTTCAGATTTATGTTTCATTAAATAGATATACCCATATCTACTTAAGTCATCGGTAAAAGTGAGAAAATAGCGATATCCACCGCGCGTCGAAACACTCATCGGTCCGCATACATCGGTATGTATGATTTCCAACAAGTCCGTTGCTCGCTCCATCATACCGGAGAACGGGGTTTTGATCATCTTGCCCATGAGGCATGGTTCGCATGTGTCAAATGATTCAAAATCAAGAGACTCCAAAAGTCCATCAGAATGGAGTTTTCTTCATGCGCTTTACACCAATATGACCTAGACGACAGTGCCACAAATAAGTAGTATTATCACTATCTACTTTGCATCTCTTAGCCTCAATGTTATGGATGTGTGTTTCATCCCTTTCGAGATTTAGAAGAAATAAACCATTCACAAGAGGTGCATGACCATAAAAGATGTTACTCATATAAATAGAACAACCATTATTATCCGATTTAAATGAATAACTGTCTTGCAATAAACACGATCCAGAAATAATGTTCATGCTCAACGCAGGCACATAATAACATTTATTAAGGTTTAAAACTAATCCCGAAGGTAAAACTAAGGAGAGCGTGCCGACGGCCATCACATCAACTCTTGATCCGTTGCCAACGCGCATCGTCACCTCATCCCTCGAAAGCCGCCGTCTATTCCGTAGCTCCTGTTTCGAGTTACAAATATTAGCAACTGAACCGGTATCAAATACCCAGGCACTACAACGAGGGCTAGTAAGGAAAACATCAATAACATGTATATCAAATATACCTTTGATGGTGCCAGCCTTCTTGTCCGCTAAGTACTTCGGACAGTTGCGCTTCCAGTGACCCTTGTCCTTGCAATAGAAGCACTCAGTGTCCGGCTTGGGACCAGACCTGAGCTTCTTCTCAGCAGGGGCATTGAGCTTGCCGCCGCCCTTCTTGAAGGGCTTCTTTGCTCCCTTACCTTTCTTAAAGGAGGGCTTGTTGACCATCAACACATGATTATCCTTCTTGATGTCCACTTCCGCAGCCTTCAGCTTTGCGAAGAGCTCGGTGATCATATCAGTGGAACCAATCTGATTATGAGTCACTACAAAACTTTTGTAGCTGGGAGGGAGTGATTGCAGAACCCTGTCAATCTTGAGCTCCTCTGGAATCGTGCATTCCAGTTGCTCAAGGCGTTGAGTGTAGCCTGACATCTTTATGGCGTGCTCACTAACGGAACTCCCTTCCTCCATCTTGCAGTTAAAGAACTTCTTAGAGATCTCATATCTCTCAGAACGGGCTTGAGTCTGAAACATGGTTTTCAGCTCCTCGAGAATCTCAAAGGGCCCGGGATAGGTTTCAAAACGATTTTGAAGCTCCGGTTCCATAGCAAACAACATGGTGCTCTTAATCACACCATAATCATCTTTGCGCGACTGACAGACAACTTTCTCATCAGCCGGCGCAGTTGCAGCAGGGGGGTCACCTAACGCTTTACCAAGGACATAGTCCTTTTGTCCGCCAGACAGAATGATTCTTAGATTGCGGAACCAATTGGTGAAGCTAGACCCATTGTTTCTAAGCTTTTCCTTCTCAGCAAAAACGTTGAAGTTGAAGTTGGATTTGGCCATGTGATCTACAGTATTTGCAAGTACAATTTAGACTATGTTCATGATAAATAGTTCAACTTAATCAAATTACTAGATGAACTCCCACTAAATTCAACATCCCTCAAGTTGTTTAGTGAACACGATCCAAATTCACCACACCTAATCCGATCATCACGAGAAGAGATGTGGTTTCAATGGTGGACAACAAAGTGTCGATCATATCATTCATATGACTCATGCTTAACCTTTCGGTTCTTGTGTTCCGAGGCCATGTCTGTACATGCTAGGCTCGTCAAGTTAGACCCAAGTATTTCCGCGTGTGCAAAAACTGGCTTGCACCCGTTGTATGTGAGCGTAGAGTCTATAGCACCCGATCATCACGTGATGCTTGGAAACGACGAACTTTCGCAACGGTGCATACTTGGGGAGAACACAGTTTTTATCTTGATCTTTAAGTGAGGAATCATCTTATAATGCTACCGTCGCGATCTAAGCATAATAAGATACATAAAGGATAAACATCACATGCATATAACTTTATGTGACATGGTATAGCCAATCCTCGCGCAATGATCTCCATCTTGTGCGTTCCGGCATGATCTCCATCACTCCACCATGATTGCCTCCACCACGAATAGCAACTACAACTATTGCTAACTACTTAGCGATAAAGTAAAGCTATTACATGGCGTATAAGAAGTTGACTCGCAGGTCATACACAATTATAAAGACAACCATATGGCTCCTGCCGGTTGTGTACTCATCGACATGCAAGTCGTGAAACATTACAAAACATGATCATCGCATACAATATACACATCACATCTTGGGCCATACCATATCACAGAAAACACTCCCTGCAAGAACAAGTTAGACGCCTCTACTTTGTTGTTGCATGTTTTACGTGGCTTATGGGAGTAGATGCTAAGAACGATTCTTACCTACGGAAAGCCACAACGGTGATATTATGGTTGCCAAACTCCGGTGTTAATCCCATGACAACTATAGTGAGAGAAACTGACATCCACCAGCCGCATGTGTGGAACAAGCCACACGTCAAGTGCGGAACCGGTATCGCGAACTACGTCGCGTAAGGTTGGCCTGGACCGCTTCAATCTCACTATCCCGCGTCATAAGAAGAACACAAACAAGAGGCTTGCAACAGAAAACATCAACGCCCGCAACAACCATGTTGCGTTTTACTCGTGAAACACATCTACGCATAGATCTAGCTCTGATACCACTGAAGGGTTTCGCGGCATAGTAAATCAAAATTTTCTACGGAGCGAACAGAGGGAAAGCCAAGTTCTAATCTAGGAGATGCAAACAACGAGAGAGATTGGATTAGATCTTCATACCCTTGAAGATTCGCACAGCGGAATGTTCGTCGGAACGTGGGTGATGTAGTCGTACTCGCTTCTCCTCCTCGCGATCCGATCCGATCTAGCACCACAAGTGGCGGTGCCTCCGTGAGATGCACACGTGCAGCACCTCGACGTCTCATCCTTCCTCGGACCAGCCAGTATGGTGGAGAGATAGATTGGATCTACAACACGAAGGCGTGGTGTATATGGTGGAGAATTTCTGCTGCAGGGCTTTGCCTACAAACAGTCGGGAGGGAGAGAGGAAGGTAGCAAGGCTGCTAGGGCTTGGAGGAAGGTGTGTGGGGGGGGAGGGGGCGCACCACCCCTCTATATATAGAGGGGGGCGGCCAGCCCTTGCCCCTCCTCCAAGCCTATCTCTAGTTTAAACAATTTAAACTCTCCCTTATCTAGAAATCCTATCTCTAGTTTAAACGATTTAAACTCTCCCTTATCTAGAAATTCTATCCCGAGATTTAAACGAGTCAAATCTCTCTAGAATCGGCTGGGCCCTATGGGGCCTTGTGCCCCTGGCCCAATGTGGCCAGGACACTCCCTCATAGGCCCATGCCCCCTCCCGGAAGGTGGGGCCACGTTGGTCCCCTTCCGGAAGGTTCTAGAAGCTTCCGGTACAATACCGATTAACCCGGAACAATTCCGAACTCCAAAAACTGCACTGCCTTATATGAATCTTATTCTCCGGACCATTCCAGAACCTCTCGTAATATCCCAGATCCCATCCGAGACTCCGAACAAAAATTCATAAACCAATTATCCAATCTATCCTAGCGTCGAGATACGTTAAGTGTGTGACCCTGCGGGTTCGAGAATATGCAGACATGATCTTCTATCAATAATCAACAGCGGGGTCTGGGCACCCATATTGACTCCCACACATTCATCGATGATCATATCGGATGAACCACGATGCCAGGATTCAATCAATCCCATATATATATGCCTTCGTCTCGCGATATTTTACTTGCCCGAGATTCGATCGTCGGTACCGTCATACCTAGTTCAATCTCGTTCACAGCAAGTACTTTACTCGTTCCGTAATCCAATATCACTTTGTGATTAACTCCTTAACCACATGCTTGCAAGCGGTGTTGATATCGATTACCGAGTAGGCCCGAAGTATATCTCTCCGACTTGGGAGGGACAAATTCCATCTCGATACATACAACCCAACAGATACTTTCCGATCACCTGAGAGACACCTTTAGGATCACCCTCTCATAGGATGACGTTTGATGACCTCAAAGCTTTCTTCCGATACCAGGGAGTTGCATTATCTCATGGTCTAAGGAATACAATATTTGACATAGGAAAAGCTTCGCAAAGACGAACACGATGACACGATCTAATTGCTCTGCTTTGTTTGGGTCTATCCACCATATCATTCTCCCAATGATATGATCTCATTATCAATTGACAACTCATGTCTATGGTTAGGAAACCTTAACCATCATTGATCAATGAGCTAGTCCATAGAGGCGTACTAGGGACACGGTGTTGTTCACAAACCACACAAGTATTAAAGTTTCCGCTTAATACAATTCTAGCATGGAATATAAATTTTATCATGAACATGAATTATAATAATAACATCTTTATTATTGCCTCTAGGGCATAATTCCAACACTCTCCCCTCTTCTAGAAACCCTATCTCTAGTTTAAACGATTTAAACTCTCTAGGATCGGCTGGGCCCTATGGGGCCTTGTGCCCCTGGCCCAATGCGGCCAGGACACTCCCTCATAGGCCCATGCCCCCTCCCGGAAGGTGGGGACACGTTGGTCCCCTTCCGGAAGGTTCTAGAAGCTTCCGGTACAATACCGATTAACCTGGAACAATTCCGAACTCCAAAAACTGCACTGCCTTATATGAATCTTATTCTCCGGACCATTCCGGAACCTCTCGTGATGTCCCGGATCCCATCCGAGACTCCAAACAAAAATTCATAAACCAATTATCCAATCTATCCTAGCGTCAAGACACGTTAAGTGTGTGACCCTGCGAGTTCAAGAATATGTAGACATGATCTTATATCAATAATCAACAGCGGGGTCTGGGCACCCATATTGACTCCCACACATTCATCGATGATCATATCGGATGAACCACGATGCCAGGATTCAATCAATCCCATATATATATTCCCTTCACCTCGCGATATTTTACTTGCCCGAGATTCGATCGTCGGTACCGTCATACCTAGTTCAATCTCGTTCACAACAAGTACTTTACTCGTTCCGTAATCCGATATCACTTTGTGATTAACTCCTTAACCACATGCTTGCAAGCGGTGTTGATATCGATTACCGAGTGGGCCCGAAGTATATCTCTCCGACTTGGGAGGGACAAATTCCATCTCGATACATACAACCCAACAGATACTTTCCGATCACCTGAGAGACACCTTTATGATCACCCTCTCCTAGGATGACGTTTGATGACCTCAAAGATTTCTTCCGATACCAGGGAGTTGTATTATCTCATGGTCTAAGGAATACAATATTTGACATAAGAAAAGCTTCGCAAAGACGAACACGATGACACAATCTAATTGCTTTGCTTAGTTTGGGTCTGTCCATCATATCATTCTCCAATGAAATGATCTCATTATCAATTGACAACTCATGTCTATGGTTAGGAAACCTTAACCATCATTGATCAATGAGCTAGTCCTTAGAGGCGTACCAGGGACACGGTGTTGTTCACAAACCACACAAGTATTAATGTTTCTGCTTAATACAATTCTAGCATGGAATATAAACTTTATCATGAACATGAATTATAATAATAACATCTTTATTATTGCCTCTAGGGCATAATTCCAACAAGTCCCTCCTCCCCACCGCCGGCGCACCACAAAGCCAAGTTGGGGAGGGACTCCCCTCCCCTTGGTCGGGACCCTCCACCTATAAAAGGAGGGGCAGGGCTCCCCTCCTAGACACACAAGATCCTCTCCTCCAAACCCTAGTACCAAGCCGCCGCCGCCTCCATAGCCGCCGCCGGCCCTAGGGCACTCGCCGCCGCCGCCGTCTAGGTGAAACCCTAGCCGCCGGCCTAGACCCCTCCTCGGCGTGTCTAAACCCTAGATCGTCGAGGGACTCTCTCATACTCCACCATACTCGCTCCGGCTTAAGGCGAAGCCCTGCGAGATCTCCCCTCTACTTTCGGTACCACGCCGTTGTGCTGCCGGAATCGCGAGGAGAGTGCTACAACCTCCGCTGCCTGCTGGAACAAGGGAGAGGAAGGTCTTCGTCGAGTACCGAACGTGTGACCGACTGCGGGAGCGCTGCCGGAACGCAGCGCCGGAAGTATCGTCTACGCGATCTTGAGATCGGGAAGAGTACGACTACATCACCCACGAGAATCCGCTCTCGTTAAACACTTTGGAATCTTCGAGGGTGATTTATTCTATCGACTCGTTGCTACAATCTAGTAGATAGATCTTGGCTTGTTTGTTTGTATGCGGTAGAATTTTTTTGTTTTCCATGCTACGAAACCCTACACAACTTGCTCGGCGAATCGCGGCGTTGAGCAGGTTCATTAGCCGCATGGGCGAAAAAGCCCTGCCTTTCTATCAGCTGCTACGCAAGGAAGACAAATTCGAGTGGACGCCCGAAGCATCCGACACATTCGAAGATCTAAAGCGGCTGCTCTCTACCTTGCCCGTCTTGGTCACGCCAAAGGAGCGCGGACCTCTATTGCTATACATAGCAGCTACACACCAGGTGGTAAGCACCGTGCTTGTGGTCAAAAGACCCGAAGATGGCAAGACCCACGGGGTCCAACGCCCAATCTACTACCTCAGCGAGGTATTGACGCCGACCAAGCAGAGGTACCCTCACTACCAGAAACTCTCCTATGGCGTATTCATGACGGCTCGTCGGCTGAGCCACTACTTCTAGGAGCATCAGGTGATGGTCGTCAACGAAGCACCCCAGAACAGCATCCTGAACAACCCAGAGGCCACAAGACGTGTGGCCCTGTGGGGCATCGAGCTGTCACCTCTAGACATCGTATATGAGAAGCACCACACGATCAAGTCTCAGGTCCTTCTGTACTTCCTCGTCCACTGGATGGAACTGCAGCTGCCAGACACACCGGACATGACACAGTCATGGACGATGCACTTCGACGGCTCCAAGCGCGAGGCCGGAGCAGGAGCCAGAGTCATACTGACCTCCCCGCAGGGCGACAAGATGAAGTACGTCCTCCGGATGAAATTTCGAGCCTCCAACAACGAGGCCGAGTATGAGGCCCTCATCCACGGCATGAGGATGGCCAAGATCTGTGGCGCGACACTCCTGGTCATCTACGAAGACTCAAACCTTGTCGTCCAGCAGACGATGAACGAGTGCGACGCACACGCCGCCAACATGATTGCGTACCGCGCACTCTACAACGCACTCGAAGGAGACTTTGACGGCTGCGAGCTTCGGCACATTAGAAGAGAAAGCAACGAAGAGGCCGACAGATTCGCCAACATCGGCTCCACCTGCGCACGGGTGCCACCAGGTGTGTTCCTTGAACAGATCTGCGTGCCATCCATCAAAAGGAAATTCCCAAAGGGATCACCCGAAGAAGCAGAGCACTCGGGGGCTGCGCTACCCGAAGGACAGGAAGGACCAGAAAAACTCGACACAGAGGTCGCAGTGGTCAACCTGATGCAGGTCATGGCAGTGGAAGAAACATGGACACAACCATTACTCCGATATCTGATAGATGGGGAGCTGCCTGACAGACCGACAAATGCCCGACGCATATCTCGCCGGTCCAAGGCCTTCGCCATCATCAATGGCGAGCTGTACAAACGCAGCATTTCGTGTGTACTCCAAAGGTGCGTCACCATCGGTGACGGCAAAACCATCCTCCAAGACATCCACGAGGGCATCTGCGGCCATCACGCGGGCAGTCGCGCCCTTGTCGCCAAAGCTCTACGAGCTGGGTTCTACTGGACAACGACCATGAACGACGCCAAGGACATTGTACGAAGGTGCAACGGGTGCCAGAGGTTCGCAGATAAACCACACGCACCAGGATCGGAGCTCAGGCCCATACCCCTGGCCTGGCCCTTCGCCCAATGGGGCCTCGACATGATCGACAAATTTCCCAAGTCCTCGAAAGGAGGCCACGTCTACCTCCTGGTCGCATTCGACAAATTCACCAAGTGGATCGAAGCCATGCCCGTTACTAACCAAAAGGGCAAAACGGCCATCAAGTTCTTCAAATCCATTGTATACAGGTTCAGCGTGCCGCACAACATCATCACCGACAATGGGTCGAACTTCTTCTCCAAGGAATTCCAGGACTTCTGCGAAGACCTCGGAATCAACATCACATATGCCTCCATGGCGCACCCGTAAACAAATGGGCAGGTCGAAAAGGCCAACGGCCTCGTCGGTGGCGGCATCAAGAAGCGCCTAATGAGCCCACTCCAGCGACTCGCAGGTGCCTGGACACAAGACCTACCCTCCGTCCTCTGGAGTTTGCGCACAACGCCAAACAGCTCAACTGGCTACACGCCTTTCTTCATGGTGCACGGAGCCGAAGCCGTGTTGCCTGCAGAGGTACACCACAAGGCCCCACGGGTCTTCGCCTACAGCGAAGCCGAATCGACGGCCGCACTCGAAGATGCCGTCTACACCCTCGATGAGGCACGCGACATCGCCGCAACTCGATCAGCGGTCTATCAACAGAGCCTTCGCAAATACCACAGTCGTCGCCTGCGCCCAAGGTCCTTCGTCGAAGGAGACCTAGTATTACGACTCAAGCAAGAGCGACCGAAGAAGCTCGAGTCGCCCTGGGAAAGACCCTACATCGTCATTGAAGTCATCCCACGTGGCGCCTATCACCTCAAGCACGTGGAGTCTGGAGTAGCATACTCCAACCCATAGAACGTCGCACAACTGCGACGCTTTTACCCCTAGCTACCCCCTCCTTTTTACTTTCAATACGGCTATTCAGCCAAGGCTACTCAGCCGAACAATGTACCTCCTCCTTACGATATGAATAAAGCTAAGTGCCTCGCCCCAAAAATTTGTCTATTATTCGCATTTTCTTCATGTTATAACACACTCGGGGGCTCCCCTCACCTCACGACTTCGTCAACTGAGGATAACGCGTGTACACCTGAGTAGCTGACCACGTCAGGCTAACGAAAAGGACACGTATCCAAACAAAGCACCACGTGCTAACAACAATTAACCTCTACAGCAAAGGGCATAACACGCCCAGTCGAGTACATACAAATTTTACATCTATCTTTTTACAGGTCCTACCTATTCTGAAGAATCACCTGCGCACGTTGCTAAAAAATATCTACAATTTGTTCGGCATACTGCCTTACAACCGCATAATATGCACGCATGTCCCACGTGCCACCATCCGACGAAGAGGCGGCACAGCCGCCATAACAGCAAGATCTACATCAGGACGATGCAACCGCACGAGGGAAAGTGCAGCCTTCACCCCTACAACCAGTTGATGCCGCACCAGCTCCCTGACATGATGCACATCCAAGATGTGGTTCTTCCAGGACCTCTTCGGCTAGATTTTCTGGGAGGGGTTGAAAGGAGCAAGGTCAAAGTCCTGCCCAGCCACTGTGGAGTCGCGGATGTAAAACCATCGCCTCCGCCAGTACTGGACAGACTCAGACATACAAAAGAGAAAAAGACAAGGTTGGATTTAAGGGGAATGATGCAGCCGCCGATGGGATAAACGCCATTGGAGCCAGATTGCCTCTTCACGGAATAGAGCTTCCGGAAGAGGCCAAAGTACGGCTCGACACTGAGCCAGCACTCGCAGAAAGTGATGAAGCAGGCGATATGAAGAAGAGAGTTCGGTGAAAGATGATGGAGCTGGATGCCATAAAAGAAAAGCAATCCACGGAGAAAATCGTGGATCAGGAAGGAAAGGCCTTGAAGGACAAAAGCGATGAACATGACCCGAAACCCAGCGGGAGGACGGGGAATTACCTCGTCACTGGGAACTCTAACGGCCTCCCTATCCTGCGGGATCATACCCCGCTCACGGAGCTTGTGGAGGTCACCCTCGCGCGTTTCCGATCGCCGCCAGCCACCATCGGTGACGCGAGTACGGCGGAACCCTTCTTGCCGCCGACGGCAGCACTAGTACCAACTGCGGTGGAGGCCTTCCTGGACTTCCCCATCGCAGTGCGGCGATGATGACGACACGAACGCAAAAACAAGGATGGAAAGGTTAGAAGAAATTCCAGCGCACAGCGAGAAAAGTTCAAAGAAGATGGGAGTAGTGAAACGAGAATGGCTGCGGTGAAAAACAAACTAACTTTTCCCCAATGATTATAAGGACGAGAACGATGCACGACGACCGTTCATCGGGAAGACCTAAAGCCAACATCCAAATCCAACCGTCCACGTGTCGGCACAGCAGCGAGCCGTCGCTCACACGCCGTCCACTACGTACGGAAATCGAGGCGACGCCATAATTATCTCTACGCCGCGCGTGACCAGTCAACTCAAAGTCAGAAGGTGGGACCCATGTTCGTCCAGTCCCGTCATCTTTGGCGCCGCAGACGCCTGAGGTCACAAATCGTCAGCAATGATGCCATCAAAAGCTATACTAACAACGGTTACAATTCTTCGGCTACACAGCTAAAAGTACTCAGTCGAATCTACGATTCGACTAACTACTCGGGGGCTACTCCTATCAGGAGCGCTGGTCGCGCGAAAAAAGATAAAAAACTACACCATTGAACTATTCTTCGAGTCCTACGTCGAGTCTACGACTCTCTACGAGCTCGGGGGCTACTCCCATAGGGAGGATGGATTCAAGCATCCGAAAAATTTGTGTCCTATAGACCTAAAATTCAACAAAGACTGAATTAAAGTCTCTGCTTGTGGCATCCCGCAAAACCACTACTAGAAAATCGCGTTGTTTTTGTGCATTGCATCATCCTGACCGCATGCTCATGTCATCATGCCGCATTGCATTTGAGCATCGTCATCATCTTGCATTGGCTCGCATAAAACTATTTGCAGAAAAACCTATTTTGTGTTTTCTAAAACGCCCCGTCTTTGTTCAAACACAAAACCCGGGTCTCCGGATTTATTTTGTTTTGTCTGCTATCGGTTTGCAAAAGCCCTGTTTGAAATAAATAAAATATTTAATTATTTTTAGGGGGCAGTCGAACGGGCCGATTCGACCCAGTCGACCACCCCCAGTATTAAAATCGGTCCACCTTAGACCCCACCCCAAATCTTTTCTTACCCCAGTCCTATCTACCCACCCCTCCAGCCACATCACCCCATCCTATCAGTGCTCGCCACGTCACCATGTCCCCAACCCCCACCCAACCAGACACCGCCACCTCACCCCACTCCCCACACAAACCACCTCTCTCTCTCCACCCCACACACGCCACACGCAGGCCACACCCAGCTCTGCCTCACCCACTCTCAACCCTCCCACCACAGCCCACGCCCCGACCCCACCCTCCGGCCCCACCACGTTCTCTCTCTCTCCCTCCCCACGCACGCGTCCCCCCCCACGCGCTCCCTCACCCGCTCCCGCAACCGCTCGACGCGCTCGCCCCCGCCTCTCTCCTTCTTCCTCCGCTCAGGCGCTCCCGCGGCCGCCCTCCCCTCTCGCCACCCCGGCCCGAGCCGCCCCCCCTCCGCCTGCATCTCCCCGTCGGCCACCCTCGCCGGACCGCCTCGGTTCCCCTCCGTCCCCTCCGCGCCCGGCGCCGCCCGCCCGCGGCCGCTCCCCCTCGAGCTCCTCTCCCGCCGGCGAGCTCCGCCTCCGCCGCCCCCGCTCGTCAACCTCCCCGCCGCGCCCTCTCCTCTCCTCCGTCGCCGGCCTCCGCCTCCTCGCCCCGCTCTAGCCGCCGAGCAGCCGTCCACCTCGCCTCCAGCCCGACCCCCCCACCGCGTCGGCTTCCTCCACCGAGCTCCGGCCTCCGCCGCCCGGAGCCGGCCCGTCTCGCCTCGCCGCCACGCTCCCGCCGTCCGCCGTCTCCTCCGCGCCCCGCGCCCTTCCTCCTGCCCGCGTCCGGCCCCGGCCTCAGCCGACGCCGCCGCCAGTCATCTCCTCGCCGGCGCCCATCTCCGACCGCCTCGCGCCCTCCTCCTCGTCCCCGGCCAGCGACCGCCGTCCGCGTCCGGCCGCCCGCCCTCGCCGTCGCGGCAAGCCGCCAGGCGTCCGCGTCCGCCTCTGCGCGAGCTCCCCCCGGCGCCGCCCTCCTCCTCGTCCCCGCCGCCTCGGGCCGCTCGCCCTGAGCCCTTCTCGCTGCTCCGCGTCCGCCAAGCCGGCCACGTCTTTCTCTGCCGGCCTCGCCCGCGTCGTCAGCGGCTGCCCGGCGTTCCTGGTCTCCTTCATGTGTGCGCCTGCAAGGTCAAGCTCTGCATGCCTGTTGGTACATCGTGTTGAGGCTAACGTGTTCAGTCCTCGATGTGGTGTTTTCCTCTGGACATGTTGCGTTTGGATGTTGCCTCTGTCTTGGTTTTGCAATTCTCTGTGTGGTTGCAACCTTGGTGCTACCAAGTCCAATACGAAGACCCTACCCCGATCTAAGTTGGCACGGACTGTCAAGTCGGATCCGAAGCCGCCAAGATCGCCGTGGACGACAAGCACTTCACCCCGGACGCCAAGTCCGACCCGACCTGCGGACCCGACAAGATCTTCGCGACGATAAGAACGACACCGACCCGGAAGAATCCGATGCGCCCCCGACACGGAACACCAAGTTCTGCATCCCGCACGACAAACCCTCGACACGACCCGGCGACCGCGGATACGAAAAGACCGGCCGATCCGTGAACCCGACAAGATCGACTGCTTGGGACCAAGATCTCTGACACGTCACGACAAGTTCTCCGTCTTGTATCCGCTTCCGCCGTTTCCGTCGAACCCTGAACCTGAGACCGACCCCGAACCCCGGAACCTCAAGTTTGTCGAGACCCCTAATGTGTGACCCTTATCCGAGCCCCTATTTTATAAATGCCATATTTATAAATTGTTGCATATTAAATTGATCATGCATGCACTTTTGTCATGTGGTTTGGGGGCCTTATGCCGATTCACCTCATAATTAAATATGGGGCCCATATGCGGACAAATCTAGTGTTATATTGGCCTCATTTAAATTTGTGTAGCGAACCAGTAACTTATCTCGTCCTGCTAATCCAACATTTAATTTGCGGGGTAGATAAATAACTTGAACCGTTTAATTAACTGCCGGGACCCCGGTTCCGCTTAATATGACCTGATTGCATTGCACCCTTGCCATGTCATACATCATACATGCATCATGCCCGATCTTCTGCCGTAGTATTAAATAGTGCATCCGGTGTTTATTCTAGTGTTTTGCTTCTTCGCGGATAAGGCCGTTGAGTTGATGCGAGTGTCGACCCGATCTTCGGATGCACCTTCGGCAATGTTTTTCAGGCGAGCATCTCCCCCTTTCTACCTATCTTACTTTTATAGTATTTATTCTCTCCTGTTGATCTATTGCTATCTGTGTTGCGTTGCTCTAGTTTTCGTACCCGTGATATCCCTTGCAGCCCTATATTGCCATGGCCACCTCCTATTTACCTGTTGTTTGGTAGATAGTTGGACTTGCGCGTCGTAGTCGCTTGCTCAAGTGCTGTTGCGTGTCGCCATGTACCACAGTTGTTGGAGTATTGCCACATGTTTGATGTTGGAGATGATCATGGCTTTACTTATCGTTCACTTTAATTCCTGTTTAACAACTAAAATTGAAGTAGGTAAGCAGAGGCACAGGTGGGCAATAGATGTTATTTGGTTGTTAACCGTCCACTTGTGTCCCGTAGGACCCCGAGTACTTGATACCTGTTCCTTGAATATTCGCGCTATCCACATCCGGGAGGATTATGGGACCCCCCTGAGCCAGAGCTTGATTCCGTCTTATTTCTTGGGGCCACAAACTATTTTTATTTACGATCCTGTACTTATGTCATGCTTTACTGCTTTATTTACGATTGTGCGAGGAGCACACTGTACTGTTTAGGATTGTGACCCGTTTACGCGGTATCGACAAGCCCAGTTTTGGGTTCCCAGTCGCTTACAGCCGGCCCCACAAACCTTGAGTCCGTCTCGGAGTCAGCTAGCTTCGTTGCGGGTGTACTCAACGGGGTGGCCCCCGGAAATATTTCTGAATCTTGTGATTGCTTTGTCGTGAAGGCCTCGTTGGGTTTTGATTTGGTTTTTCCGAGGCTGATCGAGTGTGTGTTGCTATTGGTGCACCCCGGCCGGGTAAAACTTTCTGAAAGCCGTGTCCGCGGTTATGGACGACTTGGAGCACAGTATCTCGATCATAGACAACTATAACTAAAGTAGTGCTATAAATTTGACTTTATAATGACTAGTAATCAGCTTCACTATAATGGAATGGCTAAATAAAACTGCCAACAATTGCTTGTTTGGGTTGTCGTTGCGACCATTGTACCTGACTAGTAAATATTACAACTACAACGGAATGGATAAATAAAAGTACCAACAACTGCTGGGTTTTGGGGTTATCTCATGATAATTGTAACTGACTAGTAATTGATGCAACTACAATGAAATGGTTAACTAAAACGGCCCACTGCTTATTTTTATCAGGATGATTATCTATACCTGACTAGTAATTACTGCAACGATAACGGAATAAATAAAACTGCCTTACTGTGTGAGTTTCTCGGTTGACTTCCTCGTTTGGTCTCGAGGGGGAAACACCAGGATGGGTTTGTTTGGTGGTAGTATCAGGTTGGTTCCGAATATGTCTTTCTCACCCCTCTCTGATTGCCGCCAGTTGTATCGAGTCTCTATAGGGTGTTCAGTGCATGATGCCGTTGCCGCTTCAGTCCACCATACCTATGTAGGCGAGGACCGCCGAATTCTAGCCTCGCCGTGTACTGGCCTCAGTACTGACGCTCCTCTTTTTCCTTTGCCCTTTGTCGGCACCCCTTTTGTTTAAGCAGGTTTTGAGATCGACGTCGTTAGCAGGGTTACCCTTCCGGCTTGGCCTGGGCAGGGTTATGGACGCCACTGGTTATTCTTCAGGGCTCTTAGCCCCATTTGCATCTTGTCCGTAGTCGGACGCTCTATCATTTTTAAGGTGATTTGGGTCTTTGTACTGTATATCTGTATTCTTGACTCATTGAGTCGCTGTTGTATATATATCTGTTCTGTGGGTCCCATCGAGGACTGTTGTGTAATGTTATTACTTCGTTTTCCACCCGCACGAAAGTGCCTAGTGGGCACCTTTGAATCGTTTCTATGCGGGTTTAGCGGGAAGCGCTAAAACTTGCATAGGGTCGATTCTGAGGGTGTTACACTGCTCGAGTCTACAACTCGAACAGACACTCGGGGGCTACTCCCATAGGGAGCGCCGATCGCACACCCTATAAATTCTTCGACTACGATCCTGCGGATCAATATGCAAAAAACTTTTCGGCAACTCTGCTCCAATTTACGCTAAGTGAGCAACGTCCTCCTTGGCCATCCTAAACACCTCCGCGGTGATAAACATTTAGATGCTGCGTCTGCGACGCAAAGATAAGACATACAGATACCATCTGATGGCCTGGTTACGCACACGACTACGTTCTACTAGTAAAAATCCATGCCAGCAGACGCGATAAAAAATTCTGACGGACGCGTTGGATACATCATTTAAAGTTTACTGAAATTCCACTCCTGTAAGTCCTCCGCGGCCTGAGTCGAATTACGTCAGCATATGTTCCGATTTCGAGTCAAGGGACTCGAATCTGAAGAAGATCGTGTTGTTTGTCCTAAGACAGTTAACTGACCCCGATCCGTCGGAAGATTCAGACACACGCATTAACAATCCCTACACACTCAAATCGTTCTCTAAACGAACAAAGATAGCTGCACCCGAAGGATTAAAGAGTCCGCAGCCGAATCTACGATTCGATTGAACATTCGGGGGCTACTGACATGGTTATACCCTACGGGTACACGATCTTAGCATATCTAGTCAAGCCCAAGGAAGGCCCACAAAACTTTCGGGTGGCCAGGGTCCATGACGCCTTCGGATCCTTGAAGAACAAGACTAGAGTAGATAGAATATTCAAAGGGACAAACCCTAAAACCTGTAACTGACTCGATCTGTGTCTGGAACCTGCCTATCTCTATATAAAGGCTAGGAGGGCACGACGAGGAGGGCACTTCGCATACCACCGCATACACACCTCCACGCCAGATTGCATCTGCGTACCCTTGTATTTTTGGTTCCGCCGTAATCAAGAGCAGACAAGCAGGAGTAGGGTTTTCCCTCCAGGGGCCTGAACCTGGATAAACCTCGTGTCCTCGTGTTGCTTGTTTGCTAATAGTTCCGTGATCTCTAGTATCCCCATCTTTTCCAAAACCCAAGCTCATAACAATGGGCATTGACGAGATTAAACCTCGTCACATGTTTAGAATGAACCTAGACTATAAAAAAATCTAAATATTTTTTTCACAAAAAAAAATATCTTATTATTTTAAAATAGAGGGAGTAAAAAGAAGGAGACCAGCCACCTGCCAGGAGAAGACCGTGGACTTTCAAGAAAGAGGAGGTGAGAAGGGGAAGAACGGAAATCTTTTCTGTCCTTTGTCCAAGTACAAATTCAAATCCAAACCCGATCCTGACAGGTAGACCCCGCCCAACTTTTTTTTCAGGGAGGCCGTCCAACTTTTTTACAGCTGTAAAAATTCTGACCACGTCGGCGTTTCACACTTTCACTTCACGAACGGAACGGGATTCCATTTTTTTTCCCGCTCAAACAACCGCCGCATTCCATTCCGTTCCTCCTCCGAAGCCGCTCCCACGCCGACGCGGCACCATGGCCGCCGCCGGGGCATCCTACTTCTCCGGCTCGGCGTTCATGCCTTCGCAGCGAGCGGGACCCGCCGCCGCACACGAGTACGCTGCCTCGGGCGCGGCCACCCCTTCCCCCTCTAAGGTTCGTCTCCCGACCCTCATCTCTCGGTACTAACCCTACCGCGCCCCGTCTCCGCCTCCCCGGACGCTGATTCCGTCCTCTGTGTCCTCTTCCAGTCGCGGGGCAACCCCCGTTACTCCGGCTGCGTCCCGGCCACCGTGCGCCACATCGCCCGCTCCCTCGCCGCCGCCGCGGCAGCCGCCGACGTCGGTGGCGACCCCGTCTTCTCCATCGACGGCTTCAAGACCAGCAACGTAAGCCCTCTTCGTGCCTCGGAACATCGCTGACCTTTACATCTGCTCGGCTTCGCCTAATTTTGTGTTCGTCTTGAAATCCCCAAACTCGTGCGTGTAGGTTAGGGTTTTGGGGAAGGTCGAGACCGTGGTGAGCGGGGAGACTGACGTGTCGTTCACGCTCGACGACGGCACTGGGAAGATACCTCTCGTGCGGTGGTGAGTTGCGATTTTTCATCTCTCCATATTTGAACTAGATTCGGTGCTGATGTGATGCAGTCTGTCTGACCATTTCCTGGTATTGTAGGATCACCGACGAGGCAGATGCTCGTGATGCGGCTTTTGTTAAGTATGTGATGTGCAGATGTTCTGATATGTGTTTACTCTTAGCTGTTTACAAGTGTTTGGAGATATTCCAGTGTGTTTATCTGGCTTCTGTGTTTCTGAAGGGCTGGAGTGTACGTCAGGGTTCATGTGGACATCACGGGGTTTCAAGCTAATCAGCAGGGGTTTGCTCGATCTATCCGGTAAGGATCTGGATCCTCTTGGTACCGTGCTGGTGGTACTATTTGCTCATGCTGTCTTTGTTATTTTGTCGTCTGCCCACTAATTTTTTGTTTGTTTTAAGATTATGGACTGTTTCAAAGTTTTAGTTGTGAATAATACTTGAATACTGTTCTTGCAGATGTTTTCGTGAATTATCTATATCGTTTAGATGGTATAATAATCTCGTTTGTAATATTGTACTGCTAGTGGCGTATTGAGTGCCAATTAAGCAGGCTTTGAGGTAAAATCTAGCGATACTAGAGATGTAGGTTTTATAGCCCATGCTCCACTTTTCTATGTTTTATTGGCCATCTTCCTCCTTTTTAAAACATGGGTTCAAGATTTTAACTCTCAGAATTATATAGTTATCTATGTGTCTAGTATGTTCTAACTAGTCGTGTTATACATAACTTCCCGTATTACATAGTTGGAAAGTATCATTGTTATTAAGTTACTAAGTATTGATTGTTTGTGAAAAATAAATCTGATTTTACCTTCGTTGCACATTAGTCTTTGCTATTCTTTGTTATTTCAACTGGATCCATTCATTTAACATCCTCATGGAATGTGATCTCAGTACTAAGGTTCACTGGTCGTGTTCTGTACTGAATGCTGCGTGATATTATGAATGGCGTCCTTATTATGTATCCGGCAGTTCTTCCACTTAACATGCTCATGGAATGAGAGTCTCAAATATTAAGTTCACTGGTTATTTTTTGTACTGAATGATGCATACTATTAGTAAGGTTTTTAGCCTGTGCTCCACTTTTCTATGTTCTATTTGAGACCTTCCTCTTTTCTAAAACTTTGGTTCAGGACTTTTAACTCCCAGAATAGTTATCTCTGTTTCGAGTATGTTCTAACTACCGTGTTATACATAACATCATTACATAGTTGGAAAGCATCATTCTTAAGTTATTAAATATCGATTATTTATGGAAAATAAATTTAATTTTACCTTCGCTGCACATAAGTATTTGGTAGTCTTAATTTCAACTGTGCTTTGGACCCATTCATTTAACATGCTCATGGAATGTGATCTCAACACTAAGGTTCACTGGTCATGTTCTATACTCAATGATGCATAATATTACTAATTACATCATTATCATGTATCCGGCAGTTCTTCCACTAAACATGCTCATGGAATGTGAAGCTCAAATACTGAAGTTCACTGGTCGTGTTTTGTACTGAATGATGCATGCTATTAGTAACAGCCTTTGCGGTAAAATGTGAGGGATACTGGAGATTAAGGTTTTTAGTCCATGCTCCACTTTTTATGTTCTATTTGACACCTTCCTCTTTTCTAAAACTTGGGTCCAAGATTTTTAACTCTCAGAATAGTTATCTTTGTTTCGAGTATGTTCTAACTAGCCGTGTTATACATAACCTCAATGATTACCTAGTTGGAAGTATCATTGTTAAATTATTAAATATCAATTGTTTGTGGCAAATAAATCCAATTTCTCCTTTGTTGCACATCAGTCTTTGGCAGTATTAATTTCAAGTGTGCCTTGCCCCCTTCATTTAACATGCTCATGGAATGATCTCAACACTAAGGTTCACTGGTCGTGTTCTGTACTCAACGATGCATAATATTACTAATGACATCATTATTATGTATCCAGTGTTTCTTCCACTTAATATGCTCATGGAATGTGAATCTCAGTACTAAAGTTCACTGGTCGTGTTATGTACTGAATGATGCATACTATTAGTAACAGCATACTTATTATTTATCCAGCATTTTCTTCCTCTTTGATAATCTTTCTGAAATCTAGGTTTACTGCAATCTGAACTGAGATCATATCACACAAGTTAGAAAGTGAACCACTCAGGACTCGATACTTGCTTTGCTGACTGTCCTGTGATTCCACTTTCTAGGTTTAAAACCACATGATTTAACTGTTCCATGGACAGCTAGTTTACGAGTACATGAGGAAATTATATCTTGTTACCTGCTCTGGGAGATCTCATGCTTCCACAAGTTATTATTTACGGACAGTATTTACTTTTGCCTGACTCTAATTCAGTTAAGCTTTGTCTATTTTCAGTCCAATTACCAATTTCAATGAAGTGGTGCTGCATTTCATCGAATGCATTCATGTGCACATGGAAAATACTCAGCCAAAGGTGAAAAGAGCAAATATCTCTATTTTATGAAAGTACTCTACTTATAATTTGATAATGAGAGAAACCATTCATGCTAATTTCCTTTCCATTTTAAAGATGCAAGAGACATTCCCTCCAGCAGTTCAAACAAACGCCTATACTCAGGTGCCTTATGCTGGTGGAGTGAGAGAACACCAAGTCCATTTTACTCCTCAAGTAAACCAAGGGCAACTCCCGCCTGCAGTTCGAGCAAACACATCTACCTATGCTCCTTTTAATGGTGGCGTGGCAGAACATCAAGTTCATTTTCCCCCTCAAGTAAATCAAGGACAATTCCGTCCCACAGTTCAAACAAATAGATCTACTCATGGGCCTTTTCCTGGTGGAGTGAGAGACCATCAAACTCATCAATTTCCTCCCCAAGTAAACCAGGCATGGAATTTTATGATTACTTCAGTTTTGTGATTTTCTTGATAAAAGAAAATAGTACAACTACAATTCTATGATTCTGTCGATATATTTGATTTTTCTTTCATGCCGAGCTTCTGATTATGAACTCTAGCTTTACGGAACTGAGATAATAAATTACCTGGTTTCTTCTCTAATTTCTTTCTTCTGTTCCTTCAGTTCTATTCACCAGCCTATATCCCTAGATGTCCTTGTCTGTAACCCTCTTAACTGATCTTGGTATCCTTTTTCCTTGGCACAGTATTCAGCTTACTCAGGCACTGGTGGACAACAGCATAACCTGCAAAGTATGGTTTTGAAAGTTCTGCAAGCACCTGATATCATGTAAGTTTAATTTCTCTGCTAGAAATTGTAAAAGGATGAATATCTGTATGAAACTTAGCTTCTATTGTATGATTTGCTTAGTTAGGTGTAGGTATGTTCACATTTTCCAAATTTTAATCCTGATAGAACGTTAACATGTGTCTCCAGCCTTTCCTTTGTTACATACTCACATTGACATTTATTCCCTATTTTGGGGTCCAGGTATCTAAAATTAACCTTCTCATGGTAATGTGGAATGATCCAAAAGGGGAAAAGCTTGTTTTCATTTCATTGCATCTTTAAGTCCAATGGGTTTAATTGGATTGTAGTGTTGTGCTGCTTTTGCCTGAGTAAAATAAACTCGATTGGTCTGTTAAAGCAATGCAAAGTTGTGCGACATAAGACTAATGCTTTGAATATGGTCTAGTAACTCACATGTAAGGTGTCAAATGGGATCCCACCAAAATCCCACTTCTAGTTTATTTTGAATTTTATAGTACAAAATGTTGTCAAAATTTTACACTAGAAATCTCAAAATTAACTAGAGGTGGGACTTTGGTGGGATCCCACTTGACACACTACTCAAATGGTATTGATAACACAGAGATATCACGGAGTGGCTGTAAACTCCTAATCATATCTAAAGAACAATGAGTGCTTACTGCATTTGAGTTTCTGTACATCCAATCATTTTTATGTTATCATATCTTAGTATATTACTCCCTCCGATCCATAATAAATGTCATTAGAGGGAGTACTATTTATCATGTTCCTGTAAAAAAGTTTACTTTGTGCTGTTAAGTTGTAGCCAGATTATCGAGCTGCACAACAAATCTACTGCTTGCATGATCCCTTTGTTTGAAGTATTTGTATAAATTATTCAAGGAATTATCGAGTTGTATCTAAGTTCTATTTTTGAAAGCGATGGTCTGTACTTCTTCAGGAATTTTGTGGTTTGAAGCATTCTGGCAATGAATTCCCCCATATTTTTTGTTCATTTCTAGTAACCAATAAACTTGAAGCATTTTTAACAACTAAGATGGTTAAGTACATGCAACTCTGCTAGCATTTCTTTAGGCACTTCTAGTATTGCACTTGCCATTTTTGCATTCTTTCTTCTGTTTTCTAATCGTTGCAAAAGGGGGATGCGAAAGTCGCTTCAGATCAGTATTGAATTGCAGAATATTATTTAGGAGATTTGGACTGACTATGTCTTTCCACAGATCCCTTGAAAATGGCATACACATTGATGAACTGGCTAGAAGAACTGGAGCACCAATAGCAAATATCATGTGCTACCACTATCTTACGCTTTTTTTTCCATCACGTGCAAGTTACTGAGCCTGTTCTTTAACTATGCAGGGAGGTTATCAACTTACTCGCTGAGTCATGCTTTGTCTGTTGGACCATTGATGACTATCATGTCAAGTCTCTGTGTAATGGTTGATCAATGCAGTAATCTTTGGAAATGCGAGATTTAGTTTGGTAATGAATAGTACTAAGCTGTATTCATGGCACACGTTGTAAGTATGCACTAGTGCAGATGGTCAATGGTTAACTCGGTCTTCCGTTTGTACAATTGGGTAGGGCATACCAATACCACCCAATTTCCACTAGAAAGGTACAGTTGGGTGGATCTGCTTATTGCTGCATAGTTAGCTTACTGTTTGCTGGGATATATAATGCTACCTTTTCATGTTTGCTTCTGCTTACCTTCATGTGTACATATATGCTTATTTTACTTTGCACTATTTTCTAGTTTGTATATGGTCAATTCTACGTGCTTATCGCATATTATCCTTCTGTTCTTTTACTCTGTTGCTTTCCCTGGCATGGATCATGTATGTATATTTTTGTTTTGAACGATAGTTGTTCTGCCAGGTGTCTTTGCAGTTGAACTTGCTTCTCAAATGTTCTGTTTCTGTATAGCCCAATTCATCGCCCAACTGGAAATAAGAAACATTAGAGATGGAAAATGGGGATTTGGTTTGACAATTCACACATCAATTTGTCAGGTCAACCACTTCTGCTGGTTTAACTGATTAGGACCATGGGTGCTATGCTTTGTCTTCTAGTTTAGCTTATCTTCTTTTAGGTTGTCTTCTCAAAAAGGGTCTTGTCTGCTTTGAGCAATAATTGTGTAAGTTGAGCTTCTTCAGTATGCTTACCTTAGGTGAATTTCTCAAATGTGCTCTACTGATCATAAACGTACACGTGCTATCCAAAAGCTAGTGGTAAGCATTCTTAGTCCTCTTATCTAACTAACGCTAGTTTGTTAATACATGGGTTAGTGTCACCACCCTTTACAGGTTATCCTAGAACCCTGTGCAAGTATTATATTTGTTCAGAAGATCACATATACTAGTCTTTGATAAATTAAAATATAGACCATGCATAGAAACAAGTCAATTGCCTGGATCAGGTACTCTGTACTTTACGCTCTGCTCTCATTACTCTGCTTGGACTATTTTATTATCTGTTCCAGGTTTGTTTATATAACCCACTCACATCAGGAAAGAAATAATTTGGGGTGGCACATGCTTTCTCATAGCTCTTCATCGGGTCCATCACGTCTTGCTTTCCTATCATTGTTTTCTGCTTTATTTTTCAAAGGGAAATGTTTTCCTGCATTGTCACAAAATGGCATAGCTAAACCATTTAAGAGAGCAGAATATGGTAGTTCTCAGTCAGTTGCATTTTACCATTTATTTTCATTGGTCACACATTTGCTGGTTAATAAATGTAGGACTAGCCAATTAGGAACTTATCTGCATAGTTCTTTTGACAAATAAAGACAATACCAGTCTATTTTAATTCATGCTATAAACATACATAAATTCCTCTTAATTGCCATCATTATCAATGTCCAGATACCTTCCTGTAATACTGGCATTGTCAAACTACACTTCAGGAAAATGGACTGATGCACCATAAAAAAATACTGTAATAATTGTACATTTGGTCCTTGTTAGCTTATTTCATCGTGAGACCTAAGCAAGGGCATTGTGCGAACGAAAAAAGTTCTTTCGGCATGAAGCCTTAAACCCAACAGTTTTAGCTATATTTAGGCAACATGTATGGTATTATCAAAGCATCGCATTCTTTCAGACATTTGCTGGTGGATGGCCTGTCGTCAGTGAACCATCGTCAGTTACTGTCATGCATTTAGCTGGTGCAGCTGTAGATGGCTAGGTTTGCTCCTCAAGCCTGATACTGGTAGCAGTCGCAGATGGCTACTTTTGCTCCTGCCAACGCAATGTTGCTGATGTCCTTATTGTGATGCTAGGTTTTTCCCCCTGCCAGTCAGTGAGAATATTTGTGTTTCTAGTCATTACAAAATCGTTTTATTTGTTCTTGTCTGCAATTGCACTTTCAGGTTGGTACCCAGAGCCCCTACATTAGCCCATGTTAGGTTTGAGACTCTCCTACAATCCTTGAGCACATATCGAATCCTACTCGCCTGTCGTTTCCTGGAAAGAAGCTCTAGTTTCTTTATCCAGGCAGCCTGATTAGGTCAGACTCTGCACACGCTTGGATCAGGATTGGCCATGTGTCTTAGGTCTTGGGTCACCTAACCCAAAAGTCCACTAGTACTAAGTAAGGGTAGTTCCGGTGACAGTATTGTTTCCCTTGAGACACGTCAAAGTGTTTAATAGCCTCTTGTTTAGATCAAAGTGTTTAGGACCCTCTTATTCCGCTTTTCTGCACGATTCCTTCCTTGATGCCGATCACTGGGTCACAGGTGTAGTAGCAAGTTCAGTTCAAATGATTTTGGCAGGGCACCGAAGCAAGCACCGAAAGGTGTGGACTGTGGAGCCTGGGCGCCACTGTTCCTGAACGAATTCTGCGACTGTACCTGCCGGTATGTATCAGGCTTGCGGAGCACGCACGCACGCACGCACTGGCGGGTGCCTACAGCTACAAGCCAACGCGAACTGTAGGTAGTCTGCTTTACGCTTTCCGAGCAAAAATCTCTCTTTTGAGCACAGTTTGCTTTGAGTCAGTTTCTTAAAAAAATTAGACGACGAGTTGCTTGTCAACCAAACCTCTCCTTAAACCGCTTCCAGAGCCTTGAAAAAGGCGAACACGTTGCACGGGACGCCGAGACCATCATCACTTGCCGCACTAGCCTTTCGTGAGGGGCATGCCGCTCGATTCCGGGAGCCGGCACCTGGCAGACAACTCGGGCAAAGACGGGGTCCAGGACCGGGTCGTGCTAGTAGGCACCAGGGGCACAGCGCGGCTCGACCTGTCCCGAACCGCCATGCCACGGCACACCGCCTGTCGTTGACAGACACGAATGCGCCACCAAAGTAATCAAAGCCAACTGCCCTCTCGATCTCTAAGGAGTACTTCATACAACTGTGACCCAGCCGGAGCAGCCAACATTCTTGGTAAGGTAGGGCAGGTCGGTCGGCCCGACAGATATCTCAGTTTGCTTGCCAATTTGCCATGTTAATACGTTTCGTGTGCACGCAAGTACGTATGTTCCTTTCTGTTCATGTCATGATCCATGGGACATTGGGACGGGAGTAGGTGTCACTCACATAGTCACATACAACATATAACGTTGTATTTACAATCTAGCAAAACAAAACTGGAAATTGTACATATATATACACGCGGGCCCCGGTGGAGCAGGGCAGCAGGCAGCAAAATCTCCATGAAGCATCACGGTCATCTGGTTCACTCTCAGATGTTAAGTGCTCGAGGTTGATATAGTTGAAGATGGGGACAGCGTGCAGAATTCCTCCTCGTCGTCATAGTCGTCCAGGTCGTCAAAGTCCCACGGCTCCTCCCCGTCATCGTCGCGGGCCTCCGCCTCGGGCATCGCCCACCGGTCGTCGTCTTGCGGGACCTCGACGCCTTCCAACAGCTCCAGCACCTGTAGACGCACACCGTACCCACTGTCTGTCAGCGTGTTCATCACATTACCACGCAAATTAAGCACGAGCAGAGCACGCGAGTAGCTTGTTGTTCACTACTACATCGAGACATGTGCTAGCTTAGCTAGCTAATGTCACTTGCCGAGACGCTAACCACTGCGATTTGTGAAGGAAAACAAGGTCGTCAGTAGACACTTGCAGGGTGCGCCATCGGTCCAAGTCAGAATACTTTGGAAACGGACATGTGTCGCCTGCAACGCTTGGCGTACCTCGGTCATGGACGGCCTCCACGCCGCCGACGCCCTGATGCACAGCGACGCCACGAACGCGAGCTGCCGCGCCTGCTCGGCGTCGTAGCCTCCGGCGAGCCTCGGGTCCACCAGCGCCTCCGTCTTGCCCTCGTTCAGCAGAGGCCTCGCCTGCATCCCATCGCATTGTTCGCAAGTTAGTTAATTACACAAAGAAGAGTGGCACGTTGAACGGACGAATGCACGTACCCAGCTGAGGAGGCTCCTGTGCGTGCCGTCGACGGGCTTCCTCCCGGCCATGACCTCCAGCAGGAAGACCCCGAACGCGAAGACGTCCGTCTTCTCGTCGACGATGCCGTGCGTGTAGTACTCCGGCGCCAGGCAGCCGAAGGTGCCCTCGATGGGCGCGATCGCCCGGTGCGTCCACTCCGTCGGCAGCCACTTGGCCAGCCCGAAGTCCGATATCTGTCACGCCATCGATCGATCGATCAGGTTTCTCTGTCCTGGAAAAACAGAGGACGACGACGGAGACGTGGTGGCGCCTGAGGAGTGACTGACCTGGGGCTGGAGGTCGTCGGTGAGCAGCACGTTGGAGGCCTTGATGTCCCGGTGGATGATCCGGCGCCGGCACCCCTTGTGCAGGTACTCCAGGCCCCTCGCCGTGCCCACCGCCACGCCGTACCGCGCCTCCCACCCCATCGCCGCCTCGCCGTCGCCGTCGTGGAGGCAGGCGGAGACGGAGCCGCGGGCGGAGAATGCGAAGACGAGGTAGAGGTCGCGGTCGACGCAGCACCCCAGGAGCGGGCACACGTTGGGGTGCCTGGCGTGTCCCACCGTGCCCAGCTCGGCCAGGAAGTCCCGCTCCCGCCGCTCGCACGCCGCCGCGCCCAGCAGCCGCTTCACCGCCACCGCGCGACCGTCGGGCAGCGCGCCCCGGTACACCTCCGACGACCCGCCCTGCCCCACCAGGTTGCCCGCGCGGAACCCCTCCGTGGCGCGGTGGATTTCGTTGTACGAGAAGCACCGCCACGCCGGCGAGTCCGGAGACGGCGGCGAGTCCGGAGCCTTGTCGTCGTCCGGCGACAGGGCGGGCTTGGTGGGGGCCACGCGGTGGCCGAAGGAGAGGAGGAGCTTCTTGAAGCTGCCGCTGCTCCGCAGGTACCCAGGCTTCTTCATCGATCGATCAGGTTCGCGTGGACAATGCCGTTACGCGATGCCGCTGCTGGTGCCACTGCTTGCTAGAACACGAGGCGGCCAGGGCCAGGCTCGCCGGATTGGCTTGGCTGATCGCGTGCGTGCGTGGAGGAGTTGGCTGGTCGACCGGGGAAGAAGAAGGGGGAGAAGAAGAAGACGAAGTGGCGGGTGTAGTACGGACTAGGGGGGATCGGGCATTGAAGGCTCGAAACCGAAGGGTGCTAGCGCGGATCGAGGGGCTCCCGTGGGGGCCTCGCAAAGTCGTGGGCATACGAACGCGACCGGGCGGGCGTTTTTGTTCTTCCCCGTCCCGTCCA
This sequence comes from Avena atlantica, assembly GCA_910589765.1. Classification (NCBI taxonomy): domain Eukaryota; kingdom Viridiplantae; phylum Streptophyta; class Magnoliopsida; order Poales; family Poaceae; genus Avena; species Avena atlantica. The sequence goes on along the minus strand of OU342739.1, from coordinate 540,216,959 downwards.
CCGCGCGCGCGCGCGTGCGTCCGTCCGTCCGTGGACGCGATCCTCCGTGGACCTCACGCAGCGCCGCCGCGGGGGCAGCGGAGAGGGAGAGTACACGGCCGTGGGACGGGTCTAGGCGTGGCGGGAACGAGGGGGGCAGTTGTTGCTTACGAAGAAGGGAAGGAAGCGCTTGCACTTGCACTTGCAGCAGGGGAAGGGGACTCTGCCTCTGCCTCTCTGCTCGCGTTAGCTGGCGTTTCGCCACCGGCTCCCACCGTTCCGTGCAAGACGGGACGGAACGGAACGGAACGCCCGCGCGCGCGCGCTCCACGTCGGGAACTAACAAAAAAAATGGAGGATGAGCCTTGGCTAAGTTTTACCAAAAAAGAGTGAGTGAAAAGCAAAAGAGCGTGAGCTATTGCGTGTTGATCTGAGAATGTGAGTTACTGCGGGTTTTGTGGAGTCAATGAGCGTCCTTCGCCATTTTGCCATCGTACGCCGTGCTCCTGCTCGTACCGCCCGCTGACGCCGCCAACAAGAAGGCATACGCATGATTTCGGTGGGAGGGATTCGGCCCAAGCTCATTTTTTTCTCCATGCAATCCCCAACAAGGGCCCGAATTCCACTATCAGAGAGATAGATAACGGGATATACAACAGTACCAGCTTCGGCCCAAGTTTATTCATCCAGACAATTTGTAGAATCAATCGGTCCTATTCAATCTGTTCTAGAAAGAATCATGTTCATAAAAGTTCAAAGAACCTTAGCCTTGGTATACAGGGTTTCATTCGTGACGGAACCCTGCCCGCCTCTGTTCCCGTGAGCCCGCGGCCACCATTCCGGTGTCATGGGGGTGCCCATTCGCGCGGCAAGATTTCCTCTAGATGATGGTAATGGTGTTACCTTGAATAAAAAGTCCTCCATTGCCAATACCGTCTTGACGATGCCTGTTATGGCATTGTGTGTGTGTGTGTGGAGGAGGAGGGGGGGGGGGGGGGGGGGGGGGGGGGGGGGAGCTTTGGAGTTTTTGTGACGGCTAGTCTTCATGGATGGGGGGTGGGGGGTGTTCGTACCGTTGTTCGTTAGGTGGCTTCAACGACACCAACGGCGACAACCTTGTTTTCAACAACCCATTCTTTTGAACCCTTGCAAGCAGGGTTGTCGTCCTGGTCTGGGGATGCTAGCACAACTGCCTGACTAGACCGGGGAGGTTTCCAAGTCGATATGCTTGGCACGGTCGCCAATCTCTAACGTATGTGGTGGTCCGATATTGCAGTGATTCTATATGTGTCTTTGCAAGTACATCAGTAGGCAAAGAGTTCAGCTACGGCTATGACGAGAGTTTTGTGCCATGTGTTTTTGGTTGTATTTTCCCCCTTTGTTTCGTGTGCTTATTTACCCCCATCATCTTCTTGTAAACATTGTTCGCTTTATCTAATATAAACTATTTTTTATTTAGAAAATCATATACATACTTAATATTCTTCCCCTTTTCATAATTCTCGATACTCTTTGTACGTGCTCCAAAACAAATGTATTATGTAAACTTAATATTTTCACGTGTTTATCAACACCGTCCTCCATGCGTATTATTTTCGTGAGAAATTTATAGAACATTTCCACAACATCTTTTCCTAACTTAGTTTTCACAAGATAATTTTTCATATTATATATTAAGGCATAGACAAGAGCGTAAAATATAGCTCTTAATTTTTTTAATCAACATAGCGCACTTGCTTAAAGTTGAGAAGATGGATCGATCGATAGATATGATTGCCTATCAGTTGAGCTCAAAGGTTTGTTGAAACATGAAAGGGATGTGTTACTCTGTATAAGATGTTCTCAAAGCTCTTGTAGCCATTTATGGTGAAGTTTGCTCGTACTACGGTGTGGCTAAGGTCAGGGCCGGCCAACCAAAAAAAAAACATCAAGGAGTTCTGTCAAAACCATTGTAGCCATAATGTTTGAGTAATACAAGTTCTTTATTTTGCAAAGAGTAGTATATTTTGTAGTATTGTGAAATGGAGAAATGAAGGCAAATGTTACCCGCAAACAGAAAATGAAGGCAAATGTTACCCACAAACAGAAAATGAAGGCATACGTGTTGGGATTCTCAGCCAAATTTCGGTAAACTCCCCCCAAGTTCATCCATGTAGGAACTTCGGCTATGATTATGGGCAGCCCTACGCGTATTCTGGGAGATTTGTGTCTTTTATCCCTGGGTCCTGGCCAATCACGTGTTTTTTTTTTGGATAAAAAATCCCGCTTTTGCTACATAAAGTCCCGTTTTTGCTACAACTAGTCCCGCTTTTGCTACAATGTAGCAGAAAACGGTTCGGCCTAAAAAATAGAAAATTAGTCTGAACCTCGCCGGAGATCTCGCCGGAGACCGTGTAGCAAAAATATTACACCATTGTAGCAAACTCACAAAATGTATGTAGCAAAAAAATATCATATTGTAGCAAATCCGATCTCGTCGGACACCTCGCCGAAGATCTCGTCGGGTACCTTGTAGCAAAACCCGTGGCCATTTGTAGCACCACCGTCCGCCGCATGTAGCAAAACACGTGACCGTTTATAGCATCGGGGCACGGTCAAAGTAGACCACTGCAGGACGCATGTGGCAAACATCGACATCACACGTAGCAGTGCCACCAGTCACATGTAGCAGAACTTGAGGCCGCACGTAGAAAAACCCGAGCCACTTGCAGCAACGCCCCCGCGGTGCCGTTCGTCCGTCCTCGTGCTCCAACATTGCCCCTATCGTAGGCCTAGGATAAGACTCGCCGGAGATGTGAGGGCCGATAGCGTGCGAGGGAGTCGGCGACAACAAAGATCTGACGGCGCCATGGAGGACCTGCAGGGATCTAGGCAGCGACGTATCCTGGGGCCATCGCTCCAGTGAGGTGTAGGGAGGCGTGGCGCTCCGGCGAGGTGCAGAGAGGCGCGACGCTCCAGTGAGGTACAGCGGCGACGACTACAGCAGCGAGACAGCGTGGCGGAGAGAGACGTCGGCGTGTGGGGCTGCAGCGGCGAGCTTGGGCAGTGGCACATGGCAAAGGAGCTTCAGCGCATGGCCTGTTCGTGGTGTTCCTGGAGGAAGAAGATAAGTATAGGAGAGAACGTGAGGCCAATACAGTTTGGCAGGTCTACCACGTGCCTAGAGTGAACAAAACGGACCCGGGGGATCGTTTAGTTTGATCCCCGGGGACTAGTATCATTTTCCTATGATTATCTCAAGAAAAATACTGACTATGATTATATGACAACACGAAGGGTGTTATAGCAAAATGAGACATTTCGATGCATTTTTTGCTAGTACTCCCGCCGTTCACAATTAGATCACATTCTGGGTTTAGTCAAAATCAAACTTCAAATATTTAGCTAAAAATAAAAATATCTATGATATAAAACTTATAGTATTAAAATCTTTGTAAGTTATATTTTCATAATATATGTATTTGGAATAATAAATTTTTGTATATTATTCTATACTAGCACAATACCCGTGCGTTGCTACGGGTTAATCTTCGATGATCCCCTAGCACCAAGTGAACATCTAGAGACACTCCATCAACACCGCCATAACTATCCAGTCATCTGGTTCTCCTATCCATCCAAACATCCTGTCCTCCAAAGGAAACGTGAGGCGCTCCGTATATTATTTCTTAAGCTCATAACTCTTATGTTATAAATTTTTCTCTATACCTTTGAATAGAAAATCTAGAACAGAAATGATAATGATTACGAAATTTATATTTAATTTTGATCTATTCGAATTTTTGTCTCTTGGTGCGACAACCTAGCGACAACCCAATTTTAGAGTCTCCGGTCTCACCCAATTCTCCTTTTCTCTTCGTGTGAACAGGGAGAGAAATGTCCGGCTGTTTTCAGATCCTCATGCAATCGATTAAGAATTGGACTGTTCTGCTTCTCAAGCCATCAATCGATTAAGAACTGGACTGTTGGAGAGTGGATAATGTAGAACCGCTATACGTTGGCGAGTGCACAATACCAAGGTCGCCTTCTCCGGCGAACGGCCTGTCAGGACCTACAGCAGAATGACCCCGAACCCGAAGTCGTGCATGTCTGCTCCTGCAATGTATTTTCATACGATGGTGGCGACATAAGCTACTGGAGCATGGAAAAGTTAGACATGGGTGTTGTCAGGGATAGCGCCAGCGCGCGAACATAGCGCAACATGTCGTTTTGCCACCGATCGAGGCCTTCGGGAGCCATGGCAACCACCACAACGAGAAATCAAATCAAGAAGCGGACCTTAGTTTTCTCAGGCCTCTCCTCGCTTCTCTTCGATTCAGGTCGTGTGGAATCTCACTTCATACGCTAGCTGGAGAGATATCGCTGGCCGATCAAGAAAAGGACCAGACTCTCCGTGGAGAAGCGGGGCGCCGGCGGCAAGGACATGGAAACGAGGCATGGCACCGGGGCTCGAGCGTGGGTGTGCGGGAGATAGACAATAGGGAACAGGGTAAGACGGGGACTGAAGCTCCAGGAGGTGGAGGTATACGGGTGGCACGCCGACGGCGCTGGAGGGCTCGCAAGCGAGGGAGGCGGAGGGGCTTCCTGGCGGCGGGGTGGGTTGGATCGAGCGCATGCGGATGTCCGTCAGGCTGAACCAACCCGCCACCTGAGATCACACCGAGTTGGATTGGAAGTACTACTATTACTGATAACGGACGACGTACGAAAAAACACAGGTGACCAAAACCACCGCTGTTTAAATTATACTAGTTGAATGCCCGTGCGTTGCTACGGGCCGTCGAGTTTCTTCTCGCCGCATTATACCTGGGCATGGGCAACCCGGCCCGGTCGGCCCGACCCGACCCGGCCCGGAAAAAGCCCGACGGGCCGGGCTTTTAAGGCCCGCGGGCCGGGCCTGGGCTTCACAACTGCGGCCCGAAGGATGCACGGGCCGGGCTCGGGCCATAGAAACGTGGAAAATAGAGAGAAGCCCGGCCCGCGGCCCGAAGAAAAATACGCACCACGGGCCGGGCTCGGGCTCAATTTTCAGGCCCGACAGCCGGGCCGGGCCGGGCTCGGGCCTGGGGTTTGCATGGGCGGGCTTTGTCAGGCCCGGCCCGAGCCCGGCCCGGCCCGAAACATGCCCAGGTATACGCCGCATACATGGACATATTAGCTAAGTATCCATATCGTATTATACCTGTGTGCTAGTATGGGTAGATCAACTAAACACGAGTTATGCATGATTCCTTGTACTCTTAATCAACGAACATTCTCCATGTCTTTCACGACCGCAGTGGGTGAGTGTGGATGGGCCAGCCGATATTCCTCGACTGGGCAGGCGCTCTCATTGACGGTGGATCACACAATACCCTGAAACTTATAGTTTAGCAACCACCCTCCTCGATGGTGGATCGAAGGTTTTGAATTTAGATTTGTGATACCAGCCCCAAATGAATTGGGAGTAAATCTTTTGGATTTTCTTTTCTAAAAAATCAGGATCAAAAGTAGAAACCAAAATTTGAATTGGAGAAAGATTTTTGAGGAAAACTCTATGTGAGATAAAAGGATCGAGATGGGCGATTTTAATATTAAGAAATTTTGAGACGCCTTGCGGTAAGGTATTTCTAGTTCCTCGCTTGAACCGATTAAAATTTAAAGTCAAATTTAGGACTGACGGTTTTAGATTGTGAAGCGCATACTTATATACAGATTTCGTCCACATTCAGTATCTGATGAGTTGCAGATAGTACTGATTATACGGTATAAATTTATACATATTTCTCTATGACATTTCCTGACAAAAGTTGTATAGTACCGTGAGAAATAACACCACTCAGACGTTTGACTTTGCAAACTCTATGGGATCCATATGAACTATATCACATCAAGTTAATACTACTCCTTCCGTTTATAATATAAGATATTTTATATTTGTAAAGATGATGTATCTAGACCTCTTTTAGTGTATAGGTTTATAAAGATTCACTCTGAATCTACACACTAAAAGGTATCTAGGTACACTTCATTTACAAGCCTAAAACATTTTAGATTTTGAAACGGAGGAAATACTATATTATCTAGCACCTAGGCTCCCGTTCTCTATTTGCATATCCAATGTCGCTCTCCTCCTTCATGTAGGCCGACAAGTTCATGAACTGATACAGATCCAGCTTCCGGTCTCGGCTCGCCACCGTGTCGGGCACACAACGCACTTTGCCGCCCACCTTGCGTGGATTTTCTTCCACCGGGCTGAACCGAGTTCTGGCACGTGCTTCACGTCAGCGGCCGCACCTCCCAGCATGCACCGACGCCATCTCCTCGATGCACAAGGCAGTGTCATCGAGTGCCCGTCCTGAGAACGTAGGCGCCATCTACTCGAATCACACCGGGCAGGCAGTTTGTCGAGTGGTCGGCCGTCCGAACCATGCCATAGGCCGGACATGCCTCCTGTCGGTGCTGCTTGGCCTATATGTGAGCCGCGGTGGTACGGCCGCCTCGGCGGACATAAACTGGTGGAACCTCTCCCAAGCGCGAGGTCCGGCGAGCACACGAGTACGTGGGCAAGCAGATGATCCGCGCTACCAGTGCAGCGGGCGACGCCATGACCGAGGAGATGGCCCCGCAGAACACAGCGCAAGCGACCTCGTCGAGGAAAGCCTAGCACGAAGGGCCAGAGTGGCCCTGCGGGCGGAGTACCTTGATGGGTGGCGCCGAAGTTAAAGTTGCATCGTCGGCCATCGACCGCCGAGGCCGCATGTCTATTCCGGTTGTCATCAGCCGCCGGAGGTTCTGTGTAGCCGAAACATCGTCGTTCGCCGTTTTGGGGGAGCTGAATAGCGGCAGCGGTAGCCCCGGCGGCGACGACACTGCACCCCTATATAGCCCAGCGTCGGTGCTTGCCTTGATCCAGACCTCCCGCGACGAGGGAAAGGAAGTCGTGCGGGCGGAAGAACTCTATTGCGTAGCACGCCACGTAGTACTCGTCAGAGACAATCGATCCGATCCAAGCGATCGGTAGGACGTAGGAGCGTAAGCTCTGTCCCTATCCTAACGCTTCCTGCATATGTACTATGGAGTACTACATCCTATGAACGGATTGGGAAGTAACAATAAGCACCGGGGAGCAAAGACAAACCCGAAACTGAATTAGAATCTGACACGATATGTCTCGCGACGAACAGAAATATAGTCAAAAAATAACAACGCAAGGACGACGGACGAAGCCCAGGTGACGAAAACCACCTCAAGACTTATTATATAGTAGAAGATAGTAGAGATTCTTGGTCAAGGTTGAAAAAGTTTGACTTAATAAAATCCTAGAAGCGCGAAGTAATAAAACACGAGGGAGTACTAGAAAACCTTGGCTATGGGCCCGTGAAACCCTACGCCCATATGGACTTGGGGTTTGTGGCCTGGGGTTTCTGTTGTGCGCGGCAGTGAGGCCGGAGACGGAGGGGCGGCAGAGGCGGAGTCGCCAAGCAAGCCATGGAGGAGAACCGGAGAAGCGAGACCACTCCGCCCCCTATCCCTCCTCGATCCGCCATGGACCTCTCCCCGTACTCCGGTCCGCACCCATCTCGCGACCCGCCCCTTCTCCGCCCTGTACATTTTGTGCGTAGTTTTTTTTGGGGGGGATTTTCTCTGGCCAGGCTCTGCGTAGGGAGGCGTTTTCTTAGGTTTCGATTCGCCGATCGGCGAGTCGGGCGGCCGATTCCGGGCATGCTGTTTTTGTGGCGGTGGAGATTAGGCCTCTTTAGTCTGGCTGCGACTCAAGGGCTCGTCCCGTAATCGCGTCCTGTCTTGCCTGCATTTGCTTATTCCTCCCCTGTTCGGCCGCGGATTCTGGGCCATGGGATCATGGTCGGGAATCAGGATGCTGTCTAGGGTGCAATGCAGGCGTGTATTTTTACTGACTGATCGCTAGTTATAGTCTTGTCTGTAAGTTATACTAGCAGCACCTTGGTGAAGATGAGAAGCTGGAAAGCAGAAAGTTCTTTTTGTTCCTTTCTATTGTTTAGGTTCCTACATATGTGGTCACAATTGCTGCATTGTGCCTTCATTCTGCTTCTTGTCGGGAATGCGTAGATGATTTACGGCTGTTACCGTCCGTGTCCCGTTTAAGACGGGGTGAGTGAGGTATTAGTGGGAGGCGTGTCAGGTTTTCTCCATGTGTTAAAAAGTTGTGTCAGCAGAATTTTACTTGTGAGCTGATGATGGAGCTACCCAGCACATGTTAATATTATATGGGATTTTATTGAAATCGTACAGTGAGTGATTTCCAACAGCATTTGTACTGAAATGCCATCCGTTTCTTTTTCAGTTGGTTAAATTACATATTTTATGAGTTCATTAGTTATGAGTTTCGTGCATCACATATTTTAGGTGCCTTGAGCATATGGTTAAATACATGATAATGTATCAATACATAGGATGCATTAACAAATCATTTTCTGACTGTGTTCTTTTAATGTTGTAGCGTCTTTTATAGAACAATATCATATCGTATGATAAAAGATGCAGTGAGGAGTAGTACTGATTGTTGAGTTTAAGAAATTCTTTCTAGATTCATTTTATATGTATCTAGTGTACCTTTAATTTAGGGCGATGATCTATTATGTTTTGGAAGAGATCTGCAATACCTATAACATTTCTTTTTTTTTTTCACCATTTGTGGGAGAGCTTAATGTTTGTTGCCACTCTACCACTACTGTGAGAATTTTCTGAATTTTTTGTGAGCAGTGACTGTGCTCTTCTGGTTCTCCAGGGTTTATTGCTGATCCAGCTAAATGCCGTTTGCTGAGTGTCGATGCAAAGAGAAAACTTCTCTGTGAATTGTCAAAGTGCCCAGATAGGGCACTTGAACTGCTGCATGAATGGACACGTCCTGATATTATACAGATTTTCTGTTCTGAATTCTGTAAAGATAGAAAATATGAAGGGACATCAAAACAGTTGATACTACATTATCTCTTCAATGCTGTGAATGGGAAGTCATCTGGCCATGGGAAATGTATGAAGAGGTCAGGCCCTGAGCCGGACTCTGGTAATAAAAGACAGAAAAAAAGTGATGTTCCAGCACTTCCAATTGTTGCAAGCACTCCAGTAACAGCTGTTATAAGTGCACCAACGAACAATGCACACCTTTGCGAAAATTCAGCTTGTAGGGCTAGTCTTGTTCCAGCAGATAAATTTTGCAAACGTTGCTCATGCTGTATTTGTTTTAAGTACGATGACAATAAGGATCCTAGCCTCTGGCTGTCATGCGATTCAGATCAATCATTGCAGGAAGTGTCATGTGGTTTGTCGTGCCACCTAGAATGTGCATTCAGGGATGAAAGATCTGGCATTCTGCAGATTGGACAGTCAAAGAAACTTGATGGTGGTTATTACTGCACCCACTGTGGGAAACAGAATGATTTGCTTGGGTATTTTCTGAAACATTTTTCACTTACAATACTATGGACGCTAATGTTAAAATTAGCTAGTCACACATATCCGTTCCTGTATTTATGCTTCCAGTCTTACTTGTTTGTTGCCTTGTCGCATCAGTGCTATTCTCGCAAATATCTCCACCATGATTCACTCATTTGGAATGGTTCAGCTTTTAGCCTTTTATGAAAACTACCCCCCTGTCCATAGTCCTTGTCGTGGTTTTAGTTCAAAAAATTTGAACCAGAACCATGACAAGAATTATGGAACGGAGGGAGTAGTTTTCTTCTGCTACTATACAAATATTGCTTTTCATTCAGAGGTAGTTAAGAGTGGGATCAAAATTTTACTACGCTGCCCACATGTCCTCCTTTTCTCTCTTAGCATGGTTTGTATTTTCACCTTTTGTGGTTTACATGAACTTGAGGGCTGAAGTTAGACTTGTTTTGCCCTGATTCCTAGGTGTTGGAAGAAACAACTATTGATAGCAAAAGATGCTCGGCGGTTTGATGTGTTGTGCCATCGGATATTTCTTAGTCATAAGATCCTCATATCCACTCAGAAGTACCTGGTCCTCCATGAGATCGTGGACACAGCAATGAAGAAGCTGGAGAGTGAGCTTGGCCCGATTAGTGGCCTTCCAGATAAGGGCCGGGGAATTGTTGGTCGTCTTCCTGTAGGTGCTGAAGTTCAGAAGCTTTGTGTCCATGCCATAGAGACTCTGGAATCTATGTTAAGTGGTGCATTAACTGCTGATTCGCAAATTCAGGGTAAGTTTCCACTTTTTCATTTTTTGTTATCATCGTCTACCTGTAATTTGTATTAACGTTTCTGCATAACTTGTAATTCAGGTTCTCTTATGGTACCGTCAAACTTCATAAAGCTTGAGGATATATCCCATGAATCTATCACTGTAGTTTTTGACCTGGATGTATGCCCCGCTCTCTCTCGAGTTTTAACCGGCTTTAACTTATGGCACCGAAAGGCTAGTGAAGGAGATTATCACTTAAACCCAACAGGCATAATACCGATGCCATCGAGAATGTTAGTGATCAGAGGACTTGCTCCATGTACGTCTTATATCATCAAGGTTGTTGCATTTGCCAGCTCAAAGAAGATTGGGTCGTGGGTAGTCAGGACAAATACCATTGGCTGTCCCAAGGGGCTGGATGCAAAAGATTCAATGCCAGTAGATGTTAGAGAAGACCTAAATAACATAAGCGAGAAGGGAAATAGTAGTGGTATGTCCAATCCTTCTTCAGAAGATGTGGAATCGGACGAAGTCAACACCGATTTTTCTGATCTCAACAGTTCGTCAGAAAGTGATGTTGAACGTTGTAAAAGTCTTGATATACTTTACTCAGTAAAGGCACCTCATCACTGCAATCAAACCGCCAATTACTCTCGGGATAGAAAAATAGATGCTGCTATGGTAATTGAAGTTGATGGGCCGGACAAAGCTCCTAGGGTACCAGCATCAGCTTTGGACAACAACGAAGAAGAATCTGGTTCAGCTGCTCAAGCAGCTTTACTAAAGAGGTCCACAGAGTTAATGACGTGTAGTCAGAGAGCTTTGAAGCAAAGCGTGGGAACGATTGGCCCAGAGATTGCATTGCATGCACACACTGGAAACAAGTCGGTTGCTCCACCTGAATACCACGGCTCATTGCTACGCATCATGCAGAAAGAGACTGAAAACTGCAAGTGGGTTTCTGGAACGAGCATTGAAGCAAAATCTGATGATCATATTCCTCAAGATGACAGTTCGAAGACTGAAACAGACCCAGGGAGAACTGAGGATGGTGGACACAAGGATGGACCTTCAGAACCTAACACATCTGCTCAAGTATCTTCTCTTCTGAAGTCCTCAAACTTGGCGCGTCCCAAGCAGCAGATCTTATTGGAGAATGTACCTGGTTCACTGGCTCCCATAGCAGGGAATGGTATTGAATCTGGCAATATGATTTTCGTAACAAGCACTAAATCAAATGATGACCATGTTCCTGAATCTGCACCTCTCAAGCCCGGAACAGAACCAGGGAGTACGTCAAGCAAGAATCCCTCAGGAAAGCCGGTGGACATCGAGCAGACCGATGCAGATGCTTACTTGTTCTGTGTCAAGGTGATTAGGTGGCTGGAATGCAAGGGCTACGTCGAGGCCAACTTCAGGGTGAAATTCTTGACATGGTTGAGCCTACGAGCAACTCGGCATGAAAAGAGGGTAGTTAGCGTGTTTGTGGACACTTTCATTGATGATCCGGCAAGCCTTGCCGGCCAGCTAAGTGACACCTTCTCAGAGGCAATCTACAGCAAGAGGCCGCCTATAACGCCATAGTGTCTGCATGAAACTTTACCACTGACAATGGAGTTTATGTTTTTGGAAGCGAAAAGATAAGGGGAGTTTGTGGCGTCATCCTACTTAGGATATATCGCTGCCCCCCTACTATATTAGCTGACCCTTGCATCAAGTTCCCACTGGAACCTTATCCATTGTAAGTAGCTAGTTATGTTTTGTTAACCTCCCCCTGCCACTGAAACTTCAACATCTTAATCAGCATGGAGCATCAGGAATTTGCAATCCAGAACAGCCTTTATCCTGATGTGTATGTAAGTGTGTGCAACTCTAGATCTTAACTCGGGTTCTGTGGTTGCTGCTTGTTAAGTTGAAGTTTGATGATTCTCAAGTTGAATGTGCTGGTTAAGTATCGAAGTTTTGGTTTGCCATGTGTGATCTCAGGAACTTGTTTGATCCAGAGTGAGATTCTAGGATTACTATATGTGAATACCTTTGAAAATACTCCCTCTCAGGGGAAGTAGGAACAATGGCATGCAGAGATCTCAAGAGTAGTACCACATAGTGTGCAGGGCTGTTAACATTGTTTCCAGATCAAACCACCCATGATCAAACAAAGAAAATAAATGAAAAGAAAATCTCAAAAGAAGAATGGCATTTTTTAGGGACATGGAGAATAGCTGGTCCCATCTGCGAGAAATCCCGGTTAAACTCTGCTAAAACTTTGGGATAGCAACGACAAAAGATGAAACACTTTACATGTATAAGTCGATGTAACTGACAGAAATATAGTCTAGTACAATGGAAACATATTTACTTTCACCCATGGAACGTTCCAATGATACTTGTACGAAATGTTGTTCATCATATCAAACCTCTGGGTCTAGAATGATTCGAACTCTAGTCGACATTGGAGCTGAACTCGTTATGGTTATGTCTATTGTCCTGCTTGTTTGGCCCATGTATGTCGACGCCGTGTCTTCACCAGTACACCCTTTACTCAGTGCAGTAGGCTGCTTAGGCTCCACTGGTAAGCTCATGCTTTCAGAGTTGAGCATTGCAGCAACATCTGTCATGGTGGGCCGGTCTGCTGGATCTTCCTGAGCGCAAAGCAGTGCCACCTGAGTGCACCGCGTTATCTCCGCGATTTCATATCCGTTCCCTAATGCCGGATCCACAAGCTCATGCAATCTTTGGTCCTTCCACATCTGCCAGGCCTGAAATAGTTTTCCAATAAACCTGGCATGAGAGAACTGCAACCCCAATCCAAATTTTATAAATATATATGGGCCAAGTATTGAAACACACAGTCGTGATTGATAAATTTAAAAAAGTCTTGCTTCAAATATATGTTCAGTTCACTCACAGCTCGTACAAGATCACCAACAGTATCCCCTTGCCTGTCAAGTATGGTATTCTTTCTTCCGCTAATGATCACCAGAACACATACGCCAAAGCTGAACACATCTGTCTTCATTGAGTAAACTCCTTGAGATTCATACTCCGGAGCTTTGTAACCACTGAAAGGTGCAAACACAAGAGATCGAAATAGTAATATTGGAACATATGAAGATAGATGATGGAATCTTACAGATTAATACATTAGGCAGCTCATACCTAGTGCCAACAACCCTGCTTGTACACTCCTCTGCTACTTCTGAACTCAGTACTCTAGCTGATCCAAAATCAGCTATCTTTGGGAGCATGTTATAATCCAAAAGGATATTATGTGGTTTCAAGTCTCTATGGACAATCCAGAATTGCTTGTGCAGGTAAATAAGGCCCTCCGTCAATCCTTTAATTATCTTGAGTCGCTTAGACCAGCATAGTAATGGCCCCTTTGTTCTGTCTGCAAAATGTTCTAAGAACAATCATGCTATCGTAATTTATATTCTGCTCCAAACCAAATTTAAAAACTTGCCACAACTCTGTACACAGCATCGCTTCTGTACTGCTCAAACCGATTATGATTCGAGCAACAATGAATCAGGCTATACTAGAGCTGTTGTAACCTCTTTTTTTTTCGAAATGGTGTAACTGCAGTTCTTGCACATATTTACTACTAGGAAACAAAAGAGGCGCTCTAGAAAAATGTCTCACGTAATAGGGAAGACGCACCAGATATGTAACGGTCCAAGGAGCCATTTTGCATGAAATCATAGACTAGAATCCTCTCTTTATGATGGATGCACCACCCCAATAATCTAATCAGGTTACTATGCTGAAGCTTGGCAAGCTGCAATTCAATGTCGAAATTTTCTGCATGCTCATCAAGTCTTTTGATGGCAACCATAAGTCCGTCGGACAACTGTCCCTGCAATGGTTACTAAGGGAGTTCACATAACATTCTCTCAGCAGAAATCGATGCTTTACTGGGAAAAAGAAGGCCATGCATTCACTTTGTTACTAGTACTAATTTGTTTCGATGTTAGCATATTGTTACCTTGTAAACCGTACCAAATCCACCCAACCCAATTATTTTATTCTCTGAGAAATTGTCTGTAGCATCCACGATTTGAAAGAAGTTGAACTTCACAAATCCCGTGCAAGCCTCTTCTGTACGGGTGCAGAGATCTAGAAGTTCTTCAATGTCAAAGATTTTCTGTTCTTGCATGTTCACTTTTCCTGAACTCATGGATAATTTATCATTGTCAGTAGTTATCAATGGGATTGCAAAAAATCATTAAAATAACCAAGAGAGTACAAATTATACAGAGCATGCTCCAGTTTGTTTGTTGCATACGCATACTTGCATCAATTATCAACTCGTCCTAATCAGGGACTTCCATGTGTCAGAGCACCAACATATGAAAACAAATGGATATTGTAACAGAAGTCATGCAATATATTAATGGTGTCTCAATCACTTATCACATATTTCATGCTGTTACTAATGGAGTAAATGTGTGCTAAAACGAAATTCTCAAGTATATAACTGTATTTTATTCAGTAGTTCACAAAAACTCTTTTCGGGTGCGAACTTTTTTTAGCTGCATCTTCTTGCCGTGACACTCTGAGTCAATACAAACTCCACATATCGAAAAAAAATACTACCTGTTCAGTGGTTTGAATTTCAGTGTGTATCCTAAACTTATGTTTGTACTAGCTGGTGCTCTTCTATGGCATGGGCTTATTAACTTCTATATGGCCATAGTGAAATCTATGTGGTGAAGTAATGTTTGCACGTGAAAAGTATGCCCACATAATAAAAATAATATCAAAATCATTCCTATGGAATTTTTATTTTGCAATATATCCAAAAACATGGGCAGGAGGATATTGCAACCGCACACAGATGAAAATAAAGCAATTCTGAAATACTTAAAGCAAATAAAGCTGACATGTTTAAGTGCATTAGGAAATTCCTTTGGGGTTGTAATGCTACTGCTATTTCATTAATACATTCCATTCACCCCTGCAAAACAAAGTGCACTAGGAAATTCATAGAGGTAACTACTTACCTAGAAATTGTTGTTCGTTGCAAAGTTCAGTTGCTTTTGAACACGCACTTCGGTGAACTCCAAAGTACTTGTTGGAAACCTAAAGACAGGCACATCTCATCATTACTATATATATCTATACGCCACACACCAATGGTTTCATTTTCAACACAGTACTAAAAAGTGGAAAATTCATACATTTTAGTTTCTAGAACTGACGAACTGATGGCATGTAGTATGAGCTTCACATCAATTCAATTTAAGAAGGAAATCCATGCTTATTAGCAAAGATACTAGAATTTTGTTTAAAAGTATAACATAAAAACCAAGCAGTAGCCACTACTCAACCAAATATCAAGTGGTCAACAACCATCTACTAGTTGTAACTTCGCAAGAAGTTAACCTTCCGCTTTGCTATTTGGTTAGAAGACACTACAGAACTTTAGATTTAAATATTAATACACCATGAATAGTTCTACGAGTAATAAACTACTTGATGGAAAAATCATCTGACCTGATGTGAAGATCTGAATTATTTGTGACAACACTGAGTTCCCCCTCCCCAGCCTGCTAGACACGGATAGAAAAAAAAGACATTATTGATGAAAAATTGACCAACATTGGTTGTATGAATTATGATTGAGATTAGCTGCGGCCTTATTACAAAACTGAAACACCCTGCGATATCAGAATATCTTAATTCATATCAAAATGTTTAATTGGCAGTAAAATATTGCAATTGGAAGCAATCATGTCCA
Source organism: Avena atlantica (assembly GCA_910589765.1). Classification (NCBI taxonomy): domain Eukaryota; kingdom Viridiplantae; phylum Streptophyta; class Magnoliopsida; order Poales; family Poaceae; genus Avena; species Avena atlantica. The sequence goes on along the minus strand of OU342739.1, from coordinate 540,201,075 downwards.
ATTGCCCATGGTCACTCGAACAGACCAGTTCAATCGGATCACTCTAAAATCAGTGTTCCCCTCAGTCACAAGCTTTAATTTTTTATATGAACACCTCAGTCAGAAGCTTTAATTACCAGAAGTTGAACCATGGGTACCTTGGCACGGCGATTGTTTGCAGAAGAATTGTCGACGAGGGAGATAAGCGGGATGAGGCGGATGAACATATCGATCTCGTGCTGCGCGGCGCGGATCTCGTCGGCCATCCGCGCGCCCAGGAGCAGGCGGCGGAGGTAGCCGCAGTCCTGGCACGCCGTGACGAGCGCGTAGCACCGCCGCAGCGCGCTGCCGAGCTGCTCCAGCGGCCGTCTGGTGGCCTCCCGCCGCATCAACTCCGCGAGCTCCAGCTCGCCGAGCAGGCTTCCTACGAGCTCCACGTGCTGTGCGAGCCGCACGCAGGCGTCCCGGTGGCGGCGCGCCACCAGGGCGGCCTGCACGACCATCGAGACCAGCCCGAGCGCGTCCACGCCGACCAGCTGCGCCACGCTGGAGGCCTGCCCCAGGGTGTCCCACAGGGTGCTGGAGGAGCTGCCCCATGGGCTCGCCATGCTCGCTTCTTCCTGCTCCTGCACGCTGCAGCCTCTTCTGTCCCAGGCGGTCAGGCCTCGTTGTCGCCATTGACGGGAGCCGGCGCGCCACGTATCCCTTGGTGAGCTTGTGTTTGACGGAGACTTTGACTAAGCGTGGTAAACAGGTAATGTCCCATTTCTTATTTTCTTTTTTTCAGGGAAAAAGAATTTAATTAAGCAATACTAATAGAGTTACAATCTTCAGCAATCTCCTGATCAGTTTCCTGGGGGAAATTTCCTAGCCAAACTGCCGTTTTTGGCCCTACTCTATGAAACTTTGCTAGTTCATGACTTACACATCATGATTTATGAATAGATGAATTGGGAGTTCACGGTTAATCAAAGCGCATGCTTCCGAGCAATCAGTCTCTGCAATAATGCGCAGCGGTAACCAGTGTAATGCCAGATTGAATCTCTCTTCTAGTGCAGACAGCTCAGCCTCAACCGTATCTGCACAGTTGAAAAGTTGCCAACATTCTGCACATTGAGCTATCCCTCAATACCATTCAGCTCCAATAGATTCATCTACCATGAACGACCCATCAACATTCAGTTTCGCCCGGTCTTGTGCAGGTGCCTCCCATTTCTTTCTCTCATTCAGATGCCCGTCGGTCTTCTTCCTTGGCCTTCCCATTCCTTCGTCTCATTCAGCTTCCCGTCAGTCTTCTTCCTTGTCCTTCCCACTTCTTCCTCTCATTCAGATGCCCGTCAGCTTTCCTTAAATAATTTCCTTTTTATTTTCAAGCAAAGCTGGTCGGGGATATCTTATATGCCATATTGGCTTACTAAAGCTATAGATATTTGGTGGTTTCAGTTGAGAAATTTGAGAAGACTAGTTAAGTGGTCTATAATTTTTGATGCTCCATGCATGTTTTGTATCATTTGTCTTATGTTTTGTCTATACTTTGAGGTATTTTTATACATTTTCTGAAACTGACCTATTGACAAGATGCCACATTGTCAGTTACATGTTTTTTTTTTCTGTTTTTGGGTTCCAGAAAGACGGAAAATCAATATTCTCGGAATTGGACAGGACAAAAGTCAAAGTTATTATTTTTCCCGGAACAACACGGAACCACGAAGCAGAGCCGGGGGGGGGGGGGGGGGGGGCACAGGGTGGCCAAACCCCCCTAGGCGCGGGCAAGCCCTGGAGGCGCCTGGAGGGGGTGTGGGCCCCTGGACCCCCACCGACCTTGATTCCTGCGCCTATAAGAAGCCTCCGATGGGAAAACCCTAAACAATCCAGAAGAAATCCACGAAAACCTCTGTAGCACCACCGCCACCGAAGGGGAGATTCGGGGAATAGAAAGTCTCTGTTCCGGCACCCTGCCGGGACGGGGAAGTTCCCCCGGAGCCATCTCCATCGCCATCTTCATCACCGTTGCTGATTCTCATGATGAGGAGGGAGTAGTTCTTCCTCGAGGCTAAGGGATCTACCGGTAGCTATGTGTCCATCTCTCTCTCTATGCATGATCTTGTGGTCATGAGCTTTGTAATCAAGTAGATCTACCTTGCTACTCAAGTGCTTCATTAGATCTCTGCTCTCTCTCCATGTGTGTGAAAGTGACAGCATGCACGCCATAGTGGCACTTAGGCTTGAGTCTACATAAATACTTTTTGTGCTTTAATAGATCTATGCTTTTCCCCACGTGTGTGAAAGTGACAGCGTGCATACGGTGTGTGGCACTTTGGCTAGATTGAATATTTGTTATGAGTTATATTTGGAGTTGGATGTCTCTATGAAATTGTGGTGTTTGTTGGAACCATCTAGTGCTCAAGGTGACAGTGTGGGGTTATCTAGATTGGAGAAGGCGGACTTTGAGGAGTGCTGTTATAACCCTACCGATGATTAGAGTGTCCAACCGGAGAGTAGTTAAGAGTAGTATCATGAAGAGAGGATATTTATATGAGAGAGTGTTCACTAGTGAAAGTATGATCCCTAGGCCTTGTTTCTAAGCATTGAACCACCGTTTGCTACTAGATCTGTAGCATGTTTGCTTGCTTCCATCTTTGTTTCGTTTGCCGGGGAGGTTTTGGGATTTTACCTTTCCTCCACGCCATCATCTCTTTTCTGGCACCGTTACCCCACGTCAACAACAAGTCGGAAGCTCTTTTCTGGCACCGTTACCACTTGTATTTCACTATCTCTTCGTCGAACTAGTGCACCTATATTGGGTGTGTTGGGACACAAGAGACTTCTTGTATCTTAATTGCAGGATTGCTTGAGAGGGAATACCTTTGACCACTTCCTCCCTGAGTTCGATAAACCTTGGGTAATCCACTTAAGGGAAACTTGTTGTTGTTCTACAAACCTCTGCACTTGGAGGCCCAACAACTGTCTACAAGAATAGAAGTGCGTAGACATCAAGCTCTTTTCTGGCGCCGTTGACATGGTTATACCCTACGGGTGCACGACATTAGCATACCTGGTCCAGCCCAAGGAAGGCCCACGAGAATATACACGGCCCATGAAGATTTTCGGGTGGCCCAAGCCCATGACGTCTTCGAATCCTTGGAGAGCAAGACTAGAACAGACAAAATATTCAAAGGGGAAAACCCTAAACCTGTAATCGACTCGGTCTATGCCCAGGACCTGCCTACCTCTATATAAAGGCTAGGAGGGCACGACGAGGGGGATCTCTCTCATACCACCGCATACACACCTCCATGCCAGATTGCATCTGCGCACCCCTGTACTTTTCGGTTCCGCCGTAATCAAGAGCAGACAAGCAGGAGTAGGGTTTTCCCTCCGGGGTCCTAAACCTGGGTAAATATCGTGTCCCCTAGTCGCTTGTCTGTTAACCGTTCCGCGGTCTCCAACACCCCCATGTTCTCCAAAACCCAAGCTCATAACAATGGGCATTGACGAGATTAAACCTCGTCAATTGGCACCGTCTGTGGGAATCGGGGGCGCTGATTGTGCGATCATGAAGGTCCCGACCAAAGCGATCTACAACTCCTCGGCGACGGAGAGCCATCTCCTCTTCGACGCTTTCGACTTCACCGCCCACTCGCCAGCCACCCTGAAGGACTTCGAGCCCGTTGGCGACGGGCTCGAGATCCTGTTCGGGAGCTTCTGCTTCCAGGTGGGTCAGACCGGCACGCTCCGCCTCCCAGAGCGGGTGCCTCTGCCATTGATCAGGCCCGCCTCATGGGCCCCACACCCCAACGTGCTACGCATGACAACATCGACAGATGAGTCATACGACAACAACTGCTGCAACTCAGATCTGTGCAATCCCCCGTCGGATGAAGGGACCTACGGTTCCGGATCCGAAAGCTGTGGCAGCAGCGATCCGACCTACGGATGCTACCAATGCGTCGTGGTCATCCAAAGCGACGTGGAGCAACAACCACCAGGTTCGGGTGCTCACGTACCGCCACCCAACCCATAGGGTAGAAACGACAAAAACAGGAGGCAACCATCCCCCCGCCCAACGGGGACGACCCTGACGCCAATCGAGTAATCCACCTCAGCGAGGAAGGATGGAACCAAGCACGCGAAGCCGTGGCAGGCAACAAGATCCTGCCTATGGGTGCCTCACGGGACCTACTAATGGCATACCACCTGCTCCTCGTCGAAGAGCACAAAAAGCAGGTGAAAATGCAAGAAGTACTCGACAAACGCAAGCAAGCGGCCTCGGAGTCTAGCGCGCGGCGAGCTGCGCTCTCCGCCGTTGGCGGCTCCAGCTCGCACGACAACAACGCCAATAAGCATCATTCTCGCGTAGAGAACATGGACCCCACTGCATGTCGCGAGGTGACCCGAACCCTCAACATGTCCTTCATGGAGATGGACGCCAACAACAACGTCATCCCGAAGACGCCGCAAGCTGCGATCATGGCAGCCACCACATACCTTGCGTCCCATCCACCTCCGGTGGGGGACCCGAAGAGGGCCATGCACAATTCCACACTAGCCGGACTCGGACTTGTTGGAGCTGCGCTCCACGAGGAAGCTCCCGCGGAGCCGAAAAAGAAGGTTGCGGTCAGATTCAACCGCAGTCCCACACCCTCATCCAACGAGGAGGAACACGATCTACCTCGACGACGCAAGAGTCCACGACGTCGCAGCCACGACTACGACGCTCGAAGCGAACTTGCTCAAAGCAAGATTGACAAGGCACGCGCCAAGCGTGTGTGCTCATCCGAATCCTAAGATGATGACGATGAAGGAGAACTCTGTGGGGCTCGATGCTTCAACATATCTGTTCGACGGACATGGATGCCGAGGAACTTCAAACTTCCTTCGGACACTCCGAAGTTTGACGGCACGCAGGACCCTAAGGCATGGCTCAGCGACCACCTATCGTCCGTCAAGCTGCATGACGGCAACAAAAACACCGCCCTGCAATGCCTTCAGTTGCAGATGACAGGCGCAACCCAGATTTGGCTCAGCAGCCTATCCTCGGGATCCATCCGAAGCTAGGAGGAACTGGCGTACAGTTTTATCAGAAACTTCAAGGGTACCAGCAAGAGGTCAGCCTCGATCGAAGAGCTGCGGGCCTGCACCCAACGAACGGGCGAATCCATTCGCTCGTACATACTACACTGGTCCAACATCAAGAACTCTGCGATACACATATCTGAGGAGAGAACAATCAACGCCTTCAAAGATGGCGTCAAACGTCAGGACTTCAAGGAAGAACTTGGGCACGTCAAGCCCAAGACACTCGACCACCTCATGGACATCGCCAACAGGTGGGCAGATGGCGAGGACTCCGTCCATCGAGCACATTCGGAGGAGGAAGATGACTACGGCGGCCGACGCGAGCGCCATAGCAAGTAAAGATTGCGCGTATACGACAATCGCGACGGACCCGAAATGGTCGCGGCTGGCTACGCCGACCGCCGCAACGAAAGCAATCGCAGTAGCGGCGGATATCGTGGAAAAAACTTCCGCGATGGAGAACGCCCAACGCAAACATGGCAACACCACGACCGCGACGACGAGCCCTCGGCATACGACAAATTGTCGGGCCCATGAACCATCCACTTCTACATCGACAAGAAGGATGGCAAAAATAAGGCCAGCCATATGCTCAAGGACTGCCGCGAGTTTCAGAAACTCAGCGAGAGCCTGTCCTAGATGAGACAGCAAGCCCCGAACCCTGGGTACAGATACGCACCCGCACCAGGTGACATCGCCCACGGAGCTCCTCCGCCACCACCCGTGGGACCTTTGAATCACCCGATCGCACCCGCGCAGAACAACGACGTAAACGGGTCCCCGCGGCGAAAGGGTCATTGATGATCCAAAAGGGGTGTCCGACAAACAGGGTGCAAAAGAAGATCACCCGCCAGGTTAGCTTGGCTGTGACTGCTCCACCCGCCATCCTTGAGTACCTCAGCGGTTCGGAGTCCTGCATCACATTCAGCCCTTCAGATCACCCCCGTCAGATCCCTCGCCCAGGTCATGCTGCCCTGGTGCTCGAGGCGCAGATCGGAGGGTTCGAGATGAGCCGCATCTTCATGGACGGTGGCAGCGGCATCAATCTGATGTTCGCTAGAACCTTAGCAGCAATGAGGATCCTGCTATGCAGCCTGGAACAATCCGACACAACGTTCCACGACATCGTCCCAGGGAAGGGCATATTCCCCCTGGGAAAGATATGGCTCGACGTCATCTTCGACAAGCCTGACAACTTTCAGTGTGAGTGACTCGAGTTCGAAGTGGTGGACTGGCCATCACAATACCACGCCATTCTCGGGCGCGTGGCATTCACAAGGTTCCTAGCAGTACCGCACTATGCGTACATGCTACTCAAGATGCCAGGACCTAGAGGCGTCATCACGGTCCACGGGAGCTTCACCCGGTCAGATCATTGCGACAGGGACTTCAACAGAATCTCCCAGTCATTCGACATGCAGGAGCAGCTCGTAAGGCTCCGAGAGGTGACAGACAACGGGGCACCCCCAGTCTCAAGGCAGAACGCACCTGACATGTCGTTCGACTCAACAGTCAACACGAAGAAGGTGCAGGTCCACCCGACGGACGCCTCCAAGACAACGCTGATCGCAAATGACCTCAGCCCCACATAGGAAAGCGCGCTCGTCGAATTCCTCCGTGAGCACTAGGAAATCTTCGTCTGGTGTCCTGCGGACATGCCAGGAGTTTCCAGGGAATTCGCCGAGCACGCACTCAATGTGTTCCCAGATGCCAAGCCTGTCAAACAGTCCATCGGACGATTGTCTGAACCACGGGCCGAAGCCATCGGAGTCGAAGTCAACAGACTGCTCGACGCTGATTTCATAGGGGAGATCAAGGAAAGCGAGTGGCTGGCCAACACCGTGATGGTCCCTAAAAAGGACACGGACATCCTGCGGATGTGCGTGGACTTCACATCACTGAACAAGCACTGCCCGAAGGATCACTTCCCTCTCCCTCGGATCGATCAGACCATCGATTCGACTGCAGGATGCGAGAAGCTCTCCTTCCTCGACGCCTACTCAGGCCACAATCAGATTCGACTGAAGGTCGAAGATCAGGAGAAAACGGTGTTCATCACGCCGTTCAGAGTATTCTGCTACAATATATTGCCCTTTGGGCTGAAGAACACAGGTGCCATGTACCAGCGGTGCATGCAGGCATGCCTGAAGAGCCAGATCGGCCGCAACATACAGGTCTATGTCGATGACATAGTAATCAAAACAAGGGAGGCCAAGACACTGATCGACGATCTCCGCGAGACGTTCGACAACCTTGATCGCTACAAGATCAAGCTGAACCTAGAAAAGTACACCTTCGGTGTCCCATCTGGCCAACTGCTTGTCTACTTCATTTCCCAGCGAGGGATTGAGGCGAACCCGAAGAAAATCCGGGCCATAATGGCCATGGAGAAACCAAAGAACCTCAAAGGTGTCCAACAGCTTGCTGGACACAACGCGGCGCTGAGCAGATTCATCAGCTGCATGGGTGAAAAGTCCCTGCCTTTCTATCAGCTGCTACGCAAAGCAGACAAATTCGAATGGACACCTAAAGCGGACGATGCATTCGAAGATCTGAAGCGGCTGCTCTCCACCTCGCCCGTCTTGGTCACACCAAAGGAGCGCGAGCCTCTCCTGCTATTCATAGCAGCCACACATCAGGTGGTAAGCACTGTGCTCGTGGTTGAACTACCCGAAGATGGCAAGACCCACGGGGTCCAACGCCCAATCTAATACCTCAGCAAGGTATTAACGCCAACAAAACAGAGATACCCTCACTACCAGAAACTCGCCTACGGCGTGTTCATGACGGCTCGTCGGCTGAGTCACTACTTCCAGGAGCATCAGGTGATGGTCGTCAACGAGGCACCTCTGAACAACATCCTGAACAACCCGGAAGCCACAGGACGCGTGGCCCTGTGGGGCATCGAACTGTCCCCTCTAGACATAGTCTATGAGAAACGCCATGCGATCAAGTCGTAGGTCCTACCGTACTTCCTCGTCCACTAGATGGAGCTGCAGCTGCCGGACACCCCGGATATGACACAGTCATGGATGATGCACTTCGATGGCTCCAAGCGTGAGGCCGGAGCAGGAGCAGGGGTCATACTGACATCCCCGCAGGGCGAAAGATGAATTATGTCCTCCGGATGAAATTTCGAGCTTCCAACAACGAAGCCGAATACGAGGCCCTCATACACGGCATGAGGATGGACAAGATCTGCGGCGCAACCACCTGGTCATCTACAGTGACTCGAACCTCGTCGTCCAGCAGACGATGAACGAGTGCGACGCACACGCCGCCAACATGATCGCGTACCACACGCTCTACAACTCACTCGAAGGAGACTTTGACGACTGCGAGCTTTGGCATGTTGGAAGAGAAAGCAACGAGGAAGCCGACAAACTCGCCAATATCGGCTCCACCTGCGCACGGGTGCCACTAGGTGTGTTCCTCGAACAGATCTGTGTGCCATCCATCAAAAGGAAATTCCCCAAGGGATCACCCGAAGAGGCAGAGCACTCGGGGGCTGCGCTACCTGAAGGACAGGAAGGACCCGAAAAGATCGAAAGAGAGGTCGCAGTGGTCAACTTGATGCAGGTCATGGCAATCGAAGGAACATGGACGCAACTGTACATGCGGTACCTGATAAACAGGGAACTGCCTGATGACCCAACAGATGCCCGGCGCATATCTCGCCGGTCCAAGGCCTTCACCATCATCAAGGCGAGCTGTACAAGCGCAACATTTCGGGTGTACTCCAAAGGTGCGTCACCATCGGTGACGGAAAAACCATCCTCCAAGACATCCACGAGGGCATCTGTGGCCATCACGCGGGCAGCAGCGCCCTCGTCGCCAAAGCTCTATGAGCTGGGTTCTACTGGCCAATGGCCATGAACGACGCCAAGGACATCGTCCGAAGGTGCAACGGGTGCCAGAGGTTCGCAGACAAACCGCACGCACCAGAATCGGAGCTCAGGCCCATAGCCCTGGCCTGGCCCTTTGCCCAATGGGGCCTCGACATGATCGGCAAACTGCCCAAGTCCTCGAAAGGAGGCCACGTCTACCTCCTGGTCGCAGTCGACAAGTTCACCAAGTGGATCGAGGTCATGCCTGTTACCAACTAAAAGGGTAAAACGACCATGAATTTCTTCCAATCCATAGCCTACAGGTTCGGCGTGCCGCACAACATCATCACCGAGAATGGGTCGAACTTCATCTCCAAAGAATTTCAGGAATTCTGCGAAGGCCTCGGGATCAACATATCGTACGCCTCCGTGGCGCACCCGCAAACCAATGGGCAGGTCGAAAAAGCCAACGGCCTCGTCGGCGGCGGCATCAAGAAGCGAAAAACTGAGACCACTCGAGCGGCTTGTGGGAGCATGGGTATAAGAGCTACCCTCCATCCTCTGGAGCTTGCGCACAATGCCAAACAGCTCAACTGGCTACATGCCTTTCTTCATGGTGCATGAAGCCAAAGCCGTGTTGCCCGCAGAAGTACGCCATAAGGCCCCACGGGTCGTCGCCTACAACGAAGCCGAATCGACGGCCGCACTCGAAGACACCATCGACACACTCGACGAGGCACGCGACATCGCCGCGGCTCGCTCGGCGGTCTACCAGCAGAGCCTCCGCAACTATCACAGCCGTCGGCTGCACCCGAGGTCCTTCGTCGAAGGAGACCTCGTCTTATGACTCAAGCAAGAGCGGCCGGAAAATCTCGAGTCACCCTGGGAAGGACCATACGTCGTCACCGAAGTCATCCCAGGTGGCGCCTACCGCCTCAAGCACGTGGAGTCTGGATTCGCATACTCCAACCCATGGAATGTCGCATAATTGCGACGCTTCTACCCCTAGCTATCCCCCTTTACTTTCAATAAGGCTAATCAGCCGAAAAATGTACCTCCTCATTACGATATGAATAAAGCTAAGTGTCTCGCCCAAAAATTTATCTTTTACTCGCATTTCTTTATGCTACAACACACTCGGGGGTTCCCCCCTCACCTCACGACCCCGTCGACTGAGGATAACGCGTGTATACCTGAGTAGCTGACCACGTCAGGCTAACGAAAAGGGCATGCATACAACCAAGCACCACGTGCTAACACACTGAACCTTTACAAATAAAGGGCACAACACACCCAATCGAAATATATACAAAGTTTACATCTATCTTTTTTACAAGAACTACCTATTCTGAAGGATCACCTACGCGCGATGCTCAAAGAGATCTACAACTTCTTCGGCATACTGCCTAACAGCCGCATAGTGCGGGAGCATGTCCCATAGGCCACCATCTGGTCGAGGGGGCGACCCAGCTGCCACAGCCACAAGATCCACATCAGGGCGATGCAGCCGCACGAGGGAAAGGGCGACCTTCACACCCGCAACTAACTGGTGTCGCACCAGCTCCCTGACGTGGCGCACGTCTCAAAACTTTGCCAGCAAGACCCAGAGAGTCGATGTCGCTTCATCAAGGGGAAACATGACGTGTAGAATCGACGCCAGGGAAGTCTTCACCTGCCACAGCACTCGCGACACCTGGTGGGCACGATCCTGCATAGTCGCAAGAACCATGACATGGTCGCGATCCATACAGAAAAAGCCATCGGCTTCCATATCCTGCTAGATCAAGCAGTTGATCCGAACCGCAACGTGCTCCTTCTCCTCCCTCGGAACAAGTTTGGCACCTGCAACAACTACAAAGTAAGATGGTCTGCCAACAGGCGCATCCGAAAATGAGCAGCAACTCGAAGAAACTTACACTGCAAATGCTCGGCCAACTGCCGCAGCTCCCCCATCAGATACTCCTCTCTGGCGGCACCTCGCTCTGCCTTCGACTTCCAAACGTCCGCATGGCCTCGGATGCCAAGAAACTCCTTCTCAAGACTGTGGATGCGGTCACGAAGAAAAACAAGCTGCGACGCATCATCCAAGGATGGTCGCGGCTGCGGAGCATACGAAGTATCGATGGGGTCATCACCCGATGGTCCCTAAGGAAAACAGAAAGGATATAAACAACACACGACTAGGCAACAGCTCGAAGGCTCATTATATACAACAAAAATCCACTACGTGGCACATGAAGTGTTCATCAAGAAATTACATCAAAGGTAGAAGGTAACTATCCTAGAACTACAAAGATAAAGCCTAAGCAGCTGCATCCTGAGTGGCCTCGGAGCCAGAGCGCCTGCCCTTGACCTCCTCCTGCTGCTTCGCCGCATACTCCGCCAGGAGGTCAATAAGCTTCGGCCCATAGCGCTTACAACAAGCGGCGAAGAGAGCGAAGGCTACCTCGGAACCGTGGGCAGCCGTGGCATCTGGGAGGTGACCTGATGTAGATCCATCTCCGCCCCGGATGCCATGGCCATGGCTAGTCCCATGGAAGCGCCAATGCCCTTGTGCTTGCGCTTGTAGGATGCAGGTGCATCCACCGACAGCGCCTCCGCCAATGAATCCACATCCTCAAGGGCGACGCCCTTGGGAACAAGTTCCTTATAGAAGCGCCCGAGGATCTCCTTGGCCTTGGCAAGGGAGCCAGAAGCAGTACTGCAGCGGTCCTCGACCGCCGCGGTGGCATCGTCTGGAGCACTCCCGTGCTCTAGGGCGCTGCAATTGAACTCGATGCCCGAAGCATCTGGAACACAAGAGAACAAAGGAAACAAATAAGGGAAGGGAGACAAGGCAGCCAAAACAGAACAGACATGCGAAATCACTCACCCGAAATAGCTTTGGCAGCAACCATCAGCTTCTCGGCCACCTCCTTCTGACGCGAAGACGCGGCGGTAGCGAGCTGCTCCTCGCGGTCCATAGCTTCCTGCTGCAGGCGCTCCTTGGCTGCAGCTGCGTCAGCTACCTCCTGCTCGAGGCGCTCCTTCTCCCCAACGGCATCTTCGGCCTTCTTTTCCGCTCGCCCAAGGCTCTTTTTGAGAGCACCAAGCTCGCGGAGGGCAGTGTTATTCTCATCTGCAAAAAGCAACAAAGAACGTACGTGAGCTCAACAATCTAGCAAGCAGACGAAAAAACAGAGGATTAGTTATGGATGTACCTTGAAGCTGCCGCAGGCTGGCCTCCAACGCCAGGTGCTGCTTCACCAGCTGGTTTGCATCTTGCACAAAAGGCTGCAAGAATAAACAACTTGTCAAGTCAAGGGCTCGGGGGCTACGCCCAAGAAACGAAGCAAAAGTTCAAACACATGAAAAACGCTCGGGGGCTCCCCCCAAGACACGCAAAAAAGGAAGCAAAGATCAGCAGATCATACGAAAACATGGCTCGGGGGCTCCCCCCACAGCAAGGGAAATAGCACTTACATGTTCAGACAGAGACTCCGAGGGTCCCGGTGCAGTCTTCTGGGAGACAATCACCCGAGCCTCCTGCGGAGAGGGGCTCGGAGCAGCGCCCCTAGAGGTGGCCACCGTCTGAGAGGGAGGAGGCGTCATCTTCGACTCCCCTATCATCTCCTGAGTGGCATCGCTAAAAGAGCCCTTAGAGGAGTGCCTGCAAAGGAAAGCACCAGTCAAAGACAAGAAGACAAGAATACAAGAAAAGTAGCAAAAGGCATTCGAAGGCACTTACGAGTCCATGTCACTCAAGTTAAAAACAGGCAGGGCCCTCTTGCCTTTCTTCTCTTCCTTCTTCCTCTTCGCCGGCGGCTGTGGCGCTACAGCCCGCACAGGAACGGCTGGGATGGGAGAGGAAGAGGCACCATCACCTCCACTGTGACGGACAAGGCACGACGGGTCCCTAGGCATTGGCGGAGTCGAGCCATCCGAAGATTTGCTCAAGCTCCGTGCCCGCTTTCGGGTCTGCCCCTCGCTCGCCTCGGGGGCTTCCTCAGTCGGTGACTGCGCCAGGGGAAGCTCGGACACGGAGTCCACGACTTTGTTGTTCGGCACATCCGTAAACCGTTCGGGTAGTGGAGGCACCATGCCAGGTACCTTGAACTCCTGCATAATGAAGACAAACTTTCAGAAAAGATAATTGCAAAGGAAACACACTCGAAAATAGCACTACGCGCATGTACTAGATCTACACCTGCGGAACCGGTCGAGAAGCACTGAACGGAGGGGTCCGTGACTTCCCCGGAAGGTCCTCGTCGGACTTGTACTTCAGCAGTGGCCGGAGGACTCTGTCAATATCCCCCTTAGAGAGCTCCTCAGCCGCAACTCTCGTTGGGTCGTGGCGGCCAGAATAAAGGAACATCGGGTGCGCCCTAGCCTAGAGTGGCTGCACCCGACGTTTGAGGAAGGTGCGGATGATATCCACACCGTTCACCTCCTTATCCGAAATCACCTGGAGATCCTCCACCCGACGATAGAGCTCCTCTATCTCCTCCACCTCGCCCTCCAGGATATGGTTCTTCCAGGACCTCTTCGACAGGATTTTCTAGGTCGAGTCAAAAGGGGCAAGGCTAAAGTCTTGCCCGTCCACTGTGGAATCGCGGATATAAAACCACCTCTTTCGCCAGCATTGGACGGACTCAGACATAGAAAAAGAGAAGAAAAGAAAATTGGATCAAAGGGAAATGATGCAGCCACCAATCGGATAAACTCCGTCGGAGCCAGACGACCTATTCACGGAATAGAGCTTCCGAAAGAGGCCAAAGTGCGGCTTGATACCGAGCCAGCACTCGCAAAAAGGGATGAAATAGGCGATGTGGAGAAAAGAATTGGGCGAAAGATGGTGGAGTTGTATGCCATAGAAGAACAACATTCCACGGAGAAAATCGTGGACTGGGAGCGAGAGGCCCCGAAGAACGAAGGCAACAAACATGACCCGAAACCCTGCGGGTGGACAGGGAATTACCTCATCGCCGGGGATCTTGACGGCCTCCTTGTTCTGCGGGATTAAACCCCGCTCATGAAGCTTGCGCAGGTCGCCCTCACGCGTCTCCGTACGTCGCCACCCACCATCGGTGACACGAGTGGCGGCGGTGCCCTTCTTGCCGCCGGCAGTAGCACTGGTGGAGGTCTTCTTCGATTTCCCCATTACAGCACGACGACGGCAGCGGTGCGAGCGCAGGAAAGAGGAAGGGAATGATCGGAGAACTTCCAGTGCACGGCGAGAAAAGCTCAAGAAAATGGAAGCAGCAGAAAGCAAGTGGCTACGGTGAAAACAAATCACAATTTTTCCCCACAGTTATAAGGACGAAGATGATGCACACGGACCGTTCATCTGGAAGCCCTAGCGCCAGCATCAAATCCGACCATCCACGTGTCAGCACAGCAACGAACCATCGCTCACATGCCACCCACTACACACAGAAACCAAGGAGACGTTGTAATTCTCGCCACGTCGCGCATGACCAGTCAACTCCAAGTCAGGAAGTAGGACCCATGTTCGTCCAGTCATGTCACCTCTGGCGCCGCAGACGATTGAGGTCACCGATCGTCAGCACTGACGTCATCAAAGCCATACTGGCAACGGTTACAAATTTTCGGATAAATAGCTAAAGTACTCACTCGAATCTATGATTCGAGCAACTACTCGGGGGCTACTCCTATCAGGAGCGCTGGCCGCGCACCCGAAGCATGAATAAGGTACTACGCCAATGATATATTCTTTGAGTCCTACGTCGAGTCTACGACTCCACTACGGACTCGAGGGCTACTCCCATAGAGAGGATTGATTCAAGCATCTGAAAAAATTGTGTGCTACGGACCTAAAGCAAACAATGGCTGAATTAAAGTCTCTGCTCGAGTCTACGACTCGAACAAACACTCGGGGGCTACTCAAATAGGGAGTGCTGGTCACGCACCCTATGAATTCTTCGACTGCGATCCTTCGGATCAAAATGCAAAAACTTTTTGGCAACTTTGCCCCAACCAACGCTAAGTGAGTAACATCCTCCTTGGACACCCAAAACACCTCCGCGGTGATAAACTTTCGGATGTTGTGTCTGCGACGCAAAGATAAGACCTGCAGATATCGTCTGATGGCCTGGTAACGCACCCGATTGCGCTCTGCTAGTAAAAATCCGTGCCAATAGGCATGATGAAAATCCCGACGGACGCGTTGGGTACATCATTCGAAAACTACTGGGATTCGACTCCTATAAGACCTCAACAGCCTGAGTCGAATTGCGCCAGCATCTGTTCCGGATTCGAGTCTAGGGACTCGAATCTGAAGAAGATCGTGTTGTTTTGTCCTAAGATAGTTAACTGACCCTGATCCATCGGGAGAGTCAGGCACACGCATCAACAATCCCTACACACTAAAATCATTCTTTTCCTAATGAACAGAAAATAGCCGCACCCGAAAGATTGAAGAGTCCTCAACCGAATCTGCGATTCGACTGAACACTCGGGGGCTACTGACATGGTTATACCCTACGGGTGCACGACATTAGCATACCTGGTCCAGCCCAAGGAAGGCCCACGAGAATATACACGGCCCATGAAGGTTTTCGGGTGGCCCAAGCCCATGACGTCTTCGAATCCTTGGAGAGCAAGACTAGAACAGATAGAATATTCAAAGGGGAAAACCCTAAACCTGTAACCGACTCGGTCTGTGCCCGGGACCTGCCCACCTCTATATAAAGGCTAGGAGGGCATGACGAGGGGGATATCTCTCATACCACCGCATACACACTTCCACGCCAGATTGCATCTGCGCACCCCTGTAATTTTCGGTTCCGCCGTAATCAAGAGCAGACAAGCAGGAGTAGGGTTTTCCCTCCGGGGGCCTGAACCTGGGTAAATCTCGTGTCCCCTGGTTGCTTGTCTGTTAACTATTCTGCGATCTCCAGCACCCCCATCTTCTCCCAAACCCAAGCTCATAACAATGGGCATTGACGAGATTATACCTCGTCAGCCGTTGCCGGGGAGGTAAGGTAAAAGGTACTCACATCCTCCGGTGTGAGTGCTCGAAGTTATTTCCTTTAGATTCTGCAGTTTTGTCTTTTTGTTTCTTGTTTTCACTAGTTAGGCTTAATGGAAAACAACAACAAAATTAGGGAGCTTTATAGTATTTATCTTGAGTTAGGACATGAAGTGTTTGAAGAGAAAATTAAAAAACCTATGGAACTTTATTTGCATGCTAATAGCAATGTTATTAGTATGAACTCTTTGAACACCATTATTTCTAATGCTATGGAAATGTCTAAGCTTGGGGAATCTAGTTTTGATGAAAATGAACTTTTTAGTCCCCCAGCTTTGGAAGATAGCTATTCTATTGCTTATGATGATACCAATCCTCCAATATATAATGATTACAATGATGAATATGATATTTTCAGTCCACCTACTATTGAGGAGAAAATTTATTGTGATTACAATATGCCTCCTATATTTGATGATTATGGTGATGAGAATAATAATGATAGCTATTTTGTTGAATTTGCTCCCACTATGATTAATAAGAATGACTATGCTTATGTGGAGAGTAATAATCATTTTATGCATTTGGATCATGATAAGAATGTTTTATGTGATAGTTATATTGTTAATTTTATTCATGATGCTACTGAAAGTTATTATGAGAGAGGGAAACATGGTTTTATGCATCTCAATAATATTAAGTTTCCCCTCTTTATGTTGAAAGTTTTGAAGTTGCACTTGTTTTGCTTTTCTATGCTTGTTGCTTTGTGCTTTCATGTCTTGTTTCTTTACAAGATTCCTATGCATAGGAAGTGGGTTAGAATTAAATGTGTTTTGAATTTGTTTCTTGATGCTCTCTTTTACTTCGATTCATATTTCTTATGAGAGCATTTTCTCAAACTATCAAGCCTAACTTAAAGGCGGTAAAGAAAAGTACTTGTTGGGAGATAACCCAAGAGTTTTCTTGAGTCTTGGAAGTTATTACTTCAGTAATGACCTATCCTTATCCTTTTTGTTTGCTTTTGTGCCAAGAATGACCTCTAATGAGAGGGAAGTAAGATTTGGGGAGTTGCTGTCCCGAAACAGATTTCTGTCCTCCACCATAAAAATTCATGAGGAGTCTATGTAACTCGTATTGAGCTGAAAATTTACTAATAAATCCCCCATTATGTTAGCTAAATTTCGTTAGTTCGACACTTTTTGATTTGAAGAACAGAAGTTCTTCGGAAAAATCGGTTTCTACCTGCTGGTCTGTTTTGACAGATTTCTGCCAGTATTTGCATTTGCTTCTTATTGATTCCTTTTTGAGTTCTCTTTAGGGAAATTGAGCTTTTTGAAGGAGTTACTACATTAGATTGTGTTTTTAATGAAAAGCCTTGCTGTTCCAAAGCTTTTCCAGAGGTCTAATATCTTTTGAATACACTAATGTTGCTCATGAAGATTGTGTGAAGTTTTTCGAAAAATTTGCAGGTGTAGAGAAAGAATGATGTAATGAGATGAAGAATTGAAAAAAGCTCAAGCTTGGGGATGCCAACCCGTGTCACCCTAAGAAATATCCAAGAGCTACAAGCGTCAAAGCTTGGGGATCCCCAAGGCATCCCCTTCTTCATCATTAAAATCTCAGGTCTTTCTAGACACTTCGTTTTTATTGTTTCATGCATCGTTGTGTTGTTCTTGGAGCGTGTTAGTTTTCGTTTTTGGTTTTTGTTTGCTTAGTTTGCTTGAGTAAGTTGGTTGGTTACACCACACCTTTTTGGAGAGAGACACACTCTGTTTTCATTGCCTAGAACACTCTAGTTTTCACTCTTATTGTTTTGTGAGTGTTCTCTTTTGCTAGCACTGTGTTTAGCCTTAGTTTTCTTGTGCTTTCAGCTTAGAACTTTTAGTTATTCTTTGAGGATTTGTGAAACAAGCTCACTAATCTTTGTTGAATATTATCTTTGTGGGTTGTTTCAAATAAGTTATTTGGTGTTGGAAAAGAGTAGTAAGTTCTTGCTTGTAAGTGCAAGAGGAGCTTGCATTGACCATGACTTAGACTTTAGCATGACATGCTAGGCGTTGTTTTGACCTTATGCTTAGTGATTATTGTTGTAGCACGTCTTGTTCCAAACAATTGGGATTGCTTAGTGTGCCTTGAAGAAATTATGCGTTGTTTTAGCATGCAAAAAGCATAGTATTGTGGTATTCTCCTTTGATGCTTTGTTTGGGTTGACTTGGCACATGCTCACACCATGTTATGACTATGATAAGTCACCATTAGCCTCTATGATCATTTAGTCCTTGACTTGTAGTACCACTCTTTGTTTTGATTAGTAATGCTTTGTTGCACTGCATGATTATGGCCATTATTGCTCTCTTATTTGGTTGCTCCCAGTCTTTTGCTAGCCTCCACCTGTATGAGTAAGCTCTCCTCATGCTTCCAACTCCCAAGAAACCAAGTTATTCCAAAGTGTCCACTATAAACTCTCATGCATGGTGTGTTACACCATTCCAAGTATATTCTTGTTTTCAACTATCTTCCAATTTAAAAACTATTTTGTTATGTGAAAACTTAGTGACTAAAGCCCTCACAAACTTGATGGCACACTTTATATTCTTTGCCCCTAATAAACTTGAACCATTGTGTCATCTATGTTGTATATGCTTGAACTTATATGTTGGAATTAGCAGAACCGTGCTGTCACGAGGAACGTTTTGAACGTTGTACTTGTACTTTGTACTCAGTTGATATCATGCTCTTTTGTCTATGGATGTCACCGGTGTGAAATAAAGAGGGAACTTATAAGTCCATGGAGTTTGTATCCTGTGTTAGAGAAATGCCTGGGCCGATAGCCTAAGCAATGCCTAATCAAGGTGGAAACTTGTAGCATCACCATAGTGACATCTATGAAGCATTCTTCTTATAAAAAAGAGACACATTGAGAAAAGAGGAAAGAGAGAAAAAAGCACCATATTGCCATGGTTAATAAGAAGATTGCGGAGATTCTCATTGTCTGCTTGCCTTGGCATTTTTGTTATGGGAAAGCTCATGTACCATGTGCAAGGGGTACCCCGTTGGCGGTTCTCAATGATATACAAATACTTACAATGACAAGAACTTACAGGTGATTAAGGTTGAGTAGCATGAGGTGTGGCCCTTGTATTCAAGGGACTTGAGATTGCCAACTTATACTTCGTCAAGCATATACTCCATCTTTATTCACTTTAACCTTAATCACTTCAAGATGCTTATGATAGGGGCAATGAGGGCTGAAAGCTAACAAGTACCATAATTTTTGGAAGCTCTTTTTGAAACTTGTAATCCCTGCTTCCTTTACAAAAAAGACCTTTCTTCCACCATTATTGAGTCTCCACATTCTACCTTTAGGCACCATTAAGAGAGCATAGTTGTCATTCTGTGTGTAGTGTTCCAAAGCTTATTAATTGATGCATATTGTGTTATTACTTGTTCTTGTGCTATTTGTTTCTAGTCACCCTTGTGAACTTTGAAGGTTTCCTATGCATCTATTTGCTACTCTATGAGGGACAAGCTGAATGCCACTATGCCATGTTTTCTGTATGTGAAACAAACAAACGTTTTTCAGTGCATGTTATTTATGATCTTTGTTTGTAGCCTTTCATGTTGCATGCATAGTTACTATGTCCTATTGTTAGAACTCCATCTTTCATGCTCATGTTTAGAGTTCTTTGATCCCAGCTTTCAATGATTCCAAATGGTTTGATCTTGACTTTGATGGTGCATGTTGTTGGAGATATGCCCTAGAGGCAATAATAAATGTAGTTATTATTATATCTTTGTGTTTATGATAAATGTTTACATTCATGCTATAATAGTATTAAAAATAAACATTGATACTTGTGCGATTTGTAAACTAAATTAGAGTCCCTAATAAAGCCTCTTCTTAATACTAGCTTGTTGATTAATAGATGATCATGGTTTCTTCATCATGAACATTTGAGATGTTGTTAATAACAAGATCATATCATTAGGAGAATGGTATGGTGGACATACTCCTATAGATAAGCGTAGCATAAAGATCAAGTCATTTTAAATAGTTCAATTGCTAAAAGCTTTCTGATACATAGTAACCTAATTCCTTCGACCATGAGATCATGCTTATCACCATCACCAGAAGGATGCTTTGATGACATCAAACACCACACCGTAACTGGGTGGCTATATAGGTGGCATTGAGTGTTCGGAAAGTATGGGTTGAGACACATGGATCAAGAGTGGGATTTGTCCATCCATATGACAGATAGATATACTCTGGGCCCTCTCGGTGGAATGTCATCCAATTAGCTTGCAAGCATGTGACTGGCTCATAAGGGATCACATATCACGGGAACAATAAAAGAGTACTTATCAGTAACAAGGTTGAACTAGGTATGCAGAGATACCGACGATCAAAACCTCGAATAATTAAACTATCGTGAGACAAAGGGAAATTGGTATCGTATGTAAGTGGTTCATTCGATCGCAAAGTAATCATAGAAATATGTGGGAGCCATATGAATTTCCAGATTCCTCTATTGGTTATTGATCGGAGAAGTGTCTCGATCATGTCCGCATAATTCACGAACCGTAGGGAAACACACTTAAGGATTTGATGTTGTTGAGTAGTTATGGAATGATGAGTAAGAAACTGAATGTTGTTCGGAGTCTAGGATGGGATCCGGGATATCACGAGGAGATCCATAATGGTCCGGAGAATAAGATTCATATAAGGAAAGTCCTGTTTCGGAGTTGGGGAATGATTCCGGTGTTTTCATCGGGAATGTTCTAGAAGGTTCCAGAAGGTCTGGCACTCCGGAGGGGAAGGGTACATGAATGTGTCATGACAATGTGGAATGGTTGCATCATGTACTAGGTATCATGGCTGGGCAAAATAAAGGGAGAAATCAAATCCTAGTTTGAAAAGTCAAACGCCAATTTGAAAAGTCAAACGACAGTTTTGCTTGGTGGAGGGAGAGTATGAAACCTACTTGGGGAGGAGTTCCTCTCCCTCCACCCGTCGGCCAAGGAGGCCAACTTGGGGGAGGACTCCCTCCCCCTTGGTCGCGCCCTCCCACCTATAAAAGGAGGGGTAGGTGAATGGATCGTATGGGCACCTAGAGGGGGGGTGAATAGGTGCTACTTCAAATTTTACTCCTTTTCAAATTAGGGTTTGACAAGAAAGGTAAATTCTCTAGAATATGCAACTATGGTGAATTTACCTATATGTCAAACAAGCACAAACTAACACAACACTAAGCAATAACAAGTAAGTAAAGTGCGGTAAAGGATAGAAGTAACCAAGGGCGTGGACGCGGAGACACAAGGATTTGTTTCCCGTAGTTCCTTCCTTTTGAGGGGAAGTATGTCTACGTTTGGAGAGGGGTGGTTTCAAACCACCAATGCCATGAGAGGCCTCCCTTGTTCTCTGATGAACCTCACCCCAACGGGATCGATTCACCTTCCACTATATCGGCAACCTTCGAGGTGGAATCCGACACCTTTACAACAAGTTCGGGGCACACATCCACAACTGAATTGGAGGCTCCCAAATACAAGCAAGCTGTCAAGACAAATCAAAGACAAGCTTTCAAGAACCAAATCAAGGTTAGGGTTTCCAAAGAAACACTAGACCTTGGGGGCCCTCAAGTGAATGAGGGGGAAATGAAGATCTCTCTTGGTGAAGATGTAAATCAAGGCCTCCTCCTTCGATTCTCCAAAGATAAATGACTTTGGATGGTTGGATGAAGAGATCTTGTAGATTTGGTGGCTCTAATGGGGTTGGTGTTCTTGAGCACCTCGAGCAGCTGGAGGAAGAAGATAATGGTCCCTTTTTATAGGCAGCCCCCTCCATGAACCATTTTCTGACCGTTGTAGAAAAGTCAGACCGGAGACCCCGGTCTACACCGGAGACTCCGGCCAATCTCCGGACCAGTCTCCGGACTGCCCTTCTGACTGACCCAGGACAATTCTGCACCAGCAACACCGGAGACTCCGGCCTTCCAACACCGGAGACTCCGGACTGACCAAAGTCCAGAGACTCCGGAGTAACCTCCGGACCTCTAGTCAGACTGTCCCAGCCAGGTCCTGGGAAGCACCACCGGAGCCAGAACCGGAAACTCCGGACCACACCGGAGACTACGGTCTTGGCAGACCGGAGACTCCGGTCTGGAGTTTCCAGATCAGTGACAAATGAATGTGGTCTTTTCCCAAGAATATGTGTGCAGTTTATCAATGATAATACCAACCTATGGACAATAACAAACAGTAAAATGATCTACTTGTTAACCAACACCAAAAGTGATTATGACAATAAATGCCCTTTCAATCTCCCCCTTTTTGGTGTTCGATGACAACAAGTGATTTGCATGGAATAACATATAAATGTGGCTCCCCTTGACTATGTGCAGCAAGATAATGAAGTAAATCATGTAAGGAAAGTAATATCAACGATAGCACACATAGATCTCACATGAGTTACAATAGGTGTTGCATACAAGAACATAGTCATAAACACACATAAGAAAGATAACACACATAACGTTCAAGTTCGAATATCTAAATAAAAGGCAAATAAAGGCAGATAGTCGCAAATCCCAAGTCCCATGCAAAGCGATGAGAATGTCTTCTCCCCCTTTGGCATCGAAACACCGAAAAGGGGAAAAGACCTATACTAGCGCCCCAATAACTCAGTAGTCATCGTCATCCTCGTCATTGTAGGGGTCCCAATCTTTAATAAGATAGAGCCCCCTGTGTTTACAATGCTAGTCCCTGGATCAATAGCTAGCATCCACAGTTAAGATGTAATATCAAGATACAAAGGTCATATTATAACTTTATAACCAGGAATAACATAATTTTATTACATCACACATAGCTCATATGGCTGTTACATTACATTGCAGCAGAATAACTATAATCATGGGTCCTTCATCTTCAAAGTGCCACAGGCAGATGTTGGTTGTAGACTTTGTAATCCTAATCAATCAATCTTCACTAAAATCAATCAAACCTGCAACATACAAGTTACAGCCACAAAGGGTCAATACATTTGAATTGTATTGGCAAGTGATACTATGGTAGTATTGTGGAGTCTATCAACTATATGCATTTGGCTGAGTGGAGTTGAGGCTTGCATTGCTCAAAATAGATTTTTCCTTAACATTTGAAAATACTAAGTTTTTGTTTTGACAAAATCATTTTTCTCAATCAAAGATTGAAGATCCTTTACAAGGCATCTCCCAATCAAAGATTGAAGATTTCAGACAACCCTTGTTCAATCCACAAGTTTTAACTTTAGAAATTTGAATGATGAGATTCTTGATTGCTTCCATGTCTTGATGCTCAAATTGTCCTTTACCAGGGACATGGCTAAGTACTTAGATTTTACACTCTACAGAGGTGGTGCACTTTCCCCACAAGACTTGGTTTCCCAAGACAAGATCTTTCAGAAGCTTTCCCTTAGAACAAAATGGACGCGCTCCAACCTATCAAACACTACCACCCATTGTCCATATGGCTAAGTTCTTGCAACCTATATGATCATGGCAGAGCCCATATTGCCAAGTGGTTGCACTTGAAGCTTCTCAACATTTGACATCTCAAATCTCTTTGTTCCTGGGTGGCATACCACAAGTGAGATACACAAGCCAAGTCATGGCCTTGTGTAACCACTCAACATAAACCAATCCTTCCATTCCACCCAGGTGATTCATTAACTTAGTTGTTTTATTAAACAAAAACATAAGTCCTCAGACTTAGAGATTTTTCCATAGTGTGAATATATTTTCCACCCATGTTTTCTATTAGCTAGGCTAAGCTTGATAGTAGTAGGAATCTTTAACTTAGGAAAATCCTACTAAGGATTCATCTATTAGGTTTTCTTATAGCAAGGTCTATACTTAGCAAAATCCATGCAAGTTTTACTTAGCAAAATCACTAATGCATAGAGAAAGTAATGGGACAAAAAGTATGAAGCATCACTTGCCTTTTTGGTAGGGAATGGTGGTTCTCTCCTTGATCTTGCTAGTCTCACAGTTCACTACAAGTCAATCAAGCAAACACAAATTCAATTCACATTCCAAACCAAAGTCAATCAAACAATTTTTCACACACAAAGTAATGGAATCTAAGTCATGCATAAGCATGCAAAGGTTGGTTCTATTGCAAGGATGGTCTCCACTAGGCTTCTAAACTTTGTAAGGTCCAAATTGGTCATTTACCAAAATGGCAAAGTCATTTGCAAATGGGTTTTATCCAAAACTATTTTTAAATCCATTCATCATTTCATGTGAGGAAAAATGTTTTTATCAAGGCAAAACTCTTAAGTTGTTCACCAAATGAATTGCTAATTTGAAGAACTTGGTGTTGTGGTTCAGTGGGTTTGATCAAACCATTTTCTTAAAGTTTTCTTTCCATAACATTTTCATAACAAAAACCATTCTTTTTATTTGGCTAGAAAATGACTAAGTCAAGTAATCCAACCTAAATCTTACCAAAATCATTTTTAACACCAAGGGTTGGTTCCTAGGGTCAGTAAGGTCACAACAATTCATTTTGCAAAGGTTTTAACCTAAAAACCATTTTTAAAAAAAAAATTTTACTCTAATCAAGCACACAAAAGGATCTGCAAAAATAAACAAGCTAACAGATACTATTTGCTAAACTAATTCCACAGTTGGCTAGGGCTTGCTCTCCTGAATCCATTGATATAAAATTTGTAATTTTTGGACGTGTGGTTTGAAATTTACAAGGGTTTGAAGTTTGCAAATAATTCTGATTCAAAAATCTGTTTTAAACAAGAGTTGGCCACGCGTCATGTTTTAATTGGTCGAGAACGGTTCGCATGGATCACACGCTGCAGGCCATTAGATCTAACTGATATCGTACGGCTTAGTTTCTCTCTTACCTCTTCGTTCTACTTTCTATCCTATCCACCGGATCAAGATCGGATGGCTCTCAGTGCCCCGACCATAAGCTGGCGGCGCTGGACTCTGACGCGCGGCGACGTCGGTGATACAGGAAGCGAGGAAGAGGGGGAGGATGCTCACAGGGTTCAGGAGGTCACGGCGATGCTCAACGTGCCGATGGTTCGACGAGGGGCGCTCGTGGGTGAGGACAATGGCTCGCCGGAGTTGCTTCGGGCGGCGGTGCTCTCGGGTTGTTGTTGCCGGCGTCATTTAGGACCGCGCTAGGACAAAATAGAGGCATGGTTAGGTGCGCACGAGGGTCGCGAGTAAGGGAGCATCATCAGGATTGAGAGGGGAGGTCAGGATTTACCTCGGGAGGTCGTCGGAGTAGCAAACAGACGATGGCGACGGCGGTAGTTTTCGTTGCCGAGCCTGCAGGGCACTCGCGGGTGAGCTGAAACTACGAGGGGGGTTTGCCAGGATATGGGGAACTTGTCTGCGTGCTTGGGGAGGCAAGGAGAGGCAGGGTATGGCCGGAATTGAGAGTTTAGCTCGTCGGAGACGGCGGCGGTGCAGAAGAAAATTGCAACAGCCTGGTGGCTCTCGAGGCGTGGGGTTTGGGGGCAATGAAAGAGGAGAGGGAGGTGGTTATCACGCGTGATCACTGCGAGGTTTTAATCGCGGCATCAAGGCGAATTAAGCCCGAGAAATCAATGGCAGGGGCGGGGGAGAACGGTCGATGCGGTGAGGACGACGACAGTGTTTGTGGGCCTACCTGGCAGTGAGGGGGACAGTGAGGGGTTTGGGGCCACCAGTCAGCTTCTGTGTGGGTGCGGTTCTGAGTGGAGAAAAAAACACTTCGGGGAGGGAGCTGGGCTGGTTACTGGGCCTGTTGGGCTGCTGGGTTGGGTCTACCCTTTTCTTATTTTTTTCTGTTTCTGAATCTTTTTCTTTTTTTCTAATTTTATTTCCTGTTTTGAATTTCCAAACAATCAAACAAGGTTCAAATCAATTCAAACAACACCCAAACTTTGTAATTTTGAAATTAGTTCTGTTCAGTAATCATGAACCAAAATCCAAAATAAAAATAATATTTTAAATCTTTTTAGGTTCTATTTATTAATTAAGTAAAATGGCCCATGGTTTATTAATAAAATAGGGTTTGGGTTATTTAATAAAATCTTCATTTGAACTCCAAATACTTTCAAAACCAATCAGTAGATTTTATTTGGAAATAAAGAATATTTGGAAAATTTGTTTAAAACAAAATAACCTTTTATTTTAGGGTCCATTAATAATTAAATAAAATGGGCCTTAGTTATTAAACCAAATAGAGTTTGATTTTATTAATAAAATCTTTATTTGAAACCTAAATATTTTCAAAACCAAATCAGTAGGTTTTATTTGGGAAATATAGAATACTTGGAAATTTGTTTAAAACAAATAACCTTTTATTTTAGAGTCCATTATTAATTAAATATAATAGACTTTTCATTATTAAATCAAATAGGATTTGTTTTATTGAGATATTTATTTTGAAATCTAAACTAAAGCCAAAACACTTTAGTAGGTTTTATTAGAGAATATAAAATACTTCTAAAACCTATTTAAAATAATTTAATAATTTTTGATGTTTTAATTAAAATGGTAAAACCTTTTATTTGAATAAAATTTGGATATTAATTCCTTATTATTTTATTTAAGCAATCCTTTATTATTTTTAAATAAACCTTTGCTATTTTATTTAAAATAAAATGTTTTAATTCCCAAAGCTTGGCCAAGTTTTAATTGAACTCTATAAAATAATCTTTATCTATAAAACTTTTATTTCAATTGAGAACCAAATCCTTTTATTTAAAAGATCTAGAATAGTATTTCCAAAATATTTTGTTTTCCTTTTAAAAAAATGTTTATCTTTTTTTAAAAATCCCCTTAGGATTTTATTTAATTCAAATGGGTATGGAGTTCCAATTGAATTCAAAAAGTTTCTTCTGGCTCTGAAAATCAAACAAAGTTTTATTTTATTCATTTATTTTCACATTACAAGATTTGGAAAATCTTGGGATGTGACAGTCATCCTCATCCTCATCCTGGTCATCCTCATCCTGGTCACCCTCATCCTGGTCATAGTCATCATCATCATCATCCTCGGGAACAGCAGGCCCTTTGCCGTGAGGGCGAGAAGAGGACTTACCCTGGTATCCAAACCCTGAGGTGACATCAGCAAACGTCTTCCAGTCCACCAGACTATCCTGTTGGGAATTCCATGCCCCAAATGAGAGAGTGTGATCAGACTCTGTGGACTGCTGAGCCCCATTCTCATCATTGTATTCATCTTCACCTTCCTCAGTATCCGCAGCACCCTGTCCCTTGATCTCTTTGAGAAGCTTCTCAATGCGGCGATTGCTTTGGTAGGATGCATGCTGCTGCTTGCGAATGTCGACGTTCATGCAACAAAGGGTCCTCTCCCAAAAGCTGGCCTTCTTGACCCTCTCATGCACATAGTCTCGAGTCATATTAGGCATAGGGGCATTGGAGGCATTCTTCCTCCGAACTCTAGGTGGAGAGGGAGCCCTCTCCATCTCAATCTCCTCATCATCATCATTCCCATAGCGACGCCTTGGAGCAGGCCCCATGTGCCCCTTCTGCTGCGGAGAGACCAGAGTGTGCACAGTGAGGTGTGGTGGTATGCCATGTGGAGAATCATGCTCCTGGGAGTTGATGAGCCTCATAACCAAGGGTGCATACGGAGGATATTTCTTGTAAATAATGGCATGAAACATCTCCTCGAAAATGAAGTCCATCACATCAATGGGTGCAGCATCAGCCTCTGGTCCAGCATTGAAGGTCCGGTGAGTATGGTACAGGAGGTTGACAAGCCCACCCCTGATAGCATCATCATTTCCAGCACTTGGAACAATAGTGTGACGGAAAATCCTCAGCATAAGGTTGTATAGGGTCTTGAGTCCCTTAGAGCCCCCCACAACACCACCATCATACAGAGGTGCCAGCTTCAACTTGTTCTCACCCAAAGCTGCTGAGTGCATGCGCTGTCCCACAGGGGTGGATACTCCGTGAAAGGTCTCAAAGGACATTGGCAAAGTCATGAAAGGTAGCAGTGCAGCGAGTAGTGCCAGTCATCCACACCATGGTCCTGTCAAGATCAGACCCAAACACCACTGTGGCATAAAACTGCTGAACAAGGTGCACACTGTAGTCTTCGCGCAACTCCATCAAGTTGTAGAGACCCAGCTTCTCACAGATCCAAATGGCATCATTGAAGTAAGGGATCTGGCGCATTTTCTCAATATTCATGAACTTCTGAGGGCAGACAGGTGATTTGGTGAGTACACCATACACATCCTTCATGAACACAACCTGTTCTTTCCTCCAGAAACGAGGGTCATCACTGGTACGAGGCAGTGCATAGAAATTTGTCTTCCTCAGCTCACGGTACTCCTCTTTAGACATCTTGGATAGGGACTGGAGGTTGTCATACTTGGTTCTCTTTGCACGTTCCTCCCGTTCAGCCCTCTCCTGATCCCTCTTCATGTAAGCTGCATCACCTGCCTGCTGTTTCCAGTTGGACGGAGGCACGATAAACTGACCCTGGGCTTCACCATAGCGAGGATTGCCCCTTTGGGACTTGGCCTTGGTACGACGAGGACGACTAGAACCATCACCTGTGAACAGCAGTGAGGGAGATAGCATGGAGATGAGTATATATGTCCCAAAGATACAGTACAAGAACTTTGATGCATTTCTGGACTACTTTGATTCACCCAACACCGGAGTCTCCGCACCTTATACCGGAGTCTCCGGACCTTAGTCCGGAATCTCCGGTCAGGAGGCTCGGGTATGCGATGGGGAGATGCTGGTGAGGGTGAATCTAGTATATCAGACAATGCAACAAGGCTAAAGTACTAGAGTGCATGCAAACAAGTGATTCCAATGGACAAATCAGCAACAATCCTCAAAAACACATCTAGGGATGAACCCTAGGAGAAAAAGGAGAGGAGAGGTACCAGATCTGTCCATGGGATCAATTCCTCTGGTGGGAGTGACCCAATGGAGGAGAGGGGAAGGTTGGCCGGCTGCATGGCGGATCCCGGGGGCTTCTTGACCTCCGGGGAGGATTTTTGGAGGAGGAGGCGACGGGTTTGGAGGTAGGGGACGGGGTGAAGAATGAGGAACTGCTGTTCCAGTTCACCCCGTGCCCCCTTCTTTAAGTGATAGAAACCGTCCAGACCGGAGACTCTGGTCTACACCGGAGACTCTGGCCTACACCGGAGACTCCGGTGTTTGTACACCGGAGACTCCGGTCCTCCTCGACCAAAAGTTCAAGGAAAGGTGTTTGGGGACATATATGAGAGATAGATGGTTTTTAAGATAGGGAAAAGGCTTGGGTTGAGACATCAAACTGTGAAGAACCAACAAGAGCCACAGGGATTCAAAAAATGTTCATAAAAGCTTCAGGAGACTAGAATCAAGCAAATGACAAACATGAGTAAATGCCAACCTCTCAAATGAGAGAGGGCGGTGGCCTAGGCCACCATATTTGAGTATACTTGGCTTGGCACCACGAAGATATATCTTGGGTCCATTACCAAAACTCATCATTAAGCTCACATATCACTAAATGATATTAAGAGGAATGATTTTGATTGCTTTGGGCATAATGGGGGGAGGGATGGTCCAATCAATTAGGACCGCACTCCCCCTATATCCATGCCTACACCTAAACCAAATATGAGATGAAACATAGGTGAGGGTGCAAGAATATCAAGTCAAGCTCCTTGAATCTACGATATTTAGTTCATTCCTCAATTAGCAAAACCTTGCTTCATCAAGTGGCTTCATGAAGATATCGGCAAGTTGATCCTTGGTTGATACATATGATAGATCAATATCACCTCGAGCAACATGATCTCTAATAAAGTGATGGCGAATATCAATATGCTTTGTCCTTGTGTGATCCACCGGGTTGTAGGCAATCTTGATGGCACTTTCATTGTCACATAGAAGAGGCACTTTGTCGTAATGGACACCGTATTCATTTAAAGTTTGCCTCATCCATAGAAATTGAGTGCAAGCACTAGCAGCTGCCACATACTCGGCTTCGGCGGTGGAGAGAGATATACAATTTTGCTTCTTGGAAGACCAACATACTAAGGACATACCAAGGAATTGGCAAGCCACGGATGTTGATTTTCGATCATCCTTGTCACCCGCCCAATCTGAATCCGTGTATCCACAAAGAGCAAATGTTGAGCCTTGAGGATACCAAAGACCATAAAATGGGGTATGAACCAAATATCGAAAGATTCTCTTGACCGCCATTAAATGGCTTTCTTTAGGTGCCGCTTGATATCTTGCACACACACCTACACTCAACACAATATCGGGTCTAGATGCATAAAGGTAAAGCAAAGAACCAATCATAGACCGGTATACCTTTTGATCCACATCTTTACCATTTGGATTTTGCTCAAGATGAGTCTTTGTAGCCATGGGAGTAGGAGCTCCATTTAAATCTTGCATTTTGAATCTCTTGAGCATGTCTTGAGTATACTTGGCTTGATTGAAGAATGTCCCTCCTCTAACTTGCTTGATCTCAAAGCCAAGAAATACTCTCAACTCCCCCGTCAAGGACATCCGAAACCTACTAGTCATAAGCTTTGAGAATTCATCATTAAAAGCTTTGTTAGATGAGCCAAAGATAATATCATCAACATATATTTGGCATACAAAAATCTCCCCACTGACCCTCTTAGTAAAAAGAGTGGGATCGATTTTCCCAACCTCAAAGCCACGGTCAAACAATAACTCTCTAAGGTGCTCATACCACGTGCGTGGGGCTTGCTTGAGCCCATAGAGCGCCTTATCAAGTTTGTAGACATGGGTTGGGAAGTTGGGGTCCTCAAATCCCGGGGGTTGCTTAACATATACCAATTCATTTAAAGGACCATAAAGGAATGCACTTTCTGTTGGAGATATGCCCTAGAGGCAATAATAAATGTAGTTATTATTATATCTTTGTGTTTATGATAAATGTTTACATTCATGCTATAATAGTATTAACAAGGAAACATTAATACTTGTGTGATTTGTAAACTAAAATAGAGTCCCTAGTAAGCTAAAGTCTGTGAGGATTATGTTAGCAATCGCTGCATATTATGATTATGAGATATGGCAGATGGATGTCAAAACAGCATTCCTCAATGGAGACATTGATGAAGAGTTGTATATGATGCAACCCAAAGGTTTTGTCGATCCTAAAGATGCTAACGAGGTATGCAAACTTCAACAGTCCATCTATGGATTGAAGCAAGCATCCCGAAGTTGGAATCAACGTTTTGATAAGGTAATCAAAAGTTTTGGTTTTATACAAACTTATGGAGAAGCTTGTATTTACAAGAAAGTGAGTGGGAGCTCTGTAGCATTCTTAATACTATATGTAGATGACATATTGTTGATTGGGAATGATGTAGACCTTCTTAATAGTGTCAAGGAATATTTGAATAATAGTTTTTCAATGAAGGATCTTGGCGAAGCAGCTTACATATTAGGCATAAAGATTTATAGATAGATCAAGACGCCTAATATCATTGTAACAAAGTACATATTTGGACAAAGTTCTAAAGAGGTTTGGAATGGAAGATAGCAAGAAAGGGTTCTTGCCCATGTTGCGCAATACGACCTTGAGTAAAACTCAAAGTCCAACAAAGGCAGAAGATAGAGAAAGGATGAGTAAGACTCCCTATGCCTCAGCCATAGGATCTATAATGTATGCCATGCTATGTACTAGACCCGACATTGCATATGCTGTTAGTTTGACTAGCAGATATCAAAGTGATCCAGGAGTGGATCATTGGACAGCGGTCAAAAACATCCTTAAGTACTTGAGAAGAACTAAGGATATGGTTCTTTCTTATGGAGGTGATGAACATCTCGTTGTTAATGGTTACACCGATGCTAGTTGGAACACCGATCCGGATGATTCTAAATCACAATCTGGATACGTATTTACTTTGAATGGTGCAGCACTTAGCTGGAGGAGTGCAAAGAAAAGCGTTGTGGCGAGATCTTCAACTGAATCGGAATACATGGCTGCTTCGGAGGCTTCAGAAGAAGCGATATGGATGAAAGAGTTCATTACAGAGCTGGGTGTGGTTCCAAGTGCGCTGGACCCAATGTCTATCTACTATATAACATGGGCGCCATAGCCAATGCGCAAGAACCAAGGTCACACAAGAAGCTGAAGCACATCAAGCTACGTTTTCACGCTATTCGAGAACATGTCCAAGATGGGGACATAAAGATTTGCAAAGTACACACAGATCTGAATGTGGCGGATCCGTTGACTAAACCTCTCCCGAGGGCAAAACATGACCAACACCAAACTGCCATGGGTGTTCGGTATATTACCATGTAATCTAGATTAGATGACTCTAGTGCAAGTGGGAGACTGTTGGAGATATGCCCTAGAGGCAATAATAAATGTAGTTATTATTATATCTTTGTGTTTATGATAAATGTTTACATTCATGCTATAATAGTATTAACAAGGAAACATTAATACTTGTGTGATTTGTAAACTAAAATAGAGTCCCTAGTAAAGCCTCTTTATAATACTAGCTTTTTGGTTAATAAATGATTGTGGTTTCCCTATCATGAACATTGAGATGTTATTAACAACAAGATCATATCGTTAGGAGAATGATATGGTGGACATACTCCTATAGATAAGCGTAGCATAAAGATCAAGTCATTTTAATAGTTCAATTGCTATATGCTTTCTGATACATAGTAACCTAATTCCTTCGACCATGAGATCATGCATATCACCTTCACTGGAAGGATGCTTTGATGACATCAAACACCACACCATAACTGGGTGGCTATAAAGGTGGCATTGAGTGTTCGGAAAGTATTGGTTGAGACACATGGATCAAGAGTGGGATTTGTCCATCCATATGACGGATAGATATACTCTGGGCCCTCTCGGTGAAATGTCATCCAATTAGCTTGCAAGCATGTGACTGGCTCACAAGGGATCACATATCACGGGAACGAGAAAAGAGTACTTATCAGTAACAAGGTTGAACTAGGTATGCAGAGATACCGACGATCATAACCTTGGATAAGTAAACTATCGTGAGACAAAGGGAAATTGGTATCGTATGTAAGTGGTTCATTCGATCGCAAAGTAATCGTAGAAATATGTGGGATCCATATGAATTTCCAGATTCCTCTATTGGTTATTGTTCGGAGAAGTGTCTCGATCATGTCCGCATAATTCACGAACCGTAGGGAGACACACTTAAGGATTCGACGTTGTTTGAGTAGTTATGGAATGATGAGTAAGAGACCGAATGTTGTTCGGAGTCTCGGATGGGATCCGGGATATCATGAGGAGATCCGGAATGGTCCGGAGAATAAGATTCATATAAGGAAAGTCCTGTTTCGGGGTTGGAGAATGGTTCCGGTGTTTTCATCGGGAATGTTCTAGAAGGTTCCGGAATGTCCGACACTCCGGAGGGGAAGGGTACATGAATGTGTCATATCAAGTTGGAATGATTGCATCATGTACTAGGTGTCATCGCTGAACAAAATAAAGGGTTTAATCAAATCCTAGTTTGAAAAGTCAAACGCCAATTTGAAAAGTCAAATGGCTATTTTGGAAGGTGGAGGGGAAGTAGGAAACCTACTTGGGGAGGAGTTCCTCCCCTCCACCGCCGGCCCACTTGGGAAAACGAGTTGGGGAGGGACTGCCCCTCCTAGTACACAACACCTCCACCAAAAACCCTAGCTCCTAGCCGCCGCCGCCCTCCATAGCCGCCGCCTAGGTCAAACCCTAGCCACCGGCCTTGCCCCCTCCTTGGTGTGTCTAAACCCTAGATCACCGAGGGTCTCTCTCATAGTCCACCATACTCGCTCCGGCTTAAGGCGAAGCCCTGCGAGATCTCCCCTCTACTTCTGGTACCACGTCGTTGTGCTGCCGGAATCGCGAGGAGAGTGCTACAACCTCCGCTGCCTGCTGGAACAAGGGAGAGGAAGGTCTTCATCGAGTACCGAACATGTGACCGACTGCGGAAGCGCTGCCGAAACGCAGCGCCGGAAGGACGTCTACACGATCTTGAGATCGGGAAGAGTACGACTACATCACCCACGAGAATCCGCTCTCATTAAACACTTTGGAATCTTCGAGGGTGAGTTATTCCATTGACTCGTTGCTACAATCTAGTAGATAGATCTTGGCTTGTTTGTTTGTATGTGGTAGAAATTTTTTGTTTTCCATGCTACGAAACCCTACACTTTCTACATCCATTTGTTGCAACTTAAAGTTATGATGTGCCGCATAAGCAAGAAGGATACGGATGGACTCAAGGCGAGCCACGGGTGCATAAGTCTCTCCATAATCAATGCCTTCAATTTGATAATACCCTTGTGCAACCAATCTAGCCTTGTTCCTTACTATAATTCCATGCTCATCTTGCTTGTTCTTGAATATCCACTTTGTTCCAATAACATTGCGGCAATCCTTTGGCTTCTCAACTAACTTCCACACTTTGTTTCTCTCAAAGTTGTTGAGCTCTTTGTGCATAGCTTCTAACCAATCCGAATCTTCAAGAGCTTCCCACACCTTCTTTGGTTCAATCATGGAGATGTGTGCTTGGTGTTCACTGAACCTCTTCAATTGTTCTCTTGTGGAAATACCTTTCCTTAGATCTCCAACAACATTTTGGAGGGTGTGGTCTCTTATTTCCAACATTCTTTCCTTTCTAGATTCACGACGAGCGTGGATCTCCGCATTGTTTCTTGGAGGACCCTCTTCATCATTTTGATCCTCGTCTTGACCATCAACTTGACCTTGATCATCATTGGAATCATCCTCTACATTGGGAGGCAAAGATTGACCTTGGTCTTGATCAAGTGCTCTTCTAGCATCAATTTGAGCTTGTCTCAAAACAGCTTGGATGGATCTTCCTTGACAAATTGACTGGGCACCACTTGACAACCCATCAAATGGACCAAGCTCCCTTTGACTAGAGTTCACACAATGATCACGATGTTGAGGGTCCACATCTTGTCTTTGGCTTGAGTCAATGTACTCTTCGGTAGATGGAGCATGTTGAGGTTGTGAAGATGAGGGCTCCACTCGAGTGGAGCATAGTTCTTCCCGATCCGCCATAAGGGGTTCCTCAACGGGGCGGATATATCCCACACCCATTCTTCCTATGGCATCCTGAGGCATTTCATCATCTGCATCACAAGCATCAAGACGCCCCCCCTGGGGACCATCATATTCTTCGAAGGTCACACTACAAGATTCTATGACGGCTCCAGAGAGCTTGTCATAGATTCTATAAGTGTGAGATTCGAGACCATAGCCAACAAAAATACCCTCCAATGCTTTAGACTCGAATTTAGACAAACGAACACCTTTGATGAGATAGAAACACTTACAACCGAACACCCGGAAATAAGATATGTTGAGCTTGTTACCGGTAAGTATCTCATATGGAGTCTTGTTGATTTTCTTGTGGAGGTAGAGTCAGTTTGAAGCATGGCAAGCGGTGGAGATGGCTTCGGCCCAAAAGTTGTATGGAGATTTAAACTCCACCAACATGGTCCTAGCCATCTCAATAAGAGTCTGGTTTTTCCTTTAGGCCACACCATTTTGTTGAGGGGTGTATGCAGCGGAATATTGATGTTTAATCCCCTCATCACTAAGGAAATCATTCAAGGTGTAGTTCTTGAACTCGATGCCGTTGTCACTTCTTATAATCAACACGGGAACAGTGTGTTGCCGTTGAACCAAGTTGATGAAGTTAATAAAAGTCTTTTGAGTTTCACTCTTCAACTTGAAGAAATAAACCCAAGAGTATCTTGAAAAGTCGTCAACAATCACCAAACAATATTTATTCCCTCCAAGACTTGCATGAGATGGAGGACCAAATAGGTCCACATGGAGGAGTTCCAAGATCTTGTTAGACTTGATTTGGTTCGTGGGCTTGTGAGGAGCGTCATGCATCTTCCCTAGAACACATGCCCTGCAAACACGATCTTTGGCAAAGGAAACATTTTCTTTTAGTCCAACTATATGGCCCTCTTTATGGAGACTTTGCAAAGTTCTCATATTGACATGGGCTAGTCGGTGGTGCCATAGCCAACCCACATCTGCCTTTTCGTATAAGAACATCAGACCTGCAGTGGCTTGCCCCGAAAAGTCCACCACATACAAGTCATTTTCGACGTACCCAACGAAAGAGACCTTGAGAGACTTGCTCCACATGAGGACCACAATATCATCATCAACAAAGACGGCAAAGCCCATCTTTCCAAGAGCACGGACTGAAAGTAAATTGTATCCAAGGGTTTCAACAATCATGACGTTCACGAGTGTAATGTCGTAAGCCACCACTACCTTGCCCAAACCCATTACCTTAGACTTTTACTTGTCGGCATATGTGACGGTGATTTGATCATCATTTGGCACCAAGTCCTTGACAATAGACGAGCTTCCGGTCATATGACTTGTGCAACCACTATCAAGCACTCACTTTGACCCTCCGGAAGCATAAGTCTACAAAAGATCAAGCTAATTTTTAGGTACCCATTTTTCAATGGGTCCTCTTTTGTTAGCAACAAGGGTCTTGGGAACCCAAATAGACCAAGCAATATAACCATCATAAGGGCCAACATATTGTGCATACACATCACCATAATAATCACGCATTAGAACATAGTGAGGGTTAGCACTTCCCGCAAAATCATCATGAGACATAGTTTTACCACTTGTGGTCTTACTTTCCACAATGGTCTTGTTGGTCTCTTGTGCGGGCTTGTCCTTCTTCTTCTTATTGTTCTTCTTATTGGTTTTGGAAACAAAACCGATGCCCCCTTTATCACTACTACGCCTTTGCTTGCTCAAAAGATCATCAATGGACTTGTTGCCTTGTGGAAATGTGGCCTTAGCAAGCTCCCCCTTCAACCTAGCATTCTCTTCAAGAATAGTTGTGCTACTAGATGGAATGAAGTTACTAGGTGAAGGAATATTGGCCAATTGAGTTTGAAGTGTTTTATGGGACTTTGTAAGTGACAATAGTTCACTCTCCAAGGCCTTGTGAGCCTTGTTAAGCAAACTAAAGTCCTCGGCAAGTTTTTCATGAACCACACCAAACTCAACTTTTTCCTTTTTAGCCCTTTTGTATTTAGCAATAGCATGATCATGCTCTTTGATGAGTTTGTTAACAATAATGTCATTTGCCTCATCAAGCCCTTCAAGTTTTAATTCAAGTGACAACCTAGTTTCTTGTTCTTCTTCTAGAGCATTGTTTAAAGCCTCTAGCTCAATCATATGTTCATGTCCAAGTTTACATCTTACATCTATAAGCTCTTGAGTATGTCATAGTTGATCTAAGATGTGTCCAAAATGTAGCTTAGCATCACCTTCTAGGTTAGTCGTAAACTCATCAAAGGCAATTAATTCCTTTTTAACATCAAGAGACATCTCATCATCAATTTCATCATTTTATAAGTGAGTTATCGGATGATGAAGATACCTCCGTTCCTCTTGCCATAAGGCAAGTGGCGTTCTTGGTGGAAGAGTTATCATTTGGAGAATCGAAGAGTGAGAATGTAGGAGTAGAGGTGGTGGCAAGAGAAGCCACACCATGAGAAGTTTCCTCTTCGTCATCTTCATCATCTTCATTGTCGGAGGAGTACTCTTCATGAGTGATCAAGACAATTTCTCCCGGCTTCTTGTTGATGGGGTTTTTTTTTGATGAAAGGTTTCTTGTACGGTCCCTTGAGAGTCTTCTTCAATACAAGCTTACCACCATGATCTTCTCTCTTCTCATAGGGGCAACTAGCCACAAAGTGGTAGCGATCACCACAATTGAAGCAAGTTCTCAACCTTGTGGTATTCTCTCTTTTCCCATTTGGATTGCTTCTCCGTTCCATTTCCATCTTGGCCTTGGTGGGGTTCTTCCAAAAGTTCTTTGCATAGAAAGCCATATATTGACTATGAGCAATCTTGACTTCATCGGGATGGTCCATGGAAAGCCCTTCATCACTATCATCTTCATCCCCATGGTCCACAACTTTGGCCTTCAAAGCAACATTGACAACATTGCTAATACCAAGGGCACGAGCACGGGCATCTTTGGCATTCTTGGCGGCAACCTTGAAAGCAGCCATCTCTTGCATAACTTCATTTGAGGTCATGAGATGGTAGTTGTGTCTTCCTTGTAGGCTCTTCAAGTCGGTGGGCTCAAAAGGCATGAGTGCACTCACATATTTCCTTTTTATCCATGCATCATCCACATGTGAGGCACCCACATTTCTAAAGGCGGTGGCGGTGGTCTTGAGCCTTCGGTACATGTCTTCATGATCTTCACCTTCTTTCATGTAGAAGCCTTCGGCTTCATTGCTTAGAGCATCATATCGGTTCCTCCTCATACTCTCATTTCCAACAAACAACACAGTGAGAGCATCCCAAGCTTCCTTGGCAATGCTGAAGTGCTCAATGTGTGGGTAATCCTTTGTTCCCAATCCTTGTTGAATCATATGCAAAGCAGTGGCATTGAGTTGACTATTGACAATCTCTCTTCTTGTCAAGTTGTTTGGATCCCCAATAAAGAGTCCATGCTCAATGATGTTCCATAGTTCAATGCAAGAGCTACGCACATGAGTTCTCATTAGTGATTGCCATTGAGCAAAAGTAGCAGACTCTTCTAGCTTAGGTGGGTCACCTCTATTGTACACATGAGGGTGAGGGATGGGAGGATCGGGAGAGTACCAAGAATCACGATGCTCACCCTTCCCCCCATCAAGTTGTGTGGAGGAATTAGCGTTGTCTAGTTTGCCCCCTACCACCATACCCTCGGGGGATACCAAAGTATTCCCTTTAGGTACAACGGATGGTAGATCCTCTTGAGGAGATAGGGGTGATGATCCATCTTTGTCTTTAAGAAGTTGCTCAAGCATATTCTTGACTTCGTTGACCAAGGAAGAGCTCAATATTGTTTCCAAGTTTCTGAGATCTTCCATGGTCACCGGGGTCGGCTCACTACCACCATCCCCTTCTTGGCTACCCATATTCTCTTAGGCGGTACAACCCAAATAAAGAGCCGAGGCTCTGATACCAATTGAAAGGATCATATGGGCACCTAGAGGGGGGGTGAATAGGTCCTACTTCAAATTTTACTCTTTTTCAAATTAGGGTTTGACAAGAAAGGTAAATTCTCTAGAATATGCAACTATGGTGAATTTACTATATGTCAAACAAGCACAAACTAACACAACACTAAGCAAGAACAAGTAAGTAAAGTGCGGTAAAGGATGGAAGTAACCAAGGGAGTGGACGCGGAGACACAAGGATTTGTTTCTCGTAGTTCCTTCCTTTTGAGGGGAAGTACGTCTACGTTTGGAGAGGGGGTGGTTTCAAACCACCAACGCCACGAGAGGCCTCCCTTGTTCTCCGATGAACCTCACCCCAACAGGCTCGATTCACCTTCCACTATATCGACAACCTTCGAGGTGGAAGCCGGCACCTTTACAACAAGTTCGGGGCACACATCCACAACTGAATTGGAGGCTCCCAAATACAAGCAAGTTGTCAAGACAAATCAAAGACAAGCTTGTAAGAACCAAATCAAGGTTAGGGTTTCCAAAGAAACACTAGAGCTTGGGGGCCCTCAAGTGAATCAGGGGGAAATGAAGATCTCTCTTGGTGAAGATGTAAATCAAGGCCTCCTCCTTCGATTCTCCAAAGATCAATGACTTTGGATGGTTGGATGAAGAGATCTTGTAGATTTGGTGGCTCTAATGGGGTTGGTGTTCTTGAGCAGCTCGAGCAGCTGGAGGAAGAAGATAAGGGTCCCTTTTTATAGGCAGCCCCCTCCACGAACTGTTTTCTGACCGTTGTAGAAAAGTCAGACCGGAGACTCCGGTCTGGAGACCGGAGCCTCCGGTTTACACCGGAGACTCCGGCCAATCTCCAGACCAGTCTCCGGACTGCCCTTCTGACTGACCCAGGCCAATTCTGCACCAGTAACACCGGAGACTCCGGCCTTCCAACACCGGAGACTCCAGGACTGACCAAAGTTTGGAGACTCCGGAGTAACCTCCGGTGCAGCCTCCGAACCACTAGTCAGACTGTCCCAGCCAGGTCAAGACCGGAGACTCCGGTCTGGAGTTTCCAGATCAGTGACAAATGAATGTGGTCTTTTCCCAAGAATATGTGTGCAGTTTATCAATGATAATACCAACCTGTGGACAATAACAAACAGTAAAATGATCTACTTGTTGTTAACGAACACCAAAAGTGATTATGACAATAAATGCCCTTTCAGCAGGGCTGCCCCTCTTCCCTACACCCAACACCACCCAAAACCCTAACCCTAGCCGCCGGCCTCCTGCAAGTCGCCGCCGCCCTAGGGTTCTCCTAGCCGCCGACTTGGGGCTTCCCCAAGCCCTAGGCCGCCGGCCAAGCTCCGCCCCTTGGTGCCTCTAAACCCTAGATCGCCAAGGCCTCTCTCATAGTCCACCATACTCGCTCCGGCTTAAGGCGAAGCCCTGCGAGATCTCCCATCTACTTCCGGTACAACGCCGTCGTGCTGCCGGAATCGCGAGGAGAGTGCTACAACCTCCGCTGCCTGCTGGAACAAGGGAGAGGAAGGTCTTCATCGAGTACCGAACGTGTGACCGACTGTGGAAGCGCTGCCGGAACACAGCGCCGGAAGGATCGTCTACGCGATCTTGAGATCGGCAAGAGTACGACTACATCACCCACGAGAATCTGCTCTCGTTAAACACTTTGGAATCTTCGAGGGTGAGTTCCTCTATCGACTCGTTGCTACAATCTAGTAGATAGATCTTGGCTTGTTTGTTTGCATGCGGTAGAATTTTTTTGTTTTCCATGCTACGAACCCCTACAGTGGTAACAGAGCCGTGTCTATATGTAGATCTGTTGCACGAGTAGAACACAGTGGTCATTGTGGGCGGTGGTGCTTTTATTATCAATTGCTTCTTGTGTACTTTGCATCTTGCGGTATGATGGGATGAAGCGGCCCGGACTAACCTTACATGACATCGTTCATGAGACTTGCTCCACGCTCAACATGCAACTTGTATTGCATAAGTGGCTTTGCGGGTGTCTGTCTCTCCCATTATAGTATAGATCCAATTTACAACAGGCACTTGATAGTTCAAACATCAACTTTGTGGTTCTTGTTCGTAAGTTAGATCGACACTTATTGAAAGCCCCAAACCACGTAAAAAATGCAAAGAAAATTAGAGGAGTCTAACTTTGT
This sequence comes from Avena atlantica, assembly GCA_910589765.1. Lineage (NCBI taxonomy): Eukaryota > Viridiplantae > Streptophyta > Magnoliopsida > Poales > Poaceae > Avena > Avena atlantica. The sequence goes on along the minus strand of OU342739.1, from coordinate 540,159,995 downwards.
TTTGCAGGGGTGTGCTGTGATGTGATATGGCCATGATTGTGATTTTATTTTATGTATGCAATGATCCTTATTGTAAGTTGGCAACCGGCAGGAGCCATATGGTTGTCTTTAAATTATGTTAAGACCCGCGTGTCTATTCAAAGTAGTTGTAATAGTTGAAGCTGGTGGACGACAACCATGGAGCAGCGTCATTGACCTTGATGCAATGCCGGTGATGATGGAGATCATGTTCGTGCTTGAAGATGGAGATCGGAAGCACAAAGAAGAAAGGCCATATCATATCACATATTATGAATTGCATGTGATGTTAATCCTTTATGCATCTTGTATTGCTTAGTTAACGACGGTAGCATTATAAGATGATCCCTCATGCACATGAATTTCAAGTTCTAAAGTGTTCACCCTTAGTAAGCACCGTTGCTAAAGCTTGTTGTTTCGAAGCACCACGTGATGATCGGGTGTGTTAGATTACGCAAGTGTATACAACATGAGCAAGCCAGATTTGCTTATGCGGAAGCTAAGGTTTGATCTTGACGAGCCTAGCATGTACAAACATGGTCTCGGAACACGGATCACCAAAAGGTAAAGCATGAATCATATAGTAGATATGATGAACATGTCGATTGTTCGCCATTGAAGCTACATCAACTCTCGTGATGATCAGTGTTGATGTGGTGGATTTGGTTCATGTGATCACTAAAAAAATGTGAGGGATATTGTTTTGAGTTGGAGTTCACCTAGATTAATTTAACTATTAATTAGAACTCAGTTTGTCATAAACTTAGTCTAAACTATTGCAAATATGTTGTAGATCAATGGCGGCCCCTACCATCAATTTTAATGCGTTCCTAGAGAAAGAAAAGTTGAAAAACAATGGAAGCAACTTCGCGGATTGGCTCCGCAATTTGAGGATTGTCCTCAATGCTGGTAATTTGACCTATGTGCTGGATGCACCGCTGGGTGACCCGCCTGCAGCTGATGCTACCAATGAAGTAAAGAATGTTTACCTCGCTCGGAAGAATCAGTACTCCACAGTTCAGTGTGCTATCTTGTATGGTTTGGAATCGGAGCTTCAGAAAAGGTTTGAGAACCATGACCCACATGATATTGTCCGTGAACTCAAATTGATATTTGAGACTCACGCGGCAGTTCAGAGTTATGAGGCTTCTGAAAAGTTCTTTAACTGTAAGATGGAAGAGGGCAGCTCCGTCAATGAGCATGTCCTTAAGATGTCTGGGCACGCAAACAAACTCCAAAGCTTGGGCATAGTGATTCCTAATGCTTTGGGGATTTACCGTGTCCTCCAATCACTGCCACCAAGTTACAAGAACTTTGTGATGAACTACAATATGCAAAGCATGAACAAGACGTTGCCAGAACTCTTCTCCATGTTGAAATCTGCAGAAGTGGAGATCAAGAAAGAGCATCAAGTGTTGTTGGTCAATAAGACCACCAAGTTCAAGAAAGGCAAGTCTAAGCAAAAGGGAAACTTCAAGAAGGGTGGTAAGAAAGTTGCCGCACCGGCGAAGAAGACCAAAGTTGGACCTAAGCCTGATACTGAATGCTTTTACTGCAAGGGAGAGGGTCACTGGAAGCGGAATTGCCCAAAGTACTTGGCGGATTTGAAGAACGGCAACATCAAGAAGAAAGGTATATCCGATATACATGTTATTGATGTGTATCTCACTAGTACTCGTACTTGTGCCTGGGTATTTGATACTGGTTTGGTTGCTCATATTTGTAACTCGAAACAGGTACTGCAGAATAAACGAAAGCTAACGAAGAACGAGGTGACGATGCGCGTTGGAAATGGATCAAAGGTTGATGTGATCGCGGTCGGCACGCTACCTCTTCATCTACCATCGGGATTAGTTTTATACTTAAATAATTGTTATTTGGCTCCTGCGTTGAGCATGAACATTATATCTGGATCATGTTTGTTGCGAGACGGTTACTTGTTTAAGTCCGAGAATAATGGTTGTTCGATTTATATGAGTAATATGTTTTATGCACATGCACCTTTGATAGATGGTCTATTCTTATTGAATCTCGATAGTGGAAATACACATTAATAACATTGAAGCTAAACGTTTGAAATTAAGCGATAACTCGACCTATATTTGGCACTGTCGTCTTGGTCATATTGGAGTGAAGCGTATGAAGAAACTCCATTCCGATGGACTTCTTGAATCACTTGATTTCGAATCACTTGAAAGATGTGAAGCATGTCTGATGGGTAAAATGACTAAGACTCCATTTTCTGGTACGATGGAGCGAGCTACGGACTTATTGGAAATCATACATACCGATGTGTGTGGTCCAATGAGTGTAGCATCGCGCGGTGGTTATCGTTATGTTCTTACCTTCACGGATGACTTGAGTAGATATGGGTATATCTATTTCATGAAACATAAGTCCAAAACTTTCGATAAGTTTAAGGAATTTCAAAGTGAGGTAGAGAATCAACGTAACAAGAAGATTAAATTTCTACGTTCTGATCATGGAGGTGAATATCTAAGTTATGAGTTTGGCGAGCATTTGAAGAAACACGGAATACTTTCACAATTGACACCGCCGGGAACACCATAGCGTAATGGTGTGTCCGAACGTCGTAATCGAACTCTCTTAGATATGGTTCGTTCTATGATGTCACTTACAGATTTACCGCTATCATTTCGGGGTTATGCATTAGAAACAGTCGCATTCACTTTAAATAGGGCACCATCTAAATCCGTTGAAACGACACCGTATGAATTATGGTTTGGGAAGAAACCTAAATTGCCGTTCCTTAAAGTTTGGGGTTGCGAAGCCTATGTAAAGAAGTTACAACCGGACAAGCTTGAACCCAAAGCGGAAAAAATGCGTCTTCATAAGATACCCGAAGGAAACTATTGGTTACCTTCTATCATAGATCCGAAGGCAAAATCTTCATTGCCAAGAATGGATCCTTTCTAGAGAAGGAATTTCTCTCGAAAGAAGTGACTGGAAGGAAAGTAGAACTTGACGAGGTTGTTGAACCTTCTCTCGAACTTGCGAGTAGCGCAGCACCGGAAGTAGTTCCTGTGGCGCTTACACCAATAAGAGAGGAAGCTAATGATGATGATCATGAAACTTCGGTCGAAGTTGCTACAGAGCCTCGCAGGTCAACGAGAACTCGTACCACTCCTAATTGGTATGATCCTGTTATAAGTGTCATGTTGGTGGACTACACCGATGACCCTGCAACATATGAGGAAGCGATGATGAGCCCAGATTCCAATAAATGGCAAGATGCCATGAAATCCGAAATTGGATCCATGTACAAAAACCAAGTATGGAATTTGGTGGACTTACCGGATGGCCGGAAGGCTGTCGAGAACAAATGGATTTTCAAGAACAAAACAGATGCTGATGGTAATGTTACTGTCTATAAAGCTCGACTTGTCGCAAAAGGGTTTCGACAAATTCAAGGAGTTGACTACGATGAGACTTTCTCAATAGTAGCGAAGCTAAAGTCTGTGAGGATTATGTTAGCGATCGCTGCATATTACGATTATGAGATATGGCAGATGGATTTCAAAACAGCGTTCCTCAATGGAGACATTGATGAAGAGTTGTATATGATGCAACCCAAAGGTTTTGTCGATCCTAAAGATGCTAACAAGGTGTGCAAACTTCAACGGTCCATATATGGATTGAAGCAAGCATCCCGAAGTTGGAATCAACTTTTGATAAGGTAATCAAAAGTTTTGGTTTTATACAAACTTATGGAGAAGCTTGTATTTACAAAAAAAGTGAGTGGGATCTCTGTAGCATTCTTAATACTATATGTAGATGACATATTGTTGATTGGGAATGATGTAGACCTTCTTAATAGTGTCAATGAACATTTGAATAATAGTTTTTCAATGAAAGATCTTGGCGAAGCAGCTTACATATTAGGCATAAAGATTTATAGAGATAGATCGAGACGCCTAATATCATTGTCACAAAGTACATATTTGGACAAAGTTCTAAAGAGGTTTGGAATGGAAGATAGCAAGAAAGGGTTCTTGCCCATGTTGCCCAATATGACCTTGAGTAAAACTCAAAGTCCAGCAAAGGCAGAAGATAGAGAAAGGATGAGTAAGACTCCCTATGCGTCAGCCATAGGATCTACAATGTATGACATGCTATGTACTAGACCCGACATTGCATATGCTGTTAGTTTGACTAGCAGATATCAAAGTGATCCAGGAGTGGATCATTGGACAGCGGTCAAAAACATCCTTAAGTACTTGAGAAGAACTAAGGATATGGTTCTTTCTTATGGAGGTGATGAACAGCTCGTTGTTAATGGTTACACCGATGCTAGTTGGAACACCGATCTAGATGATTCTAAATCACAATCTGGATACGTATTTACTTTGAATGGTGTAGCAGTTAGCTGGAGGAGTGCAAAGAAAAGCGTTGTGGCGAGATCTTCAACTGAATCGGAATACATAGATGCTTCGGAGGCTTCACAAGAAGCGATATGGATGAAGGAGTTCATTACAGAGCTCGGTGTGGTTCCAAGTGCGCTGGACCTAATGTCTATCTAATGTGATAACATGGGCGCCATAGCCAATGCGCAAGAACCAAGGTCACACAAGAAGCTGAAGCACATCAAGCTATGTTTTCACGCTATTCGAGAACATGTCCAAGATGGTGACATAAAGATTTTCAAAGTACACACAAATCTAAATGTGGCGGATCCGTTGACTAAACCTCTCCCGAGGGGAAAACATGACCAACACCAAACTGCCATGGGTGTTCGGTATATTACCATGTAATCTAGATTAGTTGACTCTAGTGCAAGTGGGAGACTGTTGGAGATATTTCCTAGAGGCAATAATAAATGTAGTTATTATTATATCTTTGTGTTTATGATAAATGTTTACATTCATGCTATAATAGTATTAAAAAGAAACATTGATACTTGTATGATTTGTAAACTAAATTAGAGTCCCTAGTAAAGCCTCTTCTTAATACTAGCTTGTTGATTAATAGATGATCATGGTTTCTTGATCATGAACATTTGAGATGTTGTTAATAACAAGATCATATCATTAGGAGATTGGTATGGTGGACATACTCCTATAGATAAGCGTAGCATAAAGATCAAGTCATTTTAAATAGTTCAATCGCTATAAGCTTTCTGATACATAGTAACCTAATTCCTTCGACCATGAGATCATGCTTATCACCATCACCGGAAGGATGCTTTGATGACATCAAACACGACACCGTAACTGGGTGGCTATAAAGGTGTCATTGAGTGTTCAGAAAGTATGGGTTGAGACACATGTATCAAGAGTGGGATTTGTCCATCCATATGACAGATAGATATACTCTGGGCCCTCTCGGTGGAATGCCATCCAATTAGCTTACAAGCATGTGACTGTCTCACAAGGGATCACATATCACGGGAACGAGAAAAGAGTACTTATCAGTAACGAGGTTAAACTAGGTATGCAGAGAGACCGGCGATCAAAACCTCGGATAAGTAAACTATCGTGAGACAAAGGGAAATTGGTATCGTATGTAAGTGGTTCATTCGATCGAATAGTAATCGTAGAAATATGTGGGAGCCATATGAATTTACAGATTCCTCTATTGGTTACTGATCGAAGAAGTGTCTCGATCATGTACGCATAATTCACGAACCGTAGGGAGACACACTTAAGGATTCGATGTTGTTGAGTAGTTATGGAATGATAAGTAAGATACTGAATGTTGTTCGGAGTCTCGGATGGGATCCGGGATATCACGAGGAGATCCGAAATGGTCCGGAGAATAAGATTCATATAAGGAAAGTCATGTTTCGGAGTTGGGGAATGATTTCGGTGTTTTCATCGGGAATGGTCTAGAAGGTTCCGGAAGGTCCGGCACTCCGGAGGGGAAGGGTACATGAATGTGTCATGACAATGTGGAATGGTTGCATCATGTACTAGGTATCATGGCTGGGCAAAATAAAGGGAGAAATCAAATCCTAGTTTGATAAGTCAAACGCCAATTTGAAAAGTCAAACGGCAGTCTTGCTTGGTGGAGGGAGAGTAGGAAACCTACTTGGGGAGGAGTTCCTCTCCCTCCACCCACCGGCTAAGGAGGCCGAATTGGGGGAGGACTCCCTCCCCCTTAGCCGCGCCCTCCCACCTATAAAAGTAGGGGCAGGGCTGCCCCTCTTCCCTACACCCAACACCACCCAAAACCCTAACCCTAGCCGCCGGCCTCCTGCAAGTCGCCGCCGCCCTAGGGTTTCTCCTAGCCGCCGACTTGGGGCTTCCCCAAGCCCTAGGCCGCCGGCCAAGCTCTGCCCCTTGGTTCCTCTAAACCCTAGATCGCCAAGGCCTCTCTCATAGTCCACCATACTCGCTCCGGCTTAAGGCGAAGCCCTGTGAGATCTCCCCTCTACTTCCGGTACCATGTCGTCGTGCTGCCAGAATCGCGAGGAGAGTGCTACAACCTCCGCTGCCTGCTGGAGCAAGGGAGAGGAAGGTATTCATAGAGTACCGAACGTGTGACCGACTGCGGAAGCGCTGCCGGAACGCAGCGCCGGAAGGATCGTCTACGCGATCTTGAGATCGGCAAGACTACGACTACATCACCCAGGAGAATCTTCTCTCGTTAAACACTTTGGAATCTTCGAGGGTGAGTTCCTCTATCGACTCGTTGATACAATCTAGTAGATAGATCTTGGCTTGTTTGTTTGCATGCGGTAGATTTTTTTCCCATGCTACGAACCCCTACACATGTCACCTAAAAAATTATTATATTTATCACTTACCTACTCGAGGACGAGCAGGAGTTAAGCTTGGGGATGCTTGATACGTCGGAAACGTATCTATAATTTTTGATGATCCATGCTTGTTTTGTATCATTTGTCTTATGTTTTGTCTACATTTTGAGGTATTTTTATACACTTTCTGGAACTAACCTATTGAAAAGATGCCATGGTGCCAGTTGCCTGTTTTCTTCTGTTTTTGGTTCCAGAATGGTAGAAAATCAATATTCTCGGAATTGGACGGGACAAAAGCCAAAGTTATTATTTTTATCGGAGCAACACGGGACCACGAAGCAGAGCCGAAGGGGGGGGCACAGGGTGGCCAAACCCCCTAGGTGGAGGCGCCTGGAGGGGGTGTGGGCACCCTGGACCCCCACCGACCTTGATTCCTGCACCTATAAGAAGCCTCCGATGGGAAAACCCTAAACAATCTAGAAGAAATCCAGGAAAACCTCCCTAGCGCCGCCGCCACCGAAGGGGAGATTCAGGGGACAGAAAGTCTCTGTTCCGGCACCCTGTCGGGACGGGGAAGTGCCCCCGGAGCCATCTCCGTCAATCTCCATCGCCATCTTCATCACCGTTGCCGATTCCCATGATGAGAAGGGAGTAGTTCTTCCTCGAGGCTAAGGGCTCTACCGATAGATATGTGTTCATCTCTCTCTATATGCATGATCTTGTGGTCATGAGCTTTGTAATCAAGTAGATCTACCTTGTTACTCAAGTGCTTCATTAGATCTCTGATCTCCCCATGTGTGTGAAAGTGACAGCGTGCACGCCATGGTGGCACTTAGGCTTGAGTCGACATAAATACTCTTTGTGCTTTCATAGATCTATGCTTTTCCCCACGTCTGTGAAAGTGACAACGTGCATATCGTGTGTGGCACTTTGGCTAGATTGAATATTTGTTATGAGTTATATTTGGAGTTGGATGTCTCTATGAAATTGTGGTGTTTGTTGGAACCATCTAGCGCATAAGGTGACAGTGTGGGGTTATCTAGATTGGGGAAGGCGGACTTTGAGGAGTGCTGTTATAGCCCTACCGATGATTAGAGTGTCCAACCGAAGAGTAGTTAAGAGTAGTATCATGAAGAGAGGATATTTATATGATAGAGTGTTCACTAGTGAAAGTATGATCCCTAGGCCTTGTTTCTAAGCATTGAACCACCGTTTGCTACTAGATCTGTTGCATGTTTGCTTGCTTCCATCTTTGTTTCGTTTTCCGGGGAGGTTTTGGGCTTTTACCTTTCCTCCACGCCATCATCTCTTTTCTGGTACTGTTACCCCAAGCCAACAACAACAAGTCAGAAGCTCTTTTCTGGCACCGTTACCACTTGTATTTCACTATCTCTTCGCCGAACTAGTGCACCTGTATTGGGTGTGTTGGGGACACAAGAGACTTCTTGTATCTTAATTGCAGGATTGCTTGAGAGGGAATACCTTTGACCACTTCCTCCCCGAGTTCGATAAACCTTGGGTAATCCACTTAAGGGAAACTTGCTGTTGTTCTACAAACCTCTGCACTTGGAGGCCCAACAACTGTCTACAATAATAGAAGTGGGTAGACATCTGTCGTTGTAGTATAGTGGTAAGTATTCCCGCCTGTCACGCGGGTGACCCAGGTTCGATCCCTGGCAACGGCGCCAGAAAAGAGCTTGATGTCTACGCACTTCTATTCTTGTAGATAGTTGTTGGGCCTCCAAGTGCAGAGGTTTGTAGAACAACATCAAGTTTCCCTTAAGTGGATTACCCAAGGTTTATCGAACTCAGGGAGGAAGTGGTCAAAGGTATTCCCTCTCAAGCAATCCTGCAATTAAGATACAAGAAGTCTCTTGTGTCCCCAATACGCCCAATATAGGTGCACTAGTTCGGCGAAGAGATAGTGAAATACAAGTGGTAACGGTGCCAGAAAAGAGCTTCTGACTGGTTGTTGACGTGGGCTAACGGTGCTAGAAAAGAGCTGATGGCGTGGAGGAAAGGTAAAATCCCAAAACCTCCCCGGCAAACGAAACAAAGATGGAAGCAAGCAAACATGCAACAGATCTAGTAGCAAATGGTGGTTCAATGCTTAGAAACAAGGCCTAGGGATCATACTTTCACTAGTGAACACTCTCTCATATAAATATCCTCTCTTCATGATACTACTCTTAACTACTCTTCGGTTGGACACTCTAATCATCGGTAGGGCTATAACAACACTCCTCAAAGTTTGCCTTCCCCAATCTAGATAACCCCACACTGTCACCTTGAGCGCTAGATGGTTCCAACAAACACCACAATTTCATAGATACATCCAACTCAAAATATAACTCACAACAAATATTCAATCTAGCCAAAGTGCCACACACGGTATGCACGCTGTCACTTTCACACACGTGGGGAAAAGCATAGATCTATTAAAGCACAAAGAGTATTTATGTAGACTCAAGCCTAAGTGCCACCATGGCGTGCACGCTGTCACTTTCACACACATGGGGAGAGCAGAGATCTAATGAAGCACTTGAGTAGCAAGGTAGATATACTTGATTACAAAGCTCATGACCACAAGATCATGCATATATATATATATATATATATATATATATATATATATATAGAGAGAGAGAGAGAGAGAGAGAGATGAACACATAGCTACCGGTAGAGCCCTTAGCCTCGAGGAAGAACTACTCCCTCCTCATCATGGGAATCAGCAACGGTGATGAAGATGGCGATGTAGATTGATGGAGATGGCTCCGGGGGCACTTCCCTGTCCCGGTAGGGGGCCGGAACAGAGACTTCCTGTCCCCCGAATCTCCCCTTCGATGGCGGCGGTGCTACAGAGGTTTTCGTAGATTTCTTCTCGATTGTTTAGGGGTTTCCCATCGAAGGCTTCTTATAGGCGCAGGAATCAAGGTCGGTGGAGGTCCAGGGGGCCCACACCCCCTCCAGGCGCCTCCAGGGCTTGCCTGCGCCTAGGGTTTTTTTGGCCACCTTGTGGCCCCCCTCCGGCTCTGCTTCGTGGTTCCGAGTTGCTTCGGGAAAATAATAACTTTGGCTTTTGTCCCGAACAATTCCGAGAATATTGATTTTCTGCCTTTCTAGAACCAAAAACAGAAGAAAATAGGCAACTGGCACTGTGGCATTTTGTCAATAGGTTAGTTCTAGAAAGTGTATAAAATACATCAAAGTGTAGACAAAACATAAGACAAATGATACAAAACAAGCATGGAGCATAAAAAATTATAGATACGTTTCTGACGTATCAGGATGCTAATGTGAAGTCTAAGGGGCTGTTTAGTTAAGATTAAATCTAGTTTTTGGATTTTGGCTTATAAAACACAAAATCACCTGCTAGGTGTTTTTGGTTTTGGTTTTGTTTTTGGCTTTTAAGTAGACATAGCTGCATGATGATATAAGCCAAAGCTAAAACCAAAAGTACCTATTTAGATACTTTTGTGGCTTATAAGCCAAATTTAACCCCATCCAAACAGCTCCTAAACAACATAAGAAGAGAAAACAATTTATTGCTAGGTACTATGATGTAACATCCCTAAAATCATGATTTCAAAGTTTGCATATCTGTAGCATCCCAATTGTCTAACAATTGTAATGCTACTTGGTCTAGTAATATAATGGCTACTTCATATATATAATTGTTGCATCATCATTATATCATGCTCATGTCATCATGCCACCTTGCATTTGAGCATCATATAAAACCCTTTTTGGTTTGGCTCTTCTCTCATATGCATTGTTAATTGTATTTGCCTCTTGATATTGTATTTGGTTATTGATATATTGCTAAATGCCAAGTTGAGTTGGGGGCATATCTTTTATTCCAACTCCACCACCTTTCTTGTCATCACCTTACAATTCCACCATCAAAACTATATATGGGCAATTGCATTTATTGGTCTTTATGTCTAGCCCATATGTAGCAAGATGGATCCACTTCTTGGTATACATGCTTCCATATATAATATATATTGTTCCCACAATATGGATTATGTGGAGCCACATGGCCACCTTTGCAAGCTATGTGAGTATAATTCCTTGTCAAGCTTCCACATGGGTATTGTTTGAATATATGCTCATGCATGAATATATATTGTGGCCATTTGTTATCTAGTGGGACACACACACTAGCTTGACCACCTTGTATCCATGCATGGTTCATACACACATATTCCATATGAGAGAGCAAGCTTCCTTTCTTGTGAGGGCTTTAATTCGAATATTGTATGCATGCTTGGGTAAATGCCCATGTGTATTTATATTTGTCTTCACAAGTATAAATGTGGTGTTTAACACTCATGCATGTCCCATGCAAGCTTTCCCTTGTCTATTTTGTTATTTGTGTTTTATTGGATGTTGGTAGGAAGCTTGTTTGTTTGAATTCAAACAATCCATTTAATCAAACCCCATCGCCACCTTTTACCCCTTCCTCTTTGTGGGATAGCTCTTGTTTGATCTTGTTTTGTTCTTGCTCGAGCTTGCCCAAAAGGAAACACCTCCACCTAATCCCTCTCTTTCAAACCCTAATCACCCTACCTCATCTCTCTCTCGGCCTCTCTCCTCTCTCTATCATGCATGCCCCACATGGCTACCCCTCTCCCTGGCCCCACACCCCATCTACTTCCTCTCTCTCTCCACCCCAACCCTAAACCAACCCTAACCCGAGCCATACCCCCTCTCTCCAAACCCTAGCTCCAACCCTAACTCCATGCCACCCTCCTCTCTCTCTCTAGCTCTCTCCCTGCCACAGCAGCCCCACCCGAGCCTACCCCTCTCTGGCCTCACCCTGCCCCACCTGGACGTCCCCGTGCCTGCCCATGCCGAGCCCCAGCCCGATCACGTGCTCGAGGAGGAGGGAAAGGTGGCACCCGAGCCACCTTTTTCCTCTACCCACCCCCGCACGCCACCTCCTCCCTCCCTCTCTGCTATATCTCCTTCTCCATGTCTCCCTTGTCGTCCCTAGATCCGCCCCAGGGCCTTGCCCTCTCCCCTCTCTTCTCCGCCGCCACCATCTACCCCATCGCTGGCCACCGCCAGTACATCTTCGACTCGTCGATCCGGCAGTCAAGCGCGACGTGGAGGTGGTCGAGGAGAACAAGGACGCTCCCCTGCATCGCCCTGTACACGCCGTCGAGGAGGAGGAGGACCAGAAGCCCAGGAACAGCGCCGCCCGAAGCCAAACCCTAGCTCCGCTCGGCGCCAGCTCCGTCAACGATCCCCTGCACCCCGGCCCGATCCACCACCTCTGTCGCACTCCCGGTGAGCTGCTGCACCTCTCTGACACCCTCCCACTGTTGTTCGCTTCCTAGACGAGCGTATCCCGGCGACGAACGCCCTCTGTGCACGGCGGGTTCGTCGTCGTCTGCTTTCTGTGCCTCGCGTAAGCCTTATCTCGCTGTGTAGCCGAAACCCTGCAACCACCTCCCGTCCACCGCAGTGGTCACCGCCGCCTGCGCGCGCGCGCCCCAGGTCGCGTGTTCGAGCCCGCGCGCCGCGCCCCGCGTCAGACGAGCACCGTTGTGTCCTCAGGTTCAGAGAAGAACAACAGTGGCCGTGGCCCTTTTGCGCATAACCCCCCTACGTTTTTGTCTGCTCAACCCGCACTCCTCGCTAGCCCCACCTGTCTGCCTCCGCGGGAGTCTTGCAGAGAACACCCCCAGCTTTCCATCCCTTAACCCGCGCTACCTGGATCTCCCACGTGTCAGCTGCCCGCTAGCCGCGTGTGGCCCTGGGAAGCTCTGGCCCCACCCGTCAGTCACTGAGGCTAGCTCAACCCGCAGTGACAAAAGCCTTTTTCTGCGCGATGTGCTGCTGAGTCAGCCTGGCCCCACTTTTCACCGACTGTGGCTAAGTTTGCCTGAGTAGAAAAAGTTTTACTGTTTATCTGTTTTAATTTAAACTTTTCAAATTTGATTTAAATTCAAATTTCAAATCAGTATTTAAATAACTTTTAAAATATGAATTTAAATAATACAAATAATATATGTTTTAAAATCAGAAAAATGTGAGGAATTCAAATATGCTATCCAAAATATATTTTGAACACTTAAAATTTCAGGTTTATTTAAATTACAATAAAATGCCCTGTTGCCTTAATAAATTAATAACTTTTGTTTTATAACTCCAAATTTGACAAATGATATGTCTAAAATGATTAGCTCGACGAGACCTTTCTGTTTATGCATTCCTTGTTCTGTTTTGCAGCATGCATCATATAAATATAATGTAAACAGCAAACTATTGGAGTATAAAAGGTGACCAAAACTCAATAAAATGTTTATTTCTTGTATTCTACACCTCACCCATGCCATGCTACTTTATTGCCATGCAAATTGTGCATCATTCATCATGGCATGATTGTTTACTTGTCGCATTTTATTCATATGCTTGTGCACTTTATTTATGTTGGCCCTTGTTTGTTTGGTTCTTCTTCGAATAGACGCTGAGCAGGGGATATATCAAGAAACCCAGGAGCACTACCCAGATCCTTCTCTCGCTTCAACTGAGCTGCCAGGCAAGCACTACCACATGCTTGCATACATATAGTACCTATTGCCTCTATCTTATTCTTGCATCATTGAGTCGCGATTGCATTAAACTGAATCCCAAGTATTGCATAGCCTTTACTTTTAAACCCCACCGAAGCTTGTTCCTCCATCCCATGAGCCATTACTACAGGAGTTGTTTGAGCCATGCGAGTCGTAGAACAGCATGTGTAGGGTATGTGAGTGTCTGATGGATAACGAGGTACCTAAACAACTTAACCTGAGTAGTATGGGATAACTAATGAAAGTGGCACCGGTGAGCAATATCTGCTATTTGGTTTTTCATGCTCACTTGTGTCCCGTAGGACCCCGAGTACTTGATTCCTGTTCCTTGAATATTCGCGCTATCCACATACGGGAGGATTATGGGACCCCCCTGAGCCAGAACTTGATTCATTCTTATTTCTTGGGGCCACAAACTAGTTTGAGGTTTTATTTACTATCCTGTACTTATGCCATGCTTTACTGCTTTATTTAAATTGTGCGATGTACTGCACCTGTACTGTTTAGGGCCGTGACACGTTTTCGCTGTATCGATAAGCCCAGTCACACTTTCGGGTTCCCAGTCGTTTATAGCCGTCCCCACAAACCTTGAGTCCGTCTCGAAGTCAGCTAACTTCGTTGCGGGTAGCTTAATGGGGTGGCCCCCTGAAATATTTCTGAATCTGGTGATTGCTTTGTCGTGAAGGCCTCGTTGGGTTTTGATTTAGTTTTTTCGAGGTTGATCGAGTGTGTGTTGCTATTTGTGCACCCCTGCAGGGTAAAACTTTCTGAAAGCCGTGTCCGCGGTTATGGACGACTTGGAGCACAGTTTCTTGATCATAGACAAGCATAACTAAAGTACCGCTTTTAAATTTGACTAAGTAACTGACTAGTAAATAGTGCAACACTCATGGAATGGATAATAAAACTGCCAATGGAGGGGGGGTTGTTCGTCCGCTTCCTCGTTGGTAAGCGCGGAGGAGGATGGATCTGTTAATATTACCGTTATAACTGTTGTCATTAATTCCCGGACATCCGTCTATCTATGGTTAGGCGGATGGTTAGCGAGTATCTATAGAATTGCTAGGTATTATCTTTTGCTGCAATTGCGTCACCCCAGGTTGTGTCCCCTTTAGAGGCATAAATACTTGCTGAGTACCCCTAGGGTCTCACACGATAAATTATTTGATTCAGATGAACATGTACACTCACAAGATGGATACTGGGTGGAGGAGACGGACGATGTGGGCAACGATCATTCGGTGTAGAGATTCCGGGAACGGGGATCCGTGAGATCTGTGGGCGGGATGTGTTTATTTATGGGGCATCTTATGATGATTTGCTTCTTATCCGTACTCGGATCTTGTTTGCCGCTTCCGCCTGATACTCTGATGTTTGATGTATGGGGAGATATCCTAAACTATTATATCTATCTAGGATATTTGGATCTTGCCGTATGGTGTTGCAATATTTCTATTTCTTTTAGATGGAATGGCTCTGATGTACTGTTGTATGGTGGCTTGCATACATACTCATTTGTGTATGTAGTTGATCCCTTCGCCTGCCGATTACGCCGCCCGTTCTTGTCCCGATGTTTGGAAATGGTTGGGACGGCCGAAAGGTCTACCCGTGAGTGGCATTTGGGCCCCACCGTACTATTTCAACCATTTCCGCTCATCCAGGCTTGTAACTAGGAGCGTAATTTACCGAGGTAGTTACAATTGGTATCAGAGCCATCCCGACCTTCAGGGTCTCAGCCAAATGGTCGTTGTCTGTCTAGCAAATATTTTTGGTAGCTATGTATACTAGGGAAAAACAAAACGCGAGAGTAGGACTGCTTCCACTTTTCTTCTTAACCACCCACCCACCCTTTTCTGGTAAGGAAGTGTAACATTTTCAATCCTCTTCTTAAAAGTTCAAACTAGGATTCACGTGTTCTGGGTTTCCGTAGTACCATAGGTTGTGTGTGTGTGTGTGTGTGTGTGTGTGTGTGTGTAATTCCTTGTCTATCTGTTGCATCCAAATTGTTATCACAATCGGCCTTTTGGTTATCAACTGTTGGTACATTCCATACCGACAGGCTTTTTGCAAACCGACGCGATCTATCTGATTCGTTGTATACCACCGCGATCTGTCTTACTCTTTGTTATCCGACGTTATCTTGTTTGGGGTGTTCGTTTCCGTAATTACCAATCTTTAGGTTCATCGTGAGAAGAAGGGGTTAGGATATGTGTTCTACTTATTCATGTGCGGAGTAATGATTTGAGTGCGGGATGGAGTCGCGACCATACCACTACTCTTATCATTCGCTCTTGTATATTGAATTGGTAGAGTCACTAATCTTGATTCGTTAAGTGATTTTGCGCATCTACTGGTATTTTAATGCCGAAATTTGCGGAAAAAATTTTCTTTGATATATCTGTGTACCACACTCCTTTTCAGTCGTGTGCGATATGCTTAATATCTT
This sequence comes from Avena atlantica, assembly GCA_910589765.1. Lineage (NCBI taxonomy): Eukaryota > Viridiplantae > Streptophyta > Magnoliopsida > Poales > Poaceae > Avena > Avena atlantica. The sequence continues at coordinate 540,144,229 of OU342739.1, read as the reverse complement.
CTAGGTGCTTTGAACTTTGTTGATATTTTAATATCATCTTAGTAAATTGTATCCTTTAATCTTGGTTAATTCCATCTTGGTACTATTTTGGATTATTATTATTCTCCATTATAGTACTGACTTGTGTTTTATATCAATCACAGGATGGCGCCACCACGCCGTTCTGATGAGGACATTCCACCTGAACTGGGGGCCGCGTTGTCAAACATCGCCAATGCCTTGGCAGCAATGCAGCAGAACCAGCAGCGTTTTGAAGAAAGTGTTCGGAGGAATGAGTTTGCTCTGCTACCTCCACCTCCCAAGCGAGGAGACATCAAAAGCTTCATGAAGTTCAACCCACGCCAATTTGATGTTTCTGATCAACCACTTGATGCTGATGATTGGTTGCGTGAGATGTCAAGGCTACTGACGACTGCTGATGTTCCTGAGCAAGAATGGGTAAAGTGTGCCACGCACCTTCTGAAGGGAGATGCAGCTCTCTGGTGGGAGAATTACCTGAAGGCAAACTGCATTGGTTTTTAGCCTACTTGGGAACAGTTCACTAGAGCCTTCAAAGAGCAGTATCTGTCAGAAATTGTCATGGAGAGGATGAAGGAAGTGTTTCTTAACCTCAAGCAGGGAAATGACAATGTCAATACCTACATCAGGAACTTCATGAATCTTTCTCGTTATGGTGGCGATGAGATCTCTGATGACAAGAAGAAGCAAAAGAGGTTCCGGCAAGGGCTCAATGCATCGATTAAATATGCAATCACACATGCAAGGCCGACGTCTTTTCTGGAACTTCAGCATACAGCTCTGCAGGAAGAAGCAAGTAAGCAAGTGTTTGAGGAGTCAAAGAAACACAACCGTGATGCAACAAGCTCTTCAGCTATGTTAACTCCTTCTAAGCGTCGTGTCTGGGTTCCTAACACCCCACCGTCGCTCCCGGCTCCACCAAGACATGCAAGCTACGCGACAAGGCCACCAAACTTCCTCACTGCTGCTCCCAGGGGCTACAACCACCACTACCCTGGAGCGCCTGGCGGAGTCCCTGGCTACGTTGCTCCACGTCCACCTGGTGCTTGTTTCACGTGTGGAGACACTGGACATCAGTACTGGAACTGTCCGATGAAAAACAAAGCTCTTCCTCCACCACCTCCAAGACCTGCGGCAAGCTCTCCTATGGTTCGTGCACCACCACCTCGGGCTCTCAACATCAACACCAAGCCCGGGTCTACTGTTGCTCGTGCCAACTGTGTCAACGCCGCTCAAGCTGAGCATACACCTGGAGTTGTGATGGGTATGCTTCCCGTTAACTCATTCCCTTCATGAGTTTTGTTTGATTCTGGTGCTTCGCATTCTTTTGTTTCGCATAAGTTTGCGCAAGAGCATGACCTGGCTAGGGTTCCTTTATCACGTCGTCTGGTGGTACAATCTCCTGGTTCAAACATGAGGGCTGCTCATATCAGCCATGGCAATCAAATTGAGATTGGTGGCTCTTTGTTCTCGGCATCCTTAATTCTTCTGGGCAATTCTGACATTGATGTCATCTTGGGCATGGATTGGTTGACAGCAAATGCAGCTGTGATTGATTGTGCTGAACGCTCGGTTTCTCTGACTCCTGCGATCCAGCTTTTCTCTTTGGCGGCTCTGAATGATGATGTTATGGAAGCTATTCAGAGTGTTCCGGTGGTCTGTGAGTTCCCAGATGTCTTTCCTGAAGAGTTGCCGGGTATGCCTCCAGATCGTGAGGTTGAGTTTGTAATTGAGCTTGAACCTGGAACGACTCCTATCTCCAAGCGGCCTTATAAAATGGGTCCTGCTGAGTTGGCTGAACTCAAACGTCAACTTGATGAACAAGAGAAGTTGGGTTTCATTCAACACAGTACCTCTTCTTGGGGTAGCCCAACAATCTTTGTGAAGAAGCGAGACAGGACTGATAGACTTTGTGTTGACTATCGGGCTCTCAATGCTAAAACCATCAAGAATAAATATCCCCTTCCGCGGATTAATGATCTCTTCGATCAGCTAGCTGGAGCTCTGGTATTCTCTAAGCTTGACTTGAGAAGTGGTTATCACCAAATCAAGATTCGCAAGGAAGATGTTCCTAAAACAACTTTCACCACCCGCTATGGCCTGTATGAGTACACGGTCATGTCTTTCGGTCTCACCAACGCACATGCCACCTTCTCGAGGCTCATGAACTCGGTTTTCATGGAGTATCTTGATAAGTTCATTGTGGTCTATCTGGATGACATCCTAGTCTATTCTAAGTCAAAGTAAGAGCATGAAGAACACCTTCGGTGTGTCCTAAACAAGCTTCGTGAGAACCGCTTGTATGCAAAGTTCTCCAAGTGTGAGTTTTGGCTGCCTCAAGTAACCTATCTTGGTCACGTCATCTCTGCCAAGGGCATTGCAGTCAACCCAGAAACTGTGAAGACAATTGTTGAATGGCTTCCTCCTGTTAATGTCAAAGAAGTGCGGAGTTTCCTTGGTTTGGCTAGTTATTGCCGTCGCTTCGTTCAGAACTTTTCAAAGATAGCAAAGCCTCTTACCGATCTCCTCAAGAAAGGTAAGAAATACCTTTGGACTCCTGCATGTCAAGCAAGCTTTGAGACACTCAAAGAGAAGCTCACTTCCACACCAGTCTTGGTTCCCCCGGACACATCTAAGACTTTCCAGATATTCTGTGACGCCTCTTTGCAAGGATTGGGTGCGGTCCTTATGCAAGAAAAACAAGTTGTTGCTTATGCCTCTCGACAGTTGAAGACGCATGAGATCAACTATCCTACACACGACCTCGAGCTCGCAGCTGTTGTCTTTGCTTTGAAACTATGGAGGCATTACTTGCTGGGCAACCGTTGTGAAATCTTTTCTGATCACAAGAGTCTGAAGTATATCTTCACTCAGCCTGATCTCAACCTTCGGCAGAGGAGGTGGATTGAAGCAATCAATGATTTTGATTTGACCATCAACTACACTCCGGGCAAAGCTAATGTCATGGCCGATGCTCTTAGCCGCAAAGCTTATGTCAACAACCTCATGATGGAAGAACAACAGCCTCTCTTGTGCGAGGAATTCCGTCAGCTCAACCTTGAAATTGTGGAACAAGGGTATCTCCTGAACCTTCTGGCTACTCCTCTCTTGGAAGAAAAGGTTCGCTCCTTCCAGCTTGGTGATCCGCACACCAGAAAGATCATCTCCAAACTTCAGCTTCCGAAGTATGAGTCCTTCCACGTCGATGATCAAGGCACGCTTTTCTTTGAACACCGGATGTTTGTTCCGAACTACCCGGGTTTGAGAGAGCAAGTTCTCAAGGAGGAGCATGATTCTGTTCTTTCTATCCACCCTGGCAACACAAAGATGTACATGGACTTGAAAACACAATATTGGTGGCCGGGATTGAAACGATATTGTGCCAAGTATGTATCGGAGTGTGATGTCTACCGCAGAGTGAAAGCTGTCCATCAGAAACCTTACGGTCTTCTACAGCCATTGAAACCCCCGGAATGGAAATGGGAGAAAGTAGAGATGGACTTCATCACTGGTTTTCCAAGGTCGCAGAAGGGCAACAATGCAATCTTTGTTGTCATTGACAGGCTTTCTAAAGTGGCTCATTTCTTCCCCGTCAAGGAAACAATTTCTGGAATTCAGTTGGCTGAGCTCCAAATCAACAGAATTGTCTCTCTGTATGGGGTTCCGCTTGAGATCAATTCAGACCGTGGGAGCATCTTCACTTCCAAGTTCTGGGAAAGTTTCCAAAATGCTTTGGGAACAAAATTGAACTTCAGCACAGCTTACCACCCTCAGTCGCAAGGACAAGTTAAAAGGATCAATCAGATTCTGGAGGATATGCTTCGTGCTTGCGTCATCTCTTTTGGAATGAAGTGGGAGGAATGTCTTCCTTATGCTGAATTCTCTTACAACAACAGCTTCCAGAAAAGTCTGAAGATGGCACCATTTGAGGCTCTCTATGGCCGCAGATGCAGAACTCCGATTGGTTGGTCAGGTGCAGGAGAAAGAATTTGGTTTCGCCCTGACAATGTAACTCAAGCGGAGGAGAAGGTGCATATCATTCTTGAAAATCTGAAGATTGCTCAAAGTCGCCAGAAGAGCAATTATGACAGAAAGCACACGGACATGGTGTATGTCCCTGGTGATCTCGTTTACCTTCGTGTCACTCCCATGAAAGGCACGCACCGTTTTGGTATCAAAGGAAAGCTGGCTCCTAGATACATCGGTCCATTCAAAATTCGTGGAAGAAGAGGAGAAGTTGCTTATGCTATTGAGCTCCCGGAAAAACTCAAGGTCCATCATGTTTTCCACATCTCTCAACTCAAGAAGTGCTTCAAGGATCCCGGCAGGACCGTGGATCATGAGCTAATCAATCTCCAAGAAGACCTGTCTTATCAAGAACACCCCACAAAAATCCTTGAGATCGCAGAAAGAAGGACTCGCAACAAGTCCATCAAGTTCTGCAAGGTGCAGTGGTCGCACCATTCCGTTGACGCACTTCTATTCTTGTAGATAGTTGTTGGGCCTCCAAGTGCAGAGGTTTGTAGAACAACATCAAGTTTCCCTTAAGTGGATTACCCAAGGTTTATCGAACTCAGGGAGGAAGTGGTCAAAGGTATTCCCTCTCAAGCAATCCTGCAATTAAGATACAAGAAGTCTCTTGTGTCCCCAATACGCCCAATATAGGTGCACTAGTTCGGCGAAGAGATAGTGAAATACAAGTGGTAACGGTGCCAGAAAAGAGCTTCTGACTGGTTGTTGACGTGGGCTAACGGTGCCAGAAAAGAGCTGATGGCGTGGAGGAAAGGTAAAATCCCAAAACCTCCCCGGCAAACGAAACAAAGATGGAAGCAAGCAAACATGCAACAGATCTAGTAGCAAATGGTGGTTCAATGCTTAGAAACAAGGCCTAGGGGTCATACTTTCACTAGTGAACACTCTCTCATATAAATATCCTCTCTTCATGAAACTAATCTTAACTACTCTTCGGTTGGACACTCTAATCATCGGTAGGGCTATAACAGCACTCCTCAAAGTTTGCCTTCCCCAATCTAGATAACCCCACACTGTCACCTTGAGCGCTAGATGGTTCCAACAAACACCACAATTTCATAGATACATCCAACTCAAAATATAACTCACAACAAATATTCAATCTAGCCAAAGTGCCACACACGGTATGCACGCTGTCACTTTCACACACGTGGGGAAAAGTATAGATCTATTAAAGCACAAAGAGTATTTATGTAGACTCAAGCCTAAGTGCCACCATGGCGTGCACGCTGTCACTTTCACACACATGGGGAGAGCAGAGATCTAATGAAGCACTTGAGTAGCAAGGTAGATATACTTGATTACAAAGCTCATGACCACAAGATCATGCATAGAGAGAGAGAGAGATGAACACATAGCTACCGGTAGAGCCCTTAGCCTCGAGGAAGAACTACTCCCTCCTCATCATGGGAATCAGCAACGGTGATGAAGATGGCGATGTAGATTGATGGAGATGGCTCCGGGGGCACTTCCCTGTCCCGGCAGGGGGCCGGAACAAAGACTTCCTGTCCCCCGAATCTCCCCTTCGATGGCGGCGGCGCTACAGAGGTTTTCGTGGATTTCTTCTGGATTGTTTAGGGGTTTCCCATCGAAGGCTTCTTATAGGCGCAGGAATCAAGGTCGGTGGAGGTCCAGGGGGCCCGCACCCCCTCCAGGCGCCTCCAGGGCTTGCCTGCGCCTAGGGTTTTTTTGGCCACCTTGTGGCCCCCCTCCGGCTCTGCTTCGTGGTTCCGAGTTGCTTCGGGAAAATAATAACTCTGGCTTTTGTCCCGTACAATTCCGAGAATATTGATTTTCTGCCTTTCTAGAACCAAAAACAGAAGAAAATAGGCAACTGGCACTGTGGCATTTTGTCAATAGGTTAGTTCCAGAAAGTGTATAAAAATACATCAAAGTGTAGACAAAACATAAGACAAATGATACAAAACAAGCATGGAGCATAAAAAATTATAGATACGTTTCTGACGTATCAGGATGCTAATGTGAAGTCTAAGGGGCTGTTTAGTTGAGATTAAATCTAGTTTTTGGATTTTGGCTTATAAAACACAAAATCACCTGCTAGGTGTTTTTGGTTTTGGTTTTGTTTTTGGCTTTTAAGTAGACATAGCTGCATGATGATATAAGCCAAAGCTAAAACCAAAAGTACCTATTTAGATACTTTTGTGGCTTATAAGCCAAATTTAACCCCATCCAAACAGCTCCTAAACAACATAAGAAGAGAAAACAATTTATTGCTAGGTACTATGATGTAACATCCCTAAAATCATGATTTCAAAGTTTGCATATCTGTAGCATCCCAATTGTCTAACAATTGTAATGCTACTTGGTCTAGTAATATAATGGCTACTTCATATATATAATTGTTGCATCATCATTATATCATGCTCATGTCATCATGCCACCTTGCATTTGAGCATCATATAAAACCCTTTTTGGTTTGGCTCTTCTCTCATATGCATTGTTAATTGTATTTGCCTCTTGATATTGTATTTGGTTATTGATATATTGTTAAATGCCAAGTTGAGTTGGGGGCATATCTTTTATTCCAACTCCACCACCTTTCTTGTCATCACCTTACAATTCCACCATCAAAACTATATATGGGCAATTGCATTTATTGGTCTTTATGTCTAGCCCATATGTAGCAAGATGGATCCAGTTCTTGGTATACATGCTTCCATATGTAATATATATTGTTCCCACAATATGGATTATGTGGAGCCACATGGCCACCTTTGCAAGCTATGTGAGTATAATTCCTTGTCAAGCTTCCACATGGGTATTGTTTGAATATATGCTCATGCATGAATATATATTGTGGCCATTTGTTATCTAGTGGGACACACACACTAGCTTGACCACCTTGTATCCATGCATGGTTCATACACACATATTCCATATGAGAGAGCAAGCTTCCTTTCTTGTGAGGGCTTTAATTCGAATATTGTATGCATGCTTGGGTAAATGCCCATGTGTATTTATATTTGTCTTCACAAGTATAAATGTGGTGTTTAACACTCATGCATGTCCCATGCAAGCTTTCCCTTGTCTATTTTGTTATTTGTGTTTTATTGAATGTTGGTAGGAAGCTTGTTTGTGTAACACCCTCAGAATCGGCCCTATGCAAGTTTCAGCGCTTCCCGCCAAAACCCGCATAGAAACGATTCAAAGGTGCCCACCAGGAACTTGCGTGCGGGTGGAAAACGAAGTAATACCATTACACAATAGTCCTCGATGGAACGCACAGAACATATATATACAACAGCGACTCAAAGAGTCAAGAATACGGATATACAATACAAAGATCCAAATCACCTTTAAAACGATATAGCGTCCGAGTACGGACAAGATGCAAATTGAGCTAAGAGCCCTGAAGAATAACCACTGGCATCCATAACCCTGCCCAGGCCAAGCCGGAAGGGTAACCCTGCTAACGACGTCGATCTCAAAACCTGCTTAAACAAAAGGGGTGCCGACAAAGGGCAAAGGAAAAAGAGAGAGCGGACAGTACTGAGGCCAGTACACGGCGAGGCTAGAATTCGGCGGTCCTCGCCTACATAGGTATGGTGGACTGAGCGGCAGCGCATCATGCACTAAACAACCTATAGAGACTCGATATAACTGTCGGCTATCAGAGAGGGGTAAGAAAGACCTATTCGGAACCAACCTGATACTACCACCAAACATACCCATCCTGGTGTTTCCCCCTCGAGACCAAACGAGGAAGTCAACCGAGGAACTCACACCGTTGGCAGTTTTATTCATTCCGTTATAGTTGCGGCAATTACTAGTCAAATAAAGACGACATGAGTCATCCTGATATAATAAGCAGTGGGCAGTTTTAGTTAAACATTCCGTTGTAGTTGCAACACTTACTAGTCAGATACAATTAGCATGAGATATCCCCAAACCCAGCAGTTGTTGGTACTTTTATTTAGCCATTCCGTTGCAGTGAAGCTGATTACTAGTCATATCGGATACAAGTCAAATTATAGCAGTAAACTTTAGTTATAGTTGTCTATGATCGAGAACTGTGCTCCAAGTCGTCCATAACCGCGGACACGGCTTCTCGAAAAGATTTAACCCTGCAGGGGTGCACCAAAGTTCCCACACGCACCTACACCCTTGTTGTCGGATCAGGTAGGTACAAGATCACAAAACATACACCCAATGGTATGTCGACGGGGTTTCGGACACGACGTTTCCCAGACCCAAAGCAAGCACGGGGGGCCACCCCACTAAGCTACCCGCAACGAAGTCGGCCGGTCTCCGAGACGGACTCAGGGTTTGCGTCAATGGCTGTAAACGACTGGGAACCCGAAACTCTCGGGCTTGTCGATACCGCGAAAACACTCCGCTTACCTAAACAGTACATGTGCAGTACCTCGCACAATTTAAATAAAGCAGTAAAGCATGGCATAAGTACAGAATAGTAATAAAGCCCCAACAGTACTTGGAATCAGGTACTAAATCGATGGGGGTGCCCATACACCCCACCTGTGGTTAGCGCGCTCGATCTCGGAACAGGTGTCAAGAACTCGGGGTCCTACGGGACACAAGTGGACGGTTAACAACCAAATAACATCTATTGCCCACCTGTGCCTCTGCATTTACCTACTTCAATTTTAGTTATTAGCGATAATTGAATTAAATGATAATTAAATCCATGATCATTTCCAACATTTAACATGCGGCAATACTCCAACAATTGTGGTACTTGACGACTCGCAACAGCACTTGAGCAAGCGACTACGACGGGCAAGTCCAACTATCTACCAAACAACAGGTAATAGGATGTGTCCAAGGCAATATGAGGCTGCAAGGGATATCACGGGTACAAAAACTAGAGCATCGCAACACAGATAGCATTAGATCAACAGGAGGAAATAAAGACTATAAAAGTAAGATAGGTAGAAAGGGGGAGGTGCTCGCTTGAAAAACATTGCCGAAGGTTCATCCGAAGATCGGGTCGACTCTCTCGTCAACTCATCGGCCTAATCCGTGAAGAAGTAAAAGCACTAGCAGAAACACCGGATGCAATATTTAATACTACGGCAAAAGATCGGGCATGATGCATGTATGATGTATGACATGGCAAAGATGCGATGCAATTAGATCATATTAAGCAGAACCAGGGTCCCGACATTTAATTAAACGGTTCAAGTTATTTATCTACCCCGCAAATTAAGTGTTGGGTTAACAGGGCGGAACATGGCATCGGTTCGCTACACCAATTTAAATGGAGTCCGGAATAAGACAACGATATCCCGCGGATGGACTCCATATTTAATTATGAGGTGAATCGGCATAATGCCCCCAAACCACAGACAAGTATGCATGCATGAACAATTGAATAAGCGACAAGTTGTATTATATATCAAAATAGGGTTTCGGGAAGGTGTTCACACATTAGGGGTCGACGATCTTGGGATCCGAGGGGTTCGGGGTCGGGTCTCAGGGTTCGACGGGAGAATGGCTCGACGAGATCGGTCTCGGACAACGGAAGTCGATCTTGTCGCATCCGAGAAGAAGAACTTTGTTGGCATCGGGGGCACATCGGATCCGCCCTGGTCGGTGCCGATCTTGTCGTCATGAAGATCTTGTCGGGTCCACGGATCGGGTCGGATTTGGCGTTCGGGGTGAAGAACTTGGCATCCTCGAGGAAGTACTTGTCGTATCCGTGAAGGAGATCATGTCGGTCCACGGAGTCGGGCTTCGAAGCCAGGAAGGAGTACTTGGCATTGCCGAGCGGAAGTCTTGATGGTCCTCGGGTCCGAGAAGATCTTGTCGAACGGTGTCCGGGTAGGCGAACTTGTCGGTTCCACGGTTTCGTTTGTCGGTGTTGGACTCGGGTCTCGACACCGGGAGATCTTGGTGTTCTAAACATGGGGCGCTACGGTCATCGACTTGGACTTGAGTGGCACCGAGGAAGCGAAGACGAACAACACCGCGAGAACCATCGGTACGGACACGAGCACCCATCAAAGGAACCCAAGCAACTCAGGGTCTCCAGTCTTCTAGGCATTCAAGCAAACAGGTCATGCACATGCCTTGAACTACCTGAACCATGGCAGACGCACACATGCAGGAGGAGGGCGAGGCGCGCGCAGAAGGCAGAGAAAAGGAGACGGGCGCAAGCAGCGCTGCCTCTGGCGACAGAAGAAGGCAGGCAGGGACACGGGGCCAGGACGGTGAGGTCGAGTCCAGGGAAGGACCGGCGGGCGTGCCACGCGCACTCGAGCGACGACGACATGCACAGGACGGTGGCAACGACTCGGTGAAGAGGAAGGAGAGAGGAGGCGGTGCCTGGTGACGACACGGGGCCAGCGAGCTTGACAACAGGGAGGAGTCGACGGGCTCCGGGGCGGCGAGGGTGGTCGCGGCCGCGGCCGAAGGCGACAGCCCGTGGAGGAAGACGACGACGGGCACGGCCGCGCAGGGAACCGGGGAGGTCGCGGTGGGGAATAGGTGCACGGCGGCGGCCGCTTGCGGGGAGGGGCGATGCCGGCGATGCGAGAGGGCCAGGGAGAGACGCGGCCTAGAGGGGCGCCGGCGGGCTCCGGCAGCGCGGGCGGTGAAGGAGGCCGGCGTGCTGGCTCGAGGAGCTTGAGGGGGCGGCTCAACGGAGGCCGACGCGGAGGCAGCGGGGTCCGCAGGGCGGAGACGTGCTGGCGAGGTCGGGCCTGCAGACGACGGCGGAGGAGCTCCGAGGAGGAGGCCGAGCGGGGGAGGTCGGTGGCGGACGCGGCCCGGCGAGGCGGGGCCTGCAAGGACGGACCCACGCGAGGTCGACAGAGCGGGCGGAGCGGGGCTACCGGCGGAGGAGACAGCGTGGAGGGGGTGGCGCGGCACGGTGCTCGCTGGCGGCGGTGACGCCGCAGGACGGAGAGGAGGGCGGCCACGGTGGAGCCAATGCGGACAAGGAGAAGGCGGGCCGGGGTCGGCAGAGGCGAGCCGTCGGAGACGGGGAAGACGGGAGGCGCCGGCGACGAGGTCATGCGGCCGAGGCCGGCGCTGGAGGGCGGCGACTGCGCTGGCTCAGGAGAGGGGGTACCGCGAGCGGCGGCGGAAACGAGCAGAGGGAGAGGAGCGAGCGGGGAAGAAGGGAGAGAGACGGCGCGGGGTTGGTGGGGAGCTGTCCCGGGTGGGTCCCGGGGCGGGGATTCCGAGGCGGGTCAGGTGGGTCTCAGGTGGCAGGTGGGGCCTGGTGCGGCAGGTGGAGGCGGTTCGGCTGGGTGGAGGCCAGGCTGAGTGGTGTGTGTGCTGACGTGGGTTTGACCAGGTGGGGAGGCTGAGGTGGCGGGCTGGGATAGGATAGGGGGAAGGGAGTGGTGAGGTGTTGCCAAGGGATTGGAGGGGGTGAGGTGGCTGAAGGGTGGGTAGAATAGGACTGGGTAGGAAAAGGGTTTAGGGGGGGCTGGTTTTGTACTGGGGGTGGCCGACTGGGTCGGATCGGCCCGGTACGGCTGCCCCTAAAAATAACATAAATTTTTAGTTAATTTAAAATAAACTTTTGTAAATAGTTTTTAGACAAATAAAAGACCCGGAAAAGCCCGGCGCTTTAATTTGAAATTGAGACGGGGAATATTTAGAAAACCAAACTAGGCTTTTAGAAAATAGGTTTCGACAAACAAATGCATGATGACATGACGATGCTCAAATGCAATGTGGCATGATGACATGAGCATGCGGTCATGATGATGCAATGCACAAAAACAACGCGATTTTCTAGTAGTGGTTTTGCGGGATGCCACAATTCGACACCACTAACAATGGATCTCGCCCTCGAGATCCGCCTCATGGTACCGGGAAGAAGGGCGGCGATCTGAATCTTCTCGCATCGTGTAGATCCTCGCGACACCACTAACAAGAGGTCGTTGTCCGTGATCTTTGAGAGAACACTCCGGGAACAAAAGGTCGAAGGTAGAGGTATCAACAAATAAAGCCACCTCTAGCTTCGATGGAAAGAGGGAACCGATGCATTCTCATCCACTTCAATGTACACAAGCGAATAGAGTGAGTAGTCGGCATGGGGGCCAATCCATCACGCACCCAAACTATTACTCTGCACAATCAGTAGAAAAGCGTGCAACCATTCTCGGAATCAGACTGAAGATCTCGACAATCGAGGTTCAGAAACAAAGGAGTGATGCAGACTCTGCATCGGATCTAGCGTAGATGATGTCGTCGCGTCGGAAAATACCGGAAGGCACAAGAAGGAACAAAGAGAAGTCCACCAGACGAAGGATTCCTCGGATAGCATGAAGACCAGATGTAGCAACACCGTTACCAAAGGAGGAAGCGAAACCCTGAAGGTACGACGGAACCCAACCACGAGAAATCCTGGACTCGGAGAGGGAGAAGAGAGCGGATTCAAAACACGCAGAGGTGAGAGGAGAGCAGCAGAGGGGTAAGGAGTAAAATCAGACCTAATCAGAACTACCCAACCGATTTTGCAAAAATAGTTTTGACACTCAACTTCGGCCGTTAGCTAGGTTATCCTACAGGCTGGACTTGTGGGGTATCGCAATTGCTGAGCTCTGATACCACTCTGTAACACCCTCAGAATCGGCCCTATGCAAGTTTCAGCGCTTCCCGCCAAAACCCGCATAGAAACGATTCAAAGGTGCCCACCAGGCACTTGCGTGCGGGTGGAAAACGAAGTAATACCATTACACAATAGTCCTCGATGGAACCCACAGAACATATATATACAACAGCGACTCAAAGAGTCAAGAATACGGATATACAATACAAAGATCCAAATCACCTTTAAAACGATATAGCGTCCGAGTACGGATAAGATGCAAATTGAGCTAAGAGCCCTGAAGAATAACCACTGGCGTCCATAACCCTGCCCAGGCCAAGCCGGAAGGGTAACCCTACTACCAACGTCGATCTCAAAACCTCTTAAACAAAAGGGGTGCCGACAAAGGGCAAAGGAAAAAGAGAGAGCGGTCAGTATTGAGGCCAGTACACGGCGAGGCTAGAATTCGGCGGTCCTCGCCTACATAGGTATGGTGCACTGAGCGGCAGCGCATCATGCACTAAACAACCTATAGAGACTCGATATAACTGTCGGCTATCAGAGAGGGGTAAGAAAGACCTATTCGGAACCAACCTGATACTACCACCAAACATACCCATCCTGGTGTTTCCCCCTCGAGACCAAACGAGGAAGTCAACCGAGGAACTCACACCATTGGCAGTTTTATTCATTCCGTTATAGTTGCGGCAATTACTAGTCAAATAAAGACGGCATGAGTCATCCTGATATAATAAGCAGTGGGCAGTTTTAGTTAAACATTCCGTTGTAGTTGCAACACTTACTAGTCAGATACAATTAGCATGAGATATCCCCAAACCCAGCAGTTGTTGGTACTTTTATTTAGCCATTCCGTTGCAGTGAAGCTGATTACTAGTCATATCGGATACAAGTCAAATTATAGCAGTAAACTTTAGTTATAGTTGTCTATGATCGAGAACTGTGCTCCAAGTCGTCCATAACCGCGGACACGGCTTCTCGAAAAGATTTAACCCTGCAGGGGTGCACCAAAGTTCCCACACGCACCAACACCCTTGTTGTCGGATCAGGTAGGTACAAGATCACAAAACATACACCCAACGGTATGTCGATGGGGTTTCGGACACGACGTTTCCCAGACCCAAAGCAAGCACGGGGGGCCACCCCACTAAGCTACCCGCAACGAAGTCGGCCGGTCTCCGAGACGGACTCAGGGTTTGCGTCAATGGCTGTAAACGACTGGGAACCCGAAACTCTCGGGCTTGTCGATACCGCGAAAACACTCCGCTTACCTAAACAGTACACGTGCAGTACCTCGCACAATTTAAATAAAGCAGTAAAGCATGGTATAAGTACAGAATAGTAATAAAGCTCCAAACTAATTGTGGCCCCCAGTACAGTACTTGGAATCAGGTACTAAATCGATGGGGGTGCCCATACACCCCACCTGTGGTTAGCGCGCTCGATCTCGGAACAGGTGTCAAGAACTCGGGGTCCTACGGGACACAAGTGGACGGTTAACAACCAAATAACATCTATTGCCCACCTGTGCCTCTGCATTTACCTACTTCAATTTTAGTTATTAACGATAATTGAATTAAACGATAATGAAAGCCATGATCATTTCCAACATTTAACATGCGGCAATACTCCAACAACTGTGGTACTTGACGACTCGCAACAGCACTTGAGCAAGCGACTACGACGGGCAAGTCCAACTATCTACCAAACAACAGGTAATAGGATGTGTCCAAGGCAATATGAGGCTGCAAGGGATATCACGGGTACGAAAACTAGAGCATCGCAACACAGATAGCATTAGATCAACAGGAGGAAATAAAGACTATAAAAGTAAGATAGGTAGAAAGGGGGAGGTGCTCGCCTGAAAAACATTGCCGAAGGTTCATCCGAAGATCGGGTCGACTCTCTCGTCAACTCATCGGCCTAATCCGTGAAGAAGCAAAGCACTAGCAGAAACATCGGATGCAATATTTAATACTACGGCAAAAGATCGGGCATGATGCATGTATGATGTATGACATGGCAAAGATGCGATGCAATTAGATCATATTAAGCAGAACCAGGGTCCCGACATTTAATTAAACGGTTCAAGTTATTTATCTACCCCGCAAATTAAGTGTTGGGTTAACAGGGCGGAACATGGCATCAGTTCGCTACACCAATTTAAATGGAGTCCGGAATAAGACAACGATATCCCGCGGATGGATTCCATATTTAATTATGAGGTGAATCAGCATAATGCCCCCAAACCACAGACAAGTATGCATGCATGAACAATTGAATAAGCGACAAGTTGTATCATATATCAAAATAGGGTTTCGGGAAGGGGTTCACACATTAGGGGTCGACGATCTTGGGATCCGAGGGGTTCGGGGTCGGGTCTCAGGGTTCGACGGGAGAATGGCTCGACGAGATCGGTCTCAGACAACGGAAGTCGATCTTGTCGCATCCGAGAAGAAGAACTTGGTTGGCGTCGGGGGCACATCGGATCCGCCCTGGTCGGTGCCGATCTTGTCGTCACGAAGATCTTGTCGGGTCCACGGATCGGGTCGGATTTGGCGTTCGGGGTGAAGAACTTGGCATCCTCGAGGAAGTACTTGTCGTATCCGTGAAGGAGATCATGTCGGTCCACGGAGTCAGGCTTCGAAGCCAGGAAGGAGTACTTGGCGTTGCCGAGCGGAAGTCTTGATGGTCCTCGGGTCCGAGAAGATCTTGTCGCACGGTGTTCGGGTAGGCGAACTTGTCGGTTCCGCGGTTTCGATTGTCGGTGTTGGACTCGGGTCTCGGTACCGGGAGATCTTGGTGTTCGAAACATGGGGCGCTACGGTTCATCGACTTGGACTTGAGTGGCACCGAGGAAGCGAAGACGAACAACACCGCGAGAACCATCGGCACGGACACGAGCACCCATCAAAGGAACCCAAGCAACTCAGGGTCTCCAGTCTTCTAGGCATTCAAGCAAACAGGTCATGCACATGCCTTGAACTACCTGAACCATGGCAGACGCACACATGCAGGAGGAGGGCGAGGCGTGCGCAGAAGGCAGAGAAAAGGAGACGGGCGCAAGCAGCGCTGCCTCTGGCGACAGAAGAAGGCAGGCAGGGACACGGGGCCAGGACGGTGAGGTCGAGTCCAGGGAAGGGCCGGCGGGCGTGCCACGCGCACTCGAGCGACGACGACATGCACAGGACGGTGGCAGCGACTCGGTGAAGAGGAAGGAGAGAGGAGGCGGTGCCTGGTGATGACACGGGGCCGGCGAGCTTGACAACAGGGAGGAGTCGACGGGCTCCGGGGCGGCGAGGGTGGTCGCGGCCGCGGCCGAAGGCGACAGCCCATGGAGGAAGACGACGACGGGAACGGCCGCGCAGGGAACCGGGGAGGTCGCGGTGGGGGATAGGTGCACGGCGGCGGCCGCTTGCGGGGAGGGGCGATGCCGGCGAGGCGAGAGGGCCAGGGAGAGACGCGGCCTAGAGGGGCGCCGGCGGGCTCCGGCAGCGCGGGCGGTGAAGGAGGCCGGCGTGCTGGCTCGAGGAGCTTGAGGGGGGCGGCTCGATGGAGGCCGACGCGGAGGCAGCGGGGTCCGCAGGGCGGAGACGTGCTGGCGAGGTCGGGCCTGCAGATGACGGCGGCGGAGCTCCGAGGAGGAGGCCGAGCGGGGGAGGTCGGTGGCGGACGCGGCCCGGCGAGGCGGGGCCTGCGAGGACGGACCCACGCAAGGTCGACAGAGCGGGCGGAGCGGGGCTACCGGCAGAGGAGACAGCGTGGAGGGGGTGGCGCGACACGGTGCTCGCTGGCGGCGGTGACGCCGCAGGACGGAGAGGAGGGCGGCCACGGCGGAGCCGATGCGGACGAGGAGAAGGTGGGGCGGGGTCGACAGAGGCGAGCCGTCGGAGGCAGGGAAGACGGGAGGCGCCGGCGACGAGGTCACGCGGCCGAGGCCGGCGCTGGAGGGCGGCGACTGCGCTGGCTCAGGAGAGGGGGTAGCGCGAGCGGCGGCGGAAACGAGCAGAGGGAGAGGAGCGAGCGGGGAAGAAGGGAGAGAGATGGCGCGGGGTTGGTGGGGAGCTGTCCCGGGTGGGGCCCGGGGCGGGGATTCCGAGGCGGGTCAGGTGGGTCTCAGGTGGCAGGTGGGGCCTGGTGCAGCAGGTGGAGGCGGTTCGGCTGGGTGGAGGCCAGGCTGAGTGGTGTGTGTGCTGATGTGGGGTTTGACCAGGTGGGGAGGCTGAGGTGGCGGGCTGGGATAGGATAGGGGGAAGGGAGTGGTGAGGTGTCGCCAAGGGATTGGAGGGGGTGAGGTGGCTGAAGGGTGGGTAGAATAGGACTGGGTAGGAAAAGGGTTTAGGGGGGGCTGGTTTTGTACTGGGGGTGGCCGACTGGGTCGGATCGGTCCGGTACGGCTGCCCCTAAAAATAACATAAATTTTTATTTAATTTAAAATAAACTTTTGTAAATAGTTTTTAGACAAATAAAAGACCCGGAAAAGCCCGGCGCTTTAATTTGAAATTGAGACGGGGAATATTTAGAAAACCAAACTAGGCTTTTAGAAAATAGGTTTCGACAAACAAATGCATGATGACATGACGATGCTCAAATGCAATGTGGCATGATGACATGAGCATGCGGTCATGATGATGCAATGCACAAAAACAACGCGATTTTCTAGTAGTGGTTTTGCGGGATGCCACAGTTTGTTTGAATTCAAACAATCCATTTAATCAAACCCCATCGCCACCTTTTACCCCTTCCTCTTTGTGGGATAGCTCTTGTTTGATCTTGTTTTGTTCTTGCTCGAGCTTGCCCAGAAGGAAACCCCTCCACCTAATCCCTCTCTTTCAAACCCTAATCACCCTACCTCATCTCTCTCTCGGCCTCTCTCCTCTCTCTATCATGCATGCCCCACATGGCTACCCCTCTCCCTGGCCCCACACCCCATCTACTTCCTCTCTCTCTCCACCCCAACCCTAAACCAACCCTAACCCGAGCCATACCCCCTCTCTCCAAACCCTAGCTCCAACCCTAACTCCATGCCACCCTCCTCTCTCTCTCTAGCTCTCTCCCTGCCACAGCAGCCCCACCCGAGCCTACCCCTCTCTGGCCTCACCCTGCCCCACCTGGACGTCCCCGTGCCTGCCCATGCCGAGCCCCAGCCCGATCACGTGCTCGAGG
The DNA here is from genome assembly GCA_910589765.1 of Avena atlantica. Taxonomy (NCBI): domain Eukaryota; kingdom Viridiplantae; phylum Streptophyta; class Magnoliopsida; order Poales; family Poaceae; genus Avena; species Avena atlantica. Next base: position 540,126,468 of record OU342739.1, on the reverse strand, counting down.
AGGAGGGAAAGGTGGCACCCGAGCCACCTTTTTCCTCTACCCACCCCCGCACGCCACCTCCTCCCTCCCTCTATGCTACATCTCCTTCTCCACGTCTCCCCTGTCGTCCCCAGATCCGCCCCAGGGCCTTGCCCTCTCCCCTCTCTTCTTCGCCGCCACCATCTACCCCATCGCCGGCCACCGCCAGTACATCTTCGACTCATCGATCCGGCCGTCAAGCGCGACGTGGAGGTGGTCGAGGAGAACAAGGACGCTCCCCTGCATCGCCCTGTACACGCCGTCGAGGAGGAGGAGGACCAGAAGCCCAGGACCAGCGCCGCCCAAAGCCAAACCCTAGCTCCGCTCGGCACCAGCTCCGTCAACGATCCCCTGCACCCCGGCCCGATCCACCGCCTCTGTCGCACTCCCGGTGAGCTGCTGCACCTCTCTGACACCCTCCCACTGTTGTTCGCTTCCTAGACGAGCGTATCCCGGCGACGAACGCCCTCTGTGCACGGCGGGTTCATCGTCGTCTGCTTTCTGTGCCTCGCGTAAGCCTTATCTCGCTGCGTAGCCGAAACCCTGCAACCACCTCCCGTCCACCGCAGTGGTCACCGCCGCCTGCGCGCGCGCCCCAGGTCGCGTGTTCGATCCCGCGCGCCGCGCCCCGCGTCAGACGAGCACCGTTGTGTCGTCAGGTTCAGAGAAGAACAACAGTGGCCGTGGCCCTTTTGCGCATAACCCCCCTACGTTTTTGTCTGCTCAACCCGCACTCCTCGCTAGCCCCACCTGTCTGCCTCCGCGGGAGTCTTGCAGAAAACACCCCCAGCTTTCCATCCCTTAACCCGCGCTACCTGGATCTCCCACGTGTCAGCTGCCCGCTGGCCGCGTGTGGCCCTGGGGAAGCTCTGGCCCCACCCGTCAGTCACTGAGGCTAGCTCAACCCGCAGTGACAAAAGCCTTTTTCTGCGCGCTGTGCTGCTGAGTCAGCCTGGCCCCACTTGTCACCGACTGTGGCTAAGTTTGCCTGAGTAGAAAAAGTTTTACTGTTTATCTGTTTTAATTTAAAATTTTCAAATTTGATTTAAATTCAAATTTCAAATCAGTATTTAAATAACTTTTAAAATATGAATTCAAATAATACAAATAATATATGTTTTCAAATCAGAAAAATGTGAGGAATTCAAATATGCTATCCAAAATATATTTTGAACACTTAAAATTTCAGGTTGATTTATATTACAATAAAATGCCCTGTTGCCTTAATAAATTAATAACTTTTTGTTTTATAACTCCAAATTTGACAAATGATATGTCTAAAATGATTAGCTCGACGAGACCTTTCTGTTTATGCATTCCTTGTTCTGTTTTGCGGCATGCATCATATAAATATAATGTAAACAGCAAACTATTGGAGTATAAAAGGTGACCAAAACTCAATAAAATGTTTATTTCTTGTATTCTACACCTCACCCATGCCATGCTACTTTATTGCCATGCAAATTGTGCATCATTCATCATGGCATGATTGTTTGCTTGTCGCATTTTATTCATATGCTTGTGCACTTTATTTATGTTGGCCCTTGTTTGTTTGGTTCTTCTTCAAATAGACGTTGAGCAGGGGATATATCAAGAAACCCAGGAGCACTACCCAGATCCTTCTCTCGCTTCAACTGAGTTGCCAGGCAAGCACTACCACATGCTTGCATACATATAGTACCTATTGCCTCTATCTTATTCTTGCATCATTGAGTCGCGATTGCATTAAACTGAATCCCAAGTATTGCATAGCCTTTACTTTTAAACCCCACCGAAGCTTGTTCCTACATCCCATGAGCCATTACTACAGGAGTTGTTTGAGCCATGCGAGTCGTAGAACAGCATGTGTAGGGTATGTGAGTGTCTGATGGATAACGAGGTACCTAAACAACTTAACCTGAGTAGTATGGGATAACTAATGAAAGTGGCACCGGTGAGCAATATCTGCTATTTGGTTTTTCATGCTCACTTGTGTCCCGTAGGACCCCGAGTACTTGATTCATGTTCCTTGAATATTCGCGCTATCCACATCCGGGAGGATTATGGGACCCCCCTGAGCCAGAGCTTGATTCATTCTTATTTCTTGGGGCCACAAACTAGTTTGAGGTTTTATTTACTATCCTGTACTTATGCCATGCTTTACTGCTTTATTTAAATTGTGCGATGTACTGCACCTGTACTGTTTAGGGCCGTGACACGTTTTCGCTGTATCGACAAGCCCAGTCACACTTTCGGGTTCCCAGTCGTTTACATCAGTCCCCACAAACCTTGAGTCCGTCTCGCAGTCAGCTAACTTCGTTGCGGGTAGCTTAATGGGGTGGCCCCCTGAAATATTTCTGAATCTGGTGATTGCTTTGTCGTGAAGGCCTCGTTGGGTTTTGATTTGGTTTTTCCGAGGTTGATCGAGTGTGTGTTGCTATTTGTGCACCCCTGCAGGGTAAAACTTTCTGAAAGCCATGTCCGCGGTTATGGACGACTTGGAGCACAGTTTCTTGATCATAGACAAGCATAACTAAAGTACCGCTTTTAAATTTGACTAAGTAACTGACTAGTAAATAGTGCAACACTCATGGAATGGATAATAAAACTGCCAACGGAGGGGGGGTTGTTCGTCCGCTTCCTCGTTGGTAAGCGCGGAGGAGGATGGATCTGTTAATATTACCGTTATAACTGTTGTCATTAATTCCCGGACATCCGTCTATCTATGGTTAGGCGGATGGTTAGCGAGTATCTATAGAATTGCTAGGTATTATCTTTTGCTGCAATTGCGTCACCCCAGGTTGTGTCCCCTTTAGAGGCATAAAGACTTGCTGAGTACCCCTAGGGTCTCACACGATAAATTATTTGATTCAGATGAACAGGTACACTCACAAGATGGATACTGGGTGGAGGAGACGGACGATGTGGGCAACGATCATTCGGTGTAGAGATTCCGGGAATGGGGATCCGTGAGATCTGTGGGCGGGATGTGTTTATTTATGGGGCATCTTATGCTGATTTGCTTCTTATCCGTACTCGGATCTTGTTTGCCGCTTCCGCCTGATACTCTGATGTTTGATGTATGGGGAGATATCCTAAACTATTATATCTATCTAGGATATTTGGATCTTGCCGTATGGCGTTGCAATATTTCTATTTCTTTTAGATGGAATGGCTCTGATGTACTGTTGTATGGTGGCTTGCATACATACTCATTTGTGTATGTAGTTGATCCCTTCGCCTGCCGATTACGCCGCCCGTTCTTGTCCCGATGTTTGGAAATGGTTGGGACGGCCGAAAGGTCTACCTGTGAGTGGCATTTGGGCCCCACCATACTATTTCAACCATTTCCGCTCATCCAGGCTTGTAACTAGGAGAGTAATTTACCGAGGTAGTTACAATATCATTCATGCATGCATATAGAATTGAGATCAATTTCAAAACTCATTTCAGAAAAACAAAGCACATAGTGCTATCATTTCATGTGAGCAAACTTAAATCAAATGGCCATCCCCATTTGAGAGTTTGAATGTTTTAAACCTAGATTGTTTGTATTCCCTTGTTGATTGGTTTGAGTGTGGATTTTGAACCAAGCCTTACAAATGGAAATGGATTCAAAAACCATTTTTTTGCAAACATTTGCAAATCAAGTGCAAAGCTCCAGTTATTTTGATTCTCCAAAGTGACCAAGCCTTTGCAAAGTAACCACATGGTTTTAGGCCTATATTTGAGACTATTGCACACTACAAAAATCTCAAATTGATTTGAATTAAAATGGGACTTGAATTCATTTGAAATCCATTCCTGAAAATCAAAACAGAAAAAGAAAAGGGTAAAAGAAAAGAAAAGGGCCAGGCGCTCCTAATCTAGCCCAGCAGCAGAACCGACCCAGTTAGCCCACCCGGCCACTCTCTCGCTCGCTCGCACGCGCAGACGCACCCACACTGACGCTGACACTCGGACCCCACCCCCTCTCCGTAGCACTCGCTGACTGGTGGCCCTCTCCACGTCACACCTTCTTACCCAAAATGCGCCCGCAGACCACGTCGCCGCTGCTGTTGATGCCGGTGATGGCGCGGCGTAATTAGCCTTGATGCCGCAAGCGTTTCTTGTCGCGCTTGAGCCTATTTAAACCACACCCCGCCGCAGTCATTTTCCCCCACTTTCCTCGCTCACTCCGCCACCAGGCTGCGCGCATTTGCCCTCGAAACCCCGCAGTACCGACGACTCCGGCGACTAATTCCGGTGAGCCTCGACCGCCCCCCTCTCTCTGGTTCAAACAATCGTTCCCAGATTGATCTTGCGCACCTCCGGATACCCTTCGTTTGCATTCTCGTGACCCAAGCCGTCGTCCCCGTTCGTGCCTGCAACTGACTGCGCCGCCGCTCGACTCCGGCGATCAATTGAGGTAAAACTCGAGCGCCCCTTGCCCCCTCCTTCATACGAGAATGTTCGCCTTCGTCTTGTGCATCTCCTGACCCCTCTGGTTCGTGCTAGGGCGACGACACACCTCGGCAACAACCTCGACTGCAAGCAACAGACGCCGCCCGCAACTCCGACGAGCCCCAGCGACCGTACCCGTGCGCCCCTTCCCAAGCCATCGCCACCTTGAGCATCAGCAGCCCCCTGCGGTTCTGGTAAGCACACCCTTCCTTCCCCGGGCGACCCAGAACGCCAGCGCCGCCGCTGACAGACGCGCCGCCACCAGTCGCCGCCGCTCGTATTTGGTCGAAGCGATTAGGATCGTTAGATGCAGATCCTACGGCTGAAATTAGAACTTAAGCGAAGGGGTAAGCGCGCATCTGAGCCACCAGATCTGACTTAGATCCTACGGCCCGCAGAGCTCGATCCGTTCGAACCGGTACGCGCCAGTAGCGTTAAGACACGTGGCTAGGATTTGAATCAAAAACAGATTTGAAAACAGATTTAGATTCAGTTTTGAAATGGCTATAACTTTTGATTTCCATGTTAGATTTTTGCAAATTTTATACCGTTGGAATCAGGGAGACAAGCCCTTTCTGTTTATGCAATGTGTTTAGTAAAAAGTTTCTGTTAAAATGACTTTTTATGCAGAAACTTGTTTAGGACTATTTTGGGTATAGAATATGTTTAGTAATTGTTTTAGTGCTAAATAAGTTTGGTTTAGAAAGTTTTTGACTTAGTTGTGTTTCAGTATCTTGCACTTGCTTGGTTGGACTTTAAAATCATCACTTAGCAATCTTGCATGCATGCATACATATTTTTGTTTGTATATAAATTGTGTTTATAATCTTTGTGTAGATTTTGGTGCTAGTGATTGTGATTGTCAAGAGTGCTACTCTCCCCATTACCAAGGCAAGTGGTACTTCATGAATATTTCCATCCCTATATTTTGTACAAGCATTAGAAATATTTTGCTAAGTCTTGCATGTTACTATTTTGCCAAGTGCTATGTTAGGAATCCTAAGTAGTGTAGCATTGCTAGGAAATTTCCTAAGTTAAGTTACTATGCCATGCTTAGCCTATCTAGTAGCAAACAAGGGTTGGTAAAGTATATACATGCTATGATGAAAATATTTATAAGTCTTGGGACTTATGTTTTTTTTTTCTTTTTTTCTTAATAAAACAACTAAGTCAATGAACCTCCTGGGTGGAATGGGACTTGAATGGTGGTTTTTGGTTGAGTGGTTACACAAGGCCCATGGACATGGTTTACCTTGTGTATCTCACTTGTGGTATGCCACCCAGGCACAAAGGGATTTTAGAGGCCAAGTGTTGAGAAGCTTATAGTGCAGCCACTTGGCAATATGGGCTCTGCCTTGATCACATAGGTTGCTAGAACTTAGTCATTTGGACAGATGGTGGTAGTGGGAATGATAGGTTGGAACGCGTCCATTTGACTAAGGGAAGGCTTCTGAAAGGTCCTGTCTTGGGAAACCAAGTCTGGTGGGGAAAGTGCACAACCTCTGCAGATGGAAAAATCTAAGTAATTAGCCAAGTCCATGGCAATGGACAACTTGAGCATCAAGACATGGAAGCTATCAAGAATCTCATCACTCCAACTTCTAAGTAAAACTTGTGGGTGAACAAGGGTGAAGGACCCCAATGTCTATTGGTGGTATCTTGGGAAAAGTTTTTGACAAAGAAAAACTTAGAGATTTCAACTAATAGGAAAAACTTATTTTGAGCAAAGCAAGCCAAGCTACACTTAGCCAAAATGCATATAGTAATATAGTCCACTTAAAATTTACTAAGGTATCACTTTCCAATACTATTCCAAAGTACTGACCCACTGTGGCTGTAACTTGTGATGTTGCAGGTTACTCCGATGATGATTAGGTGTCATGAGTCTACACTCAACATGCTTGCCTGTGGCATATGAAGCTGAAGACTTATGTTTATTTACTTATTCCAAAACTCCTGTATTAGGCCTGTGGCCTTGAGTTGTAAAAGACTATGTTTTATCTCTGGAATGGATGTAATAAATGACCTTTGTATCTGTATACTTCATCTTAAACTGTGGATGCTAGCAATGATCCAGGGACTAGCATTGCAATCACAGGGATCCTTTTCCTTTACAAAGAAGGGATCTTACATATGATATTTTAGACATCATGTTAGAAAGTCAACCCCTATCTCCCTGGTACTAAGCAACATATAATTTTTTTTGCATGGAACTACATGATGTTTGAAGAAATGAGGAAACCAAGGGTAGATAGAGGGCTAGTAAAAGGGATATCCTTAAGAAAAAATACTGCTTATTTCCATGCAATGGCTAATAGAAAATGGAGGGGGAAGCAGATTTTATCTCTAGAAGGGCCTGATAGTGAAGTTCATGATGCCCCAAGTATGTTGGTATGTTCAATATTATAAAATTCTTTATAGACATGAGGAAAAACACAATGATTTATCGGAGAATTAAGAGTTAGTTTCTAGTTTGTAGAAAGATTTCCCTAATGCGGAATTTAGTGAGGAGGAAATTAAGGATGGATTTTTTGGATCTTATGTTGAAGGTGCTCCGGGACCTAATGTTTTTCCTTTTTGTTTTATCAATATTTTTTGGATTTGATCAAATATGATATGTGTGCTATGTTCAAAGATTGGCACAAGGGTGAGCTAGACATATTTAGGTTCAACTTCTCTTTACTCATTCTCATACCAAAATAACATGCAACAACTATAAAAAATATAGGCATATTGCTTTAACTAATTGTTGTTTCAAAATTTTCTCTAAGTGTGTCACTAACAACCGGGTGATTAGTGATGTTTTGATAGCATCCAACCAAACTGCCTTCATTAGAGGGAGATTCATTTTGGAATCTGTTGTGTTAGCTCATGAGATAATTCATGATGTGGCATAAAAAGATGGTTTAATTTTTAAATTATATTATGAAAAACATATGATAGAGTTGATAGGATTAATATGATGTTCCATGGGGGCTTTAGACCATAGTTCTGTAGGGGTTCGTAGCATGGAAAACAAAAATTTTCTATCGCATACAAACAAACAAGCCAAGATCTATCTACTAGATTGTAGCAACGAGTCGATGGAATAACTTACCCTCGAAGATTCCAAAGCGTTTAACGAGAGCGGATTCTCGTGGGTGATGTAGTCGTACTCTTCCCGATCTCAAGATCGTGTAGACGATCCTTCCGGCGCTGCGTTCCGGCAGCGCTCCCGCAGTCGGTCACACGTTCGGTACTCGACGAAGACCTTCCTCTCCCTTGTTCCAGCAGGCAGCGGAGGTTGTAGCACTCTCCTCGCGATTCCGGCAGCACAACGGCGTGGTACCGGAAGTAGAGGGGAAATCCCGCAGGGCTTCGCCTTAAGCCGGTGCGAGTATGGTGGAGTATGAGAGAGGCTATTAGTGGTCTAGTAATTAGACACACCAATTAGAAGGCTCTAAACTAATTAGAAGGCTCTAAACCGAAGGCTAAAGCAATTAGAAGCTCTAAACCAAAACGGCTCTAAACCGGAGATTAGAGGTAGAAAGTTGTGTGTCCTAGGAGGGGAGCCCTGCCCCTCCTTATATAGATGGGAGGGGGCTGGCGCGCCAGGGAGGGAGGGAGTCCCTCCCCAACTCGGCCTAGGGCTGGCCGCCGGCTTGGAGGAGAGAAACTCCTCCTCCAAGTCGGTTCCAACTCCTCTTGCTTGTTTCCCACAGTTTCTTGTTTTAGCCGTTTGACTTTCAAACTGGACATTTGACTTTTCTGTTTTAGGATTCAATTTAATCCTTTATTTGGGACAGCAAGAACACTTAGTACATGATGCAATCATTCCAATATGTAATGACACATTCATGTACCCCTCCCCCCCCGGAGTGCCGGACATTCCGGAACCTTCTAGAACATTCCCGATGAAAACACCGGAATCATTCCACAACTCCGAAATGGGACTTTCCTTATATGAATCTTATTCTCCGGACCACTCCGGATCACCTCGTGATATCCCGGATCCCATCCGAGACTCCGAACAACATTCGGTCTCTTTCTCATAATACCATAACTACTCAAACAACGTCGAATCCTTAAGTGTGTCTCCCTACGGTTCGTGAATTATGCGGACATGATCGAGACACTTCTCCGAACAATAACCAATAGAGGAATCTGGAAATTCATATGGCTCCCACATATTTCTACGATTACTTTGCGATCGAATGAACCACTTACATACGATACCAATTTCCCTTTGTCTCACGATATGTTACTTATCGGAGGTTATGATCGTCGGTATCTCTGCATACCTAGTTCAACCTCGTTACCGATAAGTACTCTTTTCTCGTTCCCGTGATATGTGATCCCTTGTGACCCAGTCACATGCTTGCAAGCTAATTGGATGACATTCCACCGAGAGGGCCCAGAGTATATCTATCCGTCATGTGGATGGACAAATCCCACTCTTGATCCATGTGTCTCAACCAATACTTTCCGAACACTCAATGCCACCTTTATAACCACCCAGTTACGGTGTGGTGTTTGATGTCATCAAAGCATCCATCCGGTAAAGGTGATATGCATGATCTCATGGTCGAAGGAATTAGGTTACTATGTATCAGAAAGCATATAGCAATTGAACTATTGAAATGACTTGATCTTTATGCTACGCTTATCTATAGGAGTATGTCCACCATATCATTCTCCTAACGATATGATCTTGTTGTTGATAACATCTCAATGTTCATGATAGGGAAACCACAATCATTCATCAACCAACAATCTAGTGAAGTATAGAGGCTATACTAGGGACTTCAAATTAAGTTTACAAATCACACAAGTATTAATGTTTCCTTGTTAATACTATTATAGCATGAATGTAAACATTTATCATAAACACAAAGATATAATAATAACTACATTTATTATTGCCTCTAGGGCATATCTCCAACAGTCTCCCACTTGCACTAGAGTCATCTAATCTAGATTACATGGTAATATACCGAACACCCATGGCAGTTTGGTGTTGGTCATGTTTTGCCCTCGGGAGAGGTTTAGTCAACGGATCCGCCACATTCAGATCTGTGTGTACTTTGCAAATCTTTATATCCCCATCCTGGATATGTTCTCGAATAGCGTGAAAACGTAGCTTGATATGCTTCAGCTTCTTGTGTGACCTTGGTTCTTGCGCATTGGCTATGGCGCCCATGTTATCACAGTAGATAGACATTGGGTCCAGCGCACTAGGAACCACACCCAGCTCTGTAATGAACTCTTTCATCCATATTGCTTCTTGTGAAGCCTCCGAAGCAGCCATGTATTCCGATTCAGTTGAAGATCTCGCCACAACGCTTTGCTTTGCACTCCTCCAGCTAACTGCTGCACCATTCAAAATAAATACGTATCCGGATTGTGATTTAGAATCATCCGGATCTGTGTTCCAACTAGCATCGGTGTAACCATTAACAACTAGCTGTTCATCACCTCCATAAGAAAGAACCATATCCTTAGTTCTTCTCAAGTACTTAAGGATGTTTTTGACCGCTGTCCAATGATCCACTCCTGGATCACTTTGATATCTGCTAGTTAAACTAACAGCATATGCAATGTCGGGTCTAGTACATAGCATGGCATACATTAGAGATCCTATGGCTGAGGCATAGGGAGTCTTACTCATCCTTTCTCTATCTTCTGCCGATGTAGGACTTTGAGTTTTACTCAAGGTCGTATTGGGCAACATGGGCAAGAACCCTTTCTTGCTTTCTTCCATTCCAAACCTCTTTAGAACTTTGTCCAAATATGTACTCTATGACAATGATATTTGGCGTTTCGATCTATCTCTATAAATCTTTATGCCTAATATGTAAGCTGCTTCGCCAAGATCCTTCATTGAAAAACTATTATTCAAATATTCCTTGACACTATTAAGAAGGTCTACATCATTCCCAATCAACAATATGTCATCCACATATAGTATTAAGAATGCTACAGAGCTCCCACTCACTTTCTTGTAAATACAAGCTTCTCCATAAGTTTGTATAAAACCAAAACTTTTGATTACCTTATCAAAACGTTGATTCCAACTTCGGGATGCTTGCTTCAATCCATAGATGGACCGTTGAAGTTTGCATACCTTGTTAGCATCTTTAGGATCGACAAAACCTTTGGGTTGCATCATATACAACTCTTCATCAATGTCTCCATTGAGGAATGCTGTTTTGACATCCATCTGCCATATCTCATAATCATAATATGCAGCGATTGCTAACATAATCCTCACAGACTTTAGCTTCGCTACCGGTGAGAAAGTCTCATCGTAGTCAACTCCTTGAATTTGTCGAAACCCTTTTGCGACAAGTCGAGCTTTATAGACAGTAACATTACCATCAGCATCTGTTTTCTTCTTGAAAATCCATTTGTTATCGACAGCCTTTCGGCCATCCGGTAAGTCCACCAAAGTCCATACTTGGTTTTCGTACATGGATCCAATCTCGGATTTCATGGCTTCTTGCCATTTATTGGAATCTGGGCTCATCATCGCTTCCTCATATGTCTCGGGGTCATCGGTGTTGTCCACCAACATGACATTCATAACGGAATCATACCAATCTGGAGTGGTACGAGTTCTTGTTGACCTCCGAGGCTCTGTAGCAACTTCAACCGAAGTTTCATGATCACCATCATTAACTTCCTCTCTTATTGGTGCAGGCACCACAGGAACTTCTTCCGGTGCTGCGCTACTCGCAATTTCGAGAGAAGGTTCGACAACCTCGTCGAGTTCTACTTTCCTTCCAGTCACTTCTTTCGAGAGAAATTCCTTCTCTAGAAAGGATCCATTCTTGGCAACAAAGATTTTGCCTTCGGATCTATGATAGAAGGTATACCCAATAGTTTCCTTCGGGTATCCTATGAAGACGCATTTTTCCTCTTTGGGTTCAAGCTTGTCCGGCTGTAACTTCTTTACATAGGCTTCGCATCCCCAAACTTTAAGGAACGACAATTTAGGTTTCTTCCCAAACCATAATTCATACGGTGTCGTTTCAACGGATTTAGATGGTGCCCTATTTAAAGTGAATGCGGCTGTTTCTAATGCATAACCCCAAAATGATAGCGGTAAATCTGTAAGTGACATCATAGAACGAACCATATCTAAGAGAGTTCGATTACGACGTTCGGACACACCATTACGCTGTGGTGTTCCCGGCGGTGTCAATTGTGAAAGTATTCCGCATTTCTTCAAATGCTCGCCAAACTCGTAACTTAGATATTCACCTCCACGATCAGAACGTACAAATTTAATCTTCTTGTTATGTTGATTCTCTACCTCACTTTGAAACTCCTTAAACTTCTCGAAAGTTTCGGACTTATGTTTCATGAAATAGATATACACATATCTACTCAAATCATCCGTGAAGGTAAGAACATAACGATAACCACCGCGCGATGCTACACTCATTGGACCACACACATCGGTATGTATGATTTCCAATAAGTCCGTAGCTCGCTCCATCATACCAGAAAATGGAGTCTTAGTCATTTTACCCATCAGACATGCTTCGCATCTTTCAAGTGATTCAAAATCAAGTGATTCAAGAAGTCCATCGGAATGGAGTTTCTTCATACGTTTCACTCCAATGTGACCAAGACGACAGTGCCACATATAGGTCGAATTATCGCTTGATTTCAAACGTTTAGCCTCAATGTTGTTGATATGTGTATTTCCACTATCGAGATTCAATAAGAATAGACCATCTATCAAAGGTGAATGTGCATAAAACATATTACTCATATAAATAGAACAACCATTATTCTCGGATTTAAACAAGTAACCGTCTCGCAATAAACAAGATCCTGATACAATGTTCATGCTCAACGCAGGCACCAAATAACAATTATTTAAGTATAAAACTAATCCCGATGGTAGATGAAGGGGTAGAGTGCCGACCGCGATCACATCAACCTTTGATCCATTTCCCACGCGCATCGTCACCTCGTCCTTCGCTAGCTTCCGTTTATTCTGCAGCACCTGTTTCGAGTTACAAATATGAGCAACCGAACCAGTATCAAATACCCAGGCACTACTACGAGTACTAGTGAGATACACATCAATAACATGTATATCAAATATACCTTTCTTCTTGATGTTGCCGTTCTTCAAATCCGCCAAGTACTTTGGGAAATTCCGCTTCCAGTGACCTTCTCCCTTGCAGTAAAAGCACTCAGTATCAGGCTTAGGTCCAGCCTTGGTCTTCTTCGTCGGCGTGGTAACTTTCTTACCACCCTTCTTGAAGTGTCCCTTTTGCTTAGACTTGCCTTTCTTGAATTTGGTGGTCTTATTGACCAACAACACTTGGTGCTCTTTCTTGATCTCCACTTCTGCAGATTTCAACATGGCAAAGAGTTCTGGCAACGTCTTGTTCATGTTCTGCATGTTGTAGTTCATCACAAAGTTCTTGTAACTTGGTGGTAGTGATTGGAGGACACGGTAAATCCCCAAAGCATTAGGAATCACTATACCCAAGCTTTGAAGTTTGTTTGCGTGCCCAGACATCTTAAGCACATGCTCACTAACAGAGCTGCCCTCTTCCATCTTGCAGTTAAAGAACTTTTCAGAAGCCTCATAGCTTTCAATTGCCGCATGAGTCTCAAAAATCAATTTGAGATCCTCGACAATATCATATGGGTCTGAATCCTCAAACCTTTTCTGAAGCTTCGATTCCAAACCATACAAGATAGCACACTGAACTATGGAGTACTGATTCTTCCGAGCGAGGTAAACATTCTTTACTTCATCGGGAGCATCAGCTGCAGGTGGGTCACCCAGCGGTGCATCCAGCACATAGGTCAAATTACCAGCTGTGAGGACAATCCTCAAATTGCGGAACCAATCCGCGAAGTTACTTCCATTGTTTTTCAACTTTTCTTTCTCTAGGAACGCATTAAAATTGATGGTAGGGGCTGCCATTGATCTACAACATATTTGCAATAGTTTAGACTAAGTTTATGACAAATTGAGTTCAAATTAATTAATGTAATTAAACTAGGTGAACTCCCACTTAAAACAATATCCCTCACATTGTTTTAGTGATCACACGAACCAAATCCACTACATCAACACCGATCATCACGAGAGTTGATATAGTTTCAATGGCGAACAATCGTCATGTTCATCATATCTACTATATGATTCATGCTTTACCTTTCGGTGATCCGTGTTCCGAGACCATGTCTGTACATGCTAGGCTCGTCAAGATCAAACCTTAGTTTCTGCATGAGCAAATCTGGCTTGCTCACGTTGTATACACTTGCGGAATCTAACACACCCGATCATCACGTGGTGCTTCGAAACAACAAGCTTTAGCAACGGTGCTAACTAAGGGTGAACACTATATGACTTGAAATTCATGTGCATGAGGGATCATCTTATAATGCTACCGTCGTCTACTAAGCAATACAAGATGCATAAAGGATTAACATCACATGCAATTCAATATATATGTGATATGATATGGCCTTTCTTCTTTGTGCTTCCGATCTCCATCTTCAAGCACGAACATGATCTCCATCATCACCGGCATTGCATCAAGGTCAATGACGCTACTCCATGGTTGTCGTCCACCGGCTTCAACTATTACAACTACTTTGAATAGACACGCGGGTATTAACATAAATTAAAGACAACCATATGGCTCCTGCCGGTTGCCGACTTACAATAAGGAACATTGCATACATCAAATATAATCACAATCATGGCCATATCACATCACTGCACACCCCTGCAAAACAAAGTTAGACGCCTCTACTTTCTTTGCATATTTTACGTGGTTTGGGGCTTTCAATAAGTGTCGTTCTAACTTACGAACAAGAACCACAACATTGATACTAGTATTGTTAATCCCCCGTTGTAAATTGTATCTTAACTATGCTAGGAGAAACAGGCACCCGCAAAGCCACTTATGCAATACAAGTTGCATGTCAAGCGTGGAGCAAGTCTCATGAACGATGTCATGTAAGGTTAGCCCGGGCCGCTTCATCCCAACATACCGCAAGATGCAAAGTACACAAGAAGCAATCGACAATAAAAGCATCAACGCCCACAATGACCATTGTGTTCTACTCATGCAACAGATCTACATATAGACACGGCTCTGATACCACTGTAGGGGTTCGTAGCATGGAAAACAAAAAATTTCTATCGCATACAAACAAACAAGCCAAGATCTATATACTAGATTGTAGCAACGAGTCAATGGAATAACTTACCCTCGAAGATTCCAAAGCGTTTAACGAGAGCGGATTCTCGTGGGTGATGTAGTCGTACTCTTCCCGATCTCAAGATCGTGTAGACGATCCTTCCGGCGCTGCGTTCCGGCAGCGCTCCCGCAGTCGGTCACACGTTCGGTACTCGACGAAGACCTTCCTCTCCCTTGTTCCAGCAGGCAGCGGAGGTTGTAGCACTCTCCTCGCGATTCCGGCAGCACAACGGCGTGGTACCGAAAGTAGAGGGGAAATCCCGCAGGGCTTCGCCTTAAGCCGGTGCGAGTATGGTGGAGTATGAGAGAGGCTATTAGTGGTCTAGTAATTAGACACACCAATTAGAAGGCTCTAAACCAATTAGAAGGCTCTAAACCGAAGGCTAAAGCAATTAGAAGCTCTAAACCAAAACGGCTCTAAACCGGAGATTAGAGGTAGAAAGTTGTGTGTCCTAGGAGGGGAGCCCTGCCCCTCCTTATATAGATGGGAGGGGGCTGGCGCGCCAGGGAGGGAGGGAGTCCCTCCCCAACTCGGCCTAGGGCTGGCCGCCGGCTTGGAGGAGAGAAACTCCTCCTCCAAGTCGGTTCCAACTCCTCTTGCTTGTTTCCCACGGTTTCTTGTTTTAGCCGTTTGACTTTCAAACTGGACATTTGACTTTTCTGTTTTAGGATTCAATTTAATCCTTTATTTGGGACAGCAAGAACACTTAGTACATGATGCAATCATTCCAATATGTAATGACACATTCATGTACCCCTCCCCCCCGGAGTGCCGGACATTCCGGAACCTTCTAGAACATTCCCGATGAAAACACCGGAATCATTCCGCAACTCCGAAACGGGACTTTCCTTATATGAATCTTATTCTCCGGACCATTCCGGATCACCTCGTGATATCTCGGATCCCATCCGAGACTCCGAACAACATTCGGTCTCTTTCTCATAATACCATAACTACTCAAACAACGTCGAATCCTTAAGTGTGTCTCCCTACGGTTCGTGAATTATGCGGACATGATCGAGACACTTCTCCGAACAATAACCAATAGAGGAATCTGGAAATTCATATGGCTCCCACATATTTCTACGATTACTTTGCGATCGAATGAACCACTTACATACGATACCAATTTCCCTTTGTCTCACGATATGTTACTTATCTGAGGTTATGATCGTCGGTATCTCTGCATACCTAGTTCAACCTCGTTACCGATAAGTACTCTTTTCTCGTTCCCGTGATATGTGATCCCTTGTGACCCAGTCACATGCTTGCAAGCTAATTGGATGACATTCCACCGAGAGGGCCCAGAGTATATCTATCCGTCATGTGGATGGATAAATCCCACTCTTGATCCATGTGTCTCAACCAATACTTTCCGAACACTCAATGCCACCTTTATAACCACCCAGTTACGGTGTGGTGTTTGATGTCATCAAAGCATCCATCCGGTAAAGGTGATATGCATGATCTCATGGTCGAAGGAATTAGGTTACTATGTATCAGAAAGCATATAGCAATTGAACTATTGAAATGACTTGATCTTTATGCTACGCTTATCTATAGGAGTATGTCCACCATATCATTCTCCTAACGATATGATCTTGTTGTTGATAACATCTCAATGTTCATGATAGGGAAACCACAATCATTCATCAACCAACAAGCTAGTGAAGTATAGAGGCTATACTAGGGACTTCAAATTAAGTTTACAAATCACACAAGTATTAATGATACTATTATAGCATGAATGTAATCATTTATCATAAACACAAAGATATAATAATAACTACATTTATTATTGCCTCTAGGGCATATCTCCAACAAGTTCATGAAACTAATCAAGTCCCGGTTGCACAAATGTTTTGTCGGTGTAAGAAATAATGACACAAACAATAAATTTTTTGAGACAAGAAGGGGTGTGAGGCAAGTGTTGGGGAGATACACAAACCCACAACTTTCAGTGAGCCTCGAGGATAACTTCAATCAATAGCTATGCAGCAGAAATAAAACAATCGAGCACATGCACAAGTGACACAAGGATTCACGTGAAAAAATCATAGTCATGGACCAACCGGTCCACGCAAGCTTCATTATGAAAAACCTAGGTACAAGGTCTTCCCTTGAACATCTAGATATATACAACACACTCAGGACGTTCTCAATCGGCAACAACAACAATGACCACATGAAAGAGAGATTACGGTAAAGTAGAGATACCATAGTTTCTATCCTCTTCGGTAATCGGCAAACTATTTTTAAACCATAGATCCAATCAACACCAAACTTGCTAGACAACCATACATACGTGTTCCTAACATACACACCAAATTTTAGCTCAATCGGACATCGTCTGTCTTTCTAAACCGCTTTTCTACCAAAACTGCCCTGTGTTGAAACTGTAGCAGTCCAAACTAACGAAATCACTTTCAAATCTAATGCTAAAGTGACCCAAATCTAAAATCAGCTAACCAGATCAAAGTACTCAAATTAAGGAACAATCTCACCAAGTTTGTAGCTAATCCAAGCACTTTTAAGCCTTCAAACACCAGCTTGAAGACAAACCGGTCAGATATCAGAAATGTAGATAGAAATCACCTCTCCTTCTTCATTTCTTCTCACTAGGTTGTGGTGTTCTTGTATGCTTTCTCATCCTCTAACTACAGCAGCCACTTTGAATTGCTTCTCTCACTTTCTCACACTCCCAGCAACCAAGGGTGGCTAGAGTTTTCTTTTCTACTCCCTGCTCAAGGAGCACATCACTCATTGGATGCAAACCTTGATCAACGGTTGAAACATGTTGAACTTCACAGATTGTAGTTGGGATGCCAACACACCTCCATGTGGAGGGACATGGCCCAACAAACTCCCCCTCTCGACATCACGAAGGTTCTCACTGCCTACGTGCAGTCATGTCGCCGAGCCGACGAGATACCTGGAGCTTTTCCCTTGTCACCACCTTGGTCAACATATCAGCCTCATTGTCATATATGTGAACTTTATCAATTTGCATTTTTCTTGGAATTCAACACATCTCAAATCCAATGATAGCATACATAAATATGCTTCAACATTGAATGAAAACTTGCATTCTTACTTAGGCGAATGGAAATTTGGTTGTCACAAAACAACACATACTTGTCTTGCTCAAAACCAATCTCACAAGCCAATCGTTTCAGCCACAATAGCTCTTTGCTTGTCTCAGTTACTGTGATGAACTCGGCCTCAGTTGTGTTCAGCGCCACACACTTTTGCGACCTGCTTTGCCATGCCACTACTCCTCCTGAATGGGTAATCAAATAACCTAAAGTAAACTTACTTCCATCGACATCACCAGCCAAGTTTGAATCTGAATATCTAATTATCTTGGGCTTACTACCACCAAAACAAAGCTTCATATTAGTGCTGCCCTAGAGATACCCCAAATCCACTTCACGCCTTCCCAATGTGGTTTTCGTGGTTTGGACATAAATCTGCTCACAGTACTAACCGCTTGAGCAATGTTTGGTCATGTGCACACCATCGCATACATAAAAATCTCAACCGCTGAAGCATAAATAACTTCCTGCATTTCCTTTTCCATCTCTTCAGTGGAGGAACACTGCCTTTTACTCAACTTGAAATGAGCTGCAAGTGGACATCTCACATCCTTTGCCTTGTCCGTCTAGAACTTGTGAAGTACCTTCTCAATATATTTTTCTTGACACAAGTACAGCTTGATGGCTTTTCTCTCTCTCCCAATTCTCACGCCGAGAATACTCTTTCATGGATTTTTTTGCTCAAATCTTTCTTTAATCTAGCAATACTTGAGACATTCTTGCCAACAATCAAGATACCATCAACATAGAGCAACAACATGATAAAATCATCACCTAAGAACCTATGAATAAATACACAATGGTATGAGCTACACCTCTTGTAGCCTTGCTCCCCCATGACATATTTAAACTTCATGTACGATTGTCTTGGTGCTTGTTTTAGGCAATATAGACCCCTTAGGCTCCTCTATGTAGATTTCTTCCTCCAATTCTTCGTGAAGGAAAGTTATCTTCACATCCATTTTCTCAACCTCCAAGTTGAGACTTGCTGCCATGCCAAGGATCATTCAAATTGATGTCATCTTCACCATCGGAGAAAAAAATCATCAACGTCAATACCTTTTCTTTGTCTGAATCCTTTTACAACTAGCCTGGATTTGTATCTTATATGTGGCGTGTGATCTTCTTACTTGATTCTCTAAACCCACTTGTTATTTAGAACTTTCTTGCCCTTGGAAAACTTCGCCAACTCATAAGTATGATTCTTATGCAAGGAATGCATATCTTCTTGCATAGCCTTATCCCACTACTACTTCTCATTTTCATTGCGTCTTGAAAGCACTTAGGTTCTGAAACATCAGACAGTAACACCGCATATTGGTCTAAATTGTACCTAGTGGAAGGAACACAGCATATGCTGGACCGACTGAGTGGAGAAGCTAGTGGACTATCCGGTTCAAGTGCTTGTTAATCATGATCATATTCTTTAGCATCATACTCTTTTTATTGGGGAGCATCCTCACCTGTACCACTATGTGCATCATCTTGCACATCTTCTGCATTATCATCTTTAGCTTCTTGTTAAGATGAATCTATAGGAACTGGGTCAGAATCAGATCTGTCTTATTGCTGTTTTTAGGACAAACGTTTACCAAAACTTGCACCATTATCTTCATAATACCCTCAATTGTTTGGTCTTCAACAAACACAACATCACGGCTTCTTACAACCTTCTTTACTATTGGATCATACAACATGAGCCGAACTGATCACCTCCATATCCAAGGAATATGCATTGTCGTGTATTTAAATCAAGATTTGACCTTTCATCTTGAGGGATATGAACAAAAGACTTGCACCCGAAAACCTCCACGTGGCCATACGAGACGTCCTTGTTAGAAAAGACCTTGTTTGGAGCATCTTCTTGCAATGGATAACCTGGTGGCAGATTAATAAGATAAACTAAAGTTGACAAAGCCTCAACCCAATAATGATTAGGCAGCTTTGCACTCAATAGCAAGCATCTAACTCTCTGAACAATTGTCATGTTCATCATCTCAGCAAGACAATTCAGCCGTGGTGTCTTCGGATGAGTAAATTGGTGTCTAATTCCCTGCTCCTTCCAATAGGCATCAAAGGGGCCAATATACTCTCCTCCATCATCAATGTAAAGGCACTTGATCTTATTCTCAGTTTCTCTCTCAACCAAGACTTAGAATTTCTTGAACACACTTAGTACTTAATCTTTGGTCTTCAAAACATAAACCCAATCTTTTATGAAAAAAATCATCCATTAGGTGCTGAATTGTAAACGATGACCTTAAAGGTCTCCCAAGTGTCTGGTAATGAGCCAAGTAGCAACAAGTCTCTCATTTCATCTTCAAATATGGTTTCCATTGAAGATAGCTTATTTATAGTGCTCTGAAATTTATTCACATGATCTGCAATTGGAGTGCCCTCCTTGTATCTCAAACGGATCAATTTCTTGATCAAGAACATCTTGTTAGTACCTTCTTTACGTACATACAACTCCTCCAATTGCTGCCATAATGTGCGTGCATGTATCTCATCAATGATATGGTTCAACACATTATCATTCACCCATTGTCGTATGAACCCACAAGCTTGGACATGAAGTACCTCCCACTTATCTTGCTTCATATCATCGGGCATCTCAGTGGAGAACACCCGATTTCAGTATTCCTTTACATAGAGCAAATCCTTCATCTTTCTCTTCAAAGATTGATAATTTTTACCATTCAAGAAAATCATTCTATTGATATTTACTTCCATCTTTCACCACAAGAAAATGCAATCATCCCAAAATAAACCTTGCTCTAAAACTGAATACAAACTGAACATCGGATCTGATACCACTTTGTTTGGAGATACACAACACCACATCTTGCTCTTAAAAGCTTGATAATTTGTACCATTCAAGGAAGTTATCCTATTGGTAGTCACTTCCATCTTTCACCACAAGCAAATGCAATCATCCCAAAATAAATCTTGCTCTGAAACTGAATACAAATTAAACCTCAGCTCTGATACCACTTTGTTGGGAGATACACAACACCACAACTTGAAACAAACCCCAAGGATAGCTTCAATCAACAGATATGCAGCGGAAATAAAATAAATCGATCACATGCACAAGTGATATAATAATTTACGTGAAAAACCTCCTCAATGTGAGAAAGAAAAAACAACGGTAGTGGACCAACCAGTCCAAGCAAGCTTCACTATGAGCAACCAGGGTTAGAGTCTTCTCTAGAACATCTAAAGATGTATAACACACTTAACATGTTGCCAACCGGCAACAAAAACAATAATAACAACCACTAGAAAGAGAGATTATAAAAAGCAGAGATATCTGTCCTTTTCGATAATCATCAAACTTCTCTTAAAACACAGATCCAATCAGCACCAAACTCGGTAGAAAAGCAAACATACGTGCTTACAACTTACAAACCAAATTTCATCTCAAGCGGACGTCGTTTGCGTGTCCAAACTGTTCGTCTACCAACACTACTCTGTGTTGAAATTACAACAGTCCAAACTGACTAAACCGCTTCCAAATCTGACGCTACACTGACCCAAATCTCAAACCATCTAGCTAGATGAATACTAAAAGTAAAGAACAAGCTCACCAAGTTTGGAGCTAATCCAAACACGTTTAAGCCTCCAAACACTATCTTAAAGACAGACCAGTCAGATCTCAGAAATCTGGATATAAATCACCCTTCGTCTCTTCTCACTAGGTTGTGGTGTTCTTATGTATTCTCTCACCCTCACACTACAACAGCCATGATGACTTGCTTCTCTCACCTGCTCACACTCCCAGCCATCCTTGGTGGGTGGCTAGGGTTTGTTTTCAACTCCTCTCTCAAGGAACACCTCAATCGTTGGATGCGAACCTCGATCAATGTTTGAAACATGTTGGACTTCACGGGTTGTAGTTGGGCTGCGATACACCTCCATGTGGAGGGACATGGCCCAACAACAAGGAGATCATGCCTCACCTATCCTTTTTAATTTTGTGGCAAATGTTTTTTCTAGGATGCTGTTGAAAGCAGCTAAAAAGACAAATCCAAGTGACTTGTATTTGGATGAAGGGAGTATAGTTAGATGTAGCTGAAAGGAAATTAGTCTAGTACAATGGAAACATATTTACTTTCACCCACAGAACGTTTCAATGGTACTTGGTATGAAATGTTGTTCATCGTATCAAACCTCTGGGTCTAGAATGATTCGAACTCTATCAAACCTCTGGGTCTAGAATGATTCGAACTCTAGTCGACATTGGAGCTGAACTCGTTATGGTTATGTCTATTGTCCTGCTTGTTTGGCCCATATATGTCGACACTGTGTCTTCAGCAGCCCACCATCTACTCAGTGTGGTAGGCTGCTTAGGCTCCACTAGTAAGCTCATGCCTTCAGAGTTAAGCATTGCAGAAACATCTATCATGGTGGGCCGGTCTGCTGGATCTTCCTGAGCACAAAGCAGTGCCACCTGAGTGCACCGCGTTATCTCGGCGATTTCATATCCGTTCCCTAACGCCGGATCCGCAAGCTCGTGCAACCTTTGGTCCTTCCACATATGCCAGGCCTGAAATAGTTCTCAATAAAATTAACATGAGAGAACTGCATCGCAAAACCAAATTTATAAATATATGTGGGCCAAGCATTAACATAGACAAAATAGAGTGCATAACTATAAGAAATCTTGCATGAAATGTATGTTCACTTCACTCACATCTCGTACAAGATCACCAACAGTATCCCCTCGCTTGTGGAGTATGGTATTCTTTCGCCCGCTGATGATCACCAGAACCAAGACGCCAAAACTGAATACATCTGTCTTCAGCGAGTAAATTCCTCGAGATGCATACTCCGAAGCTTTGTAACCACTGAAAATTGAAAACAAAACATATCAAAACTGTAAAATTAGAACATCTGAACACAAATGATGGAATCTCTAAGGGTTGACATATCAGGATCATACCTAGTGCCCACAACCCTGTCTGTACACTCTTCTGTGACGTTTGAACTCAGTGTTCTAGCTGACCCAAAATCACTGATCTTCGGTTCCATGTTATCATCCAAGAGGATATTATTTGGTTTCAAGTCCCTATGGACAATGCATAACATGGAGCCTTTCTGCAGGTAAACAAGGCCCTCAATTACCCCTTTGATTATCTTGAGTCGCTTAGACCAGTTTAGCAATGGCCCTATTATTTTATCTGTGAAATGTTCAAATAATTATTATCTTTTAGATGGTAATAAGTGCAACTTATATTATGCTCTGAACCAAACTATAATTAGTTCCAAACTGAAATTAGATCTACTTCCTAAAAAAACTAGAGGTACTGTAACCTTTCATTTAGCTGTTGGTGTTTGAATTCCTGCACATATTTACTTGGAATTCAATGGACTGGATATCGCTCCAGACGAGCAAAAGAACAGGGAAAGATTATACGATGAATTGGCCCTCAATAGCACGTACTGGTCCTAACAGGATATCTGTGATTAAGGGTCACGCAAACTTTTGAAGTCTGACTGAAATTTTACCAAGCTGCTTCACTGAGTCAATAAAGGCTTGCTGGGAAGGCACCGATCACAGGAAATGTGGCAAGCATTTTCGAGGGAGGATGTGTGACCAATAGAACATAATTTAATAAGAGGTTTCCTATATTTTCTTAATAAGTACAAGCACTTTGTTTGAATTTTTCTTAGGGGGCACTTCGATTCGCAGGATTTTTTCCTCGATTCCTGATGGAATTAATCTGTTTATTCTAAAATACGTGTGAATCAAAATGGCCGTTAGTTTTCTTAAGTAATAACTATGATCTTAGGGAGAATGTACCATATATATGACGGTCCAGGGAACTATTGTTCATGAACTCATAGACTAGAGCCCTTTCTTTCTGATGTATGCACCACCCTAGTAGCCTAATCAGATTGGTATGGTGAAGCTTCGCCAGCTGCAATTCACTCTTGAAACCAAATATTGTTGCATGCTCATCAGCTCTCTTTACGGCAACCGTAAGTCCACTGGGTAAGTGTCCCTGCAATAAGTACTAACAGAGTTGGAGTAACATTCTCACAATAGAAATCAGTGCATTACTGGGAAGACATGGAGATCAGGCATTTACTTTGTTAGTTAATTTATATGCCGGCACAGATTTACCTTATAAACAGTACCAAATCCACCCCACCCAACTATTCTGTTTTCTGAGAAATTGTCTGTGGCATCCACGATCTGAAAGAAGTTGAACTTTGCGAATCCCACACAAGCCTCTTCTATACTGGTAAAAGGTTCACAAGTTCTTCAACATCGAAGATTTTCTGATTTTGCGGGTCCAGTTTTCCTGATTCATTGATAATCTATCCTTGTTAGCTGTCACCAACGGGATTCCAAAAAACATTGTATGAGTACAGATTATAGAGACGATTCTACGACTGTTTTTCGCATCGATCATCAAGTCATCCTAATTAGGAGCTTCCGTTTGGAAAATCACCATCTTATGGAAACAGAGGGAGATTATAATACATGATGAAGTCATGCAATATATTGACGTTATTTCTATCACCCGCCTCACATTTTTCATGTGGTTACTATTGGCTAAATACGTGTAAAGGAAATTTCTCAAGCAGAGAACTAAAAATTCAAGTAATTTGAAGTTCAAAATCTGTATCCTAAACATATGTTTACTTCCAATAGCTAATGCTCTTCCATGAGATGTGCTAATTAAATTCTAATTTAAAATCTGTATTTATATTTTTCTCTATCAATATGAAATAAAGGAAATACCCTGCCATCTGACAAGGTTCTTCAAAAAAAAAGGACCACGTGAAATTCGATGTGGTGATACAATGTATGCTCATGAAAAAGTATGCACATGTGTGACAAAACAGCATCAAAATGAGCAGCAGGACATTGCAACTTCTCAGATATAAGTACACAACAAAGCAATTCCGAAACAAATAGCATTGATATGGAACTTTATGCTATCAGTTTCCATCTCTGCCTCCATGATTGAGTACTTTAGAAAAGTTATTACTAACCTGCAAATGGTTGTTCTCCAACATTGCAAAGGTCAGTAGCTGCTTGAATGCGTATTTTAGTGAACTCCGAAGATCTTGTGGGAAACCTGAACATACGTCAATCTCATCATTACTAGTATATCTCTACGCCATCCAACAATGGGTTCAACAAATCAACAGTTCCGCATAACAAAGGAGCTTATGTCACCGTTACATATGCGCATAACTTGATCTTCACGATGATTCAACTTAATAAGGAAAAATCATGCTTATTATTATATAAGAAACTTGATTAGGTCAAACAAATTAACTCATTGGTCTGATTTACAGACACATGATTTACATACTCCGAACCAGTACGGCTTCTTTGATATAAACAAAGTGGTAGCAATCAAATATGCTAAGAAAATCATCTAGTGGTCACTTGTCATACTTGTCACCATACTGAGTGGTCAATCTTCCACGTTGCTATTTGGTTAAGAAGACTTTAAATTTATGAATTATGAATATTCTCTGGGTAATAAACTGCATAACGTTTCTCAAAAAAAAAAAACTGCATAACGGAAAATCTATCTGACCTGATGTAACGATCTGAAGTATCCGTGACTACACTGTGCAACCCCTCATCAGCCTGCAAGACAAGGATAGCAAAAAATGACAACAATAAATTCGTGTACACTTGACCAGCAATTGGACCAAAATTCAGAAGGAACCATGCCCAGGCTCAGTTGAGCAGACCAGTTCAATCGAATTATTATACTAATTAAAATTGCCGTAAACCAAGTGCTTTTCCTTACTCACATAGGCTTCAATTTTGATATGAACTTGTGCATAATCACGCACCAAATTTCGGTACTAGTACTAACCTTGGTACGGTGATAATTTGCGGCAGAGTTGTCGACGAGGGTGATGAGGGGGATGAGGCGGATGAACATGTCGATCTCGTGCTGCGCGGCGCGGAGCTCCTCGGCCATCCATGCCCCCAGGAGCAGGCGGCAGAGGTATCCGCAGTCCTGACACGCCGTGACGAGCGCGTAGCACCGACGCAGCGCGCCGCCGAGCTGCTCCAGCGGCCGCCTGGTGGCCTCCCGCCGCATCATCTCCGCGAGCTCCAGCTCCCCGAGCAGGCCGCCGACGAGCTCGACGTGCTGCGCGAGCCGCACGCAGGCGCCCCGGTGGGGGCGCGCCGCCAGGGCGGCCTGCACGACCATGGAGACCAGCCCGAGCGCGTCCACGCCGACCAGCTGCGCGACGCTGGAGGCCTGCCCGAGGGTGTCCCACAGGGTGATCGAGGAGCTGCCCCAGGGGCTCGCCATGGTCGCTGCTTCCTGCTCTGCACGCTGAGAAAGGCTCCGGGTCTTTCATTTCTTTTTGGAAAATGATACCATCCCCCGGGGGATGGTGCGTATTTATCCCCGGGTGGGTCACGTCGCCCATGTACATCAGGTTCTGGTGATGGTGCGTATTCATTCCCCGGGTGGGTCACGTCGCCTCACGTACATCAGGTTGTGGTGGGTCCCTGCGTTTTTTTATTTGGTAGAGTAAATCGCGCACGTATTTTTTCCTTATCTTATCTTCTTCCCTGGGACAAACCGTGTATTTTCTCAGCCAAGTGCCGCCGCTGGTAGACAAGCTCCTCCGGCCGGCACTCTGTTGCAGTCCCGTCGCCAGCTCCGGGGCATGGGCGGCGACATCCCTGAAACCTCCTCCTCCACACCCTTCCCTGGAGTCCACATCTCCGACGCTTGCCCTCTCCTATCTCTGCGTAGGTGCTCCGCGCATCCGCCATGACCATGAGCCACCGTTGCTGCTGGCCCCCTCAGGCGCCGCCGCTGGCTCCCACGTTATCGTCCACGCGCCTCCGCTGGCTCCCTCAAGCGCACGTCCCTGGCTCCTCCTCGAGTTGCTGTCATGGAGAGCAGGCACTTCTACAATGGTGGTGGCGGCGGCGGCAGCATTCGCTACAACCCCGTCAGGGAATTGCTACATTGGCGTCTAGGATTTGCTACCACAGGACAGCGATGGTGCTATGTGCAGCCAATAGTGGTGCTACATGTTGGCTGGTGGCGGGCTTGCTATCATGACGACGTCGTTTTTGCTACACATGGCGGCGGCGCTGGCTACAATGGCAACTGCGCTTTGCTGCAAGAGGCAAGAGCATTTGCTACCATGGGTGTGGGCCTTTTGCTGCGAGTAGTCCGATGAGGTCTTCTGGCGGAAGTCTCCGGCTGAGGTCTTTTTTTTGCTATATTATCACATTTATTTTGCTACCACTGCTTTGTGTTTTTGCTACAATAGCGTGTAGGTTTTGCTACGGGTCTCGATGAAAGTCTCTAGCAATGTCTCTGGTGAAATTGTTTTTTTGCTACATTGTTTTTTGCTACATTAGCACTTTTTTTTGCTACCACAGTTTTATGGTTTTGCTATAATAGCATAAAATTTTTGCTATACGGTGTCCGGAGGTCTACCGGCGGAAGTCTCCGGTGAGATCTCCGGCAAGGTTGGGTTTGCTACATTAGCATAATTTTTTTGCTACACGGTCGCCGGCGATGTCTCCGGTGAAATCTTCGGTGAGGTCCAGTCTAATTTTTTATTTTCTGGGTCGAACCGTTTTTTGTAATAAAAACGGGACTATTTATAGCAAAAACGAGTATGTCTATAGCAAAAACGGAATATTGAACAAAAAAAAGAACACGTGGTTGGAACCGAGGATAAAAAACATAAATCCCTCGAGAGACGCGTAGTAGTGTCCTTTTTTTTTTCCTCCTGCACGCTGCAGCCTCTTCAGTCCCAAGCGGTCAGGCTTCGTTGCCGCCATTGACGGAGACTTTTGACTAAGCGTGGCCAATGCCACAGTTCTTTTTTCTTTTTTATTATTTTAGAGAAAGCTGGTCTTCCACGAAATGGGCCGGCCCGGTCCGTTCAGCCCATTCCAGTTTACATTGACATAGGTCCATACGGATAGGTTAGGATAGGACTAGGACTAAACCAGGAAACATGTCTATGTTGTTGTAAGGGGAGAAAAAAATATATGCATTGGCATATCTTTATAGCATTCATGGTCCATTTCATGGTTAGTCACACTATCTTAGCTAGCCCACCTTTACACGTGCATTTGCACGCATAGCCATGCGTTGACATTGCTAGCTAGCTCACCCCGCAATAAGAAGGTCTTTCGCCTCGCTATGGTAGGGTAGTACGATACTCCCTCCGTTCCAAAATATAAGACGTTTTAGATTTGTGAAGATAACGAATCTAAACTAAAAAAAGTTCAGATTCGTTATCTTCACAAATCTAAAACGTCTTATATTTTGGAACGGAGGGAGTAGTACGTAGTAGATGAAGTAAACAAAAGCAGTTATATGTTTGGAAGGAGTTGGGATATGAATTTGATCTAATTAACTTAAGTTGACCGTCCATGCCATGGAATTAGAAAAATCTTATCGAACTGGTGATTTTCTAAGGAATCGAATGATTTTGGCTGAGCTGCGCGGTTGACTGCCTGTTCAAAAATACCTCTTTATCGAATTTTTATATGTGAAAGAAGTGCATGAAAAAAATAGGACCCGATGAGTCTATGGACCAACACCACCTCTCAGGTGTATAGGTGCCCGCCAACGCTCAGTCACCCACTTGGACTCTTGACTGGGGCCAATACTAATTGCAGCATAGTTTGGTGCTAATCCTAGTTAGTTAGGCTCAGTGGCAGATCCAAGGGGTGAGCAGGGTCCACACACTCGCCAACGCTCGGCCACCCCATGGATTTATGACATGGGCCGGTACTAATTGCAGCATAGTTTGAATATAGGTGAAATTGTTGTGGATGTTATTAAAAACTAGCTGAATGCCCGTGCGTTGCCACGGCCTTTTAAATTTATTTTTCCATTGCTTATCTGAACATAACTTAACAGAAAACTTTATCTCTCTCAAAAAATTCAATAGCATCTACTTATGAAAAGTGAATCCCCTTATTGTTATAGTGATTTGAGAATATAATGAAAAACTAAATAAGGTTTTCAATTCACAATAAAAGAGGAAACCAAACTCACTTAAGTAACGAAGATAGTTGTACGTGAAAATTGAAACCAATGTATGCTTTACATTCAAGCATTCAAATAACATAAACAATTTAGCACAATCCTTATATGAGCTAAACACCTGAGGTGCCACTCCTGCGGCGATGGTTTCAGATTTACAGACATCAATGGCTGCAACTCATAACCATAAAAGTTTCATCAGCTATGAAACAATCATGACCAGGTAAATAAAAAAAACTGGGAGGCAAACTGACGATCTGCTTGCCATATGATTACACAAACACCATTCCTTAGAATTCATGTTTCTTTCTTTCTGACCGTAATCTATAGAAAATACACTCAGATTCCTCTGTCAAAATAACTAACAAGAGTTTGATAAGATCTCGTTTACTCAGACTTTTATAGCACACTCAACACATGCTCATGTGTTCTAAAAAGTTTGGTAGTATTTGATATTATATCATCTTTGTATATGGTCAGTCGACACTTGAAATCTGACTTGTCATAGAGAATTTTCAGTACAACCATATCAGATTAGCATTGAGTCGTCAA
Organism: Avena atlantica; assembly: GCA_910589765.1. Taxonomy (NCBI): domain Eukaryota; kingdom Viridiplantae; phylum Streptophyta; class Magnoliopsida; order Poales; family Poaceae; genus Avena; species Avena atlantica. The sequence continues at coordinate 540,097,133 of OU342739.1, read as the reverse complement.
GCCTTCAGTTGATTAGTTTGTTTCGGATCTCTTTTCATGGTAATCCATCATATGCCATTTACATTCTCGACCACAAGGCTTGACTGAATTTTATTCAACTGTTTTGCTGCTAGACATTGCCGATTCTTGATTTTATGTGTTAGAACGAAGTTCGTCCAATTTTTTGCACAGAAATTGCACCATGGTCCTAGTTTTATTCGACTATTTTTATCATAACAATTGTGATTGTTTGATAATCATTTTCCTTTCATAATAAAAACCTTCTATGGGTTTGTACAACTATTGCATAGATCTCCCCGCAAAAGAAAAAGACAAAAATGCATAGGTCTTTATTTTTAGTCAACCATCCAGTACTTCTTTCACTTTCACTATATATACGCACATACCGATGTGCCTACAAATATACGAAATCTAAAGTTTGTTGCCAATGTGGAAATGGAACAGACAACTTCTATTTAAATTTATTTGCAGATTCGAGTTAGTCAAGTAGTGATGACTTTTTTAATTAAAACTCAACTGTGTATTAATCAGGTAACACGGTCTTCATTACACGCGAGACCAGATCCGAAACACAGTTTGACACTGAATCTGTCAAAACGGCACTACATAAGTGAGCACAACGAAACTGCGCCAACGCATGCGCAAAAACCATTGTCTGAATGCTGAATCTCAATTCGTTCTTCTGATCCTCCATTCAGCGTGGATTTGATGTCTGAACTATTTTACCACGTCCCTAAAGTACGACATATCCAGGCTTCCTTTACAACGAAATCAATATTTCCAATAAACTCAAAACATCAGAAAAGTAGCAAACTATTCATTCTGTATACATATATAGTGGCGTATGGCCTGTCAAGATTGAGAGCACAAGCTTAATTCGATGTGCGTCTATGTGTTGTTTGATTGCAACACCGAATTGGAAGAAAATTGATTGTGATGGTGAGCAGCAATAACCTGAAGAAGTTGGAGGCAGCCTCCATTGCGAAAATATAGTCAGCCTCCATCGTGAAAATATATGATTTGCAGGCAGATCTTGTTCCGTATGATCTTCTCGAGGATGTTGCATGGCCCTCCAATCTCCTTCTCGATCTCCAGGCCGTGGGACGACAGTATTGGCGGATACAAATCTTGTGGCTGGTCGCGACGTCGTTGACTGAATTGCTATCCTCCCAATGTGCTAGCTCCGACGCATTCAACAGATCAAAGCGGAACTCTAAATCCGTGTCCAGGCCGAGCGGCGCAGCTCGCCCCACACTCGGGGGTAGGTGGTGGCGTTCGGGAGATGAGGGAGGTCGGAGGAGGGGGTGCCTCCTCACTTCCTCGCTGGACCATAGCTTGGTGGCCATGGAGGAGAGATGGGCAGGGACATCAGCGGGAAGATCTTGACGCTGCACTTGTTCCTGGGCGCCTCTGGCTCCTGAATTCAGCAAGGAAGAAGTGGGCTACGCGGAGGTTCCATCCCCGGGCACATCTTGGCGCGGGCGTGCTCGTGAGGGCGGTAGCTCGTGGTAGTCAACGGCTCTCTCTCATAGGAGGATTTTTGCGGGGAAGAAGCAGAGCACAGTAGAGGGAAAAGAGGATTTCGCGGCTCTGACGGCTAGCCTCCCTCACCGAAGGAGCGCGCCGGCACATGGAGTTGGGCACCGCCGTGGAGATCGGCGAGAGGCTGGTAGGCGGTGTACGGGAGGCGGCGGTGGCGTGAAATAATGGAGGGGAACAGAGGGGGTTGACAGGGGTCGGCAGGGGTCGGCGGACCGAACAGTTATTCCACTTGGTGGCATTGCGGGCAAATAACTCAAACCAGCAGGGGCAAAACCGTCCAAATAAAAAGCGGACGGAAAATATGGCGAAGGACCAACCTACCTGGGAAGAAATTAGTATATAGATTTCTGCTACGTTGTCAGAGAATTCCACAAATTCAGCGTTGTCACTCTCTCGGTCCTTACGCAACTCCTTCAAGTCTAGTTGCACGGACTGCATCTCGAGCACCGTCGTATCAATTGTTTTTGAAGGACCCCCATGAGCACACAAAGGAATTACAAAGATTGCGATTTGCAAACTAAACCTCAAGCTGTCAAGGTCTACCGCTGCCGAGACACTGTCGCCAAGTTCGCCCGCCCCCAAGATGCACAGATCAGGGAGGGAGGTGGGATTTTACCACAGAAGATGAACCCGATCGATGTCGCCGCCGCCAAGTCGCCATCGACAGTTCCACAGAGGAAGGAACTACCACCGTCACCGGAATCAAAAGCAAAGTTGGAGGATTTTACAAGAGATCCCAACTCCAACCCGCTCAAGATCCGCTCACCACCAAGGAAGGATTGGCTCTTGATACCAATTGCTAGGTCCTAGCCTATGGAAAACATTCAAAACAGAGGTAAAACTGAGGAATACAACTAGAACAACAGGAATTTCAAGGACACCATCTCAGATTATACTCAAGGAGGCAGATTCAAGTATGTGGAATTTCAGTAGCAGAGGCACCTCAACCACTCTCAGTGGCGGCTAGGGTTATACCCTTTACAATAATGGAGAGAGCCCTAAAGAGTGGATCTCTTGACTATAAGTAGTACTGGAATTACAAGCATGGAGTAATTGAATGACAGCCGCACATCTCAGATGGATGGTTAGGAAGGAAGGATACCGCTTCGGTCGTGACAGATGACCGGAATCGATCGAATCGAGATTGCCTCTTCGCCCCTGGCCGCCACATGTCTCCATCGTGTCTGACCTACCCCACCCTCGCTAACCGATCCATCGTGCTCAGGGCAAGCTATCGGTTATCAAGGACCTTTCCTCCCTCTTGATTGCATGCTGGGGAGAGCTCGCGTCGTGCACCGCCATCAGCCTCCGCTCGGTCTAGTCGTCAGCATCGCGCGCACTGGTGACCGCCAGGTAGCGGCGCCGCCACCAAATGGCTTAGAGCCAATAGCCGCTTTAAATGGTCCTAGTCCCACATCACTGCGTGCTCTGGATTGATGTTCCGACGATTGCCAGAGTCGGTCGTACTAGCCGATTGACCTAGGTCAAACCTAGCAGTGAGTTTCTCTCGCCCGCGTGGCTGCTGAGGTGTGACCCTTGGCCCCACTGTTAGCCTCTACAATGTTGAGCAACCATATCTCTTTGTCTATTTTGCAGTTTATCCCTTTTGTTTTTAATTATTATAAAATATTCCCTAGTGTGTAAGGTAGTGCCTGGCATTTTGGGTCCACCACTGTCGGGGGGATAACCCCCGGTAGGGTCACAAGGGGTAAAACACAGCCTAGCATGGCTTACGTCGAGTGAAGAAAGAACCAGGCCGAGTAAGTACGGTCGGGTAAGAGGATCGCATGCGGCCGACATAGAAACCATGTCGGCCCGTATAAGACAAAGATGTTAACCTTGCAGGAACCAACGAGCCGAGTCTCACGAGGAGGGGCCGAGTCAGGTAGGACGTGTGGTACCTTTCTGAGTGAGGTTCAGGAGGGACCATAGTAAAGCGTGGTCAAAAGAGAAGGGCGACGCCGGGTGACACAAAAGGAGCCGAGTGACGCCCAAAGCAAGGGCTGGCGTACAAAGTTACTGCGTGATGACAAAGGAACAGGAGGTGACGTACCTGAAGACCGTTAGCTGTCTAGCTTTATTGACTGGGCCCCTGGGCTTAGGGAAATCCCATGACCCGGCCCGCACGGTAAGGACCAAGATCCAAACAGTAACCCTAAAACCCACAGGGATGTAACCTGGCTAGCATCTCCTATATAAGGAGGGACATAGTCGTAGTAGAGGGAGGTTGGACCAAGTAGGGAAATAGAGCATAGAACACTAGTTCATACATCTCGAGGAGCACTTGTAAACCTCTAGCATCAATAAAATTCCTAAGTGTGGAGAGTTCATCTTGTTCTCCGTGTATGGCAAGATCGTGCACTCCCTCCCCGGTGACCACAAACATCCATTCGGCCCCCAACTTAAGCCTATCCATGGCATCTGCCGTGACACCACCACGACAGTTGGCGCCTACCGTGGGGCAGAAGAAGGTGCTTGATGGAGTCTTCATCCGGACGGGCAACATCATCGCCAAGACCGGCGAACGCGTCTACTCCGGTCTCATCCAGAGGTTTGGAGCGCTCAACTTCGTCAGCGGCAACGTGGGGTGCTTCGGGACAAAGCCATTCCCGAGGCATGGTCGCTTCATCAAGTTCGGAGAGCACCAGGTCTACGTCGCGGTGCGCGTGGAGCGCGCGTATCCGGAGCGCGTCATCCTGGCGCCAGATCCACCTACGGTTCCTGCCGCGGGAAAACTTCACCAGCTCGTCTCCGTTGAGGTAATGATGACAACTCCTAACCCAACAGCACCCACATATGTTCCAACGGTGAATGAGGATCCTGAGGGAGGAAATCACGAGGAAACGCCAAGGGCTGCAAGAATAGCAAAGGCACCCCTAGAAAAGCCAGAGAACATAGCCAGGAGTAAGAGAGCTAAAGAGATGCAGGAGGCAATAGACAAGTTAGCGCAGCCAGTAGCGCAAGCGGCTGACCCGGCGCGCGTGCAAGCCGAGTTAGAGGAAGCTAGGATAAAGGTCCTAGAGAAAGCAAAGGAGTTGGCATAGTTGCATCAAGATGTGGATATCACAATCCGAGAGCTCAACTCAGCAAATCGAGTCAACGGCGCAAAGACCCGGCTTGATGCAACAAGATTAAGAGGAAAAAAACTCATTGAGGAGCTGGAAGATGCAACATAAAAAATAACACCAAAGAACATGAACGAAACAACCATGCGGCCGACATACAATACAGCAGCAGCTAACCTGCGAGCCGCAAAAGCAGCAATGCCAGAGCTACCCCATTTGACGGGTGAAGCAAAGAAAAAGACAACAAGAGAGAGTCAATGAACTGGTAAGAGAAGCTAGCATGCTAAACGAAGCATATTACAAGGCGAATCTAGGTATAGCAGGGAGGTCACAGCTGGTTCATTCGGCAACTCTTGTCCCGACAAGATCAGCAGGTCATACGGCATCCTCACCCGGAGCGGCGCCAAGACATAGAAAATAAAAGAGTGTGGATTCAGGGAGGAACAAGAAAATGATCACCTATGACCCGACAATGGCTCAGGGAAACCCAGCACATGCATAGGGAATGAGAAGGAATAATGCCCAGAGAAATGAGAACCAAGAAAATGCAGGCCGAGAGAGGCAAGCAGGGAAAAAGAATGACAATGGAGGGCAAAATTTCGCGCCTCAACCTAGGCGTGGAGCTCACTCGGCAGGAGGAGGAAATCCAGCACCGAATAATGCTCCAGCTCAACCCGAAATAAGACAGCAAAGCGCGGGAAAAGCAGTACAACAGCCTGCTGACCCGAACGCAAACAGATGCAATGATGGTTACTCGGCGATGGTGAACGACGGGTATGAATTGCCGGATCACGCATATCAAGCAATGGGAGCTAGAATCGGAGGCAGAAACCTTCAGCCGGATGATGCAAGGCTGAAGCTTGACCGAATAAAGATGGCAGAACTGATCGAGTCGCAAGGTCCATAGGGTCCACCATGCTTTGGCCCGAGGATCATGAAGGAGCCACCTGTACCAAATTTCCAACTAGCCATAGGAACAAAAACTTACGGTGGAACACAAATCCAGAAGACTGGCTCATAGATTATGGAACTGCTGTGAAAATCACGCAGGAAAATTTGAGATGGGAAGTACGATATGTACCGCAAATGTTAGAAGGACCATCACGGGTATGGCTAAACAACTTGCCACCGGGAAGCATCAACAGCTGGATCGATTTTCAGGACGCTTTTGTGAGCAATTTCATGAGCACCTACAAGAGGCTGAATCGCCCACAACAGCTAGCAATGTGCAAGCAAAGGCCGAATGAGACAGAGAGAGAGTTTCTCACAAGATGGTGCACAATGCGCAACTCTTGCGAAGGGGTAATCGAGTCACAGGCAATCATTTGGTTTGCTCAAGGATGCAGACGCAGAAGTGTGTTGTGGCAAAGGTTACAAAGGGATATGTCGACAAGCTTGGCGGAAACAATAAGGATTGCTGATTCATTTGCGTTAGGAGATCCGACTCAGCCTCTTCTCATGTCGGCAGACGGGCTATCTGGGAATCAGATCTATGACGTTGTCGGGTCGCAAAGGCGCTAGGATAGAGCCGAATACAGAAGCAAAAGAAGAGATGAAAGGCCAGACTACAGATATGGTTCGACTCAGGTTGCGGCTGTGAGTCAGGATCATCCAGATGCTGGAAGTAGCCAATGTCAAAGGACAAATGGACAACAACAATGGATACCGAAGAATGATGGCAAAAAGCCATATGAACAAAGGAAGCCGTATCAGGACAGACAGATGTATACCTATGAGATGATGCTGGACCAGCCGTGTAAATTTCACACGCCTAGTCTGAGTAAGCCAGCAAATCACACAACAAGACAATGTACTTGGTTTCATAAAGGAGATAGAGTGGATTCGTCGAGTAAGAAGCTACCACCACCTCCCCCTCCACCACTCACAGGAGGAAATGCTCAAGCTGTGGGAGCTGATAATAGATATGAAAACAGGCAGCCGAGGTATCATAATCAAGAAATAAGGGAAGCTGTGCACCAGGTGCACAACCCAAGAGGTGACGACGCTCATGTCGGCCATGGAACCAGAAATGAGTACAGAGAACATCACCAGAGCTACGTTGTTTTTGTCACAGAGCCGAATGACAAAAAAGAGTCAGCATAGACGGATGATGGAAGTTTTTGCCACAATGTTGGCAATTCCAAAGTACATGCATTGGTCTGAGCAAGAAATAACTTGGAGCATAAAGGATCACCCCAAGATCATGCCAATGCTGGAGCCGACTAAGACAACTTTCCATGGCATTATGCCGGGATTGTCCTGTGAGCCAATTGGCAAGATCTGGGTCGATGTATTATTCGGCAACAAAGAGAATTGTCGGACTGAAGCCATAGAGTTCGAAGGGGTTGACTTGGTCAGCTCATATCATGCCTTACTCGGCAGGCCGGCTATGGCAAAGTTTATGGCTACTCCTCACATTGCTTATTTGAAGATGAAGCTGCCAGGTCCATGTGGGGTGATCACAGTTGAAGGAGATTACAAAATATCTATCGCTTGTGCCTCAGCCGGATCCTCACTAGCCGAGTCACTGGTCATAGCACAAGAAAAGCATCAAATATTGGAGGTGGCAGCATTGGCCAAGGTAGCGCAAATGTCCATGCCGGCACTCACTAATCCGCATGGCAACATGTCATTCCAAGCTATGAAGGAGACCAAGAAGATACAAGTGGATGAGACTTTCCCAGAGTGCACAGTTACCATTGGGGCTGGGCTAACTGACAAATAGGAAAGCAAGCTCACCAGCTTCCTCCGTGAGAATCGGGATATCTTTGCATGGTCCACACAAGATTTGCAAGGAGTTCCGAGGGAGTTGGCTGAGCACTCTCTTCATGTAAGGCCAGATGCCAAGCCGGTGAAGCAACCCCTCCGCCGCTTCGCCGAAGATAGGAGGAAAATGATAGCTGTCGAGATAGCCAGGCTCTTAGCCGCTGGATTCATCATGGAAGTACTGCACCCGGATTGGTTATCAAATCCAGTCTTGGTCGAGAATAAAAAGGATGACCCGAACGTGGCAGTGTTTTGGCGCATGTGTATTGATTACACGAACCTCAATAAGGCGTGTCCAAAAGATCCATTCCCCTTGCCACAGATCGATCAAGTCATAGATTCTACTGTCGGGTTGGAGTTGTTTTCATTTGTGGACGCGTACTCTGGATTCCATCAGATACCACTGAATCCAAATGATCAAATAAAAACATCTTTTATCACCCCGTACGGGGCTTATTGCTATCGTACCAGGCCATTCGGATTGAGAAATGCAGGTGCAACATATCAAAGATGCATGCAAAAATGCTTGCAAGATCAATTGGACAAAAATGTTCAAGTATACGTCGATGACGTGGTAATAAAAACCAATCAAATTCATACTCTAATTGAGGACCTGCGTCAAACATTCGCAAACTTAAGGAGATTCTGGATGAAACTTAACCCATAAAAATGCACATTTGGTGTCCCGGCTGGCAAGTTACTCGGATTTCTTGTATCCAGCCGAGGAATTGAGGCTAACCCAACAAAGATCAGGGACATCGAAAGAATGGAATTGCCAAAAACCCTCAACGATGTTCAAAAGTTCACAGGATGCCTGACCTCGTTGAGTAGGTTCATTAGTCGGCTAGGTGAAAAAGCCCTACCACTATATCAACTGATGAAAAAATCAGACAAATTCACATGGACACAACAAGCTGATAGCGCTTTCCATGAACTAAATAAGATGTTGGCAACACCATCAATATTAGCGTCACCGCTATCCAAAGAGTCAATGTTGCTCTATGTCGCCGGAACCAACAGAGTTGTAAGTGCAGTAATATTGGTTGAACGTGAAGAAGAGGGCAAATCATTCCAAAGACCAGTTTATTACTTGAGCGAGGTGCTCTCTATATCGAAGCAAAACTACCCTCATTATCAAAAAATGACATATGGGGTATATATGGCAGCAAAGAAGCTGAAGCATTATTTCCAAGAACACCCAATCCGGGTAATATGTGAGGCGCCTATCTCGGATATATTAGGCAGCAAAGATGCTAGTAGCCGAGTCGTAAAATGGGCCATAGATCTAGCACCATATACTCCACAATATGATACGCGAGATGCAATTAAATCTCAAGCTGTGGCGGATTTCTTCGTGGATTGGATGGAAATGCAATATGAACCACCTCTCCCAGATCTGAATTTCTGGAAGATGCATTTTGATGGATCCAAGACAAAAATGGGTTTAGGCGCCGGAATAGTGCTCACGTCGCCAAAGAGGGATCATCTCAAGTATGTGTTACAGATCCATTTTGCTATTTCCGACAATGTTGCCGAGTATGAAGCACTTGTTCACGGCATCAAAGTGGCCAAAGAAATTGGCATCAAAAGGATCATGTGTTTTGGCGATTCGGATTTGGTGATTCAGCAAGTGTCTGGGCATTGGGACGCGCTGGACGCAAACATGGCATTATATCGTTTCCATGTGCAACAAATTTCGGGATACTTTGATGGGTGTGAATTCCATCACGCACCCAGAGCAGAGAATGAGGCATCGGATGTGCTATCCAAATTAGGCTCATCTCGCCAAGCAATACCACCAGGAATTGCATTGGAACATCTCAGGAAACCATCGATCAAGCCCTCACCAGAATCTGAGTCAGTATTCATCCCGGCAACACAAGAGTCAGACGTTGTGCCAATGGACATTGATCATGGGCAATTTTGAGTCACTCGGGGACTGATCCGCTCACCTCAGGGGTAGACGAATCACACTCGAGGACTCCTCAGGTCATGTCGGCAGAACATATGTCAGCTGAGCCAACGGAAATTGATAGGGAAACAGATCCGACACCACTGATACCAACATGGGCGCAGCCAATATTCAACTACTTAAAAGATGGAACTTTGTCAAATGATGAGATATTAGCAAGGCAAACAGAAAGAAGGGTAAAAGCATACACCATAATCAACAAGGAGCTGTACAAGAGGAGTGTGACAAGTGTATTGCAGCGTTGCATAAGCTTAGAGAAAGGCCAATAAATCTTGTTGGATATTCACCAAGGAGAATGTGGACACCATGCGTCGTCAAGGGCATTGGTGGCCAAGGCATTCCGACATGGATTTTATTGGCCAAGTGCATTGGCAGAAGCACAAGAGCTAATCGCAAAATGTAACGGTTGCCAGCGCTATGTGTCCAGGTCACACTTACTAGCTTCTGAATTAAAGACCATACCAATCACCTGGCCATTCGCGGTATGGTGCTTGTATATGGTGGTACCATTCAAGCCAGCAAGGGGAGGCATGACTCATATATTGGTAATGATTGATAAGTTCACCAAATGGATAGAAGTGAAGCCAATCTAAAACTTGGACGGCAAAACAGCTATCACATTCCTAAGGGACATAATCCTGAGATATGGTTACCCACATGGTGTAATCACAGATAATGTCACAAACTTTGCCTAAGGATCTTTTGCTCGATTCTGCGGGAAAAACCTAATAAGACTTGATGTAGCGTCAGTCGCTCATCCAGAATCAAATGGACAAGTCGAACGAGCTAATGGCTTAGTTCTATCCGGGATAAAACCCCGTTTAATGGAACCACTCCAGAGATCACCTGGTTGCTGGATAGAGGAGCTACCCTCAGTGTTATGGAGCCTAAGGACAACTCTGAATCGATCAACAGGCTATACACCAGTTTTTCTTGTGTACGGGGCAGAAGCAGTTTTGCCTGCCGACATAGAATATGACTCGCCAAGAGTAAGGCAATACTCGGAAGCCGAGGTAAAAGAGGCCCGAGAAGATGGAGTCGACTTACTCGAAGAAGAAAGGGAATTGGCATTGTCCGGATCCGCTATATATTAGCAAAATCTCCGACGCTATCATAGCTGGAAAGTGAAACCTCATGTTTTTCGAGAAGGGGATATGGTGCTCAGGCTAGTGCAGCGCATAGCTGGAATGCATAAGTTATCACCCCCATGGGAAGGTCCATTCTTTGTAAGCAAATCATTGCACAATGATTCATATTATCTAATAGATGCTCGTGAAGCACAAAAGAACAAGGCGGACAGAGCAGGCGATGAGACCAAAAGGCCATGGAATGTGGCACTACTTCGCCCCTTCTACACTTAGGAGAAGCAGTGCATGTATCACTCGAATTCTCATACGTCGGACGTTTATGCCGGCTATGTGCTGATACTAAAATGGTATGACTCGAAAAACTGACTCGGGGACTGCCCCTTAGGTTTCACCTTTCAATTATTTTATGTCGGCTGGCGTAACACCTAAAGCTTATCTTGGAACAAGTAGTGTTTACTCAGAAAAAATCAACTCTTCGACTATGTTGTTGTCCGAAAACACGGCTTCATGGCAAGCAAGAGGAAAGGATGCAGGACGAGGAAACATGAACGCAGGATAAGTAAAAGGAGAAACGCGAGTCGACCCTGTGTTTTTTCCTAGCCCACTTCAGGTTATATCGCATTGTGTGTTGAATGATCCTCGGACAAGTGATCTAAGTTTCATACCCGCTAACTAAATCCTTGGTACTTTGAGACTCAAATGTCGAACGCCAAAAAAGGTAGACAAGAGCCAAAGTCAAGGGAAGGTGAAACGACAAAATGAGACTCGGGGACTTGCCCTTGGATGATTCACATTCAAAATATAACAAGATGTTTAAGCCTCATCAGAAGGCACACAACCAAACATAAGTGCAATGGATATTACATTTGTAACCGGCATACCAGGGATCTCATCAAAGTTCAAGTATTTTTCCTACTCAGTCTAAGAAGCAGCTGTGCTCGGAGGAGCAGTCTTGGAGCTGGGAGCAACGCCCGGAGCATCTGCCGAGTTAGGAGCATCAGTCGGCGAGTCTTCGGGGTCGTCCGACTCGGTGGCCTCGCTGTCAGCACCCTCCTCATTAGCAACTTTAGCAAGTGGTTCGCTGAGGTCGAGGAAGCTGGGCCCATCGCACCAAGCGTGCACCATAGTATACTCGATCATGGCGTAGGCTCGCTCTTGGCATTTCTTGATCAACTCAGGGTCATTTAGCCACTTATCGTCCCCCCTTATGCGTGCAAGAACATCAACATTGATGTCCTCGTAACATGAAATCACGAAGGAAAGGGCCTTGTCCGCTGCAGCTCAGCCGGTCGACTCACGCCACTGATCCAGCCTGTCTTCGGTAAGAAGCAGCCTTTCAGCAAGGGGCTCGACGAGTGTGGGTGCATCTTCATCCGGCCAGAGCATGCGGAACGCATGAATCGCTGATTTGAGCAAGTCCATGCTGCAGGATTTGAGGGTCTTGACACGCTCTGACAATGCTTCGAGATGCTCATCCTTAGTAACCTCGCCATCAGCTGGAGCGCCAGACTCGGCTCTCACTCTCTTCATGGCCGGAATGGCGAACATATTGGCCTCGGGGAAATTCTCTGCAAGCAAAAGAGAACATTAGCAAAGTAACAAAGAAGATGAAAAAAGAACATAAAGCACAATGCAAAAAATGTAAGAACTCACTACCGAGGAAAGAGTTGATGGCGCCGAGTTTGCTTTGCCAAGCCTTGGCCTTGGCTTGGAGCGCGTCGAGATCCATGTTAGCCGACTCAACCGCCGACTCGGCCTCCTTGAGCAGCTCCCTGGTCTTCTCGGCGCTGGCGGCATGCTGGCTGTCTTTCTCGGCAAGCTCCTCCTTCATCCCTTTCGCCTCGACTTGATGCTTCTGCTCCATGTCGGCCATCAACTTTTTCAGCCAGACCACCTCGTCTCGCTCTTTCTGGAGTTCGGTTTGGTGCTTCTTTACTTATGCGGAACAAATTACTCGTCAGCAGCAATAGAACTATCTTGATCCATCAGGATAACAAGCGCAAGAGAATGGCATGAGTACAAAGCAACACAAGGATGACTAAGGACTTACTCTCCGTCTCGCTGATCTGCGAGTGGAACGCGTCGATGGTGGACTGAGCAGAGGCTATGGGAAAACAACAAGAAAAAATTTAACAAAATGAAGCAAAGAAAGGTACGCCAGATAAAGATATGGCGAGTAAGCAAACTACCTTGGCCTTGAGTCTCGGCTTGCAGCTTCTGATGAGCAAGTTCGAGCTTACGATGTTCTAACAGGAGAGTTTGATGCACCTTCGTGCGCTCATTGTGCGTAAGCTGCACAAAGGAAAAATACAGTGAATGAATTGAGGAGACAAGCTCATAGCCGAATAAAGGGTGACTCCTATCTTAGAGCTTACAACCGAGTAAGTTCCTCACTCTGCAGTAACCTCGGGGACTAGGTGATATGTATAACAGAAATACTCATTAACACAAAAGAGTAAGAAGGTTATTTACCTCGTTCACTTCATCCGCGCGAGCCATTAAGGTGATGGTCTGCTGGGCCATATCGGAGACGGCCTTGGGGCCCAGCTTTACCTTCTTGTCAGCACGGGAGCTAACCTCTTGCTCGCCAGCTGCATTCCACGCCACAACATAGGGCTCAGCGGCACCAAGGCCATTCCCGCTGAGCGTCTGAGTGAGAACTTGCCAATTCTTCAGGGTGGTTCCCACATTGGCGCGGGTTGCAGCGGCACTGGTGTGAAGTGTAACAGCTTTAGAGCTACCGCCCGACCCGGTAGCCACAGATCCGCTCGGTTTACCCATTGGGACGAGCATTGTTGTTGGAGTTGTGGGCTGGATTTGAGGAGCGGTGTCTGGTGCGCAGACCAAGGTTGTCTGCTTGGTGGATGTGGTCTTGCCAGATGAGGTGCGAGCCGTACCAGGAGAAGTAGGCCGGGTCTAGGTCTTTGATAGAGGAGGAGAGTGAGCAGGTTTGTTTGGAGATGAAAGGGGACCGACTGAGTGGGCTCAGCAGTACTACTGGCACCAAGATCAGGAAGTTGTTCATGCGCACCAGCTTGTGGGCTGGTGCCATAGGAACTGGTGGCAAAGGTTTTCTCGGCACCAGCGCTGCCGACACCAAGATCAGGAAGTTGTTCCTAAGATGCGGCAGATCTGCTAGGTCGAGTCTCCTCCGCCGGGTGTGCCACCGGGTCTGACTGACACCGAGAAGCGTGAGCCTTAGCAGTGGGAGCCTCGACTCGGACGGGGCTCTGCACCGTGGAATCAGCTGCAGGAGGAGCATTCCTTACCAGAGAGGCAATGCTAGAAGCAGCCTGGTTGTCCAACAGAGGTGCAACGCTGAAAACAACAAGACGCGCATGAGAAAGCAGTAGCAAAACATAAGAAGGAAAAAATGCAATGTAGGCGGGTCGCAGAAGCTTACCCGGTGACGATCGGGTCGCGCGGTTGGCGACGCGTGACTCGGCGCCCAGCCGCTTTGCGAGTTTCCGCCAACGTGGTAGCAGCAGGGGCAACAGGAGCGGCAGGAGCAGCCTTGTGCTTCTTGGCCGGCTGAGTACTGGAGGAGGCCCCGCGTCGCTTATTCGGCTTGGCGACAGGGATTTTGCCGACTCCGCTCACAGTGAGAGGAGGAGTGTCGTGTACCTGGCCAGCTGCATAAGTAAATGACAGGCTTACTCGAATAAGTCAGGGGGCTAAGATCTAAAAAATCAAGTACCTCCAGGACTTCGCAATCATCATCATCATCATCGTCTGACCAGTCCTGTAAAGGATTTCGAGTGTGGGCCTTACCCACAGTGGAGGCAGCGGCAGCTGCATGCGGAATGGGCATGAAGCATTCCAGGTCGAACTCGACCTCGTCCGAGTCGGAGCGGTCCTCATTATAAGCACCAGGAGGGACAGTACTGTCATCAACCTGGTGAACGAGATTCTGCGAAAGGCAAACAGAATAAGTATGGAGGACTAGATAGAAAGTAGCAAACAAGCTAAAGCAGACTCGGCAGCAAAAGTGATTCGAAAACTTACCCAGGGGACAGGTCTGATCCGGCTAAATGGAGGGCAGCTCCACTCCCAATCCTCCGCCAAGGTGAGTTTGAAGATCGAGCTGACCTGCCGAGCCACAGAGTCATGGGTGAGCTCCTTCGTGGAGTGCCAAGTGGGGTCGTGCGTGCCACTCATGAAGCACATCTTGTGGCTCCTGGCTTGGATGGGGCTTACCCGGCGTGAGATGAAAGTGCACATGAGATCCATGTCAGTGTGGCATCCCGCAAAACCACTACTAGAAAATCGCGGTGTTTTTGTGCATTGCATCATCATGACCGCATGCTCATGTCATCATGCCACATTGCATTTGAGCATCCTCATGGTTCCATGCATGTTATTTGTCTAAAACTATTTCCAAAAAACCCTATTTTGTTTTCTACAAATAACCCCCTCTTTATTTCAAATGCCAAATCCCGGTCTCTCTGAATTATTTTGTTTGTCTAAATCTATTTACGAAAAGATCTTTATAAAAGAAATAAAATAGTTTTATTAAAACTGGGGGAGGCAGCCCGCCGCCAGGCCCAAAAGGCCCAGCAGCTAGCCACCTACCACCCTCCTGGAAACCCTAACCCAAAAATCTCCAAACCCTAGCCTAACCCAGCCTTACCCACTCCCACCTGCCGCCGCCGCACACCACACACGCCACGCACGCTCCCACCCCACGCGCCCTCCCAAACCGCTCCTGGCCCCACCCCTTGTCGCATCCTCCTCCACCTTCCCCGGGACGAGCCCCGCACCCTGGACTGATCCCCGCCGCCAGGACTCCCCTCGCCCTCGACGCGGTACCCCTCTCCCTCGCCGGCCCTGCCTCCAAGGCCAACGCCCTTCCCCGTCGTCACTCCCGGCCCAGGCTCCTCTTCCGTCCGCCATGGGCAGTGCTGCCGCCCTCCTCTGTTTCCCCCTTCCCCCGTCGACCTTGCAGCATCGCCGCCGCGTCGGCCGGCCGCCTCTGCACGCGCCTTCCCGTCCTCGAACTGCCGCCGCCGCTCACCTCCCTGACCCTGCGGCGTCCTCCACCACCCGCCGCTGCCGCAACCGTCTCCCCGAGCTCGACCGCGTTCGCCCGCGCCTCCCCGTGAGCCCCTGCAAGCCTTTCTTGCCGCCTTGCGGCCAAGGGCCTCGCCGGAGCCGCGTTCAGTGCTGCTCGCCGTCCTCCTGCGCCTCCCTACAGCGCCGCCGAGCCGCTCCGTCGCCACCTGCGTCGCCTCGGGCTCCCTGCGACCTGTCTCCTTCTTCCCGGCCGCTCGTCCGCGACCCGCCGCCGTCGGGCTCCTCTTCGTGCTTCTGGGCGCCCCTCCCCAACCTACCTGCCACCGCCAAGAGGCCGCAGCGCCCCGCCACCACGCCGGCCTCGTTGTCCTCGCCTACATACACGCGGGCGCGCGCCTCCCCGAGCCTCCTGTGTGCCTCGTGGCTGCCGCCTCCGCCGCCTGGCCCTCCATCTCCGAGTGCTGCGAGCTCCGGTCGTTGCTGGCCATGCTCCTCCGTCGACCGCCACCATGCCTCAGTCCTGCCGCCACCGTTGGCGTCTTCCTCCTGCTGCGAGCATGACTTTGTTGCTGCTGCTAGGTGGTATTCATGGGCAGAGCGAGCACTTCGCCCTCAAGGAGTAGTACCTGCAGTTCCACGTTTTTCCCTGGTGACAAGTTTGACCGAAGGTTGTACCATCTGAGTGGCTGGCGCCCCACGTTCTATGTCTGTCATCAAGGACCGATCACGATAAGATCTACCTCAGGGACCCTCAAGATCTTCTTCCCGGAACCCGAAGACCGATCCCGGCGAGACCGAACCCGAACCATAGAACGTCAAGATCGTCGAGCCCCTCAAATGTGTGACCCCTACCTTATCCACCCCTATTTTGTAATATAACATCTATCTTGTTGCATAATTAAATTGTCATGCTTGCATACATATTGTGGGTGTTTCGACATTTCACCTAAATTAAATATGGAGGTCATATGCGGGCAAATTTAGTCTAATATTGGCTCTATTTAAATTTGTGTAGCGAACCGGTGCCACTATTTGACTTGTTAAGACAACATTTAAATTGCGGGGTATCTAAACAACATGAACCACCTAATTAATTGTCGGGGCCTCGGTTCCGCTTAATATGACCTAATTGCATCGCATCTTTGCCATGTCATACATGCATCATGCCCGATCTTCTGCCGTAGTATTAAATATTGCATCCGGTGTTTCTGCTAGTGCTTTGCCTCTTCACGGATTAGGCCGATGAGTTGATGCGAGTGTCGACCTGATCCCCGGTGAACCTTCGACAATGTTTTTCAGGCGAGCATTCTCCCCCTTTCTACCTATTTTACTTTTATAGTTTTTATTTCCTCCTGTTGATCTATTGCTATCTGTGTTGCGATGCTCTAGTTTTCGTAACCGGGAAATCCCTTGCAGCCTTATATTGCCTTGGACACATCCTATTACCTGTTGTTTGGTAGATAGCTGGACTTGTGTGTCGTAGTCGCTTGCTCAAGTGCTGTTGTGTGTCGTCAAGTACCACAGTTGTTGGAGTATTGCCGCATGTTTAATGTTGGAGATGATCATAGCCTTACTTATTGTTTAATAACCAAAATTGAAGTAGGTAAATAATGCAGAGGCACAGGTGGGCAATAGATGTTATTTCGTTGTTAACCGTCCACTTGTGTCCCGTAGGACCCCGAGTTCTTGACACCTGTTCCGAGATCGAGCGCGCTAACCACAGGTGGGGTGTGTGGGCACCCCCATCGATTAGTACCTGATTTCAAAGTACTGTACCGGGGGCCACAATTAGTTTGGGGCTTTATTACTATCCTGTACTTATGCCATGCTTTACTGCTTAATTTAAGATTGTGCGAGGAGCACCTGTACTGTTTAGGTCCGTGACACGTTTTCGCTGTATCGACAAGCCCAGTCACCTTTTCGGGTTCCCAGTCGTTTACAACCGTCTACACAAACCCTGAGTCCGTCTCGGAGACCGACCGACTTCGTTGCGGGTAGCTTAGTGGGGTGGCCCCCATGTACTTGCTTTGGGTCTGGGAAACATCGTGACTTAGGCCCCGCCGACATACCGATGGGTGTATGTTAACTGATCTGGCAAAAAGGATCGAAGTGCGTGTGGATACTTTGGTGCACCCCTGCAGGGTTAAATCTTTTCGAGAAGTCGTGTCCGCGGTTATGGACGACTTGGAGCACAGTTCTCGATCATAGACAACTATAACTAAAGTTCACTGCTATAATTTGACTTGTATCCGATATGACTAGTAATAAGCTTCACTGCAACGGAATGGCTAAATAAAAGTACCAACAACTGCTGGGTTTGGGATATCTCATGCTAATTGTATCTGACTAGTAAGTGTTGCAACTACAACGGAATGGTTAACTAAAACTGGCCACTGCTTATTATATCAGGATGACTCATGCTATCTATATTTGACTAGTAATTGCCGCCACTATAACGGAATGAATAAAACTGCCAACTGTGTGAGTTCCTCGGTTGACTTCCTCGTTTGGTCTCGAGGGGGAAATACCAGGATGGGTATGTTTGGTGGTAGTATCAGGATGGTTCTGAATAGGTCTTTCTTATCCCTCTCTGATAGCCGACAGTTATCTCGAGTCTCTATAGGTTGTTTAGTGCATGCCGCGCTGCCGCTCAGTCCACCATACCTATGTAGGCGAGGACCGCCGAATTCTAGTCTCGCCGTGTACTGGCCTCAGTACTGACCGCTCTCTCTTTTTCCTTTGCCCTTTGTCGGCACCCCTTTTGTGTAAGCAGGTTTCGAGATCGACGTCGTTAGCAGGGTTACCCTTCCGGCTTGGCCTGGGCAGGGTTATGGACGCCATTGGTTATTCTTCAGGGCTCTTAGCTCAATTTGCATCTTGTCCGTACTCGGACGCTGTATTGTTTTCAAGGTGATCTGGATCTTTGTACTGTAAATCTATATTCTTGACTCTTTTAGTCGCTGTTGTATATATATGTTCTGTGGGTTCCGTCGTGGACTATTGTGTAATGATATTACTTCGTTTTCCACCCGCACGAAAGTGCCTGGTGGGCACCTTTGAATCATTTCTATGCGGGTTTGGCGGGAATCGCTGAAACTTGCATAGGGTCGACTCCGAGGGTGTTACAGTCAGCAAGATGAAAATTCTTATCCGGCGACATCAACCTCTCCAGGATGATGTTGGCCTCATTCACCGCAGCGTTTTGGTCGCACTGGTCAAGCTGCCAAAACTTTTTTCTGGGGACCTCGTCGGAGAAAGGGGGGAGACGGATGTAATCATTGGCCCCACTATTCTTGACATAGAAGAAGGTCCTATGCCATCTCTTGCAAGAGTCAAGGCCAGTGACCCGAGGAAAAATGGAATCTCTCCTAGGTGTGATGCTAGCGGCACCGCACCGGGTCGGCCTCTTCTCGGCTCGAGGAGCGCCAGGCTGAGGAACGACTTGGACCCTAAAACTAAAGTACTTGGCCCACAGAAGAACTATAGGCCAAATGCCGAGGTAGGCCTCGCAAGCGGAAATAAAGCAGGAGAGGGAGCCAATCGCGTTGGCAGGAAGATGATGGGTCTGAATATGGAAGGTGGAGAGAAAATAAGCAAAGAAACTGCTCAGATGCAAGGCAAAACCTCGCTCGAAATGAGAAAGTAAGACCACCCTCTCACTGGCATCGGGTTTGGGGAAAATCTCACCGACTGGAAGACGGCAGTCCACCTCAAGCGGGGTGCGCCTGGTGGAGCGGAGCCACTCGACCTCCTCGACGAAAACCTCCAAGCCCTCCCAGCCGCCGCGCTCGCCGGCGGGAACCTCCTGTTCTTCAGCTCCTTCAGCGTCATCGCGTGCGTCCATGATCTCCCTGGGATAAATCTCCTCCGCCGTTGAAAGAGGCTTGGAAGAGCAAGGACCCGTAGTGGAATGAAAAGAGGAAAAAGGCAATCGCAGAGCAAGAACAGAAGGCAAGAACAACCGCAGAGGGGAAGTTGGATTTTGGAGGCGCAAGGAAGAAGAGGCAATGAGGACACTGAACGGGCGAGGGAAGTTATAATCCCCTCACCCCTACTTAAGGGCGGTAAAAACCCTAATCGTGGGATCTCCTGCGCCGTGCGGCCAGCGTGTGGCCGTGTATCCGGCCGAGTCATCCAATCAGCGGGCGCCACATGACAACAATACACGAAAAATCCCCTGCCACGTCACGAAAGGAAGGACAAAGGGCGCATACCGATGGGACTGCCACAATGACGGGAAATAACTGCGCAGCCGTCACTGTGTGGTCAGGGCTTGGAACAAAATTTAAGGCAAGTTACCATGATTAACAGCTATCAGTGACTGAGGCACGCCAAAAATGACTCGGAATTGGCCAAAGTGACTCGGGACGAGGCAAAAACGAGCTAGAAAGTCAAAGAACACACCCGGAAACTGTCAGATAGACTCGGCAAGATGCAAGATTGCGTCAAACAGTGCGCCCTAAGCAATGAATAAAGACAAAAGAGGAAGTTCCAATTATATTAAAGGAACCTGGAGACGCCTAACAGCTAGAACTGCTAGGCCTCACCAGCTTCGGGGACTAATGTCGGGGGGATAGCCCCCAGTAGGATCACAAGGGGTAAAACACAGTCCAGCTTGGTTTACGCCGAGTGAAGAAAGAACCAGGCCGAGTAAGTACGACCGGGTAAGAGGATCGCATGCGACCGACATAGAAACCATGTCGGTCCGTATAAGACAAAGATGTTAACCTTGCAGAAACCAACGAGCCGACTCTCACGAGGAGGGGCCGAGTCAGGTAGGACGTGTGGCACCTTTACGAGTGAGGTTCAGGAGGGACCATAGTAAAGTATGGTCAAAAGAGAAGGGCGACGCCGGGTGACACGAAAGGAGCCGGGTGACGCCCAAAGCAAGGGCTGACGTACAAAGTTACTGCGTGACGCCAAAGGAACATGAGGTAACGTATCTGAAGACCCTTAGCTGTCTAGCTTTATGGACTAGGCCCCTGGGCTTAGGGCAAGCCCATGACCTGGCCCGCACAGTAAGGACCAAGATCCAAACAGTAACCCTAGAACCCAAAGGGATGTAACCTGACTAGCATCTCCTATATAAGGAGGGGCATAGCCGTAGTAGAGGGAGGTTGGACCAAGTAGGGAACTAGAACACAGAACACTAGTTCATACAGCTCGAGGAGCACTTGTAAACCTCTAGCATCAATAAAATTCCTAAGCGTGGAGAGTTCATCTTGTTCTTCGTGCATGGCAAGACCGTGCACTCCCTCCCCGGTGACCACAAGCATCCATTCGGCCCCCAACTTAAGCCTACCCATGGCATCTGCCATGACACCACCACGACAACCACTTGCCACGTGGGTGAATACACTAGTGTACGTTGAGCCAGTGAGCTAGATGATTACTGAGCCGTATTTAGGTACAAATTGCCTATTCGGAAGGTGGATGACCGTATCGATTTTAGCTGTCAAGTTTAATTTCCGTGGGTGCATTTTACTCTTTTGCCAAGCCAAAATCTGGCTAGTCATAAAAGTGTGGCAGCCACAAGAAATGTGGCTGAAAAATTGGAAGCCAAACTTTGGCAAAAAGAATGACTCTATGAGAAATAGGTCATAAGGGCAATAAAGTATGGTAAGATAAAATATGGCAAAAACCAAACACTTGCCTAAAGTGTGGCTGCTAAATTTTGGCTTGGCAAAGTATGGCCTAGAACCAAATATACCCTTACTATACCAAACCGCCAAAATAACACTATCATGCACGACAATAACAGTTCATCGCTAGCTCCCTACGAAATCTGAAAAACACAAACCGTTCATGCAAACCAGGAGCCCAATCCATTTAACATATCCTCAAAACGGCACCGGTGCACTCGCTCTTGATGTCGTTGTTTCCGCTATCACCCGTCAACCCATCTACGGTGTGTAGATCGATGTGTGGACTCTCGCCACACAGCCACCGACACCACCATAGTGTCAGGTGGAGGGGATAGGGAGGTGGGGCTGTGGGCTCGAGTGGGGGAGGCGGGGTGCACCGGTACGGTGCGGGCGTGGCGGCGCCGCACAGGGATGGGAGCACGGTTAGGGGACGGGCCTCTCGTTTTCTTTCTCTCTGCTCGGTTAGGGGGGCTCTTTCATGATGAATTTTATCTTTCCAAATAGATAAAATTAAATTGAGTTGCACTCTAAGCCATTGATAAAATTCAAATCCCCTGGGATAAAATTTTAATTCTAAGCCATTGATAAAATTAGATAGGTAGTTAAGTCACCCTCCTGCCGTTTCTAGTTTTGGTTGAAGTAAGCCTTTCTGAAGTGGCATATATTTACTGGAAAATATACCAACATTTATATCAACAAAGAATTACATTGTAAAACCATATCATAATGGAATTAATTTACAAAATGGAATTAATTTACTCATTTAGATGTTGGTGCATTTTCCTACAAACATAGTTGAGCTTTTGTCTTAGAATGAAGCTAAGATTTTGGATATGTTGAAACGGAGGGGACAAGTCCACAACAACATCCCCGCAAAAAAAAAGTCCACAACAACATGTTTATTTTCTATCACTAAACTGATCTTAATATCTGAAATCTGCACACTATCTGAGCTGTGAAAATCCCATGATCCTTACTCGCATTTCAGTTACATATGGTATTGAATGTTGTTCATCATATCACACCTCCGGGTCTAGAATGATTTGAACTCTAGTCGACATGGGAGCCGAACTTGTTATGGTTATATCTATTGTCCTGCTTGTTTGGCCCATGTATGTCGATACCGTGTCTTCACCAGCATTCTCTGTACTCAGCGCGGTAGGCTGCTTAGGCTCCATTGGCAAGCTCATGCCTTCAGAGTTCAGCATTGCAGCAACATCTGTCATGCTGGGCCGATCTGCTGGATCTTCCTGAGCACAAAGCAGTGCCACCTGAGCGCATCGCGATATCTCGGCAACGTCATATCCGTTCCCTAACAACGGATCCACAAACTCATGCAACCTTTGGTCTTTCCACATTTTCCAGGCCTGAAATAGTTTTCCAATAAACTTGACATAAGAGAACTGTAATGTGAATCTAAATTTATAAATATATAGATGGGCCAAGTATTAACACGCACACAGTCATGATTGATAAATTTAACAAATCTTTCTTCAAATGTATGTTCAGTTCACTCACATCTCGTACAAGATCACCAACAGTATCCCCTCGCTTGTCGAGTATGGTATTCCTCCGCCCGCTAATGATCACCAGAACCAAGATCCCGAAGCTGAACACATCCGTCTTCAATGAGTACACTCCTCGAGATGCATACTCCGGAGCTTTGTAACCACTGAAGAGAGAACATAAGAAATTAACATCTGAACACAAATGATGGAATCTGTAAAGATTGATATAGCAGGCAGCTCATACCAAGTGCCCACGACCCTGCTTGTACGCTCTTCTGCTACGTTTGAACTCAGTGCTCTAGCTGATCCAAAATCACCAATCTTCGGGTTCATGCTGCAATCCAGGAGGATATTTTCTGGTTTCAAGTCTCTATGGACAATCCAGAAGCTGGATCCTTTGTGCAGGTAAACAAGGCCCTTTGTTAACCCTGTAATTATCTTGAGTCGCTTAGACCAGTCTAGCAATGGCCTTTTTGTTTTGTCTGCAAAATATTCAAAGAATGATTAGCTTTTAGATAAAATTCTGCAATTTCTGTTCTGCTCCCGACAAAACTAGAATAGATTTAAAAGCGATTATCATTTAAGCAACAGGCTATCAGGTGAAGCAAAAGGCCTAGAGCTTTTGTAGCCTTTCATTCATTTAACTGAACTGTAGACGTTCTGAATCCGTGTACATATTTACTACTCCCTTCGTTTCAAGTAGATGCATGTTTAGAGTTCGACAAAAATTAATAGTGTCGCTGAAATTTCGATATTCCCATCTCGTTTTCCTCAGAAGATCAATAAATTGCCCCTTTTCCTCCCCAAGGTAAGGCATCCAAGCGCGAGAGAAGCTGCTTGAAACACAATAGCTAAAGTTTCATCGGAAGTATAAAAAATTGAAAAGACGATCAATTAGAAAAAAAATTGAGAGGCTAAAAGGACATCTATTTTGAAATGGAGGGAGTAAGAATTAAACTAGGTGTGGTCGAAAATTAACTCTGATAAGTGAAAACATACCAGATATGTAAGGGTCCAAGGAACCATTTTGCAGGAATTCATAGACTAAAATCCTCTCTTTCCCATGGATGCACCACCCCAATAACATAACCAGATTGGTATGCTGAAACTTTGCGAGCTGCAACTCACTGTTAAAATCAAATATTGTTGCATGTCCATCAAGTCGTTTAATGGCAACCATACGTCCGTCAGGTAACTGACCCTGCAATGGTTACTTCGGGAGTTCAAATAAGTCTTTCAACAGAACCAGTGCTTTATGGAAAGGCCAGGAAAAAATGCATTCATTTCGTTAGTTGCTTTCTTTGTTAACATATAACCTTTTTTGAGCTGAAAACTGTAGGTGAGGCCCCAACAGTAAATTTTTATTAAAGAGATGAAATATATACAAGATGGAAGGGAAGGAGGGAATGTACATAAGGGTCTAGCCCCAGAAAATTACAGAGCGTCTAGCCAGGCTATTGTTAGCTTATACTTACCTTGTAAACTGTCCCAAATCCACCACACCCAATTATTGTCTTCCCTGAGAAATTGTCTGTAGCATCCACGATCTGAAAGAAGTTGAATTTTGCAAATCCCACGCAAGCCTGTTCTATATGAGTACAAAGCTCCACAAGTTCTTCAATGTCAAAGAGTTTATGTTGTTGAAGGTCCACTGTTCCTGAATCATGGATAATGTATCCTTGTGACCAATGGGATTGAAAAACATTGGCATGACTAAGAGAATACATAATTATGGAGAACATGCTCCATTGTTTGTTGCATTGATTATCAACTCATCCTAATTAGGGACTTCCATGTACAATAGCGCCATCTTATGAAAACAAATGGAGATTGTGATACAAGAAGTCATAAATTATATTGATCCATATTCAGACTTTAAGTAACCCATGATGTAATGTCTTATAAGGATTGCACTTCAATAAAGTAATAAAGGCCGCATGTATCAATTGATACAGAGGCCGGGGTTCACTCCATTGCGAAAAAAAATGAAATATATTGATGATTTTTCTATCACTCAACTCACATCTTTCATGTGATTACTAACTGGAGTAAACATGTGCCAAAAATGAACTTCTCAGTATAGAATTGTATATTCAGTAGTTTGAAGTTCATAGTCTGTATCGTAAAGATAAGTTTATTCCCATTAGCTAGTGCTCTTTCACGACATGTGCTTATTAACTTCTATTTGGACACACTTGAAGCCTATGTGGTGATGCAATGTTTACCCATGGATCTTTTTTCATGTATAGCGAAACAATATCATAATTAATTGTACGGACAATTTTTATTATCTGTTGCAATATGTCAAAAACATTAGGAGAAGGGTGTTGCTATGTACATAGAAAATAATAAAGCAATTCTGAAATCCTTGAAGCAAATAACTTTGACATGAAACTTCAGTCTATTAGTTTCTATATCTGAGTTGATGAACAGGCATATTAGGAAATCTATGGAAGTACCTACTTACCTACAAATGTGTTGTCTCCAACATCACTAGGTATAATAGCGTTTTGAACGCGTACTTTAGTGTCCGGAGCTCTTGTTGAAAACCTAAAAAACAGGTAGTCACCATAACTATTATATAGTTTCATGAACCAACCAGTAGAACCAAAAGTCCGAACGATGTGAAGAAGGTGGGCAATCTACATATACTTTAACACCCCATCGCACGTGTGACCCAGTGAGGCCTAGACATGAATCATGTATGACTCGATAAGGCCTATACTTGGATAGAAAGAGGGCACAAGCATTTTTTTTATTGAATTGAGGAAGCCGAGACTTGAACCCATGACCTTGCTTTGATACCATGTGAAGTTTTATCCACCAACCAGTTGAATCAAAAGTCCGAAATTATGGAAAGAAGGTGGACAATCCACATATACTGTAACAACTATACCCATAAGTCACCTACCCATGGTTTTAAAACAGTCCTAAAAGTGGCAAAATTCATACATTTGAGTCTGTATAGCTGACGTTTTATGGCTCAGTAACCTAACTTAAGCTTCAGATCAGTTCATTTTAAGAAGGAAAACATCATGCTTAGGGAAAAGATGCTAGAAATTTGTTGAAACATGGTACTCCATCCGATCCATAATAAATGCCACTGATTTGGTACAACTTTGTACTAAATCAGCGATACTTATTGTGGATCGGAGAGAATAGTATATTTTAAGTTAAACAAACTCAATTTTTAATTTCAAGCTGACAGATCCTCTGTACATCTACATTAGACATAATTCACATTTTTTTACAATTTGTACCACTAGCTCCAAGAACTACTTCTATGATCTGGATCAAGCGGTAGTCAGTAGTGAACCAAGTATGTCCAGGAATCTTTTAGCTGTCTTGTTGCTTATCACTATGTCAGGCTGTCAGCATACGCAGTGATTAACCTTCCACATTGCTATTTGATCAAAATAAGAAATACAACTTTAGATTTCACTATTAATACATTTCTTTGCAATCTCGTATATTAGCATACAATGAATGTTTACAGAGTAATAGACTACATAATGAAAATTATCTGACCTGATGTAACGATTTGAACTATCTGTGACAACACTGAGCACCCTTTGCTCGGCCTGCTAGGCATTCATAGAGAAAATGACAAATATCACTGATGTAAATCATCCAGGGCAAATTATATGAACTTAGAACTACTAAATTCATATCGAATTGTCTAATTACCAGTAAAAAATGGCAAACAAATGCAATTGGACTCCAATTGAGATACCCAATTGCCCAAGATCAGTCGATCAGATTAGTTTCATCAGTTCAATGGGATTTAAATCATATTACCCCTCAATTTTAGACATCATAAGTACCTTGACAGGACGACTATTTGTAGAATTGTCGACGAGGGCGATGAGCGGGATGAGGCGGATGAACATGTCGATCTCGTGCTGCGCGGCGCGGAGCTCCTCGGCCATCCGCGCCCCCAGCAGCAGGCGGCGGAGGTAGCCGCAGTCCTGGCACGCCGTGACGAGCGCGTAGCACCGGCGCAGCGCGGCGCCGAGCTGCTCCAGCGGCCGCCTGGTGGCCTCCCGCCGCATCAGCTCCGCGAGCTCCAGCTCCCTGAGCAGGCCGCCGACGAGCTCCACGTGTTGCGCGAGCCTCACGCAGGCGTCCCGGTGGCGGCGCGCCGCCAGGGCGGCCTGCACGACCATCGAGACCAGCCCGAGCGCGTCCACGCCGACCAGCTGCGCCACGTTCGAGGCCTGGCCCAGGGTAGCCGACAGGCTGCTCGAGGAGCTGTCCCATGGTCTCGCCATGCTCTCGCTGCTTCCTGCTCCTGCAACCGCAAGCCGCAGCCTCTCCTGCTCCAGCTCTACTTGCCGCCATTGACGAGCGGGGGTGCGACACGTATGTATCAGTGAGCTTGTCTGTTGACGGCGACTTTGACTAAGCGTGGTGTATGTGTGGACTTTTTCTTTTTTTATGAAAAAGTTAGCTGACAGCGCAGCATTTTTTTCTTTTTTGACGAAAAGGAGTAGGTGTAGATTTTTTTCGAACGAGGTACACTCCCGAAGGACCTAGAAGGACCTAGAGCTGCATTGCTGCTAATTTTTTTTAAATAATACATTTTTTTTATTCATTTTCATAAATAATACGCAAAACTGAAAATTTTCAAATCTGTCTGTCCGTCGTCCGTTGAACGGACGACAGAGTGAGTCGTTGCTTGAACGGACGACAGAGTGGGTCGTCCCTTGAACAGACGACAGGGCGTGTCGTCCTTTGACAAGACGACTCCCGCCTCGCTAAATAATCGTCCGCTCGGCAATCCTTCGCGCCGATTTTTTCCGCCGGTACTTCCCGCCATTTTTTCCCGCCGTTACTCCCGGCAAATTTTTCACGCCAGTAATCCCCGCCCTTTGTTCCCGCCACGACTTCCCGCCCTCTTTTTCCCGCCATGACTTCCCGCCCTTTCTTCCCGCCTATTCGGTTCGGTGCCTCTATAAATCCGGGCAACGGGATGTATCCTTTAACCCAGTTCATCTCTTCCTCCTCTTACTCTCTCATTTCCCTCTCTCCTTTTGCTCTCGCATTTTCCTCCACTCCTCTCCACTATGACCGACGCGTCTCCCTGGCCTGTAGATATGTCCATTGGGCTTTTCTTCATAGCCAGAACTGTTGAGATAGGCCATAAACCAGCCGACTGGGATATGTTGGTATCGAACCATGATGCTCTCGTTACACTTGGTAAGTCACTTTATCTAAGAGGGTGGAAACTGAAGACCCCAAATCAGGTACGAGCAGAGCTTCTCAGGATCAAGGCAAGGTGGGACAAGCTCACCTTCAAGAGTGAAGCTCGCATGATGGAGGTGGCTAATACACCTTGGTCCTGGATAGAAGAAAGCGAAGATGAGGATGATATCTTCATGCCGCCACCGGTTGGAAGCAAGGCAAGAGCTGAGTGGGACAAGAGACAGGAGAAGAAGAAAGAGCAGGCCAAGAAGAGTCAAGCTGACATGACGGAGCAGGTTGTGGCACGTAGGGCCTGGATAGAAGAGAGCGAAGATGAGGATGATATCTTCATGCCGCCACCCGTTGGAAGCAAGGCAAGAGCTGAGTGGGACAAGAGGCAGGAGAAGAAGAAATCGCAGGCCAAGAAGAGCAAGTGCGAGGGATCGTCCAAGGGAAAGGGCGAGGCATCATCGAAGGGAAAGGGAAAGGCATCATGCTAGGGATAGATAGGACTCTTATTTATGTACCACAAGTTATGTTGAACTATGTTGCAAGTTATGTTGAGTAGTTTGTCGAATAAAATCATGAAATAATAGAACGATGTCTCATACATAGATAGGTAAATGACTGATACATAAGTAGATATCACTGGTGTCGACGACGAGGTGGCGGAGGCCTCGGTGTACTCCATCCATATCTGTGGGGTGGAATCACATCACGGCGAGGTGCAGTTGACCCTTCACCTTGATCCTGTGTATTCTGTGTGGGGATAGGTGGTGGAGTACCTTGTTGATACTGACTAAACCAGTCTACCTGCTCGTGCTGTGTCTGCTGATGACGGTCGTCAGTACTGTCCCATGTAACGGAGTCTCCTGCTAGTGTACAAGAAATTAAGTACTGAACAATGACATACTGCATCTAATAATAGTAGGAAGGGACACGCTTACCCTGAGGATGAGATTGTGGTCGATAAGCAAAGTCCATGTAGGGGATCGGCTGCTGATGCTGCCATTGTTCGAAAGTAATCTGGTTCTGCTGCAACTGGTCGAAAGTAAACTGTGATTGCTGCCACCCCGAGCCTCCAGCCTGGTCTGGAGGTGGTGCTCTCGGCGGCGCCTGCTGTGAGAGTCGTGGACGAGGCCCGCGGCGGAGTGGTGGAGAAATATGCTCCTCGTGCCGTCCCGATCCTCCAGCATGGTCTGGAGAAGGTGGCTGCTCCATGGATCGACGTGGGGCGCGCTCCTCCACCGAGTGACGTGGTGGGCGCTGCTGTGTGGATCGACGTGGGGCGCGCTCCTCCACCGAGTGACGCGGTGGGCGTTGTGCTTCTCGGTGTTGAACGACGTCTGAGACGCTGGTGCACGTGATGGCCGCGTAGATACGCCGCAGCTTCTCCTCGACCCACCGGGCAAAGGACTGAGCCTGCTGACGGGGCACAAGAGGAACGGACGAAAGCGATCGTCCGTACTGAGCCACCTCAGTTTGTAGCTCCCACGTCATGTCGGCCTGCATTTTTCTCATAGTTAGGTATGCACTACATAGGCACTCATGTTTATTGTGCTCTAAATAAAATACTTACCGCTGACTGTCTGGACTCCAGTGTTGACTGGCTAGGGTATATCTCATTGTCATGTGCGTGTGGAATGGGACGTAGCCGTGTCATCGACATGTACCTCTGTAGGTATCCGTGGAATAGCTCCATATCAAACGGGCCAGCGTGCCACACTTGTGTTGGTGCATTCTGCCACTCGTTGACGTAAATCCCCACCCGTTGGAGCCATTGAGTGGCAGTCTTGCTACTTCTCCGAGAGTACCTGTCATTAGAAATTGTTAGACCATCATTAAAGAACATAGATGAAGTATAAGATGCGTTCCTTATGTACATATATTTACTTACGCGTGCACGACATCTGGAAGGGGAACATCCGGACGCGGGGGATCTACCATCTGGCAAAGACCAAACTGTCGCATGACCCTCTGTTGAGACATCTCCTCAACTTGGCAATCAAAGATGATCTTGGATGTAGTCAGCCAGTACTCTCGATCTCTAGTGCACATAATAGATATGCCTCCAGGATATCGTGCGTGTCGTGTCTGCAGGGTGTACGGCTCCCAAATCACGACATCCTCTTTCAGTGTGTCGAACTGCTCGCTGAACGATGGATAGCATCTAACGACTTGCTCTCCCGCGAAACGACACTGCATGACAAAATAGTTGTTAGTAACTTTCATATTGTAGTACCAGAAGTGCAATTTATTAAGACATTACACTGACCTTGCGACGGGTCCAGTGAGTGCCAAATGTAGGCAAATCAATTTGCTCTTCGTCGAACAGCAGGTCAGATTGGTAGACAATTGTTTCATGTTCCTGGTTGCCGACTATTTGGTTGACACTTACATCTGGACGGCCGATAGGGAACCTCTCCCACGACCACAGTTGCAGCAACAATGGGCATCCTAGCAAGGCAGAACTGTCCTTGGTTAACTGGCAAGCATTGCACATACCTCGGTACGTAGCTGCTAAGACAGCTGAACCCCAACTCCACTGTGTGCATTCTTCCTGGCACGTCGCCTCCGCGATCCCTCTAGCAAAATTAAGACATAGTTTCACACATATTACAAATTTAAGACATAGTTTCACACATATTACAAATTGATTATGTCCCTCTGCCTCTGCCTCTTCTTCCTCTGCCTCTTCTTCCTCGGCTGCCACGTCCACGAGGAGCAGCTCCACCAGTCCCGAAGATGTGGCAACTGGTGTCTATATGACCAAATTGATTACACAGAAAACATTGCCTAGTAGGGCCTCCGGCTTCAGATTCATCCATATCATTACGGATGCGGACACATTGTCGCCTTCCTCTTCCTGTCCTCATCAGTACAGGATCTGGGATGTAAACCCTTTCACCTGGATTTACTTTATTGAAATTTCCCCATGCCCTATATCCCATCATCTCGCCTGTCCACGTATTGACCACCGCGTCCTTGAGGAAATAAGGAGACACAAACGAGATCGCATCCATACCCATCAGCCCGCATGCAGCTAGTACATGAGAGCAAGGCAGATGCAACAGCTTGGGTTTATTGCACGTGCACTCACACGTTGGCCAGGCTTCGTTGCCTATCCTCACCTCCTGTGTCTTTACCTCATCTCCTGTTCCAATCCGGTTGGAAGGGAGGCGTACCTCGAACCTTCTTTCCTGATTACCGATGGCGATGACATGCATGGACCGAGCCTTCTCCATCTTGGCATCCATGTAATGCATGATCTTTGAACAATACCTCGTGTTTGGGTTGTTCATGATATGCATCTGAGCCATCTGGAATCTGTCTCTGAAATACTTCAGAGTTCCCGTGAAAATACACTCCACAATTGCTGTTAATGGTAGAGCCCTACTTCCTCTCAAGACAAAGTTGTAAGTTTCAGCCAGATTTGTAGTCATGACGCCAAACCTAGCACCATGAGTGTCATGCAGCAGAGACCACCTCTCTACAGGCTCGTGTTGTATCCATTCCTGAAAATTTTTAATCCTTCTGCCAGGCCTTCTCCTAGTACCGGGTTGGTCAAATCCTGGCAAGTCACAAAGGGCAATGGGTTCTTCCTCCTGTGGTGCTGCTCCTGTTGTTGCCTGTGCAGCTAACGCCGCTGCATGAGCCGCGACCGCTGCTGCTCTAGCTGCTCTCCGCTGAGTCACATGTTTTTTAGTGAAGTCATCAAGATAGCCACGACACTTGATATACTTCCACTCTTGGTTCTGCTTGCAAAGCTTCTTGAATAGGTTCATAAGAGCCTTGTTCCTGAACTGTGAGAAAAAATTGGCCCCTAGATGCCGCATGCACCAACGACTCTGCATGTCCAGCCATGGAGTTACTTCATCAGGAGTGGGCTGTGTGAGCTTCTTTATCGCGCTTAGTATACCTGGATGTCTATCATGAAGCACGCATACATTCGGTGTATCTCTCACAATTGCTATCTTCAGCTGCCTGAAAAACCATACCCAACTCTCTGTGTTCTCGCTCTCCACGAAAGCAAAAGCAAGTGGAACCACTTGATTGTTTCCATCTTGGCCTATGGCAGTCAATATCTGACCCCTATACTTGCCAGTGAGAAATGTACCATCCACACAGATGACTGGTCGACAGTGAGTGAAAGCTTCTATGCATATAGCAAATGAGAAGAACACTCGATGAAGTACCCTCAAATTAGGTTCGTGTGGCAATGTAAAGTGTTGGATGTCCACGTAGGTGCCTGGATTCCTAGCCTGCAGTGTCTGGAGCATCCTAACAACACAGTCATACCCGTCTCGAAACGAACCAAACCTTGCCTCCAGTGCCCTTTGCTTAGTCCTCCAAGCCTTCCCATATGAAATATTGTAGCGGAATCTGACAGAAACTTTGTGAATGATAGCATTCACCCCCATGGCTTTGCCCTCCACTATCTCTGTGTACAACAATCTAGCCAGGAGGGTTGACGTGAGGTTACGATGGTCCTGAAGGACACTTTCAAGTGTGCATGTGTGCATCACAACATCGGTGACCTTCCAGTTTGTGTCATACCTAGGGACATGGGCATGCACCCTTGCAGGACATCCAGCTTCCTCGCAAACCAATGTCAAATATTGTTGAGATGACACCTTCGTTTTCATGACCCGTTGCATGGACATTGACCACTCAACAATTGCTTCCTGCAGATGTCTCTTGCTAGGATATAATGCACCCAGAGAGATGTTGTTCGCGTGATAATGCCACACCGAATCATGCCCATCGTTCACAGTCATTGCTGCTGTGTTGTCATTATTCCATGATGCCGGAATAGGTTGGCCGATCTCTTCTTGATCAGACTCGCCAGAATCATCAGCCGTATCACTGTTGCCTTCTGAGTCTTCGGCTTCCATTTGATGTTGCAACAAACCATCATATATCTCGTCCTCATCAGCTTCGCCACTGAATATGTCTTCCCCTAATCCTTCACCACCGTCCTCTGATACATAACCATCACCCCCGGTGTGTGCATAGCTACTGTGACCTGATTCATATCCGCCGCCACCCTCTTGTCCCTGACTACTCTGGCTATGATCATAACTACCTCCAGCATGACCGGTCCGACTACTCTGGCCATGATCATAACTACCTCCAGCATGACCGGTCTGACTACTCTGGCCATGATCATAACTACCTCCAGCATGACCGGTCTGACTACTATGGTCATGATCATACCCAGCCTCTCTCACCACAAGTAACACTAAGAGACTGGGGTTAACTTCTCTTTTCTGGCAAGCTTGCACAAATTTGACCCATTTCTGTTGCGCTTCTATTGGCCTTAAATAAAAATTAGGGGTTTGCCTTGACTTAGTCCATAAAGCATGCACACCGACAGTATGGGTAGGAGGGAGCCCTAAACGAACACATAACCAATCCTTCAACTGAGTAACGGGCACTGTTTCAGGATTCTGAAGCACTTCATCCATAAATCTAAACTCGCTCAAATCAACTCCGTGCTGGTTCATTCTGACGGAACCAGGACCATACAAGAACCTAAACACTACATTATTTGACATGATTTTCGACCTAAAAAATACCAAAAATAGTCAAAAACAGGTACATTGACACATAATACTCTA
This sequence comes from Avena atlantica, assembly GCA_910589765.1. NCBI lineage: Eukaryota > Viridiplantae > Streptophyta > Magnoliopsida > Poales > Poaceae > Avena > Avena atlantica. The sequence goes on along the minus strand of OU342739.1, from coordinate 540,063,729 downwards.
CAAATATCTTGCATCTAACAAACCCCATCAAACGCTACCTATGAACATACACACATGACTGCAATAAGCAAGAAATTAGGGTTTACCCTTGAAGCGTGCGAAGTCCTGCCGTGCAGCTGCCTCAGGTCAACGGATCAGCACCTCCACCATGCACCTTTCTCAAGTCCCAGCACCAGCCTCCACCATGGCCATTGCTCAACAAGAAGCTAAGAACACCACCAGATCCCTCCACCAAAACGCCTCAAATCACCACACCAGGCTATCCCATTAGTAGATCGGGACTCTACTAGCTTGCTAATGTGTTAGAGCAGCGAGTTTAGATAGAAATCTAGGCTAGAAATCGGTGCAACGGCTGAGAAAATGAGAGCAAGCGAGAGAGGAAGAAGAGCTAGCAGACGGGCGAGCTGGAAATGAGAGCGAGGGACGATGGGCACGGGCGGGCGAGCTAATATAGTCGGGGCTCGTCGTCCGTTCAAGGGACGAAGCGGCTGTCGTCTGTTCAACAGACGACGCGGCTGACCCCCTGTCAGCCGACAGCGCCCGTCGTCCGTTCAACCAACGACCGGGCCGACCCCTGGCAGCCGACAAACTGGTCGTCTTTTGAACAAAAGAAGACAACCTGGTCGTCTTTGCAAGAAAAAAAGACATGTTGGTCGTCTCGTGAACAGGCGACGGGGTTGTTTCGTCCGCCCAACGGACGACGGACAGACAGATTTGAAAATTTTCTGTTTTGCGTATTATTTGTGAAAATAAATAAAAAAAATGTATTATTTAAAAAAAAATAGCCTGCATTGCTGCTACGATACAAAATTACAAAGAGGTCTTTTTTAACAAACACACTGAGTAACCTAAACGTTGAAGATAAGGCCTCTTTTCTTAAAAAAGCCCTCTAGCATAAGAAAAGGAAAAACAATCAGGTGCTTGGGATTGGACACCTCTGCCACCGATCTCTGGCGACCTCAAAGCGATGAACACGCCGAAATAGTGGAGGTTTCTTGCTCGTGACACTCCCAAAGCCGGTGATGAAGCTCTGCCGCTGGCCATCTCACCCTTCCCGAGGACGAACCACTTGTCGAGAACGAGCTGTCGAGCTCCGACGCAGGGCTTCGAGAGAAGGGCCTCCAAAGGAGGTTTGATTCCTAGGTCGCCATTCGACCAGAAAGGGCAGCGGCCCAACGATATTCCGCCCCTATTAGACCACCATGAATCAACACCGACTGTAGCCACCAGCGGGGACCAATCCAAGCTACGCAGTCGCACCTCCATCAAGCCGCCACCACCACGATGGCATAGACGAAGCTGAGAAGCAGTCGTAGACCCGCACCGCCCCACCGAACACGAGCTCGCTCCCGAAGGATAGATCCCCAACCACTAGACAGCAGAGATGGAGCGCGTCGAACCGCTACACCCTCCCTCGCCTCCAAGGCCAGCCAAGGAAGGAGCGGGAACGCCTGTCTTCCGCGCAGCTCCCTCTCGCCACCATGGCCGGATAGGAGCTTCGCCGAAACTGCAACTCCACCACAACGGTGCTCCAAAATGGCTTTATTGAAGGAGAAGCCCTTCATCTCCACCTCCACCACATCTGGTTCTGACCATCGGAGATCCACCGTGAAGGATAAGAAGAACGAGCAGGTCAAGATATTGTCGGCGAGATCTCGATTTATCTCCATGGTAAAACGCCAAACAGCGGCAAGCAGCCGCAACCTAACACTACAAAGCAAAAGGAAACCTAAAACTACCCTGGAGCCATCCCCCGGCAGCCACTCACCAGCTAATCTAGAGAGGGTGCCATGGGAGAGGCCCGACTCACACGTGATGGCTCTCAGGAACTTTAGCAGTGGGGGAGGAAGAAAGAAGTAATCCTTTCTCGATTAGGTGTAGATAAAAAGGGGTAGAAACCCTGGTTCCATTAACTACAACCAAATTTGTCACAAGATTTTCCAACGAGGTGTGAACTCAACCAATTATGCTCATCCTTGAGCATCTCCACTCGGGGCCCTAAAACCCCCTAATGGGTTATCGGGAGCAACAACGTCCAAATTGACACTTAGCCTACTCTCCAAATTTTATTTGGCGCTGGTGTGGCCCGTTTTGTTTCGGCATCCCCAGACCCAACCCCACAGGGGACTAGCGTGGGAGACAGATGTCGTGTTTCTGGAGGGAAGGAGCGGAGAAGACGACGCGTTCGATCCGTGTATTTCTCTTCGCTTGCCACGCCCAGGTAATGGCGTTGTTGCCCGCTGATCAGCCTTTTGTAGGCGAGCAGCCGATGCGTCCTGTCCGCCATACCTCCCTCTTCGCCCGCCGCGCCCCCATTCAATGGTTGTCTCCCTTGCCTGGGCGTTAAAAACCCTTCTTCCCCGCTCCTTCGACGCATCGCAGCCTCCTCTCCAGTTGAAATAACATGTGGGCCCTCATGTGTGGTTTTGGTAATTAATGACAATCTTTATGGACTAATGTGTGTATTAAGTTGTACTTGTATGATTTGTTCATTGGCATCGCTTGGAGCATGTGTTGGCTTCAAGGTCGATGAAATGCGAAGAAGATATGTTTTGCAAGCTCAATATGCGCCATCTATAGAATATCTCATGTTTGATGCTTGCCAACCTCGGTGATCATGGATCGATGATGAGGAATTAAGAAAGGCGTTCCATCTTGAGAAGGGCAAGATCGTCTACATCGAGCTCAAGTGGAATGCTCAAGGCAAAGGTATAATCTTGATAGGTTTTCCCTTTTGCAAGTCTCATATTGTTAGTGGGAGACCGGGTTTAGGATAGATAGCCGTACTATCAAGAGGGGCTCTCGAATGAGTAACTCGATCACATCGTTCGGAGAGAGCTCAAACCTTTGCATACTTTCATCATCGTATTTGGTTGTTATTTGGTCTTATCCATGTGAGGATATAGAGCTTGTGGTAATCTCCATAACAAGCTCTTGTTCATCAAAATCGGATCCCTCTTTTATATCTTATTGCGATTTTGATCTATGCGGTTTTTCGGTTTCTCACAAAGTGAGGTATCTCACATTACTATACTTGATACATTCTCACTTGGTGATAACCAATATTTTCACATTTTATAGGGAATCTTATGTCGTCCTCTTTCCAACGCAATTGGAATCAAGTCGATCGGATTTACCAATCAAAAGTTATAGCCATTTGAATATCTGCTGGTCTTATTTCCTAGGTACCAAAATACGGTAGTACCGCATTTTAGTACCTAGCGCGGCAGAAGATTTTGTCAAGTTGCCAAAAGCCACTGCCGGGCTAGGTACCAAAAAGCGGTAGTACCTCATTTTAGTATCTAGCGCGGAAGAAGGTTTTTGATAAGTTGCCAAAAGCCACTACCGGGCTAGGTACCAAAAAGCGGTAGTACCGCATTTTAGTACCTAGCACGGCAGAAGGTTTTGATCTTGGAGGTTTTACCGGTTTGTATTTTAGAGATAGGTAAAACCTTCCATTATTTGGTTCTTACTCATGTGAGGATTTAGAGCTTGTGTTAATCTCCATGACAAGCTCTAGTTCATCGAAAACGGATTTCATATGCAATTACGTTTTCGATGTTGGAGGTTTTATCGGTTCGTCTTTTTGAGAGAGGTTAAAACTTTAATCATTTGGATCTATCCTCCCTTGCTGGACTATGATGTTTCTTTGCATGATGTTGTAGATGTTGTTGTCCTCTTCTAAACGAGCCCAAGATCATCGAAATCGGAGTCCGGATGCAAAAGTTATGGCTGTTTTCGTTCTGTGATGACCAGTAGTACCGGACCAGGATCCGGTAGTACCGGGGTCCGATAGTACCGCATTTTGGTACCAGGGAGAACAAAGAGAAACGTGTTTGGTGCCCCAGGAACCCCAGGGAATGTCCGATAGTGCCGGGAAAGTCCGGTAGTATCGGGAAAAAGTCTGGTAGTACCGAGAATCGTGTTTTTGGACTGCAACGGTTGGATTTTGGAGGGGCCTATATAAGGGGCCTTCTTCCCCAATGGTTCCTCAACTATTCTTGCAAGTTTTACCCTCCATTGTTGACCTTCTTGAGCTTGCTTCCCCTTAATCCCTCCTATGATTCAAGGTGGCAACGGGGCCGGGGATGACCGGGGATGACTACACCGTCCCCGCCCCAATCCCCGCCTATACCCATCCCCGCCAGTACCCGCCAGGCTATCGGGTGGAGAACGGCCCCCATCCCCGTCAATATCGGGTACCCGGTACCCGTCGGGGTCTCCATGGGGACCTCGATGCCAACACCAAGCAGGAAGTTCCCGATGCGTGAGAAAGCCACCGACGAGCTGATGTCGAGAAGGACGACATGGACGACGAGCTGATTCCAGCACGGGAGGACGCCGTCGATGGACTGCGGACGACGCGCTCTAGATGCTTCATCAATATGCTCTTACTTCCTTGCTGAGGACGGGATCGAGGGCGATCGACTTCCTGCTGCTCTCAGACGGACAGGGACTCACTCGCCCGAGGTCAGGGACGGAGAGGCCGAGGCAGCAACGCCGGTGTGTCCCGCGTGGGTGGGAAGTGAGAAGATCTGGGGGAGAGAGGTCGAAGATTTGAGAGAGGGAGTTGTGCCTGAAGGGTCGGCTGGAGGTGGGTAAAACAATCGAGTCAGTTTTAGGATTCCAACAGTACTACACCCCCATGACCCACATGTCAGATACATATCGGGTATCCATGGAGCCACCATGGGGCCAAATCGCCCCCCATCCCCGTACCCTCCAGCTAACGGGTACCCGCCCCGCCATCCCCATGGAGCGATAATGGCCCCCATCCCCACCACTGTCGGGCGAGATATCCACGGATACCCGTCCCCACGGGGAAAATTGCCAACTTGGCCTATGATTCTTGCATATTCTTGAGGGATTTGAAAGAGGAGATCTAGATCTACGATCCCACCAATCAATCTCTCCTCTAAGTGAGGGGAACATATTAGGATCTAGATTTTGGAGTCTTTTATGGATTTCCTCCATTGTTCTTTCTCTCTTATTCCCCTATAAGCTTTTGTAGTTTTGGTGGAATTTGGGAGAGAAGGATTTGAGCACTTCTTGTGTTTTTGCCATTGCATTTGGTGCATCGGTTTGAGTTCTCGGTGAGGATTTGGTGAGTGAAAGTTGAGAAGATTTTTACTCTTGGGTTCTTGGAACCCTAGACGGTTTGTTGTGTTGCAGGTTGAGGCCTTGGTGGCGTTTGTTGGGATCCTCCAATTAAGTTGTAGATAAGTGCCCCAACCTTGTGGCCTCTGTGGCGTTTGTTCGGAGCCTCCAATTAAGTTGTGGAGAAGTGCCCCAACCTTGAGAGGTTCCGGTTGCCACCGAGAAGTGCACCGATAGTGGAAGCATGGATCGATCCCATTGGGGTGAGATTCACCGGAGAATAAGGGAGGCCTTTTATGGTGTAGGTGGTTAGATACCACCCCCTCTCCAAACGAGAAGTACTCCATGTTGGGAGGAACTCGGTAAAATATCGTCGTCCCCGCGTGCCTCGGCTATCTCTATACCCGAGCTCTTACTTATGCACTTTACTTTGTGATAGCCCTCGTGCTTGAAGTATATATCTTGCTATCACATAGTTGTTTGTCTTGCTTAGCATAAGTTGTTGGTGCACATAGGTGAATCGTAGATTGTTTTAGGTTTTGTGCTTGACAAAGTAAACACTAGTTTAATTCCGCCTTTGTCGAGCCACTCTCGGAAAAGTTTTAATCGCCTATTCACCCCCTCTAGGCGACATCTGTATCCTTTCACCCGTCTTTCCCAACCACCCACCCGTCGACCATGGAGAGGTTTCTCGGAGATGGCGCCGCCGCGATCGACGCTCTCTACGCGTCCACGAGGCACGGGCGTTGTGGGAGGCAGGCTACCCAGCGTCGTCAGATAAGCGGTGCCCTCACCATTGGGTCCTTAGCACCGACGCCTAGGCCTGCTCATCGACCTATAGGGCGACGGCTATAGGGCGACAACTCGGGCTGGGGCGGCCATGGTGGCGATGCGGGCCAAGGCTGCAGCACCATGCCACCTCTGAAGCAGGAGCCTAGAGACGACGATGACTATGCGATGGCGATTTATCGTCGCCTTGGACTTGTCGGGCGTGGCCAGGGCTGCTACTAGATTATGTTTTTTCCAAATTTTGCACAAACATGTTAGAACTGCTGTGAAATCTAGAGTATTTTCATATTTGCATGAATTTCTAAATTTTTGAATATTTTGTATGCGGGCACGATTGGAAGCCAGCCCCTCCCCCCCCCACCCCCCCGCCCAAATCGCGAACCATTCCCCCCTCCTTAGACCTAAAATCGAGCCGCGCTAGATGCCTTTTGCAGGCCTAAAATCGACCTGGCAATCTCTTGGCACCAACGATTCCCCAAATCTGATGGGTAACTCCCATAGTCTTTGCGACCAGCCCCGCCAATGATGTATTTATATTCATACAATCCGCAGCAGTTTCCCACATAGATGATCTAGCTGCATCAGATTAACATCCATTAAGCTCAAATGTTTGTCCAAACACAAAGGTCGCCAGGTTCTAAGTAACCGTTCTTCGCAAAATTTCCTCGACACCTGCCAACTTTGTCCCTAGAGGCACACTTCACTACGAGATGACCATATGGTCCATAAGACAGCTGAAGCAAACATAATAAGAACAGAGTTCTTATTCTCACTTAACCACCATCTAGCAAGAGTATCTCAGATATATACAGATTCAAGGAATGTATGTCTGGTAGTTTCATGTTCATTGCAAAATAAAGAAGAAGCATCATTTGTATTTCTTATTTTACCAAGGCTATCTCTTGTTAACCACCTATTATTTGCTAACAACTACAAGAAAATGTAATGTGAGGAGGAATATGCAATTTCCAACCACGGCTAGAGTATGTATAGGAACAATCCCACCATTATTCACCATCCCATTAGACCCAAAGGGGTGAAACAACCAAACTAGGAAATACTCGTTGTCATTTATGTGAAAAGTTTTCATCTACTCGACTAACTTAAGCCATCGCTCGAATAGGAAAGGGAACACAGTTCTCCTAAAGGTGAATTTCAAATCGAAGCCATCCTAGAAATGAGCTACTATAGCATGTTGCTCATTAATAATCGAGTATAAATCCCTCAAAAGAGAATAGTGACCTATCCATGTATCTTCCCAAAATAAAACCTTTTGTCATTACCCACATTCCACATGTACCCAATTTTAGCTGTAGAGGCAGCCCACATCACCCCTTTACAAAAGGGGAGCAATCGAAAGGACTGGCTCTAAGTAGATTAGTAGAGAGAGATCATATTTATAATAAAAAATTAGCTTTCAAAAAGATTTATCAAGGCCATATCTCCTAGTCCATGAAGCCAGAAGACAAAAATTAAAGTCCATATATTTTGAATTCCCAACCCTCCAATTTTTTTTGAGAAACAAGGTCCCAATTTGCAAAATGGTATTTGTGAACCCCCCCCCCCCCCCCCACATTATCCAAGAATAACTGTTCCATTTGAGAATTTATTTCTTCAATGGCCCACTTTGGAAATTTAAGAAACGAAAGAAAATACATTGGAATGCTAGCAATACATGATAAGCCTCCCTCTATAAGAGAGAAGCTTACAACTCCAGTTTGCAATCTACTTGCTAATTTTATCAATGATTGGTTGCAAATATTCTTTTCTTAATTTGGAAAAGTGTAAAGGAACACCAAGTTAAGTAAAAGGAAATTCATATTTTTTTTCTAGCCAAAGATCTATGCAAACAAATTGGCCTCTTCCTCATCCACATTAATTGTCAACAGATCACTTTTATGATAATTGGTATGCATGCCAAACATTTGTTTGAAAAAAGTTAACAACCATTTCAAATTTCTAGCCATATGAATATCTTTTTCAAGGAAAATAATGGTGTCATCAACATATTAAATGTTGATAACACTACCTGGAATAGCATGAGAGATCAGACCAGCAATCAAATGGTTATTAGCAGCTTTATATAAAATCTGTTGGAATTATGCCCTAGAGGCAATAATAAAGATGTTATTGTTATAAATCTTGTTCATGATAAAGTTTATATTCCATGCTAGAATTGTATTAAGCGGAAACTTTGATACTTGTGTGGTTTATGAACAAACACCGTGTCCCTAGTACGAATCTATGGACTAGCTCATTGATTAATGATGGTTAAGGTTTCCTAACCATAGACATGAGTTGTCGATTAATAATGAGATCATGTCATTAAGAGAATGATATGATGGACATACCCAAATCAAGCAGATCAATTAGATCGTGTCATCGTGTTCATCTTTGCAAAGCTTTTTCCTATGTCAAATATTGTATTCCTTAGACCATGAGATAATGCAACTCCCTGGTATCGGAAGAAAGCTTTGAGGTCATCAAACGTCATCCTATGTGAGGGTGATCATAAAGGTGTCTCTCAGGTGATCGGAAAGTACCTGTTGGGTTGTATGTATCGAGATGGAATTTGTCCCTCCCGAGTCGGAGAGATATACTTCGGGCCCACTCGGTAATCGATATTAACACCGCTTGCAAGCACGTGGTTAAGGAGTTAATCACAAAGTGATATCGGATTACGGAACGAGTAAAGTACTTGCTGTGAACGAGATTGAACTAGGTATGTCGATACCAACGATCGAATCTCGGGCAAGTAAAATATCACGTGACGAAGGGAATACATATATGGGATTAATTGAATCCTAGCATCGTGGTTCATCCGATATGATCATCGATGAATATGTGGGAGTCAATATGTGTTTCCAGATCCCGCTGTTAATTATTGATAGAAGATCATGTCTGCATATTCTCGAACCCGTAGGGTCACACACTTAACGTGCCTCGATGCTAGGATAGAATGGATAATTAGTTTATGAGTTTTTTGTTCGAAGTCTCGGATGAGATCCAGGACATCACGAGAGGTTCCAGAATGGTATGGAGAATAAGATTCATATAAAGGAATGCAGTTTTTGGATTTCGGAATCGTTTCGGAGTATTCGGTATTGTACCGAAAGGTTCTAGAAGCTTCCGGAGTGGGACCAACATGGCCCCACTTGTCGGACGACTGCGTGGGCCTAAGAGGGGGTGCCCTGGCCGCTTTGGGCCAGGGGCACAAGGCCCCATAGGCCCAGCCGGCCAAACCCTAGGGAACCCTTCTAGAAGGAGGGGGAAACTTGCCCCCCACTCCAACCCTTGGGGCCGCCGCCCTAGGGATTGGAGGAGGGGCCAAGGGGGCCGGCCAGCCCCCTATATAAGGTGGGAAGGGGCGCACCCCTCCCCCCACTCCTTCAACCCTAGCCGCCATCCTGCTGCCCTCCACCTCTCTCTCTCTCCCGACTGCGCGTAGGCGAAGCCCTACGGCAGAAACTCTCCACCATAGCACCACGCCGTCGTGCTGCAGATCCAATACATCTCTCCACCCCACTTGCTGCACCAAGGAAGGAGGAGACGTCGCGGCACCATACGTGTGCATCTCTCGGAGGCGCCGTCACTTGCGGCGTTGGATCGGATCGGATCACGAGGAGGAGAAGGCTAGTTCGACTACATCACCCACGTTCTGTTGAACGTTTCTGTTGTGCGATTTCTTCAAGGGTATGAAGATCTCATCTATCTCTCTCGTTGATTGCATCTCTTAGATTAGATCTTGGCTTTCTTGTTCGCATCCGTAGAATTTTTTTGATTTACTATGCTGCGAAAACCTTCAGTGGTATCAGAGCTAGATCTATGTGTAGATGTGTTTCACGAGTAGAACGCAACATGCTTGTTGTGGGCGTTGATGTTTTCTATTGCAAGCCTCTTGTTGTGTATTTATTATGGAGCGACATAGTGAGATCGAATCGGTCCAGGCCAACTTTACGCGACCTCGTTCGCGAGACCGGCTCCGCACTTGACGTGTGGCTTGTTCCACACATGCGGCTGGTGGATGCCAGTTTCTCTCACTATAGTAGTCATGGGATTTACACCGGATGTTGGAAACCATAATATCACCGTTGTGGCTTTCCGTAGGTAAGAATCATTCTTAGCTTGTTACTCCCATAAGCCACGTAAAACATGCAACAACAAAGTAGAGGCGTCTAACTTGTTTTTGCATGGAGTGTTTTGTGATATGGTATGGACCAAGACATGATGTGTATGATATATGTGATGATCATGTTTTGTAATATTTCACGACTTGCATGTTGATGAGTACACAACCGGCAGGATCCATATGGTTGTCTTTATAATTGTGTATGACCTATGTGTCAACTTCTTATACGCCATGTAATAGCTTTACTTTATCGCTAAGTAGTTAGCAATAGTTGTAGTTGCTATTCGTGGTGGAGGCAATCATGGTGGAGTGATGGAGATAATGCTGGTGCGCACAAGATGGAGATCATTTCACGGAGATTGGCTATACCATGTCACATAAAATTATATGCATGTGATGTTTATCCTTTTATGTATCTTATTATGCTTAGATCGCGACGGTAGCATTATAAGATGATTCCTCACTTAAAGATCAAGATAAAATTGTGTTCTCCCCATGTATGCACCGTTGCAAAAGTTCGTCGTGTTCAAGCACCTCGTGATGATCGGGTGCTATAAAATCTACGTTCACATACAACGGGTGCAAGCCAGTTTTGCACACGCGGAAATACTTGGGTTTGACTTGACGAGCCTAGCATGTACGGACATGGCCTCGGAACACACGAACCGAAAGGTTAAGCATGAGTCATATGAATGATATGATCGACACTTTGTTGTCCACCATTGAAACCACATCTCTTCTCGTGAAGATCGGATTAGGTGTGGTGAATTTGGATCGTGTTCACTAAACAACTTGAGGGATGTTGAATTTAGTGGGAGTTCATCTAGTAATTTGATTAAGTTGAACTAGTTATCATGAACATAGTCTAAATTGTATTTGCAAATTTTGTAGATCAAATGACTAAGTTAAACTTCAACTTCAACGTTTTTGCTGAGAAAGAAAAGCTTAAGAACAATGGGTCTAACTTTACCAACTAGTTTCGCAATCTGAGAATCATTCTCGCTAGCGGACAAAAGGACTATGTCCTTGAGAAAGCACTAGGTGACGCCCCTTCTATTGATGCGCCGGCTGATGAAAAAGTTGTTTATCAGTCGCGCAAAGATGATTATGGAGTGATTAAGAGTACCATGTTGTTTTCTATGGAATCGGACCTTCAAAATCATTTTGAGGAGTTCGCCAGGCCCTTTGAGATACTTGAGGAAGTGAAAACCATGTTTCAGACTCAGGCCCGTTCTGAGAGATATGAGATCTCTGAGAAGTTCTTTAACTGCAAGATGGAGGAAGGGAGTTCCGTTAGTGAGCACGCCATTAAGATGTCGGGCTACACTCAATGTCTTGAGCAATTGGACTGCAAGATTCCAGAAGAGCTCAAGATTGACAGAGTTCTGCAATCACCCCCTCCTAGCTACAAAGGTTTTGTAGTTACTCACAATCAAATTGGTTCCACTGATACGATCACTGAGCTCTTCGCTAAGCTGAAAGCTGCGGAGGTGGACATCAAGAAATATAATCATGTGTTGATGGTCAACAAGACCCCTAGCTTTAAGAAAGGTAAGGGTGCAAAGAAATCCTTCAAGAAAGGCAGCGGCAAGCGCGTTGCCCCTGCTGAGAAGAAGCTCAAGTCTGGACCTAAGCCGGACACTGAGTGCTTCTATTGCAAGGAAAAGGGTCACTGGAAGCACAACTGTCCGAAGTACTTAGCGGACAAGAAGGCTGGCACCATTAAAGGTATATTTGATATACATGTTATTGATGTTTACCTTACTAGCGCTCATTGTAGTGCCTGAGTATTTGATACTGGTTCAGTTGCTAATATTTGTAACTCGAAACAGGAGCTACGGAATAGACGGCGGCTAACAAGGGATGAGGTGAAGATGTGCGTTGGCAATGGATCAAGAGTTGATGTGATGGCCGTCGGCACGCTCTCCTTAGTTTTACCTTCGGGATTAGTTTTAAACCTTAATAAGTGTTATTATGTGTCTGTGTCGAGCATGAACATCATATCTAGATCGTGTTTATTGCAAGACGGTTATTCATTTAAATCGGAGAATAATGGTTGTTCTATTTACATGAATAACATCTTTTATGGTCATGCATCTGTTGTGAATGGTTTATTTCTTTTGAATCTCGAAAGCAATGAAACACACATCCATAACATTGAGGCTAAGAGATGCAAAGTAGATAGTGATAATTCAACTTATTTGTGGCACTGCCGTCTAGGTCATATTGGTGTAAAACGCATAAAGAAACTCCATTCTGATGGACTTTTGGAGTCTCTTGATTTTGAATCATTTGACACGTGCGAGCCGTGCCTCATGGGCAAGATGATAAAAACCCCGTTGTCCGGAATAATGGAGCGAGCAACGGACTTGTTGGAAATCATACATACCGATGTATGCGGACCAATGAGTGTTTCGACGCGCGGTGGATATCGCTATTTTCTCACTTTTACTGATGACTTAAGTAGATATGGGTATATCTATTTAATGAAACATAAATATGAAACGTTTGAAAAGTTCAAAGAATTTCAGAACGAAGTGGAAAACCATCGTAACAGGAAAATTAAATTTCTACGATCCGATCGTGGAGGTGAATATTTGAGTTATGATTTTCTCACGCATCTTAAAGCAAGCGGAATCGTTTCGCAACTCACGCCACCCGGAACACCACATCGCAATGGTGTGTCTGAACGCCGGAATCAAACTCTATTAGATATGGTGCGATCAATGATGTCTCTTACGGATTTGCCATTATCATTTTGGGGTTATGCATTAGAAACCGCTGCATTCACTTTAAATAGGGCTCCATCTAAATCCGTTGAGACGACACCGTATGAACTGTGGTTTGGTGCTAAACCTAAGTTGTCGTTTCTTAAAGTTTGGGGATGCGAAGCTTACTTCAAGAAGTTGATGCCGAACAAGCTCGAACCCAAAGCGGAGAAATGCGTCTTCATAGGATACCCTAAGGAAACGATTGGGTATACCTTCTACCATAGATCCGAAGGCAAAGTGTTTGTTGCAAAGAACGGATCCTTTCTTGAGAAGGAGTTTCTCTCGAAAGAAGTGAGTGGGAGGAAGGTAGAGCTAGACGAGGTTACTGAAGCTTCTCTCGAGTTGGAGAGTAGCGCAACACCTGAAATTGTTCCAGTGCCGTCTGCACCAACAAGAGAGGAAGCTAATAACGAGGATCATGAAACTTTGAACGATGCTACTACTGAACTTCGCAGGTCAACAAGGTCGCGTTCCACTCCTGAATGGTACAACAACCCTGTCTTAACCGTCTTGTTAGTAGACAACAGTGAACCTGCGAACTATGAGGAAGCAATGATGAGCCCAGACTCTGAGAAATGGCGAGAGACCATGAAATCCGAATTGGGGTCCATGAGCGAAAACCAAGTATGGACTTTGGTGGACCCTCCTAGCGACCGTAAGGCCGTTGAGTGCAAATGGATTTTCAAGAAGAAAACGGACGCGGATGGTAATGTTACTGTCTATAAAGCTCGGCTTGTCGCAAAAGGGTTTCGGCAAGTTCAAGGTGTTGACTATGATGAGACTTTCTTTCCCGTAGCGATGTTTAAGTCCATTCAAATTTTATTAGCAATTGTTGCGTTTCATGATTATGAAATATGGCAGATTGATGTCAAGACCGTGTTCCTCAATGGCAACATTGATGAAGAGTTGTATATGATACAACCCGAAGGTTTTGTCAATCCTAAGGATGCTGATAAGGTGTGCAAACTTCAGCGTTCCATTTATGGACTGAAACAAGCATCTCGGAGTTGGAACCTTCGTTTTGATCAAGTGATCAAGAGCTTTGGATTTGTTCCAAATTGCTACGAAGCTTGTATCTATAAGAAAGTGAGTGGGATCTCAGTGACATTTTTAGTACTATATGTGGATGACATATTGATTATTGGAAATGACATTGATATGCTTAACGATGTGAAGAGTTATTTGAACAAATGTTTTTCAATGAAAGACCTAGGAGAAGCTGCTTATATATTAGGCATCAAAATCTATAGAGATATACAAAGACGCCTAATAGCTTTAAGCCAAAGTACATATCTAGACAAAGTTCTGAAAAGGTTCATAATGGATAAAGCAAAGAAAGGTTCATTGCCCATGTTGTCAGGTAAGATATTGAGAAAGGCTCAGTGTCCAGCTACGGTAAACGATAGAAAAACTATGAGCAAAATGCCATATGCCTCGGCCATAGGTTCTATCATGTATGCCATGCCGTGTACTAGACCGGATGTGTCCAATGATCTTAGTTTGACGAGAAGATACCAAAGTGATCCAGGAGTGGAACACTGGACAGCGGTAAAGAACATCCTAAAGTATTTAAATAGGACTAAAGAAATGTTCTTGGTCTATGGAGGTGATGAGCAGCTCGTCGTAAAAGGTTACGCCAACGCTAGTTTCGACACCGACCCGGATGATTCTAAATCTCAGACAGGATACGTTTATATTTTGAATGGAGGAGCTGTGAGCTGGAGAAGCTGCAAGCAAAGTGTGATCACGGGATCTACAGTAGAATCGGAATACATGGATGCTTTAGAAGCGTCAAGTGAAGGAGTTTGGATCAGGAACTTCATCACTGAGCTTGGTGAGGTTCCAAGTGCCTTGGACCCACTGGAGATATTGTGCGACAACACTGGCGCCATAGCACTGGCTAAGGAACCAAGATATCATCCAAAGACCAAGCACATCAACCGCCATTTTCATATAATTCGAGATTATATAACAGATGGAGATCTGAAGATTAGCAAAGTACATACGGATCTGAATGTCGCAGATCCGTTGACTAAACCTCTTCCACAAGCAAAACATGATCATCACCTTAATGCCATGGGTGTTAGATTGTTGCCAGATGTAAACTAGATTATTGACTCTAGTGCAAGTGGGAGACTATTGGAATTATGCCCTAGAGGCAATAATAAAGATGTTATTGTTATAATTCTTGTTCATGATAAAGTTTATATTCCATGCTAGAATTGTATTAAGCGGAAACTTTGATACTTGTGTGGTTTATGAACAAACACCGTGTCCCTAGTACGCCTCTATGGACTAGCTCATTGATTAATGATGGGTTAAGGTTTCCTAACCATAGACATGAGTTGTTGATTAATAATGAGATCATGTCATTAGGAGAATGATATGATGGACAGACCCAAATCAAGCAGAGCAATTAGATCGTGTCATCGTGTTCATCTTTGCGAAGCTTTTTCCTATGTCAAATATTGTATTCCTTAGACCATGAGATAATGCAACTCCCTGGTATTGGAAGAAAGCTTTGAGGTCATCAAACGTCATCCTATGTGAGGGTGATCATAAAGGTGTCTCTTAGGTGATCGGAAAGTACCTGTTGGGTTGTATGTATCGAGATGGAATTTGTCCCTCCCGAGTCGGAGAGATATACTTCGGGCCCACTCGGTAATCGATATCAACACCGCTTGCAAGTACGTGGTTAAGGAGTTAATCACAAAGTGATATCGGATTACGGAACGAGTAAAGTACTTGCTGTGAACGAGATTGAACTAGGTATGTCGATACCAACGATCGAATCTCGGGCAAGTAAAATATCACGTGACGAAGGGAATACATATATGGGATTAATTGAATCCTGACATCGTGGTTCATCCGATATGATCATCGATGAATATGTGGGAGTCAATATGGGTTTCCAGATCCCGCTGTTGATTATTGATAGAAGATCATGTCTGCATATTCTCGAACCCGTAGGGTCACACACTTAACGTGCCTCGACACTAGGATAGAATGGATAATTGGTTTATGAGTTTTTTGTTCGGAGTCTCGGATGAGATCCAGGACATCACGAGAGGTTCCGGAATGGTCCGGAGAATAAGATTCATATAAAGGAATGCAGTTTTTGGATTTCAGAATCATTTCGGAGTATTCGGTATTGTACCGGAAGGTTCTAGAAGATTCTAGAGTGGTACCAACGTGTCCCCACTTGTAGGAGGGCTGCATGGGCCTAAGAGGGAGTGCCCTGGCCGCTTTGGTCCAGGGGCACAAGGCCCCATAGGCCCAGCCGGCCAAACCCTAGGGGAAACCCTAGGGAACCCTTCTAGAAGGAGGGGGGAAACTTGCCCCCCACTCCAACCCTTGGGGCTGCCGCCCTAGGGCTTGGAGGAGGGGCCAAGGGGGCCGGACAGCCCCTATATAAGGTGGGCAGTGGTGCACCCCTCCCCCCCACTCCTTCAACTCTAGCCGCCATCCTGGTGCCCTCCACCTCTCTCTCTCTCTCCTGATTGCGCGTAGGCGAAGCCCTACCGCAGAAACTCTCCACCATAGCACCACGCCGTCGTGCTGCAGATCCAATCCATCTCTCCACCCCACTTGCTGGACCAAGGAAGGAGGAGACATCGCGGCACCGTACGTGTGCATCTCTCGGAGGCGCCGTCACTTGCGGCGTTGGATCGGATCGGATCGCGAGGAGGAGAAGTCTAGTTCGACTACATCACCCACGTTCTTCTGAATGTTTCCGCTGTGCGATTTCTTCAAGGGTATGAATATCTCATCTATATCTCTCATTGATTGCATCTTCTAGATTAGATCTTGGCTTTCTTGTTCGCATCCGTAGAATTTTTTTGATTTACTATGCTGTGAAAACCTTCAAAATCTTAGTGAAAACATTCGCAACAAGGTTAAACAAGATCGGAGAAAGGGTTTCTCCCTGTTTAAGACCTTTTCCAGCAACAAAATAATTGCTATTCACACCATTAATCCTCACACAAAAGGATTCATGATGCAAAGTCGATTTAACTAACCTTCTAAACATAGGACTAAAATTCTGGATTCAACCATTTTGTCTAAAAATCCCAGTCAAATCCTATTGTACGCTTTCTCGTTATCTAGTTTCAAAACCAGACCCATAAGTTTTTTGAGTGCACCTCATGTATCACTTCGTGAGCAGCTACCACGTTTTCCAGGATATATCTACTCTCAAAGAACGCTGTCATTTTTAGCTATAATTATGTGACCAATAGGAGCAATCCTGTTGGTCATAGATTTAGTGATTACTTTTAGTTACCAAGACTAATAGGCTTTAGTTTCTTCATATCTCTAGCTTCTTGTTCTTTAGGAATCAAAGTTATAATAACATAGTTGATTCTGGCCATATCTAAGGTACCATTCTCAAAATCTCTCACTAAATCTATGAAATCAAATTTAATCACCTCTCAAAATTTCTAATAAAATAAAAGGAAAAGCCATCTGGGCTGGGCCGGGAGCAACAACTGCATATGAGCCCATAATGGCATTTACTATGTCTCTTCTACATTAAAGGGAGCATCTAGAAGCGCAATCTCCTCATCGGTGAGATGATTTTGCTCATCCAAAAGTCGCCATATAAGGACATGACTGCTGTGTCTTCTTTAGAGAAGAGATTTCTATAAAAGTCAGTCACAACTTTAAGCATGGCAGTAGTTGTTTTGATAGGCCCATCAGGTCCATCAAGAACAGCTAAATAGCGCAACTTTCCATTGATTAATATTGTGGAGAGTAACATGGTTCGTAGGGGAGGTACTATTGTGGAGAGTAGTTGTTTAGGGCGCCAGCTATGGTAGCTCCGCTCGCAACCTTCTCTTCGTGGGCCGTTTCCAAAATAGTCCAAACTAACAAGTATATTGTTTTTGGCTTTTCTGAATTTAAATATTTTCTGAGTTTGAATAGTTTTAAAATTTAAACAGCTTCTGTAGCTATTTAAAATGTTGAAATTTGTTTGAATTTTGAAATTAATTCAAAATAAAAACTGTCCAGCTCTGAAAATTGTTCATATTCAAAAATGTTCAGCAAACACAAAAAAGAGAAAAAACAGTAAATAAAAAAACTATAAAATAAAAAGAGAAAAGAAACACAAAAATTAAAAACATTAAATGGGCCGGCCCAACACATGGTCCACCTAAGCGAAACACGCGTTGGGCAATAAATAACATTCACCTGGTTCATAGGGAGACCAATCCAGGTAGCCAAAAACAAAACAAAAAAAAAACTAAGACAAATAGCTACTGGCCATTTCATAATAAAAATGTTTTAGTTTTGTGAAAACTAGCATGGTGGCCCTCGAGAATGCGAGGGCATCAACTTTGGTACATCAAAAATGAGAAATATTCATTTCGAATCTTATATATCTATTTGCTTTCTCCTATTTACCTCTTTCATTGCAAAATATACGGTATTTCAAACATGGATATACATATAGTGGTAAGAAATAATAGAAAGCAATGTGATTTTTAGGAGAAATGCAATAATACTATTTTTTCTGAACAACCTATTTTCTAAATAAACATGGAGGAATCATATTTACGTTTTCATCCCTTTCGAGGATATGAAGCAGTAATTCATATTTCAACAACTTTTTTTATTAGTGCTCTTTCTATATTTCCCCTTGATAGATCCCCATGGTCATAAAAATGAGCCCCTATATTCTTTCAACAGATAAAATGTATTTTGATGTTGATCCCTTGTTCCAAAACAATTGCCCTAATTTATTTCCATCCCAATAAAGGAATTATAAGTTAACAAATGAATTTTTATGCATGATTACATATCTAAATATATGTGTATATCACTGAATACCATTGTATCCACTAAAGAAATAACATACCATCTACCCTTGTTTGCACAAAAAATAAGGGTACACTAACATATTCTCTTTTGTATCTGACTTAGTTCATCGCAATGCACGAGAATATTTTTTAGTTTTGTGAAAGTGCATGAGAATTGACTTTTCATGGAATATTCACATTATATGATTGAAACATACATTTTGAAAAAAATTATCAAAGTTGGTTTATTGGTGAAAAGATTGACCAAATTTCTATAAGTTTATAAGATATTTATAGTATAATTTACTTTCTGCTCCATATTAATTGATTCAACTTTGGTATGCATGTATCAAGATACCAAAATGCGTCGTATCTAGACGATGCTAAGTCAATTAATTTGGAACCCACGGATTAGTAAATAAGAGTCAAAATGGTTGTTATATTTCACCATGTTAAATTATTTTCTTACAAACAATATTCTATCATAAACAGTTAGTAGGTAATATTCTGGAAATACATGTTTATGTATTAAAGAACTACTAAAATCTTGTTAACAACATATCTTAGAAATAAAATTCTAATTTACTTGGACTATAAAGTTAACGTAGTTCAAAAATATTACTGACACAAAACAATCATGCGCGACATGTTTACCCAAGCATATAAATTTTGACAAACAATACTATTTTATTTCTATAATTATGTACCAAGCTTTTGTCATAATGGTACTAATTATTTGGATTATCTTCAATTGCAAGAGGCATAGAGTACGGTCCCGTACATCTATGTAACATATGTTCTTTTGAAACAAACGATGATCACATTACATTTGATTTTTTACGTGCACAAAATAACTTGTGCTAATGAACAAAGTGTACCATGGTCATTGGCCAGCTTCTACTCCAACTTCTGCAGTCGAGCATAATTTGATGCATGGCAGCGTGGCTAACGACGTCATATTTGCATGCTTAAACAACTACCCACAATAAGTTCTATAGAAAGTCGGTGAGCCGATGAATTCATGCGAGACTTTGAAGATGACCTCTGCGTCCATCGGCTAGACCGACCAACAATTTGTTTCTTAGAAACAGATAGTTGAGGCAAACTCATTAGTATGATTAGCCAACCTTATTCATGTGGTTCTTGGATGGGCTTCACCAAGACACCAAGATCGTACCATGATGTCACGCCATCAAACGTTTTTTGTCGAACCGCCAATGTATTGGTGGATTATCCATAGTTTGGCCAATCCATTTTTTGGATGATCGTGGCATTCTATTAGACTTGTATCAGCTCAGATTAATCCTGATTCAAATGAAATACACCTCACGTCTATACTCTCTGATTGTTTTTGTGTTAGTGGATACAAATTTCAATGGTTCTGTTTTTTCCTCCGTGAATACTAACTGGAAATCAACAACACGTTCTCTTCAATATAGCTCTTTTTTTCCCTCTAGAGTCCTAAGCAGCCACGTACGTTCAATTGTCCGTGAGTTTATTTACTTTTAGAGTCTTACTAGTTCAATGCCCGTGCGTTGCCATGGTCCCTTGCCTTTTTTTCTTATCATATGTAAACACAATTTATGTGTATTAAAAAAGATTCTACTTCGTTTATAAAATGTATATGATTAAAACAAACATCATATGTATAGGAAGCACCTGGATAGTAAACACAACTCATGTATATAGAAACAAAGATACACCAAGTATTAAAAAGATTCTACTCCGTCCATAAAATGTATAGAATTAAAACGAACATTGTATGCACAGGAACTACCTGGATAGGAAACACAATTCATGTGTATAGAAACAAAGAGGCACTAAGTATCTCTTATTGACCAAGATTTAATTTTCATTGTATCCTGAAGACAACTTCAAGTAGCAATATTAAAATATCTTAATCTTAAGAACAAATAAATGACACTTTAGTAGATAGGAAACATGGTTCAAATTATAGAAATAGTCCAAGTTTAGATTTTTCCAGGAGATAATAATTTGTGTTGCTGGTGGGAATATAAAAGATAAACTGTTCCTTCCTAGCAAAATTATCAATTTTACTTGCACAAAAGGACAATGTGATATATGAAGGAATTAAATATATAGGATATAAAATCATAATCCATGCTCGCCTAGAACTGAAAGTCTAGTCTCCAAAACTAACATGTAATGCATTGCCACGATTTTTTTTTCTAATGACAACATATATTATATATATTCTGTCCGAGAGGTGGCTTCGTTTGGATTGAGGTGGCAACACAGTGTAATCTACTGAGGTATCCATGCTCAGGCATCATAATACTGAAGTTTAGGCAGTGGTTTTGGAAATACCGAGTAGCCAAACGAAGTCACCTCTCGGACAGAAAATATGTTGTAATATAATACATATATTTTATCTTTTTTTCTAGTGACAACATGTTAATAATCATTTGTGCAAGCGTGGTGTCTCAATTGTCATAACAGTGAAGTTAGAAGAAATGTATAATGTATATATCCATTTAAGCCGACGACTACATCTACAAAATTCTAGCACGCTTTGAGCAATATATCGGCTAGCAGCCTTTAAGAAATATATTAGGGAAGGCTTTCAATTTTCTTTTAACCATCAGGGGAAATGCACGGAGAGAAGCATGAGTACTAACCTGGAGCATCCTAGCGTCAGCCAACGCTAAAAACTCTGCCTTTCCTGAGGCAAGTTAACGACGAGCGGTATCACAAATCTAGGAGAGAATTGGATTGAGGTGATTATGGAGAGGCAAATCCATAGTCTAAGAGCATCTCCACTTGGCCAAACCCAGGCCGAAATTCGGACTAAACTTTGGCTGGACGGCGCAAGTTTTCAGCCTGGATACGCTCAGTTTCCCACTCGCGTACCAGGCCGAGTTTCCGGGTCGCCTGTTTCCGCTCGAATTCGGCTCAAATTCGGCTCAAGTTCGTCCAAATTTCGGCATAGTTCGTCATACGACGAATACAGAACACTTTAAGACCGAAATTTTAAAGAGAGTTCGGCGTAATGTAATAGTTCGGCCTGCAATAAAAGTACAACATAGAAAATGGCTTTTTGGTGCGACGAAAAGGAAAACTTCCTCCTGCAACATTGTTCGCCATCCCATGATGCATGTGTATGCATAATATGGACACATTATCACAAACTATGCCTTGATTCTAGCCATAACATTGGTCATTTGACCCGAAAGCCAAAAAACCTCAAATGAGATAGGTTATTTTGTGAAGGGTTTTTTGAGACATAATCAATATATCAACTTTGCTATTTTTCTTTATAAATATGTCATATAATATGACACCACGCGAAGGTTTCGCATTGTTTCGATCGTTTTTGATTTTTTTATGTCCGTTTTAAACTATCGTCAAACTTTGTCGAACGGCGGACATAAAGATTCTGAGCTCGGGGCAGAGTCTCGCTAAAATTTCATTAGATCTTTGATAAAATAGCATATTGTGAACCTAAAAATGATTTTTGTAAAAAAACATGAGCATCAGATCATGTACCTGTAGTTCATATTTGACCCACTTCCTGCCGAATCGGCAGGAATTTGTCTTTTTCACCAAAGGTGGACGGAAAGGTTTCGGATTCCCCTGTGTACCGTTTATTGTTACACCGCTTTTTGGTGCGACGAAAAGGAAAACTTCCTCCTGCAACATTGTTCGCCATCCCATGATGCATGTGTATGCACAATATGGGCACATTATCACAAACTATGCCTTGATTCTAGTCATAACATTGGTCATTTGATCCGAAAGTCAAGAAACCTCGAATGAGATAGGTCATTTTGTGAAGGTTTATTTGAGACATAATCAATATACCAAGTTTGATATTTTCCTTCTAACTATGTCACATAATATAACACCACGCGAAGGTTTCGCATTGTTTCAATCGTTTTTGAATTTTCTATGCCCGTTTTAAACTATATATAATGTTTTATGTTTTACTTAATTTTTATTTATAAATGTGTAATATTTGAGTGTAGATAGATAGGTCTTATTTTTCTGCAAATTTTGATATATTATTTGTATTTTTACGAATTAGAATGATTTAGTTATGATTTTTCAAAGTTTAATGAGATAAAATAAAAAATAGCTACGCCGAGGACAGCCGTCGGCGTAGCATAGAATATGCCGAGGGCAATTTTACGCCGACGGCTGCTTGGCGGGGCTGGCCTGGACGATGGCTACGCCGACGGCCCCGACGTTTGGCCGTCGGCGTAGCTTCCCATGCCTGTAGTGCAAGTACTAAAGGACAACACACCCCACCCCAACGGCCCAATGCTCCTCCTCTTCACCTGAAAGTGCATGGATTATTTCAAATAATTCGACAAAAATAAATTTAGCATCTTCTGATTGTAAATGATCACCCGTCCGTACATCTAAGATGTACTTCATGAGAGGTAGAAACTACAATGCCTATGATTGGAATAAGAGGCATTATCATAGTATCATTAGCGAGATATTCTTTTTAAAGACTTAAAATTACTAAACGTTTTGTCATGGCAGGGTGTGAACTCTGTAAAATTAACCTATTTGTCACAACAATCGAGTTTACAACAAACACAAGCACAAACTAAAAGGGATCTAGATACATTTTTTCATAAAGCTAAAACTATTTTGAAACGGAGAGAGTATAAATCAGCAAAAATCTAGAGCTAGCAAAGAGCTTATAGCCCAGCATATGTGACGCTCACAACATCATCTCGACAGCAGGATCGACTCAGTCCTTTCGAAGCAAGTACCGATTTCTCTGTAGCAAATTAGCAACGCCGCCGTGCCTCTCCATCCTCAGACGTACAAGTCGATCTCATCCCTTCATGTAGGTGATCTACCCTTGATCTCATCCTACTGCAGCCTTGCAACGCCCCTACGCTTCCATCCTCACGTGTCCTTACACATTGCTGGCAGCTCCTATCCATAAAGAAGCACACGGTGAGTCCGATTTGATGATGTTGGACCAGAAAAGGGGGTGATGAAGAGGAGATGAGTAATTGAAACTCACCTAGATGCAGCGCTTCTGTCTTGGTCGAGGCCATTGTCGTCCCTTGGTCACGCGGAGGCGGAGATGAAAGACTGGAAGGGGGGCGGGGCGCTGGGATGGCGACCAGGGAGGCGGTCCTTTATCACCACTGACATCGCCTTCTTGCGAGCGGATGCCATGAATAACAAAGGTGGATGAAAGTATCGGAAGAGGTTTTTGGAAGGGCTCTATAAATCATGCATGTAGGTGCAAAAAGAAAGAAAGCACAACAATTGAAGGAAACAAATTAATAGAATCATGCGAGGTAGAGGGAGAGGCGGTGCGTAAGACTCCAGCGGGAGCACTGCCTAGGCGGAGAGTCGGGGTGCGACGGCATGTGCATTAGGAATATTAGGAGCCGTGGACGGCGGCAGTTTGTTGCCCTTTTTTTTGTTAAGGTAAGATTGAGCTCAATGGAGCAGCGTTAGTTTGTTGCCATCTTTTGTTAAGATAAGATTGAGCTCGGTTTGTTAGCACGTATTTGAATTTTTGTTGGTTGTTGGCTATTCCGGGGTGGCATTTGTGTGTAATATTACTGAAATGTGACACCGTGTGACACCACCTCTTTGCTTTTAATAGTAAAGAAAAGATAATCAGTATTTAACTATTGTTTTCTTACGGCCGGCTGGCCCGAACTCCAAGTAACTGCAACCTTTTCGATAGTTTCTAGTTTTTTTCAATTGACGTGTGATATCTGCTCACGTGTACATGTTTAATTATTTACGTAACACTTTTTATATTTTAATCTTAACGGTTAAAATACATATCAACATAGTAGATTTTTTGCATACGTGGATTAATCTGGTGCCTCGAAAAACACCTTTATATTGCTTTTAGTATATAATAGAGTGTATCTAAACCTCTTTTATTGTATATATTTACTCTTAATCATTTGAAACCTACGCACTAAAAGAGATCTAAATATACTCCTTTTACAAAACTAAAATATCTTATATTATGGCGTGACCTAAGCGCGTACTTAAATGTCTACGTGCCCTTACAAGGCCGAAGCACCGACCGTTTCGGTTGGCACTAAACGGCTACGAAACCGCTCTAGTACAGTTCACCGGGTCTGTCCAGGCGATTATTTCTGAAAATCCCTTGTGTATTTTATAATTCTCTTTCTCGCATTTGCATCTCTGTGATATTTTTGTTTTTCATATTGAGTAAATTCCTTCAGCGAGAAAATGTTGATCAACGAGTCCCGTATCGTCCTATGCTACGGGGTAGTCCAGTCCTTCCAAAACGAATAGCTGCCCAATCAGAAATTCGGAACGTTCGTTCATGCTGTGAGAGCAAAACAGCAGCCAAATATGCTCAGGCATAACGAATGCGGCACTAGAGATCAGCCAGGAAAAGACCACCAGGAGGACAACTGGCTACATAGTACGCCACATCGATCAGACGGGCAGGACCCACCAGTCACAATAATGCTCACAAGTCACAATATCTTACATGGTAAAAGTGGCAAAAAAAAATCACCTAATAGGGGTACTTAGGATGAGAATCTATTAGATTGGGTGATTAGTTTCAAAGACGTAGAACTATGGTGTCAAAACTGGAATTTACTCTTCTGTATTAGTACTTTAAGCCAAACCATCGAAAATTCCTTTCTCATTCTAGTTTTATTTTAAGGAGTCCTTGCTCATTCTAGCTAATGTTGATAACATAAAAAAAGAGCTATCAAGTCAAAAGGTTTAAATTTTTTGCCAGTTGTACTATTGTATGTATGAACCCTTAAATTATTGTAACCACAAAGTCAATGCCAACATACACGCATGCCTATCCATGCAAGTCAAAAGGTTTTTTTTCTTGGGCGATCCCAAGTCAAAAGGTTTAAAACTCTTAGTCAGCCATGCTATCGTATGGACCCTTCAATTGTAACCACAAAGTCAATGCCAACATAAACACACGCCTAAAACTTAGCGATGTCGATTTTTTCATACAATATCTAGCCAACTAGATTAGTGGCCCCAAATTATTAGTGAACGAGCCAGGAGAGTTCTCAATATTTTTGGTGGCAATGCTGTTGTCATATCATCAACTATGCCAACAAGGCTAGAAACCAAAAGCTGGTTCACAAATTTAGAGGAGCTAATAAGATAAACATGACATGATATACAAAAACACTCTCTCTGTTTCAAAATATAAGATGTTTTAGTTTTTTTCTCAAATACATGTATCTAAACAACTTTTAGTGTATATATGTGGTGAAGAAAAACTCTGTTGACTAATCTTAGCTATGTAAACGCTACCACCGGCTCTTGCGGTCCTTTTGTCCTTGAACGTTAGACGAGTTATGAAAAGAAATACTTCGTCCGACCCATATTAGTTGACTTAGACTTATTTAGATATAAATGCATTTAGTCAAGTTTTAGTTCTAGATACTTCTCTATCTAGACAAATTTGAGTCAACTAATATGGGTCAAAGGGACTATGTAAATGTATATAAAAATGGAGGGAGCATTTCACTTTCCCGGCATCTGCACCAACTAGGGATGCACATAGCCATTAAGCATGAGTACCAGAACTTTTAAACTTGGTTAAGTACCAAGCCTGGTCCTCAGGATAAATTGCATAAGTACCAGGAGAGCCTGGTCCTCAGGATAAATTGCATAAGTACCAGGAGAGCCTGGTCCTCAAGTATAAATAGGAACCTTAATTCGCTTTTGTGAGGATTTGAACTCAGGTGTTGGGTTTTTAGAACGCCGCACGCGTCGCTCTCGGGGGGGGGGGGGGGGGAACCTAAGCCGCCTCCGCCCTTGAATTCTTCTGCCGCTCCTCCCCTGCTACCACTGGAGGATGCCGGCGGGCTAAGCTTGGCCGGCCGATGGTGGCGGCAGGGCTGCCTCCTCGCATGGTGGACTCTCCCCCACATGGAGCCCCTTGGGCACTCAATGGTTGTTGCCCCGACGACGATCTGATGGCGGCGGGGTTTGGAAGCTGCGGCGGCGGACTCGGGCTTTAATGGTGGTTCTCCCTCGACGGATGGTGGCGTGGGTCGCATCTGCTGGCAGGGACGCGGTCCTAGGGTTTCTCTCACGCCAAGATGAAGATATGCCTTCAGCATGTTTCTATATATCTGGTGGCAGTGTCGTGTTCCGGAAGGCTCCACCGGCAAACTCCCATGGGTGATTCGTGCCTGGAGATTGATGGAACGGATGGGATTCGGTCGTGTGCAACCGTTGTTTTTCTGACCATTTGGTTTCAGTGGGAGTGAGGCGAAGTTGTGCAGTCTGTTGCCATCGTGGAACATGTCTTTAGTTCCATGGTGAAGTCAGTATGCAGAGAATGTCATGGAATCCAGTATTGTGGACTAGCTATGGTGGCTCGAGTCCTGGTGGCGATGAGAAATTGGCTTGGTGATTTATGAATTGTAGCAGCGGCTTTGGAAAGTGGGGGCGGCAGCACAGGAGGAGTTCACAGTCTTACCTTGCAGGGTGAAAATCCAAGGTCTGGTCTTAATTGGTTGTGCCTGGCAATGACCATGTTGAAGGCATTGTTTTGTGAGCGAGGACTTTCTCTAGGGTGAACACCTATGATTTTTGATCGGGAGATGATAGTGCTTGTGCTCTGTTTCCTTCTTAAAGGCGTTTCTATTGGAGATGTTGGACTTGTGGTGTTGTTCTTGTTGGGTTAGTGTCACTGCTATTAAGGACCTAATCGCTGTAGCGAGACTTTTTTTTGTAACCCTTCTTCCTTTTTGGTTGTGTGCATCCGTATTGCCAATAGGATATGCGTTGTTGCAGAGGCTGGGTGTAATTGGTATCCGTGTTATATTAATATATGCTCATTTCCAAAAAAAATTGTAAATGTATATACAACCTGCTACAAGAGGGCAGTGGAAAGTCAGGCAATGGAAAGTCAACTGGACCCTGGTATGCTGACCTACCTCCTTGGAGGGCCTCGGCAACCTAAATTTAGACTTCTTTGTGAGAGCCTTACGCCTCCATTGGTTGTGGCTTGAACGGATAACCACAACAAGGAGCATCAACCTCCGTTGTGAGAGCCTTATGCGTTGATGAACCACAAGTATAGGGGGTGCATCGTAGTACTTTCGATAAATAGGAGTGTCGATCCCAACAAGGAGCAGAATGTGTTAACTAGTGGTATGTAGCAGGAAATCTCTGTAAATACTTAGCAAATGGATTTTAGGGGTTTTCTGATAAAGCAAAGAAATAAAGTGCAAGTAATAAAGACAACGAACAAATGCAGCAAGTGGCACAATCCTTTCTTAGCAAAGGACAAGCCGGTGGAAATACTTATAAGGACCAAACGTTCTCGAGGACACATAGGAATTCTGTCAAGTGATTTCGCTTCAAATAGCTGAGTACCCTTCTTTGGTGTTGTAAGTGTTGTGTGGGTGAACCTGTGCTAATTTATCGACCTTACTTGGACTAATACATACTTGTGATTCAACCCCCTACAAGCATCTGCAACTACAAGAAAGCAATTAAGATATAAACCTAACCACAACCTTAAAATCTGAGATCCTACGCTCCCTTGTGCAATGGTGTCCTAACGGGGGTTCAGGTTTCTATCACTCCGGCAACCCCATAATTAGTAGCCAAATACACAATGCATTCCCCTAGGCCCATAAATGGTGAAGTATCATGTAGTCGATGTTCACATGACACCACTAGAAGAATAGCACCACAACTTAAATACTAAACCATTGAATAATATCTCAACACAAATCCACTACTAACAACATGACTTCTCTCATGTCCTCAAGAACTAAACGAACTACTCACAAGACATCATATGGATCAAGATCAAAGATGATATGGTGATGGGTAACAATCTGAACATAAACAATAATCCAATGGTTCCACTCACAAGCATCAACTACAATAGTAATCAACACCGAGAAAGTTTCTCCTAAGAACTATGCAAGTATTCAACACAATTGTTACAGTGGGATGGAGTGGTGATGATGGTGCTGGTGGAGATGATGGTGATGATGATCCCGATGAAGTCTAGCTTGATGATGGTGTTGATAGCGACGATCTCCCCTCTCTGGGAAGGAATTTCTCCGGCAGAAATCTGTCTGCCGGAGAGCTCTTTCTCCCTCGGTGTTTTCCGCCCCGTAGAGGCGGCGGAATCTTTCTATGGTCGATCTCCGTGTATTAGGCTTCCGAGGAGAATATATAGGCGCGGCCTAGGGGTGGCCCGCGCCTGGGGGATGTAGGCCCCATGTGGCCCATCTCCGCCTCCCCTTATGGCATTCTTCGTCTTCTGGGAAAATATGATTTTCCATAATTTTTCTGGTGTTTTTCTGATTTTTGCGATATTGCATCAAAACACCTCTTTCTCCATCAGAATCCTGACTCCGGCAGGTCATCCTCCAAGAATCATCCAACATGCAAAAATAGATGAAAAGACATAAGTAACACCTCTTAATAAGAAGTATATCAATGAATAGAGACAAATTATGATATAGAATGGTGATACAAATTGGACGCTTTAACAAATGTCATTGTTGGGGACAACCACAAAACCCAACTTTTGGCATGATCTTTGGGCTGATGGGATTTCTGCAATGCCAGATGCTCCTTCCATTTATGTGATCCTGAAAAAGAAGAATTAGTGTGCTCGTACGTGGACGAATGACGACACATGGGTTTTACAAATCGACATGAGTGAGGGCCTTTCAGTCAACCACATCCAAGAATTTAATCAACTTTGGTAATTCACTTCTCAACTAAAACTTCACGATGACTTCTCTGATTCCATCTCTTGGAAGCTCACTAACTCTGGGGCTTACTCCTCCTCCTAGGCTTACATGACCCAACTTGCCAGAACCATCCGCTCTCAAATGAACACGGTCATTTGGAAACTCACCAAGTGCAAATTCTTCTCTTGGCTTTTCATCCAAAACCGTGTTTGGACGGCCTACTGTTTGCAGAAGTGTGGGTGGCCTAATTGTGACAATTGTCCTCTATGTAACCACGTTACCGAATCAGTGGTTCACCTTCTCTTCAAGTGCCAATATACCATAAGAATTTGGAATATGTTAAAATCTTGGCTTCGGATTTCACTCCTTTGACCTTGTGAATTGGGGGAAGTTTGTGGGGGCGTCAAGACTTGGTGGTCTAATTTGGTTCTTCCCCACGCGGGAAGGATAAAATCCATGGCGTCCCTCCTCATGTTGGTATCTTGAAAGATTTGGACGAAACAAAATGCACGGGTCTTCAGAAGCACGAGATCTCTGCCCAACATCGTCTTTCAATGGATTAAATCGGAAGATAGCGTGGGTTTTTGTTGGAGAAATTTTTGGGTCTCTTCCCACTGTGGTAGTAGGCTTGTTGTCTTTATTTACGTCCTAGGGAGAGGCTTTGTGAACCTTCTCCTTATTTAATGAAATAACACAAATCTTTTGTCTTCCTTTCAAAAAAAAGTAGACATATCTTTTCTCTTATAAAAACACCATCTTTTCTACATATCCATAGTCACAAACACATGTTAGCCAGACCAACCATCATAAAGGTCCTCAACTTATCTTTAATCTCCACAGTGACTTAACATATATTTTAGGAAATTTTGGAGTAGGATATAAGTTAGAGGTCATTTGGAAAACTCAACACCATGCAAAAGCAAAATAAAATTAAAAGAAGTGATTAGTTGGCTCATCATGACTACTACACATATGGTTCCTTCTTAATAGATTGTCTTACTTATACAATATCCCCCAACTTATTAGAAAACAGATTTATAGTGATTAATTTTCATAGTTGATGATTTTGAATTGGACATCAGATTTTACTAGCGCCATGATCTATAGAAGGAGAGAATGTTGATTGATTTGGTGCAAGTGCAAGTTCCATCTATTAACTGTCACTTCTCTACCTGAAATTCAGGTGAAGTAGAATAACTTAGTTTTCTTCATGTTGTAAACATATCATGAATTTTAGGATCATTTGACATTATGCTCATAATATGGTAACTCAGTTAAAATCATATTTTTTTAAAAGTTTTACAAAATTATGAAGAAATGAACATTGAAAACATACAAAGGTACATACACATGTGAAATTGTGTAGAAAATGTGTTAATTTCCTAGCTCAAGAAAAGTTATAAATTAAGTTGTTGTACATAGGTTGTAGTATGAAATGTAAAAAATATCCAGAACCAAACTAAGTACAACTACAAATGCTCCTATTATTTTACCAAAACTCACATTTGAGTGCTCCTATATATAGTATAAATATATGAATCTTCTCATATTTTTAAAATATGTTTAGATATGATTTTTTCTAAGTAATAAATACCATGATATATTATAGTAGAATTTTGCTACGCCTCCAATCCAAATTAAAGGACTCAAATTTGTCTAGATTCAGATGTATCTAGTCATGTTTTAGTGCTAGATACATCTGAATTTAGAAAAATATGAGACCGTTAGTTTGGATCAGAGGAAGTATATCTCTTTAATTTAGACATCATATATTTGCAACAGGAAGGTAAAAAATGTCGATGCAAACAAGGGGCAAATATTAATATTCTCAAGGACAAAAAAAACATGTGTAGCATAAACGAGAACCAATCATGCTCCACTAATTCAAGAACTGGATATATGTAGTTTTTAGAAATTATCCGGAGAATTTTTATATTTTTTGCGAGGGAGCCCAAGAATTAAGTAAATCAAATAATCCATTCCAACTAGCCGTATTTAGAAATTAGCCGAACAATTAGCAAAAGATAGTAAGACACGTACTGTATATGTAATGGCATACTCTGTATCCGTACGTCAACCCATCAAACAGCTAGCCGTAGTTGCCTAGTTGGCACATATTTTATCTAAATGGAGCCTTCATAGTCAACGAACCAATCGCATATACTGAGCATATCCGAAGTATCGGTTGCATTCCTGGACATTTACACTCTGTCATATTTTCTTAGCAGTTTTCTTATGAAACATCCAGCTTTTGCTGTCCCGACTCTAAAAGTATCAAACTAATTGGTTGCCACCAATTTGCAGCGGGAAGTTGCTTCTGATGTTCACATCGGATATCATTTATCAACTACTACTATGTGTACAGACCTAACACCTCGTGGACACGAATTTAGATTCTCGTTTATACTTGAGGATCAGCCTTCTCTGATACTCATGTTATTTATATCGTGAGAACAAGGCTCGGTACTTAATCAAGATTAAAAACTCTAATACTCATATTCAAAGGCTATATGCATCCCTATTTGTTGCAGAGGTTGGAGAAATGAAATTATTTCCCAATTTCTTTCATAAAAAGATTGTGTGCAGAGCGTGGATATGCAACGCCCGAGCAGACCGGTGCC
Source organism: Avena atlantica (assembly GCA_910589765.1). Taxonomy (NCBI): domain Eukaryota; kingdom Viridiplantae; phylum Streptophyta; class Magnoliopsida; order Poales; family Poaceae; genus Avena; species Avena atlantica. The sequence goes on along the minus strand of OU342739.1, from coordinate 540,031,824 downwards.
TCTTTTCTAAAAACAAATCAAAATTGTACTTTCGAGTTTTAAAAAAAAAATAAAAAACTTATTGTGTACTTATTGTATGAACCTTTTGTAATAAACGAAATAAGAAAATAAAGGCTATATGCATCGGTTGATGCCGCGGCTTTTTTCCCCTTAAAAAAATGTGCATCTGTGCAAAGTTTTTACAGAAACAATGTTCTTTTTAGGCTACAAAAAACAAATTGTAACTGTATGTAGGAATTATAAACTATCCCAAAAAAATTCTGTTGTTGTGTAGCCGAAAATACAGTGTATTTTAAAACGAAACGTCAGCCTACATTCTGATGTATATATCTAGCTACATATTTTTGTCACATTATTTTGAGACCTAGAAGTGCGAGTTTCTATTATTTATTAAAATTGCTTGTGATCGAGAGCAAGTGTGACGAGTCACTAAGACATCCTTTTCGAAAAAAATTATTGACATGATGATACTAGTGTCATTCGATCTATATTCAAAAGAACTTATCTGTGTCCTTGGACTTTTTGTACAATTTGCTCCTTCTTGATGTATAATATTTCCAACTCTTCGGTAAAGTTGTCAAAAAAAAATCTTACGTGCTTAGTGTAATTGTTCATAAAATGAACGTCTTAAAAAAAATAATACGTCCTACTTATTATGGAACGAAGGGGTATTATATCCTCAACTTATTTGTCCAAAACAAATAATGGCAAATTAATAGGAAAATGATGCTGATCCCCTGGACGATCATCGTCCGGGTTGGGTCGTCGTCTCGCTCCTGAGCGCGCCTCCTTTGCCGCCCGCCAGGCCTCTGTTGCGCCTTTCCCACGCGCTCCTCCCCCGCGCGGGCTCACATGGTGGTCCTGGCCAGCGCTGCCCCCGGCGAGGTCTCCACCGTCCCGTGCAGCCTTCGGCGAGGTCTCCACCGCCTCACGTCGGCCTCTGCACCCGCGAAGCAGTGATGCTGCTGCCGAGGGGGGAGCGAGGTGGCATGCGGCCATGGCCATCGAGGCCTCCTCCGTCTGCCCTTTTCTAGGACTGTAGATTTAGTTTTAGTTTCTTGCTATATATCATATATTTTTTAGCTACATACTCGTATCTGTATCGCTACAACTATATTATGGTCTTGCCTGCAGTAGCGAGAATCCTAACAAAAGTCTCCGGTGAGATCTCCGGCAAAGTTAGTTTTTTGCTATATTAGAAGAATTTTATAGCTATAACCGTCTTATGGATTTGCTACAACAGCGTCAAGGTCTCCGGCGAGAGTCACCAGCGAGTTTTTCTGACGATGTCTCCGGTGAAACCTGTTTTACTACATTAGCAAAAAAAATTGCTGCAAGGTCTCCGGCGAGACGTTATATTTCTGAAACGAATCGTTTTTTTTTGCTTCGGAAGCAAAAATGGAACATTTGTAGCAAAAAAAAGTGTTTTATAACAAAAGCGGGATTTGGGTCGTTTTTAGTGGACACGTGGCACGCAAAAGAGCAGGAAGATGGGAAGCCCCTATCTGTCCGTGGACGCCTAGCACTTGCCAAACTAATAGTACGGATTTATGTAAATCATTTCTTCTTTAGTCTTGATAAGACATTCTCAATCAGACATGGTCTAACACTATCCGTTCTAATCTATTTAACGATTTACTAGCAATCAACAGATCTGGTAATGTCTTTGTCAACGAGATTACCTGCTTAGCTCCGCCTGTTTGGTTGCCTATTTATACGCGCAGCAGCAGCCCTAGATGAGCACACAACAAAGGCCAGCAGCCAGTCTGTTCTCACATCGCGGCGGCCAAACGTCTAGTATATCGACTGTGCAGCAAAGCATGGCGCGATCGGAGCAGCAAGGGCTGCAGGTCCTGAGCGCGCTGGACGCGGCCAAGACGCAATGGTATCACTTCACGGCCATCGTCGTCGCCGGCATGGGCTTCTTCACCGACGCCTACGACCTCTTCTGCATCTCCCTCGTCACCAAGCTGCTCGGCCGGATTTACTACACCGACCTGTCCAAGCCGAACCCCGGTAGCCTGCCTCCGGGTGTAGCCGCGGCCGTCAACGGCGTGGCCTTCTGCGGCACGCTCTCCGGCCAGCTCTTCTTCGGATGGCTCGGCGACAAGCTCGGCCGCAAGAGCGTCTACGGGATGACGCTGGTACTCATGGTCATCTGCTCCATCGGGTCCGGGCTCTCCTTCGCGCACACCCCGACCAGCGTCATGGCCAGCCTCTGCTTCTTCCGCTTCTGGCTCGGCTTCGGCATCGGCGGCGACTACCCGCTGTCGGCCACCATCATGTCCGAGTACGCCAACAAGAAGACCCGCGGCGCGTTCATCGCCGCCGTGTTCGCCATGCAGGGCTTCGGCATCCTCGCCGGCGGTATCGTGACACTCATGATCTCCGCTATATTCCGGGCCGCATTCCCGAAACCGGCTTACCAGGACGACGCCGCAGGGTCCATAGGGACGGAAGCCGACTTCGTGTGGCGCATCATCCTCATGGTCGGCGCCGTGCCGGCTCTCCTCACCTACTACTGGCGCATGAAGATGCCCGAGACCGCACGCTACACCGCCCTCGTCGCCAAGAACGCCAAGCTAGCGGCGTCCGACATGTCCAAGGTGCTGCAGGTGCAGCTCGAGGATGAGTCGGAGAAGATGGAGGAGATGGTCCGCCGCGGCAACAACGACTTCGGCCTCTTCTCCCCGGAGTTCGCGCGCCGCCACGGTCTCCACCTCGTCGGCACGGCCACCACGTGGTTCCTCCTCGACATCGCCTTCTACAGCCAGAACCTGTTCCAGAAGGACATCTTCACCGCCATCAACTGGATCCACAAGGCGCGCACCATGAGCGCCCTCGACGAGGTGTTCCGCATCTCCCGTGCACAGACGCTCATCGCGCTCTGCGGCACCGTGCCCGGCTACTGGTTCACCGTCTTCCTCATCGACGTCGTTGGCCGCTTCAAAATCCAGCTCATGGGATTCTTCATGATGACCGCCTTCATGCTCGGCCTCGCCATCCCGTACCACCACTGGACGACGCCCGGCAACCAGGTCGCCTTCGTCGTCATGTACGGCTTCACCTTCTTCTTCGCCAACTTCGGGCCTAATGCAACCACATTCGTCGTGCCGGCCGAGATCTTCCCGGCGAGGCTGAGGTCGACCTGCCACGGGATTTCAGCCGCTGCCGGGAAGGCTGGAGCCATGATCGGGGCCTTCGGCTTCCTGTATGCAGCGCAGGACCCGCACAAGCCCGACGCCGGGTACAGGCCTGGGATCGGCGTCCGTAACTCGCTCTTCGTCCTCGCCGGAGTCAACCTGCTCGGGTTTGTCTTCACGTTCCTCGTGCCCGAGGCCAACGGGAAGTCGCTGGAGGAGATGTCCGGCGAGGCCGAGGACAACGAGAACGAGGCACGCGGGGCCAAAGTGCAGCCGTCGATGGCCTAGACCGGCCGTATGCGAGAACCGAGAAGTGAGAACTGAGAAGAAGTCGATCTTAATCTCTGAAATTTGGATATGTTACTTTTTTGTGCATGTAAGTAAGGTCTCGTGTGCTTTCTTTCTTCATATGTATAACTTTTTTGTTGGGTATTTTAAAAGTTTTGGTTTGTATTTTTTTTCGATCAAAAGGGATTTTATTCCCCTGTTCCTTTTTAAAAGAAAAGAAACGCCAAAAGCCAGTATCCAACCGTATTTAAAGATTACAACCAAAAGCTAGAGGTAGAGGAGAGCTAACCTCTACAACTACCACAGAGAACACTTTAACTAATAGTCAGGATAAAAAGCTAGTGAGAGAAACTACCCCCAGAACAACTACAAAAGTGAAAACCCAGAGAAAACCAGGCTCCAAGGCCACACGGGGCAGGCAACCTGAGACCACCAGAAGGAAGAAAAAACTCAAAACACAACGTGAATGGAGTCTCCTTCCTCCGGACGCTGCTGCAGGTAACCCAGCGATGTCCTCCCCCCATGCATCTTCGCCAGAGATGTATTTTTTGCGAGCTATAATAATTTTTTAAGTGATTGCGAGCTATAATAATAATTGTTACTAGTCCGGATGCAGCTCCTATATGACGCTTCACGCGTCGGTTTACCGGCGCATGAAGAACCATTTTCCTTTTTAGCTATGTTTTTGTTTTTTCTTTTTACGTTTTTTTTCCTGTTTTGTTCCTTTTCATGTTATTCAATTCAGAAAAAAGTACAGATTTTAAAACGTTTAGATAAAAAATATGTTTATATTAAAACATATTTAGGTTAAAAATATTCAGATTCAAAAATATTCAAATTCAAAAGTGTTCAAATTTTGAAATGTTCAAATTTAAAAAGCAAACAAAAAATAAAAACAGAATAAGAAATAAATAAAATAAAAAATGGAAAATAAAAAAGGAAACGTACCCCGGGCGGTCCGCGAAGGAGGCTCCTGTGAGCGTCGACGCGCTAACTTTCTAACTGGGAATCGAAAAAACAAACTAGGAATCGCCTCTGGCGCGTACTTGGCTGCCGGAACGATTTGCTTTTTAGTTGTTGTGTTGGGCTGATTCTGACACTTGAATCGTGGCGGGCCTCAATATATGTGAGCTTGTTTGGCTATGCGATTCTTTTTGGCTTTAGGAAAAGGAAAAAAAAGGCTCTCTGTTTAATCCCCAACTAGAAAAGAAACTGAAACTCAGATCCAAGAAGTGAAATTGAGAGCTTAGTGCCGCATAAAATAGTGCTAGCCCCGTGTCCCGTTCCTGTGCATTGAGCTGTGAGTGCTTTGTGCGGTGAAAATGCGACGCTTTAGTGGGCTTTATAAAGCTAGTATTCATAGTCCGTTCTGCTTTTGTATGGCCCTCTGTTGCTTAGCTCTCCCTCTCTCACGAAATACTTGCTCGTCTTGAAGCTCTGGGTGGTGCCAGTGAGGTTAGCTCTTTGTGCTCCGTTATATATGTATTATTCATTTTCACAACTAGACTGGGATTTGTTGAATGTAGATGTTGTAAGTACCGCGACATATAATTTATACATCACATCTATTCGGATTAGAACGTAGTATCAAAGCTGTAAAACTATTGAACTCAATGGTGAAGTCAGTGAGAAAATGGTGCTTTGACAAACGTAATGGTATTTCTCAAAATTCACAAACAACATAGCCAATGGTTTCTAACAATAACTTTCTAGCAAATAAGAGCACACCTTATTCATCTAGGTAGACAATTAGAGAGTGAGATACCAATGTTATGTTGTAGCAAATTTCCACATTTGAGTTCATCCATTCGAAGAAATAAAACCATATTCTGTATAGAATCTAGTTGAAATTAACAAAGATGAAACATTATATACATGAGATATGTTCACTAAAATGGTAGAGCATAAACATAAGGTAATCCATAATAACATATAACATGTAGCAACCGTAAGAACAGAAAAGGTGGCCACATGAGTAGATATGGGAACTAACTGGGAGACACATTGGACAGAGGATGTGTGAAGCACACCGGCTGAAAAGGCCAAGATCGCATGTTGTGAGCAGAAAAAACATCACTAGAATTTATTAATGACTATGATAAATAAAAATTCAAGCATCTCCATAAGGATGAGAAACATAAATGAATTCGTCATGATATACAACAGAAGAGAATGCACAAGGAAAGGAAACTATTATTTTGCACATTAGATGGCCAAACATGAAGCACGCTATGCTCATGATATAGTTTACCTTTTGGTTCCAAATACATACAATATTACATTGAGAAAAAAGCAGTTATGTGCAATGACAACCTAACAAAAATATCATCAACTTTCATTACACATCTAGTTTCTTTTCCACAAAAAAGAATACATCTGACGTCTCTTTCTCTGGTTGTCCCACTCATGAATCAGAAGATGCCGAGAACAAGGGAAATTTCTGAGTGTTTTCAAATCTTTTTAATAAGGACAACCCTACTGATTTTCTATCTCCAACTCCTAATGAAGTTGTTGATGTTTCTTCCAAGACCAAGTCCAATGAGATCAGGATCGGACCAATTACTCGAGCTCGTGCTAAGCTACTTGAACAACAAGTGAATTCACTCCTAAACGAATATGGTGCTTTTATTGATGAGAATTTTATACTATCTAAGTCTATGCACTTGTGTATGATCAGGTTCGTTGAGAAAGCAAGCATGGTGTGAGGAGGAGAAGGAATGCAAGAGGAGCCCAGCGTGATGATCATCCAAAGATGCGCGAGGGAGGAGCGGGAGGCAAGCGCAAGAGAAGATGTTCAAGAAGGATGAAAAGATTCTCGCGAAGACCGGAGTGTCCGGCCGATTCCACCCGGACAATTCGGCATGCCCGAGAAACGTCAAGGTGGCAGCCAGTTAGAAGCCTACATCGGAAGCCACCCGGACACTGGCCGAAAACTCTGAAGTTTCCGCCAGGACCGGACTGTCCGGCACACTCCACCCGGAGTGTCCGGCCCATATCATCCGGAATGTCCAGCCGTCGACGGATTCTAGTCCGAATCGGCTTGTATCAGTTTGCGTCAGATGTGTCTTTGTTTCGGTTTTTGGTCGTTCCAGCCGCCCGTATAAGCCCTAGGACGCCCCCTTAGCTTAGTTTAGACCATGTTTAAAGTAAACCCTAGATCCGTTGAGTTGCTACTTGCTTCCAATTGACTCCATACACCAATTCGGATCGATCTGGTGTATTTGCTCCTATCAATCAAGTGTGATTAGTTGTTCCATTGGGAATTAGCCAAATACAAGTTTTTTGTGATCTGCTATTCCATTGGTAATTAGAAGATTGCAATCACCGCTTCATGGTTAGCGGATACGTGCGCAAGTGTGTGAAGTTGCGAATATCGACAAGGGTTGAGAGTTGATTACCATCATCTACCACCCTCGCTTACTGACAAGATCGTGCCACCCCATATCATCTTGGTATCACTTTTGGCCTAGCAAATGGAGAAAGAAAAGAAGTTGTGCTAAATATTGCTAACATAACAAAATGATAGATCCAAAAAAAGTCAAAAGGACGTTAATAATATTTTTCCTTGGTAATAAATGTTTTTGATTTTTTTTATTATACATTATACAAGCTCCTAATGTACTTTAGCAAATGATTATCATATTTCTATGTAGATCATAGTAAAATCTATTACTGATGAAATGCAGGTGATGTTTTCTGTTTGTTGGTTCATGAGCCTGCAAATGTTTCTGACAAGGAACAAATGGTTGTAGTTTTGCGGTCTGCCGACAATTTTGGAGCCATCAAGAAATACTTATCGATGGTATTCCTATGGAAGAGACATCAACTTAATGTCTCAGTTAATCCAACATTTATTATTTGCTTAATAAGCATGGGCTGGGCATAAAACAAGTTAGAGATCAAAGTTATGATGAGGCAAGAAATATGAGATGTGAGTTCAATGGCTTGAATGCTTAATTAGTTAGTTAATGTGGCAAACATTTTTTCCATATCCAAGAACAATGGGGCCAAAAGGAGGAACACTGTGTTGATTTCGTGCAGGGGTGGAGATGGTGTGACCGCTCGTGATCCCAAAAGTTAGGGGCATTTCTTCACTTCCTATCGATTCACACCAGCTATTTATCATTGTTCGACTCACCAACATATCATGCGCTCCTACCATTCGAGTTATCTATCCAAGCAAGGATCTTGACCTACTAGTAGGTAAGGTGCATCATCTACCTTGGTCAGTGTTGAACGATAGTACATAGCAGGCGGTCTTCCTCCTCTTCTCTGAGCTGTTCGATGCCTTCAGTGCTCCTCCAATGGGGTTTTTACTAGCAAATACTAGAGCTGATAGCTAAGATCTTTAAGCATGTGGTATACCTGAGGAGACGTTGCCATAGATCTGCGGTTGCATGGCTCATTGCATGATCTAGTGATAGATCAAAAAATTTATGGCCATATGTCAAGTTTGGAAAGTTTGGGTAGTGTTAGTGTATAGTATGTTCTTGTTTATTTCTTGAAATATTCTCATGTGTAGTATGGTATTGTCTATATGTGGATTATGTACACTGATGTTATAGATCTGACTAAATCTAGCTCATGTGTACTATAGTAGTTGCTTGTGTGTTGAGTTTATAGATCTTCATTGTTGTGCAACCCATGTATAGGCGCAATTATTGGTACTAAGATTGGATATAATGTGTAGTTCTTCTCCTCCTACCTGCAATTCATTTACACATGAGAGCATAATGTGAAAATCATTTATATCAACACATTGCTACTGTGTAGTTCTTCTCGTTTCAAAGATCTTGTTGTACTTTTGCATGTTTTTATCCCTAATGGTGACCAATGTAGGTCATGATCGACACTGAGTTTAGCTAAGACCTATTGATACCTAGGATATTCCCTTCTTTGTTGATGAGACCCAGCCGTCGTCGATTCTCACCTATCTGCAGAATGCGGAGGTGCTTCGAGATCCTAGCATGTGTTTTATTAAGGTGGAGCAGGATGTGAATGCTTCTTCCATTGTAGCTAGGAAGAATTCAATCAAAGCTGGTAAGGCACACAACACACTGGCACAGAGAAGGCTGCTATAATGAAGTGGGATCCTTTCCTGTCCACCTTGGTCCTCCACAAGACGTGTGATCTCGTCAAGATCAGGTCATGACTGAAAATGGGTTCAAGGAGGTGCACCTAAACATTGTTGCCGAGAAGGTCTTTGACATCTTGGAATAGAGGTGTCCTCACAACATGTATAAAACCATCTTAGGAAGTGGAGAACCAGGTGGATCCATGTGTCCAAGCTTAAAGACCTTAGCGATACACAACGGGATGAGGATACCTTAGCCATTATGTTGGAGGCTGAGCACTACGTAGGCCATGTCACAGTACTAACACTTGTTTCATTTCATCTAACCTAACACTTTTCCAGTTCATCTAACATGATTAACATGTAGGTATTCACATAGGTAAAACAAAGAAACTTAGCCTACACAAGAACACCAAGATGGATCTATGGAGAAAACATTAATAGAATGGATCTAGATCTTACCCACGTTGCAGCAGAGATTCGTTCCTTGGAGAAGATGTTGGTGCAACTCTTGTTCGAGGATCAAATTTATGATCCCTCTATGAGTATCCACGTGTACGGTTGTCTCCATGTCAGCGGAGCTTCATCGTCCAAGGATAAGAACCGTCGGAGGTTCGTGCAGCATCACGATGTATGTGAGGGAGAGAGATATCACTTGGGAGAGAGAGGTGCAACCACCAAGAGAAATTATTCAATTGGGGTTGTTCCTCTACTCTCCTTATAAAGGAGAAGGCCGACCCCGGGCACCTAGGGTTACCCCTAGGGCCGATGACAAAGGGACGGAGTGGGCCAACGGCCAAAACCCTAGTCGCCCCTTGTCTTGCCCCCAAGAAGGGGTGGCACCACATATGGGTTGCCCCCTGATGGGCTCAGACAACTGCAGAGCCTCGTTGGGAAACCCAAGAGGAAGGTATGATGAGCACAGGAGCAAGTTTTCTCCTAGTTATGAAACCAAGGTTATCGAACCAGTAGGAGTAAGGAAACAACTCCAAGATGTTGCGAACAACTTGGAACCTGCACAACACAAACTCAAGACTTTGCCCCAACTTACAGTGAGGTTGTCAATCTCACTGGTTTGCTGAAAACAAAGGATTAAACGTATAGTATGGAAGATAATAGTTGCTTGTAGAAATTAAACGGTAACAGTAGATGATGTATCAATGATAAAGATTGGACCAGGGTCCAAAGTTCACTAGAGGTGTTCTCCTTAATATAGATAACATGTTGGGTGAACAAATTACAGTGGGGCAATTGACAGATTGAGAAAGCATAACAATGCATATACTAGACAGCATGACTCCTATGAGATTTGATTGGGCATTACAACAATATACATAGACCGTAATCCAACTGCATCTATGACTATTAATCCATCTTCAGGTTATCATCCGAAACCCTTCCAGTATTAAGTTGCAAGCAACAGATAATTGCATTAAGCAATGTGTGTAAAGTAAACAATACAATTGTTCCATGAACAAAATATTGTTGTTTTCTCCCTAGTAGCAACAGCATATCTATAACCTTAGAGATTTCTGCCACTTTCCCAGATTACTAGAGGCATGAACCTACTATCGAGCATAAATACTCCCTCTTGGAGTCACAAACATCTACTTGGCCAAGATAGCTACTAGCAACCAAGAGCATTCAAGATCACAAATAATATAGACATGATAGAATCAATAATCAATCTGACATAGTATCTCAATATCCATCAGATCCCTGCAAACACAACATGTATGATTACAAATAGATGATCTTGATCATGAACGGAGCTCACAAGATCTAAACATGATAGCACAAAGGAGAAAAAACAACCATCTAGCTACTGTATGGACCCATAATCCAAGGGTGAACTACTCATGCATTATACCGGAGGCTGGCATGGTGATGAAGAAGGCCTCTGGGATGATCTCTACCCTCCGGCAGGGTGCCAGGAAGAGCTTCATATCCCCCAATCTAGGGACGATGGTGCCCGAGGCTACGGACTGTTTCGTGGAGATTTGATCGGGTGCTTAGGGTTTCTGCATCGGGGTGACTTTATAGGCGAAGGGGCAAGGTCGGTGGGCGCCTAAGGGGGCCACACCTGGTGGCGGCGCCCCACTGGGTCGCGTGGCCCTACGGTGTGGCCACCTCGTGGCCCCCCTTCGGCTGCCCTTTGGACTCTATGTTCTCTCCGGTAAAATATTGACTTTGGCTTTTGTCACATCCAATTCCGAGAATATTTCCTTACTAGCTTTTCTGAAACTAAAAACAGCAGAAAACAGGCAACTGGCACTACGGCATCTTTTTAATAGGTTAGTCCCAGAAAATATATAAAAATACCTCAAAGTGTAGACAAATGATACGTCAAAAACGTATCTGTAATTTTGGATGCTCCATGCTTGTTTAGTATCTACTTTGCTTTGATTGTCTACACTTTGAGGTGTTTTTTACATGTTTTCTGGTACTAACCTATTAACAAGTTGCCACAGTGCCAGTTGCCTGTTTCCTGCTGTTTTTGGTTTCAGAAATGTTAGTAAAGAAATATTCTCGGAATTGGACGGGACAAACGTCAAATTCAATTAATTTCCGTGGGGAACAAGAAGTCTAGAGGGGAGATGGAGAAGCGTGTCAGGGCGGCCAAAACTCCCAAGGCGCAGCCAGGGGTGAGCCCGTGCCTGGGTAGGGTTTGACCCCCCTGGTCGCCTCCTCAGCCTCCCCCTTCGCCTATAAGAAGCCCCCGATGCAGAAACCCTAAGCACCCGATCAAATCTCCACGAAACCGTTTGTAGCCGCCGCCACCATCGTCCCTAGATCGGGGGGATCTGAATTTCTTCCCGGCACCCTATCGGAGGGGAGATCACCCCGGAGGCCTTCTCTCTGGTATGATGCATGAGTAGTTCCACCTTGGACTATGGGTCCATGTAGTAGCTAGATGGTTGTATCTCCTCCTTTGTGCTTTCATGTATAGATCTTGTGAGCTCCGTTCATGATCAAGATCTAATCTATTTGTAATCATGCATGTTGTGTTTGCGAGGATCCGATGGATATTGAGATTATTATGTTGGTTTGATTAATGGTTTTATCTTTATGATTCTATCATGTCTGTGTTGTTTGTGATCTTGCATGCTCTCCGTTGTTAGTAGCTATATTGGCCAAGTAGTTGCTAGTGACTCCAAGAGGGAGTATTTATGCTCGATAGTGGGTTCATGCCTCTAGTTTCCAAGGGAAGTGACAATAATCTCTTCGGTTGTATATGTGTTGTTGCTACTAGGGATAAAACAACGGTCTCTTATTCATGGAACATGTGGACTGTTTACCTTACACACTTTGCTTAAAGCAGTTGTCTGTTGCTTGCAACTTAATACTGGAGGGGGTTCGGATGATAACCTGAAGGTGGACTTCTAGTCATAGATGCAGTTGGATGGCGGTCTATGTATCTTGTTGTATTGCCCAATCGAATCTCATAGGATCTTTCTGACTAGTAATTGCATTGGTATGCCTTGCTCAGTTCCTGTCAATTGGCCTGCTGTAATTTCTTTATCCTTCATGCCATGTTGTTTATCCAAGGAGATCACCTCTAGTGAACTATGGACCCCGGTCCAATCTTTACCATTGATACATTTTCCACTGTTACTTGTTTACTTGCCGCAAACCATTACCTTCCACACCAAACGTTTAATCCTTTGTTACAGCAAACCGGTGAGCTTGACAACCTCACTGATTAGTTGGGGCAAAGTCTTGAGTTTGTGTTGTGCAGATCTCCGTGTTACTTGCAATACCTGTGTGACGTTTCCTTCCTCCTACTGGTTCGATAACCTCGGTTTCTTACTGAGGGAAACTTGCTGATGTGCTGCTTCATACCTTGCTCTTGGGGGTTCCAACTAAGCGTCCCACGACAAGTGTTGGGCGCCATCAAGCTATTTTCTGGCGCTGTTGCCGGGGAGGCTAAGGACGTCTTCACTAGGGGAGTCCTCCACTTCCTTTCTCTTTAATTTGTTTTTAGTTTGCTTAGTTTCTTTTGCTTCGTTTTGCTTGCCTCTTTCCAAAAAACCCCAAAAAATTAGTCTAGTTTGGTTTGCTTTCTTTATTCAAAAACACAAAAAATTAGTTCCTGCTCTAGCTGTTGCTGCTGTTTTTGGCTTGCCCACCTCTGCCAAAATGAACTCTGCTGAGAACACCAAGTTGTGTGACTTCACTAGCACCAACAACAATAATTTCCTTAGCACACCTATTGCTCCACCTGCTCCTGATACAACCTTTCATGAAATTAAGGCTGCTTTGTTGAATCTTGTGATGAGAGAGCAATTTTCTGGTGTTGGTTCGGATGATCCTGCTGCCCATCTCAATAGCTTGTTGAACTTTGTGAGATGCAAAAGTATAAGGATGTAGATGGAGATATAATTAAGCTCGAGCTTTTTCCTTTCTCCTTGAGAGGAAAAGCTAAAGAATGGTTGCTATCCTTGCCTAAAAATAGTATTGATTCTTGGACTAAGTGCAAAGATGCTTTTATTGGAAAGTACTATCCTCCTGCTAAGATTATATCTATGAGAAGTGACATTATGAAATTTAAACAACTTGATAGTGAACATGTTGCTCCATCTTGGGAAAGAATGAAATCTTTGGTTAAGAATTGCCCTACTCATGGACTCACTGCTTGGATGATTATCCAGACTTTTTATGCAGGTTTGAACTTCTCCTCAAGAAATCTGTTGGATTCAGCTGCTGGAGGTACCTTCATGGGCCTCACTTTGGCTGCTGCAACAAGGCTCCTTGATAATATGATGGTTAACTACTCTGAATGGCATGTTGAGAGAGCTCCACATGGTAAGAAGGTAAATTATGTTGAGGAAACTTCCTCTTTGAGTGAAAAGATTGATGTTATTATGGCTATGTTTGTTAATGGGAAAGCTCCTATAGATCCTAATAGTGTCCCCTTAGCCTCTTTGGTTGCTCAAGAAGAGCAAGTTGATGTGAACTTCATTAGAAACAACAATTTCAACAATAATTCCTATAGGAATATTGGTAGCAACAACAATTATAGGCCTTTATACTCCTAGTGGAAATGCTTATCAGGGTAGATCTGGAATGCCTAGTGAAGAGAGGATTCTAGAAGTTGAGATATCCACAAAAAACTTTATGTAAATTCAATATGAGCAAAACAAGATTTTCACTAAAACTATGGAGGAACAATCTATCATTTTGAAAAATATTAGTCATCAGCTTGAGAATCTGAATAGAGAAATTCCTAGTTTACAGTCAAAAATTTTGAGTGCTCAGAAAAATATATCCTCTTTGTCTGAAGATCAAACTTCCTTGGTTAATAAAATGGCTGCTAAACCTGAAACTATGGAAAATACCTTTGCTACTGCTCATGCCATACAAGTTACTATTGATGAAAATGTTAGGCTGTTAGCTCAACTTCATGCTAGGTGGGAAAGGGAAGCTGAAATTGATAGAAACAATAGTGTGTGCACTATTACCATTAAACTACAAGTAGTCCCTAATCCTCCTCCTACTATGCCTAAGCCTATTCAGCCTACTACTAGTGATGCTAAGTTTGACTTTGATATTGATGGTTGCAATATTTCTAAAATGATTATGTTCCTACAAAATCTTGCTAGAAGTCCTGATGCTAGTGATATGCATGTTGCTTTCACTAAACACATTACAGATGCTCTTGTTAAGATTAAGGACGAGAAGCTAAAACACAAAGCTTCTATTCCTAGGAAAGTAGAAGATAGTTGGGAACCCATTATTAATATACAAGTGAATGACTTTGATCTCAAAGCTTCATGTGATCTTGGTTCTAGTGTCTCTATTATGCCTAGGAAGATTTATGAAATGCTTGATTTGCCACCTTTGGAAGATTGTTATTTGGATGTCCCACTCAATGATAATGCTAAGAAGAAACTCATGGGGAGTATTAATGATGTTCTCATTATGGTTAACAATGCTTATGTCCTTATTGATTTATATGTTTTGGATGTTGAATACAATGCTTCTTGTCCTATTACTTTGGGGAGACCTTTTCTTAGAACAGTTGGTGCCATTATTAATATAAAAGAAGACACCATTAAATATCATTTTCCATTCAAGAAAGGTATTGAACACTTACCTATGAGGAGATAGAAGTTTCTTTTTGCTCCTCCTTTGAAAGCAAGGTTTGATGTTAATGCTTCCTCATTTGAAAATACTTGATTCTTCTTGCTTCTTGTGCCTAACTTAAAGGCGTTAAAGAAAAGTACTTGTGGGAGATAATCCAAGAGTTTCCTTGAGTATTTTTTTTGCGGAATGACTTTCCTTGAGTCTTGGAAGTTATTAATTCAGTAATTACCTCTCATTATCATTTTTGTTTTCTTTTTGTGCCAATAATGACCTCTAATGAGAGAGAAGTAAGATTTGGGGAGTTGTTGTCCCAAAACAGATTTCTGCCCTCCACCAAAAAAATCGCGAGGAGTCTCTGTAACACGGATTGAGCTCAAAATTTACGAATAAATCCCCCAGTATGTTATCTAACTTTATTTAGTTCAACACTTTTTGATTTGAGCAACATAAGATTTTCGAAAAAATCGGTTTCTACCTGCTGGTCTGTTTTGACAGATTTCTACCATTTTTTGCATTTGCTTGTTATTGATTCCTTTTTGAGTTCTCTTTAGATGAATTGAGATTTTTGAAGGAGTTACTACAGTATCTCGTGTTTTTAGTGGCAATCCTTACTATTTAAAATCTTTGTCAGAGGTCTAATATATTTTGAATAAACTATTGTTGCTAATGAAGATTGTGTGAAGAAAAAAATTCAGGTGTAGAAAGAGAATGATGCAATGAGATGAAGAATGGACAAAAGCTCAAGCTTAGGGATGCCACCATGGTGTCACCCCAATAAATATCCAAGAGGTAAAAGCGTCAAAGCTTGGGGATTCCCAAGGCATCCCCTTCTTCATCAATAAAAAGCTCAGGTCTGTCTAGACACTTCGTTTTTATTGTTTCATGCACAGTTGTGTTATTCTTGGAGCATCTTAGTTTTTGTTTGCTTTTATTAGTTTGTTTAGTTTGATTGAGTAGTTTGGACCCCCGTTCTTGCTGTGTTGTTTTGCAAATAAGTTGCTTGATGTTGGAAAGTAGTAAGTTCTTGCTTGAAGTGCAAGAGGAGCTTGCATTGACTGTGACTTAGACTTCAGCATGACATGCTAGGTGTTGTTTTGACCTTATGCTTAGTGATTATTGACGTAGCATGTCTTGTTCCGAACAATTGAGATTTCTTAGTGTGCCTTGAAGAAATTATGCATTGTTTTAGCATGCAAAAGCATAGTATTGTGGTATTCTCCTTTGATGCTTTGTTTGGGTTGATTTGGCACATGCTCACACCATGTTATGATTATAAAAAGTCACCATTAGACTCTATGATCATTTAGTCCTTGACTTGTAGTACCAATCTTTGCTTTGATTAGTAATGCTTTGTTGCACTGCATGATTATGGCCATTATTGCTCTCTTAGTTGGTTCTCCCGGTCTTTTGCTAGCCTCCACTTGTATGAGTAAGTTCTACTCATGCTTCCAACTCCCAAGAAACCAAGTTATTCCAAAGTGTTTACTATAAACTCCTATGCATGGTGTGTTACACCATTCCAAGTATATTCTTGTTTTCAGCTATCTTCTAATTAAAAACTATTTTGTTTTGTGAAAACTTAGTGATTAAAGCCCTCACAAACTGTAACATCCCAAAAATACCAAACTTAGATCATCAAACACTAATCATCAAGATTAGGGTTAACAAAAACTTTTCTAAATAAACTCATGAATGCATATATATGTGTATGCATGGATTTTGAATTTCTTTAAAAACCACCTTGTTTGTGTGATCCATTGCTTGTAAAATGTTTCTTAGGTGAAATGAACACCATCTAAAACTTTTCCCACACTTTCCTTAAAGACAAGTAAATCAAAACAAATATATTAAGTGAATAGTCATTTTGACCAATTTAACTACCATGCCTACTTTGGCTGTCTCAAACTTTCAGAACCTAACAGAAACTTTTCTAGATCTTTGCACCCCTTGAATGTACTCATAACAGAGTATCAAGGCCCACTTTGTGATCATCCAGAAACTTTCAAATGCATAGTTTAAATGATAATTCAAAATTGAATCTTCTTCATATGGGAAGATCCCACTTTTTCAAAACCCACTCAAACAAGCTCAACTTTCAAAACCCAAGCATCTGCAGACTCACCAGCACCAATCTAGCAAACCCACCAAAAATCATTTCAAAATTCAAAACTTGATTTCATGCGGCCATTTCATCAAACAGTTTGCAGACACAAATCAAACAAAACATCAAACACTATAGTGTGCAGTGATTCTTGCCATAACTTTTTCCCTAGTTAGCTCACACACAGCTCAGTAGATCATCTAGAAAGATTAGCCCAACACTAGCACCCCTGTGAGCTTGCCATTGCCATTAATGGTGAACAGCCGAGCACCCAAATGTCACCCCATTGTGGACAGCAAGCTAGAGGAAGAACTAGTCGTGCCAACCTTGTCTAGGAGGCAGCCCACCGTCCACCGCCACTCACTGTCCCAGCCGCAAGCGTTGCCAAGCCCTGGACCACGCGCACAAGCCGCGCCCAGACCATGCCGAGCGTGCGCTAGAGCGCCACCCTCGACCAGCATCCACAGACCGCGCGCTGCCCTCGCCGCGTGCATACACGATCGCCATCAACCCAGGAGACCGCCAGACATCCCCATTTGCCGCCCCGTGCCGCACAGCCACCGTCCGCCGTCGAAGACGCCGCCTCTGCCGCGCAGAGCACCGGCCATTCCAGACTAAACCACACCGCCCCATGCCTTGGGACCATGTCGTTGAGCATCGCCAGGAGACACAGCACCGTCCCCTACCCTTGCCCATGCCAATACCCGCCTGTAACGTCGCACCCGACGAGCTCACCGTGCGCCCCGACGGTCCCCTCGCTCGACTATAAATAGAGGCCACCCCCGCTCGATTTCTTCACACCATCTCACTCCCCTCTCCTCACTGATCGTGCCACACCATTCTCAGAGCAAGGCGAGCACCACCTCGCCGGAATTTCACTGGAGCCTGCCGCTGCCGGAGAAGAAAGGAGCCAGCGATTGGAGCCGCCCCAGGAGCTGCCGCGACCACCCCTGAGTTTGCCGTCGTCGACTTCGTCGTTCGCCCGCCTCGCCGACCCTCGCCAGTACCCCGGTGAGCCCCCAGCGACCCTCACTGGCCGCGCTAGGTTTCGTTCTCGCCGGAGTTGTCTCGCGTCGACGATGACTCCCAGCCGTTAGATTAGAACTAGATCGAACGATCCACGTTGCCCCATACCGCTTCGCCCAGCCCCGTGTCACTGACGAGTGGGGACACCCACTTAAGCAGCCTGCGGGAGCACTGCGCTTAGCAGGCCGGCCCGTTAGAATTTCCCGCGCAGCCCAGTTATTCAAATTAAATCTTTTTCTATTACAATTCAAACAAACTTCTGTACTCAACTTCAAAAATCAACCCAGATCGATTCAGTGCACCAATTTGAATGAAACCAATTTTGTTGGAAAGGCCTGTGAATGCTGAATCCAAGCCCGTTGGATTCAAGTCATTTGGATCTATAGATCACCCCTGGTAAAAATAACAAGGCAGAAGCTTTTCTGCATTCAAACATTTTTCAAATTTAAACCATAATAGCTTTTGAGTTGATTCCAACTCTCAAAAATCACATTTAACCATACCTTTCAGAATATATAAAAATATATAGGCTTACTTGCAGAAATATTTTTCTAGTAATAAAAGAATGCTTCATAAGCATTTCTAGCCACTTTAATTAATTAAAATAAAAGGGTAAAACCTTATTAAATTGTGACACCACTTTAAATCACATTCCCATGGACTACAATATGTGGTGATGACATGTGTCAACATGATCCCATGTTTAGTTTGGAGAATATTAAATCTTAAGTAATTTTTCAATGAGTAGAAATTACTTTTCTAAAAATAAAAAGATTTAAACCAAGCCTTAACCTTGTAATGTTAGAGATGATGCTAGATCATCTATAGGACCCTTGTGTGTGATGATTGCAAGTAGTTAAGTATTGTTTGGTGATTGTGTACCTCGTATTTATTCATAGACGCTAGTACCGACCAAGGATACGAGGAGGAAGGAGGATACTACGAAGAGGAAGCCGAGGAGAACTTCAACCACTGCTCTGCACAAGGCAAGCTTATATTGACACTGATGCAAGCTAGTAACTATGCAAGCTTATACTGATATTGATGCAAGCTAACCCTTGCAAGATACCCTACTGATGCCACAAACCCATACTTGTGATATGACTACTATATGCCTTAAGCATATGTGATCCTACCCACTTGATAAACCAAATCCTAGTTTTATGTGCAAGCTTCTTACTTTATTTCTTTATCAAAGCTTACTTAGAGTCTACCTAAGAGTTTGGTAGATACTAGACAGTTGTGCTGAAGGTTGCATAAAGAGCATAAAATTTGGCCTAAGCTAGATAACCTTGATGTCATCCTAAGGCATGAGTTTCAACTTAGTTAAAACCCCACTAGTTTACCACCCCTCATCATTGCTTACCCCCACCTATAGATGCTAGTGCTAAGCATAAAACTTGATCAACTTTAGATGGGAATACTTGGTGGAAAAATGGTTATGAAAACCTTGGAATGATGGATCATTCTATTGAAATGTTTTGGACATGTGTTTCCAAACACTTGATGATTTTGGTGATGAAAATGTTGAGGCATGAGCCTTAGCCCTTTATAAAACTGATGGTTTTCTGGATGCGATACCATTCCAATTTTATCGTACAACCACAATACCCGAAGATTGGGTAGGGCTTGACTGGAAACTTATATTCCTTAGTATTAGTTCCCTCACGGCCAAGGTCTGAGCTGAGGCTACCTTGTGAAGATTGTCCACCTGTGCAGTACCCAAGATGACAGTTGGTCATGGCTGGGAGGCCAAACTCACAGGAGAGGTGCTTATACTAGGGCGTGTAATCGAAAGGTTATGATTGATTATCCGCATACTGAGTATGGTGAATTCAGGATTTGTTCCTGACGGATGTATCGAATGTTGTGGTGAAAGTGTATAATCTCTGCAGAGTGTCAAACTATTCGAATAGCCGCGTCCGCGGTTATGGACAGTTGGAGTGGCCATACTGTTTCCCCCGTCAGACTGACTTGTGAAACAAATTGAGACTTTGACTTGACCACAACAGAGTTGTGACCTGAATTACAAGATCCCACTTAGGAGTTATAAAATTGTGACTAGCTTTGGAACTGAGTAGAGATAAACCTGGCTTTTTGCAAAACTGTTGGAATTATGCCCTAGAGGCAATAATAAAGATGTTATTATTATAATTCTTATTCATGATAAAGTTTATATTCCATGCTAGAATTGTATTAAGCGGAAACTTTAATACTTGTGTGGTTTGTGAACAACACCGTGTACCTAGTACGCCTCTATGGACTAGCTCATTGATCAATGATGGTTAAGGTTTCCTAACCATAGACATGAGTTGTCAATTGATAATGAGATCATAACATTGGAGAATGATATGATGGACAAACCCAAACTAAGCAAAGCAATTAGATCGTGTCATCGTGTTCGTCTTTGCGAAGCTTTTCTTATGTCAAATATTGTATTCCTTAGACCATGAGATAATACAACTCCCTGGTATCGGAAGAAAGCTTTGAGGTCATCAAACGTCATCCTATGAGAGGGTGATCATAAAGGTGTCTCTCAGGTGATCGAAAAGTATCTGTTGGGTTGTATGTATCGAGATGGAATTTGTCCCTCCCAAGTCGGAGAGATATACTTCGGGCCCACTCGGTAATCGATATCAACACCGCTTGCAAGCATGTGGTTAAGGAGTTAATCACAAAGTGATATCGGATTACGGAACGAGTAAAGTACTTGCTGTGAACGAGATTGAACTAGGTATGACGGTACCGACGATCGAATCTCGGGCAAGTAAAATATCGCGAGACGAAGGGAATATATATGGGATTGATTGAATCCTGGCATCGTGGTTCATATGATATGATCATCGATGAATGTGTGGGAGTCAATATGGGTGCCCAGACCCCGCTGTTGATTATTGATAGAAGATCATGTCTGCATATTCTCGAACCCGCAGGGTCACACACTTAACGTGTCTTGACGCTAGGATAGATTGGATAATTGGTTTATGAATTTTTGTTTGGAGTCTCGGATGGTATCTGGGACATCATGAGAGGTTCCGGAATGGTCCGGAGAATAAGATTCATATAAGGCAGTGCAGTTTTTGGAGTTCGAAATTGTTCCGGGTTAATCGGTATTGTACCGGAAGCTTCTAGAACCTTCCGGAAGGGGACCAACGTGGCCCCACCTTCCGGGAGGGGGCATGGGCCTATGAGGGAGTGTCCTGGACGCATTGGGCCAGGGGCACAAGTCCCCATAGGGCCCAGCCGATCCTAGAGAGTTTAAATCGTTTAAACTAGAGATAGGGTTTCTAGAAGAGGGGAGAGTCCATGCCCCCCACTCCTTATCCTTTGGGCTTGGGGGAGGGGCTAGGGTTGCGCCCCCCCTCTATATAAAGAGGGGTGGGGGCGCACAAAACCCCTACACCTCTCCTCCAAACCCTAGCCGCCTTGCTAGCTTTCCTCTCTCCCTCCCGACTGTTTGTAGGCGAAGCCCTGCTGCAGAAATTCTCCACCATATACACCACGCCGTCGTGTTGTAGATCCAATCTATCTCTCCACCATACTTGCTGGTCCGAGGAAGGAGGAGACGTCGAGGTGCTGCACGTGTGCATCTCACGGAGGCACCGCAACTTGTGGTGCTAGATCGGATCGGATCGCGAGGAGGAGAAGCGAGTACGACTACATCACCCACGTTCCGACGAACATTCCGCTGTGCGAATCTTCAAGGCTATGAAGATCTAATCCAATCTCTCTCGTTGATTGCATCTCCTAGATTAGATCTTGGCTTTCCCTCTGTTCGCATCCGTAGAAAATTTTGATTTACTATGTCGCGAAACCCTTCAGTGGTATCAGAGCTAGATCTATGCGTAGATGTGTTTCACGAGTAGAACGCAACATGGTTGTTGCGGGCGTTGATGTTTTCTGTTGCAAGCCACTTGTTTGTGTTCTTCTTATGACGCGGGATAGTGAGATTGAAGCGGTCCAGGCCAACCTTACGCGACGTCGTTCGCGAGACCGGCTCCGCACTTGACGTGTGGCTTGTTCCACACATGCGGCTGGTGGATGTCAGTTTCTCTCACTATAGTTGTCATGGGATTAACACCGGAGTTTGGCAACCATAATATCACCGTTGTGGATTTCCGTAGGTAAGAATCGTTCTTAGCATCTACTCCCATAAGCCACGTAAAACATGCAACAACAAAGTAGAGGCGTCTAACTTGTTTTTGCAGGGAGTGTTTTCTGTGATATGGTATGGCCCAAGATGTGATGTGTATAATGTATGCGATGATCATGTTTTGTAATGTTTCACGACTTGCATGTCGATGAGTACACAACCGGCAGGAGCCATATGGTTGTCTTTATAATTGTGTATGACCTGCGAGTCAACTTCTTATACGCCATGTAATAGCTTTACTTTATCGCTAAGTAGTTAGCAATAGTTGTAGTTGCTATTCATGGTGAAGGCAATCATGGTGGAGTGATGGAGATCATGCCGGAACGCACAAGATGGAGATCATTGCGCGAAGATTGGCTATACCATGTCACATAAAGTTATATGCATGTGATGTTTATCCTTTTATGTATCTTATTATGCTTAGATCGCGACGGTAGCATTATAAGATGATTCCTTACTTAAAGATCAAGATAAAAACTGTGTTCTCCCCAAGTATGCACCGTTGCGAAAGTTCGTCGTGTCCAAGCATCACGTGATGATCGGGTGTTATAGACTCTATGCTCACATACAACGGGTGCAAGCCAGTTTTGCACACGCGGAAATATTTGGGTCTAGCTTGACGAGCCTAGCATGTAAAGACATGGCCTCAGAACACAAGAACTGAAAGGTTAAGCATGAGTCATATGAATGATATGATCGACACTTTGTTGTCCACCATTGAAACCACATCTCTTCTCGTGATGATCGGATTAGGTGTGGTGAATTTGGATCGTGTTCACTAAACAACTTGAGGGATGTTGAATTTAGTGGGAGTTCATCTAGTAATTTGATTAAGTTGAACTATTTATCATGAACATAGTCTAAATTGTACTTGCAAATACTGTAGATCACATGGCCAAATCCAACTTCAACTTCAACGTTTTTGCTGAGAAGGAAAAGCTTAGAAACAATGGGTCTAACTTCACCAATTGGTTCCGCAATCTAAGAATCATTCTGTCTGGCGGACAAAAGGACTATGTCCTTGGGAAAGCGTTAGGTGACCCCCCTGCTGCAACTGCGCCGGCTGATGAGAAAGCTGTCTATCAGTCGCGCAAAGAAGATTATGGTGTGATTAAGAGCACCATGTTGTTTGCTATGGAACCGGAACTTCAAAATCATTTTGAAGAGTATCCCGGGCCCTTTGAGATTCTCAAAGAGTTGAAAACCATGTTTCAGACTCAGGCCCGTTCTGAGAGATATGAGATCTCCGAGAAGTTCTTTAACTGCAAGATGGAGGAAGGGAGTTCCGTTAGTGAGCACGCCATTAAGATGACGGGCTACACTCAACGCCTTGAGCAACTGGAATGCATGATTCCAGAGGATCTCAAGATTGACAGGGTTCTGCAATCACTCCCTCCCAGCTACAAAAGTTTTGTAGTGACTCATAATCAGATTGGCTCCACTGATACGATCACCGAGCTCTTCGCAAAGCTGAAGGCTGCGTTGGTGGACATCAAGAAAGATAATCATGTGTTGATGGTCAACAAGTCCTCCTTTAAGAAAGGTAAGGGAGCAAATAAGCCCTTCAAGAAGGGCGGCGGCAAGCGCAATGCTCCTGCTGAGAAGAAGCTCAAGTCTGGTCCTAAGCCGGACACTGAGTGCTTCTATTGCAAGGACAAGGGTCACTGGAAGCGCAACTGTCCGAAGTACTTAGCGGACAAGAAGGCTGGCACCATCAAAGGTACATTTGATATACATGTTAATGATGTTTTCCTTACTAGCCCTCGTTGTAGTGCCTGGGTATTTGATACCTGTTCAGTTGCTAATATTTGTAACTCGAAACAGGAGCTACGGAATAGACGGCGGCTTGCGAGGGATGAGGTGACGATGCGCGTTGGCAACGGATCAAGAGTTGATGTGATGTCCGTCGGCACGCTCTCCTTAGTTTTACCTTCGGGATTAGTTTTAAACCTTAATAAGTGTTATTATGTGCCTGCGTTGAGCATGAACATTATTTCTAGATCGTGTTTATTGCAAGACGGTTATTCATTTAAATCGGAGAATAATGGTTGTTCTATTTATATGAGTAACATCTTTTATGGTCATGCACCTCTTGTAAATGGTTTATTTCTTCTAAATCTCGAAAGGGATGAAACACACATCCATAATATTGAGGCTAAGAGATGCAAAGTAGATAGTGATAATACTACTTATTTGTGGCACTTTCGTCTAGGTCATATTGGTGTAAAGCGCATGAAGAAACTCCATTCTGATGGACTTTTGGAGTCTCTTGATTTTGAATCATTTGACACATGCGAACCATGCCTCATGGGCAATATGATCAAAACCCCGTTCTCCGGTATAATGGAGCGAGCAACGGACTTGTTGGAAATCATACATACCGATGTATGCGGACCGATGAGTGTTTCGATGCGCGGTGGATATCGCTATTTCCTCACTTTTACCGATGACTTAAGTAGATATGGGTATATCTATTTAATGAAACATAAATCTGAAACATTTGAAAAGTTCAAGGAATTTCAGAATGAAGTGGAGAACCATCGTAACAGAAAGATTAAGTTTCTATGATCCGATCGTGGAGGTGAATATTTGAGTTATGATTTTCTCACGCATCTTAAAGCAAGTGGAATCGTTTCACAACTCACGCCACCCGGAACACCACAGCGCAATGGTGTGTCTGAACGCCGGAATCGAACCCTATTAGATATGGTCCGATCAATGATGTCTCTTACTGATTTGCCGTTATCATTTTGGGGTTATGCATTAGAAACCGCTGCATTCACTTTAAATAGGGCTCCATCTAAATCCGTTGAGACGACACCGTATGAACTGTGGTTTGGTGCTAAACCTAAGTTGTTTCTTAAAGTTTGGGGATGCGAAGCTTACGTCAAGAAGTTGATGCCGGACAAGCTCGAACCCAAAGCGGAGAAATGCGTCTTCATAGGATACCCTAAGGAAACAATTGGGTATACCTTCTATCACAGAACCGAAGGCAAAGTGTTTGTCGCAAAGAACGGTTCCTTTCTTGAGAAGGAGTTTCTCTCGAAAGAAGTGAGTGGGAGGAAAGTAGAGCTAGACAAGGTTATTGAACCTTCTCTTGAATTGGAGAGTAGCGCAGCACCTGAAATTGTTCCAGTGCCGCCTGCACCAACAATAGAGGAAGCTAATGACAAGGATCATGAAGCTTCGGACGATGCTGCTACTGAACGTCGCAGGTCGACAAGGTCGCGTGCCACTCCTGAGTGGTACGGCAACCCTGTCTTGACTGTCTTGTTAGTAGAAGACAGTGAACCTACGAACTATGAGGAAGCGATGATGAGCCCAGACTCTGAGAAATGGCTAGAAGCCATGAAATCCGAATTGGGATCCATGAGCGAAAACCAAGTATGGACTTTGGTGGACCCTCCTAGCGACCGAAAGGCCGTTGAGTGCAAATGGATATTCAAGAAGAAAACGGACGCGGATGGTAATGTTACCGTCTATAAAGCATGGCTTGTCGCGAAAGGTTTTCGACAAGTTCAAGGTGTTGACTACGATGAGACTTTCTCTCCCGTAGCGATGTTTAAGTCCATTCGGATTTTATTAGCAATTGCTGCGTTTCATGATTATGAAATATGGCAGATGGATGTCAAGACTGCGTTCCTCAATGGCAACATTGATGAAGAGTTGTATATGATGCAACCCGAAGGTTTTGTCGATCCTAAGGATGCTAGTAAAGTATGCAAACTTCAGCGTTCCATTTATGGACTGAAGCAAGCATCTCGGAGTTGGAACCTTCATTTTGATCAAGTGATCAAGAGCTTTGGATTTGTTCCAAATTTCTACGAAGCTTGTATCTACAAGAAAGTGAGTGGGAGCTCGGTGACGTTTCTGGTACTATATGTGGATGGCATATTGATTATCGGAAATGACATCAACATGCTTAACGATGTGAAGAGTTATTTGAACAAGTGTTTTTCAATGAAAGACCTAGGTGAAGTTGCTTATATATTGGGCATCAAAATCTATAGAGATAGACAAAGACGCCTGATAGCTTTAATCTAGAGTACATACCTAGACAAAGTTCTGAAAAGGTTCAGAATGGATAAGGCAAAGAAAGGTTCAGTGCCTATGTTGTCAGGTAAGATATTGAGCAAGGCTCAGTGTCCAGCTACGGTAAATGATAGGGAAGCTATGAGCAAAGTGCCTTATGCCTCGGCCATAGGTTCTATCATGTATGCCATGTTGTGTACTAGACCAGATGTGTCCAATGCTCTTAGTTTGACGAGCAGATATCAAAGTGATCCAGGAGTGGAACACTGGACATCCGTGAAGAACATCCTAAAGTACCTAAATAGGACTAAAGAAATGTTCTTAGTCTATGGGGGTGATGAACAGCTTGTCGTAAAAGGTTACGTCGATGCTAGTTTTGACACCGACAAGGATGATTCCAAATCTCAGACAGGATACGTTTATATTTTGAATGGAGGAGCTGTGAGCTGGAGAAGCTGCAAGCAAAGCGTGATCGCGGGATCTACAGTGGAAGCGGAATACATGGCTGCTGCAGAAGCGTCAAGTGAAGGAGTTTGGATCAGAAACTTCATCACTGAGCTTGGCGTGGTTCCAAGTGCATTGGACCCACTGGAACACTGGCGCCATAGCACTCGCTAAGGAACCAAGATATCATCCAAAGACCAAGCATATCAACCGCAAGTTTCATATAATCCGAGATTATATTGCAGATGGAGATCTGAAGATTAGCAAAGTACATACGGATCTGAATGTCGCAGATCCATTGACTAAACCTCTTCCATGTATAAAACATGATCAGCACCTCAGTGCCATGGGTGTGAGATTGTTGCCAGATGTAAACTAGATTATTGACTCTAGTGCAAGTGGGAGACTGTTGGAATTATGCCCTAGAGGCAATAATAAAGATGTTATTATTATAATTCTTGTTCATGATAAAGTTTATATTCCATGCTAGAATTGTATTAAGCGGAAACTTTAATACTTGTATGGTTTGTGAACAACACCGTGTCCCTAGTACGCCTCTATGGACTAGCTCATTGATCAATGATGGTTAAGGTTTCCTAACCATAGACATGAGTTGCCAATTGATAATGAGATCATAACATTGGAGAATGATATGATGGACAGACCCAAACTAAGCAAAGCAATTAGATCGTGTCATCGTGTTCGTCTTTGCGAAGCTTTTCTTATGTCAAATATTGTATTCCTTAGACCATGAGATAATACAACTCCCTGGTATCGGAAGAAAGCTTTGAGGTCATCAAACGTCATCCTATGAGAGGGTGATCATAAAGGTGTCTCTCAGGTGATCGGAAAGTATCTGTTGGGTTGTATGTATCGAGATGGAATTTGTCCCTCCCAAGTCGGAGAGATATACTTCGGGCCCACTCGGTAATCGATATCAACACCGCTTGCAAGCATGTGGTTAAGGAGTTAATCACAAAGTGATATCGGATTACGGAACGAGTAAAGTACTTGCTGTGAACGAGATTGAACTACGTATGACGGTACCGACGATCGAATCTCGGGCAAGTAAAATATCGCGAGACGAAGGGAATATATATATGGGATTGATTGAATCCTGGCATCGTGGTTCATCCGATATGATCATCGATGAATGTGTGGGAGTCAATATGGGTGCCCAGACCCCGCTGTTGATTATTGATAGAAGATCATGTCTGCATATTCTCGAACCCGCAGGGTCACACACTTAACGTGTCTTGACGCTAGGATAGATTGGATAATTGGTTTATGAATTTTTGTTTGGAGTCTCGGATGGGATCCGGTACATCACGAGAGGTTCCGGAATGGTCCGGAGAATAAGATTCATATAAGGCAGTGCAGTTTTTGGAGTTCGAAATTGTTCCGGGTTAATCGGTATTGTACCGGAAGCTTCTAGAACCTTCCGTAAGGGGACCAACGTGGCCCCACCTTCCGGGAGGGGGCATGGGCCTATGAGGGAGTGTCCTGGCCGCATTGGGCCAGGGGCACAAGGCCCCATAGGGCCCAGCCGATCCTAGAGAGTTTAAATCGTTTAAACTAGAGATAGGGTTTCTAGAAGAGGGGAGAGTCCATGCCCCCCACTCCTT
Organism: Avena atlantica; assembly: GCA_910589765.1. NCBI lineage: Eukaryota > Viridiplantae > Streptophyta > Magnoliopsida > Poales > Poaceae > Avena > Avena atlantica. The sequence continues at coordinate 540,003,851 of OU342739.1, read as the reverse complement.
ATCCTTTGGGCTTGGGGTAAGGGCTAGGGCTGCGCCCCCCCCCTCTATATAAAGAGGGGTGGGGTCGCACCAAACCCCTACACCTCTCCTCCAAACCCTAGCCGCCTTGCTAGCTTTCCTCTCTCCCTCCCGACTGTTTGTAGGCGAAGCCCTGCTGCAGAAATTCTCCACCATATACACCACGCCGTCGTGTTGTAGATCCAATCTATCTCTCCACCATACTTGCTGGTCCGAGGAAGGAGGAGACGTCGAGGTGCTGCACGTGTGCATCTCACGGAGGCACCGCAACTTGTGGTGCTAGATCGGATCGGATCGCGAGGAGGAGAAGCGAGTACGACTACATCACCCACGTTCCGACGAACGTTCCGCTGTGCGAATCTTCAAGGGTATGAAGATCTAATCCAATCTCTCTCGTTGATTGCATCTTCTAGATTAGATCTTGGCTTTCCCTCTGTTCGCATCCGTAGAAATTTTTGATTTACTATGCCGCGAAACCCTTCAAAAACAACCCTAGAGCCTAGTGTCCTATTATCCAAAAACCCCTTACCTGTTAGTATTAGTTTGCGAGTACTTAAAGAGTACTCATGGCTTTGTCCCTGGCTATTCCCATGGCCAGACTATGAAGAGGAGTACCTGGAAGATGGACCCCAGGAAGGTTACAACAACTAGGATCATCTCCCATCGTCAGCATTGCCTGTGACCCTGAAGATGGAGCTTCGCCTACGCTACCGTTATTATTACGTATTCCGCTACTTGAAGTTGTATTAAGAACTGGATCATGAGATCCCTATTTGTGTAAGAACTTATGTATCGTTGTAACGGATGATGTACTATGGTATCCAATTCTGTTATGTCTCACAAAAATGGTAATCCTGGGATTGCGATGTATGGCATAACAGGCATCTAGGATTGAAAAATCCGGGTGTTGACACAAACTTGATGGCACACTTTATATTCTTTTCCCCTAATAAACTTGACCCATTTTGTCTTATATGTTGTATATGCTTGCACTTATATGTTGGAATTAGCAGAACCGTGCTGTCACGGGGAACGTTTTCAACATTGCACTTGTAATTTGTACTTAGTTGATATCATGCTCTTTTGTCTATGGATGTCACTAGTGTGAAATAAAGTGGGAACTTGTAAGTCCATAGAGTTTGTATCCTATGTTAGAGAAACGCATGGGCCGCTAGCCTAAGCCATGCCTAATCATGGTGGAAACTTGCAGCATCACCATAGTTTCATCTATGAAGCATTCTTCTTATAAAAAAAGAGACACATTGATAAAAGAGGAAAGAGAGAAAAAAGCACCATATTCCCATGGTAAATAAGAAGATTTCTGAGATGCTCATTGTCTGCTTGCCTTGTCATTTTGGTTATGGGATAGCTCCTGTACCATGTGCAAGGGTACCCCGTTGGCGGTTCTCAATAATATGCAAATACTTACAATGACAAGAACTTACAGATGACTAAAGTTGAGTAGCATGAGGTGTGGCCCTCGTATTCAAGGGACTTGAGATTGCCAACTTATACTTCGTCAAGCATATACTCCATATTTGTTCACTTTAACCTTAACCACTTCAAGATGCTTATGATAGGGGCAATGGGGGATGAAAGCTAACAAGTACCATAATTTTTGGAAGCTCTTTTTGAAACTTAAAATCCCTGCTTCCTTTACAAAAAAGATTTTCTTCCACCATTACTTGAGTCTCCACCTTCTACCTTTAGGCACCACTAAGAGAGCATAGTTGTCATTCTGTATGTGTAGGGTTCGCAGCATAGAAAACAGAAAATTTCCTACGATGTGAACTATATACCAAGATCTATCTACTAGATACAAACAACGGGCGGATGTATATCCATAGAGAACATACCCTTGAAGACCGACAAAGCTTAACGAGTTCAACTCGTGGTTGATGTAGACGATCTCTTGCCGATCTCAAGATCGAGAGGAAGTCCTAGCGCCGCAAAGCAGCAGCGCATCCGTGCTTGCACACACGTACAAGACACCGAGCAACCTCCGCCTCCTCGCTCCAGCGATGCAGCGGAAGCATAACCCTTTCTTGCCGAATAGCCACCGGGAACATGTATCTTGCTAGTTCGAGACCATGGGGAATAAATTCTAGAGGGGGAGAGAGATCCTTCACGAGGAGGTGTGAGAGACAAGTGAGGAGGGGGGATCCTTTTATAGGAGGAGGGGGGCACCCAAGGGGGTGGCCGCCGGCCATGGGGGCTGCCCCCTCCCCTCCTTCATTCATGTGGGTGGACACTCCACTCACAAAATGCCCTTTAAAATCCCTCCACTCAAAAGTCCACTCAAATTCCCATTAAATTTCCACCAAATTTAATGCAAACTCTCATTAAATAAAACTCTTTTATTTTATTCAGAATTTTGTCAATTACTTTAATGACAAACATTCACAAATAACCCCTTGCTAGAATTCTATTTCACATGCATAATCACTTTATGCAATTTCACCCGAAAACCTGTTTCGGTATCTAGTGAAATAAATTCATGCGCTTGTTCATTCTTTCGGCATGAAACATTTGCTCCAATTGGATGTCGGTGTCTCTTAAGTGTGTCACCCTACGGTTCTTGAATAATGCGTACATGATCGAGACCCCTCTCGGATCAATAATCAGAAGCGGGATCTGGAGACCCATATTGACTCCCACACATTCAACGATGACTTTCTTGTGATCGTCGGAACCTTTTACGCTAGTATCTTAATCCCTTTGTTTCACGATATATTACATGTCCGAGATTCAATCATCGGTATCTCCATACCTAGTTTGATCTCGTTACCGACATGCACTCTTTTCTCATTCCTGTGATATAACATTCTAGTGATCAAATCACTTGCTTGCAAGCTAATCAATGTGATATCACCGAGAGGGCCCAGAGTATATCTATCCGTCATAGGGATGAACAAATTCCACTCTCGATCCATGAGCCTCAACATAACACTTTATTAGTTCTGAATCCATCTTTATAATCACCCTGTTACGTTGTGACGTTTGATGTTATCAAGAAACTCTTCCGGTGTTAGTGATTGACATGATCTCATGGTCTAAGGATTAGGATCACTTCGTGAGTTGTTATAGCAATATAAACTCAATGACTTTGATCGTAATGCTATACTTCGGATGAATGTTCATCACACCATTACACTAATGTTGTGATCCCGTTATTAACAACATCCAATGTCCATGATCAGGAAACCTTGATCATCTTGTTAATCAACGAGCTAGTTTATGAGAGAGGCATAACTAGGAACTTTCTGTTTGTTTATTAAACACACATGTATTAACGTTTCCGTATTAATACAATTATAGCATGCAAAATAAACATCTATCATATACTTGGAATACACATAATAAACACTTTATTATTGCCTCTCAGGGCATATTCCCTTCAGTATGCACTGTTCCAAAGCTTATCGATTGATGCATATTGTGATATTACTTGTTCTTGTGCTATTTGTTTCTAGTCACCCTTGTGAACTTTGAAGGTGTCCTATGCATCAATTTGCTACTCTATGAGGGACAAGCTAATTGCCATTATGCTATGTTTTCTGTATGTGAAACAAACAAACGTTTTCCAATGCATGTTATTCATGATCTTTGTTTGTAGCTTGTCATGTTGCATGCATAGTTACTATGTCCTATTGTTAGAACTCCATCTTTCATACACATGTTTAGATTTCTTTGATCCCAGCTTTCAATGCTTGCAAATGGTTGGATCTTTATTGTGAGGGTGCATGTCACCTCAAAAATTATTCTTTTTATCACTTACCTACTCGAGGACGAGCAGGAGTTAAGCTTAGGGATGCTTGATTCGTCGGAAACGTATCTATAATTTTTGATGCTCCATGCTTGTTTAGTATCTACTTTGCTTTGATTGTATACACTTTGAGGTGCTTTTTACATGTTTTATGGTACTAACCTATTAACAAGTTGCCACAGTGCCAGTTGCTTGTTTCCTACTATTTTTGGTTTCAGAAAAGTTAGCAAAGAAACATTCTCGAAATTGGACGGGACAAACGTCAAAGTCAATTACTTTTTGTGGGGAACAAGAAGTACAGAGGGGATACGGAGAAGCGTGCCAGGGCGGCCAAACCCCCCTAGGCGCGACCAGGGGTGGGCCACGCCTGGGTAGGGTTTGACCCTCCTGGTCGCCTCCTCGGCCTCCCCATTCGCCTATAAGAAGCCCCCGATGCAGAAACCCTAAGCACCCGATCAAATCTCCACGAAACCGTCTATAGACACCGCCACCATCGTCTCTAGATCGGGGGGATCTGAAGTTCTTCCCGGCACCCCGCCGGAGGGGAGATCATCCCGGAGGCCTTCTCTCCGGTATGATGCGTGAGTACTTCCACCTTGGACTATGGGTCCATGTAGTAGCTAGATGGTTGTATCTCCTCCTTTGTGCTTTCATGTATAGACCTTGTGAGCCCCGTTCACGATTAAGATCTAATCTATTTGTAATCATGCATGCTGTGTTTGCGAGGATCCTATGGATATTGAGATTATTATGTTGGTTTGATTAATGGTTTTGTCTTTCTGATTCTATCATGTCTGTGTTGTTTGTGATCTTGCATGCTCTCCGTTGTTAGTAGCTATCTTGGCCAAGTAGTTGCTAGTGACTCCAAGAGAGAGTATTTATGTTCGATAGTGGGTTCATGCCTCTAGTTTCCAAGGGAAGTGACAATAATCTCTTCGGTTGTAGATGCGTTGTTGCTACTAGGGAGAAAACAAAGGTCTCTTGTTCATGAAACATGTGGACTGTTTACTTTACACACTGCTTAAAGCAGTTGTCTGTTGTTTGCAACTTAATACTGGAGGGGGTTCGGATGATAACCTGAAGGTGGACTTCTAGTCATAGATGCAGTTGGATGGCGGTCTATATATCTTGTTGTATTGCTCAGTCGAATCTCATAGGATCTTTCTGACTAGTAATTGCATTGTTATGCCTTGCTCAGTTCCTGTCAATTGGCCTGCTGTAATTTGTTTATCGTTCATTCCATGTTGTTTATCCAAGGAGAGCACCTCTAGTGAACTATGGACCCCGATCCAATCTTTACCATTGATACATTTTTCACTTTTACTTGTTTACTTCCTGCAAACTATTACCTTCCACACCATACGTTTAATCTTTTGTTACATCAAACCGGTGAGCTTGATAACCTCACTGATTCGTTGGGGCAAAGTCTTGAGTTTGTGTTGTGCAGATCTCCATGTTGCTTACAACACCTGTGTGACGTTTCCTTCTTCCTACTAGTTCGATAACCTCGGTTTCTTACTGAGGGAAACTTATTGTTGTGCTGCTTCATACCTTACTCTTGGAGGTTCCAACGAAGCGTCCCACGACAAGTGCTGGGCGCCATCAACAAAACATAACAAAATTAATAGTAAACAAGCATGAAACATCAAAAATTATAGATACGTTTACGACATATCACCCCCATATGGCCCATGGCCCATATGGCCTGCTCCCAAATGGGAACTTTTAATCATGTTTTGAACAATTAAATGTAGAAATTATTATTCCATAATTAATAGTAATACTTTCCATAAAACCCCTCGAATTTTTTTGGTACTCCTATGAAACTATTTCAAACTTCAAAATCACTTATGTTTTCTCTCTAGAAATTACTTTGATTGTCCGGTACTATTCTGATATTATTCTCTCATACATATGTGCAATGAAAACTCAAAAAAATGAAGACTCATATCTGGAAAAAAAATTAAAGAGTCCTAAAGCACATGACCCCGCAAGCTCGGTAATATGGAGAAATGATCTCTAAACACCTTTCTGGTCAATAATCAACAGATCTCGACATCCATATTGACTCCCGCATATAAACAAAATATTGGAGCGAACCTATTGTCTTCATATATGTTTCCTTTTTCTTCGCGCTACATAACAAAACCTGAGGTGAGATGCCTAGGTATCCATGTGAAGCAACATTTTTATCACAGTACCAAGTCATCCTCGTTATCATTTGTTTAATTTTCTCATTTTCATATTCCAATATCCCGTGATCACATCACGCTCTATCTAGCTAGACAATGATGGATATTGTAACAACGAAAGGGTCCAGATTCTGGAGGGTATATGTCCACCATTAAAAGAGCAAAACCCACTATTGAACTATCATGTGCCTAAGCTTTCTTTTCCAAATTACCTGAAGATCAACGTTATAGCTACCCTTTTACATATAATGTTTGGTGATCTCCACGATAAGTCTTCCCATATGAAGGAACTTGATATTCTCATGGTGTGAGGACACAATTGTACAACAACAATGTTTTGATAAAGCCAGCATTTATGTATTGAAGTGATCTCGTAGTACACCATAGAATTTGGTCGGTTCAACATCCTTCAACAATATGCTCTCACTGTTCGATGACATCCTTATTACCATAACAATGCCATGATCGGAAAAACATGATCATCGCACGGCATATGAACTAATCCTAGAGTTGGGACTACAACCAACACGGTGTTATGTCTCTACACTTGGTAATGAATTCATCTCTGAATCTGTTGTCCAATAACTACATGAGGTATAGCATAAACGAGTAAACATTAGTAATGAACATGAGAATAAACAGCACTACCTCTGTTTCAATGAGTAAGGGCGTATTTTGAGACAAATTTTGAAAAAAAATAGAGCAACACAATCTTTATTATATTGTATATAATTAATATCATTGGATTCATTTTTTTTTGCAGCAATCAGCAGAGCACTGCCTTTTCTATTAGAAGAAGAGCACTGACATTGGATTCATATTGAAAAATACTTTCTAACGATTCTATTTTTATAGCAACAATCTTTATTTATATTTAGAGTAATTACTGGTTAAAGAAGAAACACGGAAAACAAGAAACCTTATTCTTTGAAATAGGGGAATACTCCCTTCAACATGAGTGCATGGTTAGCATATCAGACGTAATACGTGCAACCAAACGCAACTCTTTGCATCAGACTAGCCCAAAACCCAAAATCGTGGACAACCAAAATGATGAGGTATAAACCGTGCTCTCATACACACAATGAGTTTTGTGAATAACAACGAACTGCACGTACAGACCTAGGACGTGTTTTACCTCTACAGCCACGGTTGCAAGTGCGGTAAAATCCAGGCGAGCAACGAGCTAGCGGAAAACGCCCGGGATCCGATAACTGTGGACCTTTCCATCCGTGCTGGCCGACCGGCTTTCAATCAGGCTAATAGTAAATCGCATTCCGTGCAGGTGAGAAGTGAGAATGGCAGTAGGTACTTGGAGAGATTCTGGGTAATCGCTGACCGGACTGTCACTGTGGGCGTACGTGCGTGGACGGTAGCACGAGCGAGGGAAAAGAAAACAAGAGGCTCTGCTTTTGATGCAGGCGATCGAGGAGGGTGACCAGCGAGCGGGAAGACGGGACGCAGTTGCGCAAAGAGGCGCGTAAGAAGAAAAGCTGCCGCTCGACTCGATCGGCTCCCGGCGGGCGGAGATCCCGATCCTGCACCTATCCTCGGAAGTTTCACCGTCGACAACGGGTGGATCTTTCACCAAACCGATACTACCTCTGGTGGTATTCTAAATGAAAAAAGACAGTGGTATTGTATCTTAAGAGTAAAAGAAATAGTAGAGCCAACTGTTTGCTGTAAACTATGTTTATGTTATCTAGAGTCAATTTATTTCTTTTATTTTAAGAAATAAAGCGTATGCGAATTTTAATGCAAAGTTTGACCGAGTAAATATAGTAACTAAAATTTTATTATATTATGTAAAATTAGTATCGTTGAATTCGTATTAAAACACACTCTCCAATTATGCTAATTTTGTATCATCATTTTTATATATTTATAGTAAATTTTGGTCAAAGAAAAAACATATAAAACGATGGCGTCTTATTTCTTGGAACGAAGGTAGTAATAGCCAACATGTACAATAGCTATAGATAAAAATATAATATTTTATTAATGTATGGTCCACTTTAGACTCCCACGTAGTGTCTAGAAGCACGTGTTGTTGCTAACTCTTAACTAAGAGCTCACCCCTCTTCTCTCTTATCCAACAAAGCATAAATATACTATTTATATTTTTATAGCTTGCTGAATGGACCTTATTAAGGCACGGTTCTTCTTACTTGATGACAAGTTCATATGGGCCCAAGGCTAGTTTGGTTTCTTCCACTGCTGCCACAACCATCGCAGTCGCAAAGCGGATCCAAAAGACTCAATGAAGTGAACCCTAAGCCCCCCTAGAGCTCTAGCACGACACCCTAATTTCCAACTTACGCTGCACTTGCCTCCACTACATGATCCCTCACCAATCCATAGCCAGGCTCTTCTTCGTTGGCCAAATTCTTTTTTAAACCATCCTAACGTTTCATTGATCATCATCATGTACAGTGCCAAAGATGTTAACACTGAGTTTAACATTTCAAGCATGCTTGCCCTGATCATCATCTTTTCCTTCCAAGTTGCCAGGTAACGGTCGAGCTTGTCTAGCAGTAGCTGCCAATCCGCCTTGGTGAGTTTTTTGACCGAAAGTGGCAACACCAAGTAGGTGCAAGGAAATTGCCGAATCGGGATTCTGATGTCATGCACAGTGTCTTCGATGTTCGAACTTTGGCAACTGATTGGTGTGATGGAGCTCTTCAGAAGGATTGTTTTTAATCATGTTGTCCTACCAAAATTTTGAAGTATAGTACTTAGACTTGTTAGATCTTCCTGGGATGGATTAATGAAGATAGCAACGTCATCAGCATATAGTGAAGTCCTGAACGGGGCATGTTTACCTCGCAATTTGATGATAGACCCTGCCTCGGTTGCAATGGCCAACAAGCGGTGAAGAGGTTCTATCGCAAGGTCGAACATGAAAGAGGATAGGGAGTCCCCTTGCCTTAAACCTCTTCCGTGTTGGATTCTTCTGCCTGGACACCCATTTATGAGTGCTCTAGAGGAGGCTGAGCGGAATAAGCACTACTAGGAAAACAGCTATAGGTAATCAGCACATCCGTGGCTCAAATGGTTGAAGTGCCCCACGGCTAAAACAGGCGTGGCTCACCTGTGGGCAGTGCCCTACTAGTAACTAGAACAACCGTGGCGCACATGACTATAGTGCACCACAGATGTGTGTGGTCCAGGGCCCTGTTTGACGCTCGCAAAACATCTGTATCGCACTATAGTCATGTGGGCCACGGTTGTTAGTGTCATCTGTGGCGCACATGGGGGGTGCGCTACGCCTAAGCGCACGCCCCCTCTGCTGTGAAACGGCCACAAACATCTATGGCGCATATGGCATAGTGCGCCACAGATGTATAAACTTAGTCGTAGGGCACTCTGCCCTAGTGCCCTACGCCTAAGTGGCATGCACCAACTCCACCCCCCCCCCCCCCCCGGGATCGCCTTTTTAGGGTTTGCAAAAAAAAAATGATAAACACTTCAAAAAATTAAATCCTTTCATATTTAGGTAGGTAATGTGTTATAGCTTCTAGTAAAATTAACAAAAATGAGTTTCGACTTTATTTGCAAAAAAAGTCATGCCACGGTAAAAAGGCCGTAACTTTTGCATACGATATAAAAAAATAGTATAATATACCAAAATGACGAGAACGAGATTTCGCATCTGCTCGCAACGACCTCTGGTCGTTTAGCGATTTTTTAGATTTTCAAAATTCGAAAAGAGTAAAAAGTTACGGTCAAAAAACCGTTTTTTCCTGCAGAAAAAAAAACAGGACGACTTATCCGTAGCGCACCTACACCTAGTGCGCCACGGATAAGCTTGGGAGGGATTCAAATTTGAATCCCCACCCCGCCCTCCTCCCTTTTCCTTTCCCCTTTTTCCTTCCCCTTTTCCCTCTTCCTCTCCCTTTCCCTTCTCCTTCTTCCTTCTTCCTTCTTCCTTCTTCCTTCTCCCTTCTCCCTTCTCCTTCTCCTCTCCTTGCAGTGACGACGCGACGTCGACCTCCTTCTCCTCCTCCTCGCAGTGACAACGGGCGACGTCGACCTCCCTTCCTCCCTCTCTTCCTCCATCTCTTCCTACCTTCCTCTCTTCTTCTCCTCCTCCTCTTCTTCTCCTCATCTTCCTCCTCTGCCTCCTCTTCTTCTCCTCATCTTCCTCCTCTTCCTCCTCTGCCTCCTCTTCTTCTTCTTCTCCTCCTCTTCCTCCTCTTCTTCTCCTCCTCTTCCTCCTTTGCCTCCTCTTCTTCTTCTCCTCCTCTTCCTCCTATTCTCCTCCTCCTCCTCCTTGCAGTTCCGACGACGACAACAAGGTGACGACGAGGAGGCGACGACGGCGACCTGCGCCGACGCGCGACGGCACTGACGACGAGATCTAGATCTGCTGCTTTTTTTTTGAATTTTGAAATTTATATCCGTGGCGCACAGCACCTAGTGCGCCACGGTTATCGTTTCATACGTGTGGCGCACCTGCCCAAACTTCTGTGGCGCACTGGCATGTGCGCCACGCCTGTATCTAAACTTCTGTGGCGCACTAGACAGTGCGCCACAGCTGAGAGATAGCCGTAGCGCAAGGCCCGTGGCGCACTGCTAGTGCGCCACGGATGGGCATTTCGGGTGCGCCACTAACAGCCTGTTTCCTAGTAGTGAAGAGAGCAATCCAGTTCCTCCATTGTAGAGGAAACCCCCCAGCTGCCAACATATCCAGAATGTATCTCCCATGAAACTGTATTGAATGCTTTTGCAATGCCCGAGCTAAGTAACAAAGTTGGTGTCTTGTTCTTGTGGTAGTGTTTTGCAAGATTCTATACATACAGAAAGTTGTCATGTATGCTTCGGTCACTGATGAATGCGCTCTGGCACGGAGAGATTAGCTCGTCGAGCCTTGGTTGTAGCCTAATCGCCAAAATCTTCGAGACTAGCTTCGCGAAGGAGTGAATCAAACTGGTTGGCCGAAAGTGGGACATCTGAGTTGGTTGGTCGTTCTTGGGCAGCAGAAAGTAGTAGGCAGTGTTTAGGCAATCAAAGAATGGGTCGTTTAGATCGTGGAACTTCTTCAAAGCTCGAAGCAGGTCTTCTTTAATTATATTCTACGAGGTTCTAACAAAAACCCAGAGAATCCGTCTGGTTCGGGCGCCTTGTACGCAAGGGTCGAGAAGACAACATGCTTAAGTTCTTCTATCGAAAAGGCAGCCTCAAACTCGGATAGGTCCAATGAAGGTAGGCCAATCATGTCCCATGCAAACCGTTTTGTGCATTGGGCCGCTGCCCCAACCACCGAGGTTAAATGGATGTGTACTACTCCCTCTGTCCTAAAATACCCTGCATTCTGGGTTTAGTCAAAGTCAAACTTTATAAAGTTTGGTAGAATATATAGAAAAAACTATAAACATCTATATCACCGAATATATATATTATGAAAATATATCTTATGACGATTCTAATGGTGCTTATGTTGTATTATAGGTGTACATAAATTTTTCAATATATTTGGTCAAACTTTACAAAGTTTGACCTTGACTAAACCTAAAATGCAGGGTATTTCAGGACAGAGGGAGTACTTCTTCCAATTCAATCGGCGATGTTGTAATACCAACTTTTAATTGCAGTGACTGTATCATGTTTTTTTGCCTTCTATGTGTCGCCCTTGAGTGGAAGAATTTAGTGTTGGCGTACCCGAGCTTGAGCCATTTGATTCTGGCCTCTTGTTTGGCTTTGACTATTAATTACTGCTAACCCCACAACTCTTGATTTGAGACTTGAGCGCAGCTCCCTTTCTCCCACCGTCAGTTGCCTTATTTCCTGAGCTGTATCTAGCCTCAAGATTATTCCTTGTCCTATCAGCATTTGCTTTCGAATGTCCCCAACATAGTTCTTTGCCCATACTGCAAGGTGCTTTGCAAGCCTTTTGAGCTTATGATCCAAGACTATGAAGTGATTAGTGAATCTGCATGGATCATTCCAGGACCTTTCTACCACATCATTGTACCCTTCTAGCAAAGTCCAGAACCCTTCGAAGTGGAAGCGTGGTGGTGACATGATGATCATCATATCTTGGACCAGAAGAAGTGGGAAGTGATCAGACGACATCGATGATGCCCGAGGAATCAACTTGCTGCCAGGTACATTTCATCCCATTCTGAGTTGCAGAAAGCTCGGTCAAGGCGGTTCAGAGTAAATTACCTAGTTTGACGTGCTATGATACGGTATCATTCATGATACCAGCAGCATCTTTTTTCTTATTAATTGTAATATAGATTTTTGACAAGATGGCATGTAACTCTGTTTAGGATTGTTAGTCCAGAGAGCGAAATTGGCAATACCAAGACGTGGATGCAAAACCGGTGTATGCCTTATGTACGTTTAACTTTCCTATTAATTGCACCTCTAATCTCTCCACTCAGATAGGCCAGCCGTTCTCCTCTTCTTTCTATCTAAACCAGAGTATCTGCATCCTACGGTAGAAACTGCATGCATGCAATCCGCGGCAGAGTAACTCTCCAATCCATCGTGAGGAAAAAGAAGGCATGCATTGAGCAGTGTTCAATGCCCCGACCAGTAGGAGGAAGGAGGGATACGAAGAGAAAATAAAAAAGGTAAATACTATGTAACGGAGGCCGATGGGAGCTGGTTCGTCGCACCAATACAGGGACATCCATCAAGTTTCTAATCGCACAGCTCCTGGCCTTTTTTCGTATTAACTCCGCATGTTGCTGACCGAAATCCTCGCCCCCGGTAACGCTGCCCAATTCAACGCCTCCAAAACGACCCCTACCGCCGAGCGTAATCCTCCTTGCGCCGTGCTGCTCCCCGTCAACCTCTGCTCCTCTCCAATTCTCCCACCATGCTTCTTAATCCAGGTAGAGCACCGACGGCGGTGGCTAGTTTGTCTTGGTGTGCTGGCGGCACGGAATCATTGACCGGCACCTGATACAGTAGCGGTGCGAGGCAGCTCAATCCGTCCGACGCTAAGGGCTTGAGGCCGCTTCTACCCCCTCAGGATCGCTGGCTCTATACCTTCAACGACGCCTATGCTATCCAGGTATAAGGTAATAGGTAGGCCTAGATCTCCATGTATGAATATTTCTGAATTTTTTAAAGAGCAAGCCATTTACCATTTGGAATTTTGAATCAAAAATTTTCATCTGAATCATATGGCCAATTTATGGTAATATATTGCATCACCTATCATTCTTCTCAAATTCATTATGTGAACCCAGCTTCTCGTCCTACCCTTTTGTAACACCCTCAGAATCGACCCTATGCAAGTTTTAGCGCTTCCCGCCAAACCCGCATAGAAACGATTCAAAGGTGCCCACCAGGCACTTTCGTGCGTGGAAAACGAAGTAATAACATTACACAACAATCCTCGATGGGACCCACAGAACAGATATATATACAACAGCGACTCAATGAGTCAAGAATACAGATATACAGTACAAAGATCCAAATCACCTTGGAAATGATACAGCGTCCGACTACGGACAAGATGCAAATGGGGCTAAGAGCCCTGAAGAGTAACCAATGGCGTCCATAACCCTGCCCAGGCCAAGCCGGAAGGGTAACCCTGCTAACGACGTCGATCTCAAAACCTGCTTAAACAAAAGGGGTGCCGACAAAGGGCAAAGGAAAAAGAGAGAGCAGTCAGTACTGAGGCCAGTACACGGCGAGGCTAGAATTCGGCGGTCCTCGCCTACATAGGTATGGTGGACTGAAGCGGCAGCGGCAGCATGCACTAAACAACCTATAGAGACTCGATATAACTGTCGGCCATCAGAAAGGGATAAGAAAGACCTATCCGGAACCAACCTAATTCTAACACCAAACAAACCCATCCTGGTGTTTCCCCCCTCGAGACCAAACGAGGAAGTCAACCGAGGAACTCACACCGTTGGCAGTTTTATTTATTCAGTTATCGTTGCAGCAATTACTAGTCAGGTATAGATAATCATCCTGATATAATAAGCAGTGGGCACTTTTAGTTAACCATTCCGTTGTAGTTGCGACACTTACTAGTCAAATACAATTAACATGAGATATCCCAAACCCAGCAGTTGTTGGTACTTTTATTTAGCCATTCCGTTGTAGTTGCAATACTTACTAGTCAGATACAAAGGTAGCAAGCGTCAACCCAACCAAGCAATTGTTGGCAATTTTATTTAGTCATTCCATTATAGTGAAGCTGATTACCAGTCATTATAAAGTCAAATTTATAGCACTACTTTAGTTATAGTTGTCTATGATCGAGATACTGTGCTCCAAGTCGTCCATAACCGCGGACACGGCTTTCAGAAAGTTTTACCCTGCAGGGGTGCACAAATAGCAACACACACTCGATCAACCTCGGAAAAACCAAATCAAAACCCAACGAGGCCTTCACGACAAAGCAATCACAAGATTCAGAAATATTTCAGGGGGCCACCCCATTAAGTATACCCGCAACGAAGTTAGCTGACTCCGAGACGGACTCAAGGTTTGCGCCAGTGGCTGTAAACGACTGGGAACCCAAAACTGGGCTTGTCGATACCGCGAAAACACTCCGCTTACCTAAATAGTACAGGTGCTCCTCGCACAATTTAAATAAAGCAGTAAAGCATGGCATAAGTACATGATAGTAGATAAAACCTCAAACTAGTTTGTGGCCCCAAGAAATAAGAATGAATCAAGCTCTGGCTCAGGGGGGTCCCATAATCCTCCCGGATGTGGATAGCGCGAATATTCAAGGAACAGGTATCAAGTACTCGGGGTCCTACGGGACACAAGCGGACGGTTAACAACCAAATAACATCTATTGCCCACATGTGCCTCTGCATTTTCCTACTTCAATTTTAGTTATTAAACAATAATTAAATTAAACGATAATTAAAGCCATGATCATCTCCAACCTTAAACATGCGGCAATACCCCAACAACTGTGGTACTTGACGACACGCAACACCACTTGAGCAAGCGACTACGACGCACAGGTCCAACTATCTACCAAACAACAGGTAATAGGAGGTGTCCAAGGCAATATAAGGCTGCAAGGGATATCACGGGTACGAAAACTAGAGCATCGCAACACAGATAGCAATAGATCAACAGGAGGGAATAAATACTATAGAAGTAAGATAAGTAGAAAGGGGAAGATGCTCGCCTGAAAACATTGCCGAAGGTTCAACCGAAGATCGGGTTGACACTCGCATCAACTCAACGGCCTTATCCGCGAAGAACCAAAACACTAGAATAAACACCGGATGCACTATTTAATACAACGGCAGAAGATCGGGCATGATGCATGTATGATGTATGACATGGCAAGATGCGATGCAATTGGGCAATATTAAGTGGAACTGGGGTCCCGACAATTAATTAAACGGTTCAAGTTATTTATCTACCCCGCAAATTAAATGTTACAATAACAGGGCAAGATAAGTTACCGGTTCGCAACACAAATTTAAATGAGGCCAATATAAGACTATATTTGCCCGCATATGGGCCCCATATTTAATTTAGGTGAATCGGCATAAGGCCCCCAAACCACATGACAAGTATGCATGCATGGCAATTTTATATGCAACAAGTTTTATATATAGCATTTATAAAATAGGGGCTCGGGAAAAGGTTCACACATCTGGGGTCGAAGGTCTTGGGGGTTCGGAGGGGTTCCGGGGTTCGGTCTCAGGGTTCGACGGGAAGGCAGGGTTCGGTTCAAGATGGAGAACTTGTTTCCAAGCGGACGATCTTGCCGTCGCGAAGATCTTGTCGGGTCCGTGTATCGGGTCGGTCTTGGCGTTCGGGATGCAGAACTTGGCGTCCGCGAGGAGTACTTGGCGAAACCGTGTCGACGACCTTGGCATCCGGGTTCTCGGGCATCAGATCCGGGAAGAAGTACTTGTCGCATCGGTGTCCTTCAGGTCGAAGAATTTGGCATGCCCGGGTTCGGTCTTCGAATCCATGTGGGCGATCTTGGCGTCCATGATGAGGGTCTTGATACTCCGGTCTATTGTCGACCTCCGGATTCCGCGAGTCAACAGCGTTGTTTTCTCGGGTAGCTCCATGTACATCCTTTGGAATCATCGGCATCAAGCCGGTCTTGTCGGTGAGAGGATCTTGATGCGTCTTGTTGGCAGGCGTTCACGTTTGCAGATCCAAATATTAGGACACGATACATGGTAGGTGGGAAATCGATGTTGCGAGGCAAACTTGATTACCGGATTCTCTGGGAAGAGATGCGGTGCTCCAGATAAAACAAAGGAAACTCCCAGACAAAACGAGCTGGACTCGCGGTCGCTGTATGATGGAGAACAGAACAACGGCGCTGGCCTCACAGGAAACAAGCGGTGTGGTGGCGGGGTCGAAAGCTCAGGGAACGCGTCGTGCCCGGTGCTGGGCAGGGGTGGCCACGCTCGCGGGCAGCGGCAGGCCGGCGACGACGGCTGCCGGACGCAGGGTGGAGTCGATGCGGCCGACTACGAGGAGGACGAGGCCGCGAGGTGCTCGGGCGGCGAGACGAGCTCGGCGGGGGATGCGGAGGAGGCCGGCGAGAGGAGGGGGCGACGGCCGGCAGCGGAGCCCTCGTGCTCGCAGGGGCGTCGCGGAGACGTGCCTGCAAGGGGAAGGCGGGCCAGCGGGCGGCGCTGCTCGCGGAAGGTGCGGGTGGGGAAGATGGGGTGTCGAGGGAGAGGTGGCCGGCGTGGGGAAAAGGCCGGCGCCGGTGCAGAGGCGGGCGGGGGCCGGAGGAGGCGCACGGGCGATGGCGGCGACTGTCGGGGGAGCGAGGAAGGCGGCCTGGGAGGAAGGACGGGGAGGCGGGGTCCCGCGGCGGCGCGGCCGAGCTCGTGGGGAAGGGGCGGCCCCGGCGGCGCTTGACAGGAGCGAGGCGGGCGGAGAGAGGAGCAGGGTCGGGGGTGGGGAAGAGGAACAGAGGAGAGGAGGCTGTCGGGGTGAGGAAGATCGAGAGAGGGGAGCGGGGTAGGCCAGGGAGCTGTCGGGTGGGCCAGGTGCTAGGTGGGAGGTGGGGCCAGACGGGGGAGAGAGGGAGGGTTTGGGTGTGGCTGCTGTGTGTGAGTGTGTGTGGGGGAGGGAGGGGAGGTGAGGTGGCGGGTGGCTATTGGTGGGGATTTGGGGAGAGGTGAGGTGGCGACATGTGATTGGAGGGGGTGAGGTGGAGGGGCTAGGTAAATTAGGATTAGGTAGGAAAAGATTTAGGTGGTTTTAGGATTAGATATTTTAGTCTAGGGTTTTCTTTTATTTAAAATAAATTTTGTAATTAGTTGTAGATGAATAAAAGATCCGGCTGGACCGACGGTTTGGTTTGAACAAAGGGGGAGGGTATTAATATAGAAAACAAAGTAGGTCTTTTAGCAAAATAGTTTTAGACAGATAGATGTATGATGATGTCATGATGATGCAATGCACAAAATCAACGCGATTTTCTAGTAGTGGTTTTAGCGGGGCACCACACCTTTGCATGTCCATGTGCTCTCTTGGCCCCACTAAATAGTATTGTTTGTAGTGGAAGCAAAATTCAATACTGTCTAGAATAAAATTTTGTTATATGGAAGCACGGTGTGGAAGTTACTTCCCGACTGCATATTATATGCTCGGTACGACGACAATGCTTCTATTATACATTAGTTTTCCTTCATACAATACTTGATCATGATCTAATGTGTGTAAGGTTCTCTCATATTTTTCTATTGTATAATAGCCTAGCGCCGACATGGACGTCGAGCTTGTAGCGGAAGCACGACAAGAAGGTGGAATCAACTGACCAGTATGTATCACCGTCGGCCGTGCTGATGATCCCGGGCATGGCAAAGTTGTAGCCCGCGACACAAACATTGACATCTGATGTCCATGTCGATGCAAGCAACCATCCAGAGATCTGCTTGGTGTGGTCTAGCCGGTGGATGATACAACGCCGAGATATGGCTTATATGTCGTAGTGTACAATTATGAGTGGGAAACTCTATTCCCCGTATGTATAGGAAGCAAATAGCATGAATAATGTAACATATGTTTGCTACATATTAAATATTTTTTTATAGAAACAAACACCCAGCTACACAGGAAGCAAAGTATGGTAACATCGGAGACAATATGTGCTCCATAATAAAGCAAATTCTATGGATATTTCAGATACATTTAAGAAAATTTCATTCACATGGAAGCAAATACATTTAATACTAGTGATCTTCCCAAGAGAAAAGGGGTTCTCTCTCTCTCTATAACTAGCACGAGAATTAAGGAGGATTTAATGCTAGGCCTATAATAACGAAATATCTGAAATTGCTCTTCGGACTAAGGGCACGTACAATGTGGTGACATCACTCTTCCCTTATACTTTGTCACGTAGGATTTTTGCTTAGTTGGAGGAGAGAGAAATAAGAAAGAGAAGGTTGTGTTCCCTTAACTAAGGGATGATCTCTTAGAAATAAGAGAAGACTATTTTTTCCATTATACCATATGTCTTTCCTTAGCCAACCAATTTCTTACTAAAAATAGTTAATTCTCATTAATTGCTAGAGATAACAATAAGAGATAATGCATTATACAAGTTATATATTGTGTATTTTCTAAATGATGTGGAGAGCTAAAAAAAGGCATGCCTTTCCTAGCATTGTACATGCCCTAACAATTTCAACCAGAGGGAGTAGTACTCATTAGGCTAGCCATAATGGAAGTATTATAACTAGTATCATGTATGCCATGTTTTGCAGCACAATAATTAATAAAGAAAATGATAATTAGAGTATCATATATAGATACCGTATCATAGCACGTAAAACTAAAAATTTTAATGGCAAGTAAATCTTATACATAAATTTTACATAGGTATTATACAAATCAATAAATATACTGTTATTATGATACTCTAGATGATATTAATATTATGATACTTTCACTATGACCAGCCTTATGATACTACTAGCAAACTAGGCTAATAAGATCATCCGCCGCGATGTAAACCTGTTTTAGGGGCTATTTGGTTTGATTATTTATGGCCTTTTATTTGTGACTTATAAGCCATAAAAACATCTAAATAGGTGATTTTAGTTTTGGTTTTTGATTTATACCATCATATTACTATGTCCAGTTAAAAGCTAAAAGTCAAAGCCAAAGCTAAAAACACATATTTTGATGTTTTTATAACATATAAGCCAAACTATAAAAACTAGATTTAAGACCAACCAAACAGCCCTAAAACAGTACTCCCTCTGTTAGGGATTATAAGGCCTATGAACCACTTTGATAGGTGATTAAGAAAATTAATAACTCACCCTCTTGATTACTACATGCACCAATAGTTATACATGCATGAGAGAACAGAAAGAAAAAAATCATACGTATATTGGATGAGAGATAATAATAAATAAAAAAACTTGTAATTCCTAACATTTTAAAAAAATTCTTAGATCTTGTAATTCCTAACGGAGGGAGTACGTAGCCGCACGGCACTGGCACGGGAACCCACCTTCGCGTGCAACAAATCCGATGACCCCATCGAACACTTGCCAATTCCGCAGCAGTGTAGGTTCGCGGACCACCCCGATCGACATTCATGGTCACGGCATAAATCGCGCACCTACTCCCCCAGTCCTTCCCTGGTACCAACGCAACAACATCGGTACCTTCTGCCAACAAAAGAAAAAGAAAGGGCGCACATCCATCTGTACGCCAACAGGGCACGTACTACTGCTGCGGTTCCTCTGCCAGACCGGTTGAAGCGCAAGCGGCCAAGGACTCGATCCGCAGCACCGGCCGTCCCGTCCGACTCGCCCCACACACGCTCACCAACTACCCCTCTGCGCCGCACCGCTGAGCCCACCACCGGCCACGCACGCGCCCCGGCCAAAACCGACGACCCTGGCCTGATCGAGATGCCACCCCACCTGCCTCGGCTAGGCGAATTATTGCGGCGCGGCCGGCCGGCGACAGGTGTGCCGCGTGCGTCAGGGAACTACTCACTGTTTGAGTGTGAGCTTAGCTAGCTGGGCTAGACGTCACGTCGCGTCACGGCAGCCATGATCGCCTCACTCACTCAGTGCAGATACTAGATCACTGATCATAGATTAGATCCTCCCGTTCACACCGACCGTGGTTGGTTACCGATTACCAGCAGCGATAGACTGACTGTTAAGTCAGCTCTCAGCTGGTGGTGGTGCTGCCATCGTTGTCGTTTGCCCCGTTCCCTTCCCGGTGTCTCGGCTCGCGGGGGCTGCTTAGTTTAGTGGCGCTGGGAGTGGGGGGGCTGCGAGGGGGGAGGTGGATGCTGTGCGTCCGCGCGGAGGACGCGCTGGCCGCCGCTGCCGCCGCGGCCGTGGCGTCCGACAAGATGCGCGCCTCCTCCGTGACCATGTCAGTCCCTGCCTCTCTCCCTCTCTTTGACTCTTGTCAGTTTTGGGTGTTTTGCTCATCAAAGCTGGCTGGTTCCCGGTTGCCTGCTTTCTTTTCTTGCTCCGCGCGCGCAGGGGCGGCTCGATCCACAGGGCGATGCAGCGGATGGGCGGCGGCGGCGGCGGCGGCGGCCGGAGACTGGGTGGCGACGCGTGCCCCCCGCCGCCGCAGCAGCGCACGGCGCGTCTGACGGCTGGGAGCGGCGAGGCTTCAGTGTCGGCGTCGGCGTCGGCGAGCTGCTCCGGGGTTAGTTACTGCTCCTCTTCTTTCTCCATCAAACCCCCACTCCCCCTGGTCGGCCTGTCCTTCCTCTCTTCCGTCCGTACAATTGTCTTCTGCGATTCTGCTTCCCTGCACGAGAATTTCCACTCCCGTAATTTTCCAAATGCCGTGTACTAGTATTGCTGCTCGTGCATTCCGCATTTGGTAGCGCAAATCATCAGCTTCTGTCTGCTCGCGCGCGGAATTTTGAGGGGCCCAGACGAGATGTCACTTTCCCCTGGTCTGGCTAGTTCTTCACCTAGCGTCGCGACTGTTGTAAATTTCAGGCGTTTCGACTGTGTATGCTGCTGTGTCGTCAACTGATAATCCGGTTCATTCTTGGCTCTAGGATCTCAAAAAAGGAATGTAATTTCAGGTGATACGTGAACCTGATTGCTCTGGTGTTTCGTTTGCAGGATGATGGCAGCAATGGTGGTGGCAAGAGGGAAGCTGTCAGAAGAGGCGGCATGCGGCGGTACAGATCGCAGCTCGAGCAGGAAGTGAGTGCCTTCCTTGGTTTGTCGTCTCCGCAATTTTCATGCTTCTAGTGTGATCCTGTTTGCGGTTGGAAGAATTCTGCTTTGTTTTTGGGTTGTGATAACTTGTTGTGCTTGCGTGTTGACTGAAATTGCTTCTGAGGGTGACCATATGGTGAAGTGTAGTCTCTAAGATGTCTTCCCTTACGCTTCAGAGGCATGCTTTACTCTAAATACACCATGCTAATGCCTCACACTTATTTATGGAGTTTTCGTTGAATCTATACATATCTACGTGACTTCGGTTTTTGGGACATATATTTTGCAAGTTCATAAAGCTCTACTGTTCTCGGATGTGATCATGTTCCGCAGGTTAGGAATTTGCAGAGGCAACTCCAAGAAGAGATCGACATGCATCTGGCATTGACAGATGCCATCGCACATAATGCTGAACTGATACTTAAGTCTTCCACAAAGCTACCAAGCAAGGTACACACAACACTTTTTTTTTTGCCATGAACATCGCAGTGCATGTGTTTCATGTGATTGTAAATAGCGATCCTCTAATACTACTTCATTTCATTTCCAGGCACAGGAGCTCATAATTAGCATATCGTGTTTGGAGATTACTGTCTCAAAGCTTGAGAAGGATCTAGATGACTTACGCTACCAGTTGTGTCATGTAAGGAATCAAAGGTTACTTGTAGAAAATAATCCAGAAAGGGTACTATCTACGTCGCCAACTAGTAAATGTACATGGGATGAAGTAAGCTCTCCTTGTGGTAGTAGTAATAATCTCATTTGGAACTTTTTCTTGGTAAGAAGTTGCTGATGGTTTCTTTGTTTTACTTTCTAAGCACATATCAACATTAAGAGATTTTAAGTTGGGAGAATATGAGTCAATTCAGTCAATGCAAGAATATTTACTCCCTGGACTTGAAGACCAACAGGATGTTGAAAAGGAGAGTGAAAATAGGGAGATGGTGCCTCCAAGTGGGCAGCTACAAGAGCACCAAGATGTACATTTGAATATAATACTGGAAGAACACCAAGATGAAGAGGTCCTATTTCATGCATATTTACCATTTTTAGGCGTACTTGAGTTTTTTTTCTTTGCAAAATATTTGAAGTTGTAATATAATTACTTTTTCTTGTTCCTGCAGATGCAAGAACCGGGCTCTGTAGAGAAGGATGGCAAAGAATATCAAGGAATAGATGCGTTGTCATTTCGCCAATCTGATCCTAAGAAAGACACCATGAATGGAAATATGTGCAACAATCCAAATCAGCTCTCTGGAGAGATGGTGGGCTGCATGAGAGATATCTTCCTACATTTATCGCGATCATCCAAGATATCACCAAAAATGGCTTCTGATAACTCATCTTCATCAGCGGGATGTCTATCTGGCTCTACATTTACTTCCGTGTCAGATTCATCTTTAATGGCCTCAGTGCTGCGAAGCCCTTCAGTTGATTCAGATCACGATGATGATATTATTCATGAAGTGGTAAACTTTGATCCATACGGTGTTAATGGGAAGGAAGCGCGAAGAGACATTGGGAAGTATTGTTCAGTAGCTGAAGTATCGTGGATGAATGTTTGCAAGGAACAACTTGAATATGCATCAGATGCCCTCCAGAAGTTCAGGTTTCATGTTGAACCCTTGTCTAAAGCTATTAACACTAGTGAACAAGTTGCATGTTTACATGAATTTAGTTGAATTGTAGAGAGAATTGTCTGAGAAAACTGTAGCAATAATGGAGCACTGAGATGATACCGTATTATTTACTGAGAAAATAAAAGTAACCACAAAAGCTACTTTTTTAATTGAAGGTCTCAGAAGTGTTCATTCTACCTTATACTCCAATAAAGCACTAGATAGTGTTGCTTATTTGAACGGAAACACAGCCCGGCTGCCTCTCGGGAAAGCACTAGATAGTGTTGTCTACCTATCCCGAGGGAGCAGCAAGGATGTTCTTCATGTTGTGGCATGACTTTAACTGTTTAAGCTAATCTTTTTCTGCAGGTCCCTTGTGGAGCAATTATCAAACGTTGATCCTGCTAGTATGAACTCCGACGAGCGGTTGGCGTTTTGGATTAACCTGTACAATGCCTTAATAATGCATGTGAGTACCATCTGTTGCTTAGGGTACATGGAAAGATGAAAAGTATCTCTTCTTCCTTCACAAAATCACGTTCTATTTTTGTGAATAATAGTTGTGAAGGCGATATTTTAGTATAATGCCACCATATTTGTTGTGGTAATTTTAATTTCTTAATAGTTGTAGTGAATGGTGTGTTGAAAAATGAGTTGCTGCTTTATGTTCCGCTGTCAATTATCACAGGCTGTGTGTTGGTGCTACGCTTGAATCTTGATTGTTTATGCACCAAATTCTGTACATATTTTCTTGCAGGCATTTTTAGCATATGGAGTTCCTGGGAGTGACATTAAGCTTTTCTCGCTAATGCAAAAGGTTCATCTGATAGACCACTTATTTGGTTATAGCCACGTTTCTTCAATAACATATCAACCGACTTGAGCTAATGTTGCAGGCCTGTTACATGGTTGGTGGACAGTCCTTCAGTGCAGCTGAAATAGAGTTTGTGATTCTAAAGATGAAGAACCCAGCACACCGGCCACAAATTGTATTATCTTTTCCTCATTTGTCAATTTCTTTTGTTGGGTATGCAAATTGTTATTCATCTTACGGTTCTTTATTTTCAGTCTTTGATGTTAGCCCTTCACAAGTTCAGAGTTACTGAGGAGCACAAAAAATATTCGGTCGAGGACACCGAGCCGATGGTGTTGTTTGCACTTAGCAGTGGAATGTTCTCGTCACCTGCTGTAAGTGGACGAGTCTATCTTCTCAACATGTACACATTGGCAGTGTGTTAAATAAACCAAAGCATCACTTCATATGATTTACCCCTTAGTTTTCAAGTTAAAACCTGCATCGATCTTTTGCATTACATGCTACAGTACAACTGAGCATTACTATTATTATTTTAGACATGATAAAACAACTTGCTATCAAACAGGTCAGGATTTTCTCGGCCGAAAATGTTCGAGAGGAGCTACAAGAATCGATGAGGGACTACATCCGAGCATCAGTTGGCATCAGTGACAAAGGGAAGCTCACGGTCCCTGCGTTACTGCAGAGCTACGCCAAGGGCACCATAGAGGACTCTCTGCTCGCCGACTGGATCTGCCGCCAGCTGACTCCGGCCCAAGTCGCGGCGATCAAAGATACTACCTCCTCGCGCAAGCAGCGGCTTCTCGGCTTTCGCAGCTTCAGCGTCATCCCGTTCGACTCCAAGTTCCGGTACCTCTTCTTGCCTGACAGGGCAGACACTAGATAGATATCCCAGCACTGAAGAGAAACCAGGAGTGGGCATTTTGACATACGACTGGGAGATTGAACGATTAGCTGTACATTTTTTTGTAGATTCTGGGGTGACAGATTCTTTATTTTTTCTCCTCTGTAAAGTCCAATAGTTTGTATCTTGTGTACTAATAAAGGGGGGTTGTGTGGAGTACTGGACCAACGTTTTTTTTAGCATAGCTTGTAACATCACGATGATGTAGTCAACAAACAGTTTTGTTTCTGGCTGTCTGACTTGTAGCAGCCCAGGACTTCAGGGTTAATGTAGTACTAGTAACGTTGTTGTTTTCATAAGATACTGTGATCATGACTGTCATTGCCTCCATTTGGAGGTAACAGATCCTTTGCCTCCAGTTCTTAAGGCAACATTTCGGGCCAGACTTTTGTTGAGTCCAAGTCTCATGCCTCTCTTTTTGATCTTCATCACGGTTCCATGACTGCATATCTTTTAATCCATGTTACCATCATTCTTACCGCGTCTACTCCTATTCTTCTTCATCAAAATCATAGCCCAACTTCACACTAAATTTTCCAAGAAAGATCTTGGTCTTCTTCATCATTTTCTTGGCATCTCTGTTTTTTGAACACCTAATACTCTTCATTTATCTCAACGTCAATATATCCTCGATGTTCTAAGGGCTTCGTATTTTTAGGTATCTGAAAAGCCAGTTGACATGTGATCCTTTCAAGGGGGCAGTAATTTTGTCTCAGTTCCTCCAGATCCTACTCGTTGGGATTACCGTGATCCCGCAGGTTGTTCACCATGCGTTCCATAGCACTTTTACTTTCTATCTTTTACCATCTTGGAATCATGTAGATGTAGATTTCTTTCATTGCAGGGTCATTCCTGAAGGTGGCTTGTACCATCTCTTTGTCATCATAAACTGTGCTGGCATGAACAATTGCAATTCCTCTCCTAGACTTATTGACACCAGGTCCAAACTTTTTACTTTTAATGGTTCAACTATTTCTGATACTTCTTATTATCGTAGTATTGCCCGGAGCTTTACAATACATCACTCTCACATATCCTGAACTCTCCTATGCTATTAATCAAGTGTGTCTTCATATGCATGATCCACGTGAACCTCACCTTCTTCTCATCAAACAAATTCTTAAATACCTCAAAGGCACACTCAATCTTGGACTAACCCTATACTCTTCTTCCACACATAATCTTATTGCCTATTCAGACGGTAATTAAGTTGTTTGCCCGGACACTCGCTGTTCAATGTCAGGGTTTTACATATTGTTTTGTGATAGCTTGATTTTCTAATCTTCTTGTCGACAACCTATAGTGTCTCGGAGCAGTGTCAGGGCTAAATATCATGGAGAAGCCACTGTCGAGGCTAAAACATGTTGGTTGCTCCATTTCTTGCTTGAGCTTCATTGACCACTTACCAGGGCCACCATTGTATATTGTGAAAATATTTCTGCAGTTTACATGTCCGTAAATCCGATTCAACATCGCCACACCAAACACAATGAGCTGGATAGTTTGCGAGAAGGTTGCTCTCGGTGCGTTAAGGGTTCTCCATGCACCTTTGAGTGGTCAGTTTGCAGATACCTTCACCAAAGGTTTGCCGACATCATTGTTCATAGAGTTACAATCCAATCTTCACATCAGCGATGGATTGTCGCCATGTTTAGAATGAGGGGCGTGTTAGATGACAGTACACGTCGGTTACGGTTACCATGTACATATCAAACCTAACCGACATAGATTAGTCTAGATTGACTTGTAACATTAGTTTTGTAATGACGTATAAATTTTGATCAATGCAATCGGTCCAGATGTGCAATTGCAACCTAACTTTATAATCCTACACATTCTACTAGTCTATCTAGTATCCCATGAAGTTAGGTCTGGTAGGCGTAGGATGTGCTAAGCCATTCGATCTTCTCGATAGTAGTCCACCATAAAGCTCCTATATATGTAGCCGTTTGTCTGCAAAAAATAAATGTCCTAAAGACATTACAAATGCAAACAACCCTATAAAAAAGACGAATAATAAGAAGAAAAAAATATCCTGCTAGAGTGATCAAAACCTTCTACCTGCAGCACAAATCCCTGCTAAGACAATACGCTGAGTCCAAATTCTTCAAAAGCGACGTCTCCAAGAATACAACAGTGCATAAGCGTCATCGCCGCCTGATTATAGATATTATATTTTCACCCTAGAAAAAGTATGCACTCTCAAAATAATGCCTCCCAACGAGGCTATTGTCAGGCACAACCTATTAATACTAGACCGCAAATTTTTATCCTGAAAGATCAGACTTTGTACTCCTCCTGTGTTGCCGCCGCCGCTTGCCGATGCCATTGCTACAAGTCAAGAAACACCAAGAAAGTTACTCATCTCCTCGAAGACTCGTTCCGCCATTAATAGACCTCGGACCTCAGCCTCCATGACACTTTCTGCCATTGTCTTCACCATGGAAATGGAAACACCAACAATTCCCATAATGACAACAGACAACAAAGCTTCACGTCACACCCTCCTAATAATCCGCACAACCGGAAATATGGGTGCACATGACCAAATTCCATCTGATCCATCAATCTACATGCATGAAGCACCCAATGGATATATCCGACGGAGCCTTCCATAACTCATCACCGGCCAGATCAATGAGGCCAGGCATCAACCAGAACATCGTCTTGACACGAGAAGAACCTTAGGATCACCTCCGCGTATCCTTGAATTCAGGAGTCGTCTAATGGATGTATGTCTCCAATGTGTGCCGAAGAAGCGTCTATCATTATTCTTTGTTTATCCAATCTATCTGTCTCAATAGATGCGGTCCATTTTCCTTTTATAATGGCCATATGAAAATTCTTTATTTCCGCCATATGAAAAGCTATTAGGGACGAAAAATAAAGTGAGAGAGGAGGGACAAAACCTAACCCATCTAGACTTCGACACATCACGTGAGCCCAATTGCGCAAGCGCATGATCCACCCGATTTTGATACATACTAGAATGTTTGATCTCAACCTTTCCAAGGATCTCAACTAGATGTTTAATCTCCTCAATCACATGACCATCATGAAAAGGACATGCTAATGGCTGCCCGGGATGCTTGATCTTAGAATTCTCTCGCGCTTCCACAAATAAAATGCCATATACATCATGTCTTTGTTACCTGCTTTAGCAGGGCCATCTCTGCATCCTGCTGTTTGGCGTTCCACGACATCGTTGTTAGAGTAACATATTGTTGCATTTTGACACACTTGACATTCTCAGATATAGCTGCAGCATGCTGTTGCGCGGATGCTGCCATTTTTTCAATAGCTTATGTCTTCCTCAATGTAAGATCATTTAATTGCACCACGGTTTCATTGAGTTTGCTACGTGCTGAGCTTTGTGATGTTGCCTTATTTTGTTCTTCCTTTCTTCTTTCACCGAGCTTTGTGATATTGCCTTATCTTTGTGCTTCCTTTCTTCTTTCATGGTTGTTTTTTTCGCCTCTCTACCTATGGTTCATTCATATTCAACATCTTTAGCTTCATTAGTGTCCTGACTTGAAGAAGTGTAAGCTCCTGACGAGTCTACCTTATTTCTCTTACTCATATTTCCAAATCCATATGAGTTTTTCCATTTAGCATGATCCTCTACTACTTTCCACCAATATTGTATGGGGATGGTTTATCTATCCCCATCACTCTTTTGTATTTCTCTTGAGCTTTATCCATAAGTTGCATGTCAGATTACCCACTAACATATATTCTTTTCATTGTCTTGAAAGCTGCATTGAACTTTGCAACCAAAGTGCTAGTCTTATTCCGATGATTCTTGAATTGCATTGATGTCCTCCTTTCAGCCTTACATGAGTGCTTGTTGAATTCATTAGCAACTTGCTTCCCATAATATTCTGATTTCTTGTTATTTTCGTGAATTGGATCAATTGAATGCTTCAACCAAGCACTTACCAGTCGCTCATTCTGTTACTTGCACCATTTCTTGCGCCCACCTTTCTGTTCTTCACCATCATCACCGCCTTCATCAATGCTAACAGCTTGTTGATGTTTGTTTCGTGTAGCGGACATGGGAGAACCTGACTCATTGCCTCTTGAACTGCTTCCTCCTGCACCTCCAAAAAAGCTATCGAACCAGCCGGTGATGATGGACCACCGAGCATACCTCTGCCTACAAATGCTTGTGGGTGCTGCCCAACATTATCTTGGTAAGGAGCACCAAGATGGCTCCTAGAAGGCACCCTAGACACGAGCTGATGGTAGCTGGGTTGAGCGCCGGACATTAGTTGTTGGAAGCTTCCTTGACCTCCAAAAGCCATGTAATTCTGTGGGTGGTGAGGCTGATAGCCGTAGTTTTGGGGAGGCAGATTCATGTAAAAATTGGGTGGAGCGTAACCTAGGACCCGGTGTGGGATCTCGTGTCTATTTTGTGAGCTTTAGTCTGGGTGGGAACTCGGAGAAGAGCTGAGCAAATATGTTAAGGGGGTTGATGAATTTTCCATGGCTAAAGTTGTGTTCTTTTGTTCTTGTGTTTCTTGTTGTCTGTTTGAATTGTGTGGGACTATATAGAGGTAAGAAGGAAGAAGAAGCAACGGTTACATGTGCAACGACTTGTTGTTATGTCAATCAGGAAATTAATTTTTTATTCGTTTAAGCCAAACCAAGAAATTGAATCACTTTTATGTGTCAGAGCCATTGAACCGATGGCCACCAATGCTCTGCAGTGTATGGAACCCGTTCATACTCTTCTTTGAATCGCTTCTCAACCTCGGTGTGGCTGGTGTGAGCCAGCCTATCCTGATCTATACTAGGATGTTTGATCTCAAACTTGAATTCCAAGGAGCTGAACTAGATGCTTTAATCTCCTCGATCACAAGACAAGACCATTAGGAAAGGACATGCTAATGGCCGTCCGGGATGCTTGGTATCAGAATTCTCTCGCTCTCCCTCAAATACAATGCCATATACATCATCTCTTTGTTACCTGCTTTAGCACAGGGCCATGTCTACATCCTGCCGTTTGGCGTTCCACGGCGCAATCCTTAAGTTAAGCTCCTTTCAAGATGTCTTTTCCATGCTTTGGCATACGTACAGTGAATAGGCCACGTACAGGTTCCATTTCCGAATTATAGACCCCGATGGCCCGATGTCGACATAAGTACAAGAAACACGGCTGTACATCATAGAACGCGAAGCATTCCATCTCGATCGAGAAGGTAAAAGCGTGTGACATGGGCCAAAGCGTTTTTATCGTACAGAACAAGCATCATCAGAGCTACATGACGACTTGACCATAGCTACCTCGCCTAAACAAATGGCAACTTGGGTGTAGTGTCTTACGTACGAGATAGGGATGGGCGGAGGGGGGCGAGAAGAGAGTCGCACTAAGCTCGCCAATAATAAACGGCCTTTGGACGCCCAATCGGCCGCAGATCGCAAAAGTCAGACCTCCCTAACATGACTCGCAGAGCACTACGCCGGTGCCCATCCCCTCCATCGGCAGGCCTCGCCGTTGACCTGGGCGTTCGGATAATAACCTATGGATTACAACGACGACTAATTAAACTCAACCCGCTCTCTCCCCCGATGTCGCACCGTGCGCCAATGGGAAGCTTCTCCCGCTACCCGATCTGACAAAAAAAATCGTACGGAGCTAACACCGGCGACACGATTATTCGCCATGTTGGCGGTGGTTCTTGAGCTCGTTCTATGATGCGGCAGCGGGTCGTCATTTCGGCGGGAGCGGTCGCGTTGATCTTCCTGCTGGTCAGCGCGCTCGCCGGCGCGTGCGACGACGGGGAGCGGGCGGCGCTGCTGTCCTTCCTCGATGCCCTCCTGCCGCAGCCAGGCGACGGCATCGCCGCCTCGTGGCGCGCGTCGCCGGACTGCTGCGCCTGGGAGGGCGTGGCCTGCGGAGATGGCGGTACGGTCACGCGGGTGTCGCTCCCCGGCCGCGGCCTCGGCGGGACGATCTCCCCCTCGGTCGCCAACCTGACCGCGCTCGCCCACCTCAACCTCTCCGGCAACAGCCTCGCCGGCGCGTTCCCGGCCGAGCTGCTCGCCCTGCCCAATGCCACCGTCCTCGACGTCAGCTACAACCGCCTCACCGGCGCGCTCCCGGACCCGCCCGCCGCCGACGGACGCGCGCCCCTCCCTCTGCAGGTGCTGGACGTCTCCAGCAACCACCTGTCCCGCCAGTTCCCGTCCGCGCTTTGGCGCCTCACACCGGGCCTCGTGTCCCTCAACGCCAGCAACAACAGCTTCACCGGCGCGGTCCCGTCCTCGCTCTGCGCGATCTGCCCGGCGCTCGCCGTGCTCGACGTCTCCGTGAACGCCTTCGGCGGGGCCGTGTCCCCCGGGTTCGGGGGCTGCGCGCGGCTGCGGGTGCTCAGCGCCGGCCGCAACAACCTCACGGGCGAGCTCCCGGACGACCTCTTCGACGTCGCCACGCTGCAGCAGCTGCTGCTCCCGTCCAACCGGATCCAGGGCCGGCTCGACACCCTGCGGCTCGCCAGCCTGACCAGCCTCGTCGCGCTCGACCTCACCTACAATGCGCTCCACGGCGAGCTGCCGGCCTCCATCGGCGAGCTCACCATGCTGGAGGAGCTCCGCCTCGGGAAGAACAACCTCACCGGCCTCATCCCGCCGGCGCTCAGCAACTGGACGGGCCTCCGGTACCTGGACCTCCGCTCCAACAGCTTCGTGGGGGACCTCGGGGCCTTTGACTTCTCCGGCCTCGTCAACCTCACCGTCTTCGACGTCGCCTCCAACAACTTCTCCGGCGCCATGCCGCGCAGCATCTACTCCTGCACGTCCATGACGGCGCTGCGCGTCGCCAACAACGAGATCGCAGGGCAGGTCGCGCCGGAGATCGGCAACATGCGGGACTTGCAGTTCCTCTCGTTGACCGTCAATTCTTTCACCAACATCAGCGGCATGTTCTGGAACCTCCGGGGCTGCAGGAACCTCACCGCGCTGCTCGTGTCCTACAACTTCAACGGCGAGGCCCTGCCGGACGCCGCCTGGGTTGGCGACCACGTCAGCAGCGTCAGGCTCATGGTCATGGAAAACTGCCGTCTGTCGGGCCAGATACCGTCGTGGCTCTCAAAGCTTCAGGACCTCAACGTCCTGAACCTCGCCGGGAACAGCCTCACCGGGCCGATCCCGAGCTGGCTCGGCGGCATGAAGAACCTCTACTACGTGGACTTGTCGGACAACCACTTAGCCGGGGAGATACCGCCTTCGCTGATGGAGCTGCGGCTGCTGACGTCGGAGAAGGCCATGGCGGAGTTCAATCCGGGTCATATGCCGCTCGTTTTCACCTTGACACCCAACAACGGAGCGGAGATCAGGCAGGGCCGCGCGTACTACCAGATGACCGGCGTCGCCGCCACGCTCAACCTCAGCGACAACAACCTCTCCGGCGCGATCCCGGAAGAGACCGGGCAGATGAAGACGCTGCAAGTGCTCGACCTCAGCCGCAACAACCTCTCCGGCGGCATCACCCCAGAGCTCAGCGGCCTCGCCAAGCTGGAGAATCTTGACCTGCAGCAGAACCGTCTGACGGGCTCGATCCCGACGGCGCTCAACAAGCTCCACTTCCTGGCCAGCTTCAACGTCTCGCACAACGACCTCGAGGGCCCGATCCCGACGGGCGCGCAGTTCGACGCGTTCCCGGCGTCGAGCTTCGCGGCGAACCCGAGGCTGTGCGGCAAGGCGATCTCCGTCCGGTGCGGCCAAAACACCACGAGCAGGTCAGGCAAGCCTAAGTCGTCCAAGAAAGTCGGCAAGAAGGTCCTCGTGGCCATCGTTCTAGGAGTCTGCTTCGGTCTTGTTGCCGTCGTCGTCGTGCTCGGGCTCGCCGTGATCGCCATTAGAAGGATCATGTCGAACGGATCCGTCAGCGACGGTGGGAAGTGCGCGGAGGCGTCTCTGTTCGACTCCATGTCGGAGCTGAACGGGGACGAGTCCAAGGACACGATCCTGTTCATGTCGGAGGATATGGCGGGCGACGGCGCGGCCAGGAAGAGCATCACGTTCGTGGACATCCTGAAGGCGACCAACAACTTCAATCCGGCCCGGATCATCGGGTCGGGGGGTTACGGCCTGGTGTTCCTGGCCGAGCTGGAGGGCGGCACGCGGCTGGCCGTGAAGAAGCTCAACGGCGACATGTGCGTGGTGGAGCGGGAGTTCCGCGCGGAGGTGGAGGCGCTGTCCGCGACGCGGCACGAGAACCTGGTCCCGCTCCAGGGCTTCTGCATCCGCGGCCATCTGCGGCTGCTGCTCTACCCGTACATGGCCAACGGCAGCCTCCACGACTGGCTGCACGAGCTGCCGCCGGACGGAGCGCGGCGGCGGCCGGAGCTGGACTGGCACGCGAGGCTGAGGATCGCGAGGGGCGCGAGCCGCGGGGTGCTGCACATCCACGAGCGGTGCACGCCGCAGATCGTGCACCGGGACATCAAGTCGAGTAACATCCTGCTGGACGAGTCCGGGGAGGCGCGCGTGGCGGACTTCGGGCTGGCGAGGCTGATCCTGCCGGACCGGACGCACGTGACGACGGAGCTGGTGGGCACGCTGGGGTACATCCCGCCGGAGTACGGGCAGGGGTGGGTGGCGACGCTGCGCGGCGACGTGTACAGCTTCGGCGTCGTGCTGCTGGAGCTGCTCACCGGTCAGCGGCCCGTGGAGCTCGTGACGGCGCACGGGCAGCGCAGGGACCTGGTCGGGTGGGTGATGCAGATGAGGACAGCCGGGAAGCACGCCGACACGCTGGACCCAAGGCTGAGGAAGGGTGGGAAGCGCGATGAGGCACAGATGCTGTACGTGCTCGACCTCGCCTGCCTCTGCGTCGACGGCATCCCGCTCAGCCGGCCGGCGATCCAGGAGGTGGTCAGCTGGCTCGACAACGTCGATACCATCGGCACATCTTGACATGCCTTGTACAAAAGAAGATACGATCCTGAGAGTTTTGGGACAAATGGACGATCAGTGGAGGCGATTGATGTGATCAGAAATTCGGATCCGAAATGGAGATCAAAAAAATTCGTACGGATCACTGGCTAAAAGATGATGCAGATGGGGAACACAGCTCCCCGTCGGGTGTTCGGATGGGATTGCTTTGTGAATTTCATAGGCTTTAGTTCAAATAAAGCAAATCAACTCGAACAAAATTCAAAGATTTGGATCCACGATCGTGTTGCTCAAGAGCCCTACTTCCTCCGTTTTTATTTACCCATTTTACTCAAAGTGAAACTTTTATAATTTGACCCAGAATATATAAAAAATTATCAACATTCGTAATGCAAAAATAGATATAATATAAAAATACTCCCTCCGACTCATATTAGTTGACTCAATTTTGACTAGATACATATAAATCTAAAAAACGTTGAGTCAACTAATATGGGCCGGAGGGAGTATGAAGATTCTAATACCTTAGATTTTATATTATACACCTGATATTTTTTTTCTAAATATTTGGTTAAACTTGATAAGATTTGACTTTCACTAAGCTTAGAATTCGAGGTAAATATAAAACAGATAGACTACTAGCAGGGTAAAAATCAAGGTCGAATATGAACATGTTTTTGCTCCCAAAGTAGGGCGGACCACAAATTTACCCCACAACCTCTCGAGGCATTACTCTCCCCTCAGACCATATCGTTGGTTGGAGGAGGTGGCAAGGAAATTTCATCCCATGGTCCTTCCACGCGCAAGCCCGATCTTGCCTGTGTAATACCGCCACTTCCGGAACTTCTTGCATGATGTGCAACACCGTGTTGCCCGTGCCACCCCGATGTCTCTTCTGCACAGCATCGTTGTATGCACAACCTCCAATCTTAGCGACATGATGATAGAAATATGCCTTAAACGCAATAATAAATTTGTTATTGGTCATATTTATCTCATGATTAAGTTTATATTCTATGCTATAGTTGTGTTAGTTCCGGAATATGAGATTTGAAGGAAAAAACCTAACAACATATGGGAAATTATAAACACCAAAAGATATCCCTAGTTCTGCCTCTTATGCTAGCTCATATATTATTGTTGGTCATGTTTTCCTGACTATGGGCATTAGTAAGATATTACAAGGAAACATATAATATGTGAGAACAAATTTGTTATGAGTAACAATGTTGTTGGATAGACCCCTTTGATATCCCAAGAAACCGTTCGGCAATCTATTGTTGGTATTTTCTCAAAAGTTTTGGATTGTCTTTTACTTGTTTCTTTTGACCATGAGAATATCATAGACAATGATACCAAATGTACTCACGTTGAAGCCAAATGTTATTTCGTGACTTAGTAATATAAAAGTGGATTACTTGTTTATCGAAAAGTATATCGATGTTCAAAATATGTCAAGAATGGGGATTACTACTCCGATGATAGAGAGGTACACTTTGGACCCTCTCGTTATTACGACATTTGTCATTGTTTGACCGGGCACGTGAATAAGTTGTTAGTCACAGGGACATCAATAACACGGAACGTGAAAACACTACATACCAAGGTTGTGTAAAATATTAAGAAGTAATGAGAAACGATAATGTACATAATATGTGTGCTTCACACGATAAAAGATCTTTATGGGTACAGAGGAATCATTTTGGCTATCAAGAGCCCAAAGTCCGCTATTGTCGGTAAGTGTTCCGTACAATTCTATGTGCGCCTGAACCCGATGGGTCACGCACTTCACGGTACAACGTCATTTACGCTATGTTTGGGTATAGGAATTTTAGCTTGGAATTGAATTGCCCTGAAAAATCCAAATCCAAGATGGAAATGAAATGGACAGCAATTCCATTTCTGTTGTTTGGATGCACATGAAATCTGTTGTTGGAATCGAAGGGTAGCAACCAATTCCAATTCTCGTTTGGATGTATATACCATGGAATCGAATGTTTCCTTGATTTTGGACAATGTAAATTTGTATACATCTATGAAAAATAGTATGTATGTATATTTCAATATTAATATTATTTTTCACACATAATACCATTAAATATTTAGAGATAATATGTCTTTGCCACTACAAGATAGAGTCTTGCAGATCCTTCTTTCTTGGATCATACTCCTTTAGCAGGTGAACAAGATCTTAGATTTCTTCATCAAATTCATATATAAAAATAGATGTTGAGTTCCATCCTTTACAATCAAAAGTAGACAAAGGATAGTTGTTAATCATACTAATGTCTCTCTCCATGGGTATCATCATGCTTTCATTAGCGATCAGCAAAGGACGTTTACCAGGTCGTCCGAAGTAATCCTTTCCTAGACAATCTCTTCTTAGGGATGCCATATTAAGATGGGACTCTACTATGGCGATTGATTCCGACAATTTTTAAATTCCATTTGATAAAGTATCCATCATTATCAGCAACATGGTAAGAGGTAAAGCTACTAGTGCTCTACAAAATCGAAGTTATCTTGGGGGAAGGCCAGGGCGTGCCCGTATAACAACCCTAGTTTTATTAAATAGTAATCAAGGTTTGAATGTGCATTCATGAGCATCATCTTAAAATGCATGAAAGAAAATAACCACAAAAACCCTCAACCCTAATTACCTTCCCTCTTTGAAAACCTTCAAATGGTTTTGAAAATAATTTGAAAAACCCCAAAATAAATGGATCCCAAATGGTCTAAGAGGGCCCTGCAATATTTTCTATACTTTTATAAAGCCTTTGGTATTTTTGAAATATTCAAAACAGGTTTGAAATGCAAATACAAAGATAAAGTTAAAAACATAAATAGAAAAGATTTCAGAAAAAAATACAACCTCTCTCTCCCTGGGCCAAGCCCAGCTCTTTTCTTCTCTCTACCTCCCGCTCAGCCACGCTGCAGCAGCCCACCCCGTCCCAAGTGCGACCCAACCACGGCCTCGTACCGCTTCGTTCCCATTCATGTCATCTTTCTCGTCGTCGGCAACCTGCTGTGTGCCCGCGCCGCCGTCGTTGATCTCCGCCGCTCGCTCCTCGCCGTTCGCCGAGATCTAGGAGGTGGATAAGAAGCCCCGTGATCTCCTGCCCCGTCCTTATCCCCTCCCGCTCTCTCCTGTGGCCTCCCTCTCGTGTTCCTCCTCTTTGGCCGAAACCCTAGTCGTCTAGCGCCGCCGCTAGAGGCCGTCCCGAGCCTCGCTGTTGCTCCTGGGAGCCCCGCCTCATCATTGTGAGCAACCTCGTTGAAGGAATCGAGACGAGGAGCCCCCAATCGTCGCCACGGTCACCGTCTTCCTCGAGCCCAACGACCGCCGTCGTCGTCAATCACCGTCACTACCGACCTCACCTCATCTCACCGTCGCCACCAACGTTCCCAGGGTGGGCTCGCGGACCTCGCAGACTGCGGTGACCCAGCATACCACTGCATGTGTAGTACACTATAGTCGTTGACATGACATCCACAGAACACCGTTCCGCAAATATCACATCCCTCAGAGTGGTACAACAGAAACATTGCGGGTCCATATTACAAACATACACACGTTATTATTATTACAATACCGGAAGTTCAAGACTTCCAAAAGATTCAACTTACAAACCAAAATATAAGTGTGTCAGCGGAAGTTTCAACTTTAAAAACTTAAACTCCAAATTGATCTCAACAACTTATTGTTATATAAGGTTTATGTTGCCCAGCTCAAGTGGCTATTAGAACTATAGTAATTATTCGGACTCTTGGAACTCTCCTCCGTAGACGATGTCGTAATCCTCCCCTTCTACGGCTCCGTACAAGTTGGGCTCTTCATAGAAGACCTCCTCTTAGTTCTCAGATGCGTACATTGGAGTACCTTCGGGATTCTCAGAGTCTAAGCAAGGATTCAAAGGAAAGGATGAGTAACAGCGTTACCCAACAAGTTCATTATATGCAAGGTAGGAAGTTTGATGCTCTATCTACCACCTTTGACTATAAGTCCTAGGCATTATGCAATTTTCGTAAATCTTTCTTTAAAGATTGTTTTTGTGAAAAATCTATGACCATCAGCCTTCATAGGTTGACCAGAACTTTCATGGAGTTCCTTTCCTGCCGCGTTCGTAGCTCCTTCCCGGAACAGGGAGTAACAAGTTACAGTTCTTACACTCTGTAGAGGTGCGTTACTTTTCTCATGAGAGATCAACTCCTTGTTGCACAACTGGGCGTACTTTCCCATCCACAATTCCATGATGTGGGGCCCAGTAGTTGGTCCAAGCCAATCATTGCCTCCTTCGCGACCCCGCATGCCTCCTTGGTGTACACCATGCCCACATAATGAATTACGGCAATGGTTTGTACATACCGTTAGATGACCTCATATGTCTGCACGATCCTTCATCTAGCTCACCTTCGTTAAGCCCCCTTTCAGGTAGGCTAAAACCTGATGAGTTTCCGAAGACTCTATGACCTAGTGATGCCCGGATTAGTACCATTTACATGGACTATCTCCCTAAACACCATTCATAGATAATCTAGACACCAAAAGTCTGGGGCGTAAGGGTGCCCACCCATATGTTGGATCCACACAAGGAATCACAACGTCACGTTAAGGTCGTCTTGCCTCCATACAAGAGGAAAAGGATACATCTGACTTCTCCGTCCCATTCCAAATATCATGGTTAACGCGTAATATACGACGCTAGAATCACTGATGTCATGGGTTATTAATCCCTATTGTTCATCATTATTGCAATTAGAACCCTAAGTTCTATTGCTTCATCATATCATCACTTAGGATGATATCTAAGATTTAGTATCTTGAGAAAATAGTGTTTTCTTTTACTATAGGTATAAATGATAACACACCATTTTGCAAATACTTTGGTAAAGACTCTTCAAAGGACATGAGCAAGAGATGAACTTGCCTTGTGATGACAAGGTAGTGAAGTCTGATGCTTGCACTGGATCTTGAGCTTCTATGTCTACAAAAACATCACTATTGCCCGGTAAGGACAATATTTAAAGAAGCAAAATGATTATGCAAAGTAATGTAATGCATCATTTAATTTGATATGCATTCTCTCCATTATTAATAAAATTCTTGGTAATAATAAAGGATTTATAAATATTTTTTTAATATTTATAATAGAGTATGGTATTCTTTTATTTTATTTCTCTTTATTTGACTTTTATTAATTTAATAATTCTTTTAAGAATTATCACTTAAATATCAAAAATTGTTATTAAATATTTTTTTAGTATTTTTCTAAAATACTACAATATTAATATATGATGAAAGTGAATTTTAATTAATTTTATCACCTTTCAATAATTTTGTAAAATTCCATAAGGATTATATAATTACAAAATTCTTAATAAAATTTATATGTCTAAAATTTTATTTCCTAATTTATTTGGATAGGGTGAATTATTGTGAATCCAAAAATATTGTATTTATAATTTTTGGACTTTTATTTTATTTTAAGTTCAGGGGCATTTTGGTCTTTTTCTATTTATTAAAACAGATTCTAAATGACTTGGGCTGGCCCTTTGGGCTTATTGGGCCCCTGTGGCCCAATAGGGCAGGTTCAAAATCATCAACTCAAGGGGTTTCGGCCCACCCAGCCCACTCTATCTATCTCTTCTTCGTTCTCATCTCCCCTCCCTCTCGACCCCGTGGGGTTCTGGCGCCGCCGCTGGTGATGGCCGCCGCCGTGGCCCTCCTTGGTCGCTGCCGTGGTGCAGGGCGAGGTTGGTGACTATGCTCGTTCATCTAGTCCAATTCGATTTGACTCCGGGGCTTCCCCGTGGCCAGGTTCACCCCGTTCCCGAACCCTAGGGTTTGGGGAAAGTGATGTTGCCGCCGCCGCGGGTTCTCCCACGGTGAGGTGTGGTGCTCGTGTACTGTTGTGGCCGCTGTCGTGGCTGGTGCAGGTTGCAGCGCCCTCTGGGGTGCTCCCTGTGCCATCGCGGTCTCGTCAGCCATTCCGGTTCCTCTTCAACTCGTCGGCGAGGACCCCGGGTAAGTTGCCTCTGTGGATCTTGGTTCATCCTATCACCATGAATCTCTCTGTGTGTATCTAGTGGCTACCCTTGCCTGGTGACTACGTTCTGATTAGGGTTCATCTCCTAATTAGGGTTCTTGTTCTGATTAGGGTTCATATCCCTCTGTTGATCATATCTATGATGATTTATATCTAGTGGTGTTCATCCTTGAGCATGATGAATGATTGTTTGTTGTGGATCATTATTTGTACTTGGCTTTGGTGATGCTAGTGGCTTGTCATACTTATTCCATTGGTGATTTACTATGATCCAATGTTACTGTTTCTATGAAATCCCTAATTGAAAATGCTGTTGATCTGAGAACTTTCCACTGTCAAGATGTTTATACTGACAGTAGTTATCTCAGTAATTGCTTACTGCTTTTATAATGGTTAGCTTGTATGAGAATATACATACTGAATATAATCATTACATGTTAATGATTTTTCTGTGGATGTATAGATGAGTTTGATGTTGATTCCTGGCATTTGGATTCAGGAAGATGATATTTAGTGGCTTGCCCCCTTTTATTTGAGAAATCTAAGTAAAGATTGGGATTAGCTCATTAGAACTTGTCCTTGTGATACCATTATAAACTGGCACACAAGTGTCCTATTCCCGAGCTTAGCTCTGATAGTGCTTGTGATTAATACTGGCAAGATAAAATGAAAGTTTCTTTTCATTCTCCTGCCTATGATGTTGGTCTGAGGCATATGAACTAGTTTCCTAATGGCTGTCCCTGATAGAAATGTTTTGGTAAAATTACCAGCTGCTAATTCTTGAAACATAGTTGGAAAACAATGGGTGTGCTAATGGTTTTGCATGGATCCATAGGATTTATGGATACTAAGGTGCTACTCTTTTAAGAGATGTGCCCAAATTTCATAATCTTTCTTTTGGGCTGTATTGAAATATAGGATTTGGGTTTTGTAACCAGGATCAATGATGTTGGTCTGAGATCCTCGTTATACTGATATGTTGATCTTGTGATTATGACTTTAAATTTTAAAATATTCTAGGATGGATTCATCCCACTTGGATGAATACTGAGAGGTTAGATATAAAACAACACATGAATCTTTTATATTGATATGATAAACATATCATGTGATGGTTTTATATAACTCACCACAATCACTTGATGTTGTGGTTGCTAGTGGTCGATCTTGTGGTAGCTTGATCTTGTGGTTGATCTTGTGCTCCCCTGGTATATTTAGCTCCTGACTTGTCCTTGATCTAGCCCATCATATCCTGATCTTGATGGCTTGACCTAGGTCTTTCTATCCACCTAATCTTCCCCCTCCTTAAGTCACCATCTTGGTGATGTGATCCTGGCTTTGGTTGGTTTGGCTGCTGTGCTTGGTTTAGCTGCTGGCTAAGCTAGCTGTTCTAGTGTGTGTGAGCAGTGAAGAGATGCACTAGTGCTTCTCCACGGCTGTTCTGATGGTTTTGTGTGTTTGAGCTGTGCTGTGAGGCTGACAGCACACACACCATGCAATCTGGTGTGTGTCATGCATGTGTGCTTGCTGTGCACTTGTGGGTATGCTCTGAACTTGAGATTGACTGTTATCTAGTTACTTTTATCTGGCCGGTGAAACTTGCCCCTCCTTGCTGTCATTTGACTTATGGCTTAAAATTATGAAAGATACATTCTTTCATATTGGTGAAACTTGCCCCTCTTATAAATTTACTCAATGATGAATCTTGATCAGTGCACTTCACTGACAAGTCTGAGAGTAAAACAATACTAACCCTAACCTTCTTTATTTTTTTATTTATGTTTGTTTTGTAGGTACCAGACTTGGGAATTTAAGATTTTAGCTTAGGTTTATTTGTAGGATAGGCATTTGTAATCTTCTTATTCTTTTGTAATTTTAGTTTTATTCTTTTGTAATTACTATTGTACTATTATACAATATATAAAGATTTTTATTTTGTTTTATTTACTACTGTAAATATTTCTAATAAGTTACATTCTCTAACTCATTCTATGGTTTCATTTATTTTATTCAAAGTTTGAGTCATTAATTGTTAACTCTTAACTAAATCAAATCACTCAAATCTAATTATTAATCCTATTGAATTATAAATTCAAACATTCAAGTTTTAAATTTAAATTTCATTTCCCAAAACCATAAATCCACAAAGATCATATCAAAGTCTATAACAATCATTCTTCAAGACTAAACCTATTCTCAAAGTATGAAAGAAACCTTGATCATTTTAGGTTTTTATTTGGCGAAAATTTTACCCATATTTTCACAGATGAATGCATGCAATGTTTCAAATTCCTAAATCTACCCTTCGTTAGTTCCTAAATGCTGGGATGTTACACAGACCCCTCCAAATCCTCCCTACCCCTCTGTAGCCGCCGCGTGTCGTTTGCCTGCAAGCTCCACCGTCGCACGCCGTTGAAGCCACTGTTCCGGCGACCAATCCGCAGCGGTGCCACCCCTTTTAGGATCCACTCGTTGCGCTGGTTCGAATGATCGTAGCCTCGAAGCCCTGCGTGCTCTCCAGCGTAGCCGTCGACCACCGTTTGCCGCGCCGCCCGTCGTGGTGACGTGGTGCTCGCGTGGCTACCGCGTGGTGCCTGCGTGGCCTAGGTCCCACCTGTTAGCCACAGAGGCTAGATGCTCTGTGGTGAAAAAAGTTTAGGTTAGGGTCCGCTGATGTCATAATGACGCAGTAAACGTTTTAAATGGTTTAAATAATTTCAGAAAATTACTATAAACTTGTAAATTCAATAAGTAATTATTTATAAGTCAGAAAAATACAAATAATATATCAAAATGTTCAGAAAACTGAGATCTATCTTATTATACTATAATCATGCATTGTTCAACAACTTTCATGACAAGTATAATTAGAATAACAAAGTAACCCCTCATAGGTGATTCCGAGGATCCCCCTATTATAGGGTTTGCACCTCTCGGACCCTGTTTAAAATGGTCGAGCATGTTTAGGGTTACAATTCAACAACTTTTAACTTGTCATACCATCATCCTTGCTTGAGCATTGCATCGATGCCATGTGTTGAATGTTTCCCTTTCTTTCCGGTATTTGGTTCTTCTTCGGCAGAATGCGAGATTGAGATTGAAGACCGAGAGCAACACTGTCGAAGCTCGAAGACCAATACTTGATCAACTATAATCAAGTCAAGTACCAGGTGTCCGGAACTCCACTTTCTGGATATCAACAGGCAAAGGAAAGCGAA
The DNA here is from genome assembly GCA_910589765.1 of Avena atlantica. Taxonomy (NCBI): domain Eukaryota; kingdom Viridiplantae; phylum Streptophyta; class Magnoliopsida; order Poales; family Poaceae; genus Avena; species Avena atlantica. Next base: position 539,961,229 of record OU342739.1, on the reverse strand, counting down.
GCCCCACACATACATATGAATCCTATGCTTTCAAAGTATTTCATTCTTTCCATGTGCATACGGTTCCAAAGTCTTTTATCAGTAGATGGAGTAATCCTAACTGATACATGTTACCTTTGAAGCCTATATTCCCTGATCGACTGCTCCTAGCATAACTAGGGTTTCGCTTGTGAAGCGTTGCTAGAGCTATTATCTCTATCGTGCTTAGCCATGCTTAGATGTTAACGATGGTCCCTCCGATTGATGAATCGGAGATGCGAATGAACATAGTATGACAGGGTGATGTGGTATGATCAGAGATGAAAGTTAAACATGCTAAGGCTTGTATGGGAGGCCACTGTGGGTTGTGGTTTTTACAGTCCCATACTTGCCACTAATAGGACCTGAGTTCTTCCCTATGGTCCAAGATGAGCGTACAGCCACACGGGGGCCTGGAAAACCCCTCTACCAACTAACTTGCCTAGTAGATTCCATGAGTCACATAGTTTAGGCGTTTCATTTGACATACGCATTCTGGCTCTTCTCGAAGGAGATGAAGGAGGTGCATTCATACAGGTAGGTAAGCGTGTGTAACATACCAGCATTTAGGAACCATCGAAGGGTAGATTTAGGAATTTGTGATATTGCATGCATTCATCTTTAAAAATGTGGATAAATGTTTCGCCAAATAAAAACCTAAAGTGATCAAAGTTTCTTTCATGCTCTTAGATTAGGTATAGTCTTGAAGGATGATTGTTATAGACTTTGATATGATCTTTGTGGATTAGTGTGTTTTGGGAAATGAAATTTGAATTTAAATTTGAATGTTGGATTTATAATGTAGAAGGATTTAGAATTAGGTTTGAGTAATTTGATTTAATCAAGAGTTAACAATTAATAACTCAAATTTTAAATGAAATAAATTAATCAATAAAATGAATATTAACTTATTCAATAAATGAGTTACCAAAATGTAACTTATTGGAATATTTACAATAGTACATGAAACAAAAGAAGAATCTTTATTTATTGAATAATAGTGCAATCTTTATTACAAAAGAATAAAAATAAAATTACAAAAGAATAAAAGAAATACTACAAGTGACTATTCTATAAAGAAAATAAAACCTAAACTAAACTCTTGAATATTCAAGTCCGGTATCTACAAAATAAACAGGAACTAAAAAAAGAAAGAAAGTTAAGGATTAGAATTATTTTACTCTCAGATTTGACAGTGAAGTGCACTGTTCAAGCTTCATCATGGAGTAATCTTTTAAGGGGCAAGTTTCACCAATATGAAAGAATATATCTTTCATAATTTCAAGTAATAAGTCAAATAAACAGCAAGGAGGGGCAAGTTTCACCAGCCAAGTAGATGTAACCAGATAAAAGTAACTTCACATCCAGAGCATATCCACAAGGTGTGCAGCAGACACACAAGCATCACACACACCAAACTGCATGGTGTGTGCTGTCAGCCCAGCAGCAATAGCTCAATCACACAAAACTTCTCAGCATAGCCATGGGAAGCAAACCCCACACCATTCTCTAGTGCATACACACCAAGAACAGCAGCCCAGCTAAACCAAGCCAGAGCCAAGCAAGATCACATCAACTAAACCCTGGATCATCTCACCAAGATGGTGACATAAGGAGGGGGTAGAATAGGTGGATAGCAAGGACAAGATCAAGCCACCAGGACCAGGATGTGGAGGGCTAGATCAAGGACAAGCCAGAAACTGGAAGTACCAAGGGGACCACCAGATCAAGCTAGCCACAAGATCAACAACAACCAAGTGTGGTGAGTAGTAACAGACCATCACATAATCTATCTATCTAAGCTTGACAAATATTCATGAGTTGTCTCATACTCCACTTCTCAAAAAACACCCAAGTAGGGTGAATCCATCATGGAAGTTTTAAATATTAAAGCAACCAGAAAACTATATAGATCTACCTAGGATCTCAGGACAACATCATTGATCCTAGTTATCAGGCTACAACTTAAATTTCAAGAATGAATATAGCCAAAAATCTAAACTTCTAGGCACACCTCTTAAATAGGAGTAACACCTTAGAAATTCATCTTATGAATTCATATAATTCATCAAGCCTACAAATCATTTTCCCCAAACTTCAACTCAGGAATCAATAGCTGGTATCACTACCAGAACCAATCCATGAGAAATAATAAGAGAAGGCTCTAATCCCTAAACCTCAGACCAACATCATAGGTCTTAGGGATTTAAGGAAAGAAGTTTCTACTTATCTTTAATGCCAAACTCATCTTAAGCTTGAACAAAACAAAGCTAAGTAATAGAATCTAGTGTTGTGTGCCATATTAGAATGGTGTCACAAGAACAGTTATAAACTAAGCAGGTTAAGCATCCAATCTTCACAGATACAACCAACCAACTATAAATCATTTTCTTGTTCTTAATCACAGGAATCATAACCAGGAATATTCATATATATATCATCACTGTAATAGACCATTTGATATCAAACTTTATATGAATCTATAAGCCAATAACTAAATATACAGTGACCTCATCACTCAGAGCTCACTGTCAGCACCTAAGTAATGTCAGTGATGAGCTCTCAAACCACTAGAATCTCCAAACAACAATTCCAAAGCAACCTTATCATCTGAACCATAACAAAGTTAACAATGGAACCAGTTGATAAGACACTAGCATCATCAAAGCTAACCATCAACAGTAATCCACAGCAAGTCACCACTCAACAGGTTTAAGGATCATCCATACATGATCCAACTCATCAGATATTCAATTAACAGAGGGATTTGAACCCTAAGCGGAACAAATAATCCTAATCAGGATATGACACTAGCCAGGAATGGCCACTACCAACATTTAGCATGGGATGGCCTAGAACAGAGAGCACGAGGGGGAGAGGAAAAAATTACTTATGGTCCTCACTGAAGAATAGAAGAGGAAGCAGAGAAGGCCGATGAACACGACGGCATGGGGAGCACCCCCAAGGGGGCGCTGCGACCCACACAACGCCATGGCGACGACCATAGCCACGTCTGGAGGCGAGGAGCACCACCACAACACACGGCAGCAAAGGCGGCGACAACAACCGTATCACCCCAAACCCTAGGGTTCGGGATGAGACTAGTTTGGCCATAGGAAAGCTCCAGAGCCAAATTGAATTGGATAGAAGGGTAGCACGTGGTCGACAACCTCGCCCTGCATCACGGTAGCGGCCAGGAAGGAGCACGGAGGCGAGCAAAGCACGGCGGCGGTGCCATCGACCACGGGGTCGAGGAGGAGAAGAGAAGGATAAGGTCGAGCGAGTGACAGAGGGAGTGGGCTGGACTGGGCCAAAACCCCTTCGAGGTGTGGTTTTGGTTCTGTCCTATTGGGCCACCAGGGCCCAATAAACCAAACAGGCGGCCCATTTACCTAAAGGCCATTTTTAATAAATAGGAAAAGGCCAAAAGGCCCCTAAATTTAAATAAATTCTAAAAAATAAAATAAAAATCCAAAAATTATAAATAAAATATTTTTGGATTCACAATAATTCAAACTATCCAAATAAATTAAGAAATAAACTTTTAGACATATAAATTTTATTAAGAATTTTGTAATATATATATTCCTTATGGAATTTTACAAAATTATTGAAAGATGATAAAAATAAATAAAAATCACTTTCATTATATATTAATATTTTAGTATTTAAAAAAAATACTAAACAAATATTTAATATCAATTTTTGGTATTTAATGATAATTCTTAAAGGAATTATTAAGTAAATAAAATGCAAATAAATTGAAATAAAATAAAAGAATACAATATTCAATAAATATTAAAAATTAATATTTATAAATTCTTTATTATTAAAAGAATTTATATAATTTAAATAAATGGGGGAGAATACATATAAAGCTAAATGATGCATTACATTACTTTGCATAATCATTTTGCTTCTTTAAATATTGTCCTTACTGGGCAATAATGATGTTTTGGTAGACATAGAAGCTCAAGGTCCAGTGCAAGCATCTGACTTCACTACCTTGCAATCACAAGGAAAGTTCATCACTTTCTCATATCCTTTGAAGAGTCTTTATCAAAGTATTTGCAAATTGTGTGTTATCATATATACTCCAAAGAAAGAAAATATTATTTTCACAAATAAAGAAATCATAGATATCATCCTAAGTGATGATATAATGGAGCAATAGAACTTAGGGTTCTATTTGCAACAATGATGATCAATTAGGGACTCAATAACCCTTACATCAGTGATTCTAGCACCGTATATTACGCGTTAGCCATGAGATTTGGAATGGGACAGAGAACTCAGCTGTATCTTCTTCCTCTTGCATGTAGCCGGATGTGCAAGTCGTGTCTGTTATCCTCGTAGCATGCATATTAATTGGTAATTCATAGAGGATATGCAACATATGGGTGGGAACCCTCAATGTCCCATGATAGTTCTGGCATCTAACGGTATGTACAAACCATTGCCGTAATTCAATATGTGGGCATGGTGTACACCAAGGAGGCAAGCGATGTCGCGAAGGGGGCAGTGATTGGCTTGGACCAACTACCGGGCCCCACATCATGGAATTGTGGATGGGAAAGTACGCCTAGTTGTGCAACAAGGAGTTGATCTCTCATGGGTAAAGTAACGCACCTCTACATGAAGTGGTATGCTGGGTCACTGCAGCGTGGCAGGGAATGGGAGATGCCCGGCATCCGTAATCTCAAACACTGTTCACATCATTAGGGACTGACTTCGGGAGTTGACCCGTTATGATGGCATCTCCCTAGTGCGTGACTCATGGTCTCGGCGAAAGCAAGGTAAAGGTCGTGTCTAACCACCCTCTGTCGGCCTTCCAAGGAAGAAGGCTAATGTACTGGCATTAAAAGAAGGTTAGTGTGTGTGGGTAAAGTTGTACACACTTGCAGGGTTAAATCTTTTCGAAAATCCGTGTCCACGGTTATGGACGAACTTGGAGACCGGATTCTAAGATCATAGAGAACTTGAACCTAATCGTAAAACTTGGCAAGTTAAGTAATGTGTGCTTAAGGATGCTTCCTCAGGGATCGAGGGGGTGATCCTAGATAGGTTCAGTTGATGATGATTCGGTGGATGTCAAAAGATGATCAAAGCTAGAGATACCGCTTTCTTATCCCCTTTTAAAACATTCTGATTAGTCGAGATTCTTCTCCCTCTTGTTTTACAAAACAAATATGGCTTTATGAAAAATAACTCCACCAGCCATAAGTCTTGCGGAGTACACCCTGTACTCACCCTTGCTTCGTTGATACTTTTGCAGCAGATTAAGTGTTACCATAGAAGATGAGTTCTTTACGGCATCGACATCGACGAGTAGCTTGGAGTGTAGGGTTTAGTAGCATGGAAAACAAAAAAATTCTATCGCATGAACACAATCAAGATCTAATCTATGATCAAGCCAAGATATATCTACTAGATCGGTGCAACAAGTTGATAGAGTACTAACCCTCGAAGATACAAAGTGGTTAACGAGAGAATATTCTCGTGGTTGATGTAGTCGTTCACTTGTCGATCTCAAGATCGCGTATATGATCCTTACGGCGCCGCGTTCCGGCAGCACTCCCGCAGTCGGTCACACATACGGTACTCGATGAATACCTTCCTCTCCCTTGTTCCAGCAGGCAACGGAGGTTGTAGCTCTCTCCTGGCGATTCCGACAGCACGACGGCGTGGTGTCAGAAGTATAGGGGAGATCCCGCAGGGCTTCGCCTAAGCCAGAGCGAGTATGGTGGAGTAGAGGGAGCCCGGCGATCTAGGGTTTAGAGGGCCGAGGTTTAGAGGTAGCTAGTGTAGGGTTCGCAGCATAGAAAACAAAAATTTTCCTACGATGTGAACCATGTACCAAGATATATCTACTAGATACAAACAACGGGCGGATGTATATCCGTAGAGAACATACCCTTGAAGACCGACAAAGCTTAACGAGTTCAACTCATGGTTGATGTAGACGATCTCTTGCCGATCTCAAGATCGAGAGGAAGTCCTAGCGCCGCAAATCAGCAGCGCATCCGTGCTCGCACACACGTTCGAGGCACCGAGCAACCTCCGCCTCCTCACTCCAGCGATGCAGCGGAAGCACAAATATTTCTTATCGAATAGCCACCGGGAACATGTATCTCTCTAGTCCGAGACCATGGGGGATAAATTCTAGAGGGGGAGAGAGATCCTTCACGAGGAGGTGTGAGTGAGAGAGAGGAGAGAGGGTGCCTTTTATAGGAGGAGGGGGGCACCCAAGGGGGTGGCCGCCGGCCATGGGGGCTGCCACCTCCCCTCCTTCATTCATGTGGGTAGACACTCCACTCACAAAAATCCATTCAAATCCCTCCACTCAAAATCCCACTCAAACATGCCATTAAATTTCCACCAAATTTAATGCAAACTCTCATTAAATAAAACTCTTTTATTTTATTCAGAATTTTTTCAATTACTTTAATGACAAACATTCACAAATAACCCCTTGCTAGAGTTATATTTCACATGCATAACCACTTTATGCAATTTCACCCGAAAACCTGTTTCGGTATCTAGTGAAATAAATTCATGCGCTTGTTTATTCTTTCGGCATGAAACTTTTGCTCCAATTGGATGTCAGTGTCTCTTAAGTGTGTCACCCTATGGTTCGTGAATAATGCGTACATGATCGAGACCCTTCTCGGATCAATAATCAGAAGCGGTATCTGGAGACCCATACTGACTCCCACACATTCAACGATGACTTTCTTGTGATCGTCGGAACCTTTTACGCTAGTATCTTAATCCCTTTGTTTCGCGATATATATTACATGTTCGAGATTCGATCATCGGTATCTCCATACTTAGTTTGATCTCGTTACTGACATGCACTCTTTTCTCGTTCCCGTGATATAACATTCTAGTGATCAAATCACTTGCTTGCAAGCTAACCAATGTGATATCACCGAGAGGGCCCAGAGTATATCTATCCGTCATTGGGATGAAAAAATTCCACTCTCTATCCATGGGCCTCAACATAACACTTTATTAGTTCTGAATCCATCTTTATAATCACCCTGTTACGGTGTGACGTTTGATGTTATCAAGAAACTCTTCCGGTGTCAGTGATTGACATGATCTCATGGTCTAAGGATTAGGATTACTTTGTAAGTTGTTATAGCAATATAAACTCAATGACTTGATCATAATGCTATACTTCGGATGAATGTTCATCACACCATTACACTAATGTTGTGATCCCATTATTAACAATCAACGAGCTAGTTTATGAGAGAGGCATAACTAGGAACTTTCTGTTTGTTTATTAAACACATATGTATTAATGTTTCCGTATTATTACAATTATAGCATGCAAAATAAACATCTATCATATACTTGTAATACACATAAACACTTTATTATTGCCTCTCAGGTCATATTCCCTTCAGCTAGCAACTAGAGTTTAGCTAGTCGGTAGCGGTTTAGAGGAGATCTAGATTGGTCGCAACTAGAGAGGGGGGGCGGCAGCCAACCTAGGGTTTCTTGGGCGCTTAGGGCTAGAGGGATACCTTGGGGTGCGCCCCTACCCATACTTATATAGGTGGGGGGCGTCCAAGGCTGTCCCCAACCCAGGTGGAAACCCTCCCTAACTCAGAAACCCTTCCTAACTCGGAAACCATGTTGGGATTTGACATTTTCAAACTGCCTTTTTGACTTTCAAATTAGAGTTTGATTTCTCTCTTCCAAGTGTCCATCCAAGTGACCTAGGACATGATGCAACCAATACACTTTGTCATGACACATCCATGTACCCTTCCCCTTCTGGATCGGTGAACCTTCTAGACCCTTCTAGAACATTCCGGTGAAAACACCGGAATCATTCCCGAACTCTGAAATTGGACTTTCCTTATATGAATCTTATTCTACGGACCATTCCGGATCTCCTCGTGATATCCCGGATCCCATCCGAGACTCCGAACAACATTAGGTCTCTTTACTCACATTCCATATCTACTAAACAACATCGAATCCTTAAGTGTGTCTCCCTACGGTTCGTGAATTATGCAGACATGATCGAGACTCTTCTCCGATCAATAACCAATAGAGGAATCTAGAAATTCATATGGCTCCCACATATTTCTACGATTACTTCGTGATCGAATGAACCATTTACATACGATACCAATTTCCCTTTGTCTCACGATACTTTACTTATCCGAGGTTTGATCGTCGGTATCTTTGCATACCTAGTTCAACCTCGTTACCAATAAGTACTCTTTTCTTGTTCCCGTGATATGTGATCCCTTATGAGCCAGTCACATGCTTGCAAGCTAATTGGATGACATTCCACCGAGAGGGCCCAGAGTATATCTATCCGTCATATGGATGGACAAATCCTAATCTTGATCCATGTGCCTCAACACATACTTTCTGAACACTCAATGCCACCTTTATAGCCACCCAGTTAAGGTGTGGTGTTTGATGTCATCAAAGCATCCTTCCGGTGATGGTGATTAGCATGATCTCATGGTCGAAGGAATTAGGTTACTATGTATCAGAAAGCTTATAGCAAGTGAACTATATTAAATGACTTGATCTTTATGCTACACTTAACTATAGGACTATGTCCATCACATCATTCTCCTAATGATATGACCCTGTTGTTAATAACATCTCTATGTTCATGATCAGGAAAACATGATCATATATTAACCAACAAGCTCGTTTAACAAGAGGCTTTACTAGGGACTCTTTTATCTTTACAAATCACAGAAGTATTAATGTTCCGGTTAATACAATTATAGCATGGTATGTAAACATTTATCATAAGCATGAAGATATGATAATAAACACTTTATTATTGCCTCTTGGGCATATCTCCAACAGTCTCCCACTTGCACTAGAGTCAATAATCTAGTTTCAAACCTTTGTGCATTCAACACCTATGGCTTTCCGGTGTTGTATTTACACGATTGCTAGTGGTCAACTGATCTACGGATCCAACACTTTCAGGTCTCTGTGTAATTGCATGTCTTTGCGTCTCTATGCATCACTCATTCTCTAATGATATGGCTTTGTATAAATGTGGTTCTTTGGTGAGACCTTTAGTTCTTTGGGGTTAAAACATGTTGATAATATTGTCGTACAATATATCTTCATAGTATTATCCTGCTGTGAACTACACCTAGTTTGATAACAAACTACTTGACACAAATGCCCTCTTTAGCTGCTATAATAGCAGTCATATACTCAGCCTTTTGTTGTAGTATCTGTCACAATGTCTTAACTTTGGAACTCATCCAAATCCATTATGGAACTTACTTTCCATCATATTGTGCGACCCTTAGTTTATATAGAGATAAACTTAATTTGTACTTTGTGAAAAAACTAGTATCAATGTAATACTTCTACAATGAACTAAACATCTATTTGTCACTTCTACAAAATAATATATTCTTAGTTCTTCTAAAAGATCATAAGAATATCTTTCCTATCATCCAATAATCATCTTATGAATCATTCTGGTATACGCTCATAACATTTAGAGCATAGGACATATCTGGATTTGTACACATCATAGCATGATTGATAAAGTACTCTTTGTGATTTTATATATCAAGTATCAAAAATACTTGAATATTTATTCAATCCTTCCTGTGCAACAAGAACCTTTCTTGTAGTTTCTATATTGAACGCATTCAATATCTCATCTATGTACTTCTGGCACAACCATATTAGCATCTTAATTTATCCATATAGACATTGATGCCAAATATTCGGGTTCTTCCTAAGCCTTTCATCGAGATGAAATTCTTAACCTTTGTTAATAAAAATATACATCATTTCTAATCAACAATATGTCTTCCACATAATGTATTAGAAACATGTCTTAGCGCTCCCACTTAATTTCTTGCAAATGCAAGCATCTTCATCGTCTCCGATGAAATTAAACTGTTTTAACAGTTTCATCATAGTGAAGATTCCAACTCCGCGATGCTTACTTCAACCTCTGAAGTTTGCATATGCTTTTAGCATCCTTTGAATTAACAAAACCCTTTGGACTGTGTCATGCACACGTCCTAGGTAACCATTCTATTAGAAGAACTTGTTTTGTTTATTCAACTACCACATAACAAAATTATATGTAGTGGTTGCTACATTAATCCGTCTAGACTAAATATCGCTTAATGAAAGATCAGATCTTGTCATAGTCAACTCTTTGAACATTGTCGTGAACTCTTTCCCGACATATCGATAATTTCATAGATGTCAAACATCCATGTCTATTTCTTTATAGATCCAAATACGACTATAAGGTGTTGCACCTTTTTAGAGGGTCTTTCAAGTTCAAACCTTTGTGCATTCAACACCTATGGCTTTCCGGTGTTGTATTTACACGATTGCTAGTGGTCAACTGATCTACGGATCCAACACTTTCAGGTCTCTGTGTAATTGCATGTCTTTGCGTCTCTATGCATCACTCATTCTCTAATGATATGGCTTTGTATAAATGTGGTTCTTTGGTGAGACCTTTAGTTCTTTGGGGTTAAAACATGTTGATAATATTGCCGTACAATATATCTTCATAGTATTATCCCGCTGTGAACTACACCTAGTTTGATAACAAACTACTTGACACAAATGCCCTCTTTAGCTGCTATAATAGCAGTCATATACTCAGCCTTTTGTTGTAGTATCTGTCACAATGTCTTAACTTTGGAACTCATCCAAATCCATTATAGAACTTACTTTCCATCATATTGTGCGACCCTTAGTTTATATAGAGATAAACTTAATTTTTACTTTGTGAAAAAACTAGTATCAATGTAATACTTCTACAATGAACTAAACATCTATTTGTCACTTCTATAAAATAATATATTATTAGTTCTTCTAAAAGATCATAAGAATATCTTTCCTATCGCCCAATAATCATCTTATGAATCATTCTGGTATACGCTCATAACATTTAGAGCATAGGAAATATCTGGATTTGTACACATCATAGCATGATTGATAATGTACTCTTTGTGATTTTATATATCAAGTATCAAAAATACTTGTATATTTATTCAATCCTTCCTGTGCAACAAGAACCTTTCTTGTAGTTTCTATATTGAACTCATTCAATATCTCATCTATGTACTTCTGGCACAACCATATTAGCATCTTAATTTATCCATATAGGCATTGATGCCAAATATTCGGGTTCTTCCTAAGCCTTTCATCGAGATGAAATTCTTAACCTTTGTTAATAAAAATATACATCATTTCTAATCAACAATATGTCTTCCACATAATGTATTAGAAACATGTCTTAGCGCTCCCGCTTAATTTCTTGCAAATGCAAGCATCTTCATCGTCTCCAATGAAATTAAACTGTTTTAACAGTTTCATCATAGTGAAGATTCCAACTCCGCGATGCTTACTTCAACCTCTGAAGTTTGCATATGCTTTTAGCATCCTTTGAATTAACAAAACCCTTTGGACTGTGTCATGCACACGTCCTAGGTAACCATTCTATTAGAAGAACTTGTTTTGTTTATTAAACTACCACATAACAAAATTATATGTAGTGGTTGCTACATTAATCCATCTAGACTAAATATCGCTTAATGAAAGATCAGATCTTGTCATAGTCAACTCTTTGAACATTTTCGTGAACTCTTTCCCGACATGTCGATAATTTCATAGATGTCAAACATCCATGTCTATTTCTTTATAGATCCAAATACGACTATAAGGTCTTGCACCTTTTCAGAGGGTCTTTCAAGTTCAAAGCTTGATCTCTCGTATATTGAACTATCATGGATTTTATGGCTTCAAACCATTTGACGGAGTCAGGGACCATCATCGCTTCTTTCCATGTAGTCGGATCATTATTGTCAAATAATGATTTAACTCTCAAATCTTGGTATTTGATTGCTTACCCGACCTACTTGTTTCAATAGGAACTTAGACCTCTGTGACCACAACCTTTGAGGCACGTGAGCCATGAGCATTGTTGCTGCCTCCGGAACACTTTTCAGCGCTGCGCAACTTTGCACATATAGCTAAGGTTCTCTTAACCTTATCAAAGTTCTATTGTCCTCCCACTTAACTTTTCACGGAAAATTCTTTTCTCAAAGAAACTTGACGATCTAAGCGACAAACATTTTTGTCTTTGGTGTTATGGAGGAATACTCAACGATTATTCAAAATAACATACAAAGATATGTTCATACGATTTTGGTTGCAAACATCTTTCTTATGCATAGCATACCAATGTTTAAGAAAGGACAACTTGGGTTTTATCCCAAACCATAACTTTATATGGTGTCATTTCAACGGATTATGATGGAGCTCTTTTCAGTGGAAAAACGGTAGTCTCTAAAGCTTTAATCTTTAAAATATAATGGCAGTTTTATCAATTACACCTTTGATATTACCATGTCAAACAAGGTATCATTGCATATCTCGATTATTCCCTACTCATATGGTGTTTCGGAAAACGCAAATCCATGGAACGATTCCTCAAATCTTAGGTGTTATGCTAAACTTTATAACTCAAATATCTTCCTTTATGATCCTATCATAAATTCTTTATTTTCTTGTTACATTGATTTTGCACTTCATCTTGAAAGTCTTTAAACTTTTCAAATGTTTCACACTTCATCCTTATTAAGTAAATATTCATATATTCACTCAAATTTTTGGAGAAAGCATATGAAGTTGAAATCTATCGCTCTTGACTACACATAATGGACTTCATATAACAATATGTACAAGTTCCAATAAGCTAGTCATCTGTTCCCTCTGGCCAATGAGCGGAGTTTTAATTATCTCTAGGAAAATTTCACAAGCATCATTTGATCAAAAATAAAAAGACTCCAAAATTCCATCCACATGGAGTTTCTTCATGTTTTCTTTCCAATATAATTTAAATGGCGATGTCACTTCCTAAGTGATCTTTCTTATCAATTGTCTTTCGACATTTTTAGCAATATTTTTATGGATGTGATTTATCCAACAAGATTTGTAAATCATCCATCTTTTATGGATTACGGCAATTATTTGAACAACCCTTTTGTTCTCATAATACCTGATAAAACAAATCTTGAAGGCAAGCTTTGATGTTAACGAGCAACACAACAACCCTTTTTTTGTTCTCGATGAACATCATCACATATTCTTTTGCTAGTTACTTAGGCCATTGTAGTTCATGAATTGTGTTGTTTCGTATGACGATTCACACCAACAAATTCAGTATCCAATACTTAAGAACCACATTGTTTAATAAGCAAAGAATATAGCCATAACATGTATATCCTCTATATACCTAAGCTGAACAATTCTAGTCTTTTCTTTTCTGTCATATATTTCTGAGATTCTCTTTTAGCATTTCCATTTCTGTTCGAAAGAATCTATCAACATCAATAGTGGAGCCATACACATGACACATAGTCCAAAGCATGTATAGTTAAATACCAATGTCTTTGGACTTGCACTTTGAAGTAGATCACCATCATCAAATACTTGGTGTTCTTTCAAATTCCATTCTTTAGTAATCTTTTAGTGTAGTAAACATTTTATCAAATATTCACCCTTATCATGGAACTATTCATGATCAAGCTACTTTTAGCTTATAACGGCGAATCGCGAGTATAATGTTGCTCTCCAAAACCTTTTGGAGGATTAGGACGACAAGCGTCTCCAACCTTTTTCAAATTCTCATCAAATATGAGAACATAAAATTTCTCATGTTTCAACCAAAACATCATTTCAGATATCGCAATATCTTCCACACATCATGGTTTCTGAAACAACTCTTTCAGATCCTAGATAACCTTGATATTAAAACAATCTTTTGAATATCAAGAATCATGGAGACAAACATGATACTTATATACTAACATTGTAATTGTCACTCTTGATTTAATACCAATTATTAAACTTCACGGAGTAACTGGAACTTACTGAAAGTTTGCAATAGGACTTTTAAACTTTTGATTAACACTTCAAAACAATACGATACTAGTTCGTAAAGTAACTAACCAGAATTCTATAGTTCTATTATCTCAATTATAACTAAGCGCAAGGTGGTAAACGGATGCCAATGACTACAACAACTATGCAAATTTACTTTGATTTAATTTATGATAAATAGTGTTCAACTTTTAATCATATTGCTATTGAACTCCCACTCAAAACAATATCCCTCACATTGTTTTAGTGATCACACGAACCAAATTCACTACACCAAGTCTGATCATCACGTGACATGATATAGTTACAAAGGCGATCAATCATCATGTTCATCATATCATCTATATGACTCATGCTTTACCTTTCGGTATTCCGTGTTCCGAGACCATGTCTGTACATGCTAGGCTCGTCAAGATCAAACCTTAGCATCCGCATGAGCAAATCTGGCTTGCTCCCATTGTATACACTCGTAGAATCTAACACACTCGATTATCACGCGGTGCTTCGAAACAACGAACTTTGGCAACGGTACCTACTAAGGACGAACACTCTATAACTTGATATTTTTTTGAGAGGGATCATCTTATAATGCTACCGTCACGAACTAAACAATACAATATGCATAAAAGGATTAACATCACAGGCAATTCAAAATATGTGATATGATATGGCCTTTCTTCTTGTGCTTCCGATCTCCATCTTCAAGCACGAACATGATCTCCATCATCACCGGCGTGGCGTCAAGGTCAATGGCGCCGCTCCATGGTTGTCGTCCAGCAACATCAACTATTACAACTACTTTGAATAATAGACACACAGGTCTAGACGAAATTAAAATACAACCATATGGCTTCTGCCGGTTGCCGACTTACAATAAGGAACATTGCATACATCATATATAATCACAATCATGGGAATATCACATCATAGCACACCCCTGCAAAACAAAGTTAGACGCCTCTAATTTTCTTTGCATGTTTTACGTGGTTTGGGGCTTTCAATAAGTGTCGTTCTAACTTACGAACAAGAACCACAACGTTGATGCTTGAACTATCAAGTGCCCATTGTAAATTGAATCTTTACTATGATGGGAGAGACAGACACCCGCAAAGCCACTTATGCAATACAAGTTGCATGTCGAGCGTGGAGCAAGTCTCATGAATGATGTCATGTAAGGTTAGCCTAGGCCGCTTCATCCCACCATACCGCAAGATGCAAAGTACACAAGAAGCAATTGATAATAAAATCACCACCGCCCACAATGACCATTGTGTTCTACTCGTGCAACATATCTACATATAGACATGGCTCTGATACCACTATAGGGGTTCATAGCATGGAAAACAAAAAAATTCTACCGCATGAACACATAATCAAGATCTAATCTATGATCATGCCAAGATCTATCTACTAGATCGGTGCAACAAGTTGATAGAGTACTAACCCTCGAAGATCCAAAGCGGTTAACGAGAGCAGATTCTCGTGGGTGATGTAGTTGTTCACTTGCCGATCTCAAGATCGCGTAGACTATCCTTCCGATGCCGCGTTTCGGCAGCGCTCCCGCAGTCGGTCACACGTATGGTACTCGATGAAGACCTTCCTCTCCCTTGTTCCAGCAGGCAGCAGAGGTTGTAGCTCTCTCCTCGCGATTCCGGCAGCACGACGGCGTGGTGTCGGAAGTAGAGGGGAGATCCCATAGGGCTTCGCCTAAGCCGGAGCGAGTATGGTGGAGTAGAGGGAGCCCCGTCGATCTAGGGTTTAGAGGGCCGAGGTTTAGAGGTAGCTAGCAACTAGAGTTTAGCTAGTCGGTAGCGCTTTAGAGGAGATCTAGATTGGTCGCATCTAGAGAGGGTGGCGATGGCCAACCTAGGGTTTCTTGGGCGCTTAGGGCCAGGGGGATACCTTGGGATGCGCCCCTACCCATCCTTATATAGGTGGGAGGGGCTTCCAAGGCTGTTCCCAACCCAGGTGGAAACCCTCCCTAACTCAGAAATCCTTCCTAACTCGGAAACCATGTTCGGATTTGACTTTTTCAAACTGCCTTTTTGACTTTCAAATTAGAGTTTGATTTCTCTCTTCCAATTGTCCAGCCAAGTGAACTAGGAAATGATGCAACCATTACACTTTGTCATGACACATCCATGTATCCTTCCCCTTCCAGATATGTGAACCTTCTAGACCCTTCTAGAACATTCCGGTGAAAACACCGGAATCATTCCCGAACTCCGAAATTGGATTTTCCTTATATGAATCTTATTCTTGGGATCATTCCGGATCTCCTCATGATATCCCGGATCCCATCCAAGACTCCGAACAACATTCGGTCTCTTTACTCACATTCCATATATACTAAACAACATCGAATCCATAAGTGTGTCTCCCTACGGTTCATGAATTATGCAGACATGATCGAGACTCTTCTCCGATCAATAACAATTAGAGGAATATGGAAATTCATATGGCTCCCACATATTTCTACGATTACTTCGTGATCGAATGAACCATTTACATACGATACCAATTTCGCTTTGTCTCACGATACTTTACTTATCCGAGGTTTGATCGTCGGTATCTCTGCATACCTAGTTCAACCTCGTTACTATAGGAGTATCTCCATCACATCATTCTACTAATGATATGACCCTGTTGTTAATAACATCTCTATGTTCATGATCAGGAAACCATGATCATATATTAACCAACAAGCTAGTTTAACAAGAGGCTTTACTAGGGACTCTTTTATGTTTACAAATCACACAAGTATTAATGTTTCCGGTTAATACAATTATAGCATGGTATGTAAACATTTATCATAAGCATGAAGATATGATAATAACCACTTTATTATTGCCTCTTGGGCATATCTCCAACATGGAGTTCCCAGTCGACAGTGTGGGATCTATGGATTGGACGTCATCGTTATGCTTCAAGCCTCTTAGGCCAGTTGTTAAGTTTGCTATACTTAAAAGCATAATTTGCCTTCCGTTGTTTGATTTTTTTTTGTTAGTGACCTCTGCTTGTAATATTTTGGTTCTTCGCTCAGTTATGAGCTCACTGTAATAAATTTTGTGTCGTAGAGTCACTGTTGTGTTACCGATTCTCTCTTTGTACGCCTTTGATATTAGATTAGGCTTATGTTCAGACGAAGGTTTGGTATTTGTCTAGCCTTAATCTCGGGGGTGTCACGGGTTTTGGTATCAGAGCAGTACCGACTGTAGGAAACCTTTCTATTGGTCGATGTTGAGTCTAGTACTTGTGAAAACTATTTTCAAAGATGAAAATTATGTGTGAAAACTCTAGTATGCTTCTTTTTCTCCTTATCCAGTTTCGCTCTAACTCTGGGTCATCTTACCTTGTGTTGATTTGTAAAAGTTTTGCTATCTCTTCTCCTTCTTCAAAGTTAGGTGCCGTTTCAGGCATGTCGGTTCTCAAGCATTTGACCTAGTGTTAAGTTCTCTAGAGTATGGTGTGTGTGTTCCTTGATTCCCTTTGTTCCGTATCACTTGAGAGATTTCTTTAAATCATAATCCCTCTATTTTATGGGTCCACAACATCATGTTGATGGTTCCTCAATATTCTGTTCTATGTCTCGAGGTTTCCTGTCGCCTTGTGTGCCTCCTTTTTTATTCGTTCGGGTACTTTAGAAGTCGTTTCTTCTCTTGGAAGCTACCTCGCGATTACTATCTTGTAGCGTACGCTTTGTCACTCAAGTACTAGTTACCCTTTTCTCTGGGTTTTAACCCTCGTACTTGAACCTAAGATATCCGGTTGTGTCGGATTCTGGTGTTGTGAATCTTGTACATGAAGCTGACCTTTAACCCAAGATCCATTTTAGTTGACCCCTGTCGTTAATGTTCACACATTACTTCAGGATGGCTAGTACCTTCTAGTATAGCCTTTAAGTCTGTGGATATTGTCGATATTGAACAGTGACGATAAAGGACTTTTCCTACCACATGCTATGGCAGATTTTCTTTAATAGAACCAAATAGATCACAATAAGAGTGCTCTTTGTGAGTCCCACTTCTACACTCGTGACTCTTCCACACCTTAATTTTTCTATGCATCGATTTTTGGAAGATTGTTGACTTATGCATCCACATCTTGGGATTCTAACCTAAGCATGTTCTTTACCCTTGTTGTTTTCCGACCTTTGTCTACCAGTTGGTAGCCAAGTAGTAAATGTGCATTTGTGTCTTCCGATGCAAGATACTCTTGTGGTTCGTCATGATAAACCATTTTAGGTTGTCAGGAGAAACAAACTCCAGTACCTCGTCATTTATAAGACCATGTCAAAGTGTTGTAATCCGCAGATTAATAAGCATTGATTAGTTTATGTTCTATTCTACCTTGAAGTATCACATCTTTTTATATTAATAGGTCGTGCTGAGATTCATGACCCTCTTAATGAAGTGACGCTTCTACACATATTTACCCATCCTTCCCCGATCTTTCGTGCTCAGGAATGTTGCGTGTGCGTAATAATGTGGCCATCTAAGATTCTTAGCAATTCTTATTGCTTTGAACTTCGAAGACATTTGTATCATTCTTAGCGTGATGGTTAATCTATCACTAAGAAAAGGATGATTGTGCTACCAAGTCCGTTATTTAAGTGCACTCTCTTCGGTCAAAGAGTTAGGTTCATACCAAAACTCTGAGACTACGTCTTCTTGCCTTACAAAGCAAGTTTCCTCTCGAGCTAAGTGACATATCGGTGGTTCGTGATATTCCAGATGTCTACTAGAAGTATCGCCATGTTGCCACATGACCGTGTTGCCAGGTTCCTGAGTAAGTTGTTTCTTTAAACCGCTCCTTTCTCCAAGGATCCGTACTGGATAACCCTGAACTAGTTGGTTGAGCTTGAACAACAACTTGGAGAGTTGTAAGACAAATGTTCTACCCAACTTCGTTCCTCCTTAAAGGGATGTCTAGTTTTGTTCGTGCTAAATAAGGATAGTATGTCCTTTGTGGATATGTTATATTCCCTCCTTTGATTTGATTTGGGTAATCGTCAAATCAAACTCAGTTCCAAGGACTATCCTGGTGGTGTATCTACTCGTGATGTTTCACTTAAGTACATCTTCATGTCCTCTGGTCTGACCAGTATTTCTGCCTTGTTCATACAACACATGAGTCCGTCTTCTCGGAGTGTATAGATAAGTTTGTTATTGAGGCCATCAATGACATCGTTACCTTCTCCATGCTACAAGAAATTCATACAGAACAATTGGCATTGATGTTGGAAACTTTTGATAACCATCTTCATGTTATCTCGAAGTATGTGTTCTGGATGTTAGAAGTAACCTTCCCTGATTCACATGCAAATGTCGAAAGGTGTCGCCGTGGATCTGAGTAGAGTTATCTTTGTTTCTTTGGGAATCATTTAAAATTAGTCAAGCATGTGCGAGGTATTCTTGATATGGTAGGTTGATACCTTCACATCTCGAGAAGATACTCCAAGCACACCAAGCCACTGATTGATTTGTTCATGGAAGATAAGAAGTCCAAAAAAACTTCGATATCCTCCCAAATATTTCCAACAAGGATTCAGTTGTGTTTCGTTGCAAACAACTCATGTAGGTGCAATTGTCGTCGGATAATTTGCTATCACATGGGTTCTGAAGTCTAGCTCATCTTCTGGAGCTTGACATTGAAGTCCATGTCTTGAGAATCCAGTGACTTTACCTCTGTGGTAAATGTTGCACCCTTTATATTAGGACATGTTGGGTCTGAAGTATCTCTTCACTTAATCAAAGCTGAATCTCAAGAAGAAATAATGATTGGTGTTCCTCAAGGTTATGACGTAGGTCTATTGTAACTCTGGCAATATTGATGTAATGATTGGCACAATCAGCTGGAAGACCTATTGCAATACTCTCTTGAATCAGCAATAAGAACCACTCCTCATGAGGCTTCTTCTATAATTTATTATAGGAGTTGAGCTTATGGTTTCCTTTGCATCTGAAGTCCGATATTTACTTGATGACTAGTTAATGGATTATCAGTATCCTGATGCCGGTGTTTCGAACATCAAGGAGAACATTTAAAGTAGAGATGCTAAATGTCTTTCGGTCGATCCTCCAGACTCTTTTATGATGGCAAGCATCTTGTTATGCCAAGTACTTGAAGTTTGAGAATGAAGTTTCTTTCTTCTCGTGTCATTAGGAATATTTTTACCTACTTATCCAGTGGTGTAAAGTGATGTCATAATCTTTGGCAGAGATTTTGATAGCCCTGGATGAATAAAGAGTTTCCTTCTCGCTTTCTTAAACATGTTTGAAGAGCGACCATGCTTTTGGTAATCAATAGTTTCTATTGTTACATGTTCCTTGTGGCTCTTACGAGTCCTCTCCACAAAACACCTTTCTGTCTTGGCCTTCTGTTGAATTAAAGAGTGACCCTTTTGTGTCAACAGTAGTTCAGTAACTTGGTTTCGTTGGTATCTATCTTTCCCACCTATAAAGCTCTATTAAGCTGTTTAGTAGAGGTTCATCTCTCGAAGTCTATGGTCATGTTCTTTCTGTTGGAAGTCTCCTTCCCTCAGAAGTTAAAACTCTTTTGTAAGCTACATGGTCTCAATCCTTATGAAGACTAGTTATGTGTCACATTGAAAACCATCTCCTTTCGTTTCCTCCGTTACCTTGACGTGTTTCATGTTTGTTGGCTCTAGAAATGTTTGTGAAACATCTATCCATGAGTTGACCATGAGATACTCAATTCGTGGTTCCGTGTCATTCCCTCTCTTCCTTATTGTGAGCAGCCACCCCGAAGTTTAATAAGCGCTTCGTCCATTCGTCATGGTGGAAAGGATTAACCTCTTTGAGAAGATCGTTGAAGTACAGTGTAACCCTGTTCCTTCTACCTTCCTACCTAGGAATCTCGGGTCGAGATTCTATAATAAAGGTTTGAATGTGCATTCATGAGCATCATCTTAAAATGCATGAAAGAAAATAAGCACAAAAACCCTCAACCCTAATTACCTTCCCTCTTTCAAACCTTCAAATGGTTTTAAAAATAATTTGAAAAAACCCAAAATAAATGGAGCCCAAATGGACTAAGAGGGCCCTGCAATATTTTCTATACTTTCATAAAGCCTCTCGTATTTTTGAAATATTCAAAACATGTTTGAAATCCAAATACAAAGAGAAAGTTAAAAACAGAAATAGAAAAGATTTCAGAAAGAAAAAATACAATCTCTCTCTCCCTGAGACGAGCCTATCTCTTCTCTTCTCTCTACCTCCCGCTCAGCCGCGCTGCAGCAGCCCACCCCGGCCCAAGTGCGACCCAACCGCGGCCTCGTATCGCTTTGTTCCCGTTCCTATCGTCTTCCTCGTTGTCGGCAACCTGCTGCGTGCCCGCGCCGCCATCGTTGATATCCGCTACTCGCTCCCAGCCGTCCGCCAAGCTCCAGGAGGTGGATAAGAAGCCCCGCTGATGTGGACATCCCTACTATTTATACAACCGTTGTACCTACAGCAACACACATACAAGGACCCATCACAAGATCCCGTGCCAAACAACTTAACTATCAGGTACTTTCGTTTCTTGGAACTATTCCTTACATACATGAGAATATGATGCTGCCTAAATCAGATACATTTCTTACTCTTAGGAATGATGGACCAAGCATGGATGAGAGGGACAAGCATTGGAGCATGGCCATGCATGGAGATGGCAGCAAGCATGTGATGATCCAAGAGAAGGCCACGCATGAAGATTTCAGAACTTTGAGGCCACCATAATGAAGAAAGAAGGCTTGGACGAAATATTCAAGATCAATACTTTACGAATTCGTCCATAGCATAATATGGTGCTGCGACACCTTTATTTTGGGCCAGGCCCATGTAATTTTCGCAGGATTTTAATTAGCCACTTTTTAGAGTCCGTATTTGAGGGGAAAAGGACTTTTAGGGTTGGATTCGGCCACCACTTCCTTGGCTGGCCGAAACCCCACCTTTTCGCCCTTAAATACACCCCATAGCCGAACCTCTAGACTCGGATTTTGTTTAGACATTAAGTTAGCCATAGTCGCAACTTCGCCAAGGCTCGAGCGTCGCAGAGGCCTCTTGTACTTCGCACCTATTCAGGATCCCACCTCTTTCAATAAAGCTTTCCTCTTAATCCGCAATATCTTGATTGCAATATTGGTTCTTACTTGTTCTCGATTTCAGGTAGGAATTAAGACCCTCGCTGGTCAGGCTGATCGTGTTCACGCAGGATCGGTAACCTCCAGGAGATTGGCCTAGCGATTGCATTGGCGCTCGTGCTCGCACGTGTAGTCGGATCGTCAAGCCCGAACTCCACCAAATCGATTATCGCCATCTCATCGAAAGATCGGACACCTTTGCCCTATCAAGTGGTATCAGATTTCAGGTTGCTCGGTGAGATTTTACTGTTTTTCATAGATTAGATCTGTTTTTACCTATAACCCACGAAAAAGCCAAAAACACAGTTAGAGTTTAGATCCATCCCATAACCAATCTACGCCTCGCATTATCTTTTCAGTTTTTGCATTGTTGAATTTGTGTCTACATCGTCGCGTCGAGTTGCTGGTCTTAGTGTTTCGTCCCTTAGAGTTTCGAGTTCTAATCATACTAGTCACCGCCACACTCGCCGATCACCACCACCATATTCCGCCGCCGTATATCCTGCCACCATAAACCCTAAAACTCCCCACCGCCTCCCTACCGCGACACGGATCCAATCACCTTCCCTGCCGCGGCACGAGTCCGAGTTGAGTCATTATTTCCTAGTTATTTCTTTTGACTTTCCTTCTTTGTTGTTTCCGTGTTCCGCTATAGTCCGTGTCGAGCTAAGAGTCCGGTCGTAAGTCCAGAAGGAGAGCAAAAAAAAAAAAAAAAAAAAAAAGTCTGGAACCGCCTCCGAAAAAATTTTCTGGCTATACTGGTTTTCGGCTTTGGGGATCACTTTTCTCCATCGGCCGTTATAGCGATATTTTTTTGGCGCCTGCGCGCTTTCCGGAACAAAATAAAAAATTTCGAAAAAATTTTTGGGGGCTAACCTCTTTTTAGACCCCGTAGATCAGTTCTAGACACTCGCCATCCTAGTAATTTTCTGCATCTCGGATCGCTTTTCAGGGTGCTATATCATCATACAGTGCTTGTTGTGTCGCGTCGTGACATCGTTGGTGATCTAGGCTCGCGTCTCTAGTACGGTCTAGCCTAGGACCAGCACAGTACCGTCGTTGAGCATTCTTTCAACTTTTGCATTGCTGTTTTGATAATTGCTAACCCCTTTGCTAAGCCTTCCCAGAGCTCCACAGATACTCTCCACGTGCGGTGTTTCGACTCCTGGTAATCGCTTGGTTCAATCTCTGGACCCACTGATCCTCGTGGTTGCACATCGCCTTTTCCTGCTGTTTGGTAAGAACTTGTAAGAGCTTCGTATATTGCTTGACGGATTACGCGTGACTTCCACCATATTCCTGTAGTATATACCTGTGCTTTTAAGGACTAACCATGACAGATACTTCGCGGAATCCTGCCACCATGACGAACGAAGAACTACATGCCCACTTCTCCGCGCTCTTGGTCAGTCGCGCTGAAGACGTGGATACGCGCCTAGGGGAGTTTGACACCAAGCTCACCAACGCCGTGGACAAGCTCGATGGACTCGAGAAATCCTTCAACGCCAAGCTTGACGTTCGGTTCAAGGAGCTTTTGAACCGATTGCCCGCACCCGCACCGGCACCCACACATGGCGCACGGCGCGTTCCGATCACGGGTCGGACTGCTGGTTCGGCTCCCACCGCACCCCCGGCGGCTCCTGCTGCGACTGACGTTCCTCAGACTTCCGCCGCGGCTGCTGCTGCGACATTGGGGACAGACGACGGGTACTACTACGACCCCGACGACGACGATCTGTTTGACGAGGAGGTTGAACAACCTCCACAGGTACCTGCTGGTCGCCCCCGACATTACTACCGCAACGCTCGCCCACCGGTACGTAATGATGATGATCATGTTGCAAAGCTTAAATTAAATATTCCATCTTTTGAGGGTAAATATAATCCTGATGCATATCTTACATGGGAGATGGAAGTAGAACAACGTTTTGCATGCTTAAAATATCCTGAGAATATGCGTGTTAGTGCTGCTACATGTGAATTTACTAAATTTGCTTCCCTTTGGTGGTCTGAGTATTGTCGTTTAAATCCTACTACTATTCCTAGTACTTGGACTGCTTTAAAAACTGCTATGCGTGTTCGTTTTGTACCTCCCACTTATCAACGTGATTTACTAAAGAATCTGACACGCTTAGAGCAAGGGAAAAATTCTGTAGAAGAGTATTATCAGGAATTGCAAACGGGGATGGTTAGGTGTGGTCTTGTTGAATCTAATGAACAAATGCTTGCACGTTTCTTTGGTGGATTAAACAAGGACATTCAGCACATATTAGATTATAAGGAATATAATTCTATCACTCGTTTGTTTCATCTTGCTTGCAAAGCTGAACGTGAAGTGCAGGATCGCCAAACACCATGGAGGAGGACTAATAATTCTGCAGGTCGCACATCCACTTGGACATCCCGACAATCAGCGCCTCCTCGTGATTCGCCTCCAGCTACTACCACATCCAAGGCCACCACAAGATTTCCAGCTGCTCCTCCACCATCATCCAATGCTCCTGCTCGTAGTGCATCTTCTATGGCTTCCACGGGTAAGACAAAGGATATACAATGCCGCAAGTGCTGGGGTTTTGGTCATATTGAGAGACAGTGCACAACACAACGTGTGATGATGGTGCGAGAAGATGGTGAATACGATTCAGCGAGTGACTTCGATGAAGATACACTAGCCCTTATTTCTGCTCGAGATGGAGACAATTCTGATGATGATGAAGAGCCAGAGGTAATGGGAGCTGAAGCTGCTGATCAATACAAGAGTTTAATTACACAACGTGTGTTGAGTGTGCAATTGAGCAAATCTGAGCAAGATCAACGCCACAACCTGTTCCAAACACGTGGTGTTGTCAAGGAAAGAGCTATACGGATCATCATTGATGGAGGGAGTTGTAATAATCTGGCCAGTGTTGACATGGTAGAGAAGCTTGCGCTTCCAACAAGACAACGCCCACATTCATACTACATCCAATGGTTTGAGAGTTCTCGCAAGATCAAGGTAACAAGAACGGTACGCGTGCATTTTACTATTGGTACATATTCTGATTTTGTTGATTGTGATGTGGTACCTATGCAAGCTTGTTCTTTGTTACTTGGTAGACCATGGCAATTTGATAGAGAATCTGTTCATAATGGCAAAACTAATCACTATTCTCTTATGCATGATGGAAAGAAAATTGGTCTAAAACCTATGACTCCCGAACAGATTTTAAAAGATGATCTTGCTAGAGCTAGTAGAGCTAAAACTGAGGAGAAAAATAAAAGTGAGAATCAGATTGTTGCTGCAGATTTTATACCACCAAAGAACACTAAATCTGATTCTACACATGCTACTGAAATTCGTTTGAAGAGTCCATGTATGCTTGCAAATAAAATTGATATTGCTGAACTAGATGTAACCAATACTCAATGTTATGCAATTGTCTGCAAAGAGGTTTTGTTTTCATTTGAGGATATGCCTCCTTCTTTGCCACCCGCTGTTGCTAACCTTTTGCAGGAATATGAGGACGTCTTTCCCGCTGAGTTGCCACCAGGACTACCTCCTATTAGAGGAATTGAGCATCAAATTGATCTAATTCCTGGTGCCACGTTGCCCAACCGCGCGCCATATAGAACCAATCCAGAGGAGACAAAGGAGATACAACGCCAAATTCAGGAACTACTCGACAGAGATCATATTCGTGAGTCCCTTAGCCCTTGTGCTGTTCCTATTATTTTGGTACCTAAGAAAGATGGTTCTTCGCGCATGTGTACTGATTGTAGAGCTATCAATAATATTACTATTCGATATCGTCATCCTATTCCACGTTTAGATGACATGCTTGATGAATTGAGTGGCTCTACCATGTTTTCTAAAGTTGATTTGCGTAGTGGTTACCACCAGATTCGTATGAAATTAGGAGATGAATGGAAAACAGGATTTAAAACTAAGTTCGGTTTATATGAGTGGTTAGTAATGCCTTTTGGTTTAACTAATGCACCTAGCACTTTCATGAGATTAATGAACGAAGTTTTACGTGCTTTCATTGGACGTTTTGTGGTAGTCTACTTTGATGATATTCTGATTTATAGCAAATCTTTAGAGGAACATTTGGACCATTTACGTGCTGTTTTCAATGCTTTACGTGATGCACGTTTGTTTGGTAACCTTGAGAAGTGCACATTTTGCACCAATCGAGTTGCGTTTCTTGGCTATGTTGTTACATCACAGGGTATTGAAGTGGATCCAGCCAAGATTGAAGCTATTGAGAATTGGCCGCAGCCCAAGACAGTCACACAAGTGAGGAGTTCTCTTGGCCTCGCTGGTTTTTATAGGCGCTTTGTTAAAGACTTTGGATCAATTGCCGCGCCGCTGAATGAGCTTACCAAGAAGGATGTGCCCTTTGTTTGGGGCGATGCACAACAACAGGCCTTCGTCATATTGAAAGATAAGCTAACACATGCTCCCTTACTCCAACTTCCTGATTTTACTAAGACTTTTGAGCTTGAATGTGATGCTAGTGGAATTGGTTTGGGAGGGGTGTTATTACAAGAGGGAAAACCTGTTGCATATTTTAGTGAGAAATTGAGTGGGGCTAGTCTGAACTATTCTACTTATGATAAAGAATTATATGCGTTGGTTCGGACATTAGAAACTTGGCAACATTATCTATGGCCCAAGGAATTTGTTATTCATTCTGATCATGAATCTTTGAAGCATATTCGTAGTCAAGCTAAGTTGAATCGTCGTCATGCAAAGTGGGTTGAATTTATTGAGTCTTTTCCTTATGTTATCAAACACAAAAAGGGTAAAGATAATATTATTGCTGATGCTTTGTCACGCCGTTATGCTTTGTTATCTCAACTTGACTTCAAAATATTTGGATTGGAAACTATTAAGGAACAATATGTGCATGATGCTGAATTTAAAGATGTGTTGCAGAATTGTAGAGATGGTAGAACTTGGAACAAGTTCGTCTTCAATGATGGATTTGTGTTCCGTGCTAACAAACTATGCATTCCAGATAGCTCTGTTCGTCTTTTGTTGTTACAGGAGGCGCATGGAGGAGGATTGATGGGACACTTTGGTGTCAAGAAGACGGAGGATGTTCTTGCTGCACACTTCTTTTGGCCACGTATGCGTCGCGATGTTGAGAGATTTGTGGCACGCTGCACTACTTGTCAAAAAGCTAAGTCTCGCCTTAATCCACATGGTTTATATATGCCTCTTCCTGTTCCTAGTGTTCCTTGGGAGGATATTTCTATGGACTTTGTTTTGGGATTGCCACGAACACAGAAGGGGAGGGATAGTATTTTTGTTGTTGTGGATCGGTTTTCTAAGATGGCACACTTTATTCCTTGTCATAAAACGGATGATGCTGCGCATATTGCTGATTTGTTCTTTCGTGAAATTGTTCGTTTGCATGGTGTGCCAAATACTATTGTCTCTGATCGTGATACTAAATTTCTTAGCCACTTTTGGAGATGTTTATGGGCTAAGTTGGGGACTAAATTGTTGTTTAGTACTACATGTCATCCCCAAACTGATGGTCAAACTGAAGTAGTAAATAGAACTTTGTCTACTATGTTACGGGCTGTTTTAAAGAAGAACTTAAAATTGTGGGAAGAGTGTTTACCTCATATAGAATTTGCTTATAATCGTTCATTGCATTCTACCACAAAGATGTGCCCATTTGAGATTGTGTATGGTTTTGTTCCTCGTGCACCTATTGATTTATTGCCTTTACCTTCTTCGGTGCAACATAATTTGGATGCTACACAACGCGCTGAAATGATATTAAACTTGCATAAGACTACTAAAGATAACATTGAACACATGAATGCTAAGTATAAACTTGCTGGGGATAAAGGGAGAAAGCATGTTGTGTTTGATGTTGGCGATCTTGTTTGGTTACATTTGCGTAAAGATCGTTTTCCTGATTTACGCAAGTCTAAGTTAATGCCACGTGCTGCTGGTCCCTTTAAGGTGTTAGAGAGAATCAATGATAATGCATATAAACTTGAGTTGCCTGCAGACTTTGGTACGGTTAGTCCTACATTTAACATTGCAGATTTGAAGCCTTACTTTGGTGAGGAAGATGAGATTGCGTCGAGGACGACTTCAATTCAAGAAGGGGAGCATGATGTGGACATCCCTACTATTTATACAACCGTTGTACCTACAGCAACACACATACAAGGACCCATCACAAGATCCCGTGCCAAACAACTTAACTATCAGGTACTTTCGTTTCTTGGAACTATTCCTTACATACATGAGAATATGATGCTGCCTAAATCAGATACATTTCTTACTCTTAGGAATGATGGACCAAGCATGGATGAGAGGGACAAGCATTGGAGCATGGCCATGCATGGAGATGGCAGCAAGCATGTGATGATCCAAGAGAAGGCCACGCATGAAGATTTCAGAACTTTGAGGCCACCATAATGAAGAAAGAAGGCTTGGACGAAATATTCAAGATCAATACTTTACGAATTCGTCCATAGCATAATATGGTGCTGCGACACCTTTATTTTGGGCCAGGCCCATGTAATTTTCGCAGGATTTTAATTAGCCACTTTTTAGAGTCCGTATTTGAGGGGAAAAGGACTTTTAGGGTTGGATTCGGCCACCACTTCCTTGGCTGGCCGAAACCCCACCTTTTCGCCCTTAAATACACCCCATAGCCGAACCTCTAGACTCGGATTTTGTTTAGACATTAAGTTAGCCATAGTCGCAACTTCGCCAAGGCTCGAGCGTCGCAGAGGCCTCTTGTACTTCGCACCTATTCAGGATCCCACCTCTTTCAATAAAGCTTTCCTCTTAATCCGCAATATCTTGATTGCAATATTGGTTCTTACTTGTTCTCGATTTCAGGTAGGAATTAAGACCCTCGCTGGTCAGGCTGATCGTGTTCACGCAGGATCGGTAACCTCCAGGAGATTGGCCTAGCGATTGCATTGGCGCTCGTGCTCGCACGTGTAGTCGGATCGTCAAGCCCGAACTCCACCAAATCGATTATCGCCATCTCATCGAAAGATCGGACACCTTTGCCCTATCACCCGCGATCTCCTTCCCCGTCCTTATAACCTCCCGCTCTCTCCTATGACCTCCCTCTCGCGTTCCTCCTCTCTGGCCGAAACCCTAGTCGTCTAGCGCCGCCGCTAGAGGCCGTCCCGAGCCTCGCCGTTACTCCTGGGAGCTCCGTCTCGCCGTTGTGAGCAACCCCATTGAAGGAATCGAGACGAGGAGCCCCAAATCATCGCCACGGTCACTGTCTTCCTCGAGCCTGACGACCGCCATCGTCGTTAATCACCGTCGCTACCGACCTCACCTTATCTCGCCGTCGCCACCAACGTTCCCAGGATGAGCTCGCGGACCTCGCATACCCCCTCCAAATCCTTCCTACCCCTATGTAGCCGTCGCACGTCTTTTGCCGGCAAGCTCCGCCGCTGCGTGCCGTTGAAGCCACTATTCCGGCGACCAATCCGCAGCGGCGCCACCCGTTTTAGGCTCCACTCGTTGCGCTGGTTCGAACGCGCGTAGCCTCGAAGCCCCGCGTGCTCTCCAGCATCGTCGTCGACCACCGTCTGCCGCACCGCCCGTTGTGGTGACGTGGTGCTCGCGTGGCTACCGCGTGGTGCCCGCGTGACCCAGGTCCCATCTGTCAACCACAGAGTCTAGATGCTCTACGGTGCAAAAAAGTTTAGGTTAGGGTCTGCTGATGTCATAATGACGCAGTAAATGTTTAAAATGGTTTAAATAATTTCAAAAAATGAATATAAATTTGTAAATTTAATAAGTAATTATTTTTAAGTCAGAAAAATACAAATAATATATCAAAATGTTCAAAAAAATGAGATCTATCTTATTACACTATAATCATGCATTGTTCAAAAACTTTCATGATAAGTATAATTAGAAGATCAAAGTAACCCCTCATAGGTGATTCCGAGGATCCCCCTATTCTAGGGTTTGCACCTCTCGGACCCTGTTTAAAATGGTCGAGCATGTTTAGGGTTACAATTCAACAACTTTTAACTTTTCATACCATCATCCTTGCTTGAGAATTGCATCGATGCCATGTGTTGAATGTTTCCCTTTCTTTCCGGTATTTGGTTCTTCTTCGGTAGAATGCGAGATTGAGATTGAAGACCGATATCAACACTGTCGAAGCTCGAAGACCAATACTTGATCAACTATAATCAAGTCAAGTACCAGGTGTCCGGAACTCTGCTTTCTAGATATCAATAGGCAAAGGCAAGCGAAGCCCCACACATACATATGAATCCTATGCTTTCAAAGTATTTCATTCTTGCCATGTGCATACGGTTCCAAAGTCTTTTATCGGTAGATGGAGTAATCCTAACTGATGCATGTTACCTTTGAATCCTATATTCCCTGATCCAGTGCTCCTAGCATAACTAGGGTTTCGCTTGTGAAGCGTTGCTAGAGCTATTATCTTTGTCATGCTTAGCCATGCTTAGCTGTTAACGTTGGTCCCTCCGGTTGATGAATCAGATATGCGAATGAACATAGTATGACAAGGTGACGTGGTATGATCAGAGATGAAAGTTAAACATGCTAAGGCTTGTATGTGAGGCCACGGTGGGTTGTGGTTTTTGCAGTCCCATACTTGCCACTACTAGGACCTGAGTTCTTGCCTATGGTCCAAGATGAGCGTACAACCACACGAGGGCCTGGAAAACCCCTCGACCAACTAACTTACCTAGTAGATTCCATGAGTCACATAGTTCGGGCGTTCCATTCGACATACACATTCTGGCTCTTCTCGAAGGAGGTGAAGGAGGTGCATTCATACAGGTAGGTAAGCGTGGCAGGGAATGGTAGATGCCCGACATCTGTAATCTCAAACCCTCCGAGACCATGGGTCACGCACTAGGTAGATGCCGCCATAACGGGTCGAGTCCCGAAGTCGGTCCCTAATGATGTGAACAGCGAAAGCAAGGTAAAGGTCATGTCTAACCACCCTCTGCCGTCCTTTCAAGGAAGAGGGCTAATGTACTGGTATTAAGAGAAGGTTAGTACGTGTGGTTAAAGTTGTACACCCCTGCAGGGTTAAATCTTTTCGAAAATCCATGTCCACGGTTATGGACGAACTTGGAGACCAGATTCTAAGATCATAGAGAACTTGAAACTAATCGTAAAACTTGGAAAGTTAAGTAATGTGTGCTTAAGGATGCTTCCTTAGGGATCGAGGGGGTGATCCTAGATAGGTTCAGCTGGTGATGATTCGATGGATGTAAAAAGATGATCAAAGCTAGAGATACCGCTTTCTTATCCCCTTTTAAAACATTCTGATTAGTCGAGATTCTTCTCCCTCTTGTTTTACAAAACAAAGATGGCTTTATGCAAAATAACTCCACCACCCATACGTATTACGGAGTACACCCTGTACTCACCCTTGCTTCGTTGATACTTTTACAGCAGATTAAGTGTTACCATAGAAGATGAGTTCTTTACGGCATCGACATCGACGAGTATCTTGGAGTTCCCAGTCGGCAGTCTAGGATCTATGGATTTGACATCATCGTTATGCTTCAAGCCTCTTAGGCCATTTGTTAAGTTTGCTATACTTAAAAGCATAATTGGCCTTCCGTTGTTTGATGTTTGTGGTCAGTGACCTCTGCTTGTAATATTTTGGTTCTTCGCTCATTTATGAGCTCACTGTAATAAATTTTGTGTCGTAGAGTCACTGTTGTGTTACCGATTCTCTCGCTGTACGCCTTCGAGATTAGGTTAGGCTTATGTTCAGACGAAGGTATGGGATTTGTCTAGCCTTAATCTCGGAGGTGTCACATGCCGCCTTTCACCTCCCGCTGCCGTTCCCTTACCTTCGCTTCCCCTCCCGCTGTCGTTCGTCAGGATTCGATCTAGGGTTAGGGGCGGGGCAGTGGAGGGGACAGACGCCATGGCTCAGGCTGAGATTGGGGCAAGAGCCGCACCGCACCCGAGCCTTCCCATTCAATAAGTGACATCACTCCCACACCAAGCTGCCCCACTAGCTAATCTCAGGAGTCCAACCCTCACCAACCCGCATAGATTTTAACCCCGATCTGCATCACCCCATTTTCCTTTTGCGGTTTTCAACCAACAAATAGTCCATGTAAAATCCACGAACTAAAATGGAAATACCACGTATTAGCTTGTATTGTATGGCGAGGGAATTGTGCAACTATCACAAATACACGAAGTCTTCTTAGCATGGAGACATGACCCCGCATGGCTGATGCGGGTTGAACCCACAGTTTGAGACCATTTCTCGTTAATTTTTTTCGACACCACACCACACTGTCCCAATCTGCTTTTCCACGAGCCCGCACCGCTCCACTCCACTGTGTGTTTGAAAACCGTGTCAGCCCAATCCAATCGAGTCCACGACATAAACCTCACTGTTTTGCCCATTCAAGCCTGCACCATTCTTAGCTTGAGCCATGGCTGTCGCCGGCTTGCTCCGAGGGCGTGCGAAACGGAAAGAGAGCACGAGAGGAGGGAAGGGAAGAGAGAGGCAGGGGAAGGCTCACCAGAGCCGCCGCCACCGCCTTCTTACATGTCGCGTGGTGTGCTCCTGTGTCACGAGCTGGTCTTCTGTCGAGTCTAGATGAATCGGTACATGTGGGGGTTTGTTTCCGAGCCTTTTCAGCCTTCAACATTCGGAAACAAGCTAGGCCAATTTACACGGGGTGTGGGCTGGAATGGAATTGGCTCCAGGTTTCCAAGGCCTAATTCATAAGCCACCAAACGACTGGATTCAAGTGGGCCATTTCCAAGAGGCCAATTCCAAGCCCCAATTACTACATCCAAACACAATGTTAGTAATTTGTTTGTGTATGAAGGTAAGAGACAAGCATTCCAAGAATGTCTTGGATAGTCTCGGATCACTTCTTAAGTGCTCGGAATGATGTCGGGAGTGTCTAAAATGACTCACATAACAACTTCAAGGTTTTGCTAACTCACATAAAAACTCACGCAAAAACTTTAAATCCTAACATGTAGAATTAACGGGAATAAAAATATTATGAACTCGTCTAGATAACCAATGTAAGAGATTTATCCATGGATTTCTGAAAATAAGACATTGATCGAATGAGAAACTTATTGATGTGAAGATTCCCCCACTCAAATAAATGAAATCGGTGAAGAATCTATGAGTGTAAGTGATTAGGGTTGAGGTTTGAGAGAGAAAGAGAGAGGAAGAAGAAAAAGAATGGCTGGTTTAGGGGCTTTCCGGCCAGCTGTCGTCGTCATCACGAGGCGATGCACTCGATACGGGCGGGTCCTGCCCGTACCGATGCTCGTTAGCATTGTATGCATCGGGTTAGGGTTACGAAATCTTACCTAGGTCGGTATGAGCACGCGGTGCGGACGGATGCAGTCGTATCGATGATCGTTAACCTATCAGTATAGTAATAGTGACTATTTCTGAGTCGACTGAAATAAAATTTTCACCTTTGATGTTCAGAATTGTACGATAAACATATTTTTGTGCCCCTATATTTGTGCGTATATAAATAATCAAATCATATGACTCTTAGCATCGAATTAGAAATAGTTATTTGTTGTTTTCCAAAAATACATAAAGACACGATATAAAATCTGGACATACAATCCAATATTTCAATAAAGATGATGAATTAATGAAACAACTACGTTCCTCAAATTCCTTGTTTTGCGAAGGCATGTCACACAAGTTGTGTTCGGCTTTAC
Organism: Avena atlantica; assembly: GCA_910589765.1. Taxonomy (NCBI): domain Eukaryota; kingdom Viridiplantae; phylum Streptophyta; class Magnoliopsida; order Poales; family Poaceae; genus Avena; species Avena atlantica. Next base: position 539,927,426 of record OU342739.1, on the reverse strand, counting down.
CATATTTTATTCTGTTGTTTAGCTATGCATAAGAAGGTTATTTTCGTGAGGCTCTGAATTTATTGATTTATTCAATAATTTATACCAAGTCGAGCAAAGTGGAACAAATAAAAAATGAAATGATTTTTTTAAGAACTAAAATTTTAAAAGCTTCTAGAAATTCGCCATCTCTAACTTTACCTTTTCTATCTCAATGTACCACTATGATTCACGTAAATGACTTAAAATGTTCTAGAGTATTAAGCCATGGTTCCCATTTTTTTCCCTAATACTATTACGTACGATCAGACAATGACACATAACTCGTTGTGATGCTTGTGAAACTAAGCGGATTAAATGGACCAAAACGAAACTGAATAATGTCAGATTGAGACCAGGTTAGGGCAAACCCTATATCCCGGTCAATACAGGCCTTAAAGCAACCCACTCACGCATGTAGAGACTTGGACCGTGGTCCGTTAACTTGATAGCAAGTTGAATGGTTCAGTTCGATTTTTTTCTAGCGTTATGTATTGTTTGTGGCCGGTTTTTTTTCTGTTTCTTATTTTTTCTTAAATATGAACAATTTAGAATTTTATATTTTTAAATTTGAATAATTGTGAATAGAAACCTTTTTAAATATATTTTTTCAAAATCAGATTTTTTGATGTCTAATCATTTATCAAATCTAAACATATTTGAAATTCCAACATTTTGCAAACTCGAATGTTACAAATTTAGATCATTTTTAAATTTGAGCATTTATGACATTTGAATTTCTTTAAAATCTAAACTTCTTATTACACACAGAAAAAAGAAGAAAAAAATATAAAGACAGTATCGTTTTTTGGACCGTATCGGAGAGTCCCGGAAGAAATTCTTCTGACGGAGCAAAATAGCCCCCGCGTGGGGCGGGATATAGGCGCACTCAAGTTAAGGTCGTCTCCACACACGGTTTATCTAAACGGTTCGAAAGTGTCCTAATCGGTTCGTGCGGACGTATGAGACGTGCGCGGTGTTCCGATGGGACTATCCATCCGGACTAATTCAAGCGGACCGATCCATTCGTGATCCAGATTTCTGCTCGGGAGACGTGGACACAGACTGACCCAGTTGCAGCCACGCAAGGGGCCTCTTTTCTTGGACTGACATGTCCGATTTTGTCTGTTTAGGTCACGTTCCTGGACACGGATAGACCGGATTATGACCCAAAAGCACCGGTGGGCTCGACCCAAAGGGACTAAAACGGACCGTTTAGGTCGTTCAGTTGGGTCTTCCGGTGGAGATGCCCTAAGCTAAGAGCATCTCCACTCGTTGGGCGAACCCAGGCCGAATTCCGGACATTTTTCTGTCCAGATGGCGCAAGTTTCCGGTCTGGGTTCGCCCAGTTTTCCACTCGCATACCCAGGCGAACACAAAATGGTGAGATGTTTGAATCTTTATCGTTCCCGCCAGCGAGTGCTTAGCCACAAGGTGTTCGACACATACGCCCACAGGTTCGGCGACAGATTTTTATTACATAATAGGGGAAACGACTCTCAGTCCTCGATGGGGATGGGCTCCTGCGGCGTGGCCGACGCGGCGTGGTCATCCGTCTCGCCGGCGAAGGCCGCCGGGTCGGAGGAAGTCGAAGCAGAGATCGGCGTGGGGGCATTCGGCGCAGACACGTTCGGCGCAGAGGAAGGGGAAGCCGTGATCATGCCCTGCAGGATGGCCTGACGTCGCGCCATGTACCAGGCCTTGACCGGCGAGCTCCTCTTCGACGTGTCCTCGCCGCCCATAAGGAACTTGAGGTCCGAGTTGCGCTTCTTGGCGGCGTAGTTGGCCTTCTTCTCGGCGAGGTTGGCTTTCTTCTCGGCGAGGTTGACCTTGATGAGGACCACCTTTTCCCCTTGTGTCTCGATCAGCTTCTTCCAGCGCTCCTCGCTCTTCTCAGCCCTCTTCTCGGCCTGCGCCCTCGTGTCGGCGATGTATTTCTCGATCGAAGCCTGCAAACACTCGGCGGGAGGTCCGGCGGCCTTGAGCATCTTCGCCTTCTTTTGGCCAAGGTCAGGTCTTCCTTCGCTGGCAGCAGCTGCCGGGGCCTCGGGGTTGTAGACGTCGTCCTTGCTCTTGGAGAGACTCAAGCGAGTGTCCCGCCACTTCTCGCAATGCTCGATTTGCTCGAAGACATGATGGAACTTGAACTCCATCTTCATGTCCTCTCGAAACAGAGCAAGTGCACGACGCAACTGCAAAATGAAGTGTGTCAAGTTTGTCAAAATGGAAGAGTGCACGACAAAGATAGTGTCCGCGAGTACCTTGCTGTCCATGTTCTCCCCACTGGCCTGTGTGCGGTCGACCTCTTCCACGCAACTGTGCCACTTGCTGCACGTCGTCTGGATGATCGCCCAATTGTTGCTTATTGCCTTTTCCCTCGCTCCATGTGGATCTTGCGATACTTTGTGTCGCACATGCTTCGCTCGTCGAATGCTACCTTCACGCGCCGCCAATAATTGTCGGAATTTTGGTTTGCACTGGTGATTGGATCCATGCTCACCGTCTTCCAAGCTTCGGCGAGGCAAGTGTCCTCGGCCACGGTCCATTTGAGCCGAGCATCCGCCGAAGTGCCCGGCTTATTCTTCCCCTTCTTGCCTTTCGCCTCAGTCTCGGCGTCCTCTGGCTGCGCCTGCTCGGCCTGGGTCTCCTCGGCATCGATGTCGGCGAGGTCCTAGGACTCGATGCCACGCTCGGCGTCCGCCCGGGTCTGCTCTTCCGTAAAGAAGGAGGGGTGGTTGGAGGCCGAGCCTGTTGCGATCAAGTCCTCCATGTATGCCTCGGGCGTCATGCCGGTCGGAAGGGCGCCCGACATTCCGCCGAATAGGTTGTGCGCGTCGGCCTCGCCGAAGGGCGCCGAGTTTCCGTCGAAAGGCAGAGGTCCGCGACGCAGAGCAGGGATTGCGTACGCTGGAGAGGTGGAGTAGGGGAGAATTATGTCCACGCCGAAGGCCGAAGGAGGGCGCGACGCCGGACAGGGGAAGATCACGTTCGGGTTGAAGCCGTCGTCGAACTCCGGCGACGAGGAGTACCTCTGCCGAGCGGCAGCCTGGCTCTCCTGGAAGCCAGCCGGAGAGATCGGCGAGAATCCGGCGGGTGAGCCGACGCTGGCCTGGCTTCCCTAGTGTGGTGGGTACGGCGCGGCCATCAACGTCGAACGCGTCACCGCCGCCTGCTTCGCCTTCACCATCGCATGTTCTTCCGTCGCCGCATTTACCATCGCCTTCTCCTCCTCCGCTTGTTGTTGCCGGAGCTTCGCCCTCTCCTTCCTGTCCTTCCGCTCGGCCGACGAGATCTGCCAGGCCTGCTCTTTCTTCTCCCAGTCGGCGGAGGACATGCCCTCCGGTTTGGTCGACGGCGCTCTCGGCTTCCTTGCTTTCTTCTCCGCCGGACCCTCGCCGAGGATCGATCTGGGTTGGACGAAGCTCTTGGGAAGAAAGGCGGGAGGGGGAAAGAAAAGGTCGGGAACTTGGCGAAGTGGCGGGAGTGGTGCCTTCTCTCGCCGACAGAGCCGGCCCACGCCCGTTTTCGCTGAGTCCGGCGTTCCCAGGACGTACCGGGATCCTGGGTACGGCCTAGGTAGGCCGTACCAAAACATGCCAAAATCCGGACGAAAACAGGTATCTAGGTACGCGACTGGACCGCGTCCGGACCAAAATTCGGCGTCCAGACAGGCGTCCTGGGTAGACGAGTGGAGTTGATCCAAGTTGCTCTATTATTGACAAACGGAACTAGTATGTTGAATAGTTTTTTTTAGGGACCTACGTTGAATATTGGTGTTGGGCCATCAAATATATGAACAGGTCGGCCTTACATACCTAGGCTGGGCCAGGTCTCTTTTTGTAGTTTGTACACATTTTCTGTTGCATACATTTGGGCCTCGACATGCATGTACTGTTACTTTTCGTAACCACAGCCCACATGTCCACAGCTGCCTATTTTTACTAGAAAGTTTTTTTTGACTACAATTCGGATACTACAATTCAAGAATTAACGGGACAGGGGTAAAAAGACGATACTAGCTACTCGTTTCTTCCATGTACCTCCAACAGCAGCTAGCTGTTAGATCCAACAAAAGAACAACTATGAAACACAAGTAACAACATGAAGGCAAAAGAGCTTCTGCTGTTACTCCCATCCGACTAGCTATATGTAGCTAATTAAACTTACACAAAAAAAATCTGTAAAAATTAAGGAAAAAAAAACTAGCACTACAAAATTGAACAGGTTTACACAGAGCACGGACGCAAAGGAAGCTCGATTCCTCGATGCACGTGTCTAGCAGTCTAGCTCCCTTCTATCCTGATTCCTGTGTACCCCTCGTTTGATCAGGCTCGGTGACATCTAGCCCGTACGAGTTCCTGAAATATTAACAGCATAGATTTAATTAGCCCAGAGTATGTACCGTACACACACGGAAACGAACGAAGAACTGAACCAGTAGTAGATAGTACAAGCATCAGAGTGAGCACGCACGCAGGAAGGTGTACCTTTTTCTTTTCCTATATCAGTTGTGGATGGGATTCCAGGTTCGAGGCGGTATCCTCCGGCGGCCCAGGCTCGCGCCGGCGTCCTTCTTAAAGGGCTTCTTCTCTCCGCCGACCCACATCCGCTGCTGCTGCGTCTTGTGCGTCGTCGGCCGCGACACCAGCAGCCGCCTGGCCGGCCCGCCACTGCTCGCGTCGCCTGACGCGGCCACAGCCGCCGACGACGCGGTCAGCAACAGAAGCAGCAGCAGCAGCAGCAACAGAAGTGGAGGCAGAGCCACCTGACGACCGGAAGAAGAACAAGAAGAAGCTCTCATCTCGGGATAGGAGCGTCTGCTGGTCGGACAGTGTGGTTTGTTCTTCTGGGGCAGTGTGCTGCAGACGAGGAAGGTGGGTGAGGCGTGGCCGGGTGGATCGAGGATCGAGGAGAGGTGGTGGTGGTGGAGTGGAGTTAACGTGGGCTTTGCCCAGGGTTTTATTCCCAGTGTCGCTGCGGCAGGCACTACTATAATCGCCCTGCCCAGCAGCATAGCTAGCTAGCAAGCGGCGCGGCCCTAGACGGATCGGATCGAGCACTGTATGTAACTAACCAAGATACTAATCAGCTCAAGTAGGAATTCATGTGCCAATCAAATAATCTAATCATCTGCCCACAGGGTTAAGTCAGGGGCGTCATGTGCTGCATCTTTGACCGTAGAGCTGATAAACACCTTTGGCCCAGGACCAAGGGTGTGACTAAGCAGCTGGTGCGTGCTGCTTATTAGTAGTGTCTAATCTTCTGAGATTCACACCGGTGTCAGTTGCCTCCAAGGACTAAATAACCTGCTCTCGGTTTCTTTAGCTTTTAATCATGTGGGATCACGTGACGCGGGCACGTGACGCGTGGAGGAGGAGGACATGGCTGGCCGTGGCAGGCGCTGCCGTTTACCTTTTACCGGCCGGCGGAAGTTTCTGTTTCTTTCTCGGCCAAGATAACCGCGTTTGGTCGTGGGGCGCAAGTTGCGCAGGTGAGATGTATATACAGTTAAAACAATCGACCCGCCGGCCGTCTGAACTTCGAAGACTGATTTACAAACCGCTGGGAAAAACTCTGAACATTGTACAGCGGAGAGCGCTTCTGCTGCAGGCCTGCAGAAGGGTATACGAAGAGTGAGCAGGTCAGTGTGGATTTGCGTGGGGATCGGGGCCGGCCTGTCTCGGCGTCAGGGATGCCACGGTTCCTGCAGTGCACGCGATCCGGCCGAGGCCGAGTCCGAGTCCTTCCAGCACCCACAGGCCACAGATGTCAGCGTGCGTGGCGTGGAAGGCGCCCGTGTGCGCGCGCGTAGCTTTTCCTCCGGCGCCGACTGGTGGCGTTCGACGTGCGCCGCTCGCTTTTGCCCATGGTAGGAACTGCGAGAGGTTAAGAGCATCACCACTAGTTGCGCGCTTTTAGCCTGAAATCCGGACAATATGGCCATGGCCGTGGACGAAACATGTTTTTTGGCACAGAAACATCGAGTTTTCCACTCACGTTTCCAGGCCGAGTTCTCGAGACGTCCTTTTCTGTCTAAATTTGGCCTAAATTCGTCCAGATTTTGACATAGTTCGGCATAATATGAATACACAGCACTGTTTGGCCTAGTTCGGCATACAATTGGTCATAGTTTAGCGTAAATTTAAATATAATTCGGCGTACAATGAAAATACAACATATTTCTTTCTAGTTCGACCAGTTCATGCTCGGCATCTACGTGTTGCTCCTGCGTATCCATAGGTGCTCAACCAGATCATTATGCAGTTGTTGATGCACTGTCGGATCTCGGATCTCCTGACGCATGGCGATGAAGGCGGTCCAGGTTGGAGGCACCCGGTGATCAGGTTTAGCAAGAGGTCCATGTCTGTAGTATAACCCGTTCATCTCAACCAATCTCACTGGATCCTTTCTCTCATCCTCAATGATCATGTTGTGCAAGACCACACAACAGTTTATCACTTCCCGCATCTGATCTTCGACCAGGTCATAGCAGGGAACCGGACAACTGCAAACCTCTCTTGGAGCACACCAAATGCCCGCTCCACGTCCTTCATGCAAGCTTCTTGTTCCTTGGCAAACTGAGAATGCTTGGGGAGCAGCATGTGCTCTGCATCTTCGGCGACAGCGGCGTTCTCCACCTCCAGCAACACGGCGAGCATCTCATCGTCGTCAGAGTCCATGGCCTAACCGGCAAAACACCGAACACTGGACGGGCGAGGTGGTGGGAGCTCGCCGTGGCTGCTATGATCGCAGCTTGCGGTGTCTTCGGGATGATGTTGCCGTCTGCATCCATCTCCATGAAGGATGCGTTGAGGGTTCGGGTCACCTCACGGCGCTCGTTGGGGTCTATGTTCTCCGTTCGGGAGCAGTGCTTGTTGCCGTGGTTGCCGTTCGAGCTGGAGCCGATGCCCATGGCGGAGAGCGCAGCTCGTCGTGCGCTGGACTCCGAGGCTGCTTGCTTGAATTTGTCGAGAACTTCTTGCATCTTGACCTGCTTCTTGTGCTCCTCGATCAGGAGCAGATGGTAGCCCATCAGCAGATCCCGTGAGGAGTCTGCAGGCAGGACTATGCTGCCCGCCAAGACGGCGCGTGCCTGGGCCCATCCTTCTTTGCTAAGGCGGATGACATGGCTGTTGTTGTCCCCTTCGGGTGTGGGGGGGGACTGGCTTCTTCTGTTCCCGCCGTTTCGATCTGGCGGGTTAGGTGTCGGGTTGGGCGGCGGGTTGGGTGTTTGCTGATCCACGTCGCCCTGGATGACTACGGCGCATTGGTAGCGCTCGTAGATTGGTCCGCTGCTGCCGCAGCTTTCGGATCCGGAACCGTAGGTCCCTTCGTCCGATGGCGGATCGCACAGATCGGAGTTGCAGCTGCTGCTGTCGTAGGACTCATCTGTTGATGATGTTGTGCGTAGCACAGGGTGTGGGGCCCATGAAGCGGGCCTGATTGATGGTAGGGGCACCCGCTCAGGGAGGCGGAGGGTGCCGGTCTGCCCCACCTGGAAGCATTAACTCCCGAACATGATCTCGAGTCTGTCGCCTACGGGCTCGAAGTCCTTCATGGTAGCCGGTGAGTAGGCGGTGAAGTCGAAAGCGCCGAAGAGGAGGTGACTCTCCGTCGCCGCAGAGTTGTAGATCGGTTGGGTTGGGACCGTCACGATCGCACAATCAGCGTCCCCAGGTCCCACAGACGGCGCCAATTGCCGAGGTTTCGACTCGTCAATGCCCATTGTTATGGACTTGGGTTTTGGAGAAGATGGGGATGCTGGAGATCGCGGAACAGTTAGCAAACAAGCAACACGGGGACACGAGGTTTACCCAGGTTCAGGCCCCCGGAGGGAAAACCCTACTCCTGCTTGTCTGCTCTTGATTACGACGGAACCGGTGATTACAGGGGTGTGCAGATGCAATCTAGCGTGGAGGTGTGTATGCGAGGTATGAGAGAGAGAGAGAGAGAGAGAGAGAGAGATCTAGGTCGTGCCCTCCTGGCCTTTATATAGACTTAGGCAGGTCCCGGACGTAGACCTAGTCGGTTACAGGTTCTACGGTTTTACCCCTTTGAATTTCCTATCTACTCTAGTCTTGCTCTCCAAGGATCCGAAGGCGTCATGGGCCTTGGCCACCCGAAAGTCTTCATGGGCCGGTGTATATTTGCCGTGGGCATTCCTTGGGCTGAACCAGGTATGCTGAGATCATGTACTCGCGGGGTATAACCATGTCACCGAGCTACGACGAATTTTGGGCGGTGAAAGTTGCAGCGGAAAGGGCGGCTGCTACGGCGAGCCTATCTAGAGGCGTGGGTATGTCTCGGCGTGGAGGAGTTCTGCCGGCGAAGTCATGGCGACAGAGGCAACGGGGGAGCTCTCCTTCGCAGTCTGGGCGAGTGGATGTGGGGGAAAATGGGACTGTTCCGCCGACAGAGCTGGCACATGCCCGTTTTTGCTTCGTCCGGCGTTCTTAGGGCGTTCCCGGGATGCTGAGAATGGTCTGGAAAGTTCGGACCAAAGTTCGCCCAAATCCGAATAAAACTGGGTTCCTAGAAACGCGACTGAACCAATTTTCAACGTCTGGACCTAAATTTTGTCCTAAGATCGTCGTTCTGAGAAGCCGAGTGAAAAATGCTCTAAGAGAGAGGGGGCGCGCGTGGACTGTGTGGAGAACCGACCATCCAGATTTATGCGTGCGTAGTTCAGAAAGGAGAGTTTCTTTGCATGCAAAGAGGATAGGGATGGAGAGACCGATGCGATCAGCATTACTGTATGTTAGGTACATTGAACTGTCTACTATATACACTTTTAATTCCACATCTTGAATTATAGAAGCGTTTTAGTTTTACATCTTATAAAGTGAGCAAAACTAATTTCACAATTTGCATCTGAGGAGCATTTTAGTCCAATTTAATCAGATTTTAACAAATTTGACCAAATTCGTTCAACTATGGCCTTATATTTTTTTAAAAATGATCCCGTGTATTTTGTTATGACACTTGTATGCTTCATGCTAACCAACAGGCAGGCCCAACTTATCAATAGACATACAAAATAGTTAAAATTATAGCAAAGGAAGGAAGAAACTAAACTTATGATCTTAGCATCACTAACCGCTTGCTCAAGCCACTACGGTAAATGTAATGATTATAACCTTGTAAGATGCAATTTTTTTTACCAAATCAAAAAGGCGTACACACATTCAATTGCTCGCGTCCGCTGTTAAAGTAATCTCATGCGTGAAGGACTTTATTTTAAAACTCAGGTTAAATAGAGGCATTTGTTTTGAACATTTGGATAATGCAATTTAAAATATAAAACATTTTTAAAAAATACGTACATGTGGGAAATTATAACACCCTCAGATCGGTCCTATGCAAGTTTTAGCGATTCCCGCCAAACCCGCATAGAAACGATTCAGAGACGCCCACCAGGCACTTGCGTGCGGGTGGAAAACGAAGTAATATCATTACACAATAGTCCACGATGGAACCCACAGAACATATATATAACAACGACTCAAAGAGTTAAGAATACAAATATATAGTACAAAGATCCAAATCACTTTGAAACGATACAGCGTCAGAGTACGAACAAGATGTAAATTGAGCTAAGAGCCCTGAAGAATAACCAATGGCGTCCATAACTCTGCCCAGGCCAAACCGGAAGGGTAACCCTGCTAACGACGTCGATCTTAAAACCTGCTAAAACAAAAGGATGCCGGCAAAGGGCAAAGGAAAAAGAGAGCGGTCAGTACCGAGGCCAGTACACGACGAGACTAGAATTCGGCGGTCCTCGCCTACATAGGTATTGTGGACTGAAGCGGCAGCGGAGCATGCGCTAAACAATCTATAGAGACTCAATACATTTTCGGATATTAGAGAGAGATGAGAAAGACCTATTCGGATCCAACCTAATACTACCACCAATCATACCCATCCTGATATTTCCCCCTCGAGACCAAATGAGGAAGTCAAGCCGAGGAAACTCACACTGTTGGCAGTTTTATTCATTCTTTTCATGGTAGTTATCCAATTTACTAGTCATATCGGATACAAGTCATATTATAACAGTAAACTTTAGTTATAGTTGTCTATGATCAAGAACTGTGTGCCAAGTCGTCCATAACCGCGGACACAGCTTCTCGAAAAGATTTAACCCTGCAGGGGTGCACCAAAGTTTCGACACGCACCTACACCCTTGTTGTCAGATCAGATAGGTACAAGATCATAAAACATACACCCAACGGTATGTCGACGGGGTTTCGGACACGACGTTTTCCAGACCCAAAGCAAACACGGGGGGCCACCCCACTAAGCTACCCGTAACGAAGTCGGCCGGTCTCCGAGACGGACCCAGGGTTTGTGTCGACGGCTGTAAACGACTGAAAACCCGAAAGTGTGACTGGGCTTGTTGATACAGCGAAAACGTATCACGGGGTTTCTAAACAATACATGCACTCCACGCGCAATCGTAAATAAAGCAGTAAAGCATGGCATAAGCACAAGATAGTAATAAAGCCCCAAACTACTTTGTGGCCCCCAGTACAGTACTTTGAAATCAGGTACTAAATCGATGGGGGTGCCCACACACCCCACCTGTGGTTAGTGCGCTCGATCTCGGAACAGGTGTCAAGAACTCGGGGTCCTACGGGACACAAGTGGGCAGTTAAAAACCAAATATTGTCTATTATCCACCGGTGCCTCTGCATTTACCTACTTTTAATTTTATTTATTAAACAGTAATTAAATCCATGATCATATCCACCATTAAGCATGTGCCAACCACCCAACAATGGTGGAACATCGACGACGCGAAGCAGCACCTGAACAAGCAACTACGAGTCGCAAGGCTGACTATCTACCAAACAACAGGTAATAGGATGTGTCCAAGGCAATATAGAGGCTGCAAGAAATGTCACGGTTACGAAAACTAGAGCATCGCAAGACAGATAGCAATAGATCAACATGAGAAAATAAAGACTATAAAAGTAAGATAGGTAGAAAGAGGGAGAATGCTCGCCTGAAAACATTGTCGGAGATTCATCCGAAGATCGGGTCAACACTCATATCCACTCATCGGCCTAATCCGTGAAAAAGCAAAGCACTATAAGAAACACCAGATGCACTATTTAATACTACGGCAAAAGATCAAACATAATGCATGTATCATGTATGACATGGCAAAGTGAAGGGAATATGCCCTGAGAGGCAATAATAAAGTGTTTATTATGTGTATTCCAAGTATATGATAGATGTTTATTTTGCATGCTATAATTGTATTAATACGGAAACGATAATACATGTGTGTTTAATAAACAAACAGAAAGTTCCGAGTTATGCCTCTCTCATAAACTAGTTCGTTGATTAACAAGATGATCATTGTTTCATGATCATAGACATTCGATGTTGTTAATAACGAGATCACAACATTAGTGTAAAGGTGTGATGAACATTCATCCGAAGTATGGCATTACGGTCAAAGTCATTGAGTTTATATTGCTATAAACAACTTACGAAGTAGTCCTAATCCTTAGACCATGAGATCATGCCAATCACTAACACCCGAAGAGTTTCTTGTTGACATCAAACATCACACCGTAACTGGGTAATTATAAAGATGGCTTCAAAGCTACTAAAGTGTTATGTTGAGAATCATGGATCAAGAGTGGAATTTGTTCATCCCAATGACGGATAGATATACCCTGGGCCCTCTCGGTGATATCACATTGGTTAGCTTGCAAGGAAGTGATCTGATCACTAGAATGTTATATCACGGGAACGAGAAAAGAGTGCATGTTAGTAACGAGATCAAACTAGGTATGGAGATACCGATGATCGAATCTCGGACATTTAATATATCGTAAAACAAAGGGATTAAGATACAAGCGTAGAAGGTTCCGACGATCACAGGAAAGTCATCGTTAAATGTGTGGGAGTCAGTATGGATCTCCAGGTCCCGCTACTGATTATTGATCGGAGAAGGGTCTCGATCATGTCCGCGTTATTCGCGAATCGTAGGGTGACACACTTAAGGGACACTGACATCTAGTTGGAGCAAATGTTTCATGCCGAAAGAATAAACAAGCGCAGGAATTTATTTCACTAGATACCGAAACAGGTTTTCGGGTGAAATTGCATAAAGAGATTATGCATGTGAAATAGAATTCTAGCAAGGGGTTATTTGTAAATGTTTGTCATTAAAGTAATTGAAAAAATTCTGAATAAAATATAAGAGTTTTATTTAATGAGAGTTTGCATTAAATTTGGTGGAAATTTAATGGCAAGTTTGAGTGGGATTTTGAGTGGAGGGATTTGAATGAATTTTTGTGAGTGGAGTGTCCACCCACATGAAGAGGGGAGGGCAAGGGGCATCCCCCATGTGCCGTACACCCCCTTGGGGTTCCCCCCTCTCCTATAAAAGGCACCCCTCTCCTCACTTCTCACTCACACCTCCTCGTGAAGGATCTCTCTCTCACTCTAGAATTTATCCCCCATGGTCTCGGACTAGCGAGATACATGTCCCGGTTACTATTCAACAAGAAAGGGTTGCGCTTCTGCTGCATCGCTGGAGCGAGGAGGCGGAGGTTGCTCGGTGTCTTGTACGTGTGTGTGAGCACAGATGCGCTGCTGCTTTGCGATGCTAGGACTTCCTCTCGATCTTGAGATCGGCAAGAGATCGTCTACATCAACCACGAGTTGAACTCGTTAAGCTTTGTCGGTTTTCAAGGGTATGTTCTCTACGGATATACATCTGCCCGTTGTTTGTATCTAGTAGATAGATCTTGGTACATAGTTCCCATCGTAGGAATTTTTTTGTTTTCTATGTTGCAAACCCTACACAAAGGTGCGATGCAACTAGGCAACATTAAGCGGAACCGGGGTCCCGACAATTAGTTCGATGGTCATGTTATTTAGATACCCCGCAAGTTAAATGTTGTCTTAACAAGTCCAAACTTGGCATCGATTCGTTACACAAATTTAAATGGGGCCATTATATGGCTATAAAAGCCCGTATATGGCCTCCATATTTATTTATGAGATGAATTGGCATAAGGCCCCTAAACCACATGACATGAGTGCAACATGAACAATTTAGATGCAATAGATATGTATTATATATTATAAAAATATTAGTCTCGGGAAAGGGATCACACATTGAGGGGTCTCGGCGATCTTGGTCCGGGGTTTCGACGGGGTTCGGTGTTCCGTGTCGAAGGCCTTGGCGTTTCACCTTATCGTGATGATCTTGGGGCGTCAGATCCCGATAGGAGGACTTGGCGCGGCGTCGGGTTTTGGATCGGTCTCGGTGTCCAGGCGATAGATCTTGTACAACGGTGGTTCTCGCCTGTGGTCCTTCGGGTGTCTCTGGGTTTGATCGTCGGTGAAGATCTTGTCAACAGGTTCAGGATGGGGTACCACATCGCCACACAAGGAGGGCACCAGATGCACTACTACCGCAGGGCGATGTAGAACTTGGCAGCCAACACGCGTGCAAGGACAAAATAGACATGGGCAGATGGCTGGACGTGGAAGGAGACTGACGCTGGCAGCACATCGAGAGCTCGATGATGAACCACGACCGCTACAGGCAGACCACGAGGCTCGCGGATACTCCGGCGGGCGGCGACACTCGACAGGTAGAAGAGGCGAGGAGGGGCCCCTGTCAGCGGACAAAGGAGGGCCGTCTAGGCCGAATCGCAACACGCAGCGGCTCGGCAGGGTGAGGACGAAAGCGGGAGGCTCCATGGCGGCAGCAGAGGACGCCCGACGAGCTTGGCAGGGCGAGCCCAACGGGAAGAGGCGGCCTGATGGAGGTAGCCGCGGAGGCGCGGGCGGCCAAGATGGCGGAAGGAGGGCCCTGGGCGAGGGCGGTGGTGAAGAAGAGCTCGAGCGAAGGAGGTCTCTCGTGGCCAGTGGGCGGCAACGCGAGGTGCGCGGAGAGGAGGCGTTGCAGGGCTCGCCGGGCGGGGCCGCGGGTCGAAGGGAGCCGAGCAGGGCGGGCACGGTCGCGGGGCGGAGCCGAGGACGACGGGCGGGTGAGGCGCTCGCGGAGGACGAACTTGGTCAGCGAGCTCTGCATCAGGGAGGCCGAGGTTGCGGCGCAGACAGGGCGAGAGGGTCGCGTCGCTCCCATGCGGGATGAGGCAGCGATGCAGGAGTGGTGGACCATGGTGGGGCCGGGGGGTTCTGATCGGGAAGGGATGGGATCGACCAGGCGGTTCCTGCGCGTGGTTGGTGTTGGGTTGGTGTGTACCACGTGAGTGCGTGTGCGTCGCTGCAGGTGGGTGGTTGCGCGCGCGAACAGGTAGGGTGTGTGGCCGGCGGCGGCTAAGGAATAGGTGGGGTGGTGGTTGGGGGTAGGGGGGTCTAGGGTTAGGGTTTTATATATGAGGTAGTAGGTGGTCTGTCTAGTTGGGCCTTTGGGCCTAACCGGATGGACTGCCTCCACTTAACAAAATATTTAAATTATTTATTTTATTTTCTTTTATTAAAATAAACATTTACAAATATGTTTTAGGCAAAAATAAGGATCCGAGAGAAACATAGTTTTATATTTGAATTAGAGAAGGGGTATTTGTAGAAAAAAAGGGGCTTTTAGCAAAATAGTTTTAGGCAAAAAGATGCATACGATGTCATGATGATGCACAAAGTCTAAACAACAGCAATTTTCTAGTAGTGGTTTCATCCGGGGTGCTACAGAAATGATATAAGCTTTCGGTGTGCAAAATTTTAAACCGAATTGATTTTACTGGATCTACATAAAAAAGACTATTCTAACAAGATAACAAGGAACAAACCCATATCTCTAATTTTATCTTTTCTATATAGCCTAGAACACAAATTATTTCAAGTTGAAAATTTGGACTTTTTAGAATTTTTACAACTTTAGAACACATATTTTTGAATGTTCAAAACAAAGGTTTATATATAGCGCGGGTGTATATACTCACCCTCTGTGAGGTGGGTTAGGACATCTCCACCGGGCCGACTCATCCGGTCGCCTCAAACGGTCTGTTTTTGTCTGTTTGGATCGGACCGCGGTCGATTTGGGGGTAGTGGTCCGGCCTGTCCGGCTGTCCGCGTCCAGCGGCCCGACCCATCTGTCTGTCTCCCTCCCGCTGTCACCGATTGACACCCTCGCAATGGGACGTTAATGGCGATGTGACGTTGGCTATAAGCGCCAGCGTTTCCCATCATCGTTTCCCGCGCGTGCCTCGCTTCCAGCGGCGAGAAAACTTTTCGCGCATCCTAGACCGTTTTCCGCCTCTGCCGCGGTCTACAAAAGATCCCATTTAGCAGCGGTGGCGGGAGCCATGGCGGCGTGGTGGTTCGGTGGGAGGCTGGGCGCCGGGGACGTTCACGGAAGGAGCAAGGAGCAGCGTGTCATGGATGCAGGGAAAAGAAGAAAATAAGTGGAGAAGAAGACTCAGGATGGGAGGATAAGGTTGTGGTAGATCCCACCACCAAACGGGAACGGGGGACGCGAGTCGCGCGATCGCTCGGGCGATCAGTATCATTTTCCTTCAAATATATCTAGACGCATTTTAGTATATAGATACATTCGAATCTAAACAAACCAAATTCAGTTATTTCTGGACCGAAGGAGTATTGTTTTGAGGAATAACAAACTTTGTTAATAATCACGGCCGGTATCCCAGGAAGTCTGTTGGCCACTCGACAAATGGATAAAGTCACCGTTATGTGCATTTCACTCTCTCTGGGCAATATAATCCTTATTCTGATACATTGATTAAAACAAAGGATTACAGCTAGAAACTCGGCGGCAAAGAGGCGGAATGTCATCTCGCCCTGACCGTAGCCAGGCATCCGTGCGCATATCGTGCGGGGCCTGTCGAGGAGGCTGAAGTATGGCCAACATAGTTCCGCCTTCGCTCACGTTTAACCAAGACTAACCTGAACTCCAGGCACTCCTGGAGAAGTCGTCTGGTTCTCCCCTATCAGAAGGCCGCCGGTGATCTGTTCGCCAACTGCATTCGTCACCCCGCGACTGCTTCAGCCGAGTCTGTTTCGATGATCACTGGGCGGTTTTCGTCCATCGGAGGAAAACAGCTCGGCGTGGCCATTCCTGGACGGCGAAGAACCGGCGCGGCTGGCAGCGAAGATCTTGCTAGGCTCCACGTACGTACCTTTATAGTATCATCAGTTGTGCACGGGAGACCATGTTGAGCTCGGTATCCTCCGGCGCCCCAAGCTCGCGCCGGCGGCGTTGATCTTGAATGGCTTCTTCTCGCCGCCGACCCGCATCCGCTGCTCGGCCTTGTGCGTCGAGGGAGGCGACACCAGCAGCCGCCGAGCCGGCCGGTGCCGCTCGCCACCCGCGTCGTCGCCCAACCCCGCGCACGCCACCAACGATGTGCTCAAGCTCAAGAACAGAAGCAGCAGCAGAAGAATTGCTGGCAGAGCAACCGGACGACAGATGCTGGCAGAAGAAGGAGCCATCTCGGGTGCCAGGCCGTCTGACTCTGACAAAGCCGGGTGGTCGGAGACTCGATCGGAGTGGTTTGTTCTTCTGGGACAGTGTGTGCAGACGAGGAAGAAGCTAGGTGGGCGAGGCGTGGATGGGACTATGGGAGAGAGGTGGTGGTGTCGTCGTGGGCTTTGCCGTGGGTTTTATTCCCAGTGGCAGAGTATTGCTTATACCGACTAGTAGTAGTAATAATTTTGAAACAGTATCACTAGTTTAATCGATCGCTATACACGACCAACGCAACTAGCTAGCTAGCGGCGATCCACGAGCTAAGCGATCGATCGGGTCGATCAGGTCTTGGAGCTAGCCCAGAACACGAACGGCGCACGACCCATGTGTTTCCAAATTTCCACAATCCAAATTCAAATCTGTTAACCATAATAAAAGGTAGCAATAGGAAACCACAAACACTTACGAGTAACCAAGACACCAGAACCAAGCCGGTGGCATCAGCTAGCTCGAGCTCGACCATGTGCTAACCGATTATCTAATGATCTGCATCCGATCGGGAGCAAGTACTAGTCACTAGTCAGGGATTTGTGCGTGGCATCGCTGTCATGTGCGTGCTGCTCCGCGCGGGTCTTTGACTGTACTGCTGCTAAAACACTTTCTTGCTCTGGGACCAAGATCAGTGTGACTAGCCTGGGACTTATTAGTGGTTGCTTGGATCCAGGGATCCGGTTTATTAAAACCTGCAATCATGCCTGTGTTTGCCGGGATCACGTGACGAGGCACGGAAACTCTGCATGGTCGATCGGTCGCTGCTACTAGTAGCTCTGTTGTTTAATTACTTTTACCGGTCCAACGAACGGAGTGTGAAGAAATATTCTCTGCAGCAGCTTCTTCTACACAGGAACATGGCAGGTTGTGTTCTTCACTTTGTTACTAATTAATTGCGACTGTCAAATATAGAAGTAGTGGTGGGTAATAATAAGTCACACCCACGACACGATTCCGCGAGAAAACGGTTGCATCTTCAGTACGTAGCCGTAGCGTGCCATCTGAAATAAACAAAAGGCATATATGGAACGATCTGTCTGAAACACTGACGAATCAGATTCAGAAGACAGCACGGTTTGTCCAGTGCATTCGCATGGGGATTGGAGCCGGCAGCGGATCCAAGGAAGGATGATGGCGCCCTTGGTCTTCGATGTAAGTACAGCTGCTTTTGAGAGTTTAGCATGTTAATAATCTGGGGGTGATGTAATTAACGACGACGCGTTCTGCTTTTGCAGGTACAGCAGCAGCAAAACATCCTCTGGTCAGTTCTGTAACTACTGCGCTTGTCAGGCTGTAAGTAGTACTACTACTGTACTCCGGTAACACGGGAACGGGATGGATGAGACCGACGGCATCTGTGGGCGAGCGACATTGCACGGGGAAAGAGCCAAAAAAAAAAGCATCGTCGCGACGGATCCGCGCCACGGCCGGGTGAGCGAGGGAGTGAAGCTCCATCCGCACCGCACAGCTGTTCAGCGCCGTGCGCGCGCGATAAAATAACCAAACGGAAGCAGATCGATCATCGGAGGGCATGCCGTGGCCGTGTGTGGGGTGGGGTGGGGTGGGAGTGGGTGCATGGAACGTGAAGAAGCCTTTTCGTACGGCGCCATGCCATCGTCGCCACACGCGGCCCCCCGAGCACGACGCACACGGCTCGATCGGCGCGCTCGCGCGCGGGCGATTTTTGGCTTTCAGTACACGGAAGCAAAAGCTGATGAACTTTTCCAGTAAGTTCGATTCTCCGTTTTTCATACATAAGAGCATTCCTTAGCACAAACCAGAAAACCGTCCGACCCACATGATTCCGGCGGATTTACGGATCGAGCCGTGTTTTTTGTCCGAGCAGACACCACAAACAGAGCCCGACCTAATTTTTTTTTACGGAGGACGACAAATCCGCCCCTTGAACTATATAATTCTGGTTTCGAGAGCGTTTTGTGGATCTCGACCCCTCATTCCGCCACCGCTCCATCCACTCCTTCGCCGCGCATTTGCCCATACTGTCGCTCAAATCGTCGAGCTCCGGCTAGAAATTCCTCGGCCCTCGCACTAGATCCGCCGCTGGTAGTCGCCGATGGACTGTTGTGGACTCCGCCGTGGCCGTACGCCACCTTCCTCCTCGCGCTACCGTGGCCTCACCCCCGCCCAGGAGGAGGAGCGTCGTCGGTGCGTCCACGCGGACGGGACGCGCAAGCGCGCCGCCCTCCACTACAAGAAGCAACGCGCGCCGGTGCCGGTCACGCTTCTCCGCCGCGAGACCAAGGAGTTCGAGCACCGCATGTGGGGAAAGGGGAGCTCCTCGCGCGCACCGCGAACTCCTCTGCCGCCGGTGAAGAAGGAGGAAGAGGAGGAGCAGCTCGCAGAGGGCCGCATTGTCACCAGTGCCGACTACGCCACCGACGAGGCCTCCTTCGAGCGTTTGATGGAGGTCATCCAGCAGCGGAGCGTCGCCGAGGCCGAGGTCGATGCCGCTCGAGCTAGCCGCGACAAGGACATCGACAACATCTTGCTCGAGCAGGGGCTCGCCCGCGACCGCAAAGACCGCGCGAAGAAGCTCCAGGGCGACCTCGTGCAGGCGGCGCAGGTCGACAAGTACGTCGACCTCAGCTCTGACACCACCTCCGGCCTCTCCGACAACAAGCTCTGAATCTGCTGACGGAAGCGTCACCGCCGCTCCATGAGGCTTCGGTGAGCCCGATTTTGCATGCGGGTTAGGGTTTAGCGGCAACGACGGCAGATCCACTTTAATTTAGTTTAATTTGTGTCTTTTGTACCTACGATCATGGCTATGTACGTATGGACAGCTGAAATCTCCCGCGAATGTTCAAAAATTCAAATTTTTATGGTTCGGATTTGTGATTTCTATCCTGGCCACGAGCAAATTCGAGTAAAACCGAACAAAAACACGATCCTTAAACGTTTTTTATGCTTCAACGTATACGGTATTTGCGAGTTGGTCTAACCGGGTGCGCATTCGATCCGGAGAGAGCGCGACGACATGCTGTGTACTGCAACTGCAACCGACCATGCGTCAGGAAAGGGCTCGCGGGTGCGTCCGACTTTCTTGTCTTTGCTCCGTGCGACATTCCCTCCCTCTGAACAGAGTGTGCCTGAACCAAAGTCAAAGTGTATGCAAGTCAAAAAAAAAAGTCAAAGTGTATGCGCTGCAGGCGGAAGTGGGACTGAACGCGGCGGAGGGTGGTCGTCGTGTGGACGGCCACCGAAAGCGCAAAGCCGTCCAGGAGGGAAAGACCGACAAGAAAAAAAAAGGAATCGCTTTACATATTTTGCCGTGCTCTTTTCCTCAGAAAGAATTTTGCAGTGCTCTGGGCCACCCGGCGCCCACGTCCCCACTCGTCTTCATACAGTCCGAACGGCCCAAGCTTTGTCCGCGCAATTCGAATGGGCTGGCCGGCCGCCCGGGCCCGGCCGTGCTCCCCCAATCCCCACCACCCCGACTCTCTGACGGCTGCGGAAGGCAGGCTCCACGCACCTCCAGTTCCGCCACAGATTCGCGCGGGACGCGGCCACGGCCGGCGGCGAGCCACCGCGGCCGCCAAGGTGCGATTCATCGTAACCACCGCTATATCTACTCCTCACGCATTCGGTTCGGTCGGTGCTGCTGCTGCTGCATTCATATTTTTTTCGACCGCTTTTTATCCACTGGGCATCAGTTATCCGCCTTAGCCCTGCTCTAGATGCGATTGTTCGTCTCATTCCACTAGATCGTTAGGGTCTGCCGGAGTTCACTGCGTGCGGCGCCCTCTGCTGATCTCCGGTTACCCGGAACCAGCCGGCGGGGCTTCAGTTAGCCAGCCCACGCATTTTCATTGCTTCAGTGTAAGTTCAGTTGTGCCGACCTGACGGCTGACACGATCACGCTCAGAATTCTCAGATTTGTTTGGTTGGTCTGAAAAATGGAGCAGACGCATTTTTGTGTTGGTCCAGCATTACAGCAACCTAGCTGCTGATGCCACAGACCCGGTGGTACAAACTAACATTCAGAATATGTTTAAACTGGATGCGACGTCTCGTCTCATACTCTACAGACTCTGAATCTCCGGTGGCATTGGAAGGGGATAGATGAAATTTCAGCTAAACTGTACTGTGCCAAGGAAGGTTTACAGCGGATGAGACGATGCGTCCAGTTTAACCAAATTCTGAATGTTAGTTTGTAATACTGTGGGTCTGTGGCATCAGCTACGTGCTGTAATGCTGGACCAACAAAAATATGCGTCTGCTCCTTCTTCAGACAAACCAAATGAATCCGCAGTGTTTCCTGATATTTTTGTATATCCACAGTTTTTTGTGTGATTCTTCTTGGAAGTGTACTCAACAGCTGAAAACGGTATCTTTTAGTCAACTTTCTGTAACAGTTAGCAAGGATGCAATGTGTGCGATTGTGACCTCAGAAATAAATTAAATATCATAGGGACCATCAGAAAGTCCAATTAAACAGTGCTGGACAGAGAAAGGTTTATAGTGTATGAGAAGATGAACGAAAATATTCTGAATATTAGTCCACAACAATGTACTAACAACTAGGTGTTGTAATGCTCGAATAAGGACGTCCCATGTCTTGTATCTCTCTCTCTCTCTCTCTCTCTCCGAGCAATCAAATAAATCTGCATGTTCGCAACGTGTTCTGTGGGATTGCTTTCGGAAGTATACTGAACAGCTCAACAAATGAAGATTAATATCACAACATCTTTTAACCTACTTTCCGTAATCACAGAATTGAGTTCGGACCTGCAATGTTTGCTCACACAAAATAGCCAAAATTGAATAGGGAGGCTCGTAACCGCGGGCCTTTTCTTTACAGAGATGTACACTAAACACATGACTGTACGATTTGTTAGAACTGCAATCCTTCTACTCAATTTACAACTGGTCTAGCGAACTACTTGATTTCCTGTTGTCCTTTAACTACATCTCCACCTGCAGGTCTGCATTTGCATTGTCCAGGCAGGACGCTACCTCTTGGATGGTTGGCCTCAGGCAAGGATTCTGGTTGATACACTTGCAAGCAACTTCAAGCACCTTCAGCATTTGCTCTTCATCTCCTCTTCCTCTCAGCGCTGGATCCAAGACCTCTCCATGCTTTCCCTGGGATCTCATCTCCCGTACCCATTTGACAAGTTCCTTCGACTTGGACAAGACCTCGATAGGCCTTTTCCCCGTGATAAGCTCAAGCAATACCACTCCAAAACTGTATATATCACCCCTCAGTGTAGCTACCCATGCATGTCCGTACTCGGGAGGAATATAACCCAGAGTGCCAACTAGCTCAGTTGTGACATGTGTATCAAAGGGACGGATCAATCTGGCAAGGCCAAAATCTGCAACATAAGCTCTGAATTCTCTGTCAAGAAGGATATTGCTGGACTTGATGTCACGATGTACAATGTGAGGCTTGCAGATATTGTGGATGTAAGAAATGCCCTGGCTTGCTCCTTGTGCAATCTTGAGCCTTGTTGGCCAGTCAAGCAATGACTTGGCTTTGTCCCTGTTGTGAAGCCAATCGTCCAGGCTCCCATTCTCCATGTAAGAATATATGAGGAGCCTTGAGTTTCCCTGGATGTAGTAACCCCATAGAGGCACGAGATTGTCATGTTGCGCCACGGTGAGTGCTTCAACCTCTGCAGTGAATTCTCTCTCCATCAGACACATTTCGCCGTTGAGCTTCTTGATGGCAAGCTTGGGTCCATTTGGTAGCTCTGCCTTGTAAACTAGGCCATTACCTCCGCATCCAATAATGTTCTGCTGGTCAAAGTTCTTTGTGGCCTTTAAGATATCATTGAAGGTGATTTTTTCCGATTCTCCCTTGCCTTGTGGTACCATAACCAAAATGGTTCCTTTTATCACATTGCACAAGTCATCCGAAGAAGTGAATGAAGTTGCTTCTATCTCGCCGCTGTTGGTGCTCTTGTTTTGGTGGACAGAGTGTGATCTTCTGAGGGACATAAGAACACGTCCCAGCAGGAACAGGACTGCAAGCCCTCCAAAGAACACACCTAATGCAAGTGCAACAATGGCCTTCTTGTTCCGCCCCTTTGCGGAGAATGATGATGCTATTGAGCTGCAGTTATTGCTGAGCATAGGGCCGCATAGTTTTGGATTTCCGCTGTAGCTAGAATTTGAAAAGGAATCAAACTGTCCTCCACTTGGAACTGGTCCTTCTAGATTATTGTTAGAAACATCAAATCTAGAAAGGAAGTGCATGCCATTCAATGCAGATGGTATTGCACCTGTGAGCTGGTTGTTTGACAGATCAAGCGTTTGTAGGTTGGTGAGGTTGCAGATCTGTTGTGGTATTTCACCAGTGAAGCTGTTGGAGCTTAAATTGAGGACGTCGAGCATTTTTAACAGACCAATCTCTGGGGGAATTACACCGGCTAAACTATTGCGGGCAAGACTCAAACTGATGGGGAAAGCACTGACCGTGCGGTATTGACGTGATGGCGTCCAAAATACAGGCAACTCAAGGAATCTCATGTCCAACTTGGCAGCATTCTTCTCTGATAGTAGCATCGACATGTTTGTCAATGCAGGTGGTATGTTCCCTGTTAATTTGTTGCTTGATAGGTCCAGAAAGAACAGGAAGCCCAGACCATCAATCCAGGGTGGTATTGGTCCGGTGAGGTTATTAACTGATAGATCCAGCATCTCCAGTTTTGCAAGCTTTGATATCCAAAGAGGGATCTGCCCAACCAATGGGCAAGCGTCCATGGTCAGTACCTGAAGCTTGTCAAAACCATCAATTTTGTCATCCTGTGGCATGGTTTCACCCTTGAAGTTGGTTCCAATAAGCAGGGAGGTGAGGTTCTTGCAGTTCTTGAGCACCTGAAGTGCATTTGTGATATCTGTAAAGGAGTTGTTGGTAATCGAAAAGAAGGAGAGGGACCTGAGATTGGCAATGCTTGGTGAGAGCTGGCCATGGAAGTTATTGAAAGCCAGGCGCAATGCCACTAGGTTGCTGCACGAGTAGATACTTTCAGGGATTGTACCAGTGAAGAAGTTCATTGAGAAATCAGCTATACGCAGATCCGACATGGTGAAGTTGACTTTGCTAAGATCCCCGGTAAAGCTGTTGTTTCTGAGGGTAATATATGTGAGATTTGTGCAGTTACCTAGTGCTGATGGCAGCTCACCAGACATATTGTTGTTGTCCAAGTAGAGTTCCTCCAATCTTCTTAACTGGCCTATAGACTCTGGAATCTTGCCACTGAGACCTGTCGACCCAATATTAAGAATAGCCAGGCTGCTTAACTTGACTAGGAGGGAACCATCAAGAACTCCTTGCAATGCATTGCTGGGCAGAGAGAGTTCCTCCAGTGAGGTGGCATTGAAGAGTTCGCCAGGGAGAGCTCCACCAAGGTCATTGTGGCCAGCCCTGAGCACTCTCAGCATGGAGCAGCTGCCAAGTCCCGGGGAAACATTGCCGCTGAATCGGTTGTAAGACAGGTCAAGCATGGCAAACGATGGGGCGTTGATGCAGACAGAAGATGGTATCTGCCCTGTGAAGCTGTTGTTGCTCACATTAAGAGCAACCAGATTCTTCATCGCCTCCCATGCCGTGGATGGAAACTCCCCTGTGAAGAAGTTGCTTGAGATATTCAGCACCTGGAGAGGAAGGCCCGGATTTGAGGCTTGCAGAAGCTCCTGCAGATGACCATTGAGGCGGTTGAAGCTGACGTCGAGGACGACAATGCTTCTGGAGAAGACCAATTCCGCTGGCAGGCTGCCTCCCAGCGAGTTATGAGACAGGTTGAGGCGCAGCAGGCCTGTCAGATTGCCAAGGGACGGCGAGATGACCCCTTTCAGACCTTTGGAAGCCAGCAGGACATCTGTGACTGCTCCATCCCCGCCGCAGACGACCCCGTCCCATTTGCAGCAGTCTGTGCCATTCACCCACGACACGTTGAGCCCGCCGCTGCCGCCCGGCACGAGCCCGCCTAGGAAGTCGACGAGGGAGCTCCTCTCCTGCTCCGTGCAGGAGCTCGCTGGAGAGGCGAAGGAGAGCAGAACGGCAACGGCCAGGCCAAAGAAAGGCAGGGATGATTTGGTGTATCCGCCGAGCGGCTGCATGGCTCTCTCCTGAAACTCTCCTACTGCAGCCTGCAGGGGCAGGGGGCGGGTCTAGCTGGACTCTGACTGCCTAAAGAACCATGGGCTAGTTCTGCAGGGCAGCATGGGGGAGGGGGAAGAAGAAGCTGCGCCTCTGCTGTTCTCTCTTTGGCTGTTCTCTCCTCGTCAAGCTCCCTCAAAGGTGAGAGATGCTATAGACACATCCTAATCGGCTCTTTTTACACGTTTGCCACCCCCGTATTTTCAATCCATAGAAGAAGAGAAAAGAAATACCTCTGGGTGCCCCCCGTTTCACATGTTTGACCTTTTGCTTTTGGCTGCTCCAGTTCTTGGCAAAAGTCCAACCTTCCTATGCAATACTAGTACTACGTTAGTTGTTATCCTTTTTTTTCAGATCGTCACCAAACCTTGGCAGTTGGTGTGGAATACTGCATCATGCCCATATAGTAATTCGTGAATGTTTAGTCTCATCTCGTGATTCAACTAATACGACTGTAATTGGTTAAGAAACCAAACCATAACTATCAAAACCTGACCGGGAGGGCTAATCTTGCTTAGTAGTATTTGCGTAACACCGGCGAAACTCGAGAACCATTGACTTTCTGCCCGTTGATGAATTCTCACTGTGAGCGAACAGCCCTCCGTCTCGGTTTATAAGACTTACACGTATTTCTAGGTTGACAAATTAACCAACTTAGCACGAGGTATATAAGATAAAAACTATATTATTAGAAACTTCAAATGTTATATTTTTTAATGATATAATTTTTATATTATATAATTTATATTATATAGCTCGTGCGGACGATCTAGATATACGCGTAAGTCTTATAAACTGGGATAGAGGGAGTACTTAATTACTCCATTTCTCATCTGTTCATCTCAAATTCTCCCCATACACGTGGAGCCTCTTTGCAGGGAGCTGAACAGGAGGGGGAAAAAAGCAAGGCGTGAAAGGAACTGGCGCTGAAGATTCCAGCGTTTGCAAGGCACTTCCTTTCCGCTAGTGGTAGGTACATGTAGAGAGCACTTAGAACTTATCTAAAAGCAATGATTAACGTCGTCGTCGAAGCGTATGTGTGCGTGGTTGATTGAGGAGCAGAGCAAGTGGAAGCTCCAAGACGGGTCGATAATGGCGAGATCTGGTGGCCGGTCCGGAGTTCTTTGCGGCGCGAATTTAGGTTCCTATTTTGTTTAATTAAAACGCTGGAAAAAAGTGTCATCTCCCTCGCGGAGTATTTTTTTTCCTTGGATGTTCATGAACTTTTTATTTT
This sequence comes from Avena atlantica, assembly GCA_910589765.1. Classification (NCBI taxonomy): domain Eukaryota; kingdom Viridiplantae; phylum Streptophyta; class Magnoliopsida; order Poales; family Poaceae; genus Avena; species Avena atlantica. Next base: position 539,901,572 of record OU342739.1, on the reverse strand, counting down.
GTGGAGGATGACGGGGTGGTTGGGTTTGGATACTCTGTTCTTGACCCCGAGGCGTTTACTTCTGGAGCGCCGTAACGTCTGCAGGAAGCTTTTTCCGGTTTGTTTTCCCTTTTCCCAACGGCGTAGTAGGGCGTATGTATGTACTCCATCCCATTTTACCTTGCGTATAATTTTTTTCAAGATTTCCCACATTACGTTGCGTATTGTGTAAAGTAGCTCTCGTTGGACACTTTTACCCCCGGTAGCAACAGCCCTAATAACTCCTCAAAACAAACCGGTATACGCTCGACCTCGTCTTCCTCCAAGTGTCCAGCTGCAAGGTGTCTTCCTCCAAGTCTCCAGCTGCAAGGTGGGCGAGGCACGACGCGACGCCATGGAGCAGTGCGACTACAGGATGGATGACTAATTGGCTAGGCCGTCGCATCAAGCTGGGCAGCGATCTGTGCGGAGTGGCCGGCGAGCTGCACTGCGTTGGAGGCGAGCTTCGCGGCGTGCACGACTCCTTTTCCACGAGCACCACGTCGTATCCCTAAACCATGTCCGGCGAAGACTCGCTCGGCTCCACCGTGCGCGGGTGCGACATGTCCGGTGAAAGGCCAGAGTTGGCTGAGTCCTCTCTTGCTAGCTAACTTCAGTTGTGTCACGTATGTTGCTAATCTTATCATAGGGATCCATGGGAGAGAAGGATAAGATTGAAGAGGAGAGGTTCCGGTGAAGTAATGGGAGTAACCATGGCCATGGAGTCTTTATATGGGGAGCGAGAGTGGTTGAAATTTTTTAAGTTCAGCCTCCAAAACTTTAAAAAATGGCGCCATGTCGTGCTTCCCTCTCACTCTGCAGCAACCTTTAGGTGAAAATCAAACGATTCAACCTGGAGATTTTGCGGGATATTTTGACGCCATGGACTGTGCTTGTGCTGAGATTGAAGAAGCTGCCAACCAGAGCCAACGTCTCCAGGACCAATAACAACAACATGCATGCTGGGGCGTGAGGACCGAAGCGGCCATGCAAGGAATTATTTATGGCAAGAACAACGCTGAGCATGGGTGTGGACCTGAGGTGGGAGGGCAGCTCCGTCAAAAACATTTGCAAATAGCCTCTCCCTCCCCTCTTTGGTATGCGTGCTTAAATCTATACGCGTCATAAAATGGGACAGAGGGAGTACCATGTATGAGGTCTGACCTATGCATGGATCACGACAAGGAACGGAAAATGAAAAGCTTGGGAGTGCGTAGCGATCGAGCTAGGCGCTGGATCCGAGACGCATGGTCAGGTCAACAATGTCACACTGTACGCTGTAGCCGTGGTGTATTGGGATGTGCTTGTACTAGACATGTACTAGTAGCAATTGGTATCCATTCCATATTTCCATGTGCTGTCGCGTGAGATAAGCTAAAATTATTTCCGATCAGCAGACATGGATCCAGCGAGATATGGATCAATTTACTAATGACATCCACTATCGCAAGTGATTATTCCATCTTTTTCAAGAAAGAAAAGATTCCTCAAACAAGAAGGTGCCGATTCTTCCAAATAAATAAATAAAAACCCAGCTCAAGTGTTAGGCTTCAAGACGTGGTTCTCCATTAGCACATTCTGTTGAGATCGTTTCGACAGATACCTTGTGTGGCCGTCTCCGTCGAAGAAAGGGATCATGTCCCAAATCGAACTGCACGATTCAGGCTTCCACTTTTTATCGTTTTTCAGAAAAAAATACAGAATTATATGCTTGGTAACCGCGTAATATGACGGAGAAACGTACGCCACCTACTTGTAGGTTTAGCAGAATGGAGAATCGAAATTCAGAGCGTAGTAAACATTCTGATTGTCCTTTACATGTTAAAAAAAATTCTATTTTGCAATACTGACATATTCCTCTATATTGTAGCAAAAATTTCATATTACAGATTCAAATTTGATTAGTGTTCTGATGAGAAGCAGAACCAACAAATGTATGATGAATAATACCGACATCTCTTTTCTGTATTTTTTCTTGATGTGTATTTCATATTGTGACACGGTAGATGATTCGATTGTTGTCATTTTTTGTCGGGATATGTATTACTACTATATTAGATGTGCCATCCGACTAGATTGCAAAATGTTAGGTGTGACTTACCAGTTATCTGTTTCTTTTGGTTTAGCTTACCTTTTAAGTTCCGACAACGGGTGGTGACCGAAATTCCTATCTGCATCTGAATATTTTACTACTAGATATCTATTTTCTTCCGATAACAAAAATTCACATTCTTATTCTCTGGCTCGGTCACATAAGCAACATGCATATATAGAAAATTTGTTGTGGCCCATACTCGAATCTAGTTTGGTTAATGGTAAGCATTTAGTTTCCATCCATGATCTCGGAAAGCATGTTTTATTTAATGGAATCGGTGCCTGCACCCTGTTAGCCTGACGGCGAGTACCTCGCGGAAGGAGAAAATCATGCTGATCACGGTGTTAAATATGTTTTAGTATTTATCTTTTCCTGTATTTTTGCTATTGTAAATAATATGGAGTGGTACTCCAATTGGACACATACCAAATCTTGTAACAAACTCTTGGGATATTTTCCCTTGGTATATTAACATGGAACCGGTGCTAGGCCACGCATCGTTAGAGGCAGGTCGTTTTTCATGGTATCAGAGCCTGCTCCTCTACCGATCTAGCCGCCTCAAAAACTAGCCGCCGCCGCAGCTTGCTTCGCTGTCGCCGCCACCTCAAACAGTCGCCGCCGTCATCTGTCGTGGCTGCCACCCAAAACCAAAAACCTAACACCCAAAGCTTCTGTCGCTGCCGCAGTCCTTCATACTGCCGCCGCCAACAACCAGAAAACCAACATCGTCGCTGCTCCCTGCTGCCGCGACCCTGCCCAACTAGAAAACCAACATCGCCGCCGCCCCCTGCTGCCGCGACCCTGCTTCCGCTTTCCTGCCGCCGCAATACGTCACTATGGCCTCGTCCTCATCTGCTTCTTCGCTGGCTGCTGCTCTCGGTGCGCCTCCAACCCAGCTCCTTACCCGCGAGAACTCGCTCGTGTGGAAAGCACTTGTGGTGCCTGCCCTCCGAGGTGCTCGCGTGCTCAATCTGGTCAATGGCATTGAGAAGGCCCCTGCTGAAGAGATCGAGGCTGATGATGCTACTGGAAAGAAGATCTCCATTGAAAACCCCGACTATGTCACATGGATTACCCGTGATCAACAAGTCCTGCGATACATCCTCAACTCTCTTTCGCCTGATCTGATCTCTGAAGTGATCGGTCTAGAAACATCTGCTGAGGTATGGAAGTTTCTTGAGTCTCTAACCTCAACACCGTCTCGCTCCCGCACTCAACAATTACGTTCTGCTCTCAATGACACAAAAAAGGGGGATCTATCTGCTGAAAAGTACCTCACCAAGATGAAAACCTTGGCTTCAGAACTTTCCGCTGCAGGAAAACCTCTTGATGATGATGAGCTCATCTGGTCGATCCTCCATGGCCTTGGCGATTCCTACAACACACTCAAGGTTGCCATCAATGCAAACCCTAGCACCACACTTTCAGATCTATGCAGTCAACTCCAAGCCTTTGATCAGATGCACAAGTCTGAGGACGTGTTTATTTCTTCCGCCAACATGGCGCGTCGTGGGGGTGAAAATCCCCTGCCACCGCGTTCGGATGATTGCGGACGCCGTGAGTACTATGATGATGACCGTGCTCGTCGTGACAGACAAGATGATGACCGCCGTCGTCGTGAAAGATATGACGATGATCATGTCCGTAGGGATAAGTATGATGACCGCCGTGGAGTTGGGTTTGATGATCGCCGTGGAGGTGGGTATGATGACCGCCGTGGAGGTGGTGGTGACCGTCGCTATGATGATCGCCCACGTCGCCGTGATGACGGTGGTCGAGAGGATGGAGGACGACGTGATGATGGACGACGCCGTGGCCGCGCCCCTACACCCTATGTCAATGTCACGTGTCAGATCTGCAAAATTCATGGTCATCCCGCCAATGACTGCTGGTGGAGGTTCCAGAACAACCGTGATCGTCGTGATGATGATCATCGTCGGGATGATGATCGAGGTGATAAGGGTGCCAACATGGCCTCCTATGGTTTTGACACAAACTGGTATTCTGATACTGGCGCTACAAACCATGTTGCAAATGAGATGAGCAAGCTCTCCTTCCAGGAAAAATACACGGGGCATGATCAAGTACACACGGCTAATGGTAACGGTATGCAAATTTCTCATATTGGTCATTCAATGCTGCACACTCCCCATAGTTCTTTACATCTTAAAAATATCCTTCATGTTCCAGATGCTTCAAAAAATCTTCTTTCTGTTCATAAACTTACACTTGATAATGATGTTTTCCTTGAGTTTCACCCATATTTTTTCTTGATTAAGGATCAAGCCACAAGGAGAACTCTCTTTAGAGGTCCGTGTCATGATGGTCTTTATCCACTAGTGCCGCTGTCTACCGGATCCTCCAAGCAAGCCTTCATCACCATAAAACCATCTTCCTCTACATGGCATCGCCGTTTGGGACATCCATCCTTCTTTGTGGTGCAGCAAATCCTTAGGAAACATCATATTTCTTATTCTCCTGAAATAAATCCATACATCTGTGACTCTTGTCAATTAGCTAAAAGTCATCAGCTACCATATCCAGTCTCCACTAGTGTTTCTACTTTTCCTTTAGAGCAAGTTTTTTCTGATGTATGGGGACCAGCACCTGCTTCTGTAGGCAAACATTTGTACTATGCAAGCTTTATTGATGATTTTAGCAAGTTCACTTGGATATATTTGCTTAAAAAGCGTTCTGAAGTTTATCAAGTTTTTCTTAACTTTCAGCAACTTGTTGAGCGAAAGTTTGATAGAAAAATTATTACTATGCAAACTGATTGGGGTGGTGAATATGAAAAGCTTCATGGTTTCTTTCAAAAAATTGGCATTACTCACCATGTCTCATGTCCTCATGCTCATCAGCAAAATGGTTCTGCAGAACGCAAACATCGTCATATTGTTGAAGTAGGCCTTGCTCTTCTTGCCAATGCGTCTATGCCCCTCAAATTTTGGGACTAAGCTTTTCTTACAACCACCTTTCTTATCAATCTTCTCCCTAGCAAAGTTATAAATTTTTCAACCCCTGTTGAGCGTCTCCTTGACACCAAACCCAACTATGAGTCTCTCAAAGTTTTTGGCTGTGCTTGCTGGCCTAATCTCCGTCCCTATAACAAACACAAATTAGCCTTTCGTTCCACCAAGTGTGTTTTCTTGGGGTACAGTCCTCGTCATAAGGGTGTCAAGTGTCTTGACACCAAAACATGACGGGTTTATATTTCTCGTGATGTCGTCTTTGATGAAAATGTGTTTCCCTTTGCTGATCTCAATCCTAATGCTGGTACACGTCTCAAGCAAGATATTCTTTTGTTACCTTCTAATAGTGGGGAGACACACATTGATGATCATATGACTATGCATATTATACCTAATGTTGATCCAGTTCCTGTAGAAAATGTGGTTGCAGGTGATGATGTTACAGTGCAGAACCAATCAGCACGAAACTCTAAAGAAAACGGTGCAGAAATGAGCAGAAACGGTGCCAAAACACTCCCAGAAAACGACAGAATTGAATTTGTCTCAAATGGCAATCCCGATGCAGATTCTCTGCATGTCCCAGGTAGCGATCCCGAGGTGGATTTGCCAGCTATCAGTCCCAGTGTTTCCCGCCCAGCATCACCCTCGCCGCGGTCCCCGTCCTCGGTCCAGACGCCGCCATGCAGTCCCCGCCCAGCATCACCCTCGCCGCGGTCCCTGTCCTCGGTCCAGACGCCGCCATGCAGTCCTCTGCATGCCGACGTGGATGCCTCTATGTTGTCCCCTGCTGGTTCTGACAGCGACACAAGCGAGCGTGTGGGTGCGCTGCTGCGCGGGTCCTCGTCTCTGCCCTCTGCTGCACATGACAACGACGTGAGCCCTCGTCAGAATAACACACCTGAAGCTGATTCCTCAGCTGCTGATGCCGATTCAGGATCTTCTGTGTCACGATCTCCATCACCCCCACCTGATCAGCCAGAACCTCGTACACGTCTTCAAAAGGGTATTCGCAAGCCTAAACAATATACTGACGGTACTATCAGGTACGGTTTGCTTTTGTCTACAGGGGAACCGACATCTTTTTCAGAATCTCTCTCTCATGATTGTTGGAACAAGGCTATGAAAGAGGAATATGATGCCTTGATGGACAATAAAACATGGCATCATGTACCTCCAAACTCAACTAAAAATATCATTGATTGTAAGTGGGTTTATCGTATTAAGAAAAATGTAGATGGGACAGTTGACAGATACAAGGCCCGTCTGGTTGCTAAAGGATTCAAGCAAAGGTATGGCATTGACTATGAAGATACTTTTAGTCCAGTTGTGAAAGCAGCTACTATTCGACTTGTACTTTCAGTTGCTGTTTCTCGTGGCTGGAGTCTGAGGCAGCTAGATGTCAAGAACGCGTTTCTTCATGGTGTTCTGTAACACCCTCAGAATCAGACCTATGCAAGTTTTAGCGAAACCCGCCAACCCGCATAGAAACGATTCAAAGGTGCCCACCAGGCACTTTCGTGCGGGTGGAAAACGAAGTAATAACATTACACAACAGTCCTCGATGGGGCCCACGGAACAGATATATACAACACGACTCCATGAGTCAAGAATACAAATATACGGTACAAAGATCCAAATCACCTTGTAAACGATAGAGCGTCCGACTACGGACAAGATGCAAATGGGGCTAAGAGCCCTGAAGAATAACCAATGGCGTCCATAACCCTGCTAACGACGTCGATCTCAAAACCTGCTTAAACAAAAGGGGTGCCGACAAAGGGCAAAGGAAAAAAAGGAGCGTCAGTACTGAGGCCAGTACACGGCGAGACTAGAATTCGGCGGTCCTCGCCTACATAGGTATGATGGACTGAAGCGGCAGCGGCAGCATACACTGAACACCCTATAGAGACTCGATACAACTGGCGGCAATCAGAGAGGGGTAAGAAAGACCTATCCGGATCCAACCTGATACTACCATCAAACAAACCCATCCTGGTGTTTCCCCTCGAGACCAAACGAGGAAGTCAACCGAGGAACTCACACAGTTGGCAGTTTTACTTATTTAGTTATAGTTGCGGCACTTTACTAGTCAGGTTTAGATAATCATCCTGATAAAGTAAGCAGTGGGCACTTTTAGTTAACCATTCCGTTGTAGTTGCGACACTTACTAGTCAAATACAATTGGCATGAGATATCCCAAAACCCGACAGTTGTTGGTACTTTTATTCAGCCATTCCGTTGTAGTTGCAATACTTACTAGTCAGGTACAATGGTCGCAAGCGACACTCCAAAAAAGCAATTGTGGGCAGTATTAATTAGCCATTCCATTATAGTGAAGCTGATTACTAGTCATTACAAAGTCAAATTTATAGCAGTAAACTTTAGTTATGCTTGTCTATGGTCGAGATACTGTGCTCCAAGTCGTCCATAACCGCGGACACGGCTTTCAGAAAGTTTTACCCGGCCGGGGTGCACCAATAGCAACACACACTCGAGCAACCTCGGAAAAACCAAATCAAAACCCAACGAGGCCTTCACGACAAAGCAATCACAGGATTCAGAAATATTTCAGGGGGCCACCCCATTAAGCTACCCGCAACGAAGTAAGCAAGCTCCGAGACGGACTCAAGGTTTGGGTATACGGCTGTGAACGACAGCAAATCCCCAAACGGGGACTGTCGACACCGCGAACTCGTGTCCCGATCCTAAACAGTACAAGTGCTATCTGTCGCACAATTTAAATAAAACAGTAAAGCATGGCATAAGTACAGGATCGTAAATAAAACCTCAAACTAGTTTGTGGCCCCAAGAAATAAGACTGAATCAAGCTCTGGCTCAGGGGGGTCCCATATACCTCCCGGATGTGGATAGCGCGATAAATCAAGGAACAGGTATCAAGTACTCGGGGTCCTACGGGACACAAGTGGGTGTTCGGAAACCAAATGTTATCTATCACCCACCGATGCCTCTGCTTATTTCAATTTTAGTTATTAAACAAGAATTAAAGTGAACAATAAGTAAAACTATGATCATCTCCAACATCAAACAGGTGGCAATACTCCAACAACCGTGGCAAGTGACGACACGCGACAGCACTTGAGCAAGCGGCTACGACGCGCAAGTCCAACTATCTACCAAACAACGGTAATAGGATGTGTCCAAGGCTATATACGGCTGCAAGGGGATATCACGGGTCGGAAACTAGAGCATCGCAACACAGATAGCAATAGAACAACAGGAGGGAATAAATACTATAAAAGTAAGATGGGTAGAAAGGGGGAGATGCTCGCCTGAAAACATTGCCGAAGGTTCAACCGAAGATCGGGGCGAAGCTCACATCAACTCAACGGCCTTATCCGCGAAGAACCAAAACACTAGAAGAAACACCGGATGCAATATTTAATACAACGGCAGAAGATCGGCATGATGCATGTATGATGAATGTCATGGCAAAGGTGCGATGCAATTGGGCAATATTAAGTGGAACCGGGGTCCCGACAATTAATTAGGTGGTTCAAGTTGTTTAGAACCCCCGCAATTTAAATGTTGTTTAACAAGGCAAAATATATCACCGGTTCGCTACACAAGTTTAAATGAGGCCGATATGAGATTGGATTTGCCCGCATATGGGCCCCATATTTAATTAGAGGTGAATTGGCATAAGGCCCCCAAACCACAGACAAGCATGCATGCAAGATGAATGATTATTATGCAACAGGTTTTATATTTAGCATTTATAAAATAGGGGCTCGGGAAAAGGTTCACACATTAGGGTTCGGCAGATCTTGGGGTTCCGGGGTTCGGGGTTCGGTCTCAGGGCCCAGGGTTCGGGGTTCGACGGAAGCGTTCTCGGATAGCGGAGTAGATCTTGGCGTTCCGGAAGGAAGCACTTGGTCTGGCGTCGGGGCATCGGAATCGCCCCGATCGGTGCCGATCTTGCCGTCGATGGCGAACTTGAGTGGGACGGGTACCGGGGCCTTCGGATCCATGAAGTAGACCTTGTCGCACGGTGTCCGGGGTAGACGAACTTGGCGTATTTGCATCGGCGATCTTGGCGTTCTTCAGATTCGGGTCCTGGCGCTTCGGATCGGTCTTCAGGGGCTCGGCCATCGGATCCCTTGAAGGGGGTCATGGCGTCCGGAGATGAAGACCCTGGCGGTTAACTTCAATTATCGGTGTCGAGGATGGACTTGTATTTCCACTAGGTTCAGTGTGGTGAAGACTTGTTCCACACCGATGGCCTTGTCCGACTTGTCGCGCTTGTCAAACGGAAGTACTTGGCCTTGGTCTGGTCAACCGATCACGCGCAGAGGTCGCAGGCGCGCATGGGGACCTGCAGGAAGTCGACATCACCAGAGAGGCAGGGGGCGCGAACTCCAGCCCACGGTCTAGGCTCCAAGGGGGTCGTCCTTGACGGGAGCTGCCGGTGCCGCAGGGGTCGTGGGGTCGAGGGCGAGTAGCAGGCAGACGGCAACGAGGAGGCCGGCAGAGGAGGAGGACCGGTTGGACGCGTCAGGGCCCGCGGGAGGGCGGTGGAGGCGCACGGGACGGCCAGGAGCCGGGGCGGCGAGCTCCCGCGCAGGCGGAGGCGGCCAACGGGGAGAGCGGGCGGAGCTCGGGCCGGGCTCGGCCGCGCAGAGGAGGGCGGGCCGGAACAGAGAGAGGCGCGGGGCGGCGGGGTCGCGGAGGCGCTCAGGCGAGCGGGGTGGGGGCGCGGCGAGCGGAGCGGGAGGGGGGCGGCGCGCGCGGGCGAGCATCCGGCGGGAGCGGAGACGCTGGCGGCGGTGGTGTAGGCGGCGAGCGCGCGGTGAGGGGAGGAGGCGGGCGCGCGGCGCCGGAGAGGAGAGGAGGCGGCGGAGCGGCGGAGGCGGCCAGGGTGGTCGACGGGGAGGCGGTGCAGGGAGCGAGCTGGCGAGGAGGAGGGGCTCGCTGGCGGCGCGGGGAACGCGGGATCCCTGGCGAGGTGAGAGGAGGGAGAGGGGACGCAGGGGGCGGCTGGTGGCGGGCCGGGTCCGGGGGAAGGGGAGGGGCACGGCGGCGCCGGAGGATAGGAAGGAAGAGGAGCTTGAGGACGGGGGGAAGCAGGCGAGGCGCGGGGCGTGTCGGGACAGAGGAGAGGAAGAGCGGCGGGTGCGGGATGGGAGAGAGAGGGAGGAGGGAGAACGCGTCGGTGGGGGACAGGGGCCAGCGGGTGGGACCGGGGTGGGCCAGGGGGAGGCTGGAGGTTGACCAGGGGTGAGTGGATAGTGGCTGACGCGGTGGGGCCCGGGGAGGTGGGGGGCCCGGGGAGGTGGGGGGCCCGGCGGTCAGGGGAAGGGGGCCAAGCGGCAGCGGGTAAGAGGGGACAGCGAGGCGCGTGGGCCGGGTGGGCAGGTCTAGGGTTGTTGGGACGTGGGCCGCGGATAGGGGTGGGGCCAACCTGTAAGGGTGAGGGGTAGGTGGGAGCTGGGTGAGAAAAAGAGAGGGGGGGGAAGTGGTGGATCGGTGAGGTGGCAGGTGGGTAGGTTTTGGGTGAGAGGGTGAGGTGGCAGCCAGAGGTTGGTGGGTAGGTTTGGTTTGGGGTAGGAATAGGAATTAGAGGGGCTGATTAGGTGGACCGTTTTTTGGTTCTGGGGGTGGTCGTTCGGGTCGGGTCGGCCCGTTCGACTGCCCCCACTAAAAATAATTAAACATTTTATTGTTTTAAACGGGCCGTTTGCAAACCGATAGCAGCCAAAACAAAATAATCCGGAGACCCGGGTTTGGCGTTTGAATAAAAGACGGGGCGTTTAGAAAACATGAACCGGTTTTTCCGCAAATAATTTTATGCAAGCAAATGCAAGATGATGACGATGCTCAAATGCAATGTGGCATGATGACATGAGCATGCGGTCATGATGATGCAATGCACAAAAACAACGCGATTTTCTAGTAGTGGTTTTGCGGGATGCCACAATTCGACACCACTAACAATGGATCTCGCCCTCGAGATCCGCCTCATGGTACCGGAAGGAAGGTCGGCGATCTGCATCTTCTCGCTTCATGTAGATCCTCGCGACACCACTAACGAGGGTTCCTTCTTCATCTGGAGATCGGCGACACCACCAACAGAGGGTCGTTGTTCCTGATCGTCGAGAGAACACTCCGGAGGAACAAAGGACGAAGGTGGAGGTATCAACAAATAAAGCCACCTCTAGCTCCGATGGGAAGGGGGAACCGATGCATTCTCATCCACTTCAATGTACAAAAGCGAATAGAAGGGGTAGTCGGCATGGGGGCCAATCCATCACGCACCCAAACTATTACTCCGCACAATCAGTGGAAAAGCGTGCAACCATTCTCGGAATCAGACTGAAGATCTCGACAAGCGAGGTTCGGAACAAAGGAGTGATGCAGACGTTGCATCGGATCTGGCGTAGATGAGGTCGTCGCGTCGGAAAACACCGGAAGGCACAAACAAGGAACAAAGAATGGTACCACCGTAGACGGATTCCTCAAGCATCTTGAACACCGGTTGGTAGAACACCGTTACCAAAGGAGGAAGCGAAACCCTAAAGATACGGCGGAAAACCCAACCACGAGAAGTCCTGGACTCGAAGAAAGAGAAGAGAGCGGATTCAAAACACGTAGAGGTAAGAGGAGAATAGCAGAGGGGTAAGGAGTAAAATCAGACCTAATCAGAACTATCCAAGCGATTTTCAAAAATAGTTTTGACACTCTACTTCGGCCGTTAGCTAGGTTATCCTACAGGCTGGACTTGTGGGGTATCGCAACTGCTGAGCTCTGATACCACTCTATAACACCCTCAGAATCGGACCTATGCAAGTTTTAGCGAAACCCGCCAACCCGCATAGAAACGATTCAAAGGTGCCCACCAGGCACTTTCGTGCGGGTGGAAAACGAAGTAATAACATTACACAACAGTCCTCGATGGGGCCCACGGAACAGATATATACAACACGACTCCATGAGTCAAGAATACAAATATACGGTACAAAGATCCAAATCACCTTGTAAACGATAGAGCGTCCGACTACGGACAAGATGCAAATGGGGCTAAGAGCCCTGAAGAATAACCAATGGCGTCCATAACCCTGCCCAGGCCAAGCCGGAAGGGTAACCCTGCTAACGACGTCGATCTCAAAACCTGCTTAAACAAAAGGGGTGCCGACAAAGGGCAAAGGAAAAAAAGGAGCGTCAGTACTGAGGCCAGTACACGGCGAGACTAGAATTCGGCGGTCCTCGCCTACATAGGTATGGTGGACTGAAGCGGCAGCGGCAGCATACACTGAACACCCTATAGAGACTCGATACAACTGGCGGCAATCAGAGAGGGGTAAGAAAGACCTATCCGGATCCAACCTGATACTACCATCAAACAAACCTGTCGTGGTGGTGGCACGGCAGATGCCATGTGTAGGCTAAAGTATGGGGCCAATGGATGCTAGTGGGATCTGGGGAGGGAAGATGCAACTGCCTCTACACTCAAGCTGCCAAAGCGATGAACTTTATTTCTCTCTTGATGGGTTACAAGTGCTCCTTGAGCTGTTTACAGGGGGACAATGTGAATCTCCCCAGCCTAACGGTGCGCCCAGAATCGATCCCCCCCTCAGGGTCCAAACCTCCCCTTATAAAGGGGTACCTTGGGTGCCCTTAGGGCTGACGAGGCAAGCATATTCGTGGAATATGCTTGTCCCAAAATAGTAGTTCGGCGCGCCGCTTTCCCTGTCCCCCTTCTTACTGCGGTAAGTTTCCAGAGGGCCCCTCCTGCGTGCCTCGGGCTTCTGGACCGTCACCTCCGTGACCTCCTTCTGCCCCTCTGAAGCTCTGCACATTTGTCTTTAGTCTTTGGCTCTGCCCAGATTCCAAGACCGGGGTTTGACTTTGGGCTTCTCCTTCTCCTGCAAGCTTCGTATGATTCGGCCCTTCCTCGTATAACTCGGCCCGGTAGTGTTTTGTCGTTATTGTTGCGGTCGTGCCTCTTCCTATCTTGGCCGGCCTTTACAAGACTCGGCCGGCCTGAAATATAACTCGGAAACTGGACGGGGGAATATCTCTTCGTCTTTCCCCGTCCTTACCCTATCCGGGGTTACCTCCCCAACATTAGTCCCCGAAGCTGATATGGCCCTGCTGATAATTTCGGCCGGGTCATATCAGTTTCATCACCCTTCTTCTGTTCTGTTTCCGAGTCATTCCTTCTCCGTTCGGGGTATTCCCGTTCCTTCTCTCGTACGCCTCGTCCTACGTGTCATTCCCATCATTGATTTTCTAGTTTTTTGTTCCTCCTCTCTGTTTATTGTCAGGCTACAGTTAACACTGCGCCTGACGCGCTGGCGCTGCGACGCCTCGTGAACCGTCTCCTTGGGGATCGTGGCCCTCTATGCTGTTGTGCGGCCCCTGCTGTGGTTCCACTCAGCGTCGTGCGTTGGTGCATCACCCACCGTTTACACGATCTGCAACCGCACGCACGATCCTACCTCTGCGCAGGAGCGTTGGTTACAAAAAAGGGGGGCGCGGCTCTTGGGGGTCTCACTTTCCCCCAATCGCTTGCCCGCACCTTCTTCTTCCTCGCTTCCTCGCGCTCGTTTGCAGCTCCGCCGCCGCGCATCCCTCACAGCTTCTGACTGCGAAGGTTCCGCCGCGCGCTCGGCCAGTGTCAACCGCGCTCATTAGCCCCGGTGTCACTGCTGGTGAGTTTCCCTCGGTTTCACCGTCTTGGTCTCCCCCTAGATCTCCTTGTTTCCATTTCCTTTCTGCGCCGCGGTTCCGTAACTTCTCCACCGCCGCTGTCGCGTAGAACCGCGACGGGGCCTCGTAGTTCTAAGTTTTCTTCCGCCGTCAGTTTCTCCTCCGACGATCTTTCCGGCGAGGTCATGTCTAGTTCTGTTAGCGGCGCCATGGTAGAGGAAGACGACGCTGTCTCTGGGCCCGAGCGAGGATCGTGGCAGGGTTCTTCAGTTACTCGGCGGGAAATCGAGTGGCTTATTCGAACTCGTAGGATCCCCGCCGAGGTCTCTTGTCGTTTACCCGGCGACGAGTTATCTCCTGAAGTCAGGGAGGGTGAGTTCGTCGTCTTCATGTCGCACTTCTCCCGTGGTTTTGGTCTCCCTCTCAGCGATTTCGCGAGGGATTTTCTTGATTACTTCGGCCTCCAGCCGCATCATCTCCCTGCGAATGCTATCGCTTCTCTCTCTGCATTCATTTCTGCTTCAGAGGGTTACTTCGGCCTTTGGCCATCGGTGCACATCTGGTCGAAGTTCTTTCAGATTCGGTCTAATGTCGTCCCTGATAAATCTCTGCATCCCTCCGAGAAATTGCTCACTCAGTGCGGGGCGGCCTCTATCACACCTCGGAGGCAATCTGTGTTTCCCCGCATCACTGGGTTAGAGTCGTGCAAGAAATGGCACAGATCTTTTTTCTATGTCAAGAATAGAGGAACTGAAGATAGGATTCGGCTCCCTGCTTTCTCCATTGGCCCGCCCTCCAAGGTGAATTGGACCTACAATCCAAGGAGGGGTCTCGTGGTGGCCGAGCTCTTCGAGACTCGGCTCAAGGAGTTGATACGGGCCGGGTTAAGCGGTGAGGACCTGATGGCTACTTTCATCAGTAGCCGAATCTGCCCGCTCCAGAAAAGGACTCATAAACTTTGCTATATGAGTGGTCCACTCGATCCCAACCGAGTCTCGACCGTCGAGCTGGACCACTACCTCGTCTACAAGCGCGTCCGAGCTATTTTTAAGACGGAGATGCCTGAAGACTGGACCTGGGGATTAAAGCCGTATACTCGCGAGCATCCTCCTCCTGCAGTAAGTTTAACTGTTCATGCTTTGATCTATTCTTATTTTCTTAACTTTCTGGATTAACATTTCCTTTCTCGCCTCACAGCGGTTCGCGAAGCAGAAGGACGAGGATGCCGAGGTCTTGTCGCTCTCGTGGACTGCTGATCGGAGTACTCCGGATGTTGGGGAGCCGGACTCTGAGGAATTCGTCCCTAAGTCGGATTCCGCTCCGACCCGCGCTCGTGGCAAGAGTTCGGCCCACGAGGAGGAAGGTGATTCGGACGAGGTTCAAGTCCTTGAGGTAGTTGCCGCAATGCCTATTTCTTATGCATTTCCGGCTTCTGCTTTCCCAGCTAATCCGGCCGGTCAGGTTCATGACGCCGAGCCTCTTGATTCGCGGCCCCCAGCTACCTTGGGGAAACGTGGGGCTCCTGCTGGTGCCTCGGACGCGGCTCCCAGGAAACGAGTAAAGAAATCCGCACCGAATCCTCCTCGGCGCAAGGCCATGCCAGGAGTTGCTGGGTAATCTCTATCTCCCCGTATTTCTTGTTCCTCTCTTTTTTGCTTTCCAAGCTTACGTTCTTTTTTTTTTTTTGCTTTTGCAGTGCTCCTCTTTCCGTTAAACCTGGCGGTCCCAGTATGACCAGCCCTGTTAGTCGGCCGCCTCCTCCGCCTGTTGATGATACTAGGCTTCCTAGTCCTGCTCGTTCGGCTTCTCCTGCTCTGAGTCCGTCGCCCCCTCATAGTGATTTGCCTGAACCTCCTCTTGCCGACATCGATTCTACTCGGCCTTCCGAGGTCTCCGTTGACCCCGTTGCCCCTCTTGCGCGCCCCAGCGCTTTTTCTGAGCCTCAATCTGCTCCAGTACTCTCCACAGCAGCTCCTGCCCCGGCCGAGAAGGTCGTTACTTCGGCGACTCCTCCGACCGTGACCCCTGCTGCTCCTATTACCGAGGTATCGGCTCCTGTTGGTACCTCTAAGGCAAAGAAGATCGTTTCCACCAAAGTCTCCATCTCTCAAAAAGGCCTTGCTGGCTCTTCCCAGCCTAATATTGCCGACGTGCTGCACAAAGGGATTGCTCCCACCAAGGCTCCTGTTACCTCGGCCGCTAGCTCCCAACTTGCTCTTCATAAGAGTCCTGCGGTCGCCGTGGTTACAGAGCATGTCCGGGGTAAAGTTTTAACCCGGACGTCTAGTGGGAAAAGCCTCGGCTCGCTGGTGGAGTATGCCAATAACTGGAATGCGGCTGACCAATTTGAGGGTAATCCCATGAATCAGCCCTTTCAGCTTTCCGACATCAGCAGCCGTTTGGATCAAGCTGCCAAGATTGTTTTGGACAGTAACAAGATGAACGAGGTAAATATTCTGTCTTGGTGTTTTGACTATTCCATATATATGCACTAGTCCCCGAAACTTGAAAGTGAGTAACTTGTTAATCGCTTGGAAGTTTTTATCATGCTGTATCCAACCCAGCTTAGTTTAGTGTTCGGATTGGTCTCCGAGTAGACTTATCTTATACTTTGCTAAGCGTCTAGCTGCTCCTTGAGGTATCCAGTCTCCTAAGTCCGGGTTAAGTCCTTGTTTAACTTAGATCTGCTGTGGTTCTGAATATTCAGCCCTCTAGACTTGAGTTAAGCTCTTGCTTAGCTCGGGTCTACTGTAACTTCGAATATCCAGCCACCTAGATCCGGGTCAAGCTCTTGCTTAACTCGGATCTGCTGTAGCTTTGAATATCCAGCCACCTAGATCCGGGTCAAGCTCTTGCTTAACTCGGATCTGCTGTAGCTTCGAATATCCAGCCACCTAGATCCGGGTCAAGCTCTTGCTTAACTCGGATCTGCTGTAGCTTTGAATATCCAGCCACCTAGATCCGGGTCAAGCTCTTGCTTAACTCGGATCTACTGTAACTTTGAATATCCAGCCACCTAGATCCGGGTTAAACTCTTGCTTAACTCGGATCTGCTGTAGCTTTGAATATCCACTTATTGTTTGCTCTATTGCTCAGATTGCTCATGATCGGCGAACTGCCGAATTCCAGCGACTGCTTTTCTCGCACAGGAAGTTGCAAGAGAAATATGAGAAAGTTCTCCCTGTTGTGAAAAAGACAGGTAATTCGACCGTTCTCCTTGTTACTTCTGATATTGTCATTATTTCGTATTTGTAATGCCGACTTACTTTATGCGTTAATAGGTGATATCAATAATTTGAACATCCATCTTGAGAAAAAGGTCAAGAAATTGGAAGGTCAGTTTTTTCTCTACCTTTGTACTTATCCCTTTCTGAAACATGCATCTAGTTTCTTTTACTTTGCTTGGCCTTGGCAAGGTCGAGATACAAACCTTTTGTATTGCACGCCGATGTCTGACGTGACGTTGCATTTTTTAGATGAAGGTGTCGCTCATTCGGCGCTGCTAAAAGAGAAAAATGATGAGATAGCTCGCCTGAGCGCCGAGGTGGAGGCCCTTAAGCTTTCTCAGAAATCCGAGCTAGAAAAAATCGACCAGGAATTTTCTGAAGAGAAGAATCGGCTGGCTCTGGAGCTACAGAAGAATAAGGAGCTCCTGGAGGCTGCCGAGTTAAAAACTTGGGGAATGGGCGAGGAAATTGCTTCTTTTGAGAAGAGCAAGGGTATTTGGGCTAAAGACCTCCAGATGATGTTGAGTTATATTCATTGTAAGTTTCTTATCATGGCTGGCTTATGTTTTTCTCGTCTTTGCTATTTCCTGACGCGTTCGAGTTTCATGCAGGTCATTTTCCAGAAGCTAAGCCTGTGAGCTCTAAGGCAGTCCTTGCTGCTCGTGCGCGCCGAGGTCTCCCTACTGATATGGACTTTGAGTATGAATTAGAAGATTTCTTGGTCGCTGTGGGCGCTACCCTTGGTCCGATGAAAGTTATGGGCAGGGACTTGGTGCTAGCCGCTATCCGAGCTTATCATGCTCTCTGGCCGAATACTTCTGGGACACCTAATATCCGCGAGATTGAGTTGCTGGTGACCAGATTGAACGAATCTGAAAAACAGCTAAGTCTTTGGAGGGAATCAGCTGGGCGGGCAGGCGCGGATATGGCCCTTACTGTTATTATGTCCTGGTATGAAGACATCTCCCTTGATATCCTGAGGAACTTGCGCACAGGCTCCCGCTGGGTTGAAGACCCCGCCTTTGTTGCTCTTCGGCAAGCTCGTGCCTTCCAGCTTGTTGAGTATGCCGACGTGCATACCTGGATTGAAGGTCCGAGTTTCCTGCCGAACCCGGAGGACGAGGTTGCAGTAGAGGACGCATCGGACAATGATTCTGCCTCCTCTGGCGACTCCAGTTCAAGCTCGGACGGCAACGGTGATGCACGATCCTCTTCCAAGGGTACTGGGCATTCCACTGCACAGACTGATGCTCCTCAACAGCCTCGGGTTTCTGCCGAAGTCGTGCCTGGTTCAGTGGAAGGTGAGGCGACCTCTGCCGAAGCAGCGCCTACCTCGGACTGCCCAGTTCCTGACCCAGTCACTGCCTCCCCCGCCAAGGACCTTTAAATTTGTTTTTCTCCTTGGTATGCCAGGCGTATGATGTGCGTAAAACCTCTGTTCGCTTTGTGTAATGACACTTTTCTTTTGCTGTATGCTTCCGGGATATGTACGCTTGTAGATGCTATCATGTCCTTTACATGATCTCGCCTATCCGAATTCTGGCTTTGATTGTTTGACATTTTTCCCTTTTGGGATGTGCGTCTGGCTTCGTGTTTCTTAGTTTTAGCCCTTTGCTCTAGGTATGGGTTTCCAATCTTACACGAAATTTTTGCTATTTTTATTTTGAGCACCAAGTTTTGACGCTTCTTTCTATTAAAAAGCTAACCATTACCTTGGCATTGTCAAAGCATCACATATAGCATATAGGACCAAAATGGAAATATCATATATCGGTCTCCGAGCTACTGCTCTGGATGCCGACGTGCAGTGCATATGATAAAGTGGAAATAACATATAGATGTCCCCGGGCTACCGCTCTGGGTGCCGAAGTACCAATTTCACGCTAAATTCGGATAACACATGGCAGTCCCCGAGTCATTGCTCTGGGTGCCGAGGTTCAAACATATAATACGAGATCACATAACATACGGCAGTCCCCGAGTGACTACTCTGGGTGCCGAGGTTTAAACATATAATGCGAAATCACATAACCTATGGCAGTCCCCGAGTGACTACTCTGGGTGCCGAGGTTTAAACATATAATGCGAAATAAGGTAACCTATGGCAGTCCCCGAGTGACTACTCTAGGTGCCGAGGTTCAAATACATTATTGGATTTTGACCTTGAGATACAGTGCTACGAGTAGAACGGCCGAAGTAAAGCCACATTCCAGGGGCGCTTCATTTCTTCACCAACTTTGTCTGCCTTGTTCTCTCGAGGGTACTGGGCGTCGATCAGATAATATGCGTCGTTGTGCAATGCTTTGCTCACAATAAATGGTCCTTCCCATGGGGGTGACAACTTGTGCATGCCGGCCGTGCGTTGCACTAGTCGGAGGACCAAATCTCCTTCTTTGAATACTCTTGGATTCACTTTCTTGCTGTGATACCGCCGTAAGTTCTGTTGATAAATAGCCGATCGTGACAATGTCAACTCTCTGGCTTCTTCCAACAGGTCTACGGCATCTTGCCGAGCTATCTCATTTGTCTCCGAGGTTGTGTACTGGGCAACTCTTGGCGAGTCATACATTATGTCGGTTGGGAGCACGGCCTCTGCCCCGTACACCAGAAAAAATGGAGTGTAACCTGTTGACCTATTCGGAGTAGTGCGAAGGCTCCATAACACGGCTGGGATTTCTTCGATCCAACATCCTGCCGACCTTTGCAGAGGTTCAACAAGTCGTGGTTTTATTCCTGATAGCACCAGTCCATTAGACCTTTCCACCTGTCCATTGGATGCTGGGTGAGCCACCGAGGCAATATCTAGTCTTATGTGCTTCTCTCGGCAAAACCTAGCGAAAGCTCCTTCTGCAAAGTTTGTGCCATTATCCGTAATAATGCTGTGTGGGTATCCGTATCTTAAGATGATATCCTTGAGAAATTTCACTGCTGTGTGCCCATCACACTTTTTGATTGGT
Organism: Avena atlantica; assembly: GCA_910589765.1. Taxonomy (NCBI): domain Eukaryota; kingdom Viridiplantae; phylum Streptophyta; class Magnoliopsida; order Poales; family Poaceae; genus Avena; species Avena atlantica. Next base: position 539,881,636 of record OU342739.1, on the reverse strand, counting down.
TTTACCTCAATCCACTTTGTGAATTTGTCTACCATAACCAAAATGTGGGTCATTCCTTCTCTCGCCGGCTTGAAAGGTCCCACCATGTCCAAACCCCATACGGAAAATGGCCACGTGATGGGTATTGTTTTCAACTCGGCCGCCGGCATATGTACTCTGGTTGCATACCTCTGACACCCATTGCACTTCTTAACTAATTCTTCTGCCTCTTTTAACGCCGTTGGCCAGTAAAATCCATGCCTGAAAGCCTTGGCTACTAGAGCGCGAGATGAGGCATGGTGCCCACATTCTCCTTGGTGTATGTCTAGAAGGATTTCCTGACCTTCTGTGGAACTCACGCACTTCTGCAATATGTTTGTTACGCTTCTCTTATATAACTCATTGTTTATGATTGTATAAGCTTTTGCTCTTCTGATGGTTTGTCTGGCTAATACTTCATTACTCGGCAATATCGCATCTTTTATATACGAAAATATGGGTTGCGCCCATATCGGCGTTACACTTTCTGCAGTGATCCCCCTGTCTATCTCCATGTTTTCTGCCGACGTATATACCTCAGCTCTCTCCATGATTGCTATTACCTCGGCTGTCCCTCTCTTTAGGGATTCCGAATCCTTCTGCGGATCTACCTCCATTGGCGTATGATTCTCTGCAGAACTTGCTGGGATAAAGATTGATTCGGACTCTGGTGATGGGTTTATTGATGGTTTCCTGAGGTGCTCCAGGGCAATACCTGGCGGAATTGATTGCCGGGTTGATCCTAATTTTGACAATGTGTCGGCAGCGTCATTTTCTGCTCGTGGTATGTGGTGGAATTCACATCCTTCAAAATATCCACTGATTTTTTGCACATGGAATCTGTATAAAGCCATATTAGCATCTAACGCGTCCCAATTACCTGATACTTGCTGCACTACTAGATCCGAGTCACCGTAGCATAGGATTCGGCGTATACCAATTTCTTTTGCCACTTTCAATCCGTGAACTAGTGCTTCATATTCAGCTACATTGTTGGATGCGGCAAAATGTATTTGCAGTACATATTTCAACTGATCTTTTTTAGGCGAGGTTAGCACTATTCCCGCTCCCAAACCGTTCCTTAGTTTGGAACCATCAAAATGCATTGTCCAGTAATTTGGATCTGGCAGTGGTGGCTCATATTGCACCTCGGCCCAGTCTACGAGAAAGTCGGCGACAGCCTGAGATTTGATTGCATCTCTTCTATCAAATTGTGGAGCATACGGTGATAACTCGATCGCCCATTTTGCTATTCGGCCACTTGCATCTTTGTTGTTCAATATGTCGGCTATGGGTGCCTCACATATTACTTTGATGGGGTGCTCTTCAAAGTAATGCTTAAGCTTTTTTGCCGACATATATACTCCATAGGCCATCTTCTGATAGTGCGGATAATTCTGCTTTGAAGTGGATAATACTTCACTTAGATAATATACTGGCCTCTGAACTGACTTACCTTCTTCAAGTCGTTCCACTACAACCACAGTACTAACTACTCGATTGGTAGCCGCTATATAAAGTAGCATAGGTTCTTTTGATAATGGAGAAGCTAAGATGGGTGCCGTAACTAGCATCTTTTTCAATTCCTGAAACGCAAGGTCGGCCTGGGGAGTCCAGCCAAATTTGTCCGACTTTCTCATCAGTTGATAAAGTGGCAGTGCCTTTTCTCCTAGCCGACATACAAATCGACTAAGCGAGGCCAGGCAGCCCGTGAATTTTTGTACATCATTCAAACATCTCGGCAATTCCATTCTTTCTATTGCTCTTATCTTCGTTGGATTAGCCTCGATACCTCGGCTGGACACAAGGAACCCGAGTAGCTTTCCTGCCGGCACGCCAAATGTGCACTTCTCTGGATTAAGTTTCATTCGGAACCTTCTCAGGTTCGCGAAAGTTTGCCGTATATCTTCTAGCAAAGTTTTGCTCTCCTTAGTTTTGATGACTACGTCATCCACATATACTTGTACATTTTTTCCTATCTGATCATGTAGGCACTTTTGCATGCACCTCTGATACGTTGCTCCTGCATTTCGCAGGCCGAATGGCATTGTGCGATAACAATAAGCCCCGTACGGGGTAATAAATGCAGTTTTTATTTGATCGGCCGGATTTAACGGTATCTGGTGGAAACCAGAATACGCGTCTACAAATGATAACAGCTCACAGCCCGCGATCGAATCGATGACTTGGTCTATTCTAGGTAAAGGAAAAGGATCTTTCGGACATGCCTTGTTCAGGTTAGTGTAGTCGATACACATTCGCCACACAATGGCTACATTGGGGTCATCTTTTTTCTTTTCTACTAGTACCGGATTTGATAACCAATCCGGATACAGCACCTCCATGATGAACCCGGCTGCGAGAAGCCGAGCTATTTCATCCCCTATTACTTTTCTCCTGTCTTCGGCGAAGCGGCGGAGAGGTTGCTTCACCGGCCTTGCTCCTGGCCTGACGTTTAAAGAGTGCTCAGCCAACTCCCTCGGCACACCTTGCAGATCTTGAGTTGACCATGCAAATATGTCCCGATTCTCACGGAGGAAGTTGGTGAGCTCGCCTTCCTATTTAGCGTCAAGGCCTGCACCAATAGTAACAGTGCGCTCTGGGAATTGCTCATCAATCTGAAATTTCTTCGTCTCTTTTGTCGGCTGAAAAGAAACACTGCCATGTGGGTTGGCCAGTGTCGGCATGCTTAACTGTGCTAACTGAGCGAGGGCTGCTACCTCCTGAATCCTTTTCTTTTCTCTTGCTATAACCAATGACTCGGCCAAATTTGACCCGGCCGAAGCACACTCCATTGACTTCTTGTAATCCCCTGTAACTGTTATCACCCCTTGTGGTCCGGGTAACTTCATCTTTAGATAACCTATATGACAGCTGCTCATGAATTTGGCCAGTGCGGGCCGTCCGAGTAGAGCATGATAACAACTTTCCAGATCGACCACCTCAAATTCTAAATTTTCTGCTCTGCAATTATCTCTTGTACCGAATAACACGTCCACTCGGACTTTACCGATGGGCTCACATGAAAGCCCTGGCACTATCCCATGGAAAGTTGTCCTCGTGGACTGCAGCATATTCTGTGATATTCCGAGCTTGTGCATGGTATCTTTGTACATGATGTTGATACTGCTTCCATTATCGATGAGTACTTTTGAGAATTTCACATTGATGCTTGGTCCCACAAACGTCGGATCCAACACAAGTGCATATGATCCTGGACTCGGCATTATTCTGGGGTGGTCTTTCATGCTCCAGGTCATCTCCTGATCAGACCATGGCTGGTATCTTGGCATTGCTGGTACAACTGCATTCACTTCCATATGCCGGCGCTGCACACTCTGCTTGTCCTGCTGTTCTGTCGTGAACACACAATAAGACTGGTGATGTTCCCTATAATCATTACGTCCAGCATTCGCCGGATTTATCCTTCCGTCCTGCCCCTGGTTCATTACTTGATGCACTGCATCCCTCCGATCCGAGTTATCGTACCTCGGAGGAGGGGGCGGTAGCATCAGTTGCTGTGTATTTGCTCCAGTTAACTGCGGCTGATGCTGCTGTTGCACCTGATGGGGAGCCTGAACTCCTGCCGGGTTCCCCATCGCATTTTTCATCCAGGCGCATTGCCGGGTTGTATGATTGGCTGGTCTAGATGGGTTTGATGTGTGAAATTTACACGGTTGATCCAACATGGATTCGAACGTATACTTCGGCCTCTCTTGCCATTGCTTCTTTTGTTCCGGGGTCCATTGCCTCTTTCCTTCATTCCTTGATGTCCACTGTTGAGGTCCATTTTTCTGCCGTTGAATTGCTCCGTGACTCGGCTGATCTTGTGCTACAGCCGCCACCTGGGATGAATTATATCTATAATCCGGCCTCTCTTCTCTTCTTCTTCCTCTGAAATCACGTCTAGATGACCCGGCCAATTCTCTCGTGTACTGGTCTTGTTGCTCACGATGGTCTGCCGACATTAACTCCGGTTGGGTTGGGTCACCCAATGCATAGGAGTCCGCTATTCTGATTGTTTCTGCCAGTGTGGTTGGCACATCTCTCTGCAGGCGTTGCCACAGTACGCTGCCATAACGGCAGCCTTGCGCGAACCAAGCGATTGCTTGCGATTCGATAACTCCCTCACACGAGTTTCTCAAGTTACACCATCGAGTTAAAAACTCTCTATCTGTTTCATTCGGCCTCTGCTTGCACATGGCTAGTTGCTGTGGTCTATTCGGTCTCTTGTATGTGCTGGTGAAGTTGCTAACGAACATCTCTTCGAAATCCAACCAGCAGTTGATACTGCCAGCTGGTTGATTATTCAACCATACCCTGGCTGGTCCTTCCAACATCTGTGGGACATACCGCACAGCCCATCTCAGATTTCCACCTGCTATCTTCACAGCGGTGGCATAATCAATCAACCAGTCTTGTGGTTTGGTACTTCCGTTGTACGTTTTTGTGCCTCTTGCCAACTGGAAATTCGGCACTGGTGGTTCGCCCATGATCCTCGGTCCGAAACATGCCGGACCTGGTGGACCTTGCTCTTCCAATAGCTCGGACCGGTATAGCCGATCCAACTTTACTCTTGCATCATTTGCCGGCAAATCCCTGTACAGGACTCTATCCTGCATCCCATAATGATTGTTCCCACCCTGGTTTGCGTATTCTACCTCGGAATATCCATCATTATACCTTTCATTCATCTGATTGTAGCGAGCTGGCCTCACTTCTCTTTCCTGCCGAGGCTCATGTCTTGGTTGCTGGTTGAGCGGCACTTCTCTTCGTACTTCGGCCGGGGTTTGGTTTTCATAATTGTCTCTTGCAGGTTCTTTCCTGCCGTGCTCCCCATTACCTCGGCCACCGCCGTCCTTTTCCATGCGGCCGTGGTTTCTCTCCCCACTGTTACCTCGGCTTGCATTGCCTCTGTTCTCATTTGCCTTTCCAGCTATTGCCGGGTCATATGGAACAATTTGTTTGTTCCTCTTCCCTGAGGTTACTGCTTTTTCTTTTCTAGCGTTGTTTCCGGGTGAGGATGCCGCTGCCGCAGATAAAGCAGGTGCTGCCCCTGCCGAATGAACCATCCGTGAAGCTCCTGGTCTTGCCGGGTTAGCTTTGAGCATTTCCTCATTTTGCTGGTTCGCGATGCGCACCAGCTCGTTCACTCTTTCTTGTTGCTTCTGCCGAGCTTCCCCTGTCAACCCCTCTAATTCCAATGATGTGGCATTTGCCGCTCTCAGGTTTTTCACCGGGGTACTGTACCTCGGCAAACCCAAATCTCCTGATTCGGCTCTGTGAGCTTCATGCTCTTTGTTAATATCATTCATGAGGTTCTTTCCTCTTAATCTCAGTTCGTCCACACGCTCGGGTGCGATATCAAGCTTATTAGCTTTTGCATATTCTCTCAGGGTCCTGTTCAAGGATTCCCGCAGGGCTGATACTTTTTTGGCCTCTACCAGCACCTTTTGCCTGGTTTCCTCTAACTCTGCCTGAGCATTTGCCGGATCAAGTATCGGCGCTACAGGTGTAGTTAAGTTCTCTATAGTTGCCTGAAGAATGTTCTCTGGTCTCTCCAGAGGTGGTCCTCTCACTCTTGGTGCCTTTGGGGTGGTGTCATGTAGCTCGGCCGGGTTTGTCACTGGCGGAATTACCTCGACGGTTTGCAGTGTGATCTGCTTGGGCGGACCCTGTGCGCCTGCGGCGGGTTCTCTGCTTGACCCGGCTAATGCTGCTCCCGCTGGAGTCCCTGCTGCGACCATCACCTCGACGTTGCCCGCCAGATGCTCTCCTGATGGACAGCTCGCCGCGCTTCGAGGTGGTTCCCCTGCAACAACAACCTGGTGAGGATAAATGTCGGTGATGTCGACGCCGACGTAGACCCTGTGCTCGCCCAGGCCGATGAAGATCCCGTTGCGCGGGGGGGTTTTCCCCCTGAAGCTCCCTGCATTGTCTCTGACATAGTCGCAGAGACCAAATCTCTGGACCAAGCCAGAAACAACGCGCTCGCCGGTGTTGATGAAGTTTCCCGTCCGGATCACAACTCCAGCTAGCACCGCTGCCTGCCCCAAGGTGGGCGCCAACTGTCGTGGTGGTGGCACGGCAGATGCCATGTGTAGGCTAAAGTATGGGGCCAATGGATGCTAGTGGGATCTGGGGAGGGAAGATGCAACTGTCTCTACACTCAAGCTGCCAAAGCGATGAACTTTATTTCTCTCTTAATGGGTTACAAGTGCTCCTTGAGCTGTTTACAGGGGGACAATGTGAATCTCCCCAGCCTAACGGTGCGCCCAGAATCGATCCCCCCCTCAGGGTCCAAACCTCCCCTTATAAAGGGGTACCTTGGGTGCCCTTAGGGCTGACGAGGCAAGCATATTCGTGGAATATGCTTGTCCCAAAATAGTAGTTCGGCGCGCCGCTTTCCCTGTCCCCCTTCTTACTGCGGTAAGTTTCCAGAGGGCCCCTCCTACGTGCCTCGGGCTTCTGGACCGTCACCTCCGTGACCTCCTTCTGCCCCTCTGACGCTCTGCACATTTGTCTTTAGTCTTTGGCTCTGCCCAGATTCCAAGACCGGGGTTTGACTTTGGGCTTCTCCTTCTCCTGCAAGCTTCGTATGATTCGGCCCTTCCTCGTATAACTCGGCCCGGTAGTGTTTTGTCGTTATTGTTGCGGTCGTGCCTCTTCCTATCTTGGCCGACCTTTACAAGACTCGGCCGGCCTGAAATATAACTCGGAAACTGGACGGGGGAATATCTCTTCGTCTTTCCCCGTCCTTACCCTATCCGGGGTTACCTCCCCAACAAAACCCATCCTGGTGTTTCCCCTCGAGACCAAACGAGGAAGTCAACCGAGGAACTCACACAATTGGCAGTTTTACTTATTTAGTTATAGTTGCGGCACTTTACTAGTCAGGTTTAGATAATCATCCTGATAAAGTAAGCAGTGGGCACTTTTAGTTAACCATTCCGTTGTAGTTGCGACACTTACTAGTCAAATACAATTGGCATGAGATATCCCAAAACCCAGCAGTTGTTGGTACTTTTATTCAGCCATTCCGTTGTAGTTGCAATACTTACTAGTCAGGTACAATAGTCGCAAGCGACACTCCAAACAAGCAATTGTGGGCAGTATTAATTAGCCATTCCATTATAGTGAAGCTGATTACTAGTCATTACAAAGTCAAATTTATAGCAGTAAACTTTAGTTATGCTTGTCTATGGTCGAGATACTGTGCTCCAAGTCGTCCATAACCGCGGACACGGCTTTCAGAAAGTTTTACCCGGCCGGGGTGCACCAATAGCAACACACACTCGATCAACCTCGGAAAAACCAAATCAAAACCCAGCGAGGCCTTCACGACAAAGCAATCACAGGATTCAGAAATATTTCAGGGGGCCACCCCATTAAGCTACCCGCAACGAAGTAAGCAAGCTCCGAGATGGACTCAAGGTTTGGGTATACGGCTGTGAACGACAGCAAATCCCAAAACGGGGACTGTCGACGCCGCGAAATCGTGTCCCGATCCTAAACAGTACAGGTGCTATCTGTCGCACAATTTAAATAAAACAGTAAAGCATGGCATACGTACAGGATCATAAATAAAACCTCAAACTAGTTTGTGGCCCCAAGAAATAAGACTGAATCAAGCTCTGGCTCAGGGGGGTCCCATATACCTCCCGGATGTGGATAGCGCGATAAATCAAGGAACATGTATCAAGTACTCGGGGTCCTACGGGACACAAGTGGGCGTTCGGAAACCAAATGTTATCTATCACCCACCGATGCCTCTGCTTATTTCAATTTTAGTTGTTAAACAGGAATTAAAGTGAACAATAAGTAAAACTATGATCATCTCCAACATCAAACAGGTGGCAATACTCCAACAACCGTGGCAAGTGACGACACGCGACAGCACTTGAGCAAGAGGCTACGACGCGCAAGTCCAACTATCTACCAAACAACGGTAATAGGATGTGTCCAAGGCTATATACGGCTGCAAGGGGATATCACAGGTCGGAAACTAGAGCATCGCAACACAGATAGCAATAGAACAATAGGAGGGAATAAATACTATAAAAGTAAGATGGGTAGAAAGGGGGAGATGCTCGCCTGAAAACATTGCCGAAGGTTCAACCGAAGATCGGGGCGAAGCTCACATCAACTCAACGGCCTTATCCGCGAAGAACCAAAACACTAGAAGAAACACCGGATGCAATATTTAATACAACGGCAGAAGATCGGCATGATGCATGTATGATGAATGTCATGGCAAAGGTGCGATGCAATTGGGCATATTAAGTGGAACCGGGGTCCCGACAATTAATTAGGTGGTTCAAGTTGTTTAGAACCCCCGCAATTTAAATGTTGTTTAACAAGGCAAAATATATCACCGGTTCGCTACACAAGTTTAAATGAGGCCGATATGAGACTGGATTTGCCCGCATATGGGCCCCATATTTAATTAGAGGTGAATTGGCATAAGGCCCCCAAACCACAGACAAGCATGCATGCAAGATGAATGATTATTATGCAACAAGTTTTATATTTAGCATTTATAAAATAGGGGCTCGGGAAAAGGTTCACACATTAGGGTTCGGCAGATCTTGGGGTTCCGGGGTTCGGGGTTCGGTCTCAGGGCCCAGGGTTCGGGGTTCGACGGAAGCGTTCTCGGATAGCGGAGTAGATCTTGGCGTTCCGGAAGGAAGCACTTGGTCTGGCGTCGGGGCATCGGAATCGCCCCGATCGGTGCCGATCTTGCCGTCGATGGCGAACTTGAGTGGGACGGGTACCGGGGCCTTCGGATCCATGAAGTAGACCTTGTCGCACGGTGTCCGGGGTAGACGAACTTGGCGTATTTGCATCGGCGATCTTGGCGTTCTTCAGATTCGGGTCCTGGCGCTTCGGATCGGTCTTCAGGGGCTCGGCCATCGGATCCCTTGAAGGGGGTCATGGCGTCCGGAGATGAAGACCCTGGCGGTTAACTTCAATTATCGGTGTCGAGGATGGACTTGTATTTCCACTAGGTTCAGTGTGGTGAAGACTTGTTCCACACCGATGGCCTTGTCCGACTTGTCGCGCTTGTCAAACGGAAGTACTTGGCCTTGGTCTGGTCAACCGATCACGCGCAGAGGTCGCAGGCGCGCATGGGGACCTGCAGGAAGTCGACATCACCAGAGAGGCAGGGGGCGCGAACTCCAGCCCACGGTCTAGGCTCCAAGGGGGTCGTCCTTGACGGGAGCTGCCGGTGCCGCAGGGGTCGTGGGGTCGAGGGCGAGTAGCAGGCAGACGGCAACGAGGAGGCCGGCAGAGGAGGAGGACCGGTTGGACGCGTCAGGGCCCGCGGGAGGGCGGTGGAGGCGCACGGGACGGCCAGGAGCCGGGGCGGCGAGCTCCCGCGCAGGCGGAGGCGGCCAACGGGGAGAGCGGGCGGAGCTCGGGCCGGGCTCGGCCGCGCAGAGGAGGGCGGGCCGGAACAGAGAGAGGCGCGGGGCGGCGGGGTCGCGGAGGCGCTCAGGCGAGCGGGGTGGGGGCGCGGCGAGCGGAGCGGGAGGGGGGCGGCGCGCGCGGGCGAGCATCCGGCGGGAGCGGAGACGCTGGCGGCGGTGGTGTAGGCGGCGAGCGCGCGGTGAGGGGAGGAGGCGGGCGCGCGGCGCCGGAGAGGAGAGGAGGCGGCGGAGCGGCGGAGGCGGCCAGGGTGGTCGACAGGGAGGCGGTGCAGGGAGCGAGCTGGCGAGGAGGAGGGGCTCGCTGGCGGCGCGGGGAACGCGGGGTCCCTGGCGAGGTGAGAGGAGGGAGAGGGGACGCAGGGGGCGGCTGGTGGCGGGCCGGGGCCGAGGGAAGGGGAGGGTCACGGCGGCGCCGGAGGATAGGAAGGAAGAGGAGCTTGAGGACGGGGGGAAGCAGGCGAGGCGCGGGGCGTGTCAGGACAGAGGAGAGGAAGAGCGGCGGGTGCGGGATGGGAGAGAGAGGGAGGAGGGAGAACGCGTCGGTGGGGGACAGGGGCCAGCGGGTGGGACCGGGGTGGGCCAGGGGGAGGCTGGAGGTTGACCAGGGGTGAGTGGATAGTGGCTGACGCGGTGGGGCCCGGGGAGGTGGGGGGCCCGGCGGTCAGGGGAAGGGGGCCAAGCGGCAGCGGGTAAGAGGGGACAGCGAGGCGCGTGGGCCGGGTGGGCAGGTCTGGGGTTGTTGGGACGTGGGCCGCGGATAGGGGTGGGGCCAACCTGTAAGGGTGAGGGGTAGGAGGGAGCTGGGTGAGAAAAAGACAGGGGGGGGGGGAAGTGGTGGATCGGTGAGGTGGCAGGTGGGTAGGTTTTGGGTGAGAGGGTGAGGTGGCAGCCAGAGGTTGGTGGGTAGGTTTGGTTTGGGGTAGGAATAGGAATTATAGGGGCTGATTAGGTGGACCGTTTTTTGGTTCTGGGGGTGGTCGTTCGGGTCGGATCGGCCCGTTCGACTGCCCCCACTAAAAATAATTAAACATTTTATTTGTTTTAAACGGGCCGTTTGCAAACCGATAGCAGCCAAAACAAAATAATCCGGAGACCCGGGTTTGGCGTTTGAATAAAAGACGGGGCGTTTAGAAAACATGAACCGGTTTTTCCGCAAATAATTTTATGCAATCAAATGCAAGATGATGACGATGCTCAAATGCAATGTGGCATGATGACATGAGCATGCGTTCATGATGATGCTATGCACAAAAACAACGCGATTTTCTAGTAGTGGTTTTGCGGGATGCCACATGTTCTAGAGGAGGAAGTTTATATGAAGCAACCTCCAGGTTTTGAAAATTCTGAAAACCCTCATTGTATATGCAAACTTGACAAGGCCCTTTATGGTCTCAAACAAGCTCCTCGAGCGTGGTATTCTAGACTCAGTACAAAGCTGCAATCTCTTGGGTTTGTTCCTTCTATAGCAGACACCTCACTTTTCCTATACAACAAATCAGATGTTATGATATTTGTTCTTATCTATGTTGATGACATTATTATTACTAGCTCATCTGATCAGGCTATCTCTTTGCTCATGTGTGATCTAATGGATGATTTTGCCCTTAAAGATTTAGGTGATCTAAAGGATGATTTTTCCCTTAAAGATTTAGGTGATCTTCACTTCTTTCTGGGAATTGAGGTAAAGAAAGTTAATGATGGTTTAATTCTCACACAGGAAAAATATGCTACTGATTTGATTTCAAGAATTGGTATGAGTAAGTGTACTCCATGTCCTACACCATTGTCCTCTACGGATAAGCTGTCACTTCATGAAGGGACACTTCTTGGTCCTTCTGACATTACTGAATATAGGAGCATTGTGGGTGCTTTACAGTATTTGACCTTGACTAGACCTGATATGTCTTTTTCGGTGAACAAAGTATGTCAGTTTCTTCATGCTCCAACAACCTCTCATTGGACAGCTGCCAAGAGAATATTGAGATATATTCAAGGAACTATTAAAGTTGGACTTGTTTTTCAGAAGTCTTCTTCAAATCTGCTTAGTGCTTTCTCTGATGCAGATTGGGCAGGTTGTCTTGATGACAGGAGGTCCACAGGAGGTTTTGCTATATTCTTTGGGCCAAATTTAATATCTTGGAGTGCCAGAAAACAAGCAACTGTATCAAGATCAAGTACTGAGGCTGAGTATAAAGCCTTAGCTAATGCCACAGCTGAATTGATATGGGTTGAAGCTCTTCTTCATGAGCTTGGCGTTTCACTTAAAGAAAAACTATGCTTATGGTGTGATAACTTAGGAGCTACATACTTGTCAGCCAATCCTGTGTTTTATAAAAGAACTAAACATATTGAGATTGATTTTCATTTTGTCAGAGAGAGAGTTGCAAAGAAACTGTTAGATATCAGATTTATATCTACCAAGAATCAAATAGCTGATGGATTTACAAAGGCACTACCAGTACGAGACCTTGATGAGTTCAAGCGTAATCTCAACCTTAGACAAGGTTGTGATTAAGGGGGGCTGTTAAATATGTTTTAGTATTTATCTTTTCCTGTATTTTCGGTATTGTAAACAATATGGAGTAGTACTCCAATTGGACACATACCAAATCTTGTAACAAACTCTTGGAATATTTTCCCTTGGTATATTAACATGGAACCGGTGCTAGGCCACGCATCGTTAGAGGCAGGTCGTTTTTCACACGGCGCTTGATATGACTGTGGCACACGTCGTCGACGATGAGCTCCAGAAACAGTGCTTATGCAGCCTTCTCGATTCGATCGTCTCCATCCCATCTATATTAACATATGACCTCTAAACTCAGACTGAAAAAGTGATGTAGCCCGACCTACGGTCGTTACCACATCATGGTCTCCAACTTACGCCAAGTCGTCATGGACTCCAAAGGTGAACCCGTTCCTCTATGCGAGCCCACTTCCTACCCTATTGAATGGTATGCTACTTCATACTCCGTCACATATGCATGATAGGTTCACACCGACAAGTACGGAGGCAAGGAAGGAAGCCCGGGACATCAAGCCCGACAAGACGGAGGCTTGGAAGAGGAGACGGAAGAAGCCACGGCTGAACCACCGGAGTCTCAGGCCTACACCGGAGTCTCCGGTCCTGCTACACCGGAGTCTCCGGACCTACCTCCGGACCGACCCCAGCAACCGCCCGAGGACAGTCAGAACGCCACTCCGGAGACGACACCAGAGACAGACCGGAGTCTCCGGCCTAGATAAATAAAAACCCAGCTCAAGTGTTAGGCTTCAAGACGTGGTTCTCCATTAGCACATTCTGTTGAGATCGTTTCGACAGATACCTTGTGTGGCCGTCTCCGTCGAAGAAAGGGATCATGTCCCAAATCGAACTGCACGATTCAGGCTTCCACTTTTTTTTGTTCTCGTAGGAAATACAGAATTATATGATTGGTACTCTATGATGGAGAAACGTGCCGCGCCTACTTGTAGGTTTAGCAGAATGGAGAATCGAAATTAAGAGTGTAGTAAACATTCTGATTGTCTTTTACATGTAAAAAAACATTTTATTTTGCAATACTGACATGATATTCCTCTATATTGTAGCAAAAAATCATATTATAGATTCAATTTTATGTATTTTTTCTTCATGTGTATTTCAGATTGTGATGAGAAGCATGACCAACAAATCTGTGATGAATAATACCGACATCTCTTTTATGTATTTTTTTTTTCATGTGTATTTCAGATTGTGACACGGTAGATGGATCTTATTTGATTGTTGTCATTTTTTGTTGGGATATGTATTGCTACTATATTAGATGTGCCATCCGACTAGATTGCAAAATATTAGGTGTGACTTACCCGTTATCAATTTCTTTCGGTTTAGCTTCCCTTTTAAGTTCCGGGTGGTGACCGAAATTCCTACCCGCATCTGAATATTTTACTCCTACATATCTATTTTCTTTCGATAAAAAATTCACATTCTTATTCTCTGGCTCAGTCACATAAACAACATGTATATAAAAAATAGTTGTGGCCCTTACTCGAATTTCTTTTGGTTAATGGTGAGCACTTAGATTCCATCCTTGATCCTGGAAATCATGTTTTATTTAATGGAAATTGATTCTCCTCACTCCAATCGTATTGCCACTCTCCTGGTGCCTTCATGCTCGCTATTTTCTTATTCTCACTCTTCCTTTTTGTCTTATGGACAATGGGGTATCCTACTCCCACTTTTCTTGTTCAGGGATATCTCTTTTTACTCCTTCATGTGTCTACATCTCTTCTTCCCAGCTCCTCGCATTTGAGCTCGCGGTGGCCACGCCCCAACCTCATCCTGAGCTCGAAATGTTGTCTTGTCGTGCCACTGAGTTTTGGGAATAGAACATACTGTAGCGTGTGGGTTTGGGATGCGTTGTCCAATCTAGCGACGAGATGGTAGCTAAGACTAATTGGTCGCACCACCGGTGACTCGGACGGTCGGTTAAGGATGTTGGTAAAGTACATGTTTGGTTTTTTCTTTATTTATATTCCATGCATGCATTTCTATTGTTGCATACACACTTATTATATGTTGTATGATTATGAGACTATTACACGTGTTACATGCATGTTTTATTTTTCATATTGATTAAATAATACATTGCATGCTTTTTTGATATCTATTTGATTATGTTGCATAAGTTTATTCGGCGGCTTGACTTCTCGGCAATTCTTTACCTATTTCTTAGTTGATGCTCAACCTGTTGGAGATATGCCCTAGAGGCAATAATAAATGTGGTTATTATTATATCTTTGTGTTTATGATAAATGTTTACATTCATGCTATAATAGTATTAACAAGGAAACATTAATACTTGTGTGATTTGTAAACTTAATTTGAAGTCCTTAGTAAAGCCTCTATATAATACTAGCTTGTTGGTTAATAGATGATTGTGGTTTCCCTATCATGAACATTGAGATGTTATTAACAACAAGATCATATCGTTAGGAGAATGATATGGTGGACATACTCCTATAGATAAGCGTAGCATAAAGATCAAGTCATTTTAATAGTTCAATTGCTATATGCTTTCTGATATATAGTAACCTAATTCCTTCGACCATGATATCATGCATATCACCTTTACCGGATGGATGCTTTGATGACATCAAACACCACACCGTAACTGGGTGGCTATAAAGGTGGCATTGAGTGTTCGGAAAGTATTGGTTAAAACACATGGATCAAGAGTGGGATTTGTCCATCCATATGACGGATAGATATACTCTGGGCCCTCTCGGTGAAATGTCATCCAATTAGCTTGCAAGCATGTGACTGGCTCACAAGGGATCACATATCACGGGAACGAGAAAAGAGTACTTATCGGTAACGAGGTTGAACTAGGTATGCAGAGATACCGACGATCAAAACCTCGGATAAGTAAACTATCGTGAGACAAAGGGAAATTGGTATCGTATGTAAGTGGTTCATTCGATCGCAAAGTAATCGTAGAAATATGTGGGAGCCATATGAATTTCCAGATTCCTCTATTGGTTATTGATCGGAGAAGTGTCTCGATCATGTCCGCATAATTCACGAACCGTAGGGAGACACACTTAAGGATTCGACGTTGTTTGAGTAGTTATGGAATGATGAGAAAGAGTCTGAATGTTGTTCGGAGTCTCGAATGGGATTCGGGATATCACGAGGAGATCCGGAATGGTCCGGAGAATAAGATTCATACAAGGAAAGTCCCGTTTTGGAGTTGGAGAATGATTCCGGTGTTTTCATCGGGAATGTTCTAGAAGGTTTCGGAATGTCCGGCACTCCGGAGGGGAAGGGTACATGAATGTGTTATATCAAGTTGGTATGATTGCATCATGTACTCGGTGTCATCGCTGAACAAAATAGAGGGTTTATTCAAATCCTAGTTTGAAAAGTCAAACGGCTAGTTTGAAAGTCAAACGGCTAGTTTGAAAGTCAAACGGCAGTTTTTGGAAAGAGGAGGAGGAGTGGGAAACCGAGTTGGGGAGGAGTTCCCTCCTCCAACCGCCGGCCCACCTCCAAGCCGAGTTGGGGAGGGACTCCTCTCCCTCCCCTTGTCCGGACGGCCCCTCCACCTATATAAGGAGGGGCAGGGCTCCCTCCTAGAGACACACAAGATCCTCTCCTCCAAACCCTAGTACCAAGCCGCCGCCGCCTCCATAGCCGCCGCCGGCCCTAGGGCACTCGCCGCCGTCGCCTAGGTGAAACCCTAGCTGCCGGCCTAGCCCCCTCCTCGGCGTGTATAAACCCTAGATCATCGAGGGACTCTCTCATACTCCACCATACTCGCTCCGGCTTAAGGCGAAGCCCTGCGAGATCTCCCCTCTACTTCCGGTACCACGCCGTTGTGCTGCCGGAATCGCGAGGAGAGTGCTACAACCTCCGCTGCCTGCTGGAACAAGGGAGAGGAAGGTCTTCGTCGAGTACCGAACGTGTGACCGACTGCGGGAGCGCTGCCAGAACGCAGCGCCGGAAGGATCGTCTACGCGATCTTGAGATCGGGAAGAGTACGACTACATCACCCACGAGAATCCGCTCTCGTTAAACACTTTGGAATCTTCGAGGGTGAGTTATTCCATCGACTCGTTGCTACAATCTAGTAGATAGATCTTGGCTTGTTTGTTTGTATGCGATAGAAATTTTTTGTTTTCCATGCTACGAATCCCTACAGTGGTATTAGAGCCGTGTGTATATGTAGATCTGTTGCACGAGTAGAACACAATGGTCATTGTGGGCGTTGATGCTTTTATTGTCGATTGCTTCTTGTGTACTTTGCATCTTGCGGTATGTTGGGATGAAGCGGCCCGGGCTAACCTTACATGACATCGTTCATGAGACTTGCTCCACGCTTGACATGCAACTTGTATTGCATAAGTGGCTTTGCGGGTGCCTGTTTCTCCTAGCATAGTTAAGATTCAATTTACAACGGGTGATTAACAATACTAGTATCAATGTTGTGGTTCATATTCGTAAGTTAGAACGACACTTATTGAAAGCCCCAAACCACGTAAAACATGCAAAGAAAGTAGAGGCGTCTAACTTTGTTTTGCAGGGGTGTGCATTGATGTGATATGGCCATGATTGTGATTATATTTGATGTATGCAATGTTCCTTATTGTAAGTTGGCAACCGGCAGGAGCCATATGGTTGTCTTTAATTTATGCTAAGACCCGCGTGTCTATTCAAAGTAGTTGTAATAGTTGATGCCGGTGGACGACAACCATGGAGAAGCGTCATTGACCTTTATGCAATGCCGGTGATGATGGAGATCATGTTCGTGCTAGAAGATGGAGATCGTAAGCACAAAGAAGAAAGGCCATATCATACCACATATTATGAATTGCATGTGATGTTAATCCTTTATGCATCTTGTATTGCTTAGTAGACGACGGTAGCATTATAAGATGATCCCTCATGCACATGAATTTCAAATCATAAAGTGTTCACCCTTAGTTAGCACCATTGCTAAAGCTTGTTGTTTCGAAGCGCCACGTGATGATCGAGTGTGTTTGATTCCGCAAGTGTATACAACGTGAGCAAGCCAGATTTGCTCATGCGGAAACTAAGGTTTGATCTTGACGAGCCTAGCATGTACAGACATGGTCTCGGAACACGGATCACCGAAAGGTAAAGCATGAATCATATAGTAGATATGATGAACATGTCGATTGTTCGCCATTGAAACTATATCAACTCTCGTGATGATCGGTGTTGATGTAGTGGATTTGGTTCGTGTGATCACTAAAACAATGTGAGGGATATTGTTTTGAGTGGGAGTTCACCTAGATTAAGTTTATTATTAATTTGAACTCAATTTGTCATAAACTTAGTCTAAACTATTGCAAATATGTTGTAGATCAATGGCATCCCCTACCATCAATTTTAATGCGTTCCTAGAGAAAGAAAAGTTGAAAAAACAATGGAAGCAACTTTGCGGATTGGTTCCGCAATTTGAGGATTGTTCTCACAGCTGGTAATTTGACCTATGTGCTGGATGCACCGCTGGGTGACCCACCTACAGCTGATGCTGCCGATGAAGTAAAGAACGTTTACCTCACTCGGAAGACTCAGTACTCCACAGTTCAGTGTGCTATCTTGTATGGTTTAGAATCGGAGCTTCAGAAAAGGTTTGAGAATTCAGACCCATATGATATTGTCGAGGATCTCAAATTGATCTTTGAAACTCATGCGGCAATTGAAAGCTATGAGGCTTCTGAAAAGTTCTTTAACTGCAAGATGGAAGAAGGCAGCTCCGTCAGTGAGCATGTGCTTAAAATGTCTGGGCACGCAAACAAACTTCAAAGCTTGGGTATTGTGATTCCTAATGCTTTGGGGATTTACCGTGTCCTCCAATCACTACCACCAAGTTACAAGAACTTTGTGATGAACTACAACATGCAGAACATGAACAATCAGTTGCCAGAACTCTTTGCCATGTTGAAATCTGCAGAAGTGGAGATCAAGAAAGAGCACCAAGTGTTGTTAGTCAATAAGACCACCAAATTCAAGAAAGGCAAGTCTAAGCAGAAGGGACACTTCAAGAAGGGTGGTAAGAAAGTTACCACGCCGATGAAGAAGACCAAGGCTGGACCTAAGCCTGATACTGAGTGCTTTTACTGCAAGGGAGAAGGTCACTGGAAGCGGAATTGCCCAAAGTACTTGGCGGATTTGAAGAACGGCAACATCAAGAAGAAAGGTATATCTGATATACATGTTATTGATGTGTATCTCACTAGTACCCGTAGTAGTGCCTGGGTATTTGATACTGGTTCGGTTGCTCATATTTGTAACTCGAAACAGGTGCTGCAGAATAAACGGAAGCTAGCGAAGAACGAGGTAACGATGCGCGTTGGAAACGGATCAAAGGTTGATGTGATCACGGTCGGCACGCTACCCCTTCATCTACCATCGGGATTAGTTTTATACTTAAATAATTGTTATTTGGTGCCTGCGTTGAGCATGAACATTATATCGGGATCTTGTTTATTGCGAGACGGTTACTTGTTTAAGTCCGAGAATAATGGTTGTTCGATTTATATGAGTAATATGTTTTATGCACATGCACCTTTGATAGATGGTCTATTCCTTTTGAATCTCGATAGTGGAAATACACATATTAATAACATTGAGGCTAAACGTTTGAAATCGAGCGATAACTCGACCTATATGTGGCACTGTCGTCTTGGTCACAATGGAGTGAAGCGTATG
Source organism: Avena atlantica (assembly GCA_910589765.1). Taxonomy (NCBI): domain Eukaryota; kingdom Viridiplantae; phylum Streptophyta; class Magnoliopsida; order Poales; family Poaceae; genus Avena; species Avena atlantica. Next base: position 539,862,967 of record OU342739.1, on the reverse strand, counting down.
AAGAAACTCCATTCTGATGGACTTCTTGAATCACTTGATTTCGAATCACTTGATAGATGCGAAGCATGTCTGATGGGTAAAATGACTAAGACTCCATTTTCTGGTATGATGGAGCGAGCTACGGACTTATTGGAAATCATACATACCGATGTGTGTGGTCCAATGAGTGTAGCATCGCGCGGTGGTTATCGTTATGTTCTTACCTTCACGGATGACTTGAGTACATATGGGTATATCTATTTCATGAAACATAAGTCCGAAACTTTCGAGAAGTTTAAGGAATTTCAAAGTGAGGTAGAGAATCAACGTAACAAGAAGATTAAATTTCTACGTTCTGATCGTGGAGGTGAATATCAAAGTTACGAGTTTGGCGAGCATTTGAAGCAATGCGGAATACTTTCACAATTGACACCGCCGGGAACACCACAGCGTAATGGTGTGTCCGAACGTCGTAATCGAACTCTCTTAGATATGGTTCGTTCTATGATGTCACTTACAGATTTACCGCTATCATTTTGGGGTTATGCATTAGAAACAGCCGCATTCACTTTAAATAGGGCACCATCTAAATCCGTTAAAACGACACAGTATGAATTATGGTTTGGGAAGAAACCTAGATTGTCGTTCCTTAGAGTTTGGGGATGCGAAGCCTATGTAAAGAAGTTACAGCCGGACAAGCTTGAACCCAAAGCGGAAAAATGCGTCTTCATAGGATACCTGAAGGAAACTATTGGGTATACCTTCTATCATAGATCCGAAGGCAAAATCTTCGTTGCTAAGAATGGATCCTTTCTAGAGAAGGAATTTCTCTCGAAAGAAGTGACTGGAAGGAAAGTGGAACTCGACGAGGTTGTCGAACCTTCTCACGAAATTGCGAGTAGGGCAGCGCCGGAAGAAGTTCCTGTGGTGACTGCACCAATTAGAGAGGAAGCTAATGATGATGATCATGAAACTTCGGTCGAAGTTGCTACAGAGCCTCGCAGGTCAACAAGAACTCGTACCACTCCAGATTGGTATGATCCCGTTATGAGTGTCATGTTGGTGGACAACACCGATGACCCTGAGACATATGAGGAAGCAATGATGAGCCCAGATTCCAATAAATGGCAAGAAGCCATGAAATCCGAGATTGGATCCATGTACGAAAACCAAGTATGGACTTTGGTGGACTTACCGGATGGCCGAAAGGCTGTCGAGAACAAATGGATTTTCAAGAAGAAAACAGATGTTGATGGTAATGTTACTGTCTATAAAGCTCGACTTGTCGCAAAGGGGTTTCGACAAATTCAAGGAGTTGACTACGATGAGACTTTCTCACCAGTAGCGAAGCTAAAGTCTATGAGGATTATGTTAGCAATCGCTGCATATTATGATTATGAGATATGGCAGATGGATGTCAAAACAGCATTCCTCAATGGAGACATTGATGAAGAGTTATATATGATGCAACCCAAAGGTTTTGTCGATCCTAAAGATGCTAACAAGGTATGCAAACTTCAAAGGTCCATCTATGGATTGAAGCAAGCATCCCGAAGTTAGAATCAACGTTTTGATAAGGTAATCAAAAGTTTTGGTTTTATACAAACTTATGGAGAAGCTTGTATTTACAAGAAAGTGAGTGGGAGCTCTGTAGCATTCTTAATACTATATGTAGATGACATATTGTTGATTGGGAATGATGTAGACCTTCTTAATAGTGTCAAGGAATATTTGAATAATAGTTTTTCAATGAAGGATCTTGGCGAAGCAGCTTACATATTAGGCATAAAGATTTATAGAGATAGATCGAAACGCCAAATATCATTGTCACAAAGTACATATTTGGACAAAGTTCTAAAGAGGTTTGGAATGGAAGATAGCAAGAAAGGGTTCTTGCCCATGTTGCACAATACGACCTTGAGTAAAACTCAAAGTCTGACATCGGCAGAAGATAGAGAAAGGATGAGTAAGACTCCCTATGCCTCAGCCATAGGATCTCTAATGTATGCCATGCTATGTACTAGACCCGACATTGCATATGTTGTTAGTTTAACTAGCAGATATCAAAGTGATCCAGGAGTGGATCATTGGACAGCGGTCAAAAACATCCTTAAGTACTTGAGAAGAACTAAGGATATGGTTCTTTCTTATGGAGGTGATGAACAACTTGTTGTTAATGGTTACACCGATGCTAGTTGGAACACCGATCCGGATGATTCTAAATCACAATCTGGATACGTATTTATTTTGAATGGTGCAACAGTTAGCTGGAGGAGTGCGAAGCAAAGCGTTGTGGCGAGATCTTCAACTGAATCGGAATACATGGCTGCTTCGGATGCTTCACAAGAAGCGATATGGATGAAAGAGTTCATTACAGAGCTGGGTGTGGTTCCTAGTGCGCTGGACCCAATGTCTATCTACTGTGATAACATGGGCGCCATAACCAATGCGCAAGAACCAAGGTCACACAAGAAGCTGAAGCATATCAAGCTACGTTTTCACGCTATTCGAGAACATATCCAAGATGGGGATATAAAGATTTGCAAAGTACACACAGATCTGAATGTGGCGGATCCGTTGACTAAACCTCTCCCGAGGGCAAAACATGACCAGCACCAAACTGCCATGGGTGTTCGGTATATTACCATATAATCTAGATTAGATGACTCTAGTGCAAGTGGGAGACTGTTGGAGATATGCCCTAGAGGCAATAATAAATGTAGTTATTATTATATCTTTGTTTTTATGATAAATGTTTACATTCATGCTATAATAGTATTAACAAGGAAACATTAATACTTGTGTGATTTCTAAACTTAATTTGAAGTCCTTAGTAAAGCCTCTATATAATACTAGCTTGTTGGTTAATAGATGATTGTGGTTTCCCTATCATGAACATTGAGATGTTATTAACAACAAGATCATATCGTTAGGAGAATGATATGGTGGACATACTCCTATAGATAAGCATAGCATAAAGATCAAGTCATTTTAATAGTTCAATTGCTATATGCTTTCTGATACATAGTAACCTAATTCCTTCGACCATGAGATCATGCATATCACCTTTACCGGATGGATGCTTTGATGACATTAAACACCACACCGTAACTGGGTGGCTATAAAGGTGGCATTGAGTGTTCGGAAAGTATTGGTTGAAACACATGGATCAAGAGTGGGATTTGTCCATCCATATGACGGATAGATATACTCTGGGCCCTCTCGGTGAAATGTCATCCAATTATCTTGCAAGCATGTGACTGGCTCACAAGGGATCACATATCACGGGAACGAGGAAAGAGTACTTATCGGTAACGAGGTTGAACTAGGTATGCAGAGATACCGACGATCAAAACCTCGGATAAGTAAACTATCGTGAGACAAAGGGAAATTGGTATCGTATGTAAGTGGTTCATTCGATCGCAAAGTAATCGTAGAAATATGTGGGAGCCATATGAATTTCCAGATTCCTCTATTGGTTATTGATCAGAGAAGTGTCTCGATCATGTCTGCATAATTCACGAACCGTAGGAAGACACACTTAAGGATTCGATGTTGTTTGAGTAGTTATGGAATGATGAGAAAGAGTCCGAATGTTGTTCGGAGTCTCGAATGGGATTCGGGATATCACGAGGAGATCCGGAATGGTCCGGAGAATAAGATTCATATAAGGAAAGTCCTGTTTTGGAGTTGGAGAATGATTCCGGTGTTTTCATCGGGAATGTTCTAGAAGGTTCCGGAATGTCCGGCACTCCGGAGGGGAAGGGTACATGAATGTGTTATATCAAGTTGGTATGATTGCATCATGTACTCGGTGTCATCGCTGAACAAAATAGAGGGTTTATTCAAATCCTAGTTTGAAAAGTCAAACGGCTAGTTTGAAAGTCAAACGACAGTTTTTGGAAAGAGGAGGAGGAGTGGGAAACCGAGTTGGGGAGGAGTTCCCTCCTCCAACCGCCAGCCCACCTCCAAGCCGAGTTGGGGAGGGACTCCTCTCCCTCCCCTTGGTCGGCCGGCCCCTCCACCTATATAAGGAGGGGCAGGGATCCCTCCTAGAGACACACAAGATCCTCTCCTCCAAACCCTAGTACCAAGCCGTCGCCGCCTCCATAGCCGCCGCCGGCCCTAGGGCACTCGCCGCCGCCGCCTAGGTGAAACCCTAGCCGCCGGCCTAGCCCCCTCCTCGGCGTGTCTAAACCCTAGATCGTCGAGGGACTCTCTCATACTCCACCATACTCGCTCCGGCTTAAGGCGAAGCCCTGCGAGATCTCCCCTCTACTTCCGGTACCACGCCGTTGTGCTGCCGGAATCGCGAGGAGAGTGCTACAACCTCCGCTGCCTGCTGGAACAAGGGAGAGGAAGGTCTTCGTCGAGTACCGAACGTGTGACCGACTGCGGGAGCGCTGCCGGAACGCAGCGCCGGAAGGATCGTCTACGCGATCTTGAGATCGGGAAGAGTACGACTACATCACCCACGAGAATCCGCTCTCGTTAAACACTTTGGAATCTTCGAGGGTGAGTTATTCCATCGACTCGTTGCTACAATCTAGTAGATAAATCTTGGCTTGTTTGTTTGTATGCGATAGAAAATTTTTGTTTTCCATGCTACGAATCCCTACACAACCATCTTAGAGTAAGCTCCCACGTGAAACTTGTGTGCTCGTGTGCAATGTAGTAGAAACACACAAATCAGCAAACATAAGTGCTGCAACATAAATGTTACAGTAGAACAATACAATAGAGTGGGAAAATGCAGTAGAACTCCGTTTTCTCAAATCAGGTAGAGCGCATGCTCGTTAGCAAAACACATATTAACATAGAATGTTGCAGATTTTGTAGCCATTTTAAGCATGTTTTTTAAGCGAAAACACATGATATATATGTTTCAAAGAGGTCGCATGTGTACATCCAAAATGTTTGAAAGATATTTTTTTGCGAAAATTCCACCGATATGTTAATAATCATCAACAACAGTACAAAGACACCTAAAAATAAAAAAATTACAAATAGGTCCATGGACCACCTAGGGACGACTACAAACACTAACACGAGCCGAAGACGCGTCGCCGTCTTCGCCCCTCCATTACTGGAGCCGGCCAAAGCTTCTCGTGATAGAGCTTATTTTAGTAGAGAGACGGAAAGTTGTCGTGTTAAGGTCCCAAAGAACCAACGCACCAGAGCAGCAACCATCGCCAATAATGAGAATCATAGACCGGAAGAGATTGACCTGAAACCACGCGCCCTCCGCCAGCGCTAGACGCACCACGGAGCGGGATAGGATAGAGAGGACTTTATTCTGACTCCATGATGCAGTCGTCACCTCAGCATCCCGAAGAACATACGAAAAACAGTCTAAGCAAAGAAAATGGAGAACCCTCCCGCCGGCGAGAGGCCGCAGTCCGCCACACCTCTAAGGCCCCAAGACCGCCGAGAGGAACAAGGAAGCCTAGATAGGTTTGTAGGCGGTGGCCACCACGGTCACGAGTGCTCCTCACGTAGCCGTTCACGTGTTTTAGAATGTTTGAAAATATTGACGGAACTTCTCAGATTTACTCAAATAAGTTGATCAGATAGTCAAGGAGACAACCCAGTTGACCACTCCCTAGGATACCCTTACCATGTTTTATGTATGTATGGTCCAAATAAGTAGAAGTAAATCCGAAAACAGATGGATGCACCTGAGCACTAAATTGTCTAAAAATAATCGTAAAGGGTATTTCTGAATCTCCCAAAATTCTCAAAAATAAAGAATATATCTGCATACACACATCCAGTATGTACACTACGCGTTTTGTGATAAAAAAAATACTTTGTAATCTGAGCTACACAAATAGACAAAGAGTTTTTTTATTCCTTTATACAACCACAAATATGTTTTTTGGCCGAAAATAGGGAGTCCTTTTTACCGAAACTTTGCACAAATATATAAAGCATGTCTACGTGTTTCAAGAAATAAAATTTGGAACTGTTTGAATACGATCTTCGCAAACAGAGCACCGGTGTGCTCGGGTGCCACAAACACGTGTCCACAAGTAAAACTCCCTTCGCTCTGAATGTAAGATGTATAAATTCTGTCCTAAATCCTAGTATTCTAATTTTGACCAATTGCAGAGAAAAAAATACCAACATTACAAATTTGAATAAATACACTGTCTCGTGGTGAAGCTATCGACATTTATTTTCATATTATCATCTATAAACGTGGTCAAACCTGTGTAATGCCATGATTTAGGACAAATATTATACTACTCCCTAGAATTTGGAACTGATACTACTACTCCCGTATCTCACGCACGCAGTGTTACCTTTGGACCTATTTGTGTGGTTCCCTACTTTAAAAATCATTGGGCTCTGAACTGGCCTCCTTTGTCTGGTGATGTTCATCGCACGCGGATCATCGAGACGACGATCGAGAGATTGAGGAAACGGTAGGTGGGCGTGTGCAAGACCGGTTGACATGATCGCGGATTCAACGGGTGGTTGGGGTTGGGGGACGCGACGCGAATTGATCGTCCTTCCGGCCGGCGTGTGCGTCTCCAAAGGGTAACCACAAGAGAGAGATATCGATTCATAGGTAGTAGTGCACGACCACCCCAGCCAGTCAGTGCTGATGTATGTATTTTACTTCCTGCACGAGCTCGATCGGAAGGGTTCATGCTTCTTTGCAGAAAGAAAACAACTTTCGCATAAACCGTCAAGGTCCTTGGTGAAATGTTACTCATTTGTTTTTTCGTGGTAGTTGGTGCGTGCAACATCGGATTAGGTGGGGTGGTTTTGAGATTTGGCGATTGTCTTATTGACTTAACAGCGTGTTTCTTTCATTGACTTGGTTATCATGAGATGAAAGTTGATCTAGCAAAAACTTCCATTTCTTCCCCGCTTTTCCAAGAAATGTCATATTTGTATTGTGAAACACAGGGAAATCAGGGCCGGTAACAGGATAAAGAATCCTGTGGGTGGAAACATATCATGCAACATGGGGCGCAAGACCTCTCATGTCAATGACACGTTGTCATTTTCGTACCACCGTATATGTTATTTATCTTCTTCGCGGGTTCTTACTTCTGTGTACTACTCCCTCCGTTTCAAAATATAAGATGTTTTAGATTTGTGAAGAAAATATATCTAGACTACTTTTAGTATATATGTTTACTCATGTTTTGAGTGAATCTACACACTAAAACAAGTCTAGATATATTTTTTTTACAAACCTAAAACATCTTATATTTTGAAACGGAGGGAGTAATAACCTTCTCATCGCCGTCTCCACGGGCATCCCACGCCATCTCCGTCTGCATAGCCGAGCCACATCTTGTACCCACCGCTTGAACAAAAGTCAACATGAGTTCATCAGGATCCTAGTTGTCTTTTCGCCTAGGCGGCCGGTGGTCGGTTGTGATATGTCATCTATCATGGATTTGGTGGGCTGCTGTGACGAGCGCTCTATGGAAGGTTGTTTGCAATGAAGTCAGACTCACCGGTCACAAATAAAGGGGCTCATGACATGATATATGTGGAAGGTTTTGATGGTGGATGCTTTGCAACGTTATTTGTTGAGTTGCATTGTCATGTCGTGTGATGGTTATTAACTCGGACATCATTTGATATTTTCCTAAATAACGGGGTAAATTTACTTAATTGGTTAATAGATGAAAAAAAATCTGTATCAGTAATAAGGGAAAGTGGGCCTAGCATCATCTAGTAGAAGACATTTTTGTACTCTTTCAAAGGCCAAACATATGGTCTAGTACTAGGCGTGAGATATTGCCTCATGTCAATGGTGCAGTGTAATTTTCATGTTAACATATATTTGCTCTTCTTTCACAGGTTCTTACTTGCGTATTGTAGTAACCTTCTCACCGCCTGCATCACCCGCCATCTCCGACTACATTGTAGAACCGCATCCCGTTTCCACCGCATGAACACAAGTCAACACAACGTCGCCGTCATGACCTTAGTTGTCTTTTCCTTCATGCGGTGGGCGGTTGTGATATGTCAGCCAACGTGGATTTGGTTGCGGCCGCTGTGACGATCTTTCTATCGAGGGTGTTTGTAAGGAAGTCAGAGTCACTAGGTCACATAATGAGGGGTCATGACGATGGCATTTGTAGGAGGCTTTGATATGGACAAGCCATTTCAACAACATTTGTTGGGTTGTGCTATTGTAGCCATGCTATCCAACGATGATCTATCATCTATGGCTAGCAAGGCTAGATTGTGTGTGGGTTATTTTTTATCCTATTTCATTTGGTATTCCCCAAATGAACTGGGCCAATTCTTCTTTTACTCAATAAGTGTTTAATAGGCAAAGAGTCTTGTCTCATGTAAAAAAGGAATATAGGCCTAGCATCATCTAGAGGTTGACACTTTTGTACTGTTTGGAAAGTCAAAATGGTTTGCTAGATGCTAATTCATTATCTGCCACTTGTATGTAACATGAATTGATAGCCACATACCTTAGACCTTAGACCAGATGTATTTGCGAAATACAGTGATAGAAGTAACAAAACCAAATCAATCAAAAGCATATATAGACTATCTGGTCGACTAATCATCTGAAGTGACAATTGATATACCAATTTCTATTTCTTCCCTGCTTTTGTAAAACATGCATATTGTACTATGAGATGGAAGGGAATTTAGCTAGGTAATACACTAAAGATGTTCAGAAAAAAATATCGTGCAATGTGGGGTGCAAAGCCCCATGGCAGTGATAGAAACATATCCTGCAATATTGGGCGTGAGCCAAGGCTCCATGTTTGTGACACGAGACGTGCCGATAGAAATGTAGGCCTCATGTCAATGACACGTCGTCATTTTTGTATTAGCGTGTATGTTTTTCTCTTATTTCTCGGGTAATTATTTGTGTATTATAATAGACTTCTCTTCGTGGCCTCCACGTTTATCTCACGCTATCTCCAACCGCACTGTAAGCCACATCTCGTTCCCGCCGATGAACAAAAGTCAACACAACGTCGTGGATGGTAGTTGTATTTTCGTTAATCGGTGGTCGGTTGTGATGTGATGACCAACATGGCTTCGATCGGTGCAGCCATTGTGACGATCATTTTGTCGAGGGTGTCTGTAATGAAGTCAGAGTGGCTAGGTTGCGGAACGAGGGGTCATGCATGATGGTGGCATTTGTGGGAGGCTTTGATGGACACACCTTTTGGGCAACATTTGTCAAGTTGCGTTATCGTGGCCATGTTATCCGGCGATGCTCAGGGCTGGAGAGGCTAAACTTGTTTGCGGGTTATTTCCTCGTATTTCATTTTGTATTCCCTTAATGGACTGGACAATTTTTTTACTTAATAATCTGTTTGTAGAAGACGTGGTCTCTGTCTCCACTCTCCGGATGTGTTTGAGAACTACACTAATAGAAAAATGAATAACATAGACATTCATGTTCAGTTGATCATGTGTATGCCAACATGAATTGTTCGCATGTGCCTGTACCACTTGGCCTGGAGAAAGTCCAAGCTCAGACTTTCAATTAGTTTGCCAAAAGGAAAAGGCTTTCAATTATTAAGCCACATCCCGTTCCCGCCGATGAACAAAAGTCAACACAACGTTGTGGATCATAGTTGTATTTTCGTTAATTGGTGATCGGCTGTGACGTGCCGGCCAACATGACTTCATCGGTGCAGCCGTTGTGACGATCATTTTGTCGAGGGTGTCTGTAATGAAGTCAGAATCGCTAGGTTGCGGAAGGAGGGGTCATGTATGATGGTGGCATTTGTGGGAGGCTTTGATGGACACACCTTTTCAGCAACTTTGCCAAGTTGCGTTATTGTGGCCATGCTATCCGACGATGCTCAGGGCTGGCAAGGCTAAACTTGTTTGCGGGTTATTTCCTCGTATTTCATTTGGTTAATAGACGAAGACTGTCCCTGTCTCCGGTAAAAAGGAAAAAATGGGCCTAGCATTATCTAGTAACCGAAACTTCTGTGCTCTTCCAAAAGTCAGAACGGTTGGCTGGTTCTGACTCATCAAATGTCAGCTGCACGTAACCCCGAGTTAGATAGCTAGAGACAGGAAGTGTTTGTAAAAAGAACTAATACAGCAAAAGTGATTAAATCTGATCAATAAATATAAACAGCTCGACCGTCATGGTCAATCGATCATCTTCATGCCAAGAAGACTTGGTCACACGTTCCTCTTTACCCCTTTTCCCCAAGAAAGTCCAGGTTCAGGTTCAGGTTCACATGCATGGCCTGTCAGCTATACGTAACCTGAGACTGATAGCCAGAGACCGGATGTGTTTACGAACTAGAGTAATAGCAAGTAATAAAACCAGATCAATGAAAAGCTAATTATAGACGCATTCATGTTAAATTCTTCATGAAAGGAATGGCTCGCCTGTTCCTGATCAATGAAAAGTATGCCAACAAGAATTGTTCTCAGGAGAAAGTCCAGGTTCAGGTTTTCAGTTAGTTTGCCGAAAGAATAAGGTCTCTCCAATTAGCGCCTGGTAGAGACCGTGAAAATGTGTGCCACTGTCCACTGGCTCTTGACAAATTCGCAGGGCTCTCGGCTCCGGTCAGTTTCAGGGACTGCCTACGCGCGCGGTTACTACCTCTGGATGTCTGCTCTGCAATTTCAAGGAAAAAGAAAATGTAGTAGCAGCATCGTAGCCATATGAAGAGTGGAAGCTGAAAAGAGAGTTGTACACGGTTCATGGTGAAAAGAGAATTGTACACGGTTCATGGTGATGCTCGTCGTGGTTATCACGTGGAGAAGAGAATTTCAAAATTATTCTTTGGAAAAATCCGAAAGGGAGAACAAGATGCATAGCTTTGGCAAAAGACTAGTTCTGCAGACGGCCGAGAAATTCGCTGGCCAGCGTTACCTTTTTTTTTTCTGCAGTAGCACAACCTGAATGAAGCCCATGGGTAGATGATAAGCCCTGTCCAGATCTTTGGAGGATGTTGGCCTAGTCCAGTTGAGCAAATGGATTTTGGCAAGTGCAACTGAGGGCCCATTAAATCGAATTCCTTCTCTTTTTTTCCTATGGCGAATTAGAGCTCTTTTTTCTTGGATTTTGGACTATGCAACGTTGAAACGCTGGGAGGCGTTAGCTCGGCAGAGAAGGGTGGCATGGCGTCATGACAGGATGACATCGCTAGTAAAGTCAGCGCTTCTTCGAATGAAAAAGGTTTTATAGAAAATTCGAATGATCTTGACAAGTTCATGGTCACTCCCAAAATAAAACAAGAGCTAAAAGTCTCTCGAAAAACACTTTTGCATATTGATTCCGTTTGGTGGCGGGGTGCTAGAACACCGAAACCAGCGCACCGGACGCTTCGTGCGCTATACCACTACTAGAAATCCCCTTATTTCCGACGGTGATATCTAATAGCCGACAGCCCGTCGGATACTACTCTAATAACCGACGGTAGTAGTAATGACCGACGGTTATGCTCAACCTCTCGGGTATGACTACCAATAACCGACAGTCTATTTAATTCCCGACGGTGAAAAATCAACCCTCGAATATATCCAGGTTCATCCCCTACGGTTCGTACAAGTATCTGACGGTTTTACTTTCACGGTCGGATATTAGCTTTAATAGCTGACGGTCCAAGTATAACTCTCGGTAATGAGCATCAATGGCCGACAGTCAAAGTTTAATGGTCGGTTACAACTATAAATAGCCGAGGGGATAGTAATAACCGAATGTTGACATCGACAAGCGACAATCGGTGATATGTTTCAGTGGCCGACTTGGCTAAGAATTAGGGTTGAGCATGTAGACTATGCCCAAGTGAGGTCTTGACCCAGTTCATAATGGAAGGCAACCTCGATTAGTTGTGGCATACCGAACACACCTGAGATACATCTCTCGCCGAACAATATTTGTTTTCTGTTGTGAAACGAAATCTTTTGGGCGACCTTTCCCTGATTACCTGGCGCTTGAAAATAATCGCGCGCGCTCGTGCACGGCCTAGGTCCATTGAAGTCCTAAATTGCCGTTGTCTCCTGATCGTGTTCCTAACTGAACCCTCCATACTCTCTGCTGTTTAAAAAACAAACCGCCCTCTCCGCCGAAACCAATCTAGGTCATGCTCTCGGACGGGTGCCCAGGCGATTATCCCTCTGCTTCAACTCCGGCAGTACGTCTGCTTCCGTATGATTCCACTGAGGCCAGTCGGCCAGGTGCCCGGAGTTCCCCTGCAATGCACAGTCAAACGTCAAGAAGAACCGATCACAGCGCCAAGGTATCTCTATTTTCTGCATCCTCACACCCCGCCTTCCCCTTCCCTGAACTATGAATAACCGTGTGCTGCTGCTCTGATTGGAGCTGAATGAATGTAGAGCTGATGATCCTCTTTTTGCGTGATTCTGGATCTGCGATGGTGTGGCTCTGTAATTTTTTCGCGAGTACTGGTTGTGCGCTAAAAAGGAAGGTGAGCAGGTCGATTTGTTTCTAATATCATCTCTCTATTGTGGATTATGGATTTCTGTCAATTGGTTGGGACTTGGGAATAGATATCAAAAACAATATGTTTGGCATTCTTCTATTGTACTTGTGCCTCTCTTTTTCTCTGAAGATAACGACTATTGTACTACAACCTCTGTTTCACTAGGTGCACAAAACTTGAGAAATATAATAATATCCTCTGATTCGATAGGGTAGTGTGTGTCTGTCGAATAACGGCAAGCAGGAGACCACAAATCTCTCTCAAGTGTTGTCCCTCATGTGTATGTGTCCATGTGTATTACGAAACACAACGAGTAGTGCTTCCTGCAAGTAATCTGACTGGTTGATGTCGTGTAAAACAAAGTTGATATTTTGATATATATCATCATAATTTCTACATCGTGAAACAACATCACAACTTCTGTTTTATGTTGTTGCCGCATTATTCCGTTATGCATGTTACTCATATTTTTCTGTATCCTGTATAACCGATTGTAATTCTTCTTCATTTATTAACAGATATTGGAAGGCCTTCTGCGGATAAGGAGAATAGAGACTGTGCACGCTGCAAATCAAAGTGAGTGGTACTATGCGGTTTGCTGTTCAAACTTCAAACATGGATATGCATGCAGTGGATAAAATATTAAGCAAATCTACTGGACGTATTTTGACATGAGTACATGGCATTTTTTGGTAGAGACGAACTGTTTGAATCATGAACTGAACTAATCAGTTGTCAATCATGTGGGCTGATATGTGTTATGTTCATAGAACTAATGCTATAGTAATTCTTTTTTCCCTACCCTGTGTCTCAAGTTTATAATTTTATTTGACATGTAGTGTGCCTGTGCGAACAGATATGTCACGTTGATGCATCATTAGTTTTCTGTACCTAAGGAAGTAAATACATTTTTGATTTTGCATCATTTCCCTACATTTCTATTGGTTGCAATTTACCGTACTTCATCTTGTAGCATTTTAGTTTGATTTTGTTTTGCAGAACCAAAATAGTATACTTGCGAGGAGGGAACCTCAACAGTTCTTTATTATTCTTTATGTTCAGTTCTTTGCATCACAAATTTTCTATACCTTCCAGCTTTGTGAATATTATGTGCATTTGAAGATTAAGTAGCATTCAGTTTTGATCACTCTTTCAAAATATTTGCTTCCGAATGCAGGTAAGGTAGGCTACTCTTGATACATGGCTCCTGGAGCAAGTTGCATTTATTCAATGTATGTAATTTCTCCCTTCTGAAGTTTCTAAAGGACAAATTTCATTAACAAACAGCCATGTCAATTCTCGTGCAGTGTCTTTTAGGAGCATCCTAGCTAATTCGATTGAAACATATAGCAAAATAAACCATTATTGGATTATCATGATAGTCCAACAGCGCAGCGAAGTGATAATCGGTTAGTTACACTTGGGAGACTTCCTAGTTCCAACACTAAGATGTGATTACTTTATATATCTCTGTAGACGGTTCTAGAAAAATGTTTGGTCCTTGCATGGTCAACTAAATCTTGCTTATATTGCATTGTTTTCATCTCCCTTACAACTACTCTTATCATGTCCAGTGAACGTGAAGCATTACCTGCGGAAGTTCCACTCATGAGAAGAATCATGATATACTATATGGCAACGAGGTAGATGATATCTATGGCGAGGGTGATAAAGATGGCTATGGCTACGACGATGAGTGCTATGATCCATATGACGATGGATGTGATAATAAATATGGTAAACATTGATGACGAGTCTAATGACCTACAAGTCATGCAACAAAATAAAGTTGCGAATTTCTTGGAAGTTTTAGCTTATGAAAAATGTTTGTACTATTTTCTTTTTCATTCGACATTTCCTAGATGGATCATATACTTTGCGAGGATACTCTAAATATAGTATATATTCTCTGGTCATTTGTCATTGTGTAATTATGAGATGTTTCATATATACTAATATTCTGAAATATTAATGTTGAATCACATATTTTTGTTTTTCAACACACCTAGGTGAAAGAAATCCCTAAAGGTTGACTAATGCCTAGCAATAAGTTTACAAATCAACGTTATTGGTTGACCTCTCAACAATAAATATCCCCTACAGGATGTATGCACCGTTAATAGTTTATATTAAATATTAAATCATAGTTCTTTCTCCTGTTAGTTATAACAACATCTAACAGGAAAAATATCCTGTCAACTATTAGGAAAACCGACAGGAATCAATACCTATTGGCCAATAAATACCTGATGGGAAATCGTCGGCTATAAGGTTCGTCATGTGATTGTGAGGCAGCTGGTGACCAACACATATCCGATGGCTCCCCGTCGCCTTTTTACCGTAGGCTATAAAAATACCCGACTGTACCGTCGGCTATCAATGTAATGGCCGACGAAGCAAAGCCGACGGGAGATGGCCGACGGTGTACTGTCGATTATTAGGGTATCCGACGGTGAACAACAATATCCGACGGTAAGTTGACCCTCGGCTAAAAGGGGATATCTAGTAGTGTACACACACTCTTCTATTCCTATCGATCTCACGTGATATGTCACCATGAGATAGTTCATAGTCGATGAACTTTTCTCCTCGGTTGCCCCTGCGGCTCTATCGTTGCTCCTCTTCCTTCTCCTCCTCCCAAATGGAAGGGCTCATGGCAATGGCCTCAAGGTTGAGCTCTAAACAGAGGATATACATGCGCAAGCTTAGAAATATGTTAGGCCTAACCGGAACAGATCCAACGACAATGAGGCTTTGGAAACCTAGGGCGGCATGGCCAGTGCTCCAAAATGAAAGCTCGTGTTTCTAACTTTGATGTTGCATATGGTATTTTGACATTTTGCAAACAACGAGACATGATGCGATGACTTTTAAGTGGGAATGTTGCGCTTTGAGTGGTGTTGTGAGTGTCTACGATGATTTTTTTGGATGATTTGCTCCGATCAATGGTTTATTTTATATGCAAAATATTTTTTTGATGTTTTTGTAATATATTTTTCTTGATGGTTTTGACCACAAAGGAATGCGCGCGGCAACCATCGCAAGATAAACTGTGACGAATGGGGTTATGCTGCAATCATTGGACAGTTCAGATCTCACCTTTAAGTGAGACTAGGGAAGTAGGCACGGCGACACGCCGCGCCCGTGTTATTGAATTATTTCTGTCATTGACAATAATCTGAGTTTGGATAGGTTTGTGGACGCTTGCAAGAGTCCAATTTCTGAACTTTAAGTAGTATCATTTAGAAGACTGCGGCAGTCTTCGAGAGCTCATCCTCAGCAGCTTTGTGCTGGCCTCGGGCTAGCCCGCCGTTTACTGTTCTGTCCGAAGGGCGGCCTCTCCAAGAGCCGCTCCAAGACATGATGCCAGAAGATACCTGGCATCTGTTCATCCTCAACCTCCAGGTCATAGAGCCATTGCGGAGGCCCTTGTACTGCTTCAACAACGCGAGGTGTTCCCTCTATACCTCCTCAAGTGGTGTCGTCCGTCGTTGGAAGTGAAAGATCCTCAGTGGAGACGAAGGACTTGATTGCTTTTCTATTGTATTCTTAGGGTCCTCTGTATAAAGTCCTGGGACTATGCTGTGAAAGTTCCTTTCTTTATGGTCCCTGCTGTAATTTACAAACCCACCGATGAAGATTAATGCAGTTTTCTAGGTCGTTCGAGGCCCTTCCTCTGTTAAAAAAAGTAGTATCATTTGAAAATTTGAGGATATTTGCATCCATAAAAGTATAGAATTCATGTAGACGTGATTACAGAATTTGTGGATCTATCTTGCATAGTTTCTGCGATGCTAACAGGGCACATAGAAAGTAAATAGTGTCTAGTTTAGTACTGGATACATTTTTGATAGTCCTAGCCATATGTAGTAATTGGACGAGGGGGGCGCTGTCGATGGGGACCTCGGGACCAACCTCCGGCTGAGTCCGATGCGTAGAACTCTTGAAACGTTAGCTAATGGTTTTTGTTAGTTCTCTGGACAAGGTTGGGTCCTCTGTATGTGGCACGTTCATCTGAATCCAGAACCCATCGTCGTCCACGTACGCTCGCACACACGAGAATCCAATCCAGACGGCTTATCCTGTAAATGTCATTGCCAATGGCACGAACAAGATGCTAAATAATTATTCCATGTCGACACAAAGCGGCCAACAGGTTCAGATTCTGCACTCGACTCGCTAGCTCCCCTTCTTAAGGCCGTCCACGCACGCTAACCGAGCTCCAAAACCAAGAGCAATCACAAACCACAACCAGAGCTAGCTAGCGTATCCACAACCAAAGCCCTCTATGTCTCTAACGGTCTGATTCTTCGTGCAGCCGGTCCACGCAATGGCAACGCCGGCCCGCCGTCCGCCTGCGCAGCCGCAGCCGCAGCCACTGACGGTGGACTTCGAGGCGCTGAGCTACATCAGCAGGCTGGTGGAGGCGTTCCAGGCGTTCGACTCCGACAGCGACGGCCTCGTCACCGCCCCGGAGCTCCGGGCCCTCCTGGCCTCCCTGGGCCTCAGCAGGTCCGAGGCCGAGGCGCGGGACATGCTGGCGCGCGCCGACGGCGACGGTGACGGCCTGCTCGGCGTGGAGGAGTTCCTGGAGGTGATGAACGCCGGCGAGCTCGGGCTGGGCGCGCTCGGGGCGCTGCTGCAGGCCGCCGTGCCCGCGCTGGAGTCCTTCGCGGGCGGGCCCGACGGCGCGCTGGGCGCCGATGAGCTCGCCAGGGTGCTGGGCCTCATGGGAACCGCCAGCGCCGAGGACTGCGCGGAGATCGTCGCGTGCATGGACGGCGATGGGGATGGGACCATCACCGTCGAGGAGTTCAAGCTCATGGCCGACCTGCTCTAATAACCTGCCAGAGCGTAAGCTTAATTGCTTACGCATAGTATTTGGTATCGATCGATCCCGTTATCATGTATTGTGATGTACTGCATGCTGCTATGGATTAATAAGCCAGGGGGATTTTCGTACGCGAGCGCCTGGCCAATATAATGATCATAGTTCCACATGTGCTAGCATACACGTCCGGGTTGACGCGCAAACGAAGAGAAACTCACGGGAAGAGATCGAGAAGGACGGTGATACCACTGCCTCGGACAGCTATACCTGATCGAGCATGGCCACGCTTACTTTAAGATAGGCAAGCTTAGATACACGCTTGCTTCGTTGTCGGGGGAGAGCCGGCCAGGACGTCGTGGACGTCTGCATTAAGATAGGCAAGCTTAGGTACAGCGCCGGTCCTGAGATTTTGAGGGCCCGGGGCGAAACTAAAATTTTGGTCGTTTTACTATAAATTTTTATGCATATATGAGATGATGAAAACTAAATATTTTAAGTACACTTCCAACTATAATCTTCTTATAAAAATAACAATGTTTATATGATACCTTCAAATTTTCTCTAAAAATTCGTAGAAGCAAAGTCCGTGACGATGGAATCAATATCAATCTTGTTCACTAACTTGTTCTCGATGCATAAATTTGTCAAACCATTTAACCTCTTCTGAGACATTGAAGATCTCAAATAGTTTTTCAATTACTCACATTGTCATCATCTATGTCGATATGAACATTGTCTTTTGTACAGATGACATTATTTTCTAGATCAACATTAGTATGTTCCCTCACAAGAACTAGCGTCATCTCATATGAATTCCGCGAAGTGTTCGTGTTGCTCTTCAAAAATTTATAAAAAGATCCTCTCTGGGATTCTATTAATTTCTTTCCTTGTTGTCTTTTTTTTCTTTTCTAAGCACCAGTATTGGACGCCATAATCAGTTAACCACGGACGCTACAAACGAGAACAACATGTACTAATTAGAATTATGAACTAAGAATTAGGGCGAGCGTAACCAGCTGAGGTATGGGCTAGGCGTGGGCGGGGAGAGAACCAACAAGCAGGCCGAGGCGATCGATCTTCGTCTCGTCGATGGACATCGCGGAATTGCATCTGGCGGTGATGGTCGATAGTTGAGGCAAAGAGCAAAGGACTGAAGGACAATCCGATCCAGGGAGGTAGGGAGTCATGGACCAGAGGAAGCGTCGAAGCAACGACATGCTCGCGATGGGAGACTTCAGACTCGCGATTCGGGAAACGAGTAGTAACCGACGCTGGGAGTCCTAGGACATGACGACCTGTCCTACCTAGGAAGTGGGAATCGATCGTCGTCTCATCGATCTAGAAGGAAGCGACGAAGCGGTGTTGATCAATGGTTGGGAGTCGAGGCGTTCGGCGTCGACAACCCAATAGAAAAAAACTTTTTTAAATGTATACTAGAACTATATTTTTTTGGGCCCCTATTTTTTTGGGGCCCGGGGCGGCTGCCCCGCTAGTCCCCCCTGAGGGCCAGCCCTGCTTAGGTACACGCTCGCGTCGCTGTCGGTGGAGAGCCCCTGCGAGGAGCTGCTGGACCGTTGGTACTGGACCAGGAGTACGAGTATCACCGCCACGAGTGTCATGATGAAGAAGCGGAGGAGAGCTCAGGGGATTACGACAGCGAGGATGGCAAGGGCGAATACAGCAGTGAGGAGGAGGGGGAGGACGTAGTGGAGCCGTTAAATCCTGAGAGTAACGAAGCAACATCAAGATCCGAGGATGACAATGACAGTGATGTCGAGGATTGCGAGTACAACACCGAGGAGAAGGAGGAGGAAGTCGATGGATAGGCTGCGGCACCGAGAAACCCAAAAAACGTTAGGCAAGCCGTATGTAGAACGTTCTCAAGCCTGCTATCATTCCTTGGATTCAAGATGTATTCATGAATCTTATGCGGAAATTGTAAACAAGTAATGCAGCTTGGACAGAACTTGTCAATGACATGTACATGTACGGTAGTAGCTTACTGCTTTGATAAAACTTCTTCGATCTAGATCATAGAATTGGGGTTGCTTACATCATAAGAAAATAAATTAATAATCAAATCCTCTGTCTTGTTAAGAGTATCTCTAGTAGACCCCTTATCCATTCCGAAATCATATAATAACCGCCAGTTTATGATTTGGATCGGAAAAAGTGACCCGAGCAGACACCACAAAACGTCCGGCCCATAATTTTTTTAAGGGGGCCGGCGGCCCGTAGATACTCAGATTTCACCTCTGGCCTGTCCCCAACCCAAATCGTGCTTTGCGTTGGTGGGAGTGACATTTTCGTCATGCCACTCCTTCCACCGCCGCCGTCAATCTCCCTTTCCCTGGCCCGCCCGGTGTCGCCGCGTCGCCGACCGACGCTATGGACCTCCAGCAGTCCTCGCCCTGCCCTAGAGAGGTTGCGCCGGCGCATGCGACGCCTCCCTCGCCTCCATCATCACCGGGCGGAGGCAATGAAGAAAACTTAGGGGAGAGGCCACGGGTTCGAGGGGCTTAGAGGGATGGCCTGTTGGCCGGAACCTCACCGGAGACGAGGACAACGTGACTGGTAGGGGTGGGCATAAAAAACCGAAATCGGACACCGAAACCGAATTAACCGGAACCGAAACCGAATACACCGAACCCGAATTAGCCGAAACTAATTTCGGTTCGTAAATATGATTAACCGAATTTATAAATATTAAATCGGTTTTGACTCTCTGTTAACCGAAATAACCATACAAACCGAAAAATATACGTAACAGAGCTAAATATATTTGTGATTCTGTCCCAGGCGTCCATTACTGTACGTAGATACTAGCTCATGCGACAAAAAGACATGCATGCAAAAACTGTCAGGCAGCCCATGCATGTACGTATGTCTCCAGCCACATAAACATACAAGTTCGTGGTTTAACTATCAATTGTGTCTATGAATTTTGTTGAAAGTCTTTCAATTGTTTTCATGTTTCGGATATAATCATGTATTTTAGCTGAACTCTTAACACATACAATTTGTTGAATGTATACGGCTTGGAATATAGACATCATCTTTTTGAACGAGCAAGATAGACATAATGCTTCTTATGTTTTTTTTTTACACATGCGTTCAAGACATCAGCTAGCCGTGTATTGCTTCAGGTACTCGCCGACCTGGAGGTTGCTTCCGGTGCGCCGATGAGTGACTTAGGTTGTATGGATCTGGTTGTTATTTCCAGAAGTTTGGTTAAAAACCGAACACCAAACCGAATTGTCCACTAACCAAACTATCGATTAATTAGAAAACCGAAATAATTTTGGTGCCTATTTTATAGAAACCGAATTATAGAAAAACCCAAAAAACCAAACCGAATTAACCGAAAAAACCGAATGCCCAGCCCTAGTGACTGGCCATGGCTTCGTCGATAAAGGCGAGAAAGGATTCTAGCAGTGAGTGTCGGATTCGATGAAGAAAAGAAGAAAGAGGCATGGGAGGAAGAAGGACGGGAGGAAGAAGGACACGTCGATTGGCCAGGCCCACTGGCGTATGTCTTCAAGTGGTGCGGGTGCGACAAGCCGCTCAAGGCAGCGATTAGCACCTTTCATGAGAAACTGGCCTAGCATTAGCAAGCTGACCGGTCCTTTTTTTTTTACTCGGCTTTGACAAATAAGGCTGGGCCGGAGGGACAAATGGTGCAGGTATTCGGCTGACTGGGCTTAATCGTATTGGACATCTCTATACGTTGGACGGAAAACTGGGGCTGTGCTATACAACGCCTTAGTGGCACGGTGCGCACGCCGCGCAACCAGTCTATATCACGTAGCTCTGTTGGGCCGGTGCCCGTAAGGTGATCATCCTGCTTTTTCTTTTTATTTTACTAGTAACATGCCCGTGCATTGCTGCGGGTGATAATACATATTTTTCTGCCATAGTGTTGAAATAATACACATACAAGTTCACCAATGTATTGAAAAAGATGACCATATAATATTGAGAAAAATATATTTTACATAAAATGTAAGTCAATAAAAAATATAGTTATGCATATATAGCTAACTTTGGTTTACCAAGATTTAACTATGGAGAGAGCTTCAAATAATAACTTATATATGAATAAATAAATAAGAGTAGACTAATTTTGATTGTCTCCACGCTTGTCTCAACGCGTCAAAAACAGATTTGAATTTTATATTGTTAGTTGTTGATGGATGTTGGGCATGATAAGAAAACTTTAGTCTTTAAAATTTATAGGTCTGAATTCAACAGCCGTGTGGTGTTTTCTCTACATACTTCTAATCATTATCTGGCAACACGCATACATAACTATAATCGGTGATTTATTCTATACCACAAACCATTGTATAGTACTCAGCTGAGCAGACCACAAAGCAATGCATTATACAAAATTGATCTAACAGATATAGGCACAACAATTCATGCATTGCAAGCAACTTTCATTTTACTTGACTATTTCCACTTCAGTACCACTACACACAACTAAGCACACTGCAACAACATAGAAAATGATTTGATAACTCTACTAATTGTCACTTAGTAGCTAGAAGTTTATTCATAATCTTTGCAAAAGTCATCCTCTTCAATGAAGTAGATTGGTCATATACATTAGCCTTTTCAAATCTTCTATCAAATCCTAATCAGCTTCCTACCAGACTTACACTTTACACCTGCAATTTAAAGGAAGGCAAACATGTATGGACAAGATGGAAAACAACTTCATGCTACAAAATTTATATAAGAATGATCATCTCTCACAGCCTCCTAAAGTAAGACCTGGACAACAACGTTCATATTCTTATTTGTCACCTAACTAAGAAAGAGAATGATGTGCATAAGGCAACAACATAAATTAACTTAAGGTGGGCAGTGATAGCCGTTGAGTAAATAGGTTTAGCCATTCACCATTAGCCTAACTGGTCGAGGAAATAGCTATAGTCATCCACTATTAGGAGAACCACAACTATATATAAACTGGTAATTTGCTCGTAAATATGTTGATGGTGATTTTCTCAGTTCGCTCTGAAATTTCAGCAACGGATCCAATCTTGGTCATTGCTCCTCATTAGTTCATTTTCAATATATAAGGAGAAGAGGAAAATACTAATATCATCTCAAATGGAAGTAGACCAAATGTGTTCATGCCTAGTTACTAATGAGGTTTTGCTTGTCTGCATAATTGCAAACAACGACATGAATTTGCGGAGATGTTTTACATCATCTTACCTCTACATGAAGAAATAACACTTTCTATCTTTAGAGTGACCAATATTTACAGCCGTTGAACACCTTGAAGAAATAAATTAAACAGTCAGGACACAAAACACTGGTTTGAAATTTCATCATGATCGTTTATAGAAGCATGTAAAAACAGAAACCGACCAAAACTCAAAACTGAAACTGATTAAGACAAGATGCATTCATGTACCAGTTCATTAGCTGGGAGTTGATGGTGAAGCTATGCCAATCTGAGTTCAGACTCATCAGATTTTTAATCTCTCTTTGTTGTTTCAGGTTTGAAATTATTATATATGTGTTGAATAAAACAGTAATAGTAAAGAACTACAAAGTATTCACATGCTTACCTCAAAAAAATTCAAGGTGAGCATCACATTGAAATTGATGTCGCCAGTAGAAACTTGCTGAAGAGCATGAGAAGTTAGCCAAGTGATCTTTTGCGCTTAACTTTAGCCTACGAAATGTAGTCAAATCATAAATATTGAATGTAGACACTCGGCAATACTGTAATGACTCGTAACTTAAATCCTATTTGGGCATTATTGTTGTGCAGAGTACCCATCAGCTCGGATTTTCTTCAAAGGCTGAAGGACATTGCAATTGTTTGTATCCTTCTTTTATTTGCTTTGGGCGTGCTTCGGTTTTGCATATAGAAACTTAAACTATAAGTACATAAGAAGGACCGACGTAAGACCAATTAAGTCGCCCATGAACTTATCAGTATTTCATAAATGTACAGGGTGTACGTACTTGGCTAAGCAACACACACAAATCTAAACAAAGTTCAGTGTGTTGCATTCTGCAAGATCTTTCACCAATTACAGTAAATGAGAGATAAGATTAAAAACCATTTTCCATATCATAATTTCATTTTTGCTCGGGTGTGGAGTAACTCATACTGCTCCATCACATATGGAATTATTCATGTTACTCCACATGCAGTTAATCCAATATGAATGTTGTATTTTAGTGCAAACTATAGAAAGTAAGTTTGAAAAAAAAGTGAAACCATTCAACACTATGGGAAATATTGTATCGTATAATCTGCTTGTCATAATATTAGAACAAAGCAAACTATAGAAATAAATAATTACCTCAAGGACATGGAATTCATACTTTGTTACTATAGTTGACTCCCAGATCGTCCACATTAAAAAAGGATCATTATGGCCTCTATTTAAGGGCAACCTTGGAAGCTTGGGAAACAGTGCTAATATTACTTTTATTTTGCATCCATCATGATAAAAAATAAGGAGCTCAAAATTAAGAGTTATGCGCATTCCAAGATAACTTCTTTCATGGTTTCAACCAAGAAATCACAAAACCACTCAACAATTGTGTAATGCCTGTGTTCTCATACCTTGGTGGATGTTGCCTCTCGAGGTTTTTTTGTGGGAGGCATGTCTATACCTTTCCTCGAGTACTCTCACCACCTCCTCGCCGCCACACGAGCTTGCCTTGCTCTCTCCTTTGGCTAGGAGAAACATGGGACCCCAAATGGTTCAGGGAAAGCATAACATACCTCCTTTTATTTTTTCGATCAAAACAATATCAGATCTTGATCTCTTATCCTCTCACTTCACTATATGCTCACCTACAAGGAAATTAGACAATCAATACTACATGAGGTTCATGGCAATTCTAACTATGACGACAACAAGATTTATGAGGTACAAAACTGCAACGCAGAGAACCAGACAAAATATTTGAGGTATAGAGCTGAAAGATTTGGAGTATAATCAGTATAACATTGCTGCTTTGCACATCTGTCCATTTCTGTGTTGATCATCATGGACTAAATTAACCAGTGATGCAAGAACTTATTGGCATAAGCCAATAAACCATAACAGACATTAGTGGTAGAAATCACCTCAGCATGTTATCTGACTGAAGTTAACATACAGAAAAACAGAGCATTGTATGATGTCATGAATCATTTCAGTCACAGTTTGTACATATTTAAAAGTTCTGGTACCAGTAAAATTACCATTTTTCTTGCGCTAGACGCTAGTACTATGAAGAACCCGACAAGGTCTTGCATCGAAGCTGACTTCACTTACATTTAACATATAGAAAAATAATACATGGGCAGCTTGACTTATCCCAAGAGGTACAGAGGGTCCTTGTTAACTTTGTTGGTCACTCAAGTTCTCGCAAATCCTATGACAATAATGCCTTTAGAGTATGATGCAATGTCGTTAAACTTTGGTCTGCTATCTGCATATTAAAATGGCATGTTTACTTGTATGTTCGACAATGGGATTGCGCAGTACTATGGACCACCACTCTCAACTCCCGTGCCTCACCGCCGCTGGCCTCCACGAGCGTCCTCTCCCTACTTCTGCTGCCATTAACTCGCCCTTGCGGCACACCCCTGTTCTTCGCCGTCGTCCGTCATGGACTCTCAAACTCGCGGTAGGCCCACGACCCAGTGCTAGGATCCTATGGAGGAGTGGCAGATGCTGTCTCCACCAGATCTGCAGGCACGGCCACGGCGCGTTCCATGACTGCAGTGCACCGATCTTTGCTTCTCACATGTCTCGTCGGTGAATGGAGCAAGATCCTCAGACGCCGGCAAGAACACCCGGCTCAAGAAGGTTGGAGTGAACCCCGAGCGGCCTAAGTAATGTATTGTATAAAGGTAGGACATTGTAACTTTTATTTAGATTTTCTAATTCTTGTTAAATCCAATATTGATACTCTATACTGTAACTCTATATTGATACTTGGTACAAGTCCTTGACATCATGCTTCAAAATAAATCGAGTATCAGTTTTCAACATTCTATTATTGCAGTTTATATTTGGTGTACATGGCAGTTCAGCATGTTAAAGACATTAAGACGTTATTGTAAAACATCCTGGATGCCAAAATGTAAGCCTTAAATAACAGATGTTTTGCATTTTATCTCTTAGGAAAGAACAGATGTTTGAGCTTTTATTAGTACGTCTGGGGTTAATTACCAGAATTGACAAATAGTTATTTCGCAAATGGTATTGTTAACATGTAAAAGATATTCCATTGCTGCGACCGAGACTATCTAAATACAATGTTAAAAATAAAACTGTGGGGCTTAGCACAGATATATATCTAATAAGAGTACATGATTGCAACTGAATAACTCAAGGATTAAGAAAAATGGCCTATAAAATTAGATATTAGTACATCTCTATAGCAGAAGCAAAACTTACAGAGGGGATACCAAAAATCCATGGAAGTACGAGATGGAAAAATGATAGAGATAAAGAGGGACTACTTGTGGTGTGCGGTGGCTATTGCATTAGCTGACGGTTGCAACTGAGGTGTGGCGCAGGAGCATGCATGTTGGTATGTCCACGGTACAATGCCAGATTCCAATATTTGGTCATGTTGCCTCCTTCTCGAGTATTCCGTGTGTTACCACCAAAATTCGATGCTACAATCACAAGGAAAAATAAGTAACCATGCACGACTAATATATAAATCACAATTCAGTAATCCATAAATCTAGAAATTCAATCACAATGAGAATGTGGCATAAATCTAAAAATTATACCAATATACCAAGAGCACAACGCCACCCGACGGGATTACATTTCACAAAATAGAGCATCATATAATCTAGAATCGCATTACCTTGGTCTAATTAGTAAAGCTAGATAATGCAAGAGATAGCTGCGGGTGAGGTGCATGGCAAGAGATCTAGTCGAGCGAGAAGCAGCATGGGTGGAATACGTGGAGGAGTTCCTAATTCCAAGGGCAGATAGCTTTTGTCGAGGTCGAACAGAGGCGGGCACGGCAAAGTCAAGGCCGGAGAGGGCCTGGGCTCAGAAGCGGCCTGGGTGGAAGACGTGGAGTTCCTAATTCCAAAGGTAGGGAGCCGTTGTCGAGGTCGAAAAGAGGCGGCCAGGGCGAGGTCAACGCTGGGGAGGGCTTGGGCTTGAGGTCCAGACGGAGTCGAACTCGGCGGCGTCACGGAAGTCCGGGAAGACAGCCATGGCATCGGGCAGGGAGGTGAGGGATCCCCTCCGACAGGCCTCCTCCATCGGTTCCTCCGCTGCTGCTTGGCCCAGGCGGGGGAGGAGAAGAAAACTGCAGCTTAGGATGGGAAGATGCGCCAGACAGGAGGGTGCCTCTGGTGGAAATCGACATGGGAGTGGAAGGCACCGCCATTAAACGCGATGCACAGATAGGAGGGCACCGTCGGGTGATCTCGAAGCAGGGATGGGAGGGCTCGAACGTGGCCGAGAGGGAAGAGCGACGTTTGTGCCCGGTTCAGGGGGAAGGAGGCGGGGGTCGGTAGGGAGTTTGGATCGAGAGGAGATGAGAACCTGGGTTTGGGGGAAGAAGGAGAGGCGAATGAAACGGGGATAAATTACGTTGATTGATCGCGTTAATTGCCTGCTGGGTGGCAGGGCGGGACTCGCGGGACGGGATTGACGATGGAATCGCTCGACGAAGCCATCGACGTAGTGGCAGAAAACGGAACATGTTCGTTCTTTTTAGATAGTAGAGATTTTTTCTTGTCCTTTTTTGTTTCGTTTCGGTTTAAAAATCTGGACCTTGTTTAAAATGATGAACAACTTTTTAAAATCTGAACTTTCAAATTTTTTAACATTTTTACAAGCCAAGAACCAAATTTCAAGCCATGGACCAATTTTTAGAATCATGAACTATTTTTCAATGTCATGAACAATTCTTAAATTTTTAAACCCCATGAATATACATTTTAAAGCCAACTTATTTCTACATCCCACAATACAATGATAGGGACCAAACTGATTGTAGCCATACAACAACCGGAAGGGAGCCGACAGCATTTACCTCCCGTTGGCGTTTAGGGTTTAAGGGTAGGCCAATGGCCACAATCGTCGGTCGATTAGGTTTAGGGCAGGTTCCCTAGCCATTTCAAGAGGGGGAGGGGAAGGGGAGACAGAGTGGAGGCCGGGAAGAGGGAGAAGAGGTCGGGGAATCTACCTGCCGGCAATGGTACTGGGGGCTGCAGGTCGCGGTCACCTCGATCTCTAGAGAGACGGAGGCCTCGCTTGTTTCTACTCCCTCCGTTTTAAAATATAAATGTTTTAACTTTGTAAAGTAAATGTATCTAGACTACTTTTAGTATATAGGTTTACTTAAATTTGGAGTGAATCTACACATTAAAACAAGTCTTGATATATTTTCTTCACAAAACTAAAACATCTTATATTTTGGAACGGAGAAAGTATCACGGATGGAGGGAAGCGGTATTAGGGACCCGCGATTCCATGCATTTCCCAGCAGGTGAGTTTCGAATCTTGCGAGGCCGGCCGGACGCTAGTAGGGTCGCGACTCGGAGTTGAACTCACACCCTTGCATGCAGCCCTAGGACACTAGGACGGACACCCTGCCTCTACAGAGTCGTTGTCGTATAAATTGATACTACTCCCTTCGTCTTAAAATAGATGTCTCAAATTTGTTAAACTTTAAATGAATCTAGACACTATTTAGTATATATAGATTCATCCAAATTTTAAAAAACTAAAACATCTATTTTAAGACGAAAGGAGTATATGTTTCCTTTTTAGAAGCGTTGCCCACGTGTTTCTTTCTTCAAATTTGAACCAAAATTTCGTAGTACACATTATGTTTTCTCACCCCTTATTACCGAGGTTCGTGATTCTTACGAAATTTGCCCACTTGTGTGTGTGCCCGGCGGAACACATGCACGTGAACAAGCTCTCTGTTTGCCGTAGCGTGTTCCATCTCGTCTGGGAAGAAAGACGTGCCTTCAAGGTAATTAACGTGTGTGCCGGGAGAAACATGATGGGACATACATGATTAACTTTTGCGGCTGCTCGATCGCTCGCTCGATAGATCTTTTCAGCGTAAAGTCGCACTCGAACTGCCCACGGAAAATAAACGTGCATGGAGTGGCAGAAAGAAATGGTGACAGGCGAAGCACGCGGAAATGCAGAAGTAAAACATGGCGATGGAAAGCAATGCATGCATAGCCTCACGATTAAATTGTGCTAGTACTAGTGTACAAAAGAGTTGAAGCACTGGCCCGGCCACCGCCCCGAGCACACCTGACCCACGTCACGATGCTGATCTCGCTCAAACATGATGAGCATGCGCAACACAGCAGGCACCAGCCGGAAAGATAGATACGTCGAGCGGTCGAAATGATAGAAACTGCCCGAAATCAGACCAGGCAGCGCCAGGAGATTCCTAAAGGCGAAGACACACTTGCGTGTACGTATGCATGCCTTAAAATTCCAACCAGGACGCTGTCCGGCTAGCTGTCCCGTCTACTAGCTGCACCTGGCCGGCCGGCCTCTTTCTTTGCCACTAGCTCAGGGAAAAGAGATGGTGCTCTCGGCAAGGCCACGAGAGCTGTAGTTATCCAGCTACCCCAGTGGTTAACTGAGAGTGCCCCACACGTACGGCCAGGATAGAGATAAGATCAGACGCATAATAAAGGTTTTTCATCATCTCACAAACTAATAAAAGGATCAAGTACGAACACACACACACACTCAACGTACGTACAGTACCAATCTCTAAGTCAATAATCACTCGTGTGCTACTGCCTGTCTTTTGCCACGATACGTGCTGGTCCAAGGAAACGTACGTGCCCGAAACAGAATGAACAGCACGGCGGATTCCAGGACGAGATGAGAACCCCCTGCAGCTTCCCTGGCAAGCCGCAGCATTTCCACCACGGGTTCAACGTGCGCGCCAATCATGGCTCGCACGCTAGCTGTGCGTCCCCGATCGAGTCGGCCACGGACGCGTACACATGGATCGGCGACGCTGTGGTGTCCAGCTTCCCTCCCAAAAACGATCGGGCGGATCGTCCCGGCCGGGGAGGCTCGACACGTACATACCGGATGGTGGCGCTTTCGTTCGTTCGTTCGTGTGACCGCGCCGGTTGCCGGACTGCGCGTCTCGTCTCGGTTCCGTCCACACGTTGCGCTGATGGATGGTTCGGGTGATTGATTGATTAGCATCCACGACAATCGATAGTGCAACCACCGCAGCACCGCTAGTGTGTCAACTGTGGAGGAGTTGAGGTTCTCTTAAAACGACATGACAGAAAAGTGTTTTGCTTAATTGCTTGCGGGTGGAACCACTGCGCATCAAAACGTGTCATAGAGCTGCTAGGATTACAATCTCTTCAAATAAAATATGACGAAAGGGAAAGGTAGCATCATAGTACTCCCTCCCACTCATATTAGTTGACTTGATCCATGTAGATATAAATAGATTTTAGTGGTAGACAAATTTAAGCCAACTAATATGGATCGAAGAGAGTACTATTTTCTCTAATTCTAAATAGAAAAAATTTAAAAGTTCAATTTAAACTAACTGAACATCTTATATTAAAGAATTTTTTTGAGGGAATATATTAAATAATTTAGGTAGTAGTACGGGTACAATGCAATAAGTCTGATTTAGTGTATTTTGTAAACAGTACACTCTCCGATCCATAATAAGTGTAGCGACAATATATCGGGGAGTACAAATTATAATTTCCTTTTTTAAAAGCGGATGCGGAAGTTTTTTTCTCATCTTGCTCATTTACTAAGGAGAAGTTTAAGGTTCATTGCAAGCCGTGCAAAGCTCGGTAAACAAAATAATCACCCTATGGACCCAAGTGCTTCGCACTGTCATGCTCCAAAGAGCCGCCTCTTCCTCGACTTTAGATAAAATAAAACATGACATATAAGAGACATTGCAGAAAACCCTTGCATTACGCTCATTCTATATCTTCCAAGAGGTTAGCATGACGAGGGATGCAAACGATTTCCTCCTAGTGCCATTGGTATAGACGAAGGAGAGCCACCACTACTTGAATATGTCAAGAGAGGCCAAAAGGGAGGTGTCCACCCAAGTCATCCCAAGCCAAGAGATGACAGAGTTCCAAATCCGCAAGGAATATCGAAATTTGAAGAGGAGGTGGGCCGCCGATTCGGGTTCCCTCTTGCGCAATTGGCAATCTCCACAATTTGGCCACCCACGCCTATGAAGACGACTATCCATCCAAACACGGACTTGGAGGATGATCCAAGCAAAAAATTGCATTTCGAAGGATCCCAATTCCAAACCGCCCCCATCATAAAAGAGTTTTCCATGCCCTCAAACTAGGCCCTATAAGTCCATAGTGCAAGTGCCTGAAGTGGTGAGTTTCCAAGTGATGTCGTCCGAAGCTCCTTCAATAAGACAAATATCATTTACCCTTGTCCAGAGCTGCACAAATTCGGTGATGAGCTCCATCGTGTCGCCATTGTTGGTGTTGATCTTGGAAATTCAAAATTCTCGACAAACACCTTTGCTAACCGTGAAAATTTTTGGCCTAGAAAGAGCATAAATGAGGGTGATGTGTCCTTCGGTTTGAGTTCTATGAGCCAAGGCACATCCCAAAGGTGTGGATCTCTGCTTCTCTATCGGCATCGCACGCCGGCGAGTTGTCATCCCGGCTATTCTCCGTCAATCTTCCATGGAGGAACTAGGAATTTGAGGGAGGAAGATGGGGTGAGGTCCAAGAATAAGTGCTTCTTCTTCAGGGTACTAGACCCGTTACATGGCCTCTCCCCTTGGCTGGCTGTGGTGGCGAGGAAGAGGAGCCGCTTGAGCTCGAGTTCATGCACACTGCTAGAAGGGGAAGAAGGGACATGTTGTTCTTCCGCGGGTCGAAAGCTGCTACCCAGTGGAGTTTATCCATAGAGGACATGTCTACCGAATGTGATCCTTGGCCAGAAGAGACCACTCCGCGGCCGCCGTGATGTGCACATGGCACCACGGTTCGTCTTCAACCTCCGATTTGTTCCTAGCGTCTTCGAGTGGTCTGTCCCCGGAGGCATTGTGGAGGCCGGTGTAGAGGACGCATCGAGCATCTGCCTCCTCTTGAACTTCTGTGTGGTCGTCGGCGTTCCGCAGAGAAGGACCACGAGCCCCTGATTGCTTTCTTACATTTGTGCTATGGTCTATTTCCAATAGCTGGAGACCTTTTTTTCTTCTAAACTGGGTTTTTTTTGTGTACAATAGATGTCTAGGGATCTCCATGTAAATTGTACCTGCATTTTTAATTGCAACCTCTAGCCCATTCCCGTGTTATAAAAAGACGCACCCCGAAAACTCGCTAAACGACCATCGCCAATAGTGACATATGTAGTCGCATAAAAGAAACCCATTCGATGTGCGCACCTTAACTTTGACGGCATCATGCAAAAGCCAAGAGGTTTCCGATATTGATGCGCTACTACTAGTGTCACGTTGTGCAACTGTCCGAAACACTGCCCGAAATAACCAGTACACGGAAGACGGGAGGGGAAACGTAGAAATCAAGCGAACTGCCATTACTAGCTGGCTGCCAAAGACGTGTGGAGTACTAGAGCTGTCGATGGTCCAACAAAAAAAATGAATACGTATACTGTACATGTGTCCAGCCAGCGTGAGCTAGCCATCCGTCACGGTGTGCCCCCACGCCGGATTAATGCCGCGCGCGTAGGCGTAGCTGGGTACCAGTGGTTTCGCTGCTCGATCCGCACTTCACCAGGGCCTACCACCACCTGCAGCCAAATTGAATGGCAGCCAAGCCAGCAGATAGGATCAAGCAAAAGTTAATAAATAAGGAGAGAAAAATTAAGGACTTTTTTTTTAAGAGAACACTTTGCCGAGATTATTTTTTTCAAGGATACATCCTTGAAGACGTATCGTTTTCATAGAAGGAGACCCAAGAGGCCAGAGTTATACAACGTGGCGTGGCACAGGCGCCACGAACGCAACCCCACACTGCCCAGAGGGCAGCACACACACTAACTAACTACTCGCGGCATCTCCACGTGTCCGCTCGGCTTAGGCAATCACGGAAGAGTCGCGCATCTCTCCAAAGCTCGGCCTCCGTGGAGATCCTCTAAATGACCAAAGCAGAAGATGGGGTGGCGCCCTCAAAGACGACATCGTTCCGGTGGCACCAGAGCATCCAGCAGACCAGTGAGATACCAGTCCAGATATCGCGCTCGCGGCCCTTACCCCCTCGCCTGCCCTGGAGCCAGGCGACGAGCTTCGTGTCGTGCTCAGGCGTCCACTGACCTTTGCCCCACCAGCCGAGGCAAGAAGACCACACCTCTCGAGCCAGGACACAACCCATGAGGAGATGGTCAATAGTTTCACCACACTGGTCACAGAAGGGGCACGCCGCCGGGTGTTGTAGCCCACGGTGCCGCAACCTATCTGCCGTCCAGCATCTATTCCGCACTGCAAGCCAGAGCGAGATCTTGCAGCTGGCAGGGGCTCGAGAGCGCCATATCTGTAGCGCTCCGGCCATCGACGTATGACCCACAAACATGGCATTATAGCAGGACCTTGCGGAGTAGCAACCTGTGGGATCCCAGTTCCACATGAAAACATCCTGTGAACCTTCTGTCAGGGTAATCTCCTCCAGCCGGTCTGCTACCTCGAGGATCTCTCTAATGGCCACCGCGCTCAGGTCGGGGGGACATCATGCAACAAGGCCCCGTCCAGGCCCTCACGCACCCGACGAGTCGAGATCGCGTTTGTTGGGACTGCCGCTAAGAGGTTAGGTGCCACGTCCTTGATCCGTCCACACGGCAGCCACTTATCCGACCAGAAGAGAGTAGTAGCTCCATCCCTCAACACCGAGGCAGTCGCGGCGTCAAACAGTTGTTCAGCAAGCACTGGGACCTGGATGTCGAGACCATGCCAAGGCCTGTCGACCTCCACTCGCTTCAACCACAACCATCTGGCCCTGAGCGCGACGTTCATGAGCCGCAAGTTAGGTATGCCGAGCCCTCCTAGCTCCTTGGGCATGCACACCCTGTCCCACGCCACAAGGCAGTGGCCACCATGGATGTTTTTCCTCCCTTTCTAGAGGAAACCCCTCATTATCTTCTCAATGGCGACGATGGTCTCAATGGGAATGTCGAGGGACATCATGGTGAAGATTGGGATGGCTGAAAGCGTTGTCTTTATCAATTTGAGACGCCCTCCTCGGTTGAGCATGGCGGCCTTCCATGATGGCAGTTTCGCTGCCACCAGGTCAACAAGGGATCGAAGCTGCGCCACGGAAGGCTTCCGCAGGGAGAGCGGCAGCCCCAAGTAGCGGAGCGGGAAAGGTGTGATCGGGCATTGTAGTTCTCGGGAGACGAGTTCCCTATCTTCGGCGGAGCACCTGATCAGGCTAGCCGAGCACTTGTCGAAGTAGGTTCGTAGACCTGACGCTGCGCCCAAGTCCTCGATGATCCCGGAGATCACCCAAAAGTCCACACTCGATGGCCGCAGGAATGTTACCACGTCATCTGCATAGATCGAGGTCCGATGTCAGAGTCCTGTGGCGGCGAGTCTGGTGAGAAGGCCCAAACTTTCTGCTTTCACGATCAACAGGTGAAAAACCTCCATGATTAGGATGAACAACTGCGGGGAGAGGGGGTCCCCTTGCCGAAGACCACGTCTGTTCGCCACCTTTGCCCCAGGGCAACCATTCATCAGGACACGCGTCGTGGCCGTGGAGAGCAGGGCACATATGCATGACAGGAGACGCTCTTCAAAGCCCAGCTTCTTTAGTATTTCCAAGAGGAAAGCCCAGTCCACTCACGGCTGGGGTCTTACTAGAATGGAGCTTACGGGCAGTCCCTTGTACCATCATGAAGTTGTCATGTAGACACCATCCACGCACGAATGCACTCTGATGTATCCCTACCAACTGCGGGAGAACCGGCGCCATCCTGTTCGCGATCACCTTGGCCACCCACTTGCCGAGATTAGATTACGAGCGAAAAGGTGAAGCGTCGCCAATGATCGTTGACGCAGCCGGCATGACTACCTGCCCGTCCTAAAATAATCTCATTGCTGCAGTTACTATATGATTTCTCGCGAGTCATACTTATCTCATGCATGTGCTAAAAAAACACGAAATAAAAAATGCCATATCGTGCTACGCATAAATCATTGTTTAGCAATCAGTGTTAACTATGCTAATTAAGCACGGCGCTGATGCTGAAAGCAACCAATCAGTGCCTTCTCCTTTACACGGATGCTGCTGATAGCAACGCGCGCGGGGCTGCGCCTACAGCAAGAGACACACACGCACAATCTAGCAGCGGGAAACCCACTACGTAGCTCGATTGGGAACTTGATCAGGCGCCACCGAGGGGGTCGCTGTCGGGTGGTGGGGCCCACGGGGAAGCAAATAATGCCGGAGCCACCGGTTTATTTATATCGCATTTATTCATGGTGGTGGTGTAATACGAGCACGGGGGAGAATTGAAAAGGAAAAGTGGGGGCAGGAGAGATTTTTCTTTTTCTTCACGTGTGACAGGTGGCTTAATTTAATCCCCTACCATTCCATGGCGCCGGCCTCATCATGCAGCAGAGCTGTAGTAGTGTAGCCCGCTCAGACGCGACACAACGCCATGGGGAGCAGCAGCAGGCACGCGCCGCGCTCCGAGCTCCTATGGCTGCTGCTGCTGCTGCTGCTGGCGCCGCTGCTCCTGGCGGTCGTGGCGTCGTCGGCGTTCATGGAGGAGGACGTGATTCTTGGCACGGTGGCGGCGGCGGCGAGGCTGGGCGGCAGCAAGGGCGCGAACGCGAGCACGAGGAGACCGGCCGTGACCGGCGGCGGCTGCGACGTCATCGGAGGGAGGCGTGATGAGGTGGGCGGGTGGAAGGAGGAGATCGCGGGGATGGCGGCGCGCCCCGATATGGCGGCGTGGCTGCGGCGGGTGCGGCGGCGGATCCACGAGCGTCCCGAGCTGGCCTACGAGGAGGTGGAGACGAGCCGGCTGGTCCGCGAGGAGCTGGAGGCCCTGGGCGTCGCGTTCCGCTACCCGCTTGCGCGCACCGGGGTCCTCGCCACCGTCGGCACCGGCCGCCCCCCGGTCGTCGCGCTCCGGGCCGACATGGACGCGCTGCCCATCCAGGTACGTTGTACTACTCTTACGCACGTGCGCCTTTGATTCATGTGCCCATAACCATCCGGCCCATCATGCTAGACTAGATTGCACGGAGGAGTATCTTAGATTGCCCCCAAAAATTAATTAAAATAGATTTTTCCAGTAAAAAAAGTACAGTGGCTACTCTTTTCCAAGCCTGTGCGTTGTGATCGCAATTGTTTTGGTGTTCGAGGTGCAAAACATAGATTGGGTTCATGTTTCTCTCTACGTTCAAACTGCTGGAATTTGGAGGGTGGAGTTTTGCAAATTAAGAAAAGAAATAGTAGAGTGGAGCTAGCTTTAGCCTGTGGGTGGGCAACTGGCCAGTTGGTTATTTGGGTGAGAACAGATGCACCAACAATGCAACTAGTATCATTTGTTCCTAGTACTACAAAAATGAATGTATTTCCCCCTTTATTTTGTGCGGGTCGTTCTTTACCGAACTCGAATTGTAAGCTGTGATGAGGTCGACGAAACTGGGAGGAGTAGTTGCTGGACCATCACATCGCTCCTGGTTCGTGTGCCCGAAACGGCACCGGCCGTCGGCGAACCCCAGGGACGTGCGAATCCCCGTTGCCCCGTGGAAACCCCGACTTCCGGAGTACGTACGTCTCAAGCAACAGAGACACGCGATATGATTTTTTCGTGGCTCTTTCTCCCTTGACCGGTCTCTGTTGGGCGCCACCTGACGGATACTATGTGTTACTGTCTCGGCCCGCACGCGATATGGTTCCAGATTTTATTTCGTTTGTCTGTGGTTTGACACGGTTTGGTTTATTCCTGTTTTTTTGTGTGTGTGTGTGCAGGAGGCGGTGGAGTGGGAGCACAAGAGCAAGAACCCCGGGAAGATGCACGCGTGCGGCCACGACGCCCACGTCGCCATGCTCCTCGGCGCCGCCAGGATACTCAAGGCTCGCGAGCACCTCCTCAAGGTAAACCCAACCCAACCCGCCGCCGCCTTCCTGAAAACTGAACCTTCAGTGCCAGGCGGTTTCGTGTGTCTGAATGTCGCCCTTGCCGTGCAAGCCACCCTGCGTTGCGCGTGTCTCTCCTCTGGCACGTACAGTACTAGGCTAGTTCTGCTGATGTGATCTGCGGTTTGGGCGCGCTAGATTTGCTCGTGGGGAAAATATCACGAGGTGCTTAGCTGAAAACCATATCATAAGACGGTCCTAAGCCGCCCACGCGCCGTCGTGATGCTGTGGCGCCGGCATCATGTTGATAGATGCCATCGTCAGGTGTCGTCTGGGACAAACATTATTCCTAGACCGTTTCGCTTGCTTTACTCAAGTTCTCTCTTTGTGCGCGTGTCCCGGCTACTGATTAGCGGCTAGAATTAGGACGTGATGTCTGAATGGGAGAATTTGTTCTCCTTGAGTAAACTCCGTGTTTCTGAATACAATGCGATGATGCTGGTACACCATTCCTTCGGTCTGGTTCGCTGCTTTGGGAGGTGGTGGTGGATCCGATGCCTCCTGAGCATGTCCACGCGTTGGACGTTATCAGGCCGAAATGCGACGCTATTTAGCGTCGGAAGGATGTAACTTTTGGCCCGATAGCGCTTAGTTTTCCACTCGTGTTCCTAGACCGAGTTTTCAGGAGGACGACGAATGGAGGCCTAGGCCGAGGGGAGAAGATGAGGCGACGTTTGGTGGAGCTTCGCCGGCAAAGATATGGTGGCAGGGGCACCTAGGGAAAGCTCTCCACCGTGGGAGAGACGAGTGATGGTAGGAAATAGGGTTGTCTTGCCGCCAGGGTTGATCCACCTAGTTTTCGCTTCGTTCGGCATTTTCAGGCGGTTCTTAGCGTCTCGGGTTTGGTCTGAGAACGTCTGATAAAAGTTAGGCCAAATTCGACGAAAATTCACTTCATGCGGCGTTCCCATACGGTTCTTAGCGTCCTAGAAACGTGACTGAGCGAAAATTCGTCGTCCGGATGAAACAACGCCCTGTGAACGAACGCCGTTCTGAAAACGCGGTAAAAATGCTCTAAGCCTTAATGATTCGTTCCTTCACATTTTAATCAGATTCCATAGGATTATAATTCTATGAGTTATCTGTTCCCATCGATTATTTGATTCGATCGCTTCAGCAGTGACTACATTAGATTAGAAGATCGTACATGCTGTCATGTCGATGTTAAATCTGTGTCGCCGTGTTCATCAAGCATGTGTCCTTACACAAGCTACATGTTGTCATGTCGATGTTAAACATGTGACACATGGTTGCAAAAGACTTGCAGTAACAATACGATCCCAAATTCATTTGACCGCTTGGCCTTCCCGTGCTAGTAGTACTTTTTATCTGCAAAAGAAAAGAAAAAGGAGTTGGTACGTACTAATGCCTGGAAATCCCGAAATTAAGCTGTATATACTTCACTCTGTATCGTGCAGGGTACGGTGAAGCTCCTGTTCCAGCCGGCCGAGGAGTCCGGCGCGGGCGCGAAGCGGATGATCGAGGACGGCGCGCTGGAGGGCGTGGAGGCGATCTTCGCCGTCCACGTGTCGCACGAGCACCCCACGTCCGTGATCGGCTCTAAAACGGGCGTCCTCCTCGCCGGCTGCGGCTTCTTCAAGGCACTCATCCGCGGCGGCGGCCGCGACACCGTCGTCCTGGCCGCCGCCTCCACCGTCGTCAGCCTGCAGGGCCTCGTGTCCCGCGAGGCCGACCCGCTCGACTCCCAGGTGGTCTCCGTCGCCGTCGTCAACAGCAGCGACGACTCGGCGTTCGTCCTTGGCGGCACGTTCCGGGCCTTCTCCAACGCGAGCTTCTACCAGCTGCGGCGGCGGATCGAGGAGGTGGTCACGATGCAGGCGCGGGTGCACGGGTGCGAGGCATCCCTGGACTTCTTCGAGGACCAGAGCTTCTACCCGCCCATGGTGAACGACGCGCGGATGTACGAGCACGTGAAGGCCGTGGCGAAGGAGCTTTTGGGTGTCGGAGCGTACCGGGACGTGCCGCCGATGATGGGCGCCGAGGACTTCTCCTTCTACTCCCAGGTCATCCCCGCGGGCTTCTACTACGTCGGCGTGCGCAACGAGACGCTGGGGTCCGTGCACACGGGACACTCCCCGTACTTCATCATCGACGAGGACGTGCTCCCCACCGGCGCCGCCGTCCACGCCGCCATCGCCGAGAGGTACCTCGCCGCCGCCGCCGTGTGGTCGTCTTCATCCTCGGACCAGGTCGAACTTGAGTTGTGACACCATTCGATTACGTTGGCTCTGGCGCGAATGACGTCGCGCGCGCGCGCGCGGAGACTGGTGGCTTGTTCGGCCGATCACGCCGTGGTCTGGGCTGTAACTCTCTCTTTTTTTTTCCTTGCTCGTGCTGGGATTGAGACGCGTCCTCGGTTTGGTTACCTTTGAGCCCTTGTGCCCGGGACGCACCGGCAGTTTGAGTGCGCGTGTTTGTGCTGCCGCGCGAGCAGGGATTTGCAAGGTAAACATCTAGTAGCATGATCGGTTGATCTTTGTGAATTCTTCAAAGCATGTTTATGTCTGGTTGCAATTTTTCATTTTCCTTATTAACGAACAAAGTCAGGATTTTTCAAAATGTTTTTCTTATCGGAATAGTACAAGTGTAGTTATGAAATACTCCCTCCGTAACGTGATTTTAGTTCAAATTTGAACTAAAACCTTGTCAAAAATATGTTAATTTTAACACTGCAAGGAAAGACAAAATTATAAATCCGACTGTGTCCATTGTGCACCTTGAAATCTTATTGGACTATTTTGGCACTCGAGATTGTGAGACCGGTGCCTAGATTATTTTGCAGGGGCACCGCTGAGGTTGGCCCACTTTTTAGGATTCTATCATCACTCGCATTGTGGAGGCAAGGTACTTAGGCATGGACGAAGCCTGAAACTGAGCTCAAGGGGGGCAAGCCATGTGTGTGATCTCAATGAGAAGCCTAAGCTAGTTAAATTAGCTTAAAACATGAGTTTCCATGGCTAAATTTCTAATAAAAATCACAAGCATAGGGGGGCGTAGCCCCTTCTCGTCCCCCCTTGTCTTCGTCCCTGTGCTTAGGACTGTGCTTAGAAAAATAAACCGGTTTTTCTTTAAGCACCGGTGGTTATTATACTAGGTAGATGACTAACTAATCATCTCTTTCATACAAATAAGCATCAATGCTTATTTTTGTAAGCACCTCCTCTATACACCTCCCATTGTACATCCTATTAGCATAAAATAAGATAATAATATTATTAAGCCTCATCTCGATGCGGGGGAAAATAAAATGTTGGGCCTAAAGTTTTTAAGATACACGGGTTTTCTCCCGGTTCCATTCCAAAGAAAGAAAACCATAGCGAGTTCCGTTGGGCCTAAAGTTGTGACAGATGATTGAAAGTTGTTCTGTAGCAAGTGACTCATCCAGGTTCCCGGGCTGCAAAGCCAAGAAGGCCTTATTTCGAACGTGTCCTTATACGAAACTGACAGCCGAGATAAGGCGAATGAAGCCAGGATACTCATCTTACTGGAGCTGATCAAGTGATCAGTAAGTAAGTCCCCGACGTGCATGTCCAGATCAAACGGCACCAAAGCTCCGTCAGGCGCCAGAGAAACAAGGTTCTGAACGAGTTAAAAGAAATCTGAACTATTTTCCGAAACAACGCAGTTTCTGAACTCTGAACCCGATTACAGTAACCAGGACTCCAGGAGAGAATTTGCGTGGGATAGAACCGGACTAGCTAGGTAGCCGAGCAATGTGCCGGCCAGTGTCTAGATAGCAGCTCTCGTACACACGCATTCCGAGTCCTCCCGGAATCGTGTGATCGGTCGTGACAGCTTTTGGTTTAGACGAGGTAGCAAAGTGATCACTACTATTACTACTAGTACGACCTAGTTTTGCAAGTGACCAGTCCTATACTACTACGTCTATTTGTGCAAGGTACGTAGGAGTACTATAATTTAGGCTAATGCAGAGAAGATGGAGTATGCGTGTTCTTGTCATTGACATTCTAAAAGGTTCATGGCACACTGCAGAGCCCACGCAGCCAAAAAATATCGCAGTCCGAACGGACCCGCGGGTCGGCCACGCCCCCAACTTCTTCGATCTATCTACTAAGGGCATCTTCACCGGGCTTCCGAGCATGTCTAAAACGGTCCGTATGGACAAGTGGAGCATGTGTGGCGTCTCAGCGGACCGGTCCATCTGAACAAACATGTCCGGCTCGATCTATCCATGCATCTAATCTGGGGTTCGGTTGCGTCGGTCCGGACGCGCGCGGACAGCACGGTGTGTCCTGCCCGTTGGCCACCCGGGTCCATATGTAAGTGAGACATTAGTACTTAACGATAGATTTTCATTAGATTAAACCCTGCCAGTTACAAAAAGACCATCCAAACTAATTAGGGGGAAGGAGTTGCTACTGCTGCTATTGCTGCTGCTCTTGTGGCTACGGCTACTGATAGAGGAGGACGGCGCGGCGGCTACTCGCCACCGTTGCCACGGTCACCGTTGTCGCGACCACCGTTGCCACAGCCACCAGCTCCATTGATGGCTGCCCAAGCGGCCCAGATGGCCCGCTGCTGGACGTGTTCGCGGAGACGGTCACGAGAATGGCCGCGAGCCGCCGCCCTGCCCTTCGCCTGCAGCCGGTCCTCCGCCGCCCGGTTCGCTAGGGCCTTGTCCATCTCGGCGGCCCGGTAGTACCTCGCCTCCTATTGGGCGAGCAACTCCGCCGAAGAAGGATCCAGAGCCGGAATCCGAGCACCATTGGGGGCGAAGCCCAGCGCTTGTGCTATCTGCACATGGACGGCGATCGGTGCCTCCAACTGGTTCACCTCCTCCCCGTCCTCGTTGTCGTCCACCACCTCCTCCGTGTCGTTGGCGTCGACGAGACCCCACGCGAGCGTTGCCTCAGCTGCTAGAGCCACATGCTCCGCCTCCGCCACCGAGTCGGCGACATGCTCTTCCGCGTCGCTGCGCGCTTTGGCGGCGTGACGAAGCTCACGGATGGCGGACTTGGCGGTCTCCTTGGCCACCTCCTCCAGCGTGGTCATGGCCGCCTCGTGGCGGATCTCGCGAAGAGCCGTTGATGCGGCCTCCATGGCCATCTGCTGCACCGCCTCGTTGGCGGCGATGTTGTGTATGTCGGTCACCGCCTATTGGGCGATCACCGTTGCTGCCGCCTCCACCACCCGCTGAAGCGCACACTCGGCGAGCTCGCCTTCCTTCTCGAAGGCCAGCACCTACGCCTCGCCCATGCGCCGGGCCAGCACTGTGGCCTCAAAGTGGACCTTGTCGACCACCATGTTCGGGTAGCGGGTGCAGCACATCTCTCAGATCTTGGACCATGTGGCGATCTTGCGACGAGGCATGGCTGCAAGAGCTTTTTCGGCTGCTGGTTTTCTCTTGCTTTGGGTCTTGTTGTCTCCGCCGCGCCTGCGGCCGTCTTTTATAGACCGCGGTGGAGGCGGGAAATGGTCTCGGATGCGCGGGAAGTTTTCTCGCCGCAGGAAGCGTGGCGCGCATGGGAAACGATGGCGGGAAACGCCGGACGCGTGGGAAGCCGCCGACGTTGTCAGCCGACGTCGCGTCGCCATTAACGTCCCATCGCGAGGTTGTCAAACAGTGACAGCGGGAGGGGGACGGAAAAATGGGTCGGGCCGCTAGGCGCGATCGGTAGGACAGGCCGGACCACGGCCCCAAATCGATCACGACCCAACCCAAAAGGACAGAAACAGACCGTTTGGGGTGACCTAATGGGTCGGCCCGGTGGAGATGCCCTAATTTGGGAAATGGTTTCCCCGGGGTGGACAGCGGCCATGTCCTCCCACGGGGGCCAAGGGCCCGCATGGCAGCAAACCAATGGTCTTTGTCCACTAGCCATCGATGGAGAGACATAAGCTGCTCCAAAGGATGGTCGCGCCGCTAACGCTTGCCGCCACACATTAGTATCATCGCTTTGGCCTCCGCGCCGGCATCCAATGCCGTGTCTTTTCAACAGGCCACCCGCGGTCATCTTCTTCCACACATATTATCCTCCCTCCCATCCTTCACTACTGGTAACAAGCCATGGCAGACAGCATTGTATTGAGATGAGGGCGTCTAGGATGACCACCGGGCCGTGGCCGTTGCCGTGGACGTCGAGGTAGGCGCGGAGGCTGTGGCCTGAGTAGCACGCCGCCACAGTATCTATCACCACCAGGGACTAGTTGTATCCACCGTGGAAGGCGTGGGGGACGCGGCCAAAGCAGCATGCCGGCACGATCGCCCTCACCCGCCGGCATGACCACCACCATCGTCTCCTGAGCTCGGTCCCAATCAGCCTCTCCGGCTTCGAGTTCACCGTGACCATCCACTCGAGCATGAAGCGGGACATGATGCTCCTTCCATGCAAATTTGTGTCGCTGGTCGACGACATAGAGCCCTAGCAGGTCGTGCTGCGAGTGCCTGGTGGCATGCTCACCATCAGTGTCTTTGACGACACCATGTGCAGTCCCCACTAACACTCCGAC
The DNA here is from genome assembly GCA_910589765.1 of Avena atlantica. Lineage (NCBI taxonomy): Eukaryota > Viridiplantae > Streptophyta > Magnoliopsida > Poales > Poaceae > Avena > Avena atlantica. The sequence continues at coordinate 539,820,120 of OU342739.1, read as the reverse complement.
TCCAATGAGTAGGCTTAGCAAGACTAGGTTGTGTACTCACCGTGTATCGCTTTGAAATCAAATTTGCAATGTGATCATCGGCCATTTGCAATGACAAATTTCCATTCAAGTTTAGAAATGTTTTACAAGCAAACCCAAGCTAGAACAACAATCTAACTATGCCCTGTCTACGACGCCGGCGGCGGCAGAGACGGTCGACAAGACCCCATTCTTTTTCGAGAGAGCGGTTGATCGCAACCTGGGTCTGCAATGTTGGAGAGATGCCCAAGAGGCAATAATAAAAATGGTTATTATTATATATTTGTATTTATAATGAATGTTTGCATAACATGCTATAATTGTATTAACCGGAAACATTAATACTTGTGTGTTTTGTAAACATAAAAGAGTCCCTAGTAAGCCTCTTGTTAAACTAGCTTGTTGATTAATAAATGATAATGGTTTCCTGATCATGGACATTAAATTTTATTAATAACAAGATCATATCATTAGGAGAATGATGTGATTCGTTCCCTCCCTCCATTAGGCAACCATGTTGGGATTTGAATTTTTCAAACTGGCGTTTGAATTTTGAACTAGAGTTTTATTTCTCTCTTCCCATTGCCCAGGCAAGTGACCTAGTACATGATGCAACCATTCCACATTGTCATGACACATCCATGTACCCTTCCCACTCCGGATCGGTGGACCTTCTACATCCTTCTAGAACATTCCAGTGAAATCATCGAAACCATTCCTGAACTCCGGAATTGGACTTTCCTTATATGAACCTTATTCTCCGGACCATTCCGGATCTCCTCGTGATTTCATGGATCCAATCTGAGACTCCGAACAACATTCGGTCTTCTTACTCACATTTCTGTATCTACTAAACAACATTGAATCCTTAAGTGTGTCTCCCTACGGTTGGTGAATTATGCGGATATGACCGAGACTCTTCTCTGATCAATAACCAATAGAGGAATCTGGAAATTCATATGGCTCCCACGTATTTCTATGATTACTTCGTGATCGAATGAACCATTTACATATGATACCAATTTCCCTTTTTCTTGTGATACTTTACTTATCCGAGGTTTGATCATCGGTATCTCTGCATACCTAGTTCAACCTCATTACCGATAAGTACTCTTTACTTGTTCCTGTGATATATGATCCCTTGTGAACCATTTGCATGCTTGCAAGCCAACTGTATGACATTCCATCGAGAGGGCCCAGAGTATATCTATCTATTACATGGATGGACAAATCCCACTCTTGATCCATGTGCCTCAACACATACTTTCCGGATATTCAATGCCACCTTTATAAGCCAACTATAGGAATATGTCAATCATACCATTCTCCTAATTATATGATCTCATTATTAATAACATCTAATGTTCATGATTAGAAAACCATAATCATATATTAATCAACATGCTAGTATAACAAAGAGGCTTTACTAGGGACTCTTAGAAGTTTACAAATCACACAAGTATTAATGGTTCCGATTAATATAATTATAGCATAAATGTAAACATTTATCATAAACACAAAGATATAATAATAACTACTTTTATTATTGCCTCTTGGGCATATCTCCAACAAAACCCTAGTTTGAAAAGTCAAATCCTACTTTGAAAAGTCAAATCCTAGTTTGAAAAGTCAAATCCTAGTTTGAGAAAAAAAGGGAAAACTTGAAAGGCAAGTTTCCACCTCTCCTCTTCCTAGCCGAGTTGGGGAGGGACTCTGCCCTTGCTAGCCGAGTTGGGGGGCAACTCGGTTAGGGCAGGGAGGCCCTTGGCCGTCGCCCCCCCACCTATATAAGGAGGGGTAGGGGTGCCCCCTCTTGCTCCCCTTGTCCCTTGGTGCCTAACCCTAGCCTCCGCCTCTCTTCTCCCTCGTCCACCATCCTACTTCGGCTTAGGCGAAGCCCCGCATAAATCTCTCCTCCACCACCACCACCACCATGTCGTCGTGCTGTTGGGATTTCAAGGAGATCTACAACCTCCGCTTCCCTGCTGGAATAAGGGAGAGGAAGCTCTTCATTGACTACCATACGTGTGACCGACTGCAGAAGCGCTGCCAGAACGTAGCGCCGGAAGAATCGTCTACGCTATCTTGAGATTGGCAAGTGATCGACTACATCAACCACGAGATCCGAATCATGTTAAATGCTTTAGATCTATGAGGGTTAGTTCTCCACAATCTCGTTGCACCGATCTCGTAGATTAGATCTTGGCTTTGCCATAGATTAGATCTTGGTTTTGTGTGTTCATGCGGTAGAATTTTTTTGTTTTTCATGCTATGAACCCTACATGCAACTCCTCTTCATCTTGGGCGAGACGGGCAAGTAGGTGAGCCTCGTTGGGTTTGGCCTGCACTGCTGCGAGGTCCCCATCGTGCATGTCTATGAGCACTTGACACCGTAGGTGCTCCGGCAGAGAGATGCAGCCGCATATCTCCCACGTGAAAGGCTCGCCGATGGTTCTGTTGTAGTCGAAGTGAGTGCGCCGTGGCTGCTAATTGCTATACAAACTGAATATCTGTGGCCGCCCCGAAATCGGAGGCGGCAACACGTTCGGTATCTCAGGAGGGTCCGGCGTCCACGACGGCTCTTCTCTACTGCGGTTTCGAACGCCAATGCTGTTACGCCTGAAGGGAATATGCCCTAGAGACAAAATAATAATAATGATTATTGGAATATTTCATAAAGTTTATGATTAAGTTTTATACTATCCTATAACTATATTGAAAGAAAACGTCAATGCATTTGTGATATATAAACAACCAGTAAACTCTAGTCACTAGTTTATCGGTCAATGGATGATCAAAATTTTCCTGATCATGTTGGTGCCTCTACCCTAATTGACAATGGAGTAATTTTATTAGAGAATGAGATGGTGAACATACCCTATCTATAGCATCGTATCACGATCATGTCACGGAGTTCAGGTTACCGATGACTAGGAAACGAACTAACTCTTTCCTTAGACCATGAGACCATATCTAATCATTGTGTCCCTAGGATACTTTGATGGCACTTAACGTCACTCAGTAGAATGGTGATCATAAGGGTATCATTGGTTAACCATAGGAACAGGTTGAGGCGTATGTGTCAAAAGCGGGATTTGTCCATCCGCATGAAGGAATATTGTAACATCCCAAAAAATATGAAACTTGGATCATCAAACTCTAATCATCAAAATTTAGGATTAACAAAAACTTCTCTAAATAAAAATATGAAAGCATGCATGTGTGTATGCATCCCAATTTGGATTCTTTTAAATTACCTTGCTTGTGTGTTTCTTTGCTTGCAAAAGGATTCTTAGGTGAAATAAACATCGTCTAAACAATCCCCACACTTTTCCCAAAGACAAATAAATCAAAACAAATCCTAAACCCTAAACCCTAAACCCCATGCCTACTTTGGCCAATTTAACTCCCATGCCTACATTGGTTGTCTCTAACTTTAAAAACTTAACAGAAACTTGTTTGGATCTTTACACCCCTTGATAGTACTCATAACAAAGTACCAAGACCCACCTTGTGATCATCCAAAAACATTTGAATGCATGGTTTAAAGAAAGTTAAAACTGAATTTATATCACATGGGAAGATCCCACTTTTTCAAAAACCACTCAAACAAGCTCAACTTTCAAAACCCAAGCATCCATAGACTCCCCAGGACATGCCTAGCACACCCACCAAAAATCTTTTCAAAATTCAAAACTTGAATTCATGCGGCCATTTCATCAAACACCTTGCAGATTGAAATCAAACAAAATTAAAACACTATAGTGTGCAGTGTTTTGGGCCTAACTTGTTCCCTCTCTGGATACCACTAGCCTTAGTAGATCATCTAACGACCCTAACTAATCCCTAGCATCACTATAATCATGACAATGTCATCAATGGTGAACAGCCGAGAGCACCCATGTCACCCCAGTGTGGACAGCGGGCTAGAGGAAGAACTAGCCATGCCAACCTTGTCTGGGAGGTAGCCCATGCCTCACCGCCCCCTCTCGACCAGCCCTGCCTCGCGGACAACAGCCAGAACCGCCAGGAACGCCGCGCCCGTGCCATTGTCAACCATGCTGACCCGCGCCGCAGAGCATGCGCCGTTCCCATTCAACCAGACCACCTCGAGCCCTCGCCGCCCGCCAACATGCTCCCTACCGTCCCAGGAGACTGCCAGACATGCCCATTTCACCGCCCGTACCCCGTAGCCATCGCTCGCCGTCGAAGACGCCGCCTCTGTCGCGCAGAACGTCGAGCGTTCCAGACCGTTTGCCACCGACCCTACATGCGCATTAAAGCCATAGAGCATCGCCAGGAGAACACCGATCGATCGCCACCCCCGTCCATGCCTCTAGCAGACCGTAGCCATGTCGCCACCGTCGCCTGCCCATCCCGTTCGGTCTCGTCGTCGAGACTATAAATAGAGGCCTCCCCCCTCAAACTCTTCACACCATCTCACTCCCCTCTCCTCACTGATCGTTCCACCCTGTTCCCGGAGCAAGGCGAGCAGCGCATCGCCGGAATTGCGCCGGAGCAGGCCGCCTCTAGAGAAGAAGGGCGCCGTCGATTGTGTCCACTCTAGGAGAAGCTGCCGGTACCAGGAGGTTCGCCGTCGTCGACTTCGTCGTTCGCCCGCCTCGCCGACCCTCGCCTGAGCTCCGGTGAGCCTCCCACGATCCCCACCTGCCGCGTTAGGGTTCCGTCTCGCCGGCGCTGCCCGACGTGGACGATGAACCAGAGCTGTTGGATTAGAACTAGATCCAACGCATTACGTTTCCCCGTACCGCTTCGCACCCCCCGTCTCACTGACGCATGGGGAAAGCAACTTAACCAGCCCGCGTAAGCGCTGTGCGTAGCAGGCCGGCCCATTTTCTCTTCCCGCGCAGCCCACTCGTTTGAATTTGGATTTTTACATTTTCATTCAAACACAATTCTGTACCTAGTTTTAAAAATCAACCCAGCTCGATTCAGTGAACCAAATTAAATGAAACCAATTTTGTTAGAAAGGTATGGAAATGTTGAATCCAAGCCCGTTGGATTCAAATCAGTTGGATATGTAGATCACCCTTGGTAAAAAAAAACAAGGCAGATGCTTTTCTGCGTTCAAACATTTTTCAAATTTAAACCATAATAGCTTTTGAATTGATTCCAACTCTCAAAAATCACATTTGATCATAACTTTCAGAATATATAAAAATATACGGGTTTACTTACAGAAATAATATTCAAGTAATAAAAGAATGCCACATAGGCATTTCTAATCACTTTTTATTTAAAGTAAAAGGTTAAACCTTATTAAATTGTGACACCACTTTAAATCACATTCCCATGGACTGAAATATGTGGTGATGACATGTGTCAACATGATCCCATGTTTGGTTTGGAGAATATTAAATCTTAAGTAGTTTTTCAATGAGTAGAAATTACTTTTCTAAAAATAAAATCATTAAGGCAAGTGCTTGTAAGGTTAGTGATGATGCTAGATCATCTATAGAACCCTTTTGTGTGATGATTGAAAGTAGTTAAGTATTGTTTGGTGATTGTGTACCTCGTATTTATTTATAGACGCTAGTACCGACCAAGGATACGAGGAGGAAGGAGGATACTACGAAGAAGCCGAGGAGAACTTCAACCACTGCTCTGCACAAGGCAAGCCAATACATGCAAGCCCATACTTGCAAGCTTATACTGATACTTATGCAAGCCCATACTTGCAAGCCTAATACTACTAGTTGAATGTGCAAGCTGATACTTGCTTGTTACCTTTAGGGGTTCGTAGCATGGAAAACAAAAATTTTCTATCGCATACAAACAAACAAACAAGCCAAGATCTATCTACTAGATTTTAGCAACGAGTCAATAGAGGAACTCACCCTCGAAGATTCCAAAGCGGTTAGCGAGAGCAGATTCTCGTGGGTGATGTAGTCGTACACTTGCCGATCTCAAGATCGCGTAGACGATCCTTCCGGCGCTACGTTCCGGCAGCGCTTCCGCAGTCGGTCACACGTTCGGTACTCGACGAAGACCTTCCTCTCCCTTGTTCCAGCAGGCAGCGGAGGTTGTAGCACTCTCCTCGCGATTCCGGCAGCACGACGGCGTGGTACCGGAAGTAGAGGGGAGATCTCGCAGGGCTTCGCCTTAAGCCGGAACGAGTATGGTGGACTATGAGAGAGCCTTGGTGATCTAGGGTTTAGACACACCAATTAGAAGGGGCTAAACTAGCGGCTAGGGCAATTAGAAGCTCTAACTCGGCGGCTTGGGAGAAATCCCTAGGCTGTGGCTAGGGTTTATGTTTAGAGGGAGGCAACTTGTGTGTCTAGGAGGGGAGCCCTGCCCCTCCTCTTATAGGTGGAGGGAGGCGCGCCTGGGGAGGGGAGTCCCTCCCCAACTCAGACCCAAGGTGGGCCGGCGGTGGGAGGAGGAACTCCTCCCCCAAGTCGGTTTCAAACCTCCTTCTCCTCTTTCCCAAAACTAGCCATTTGACTTTCAAACTAGCCGTTTGACTTTTCAAACTAGGATTTGAATAAACCCTCTATTTTGGTACAGCGATGACACCTAGTACATGATGCAATCATATCAACTTGATATAACACATTCATGTACCCTTTCCCCTCCGGAGTGCCGGACATTCCGGAACCTTCTAGAACATTCCCGATGAAAACACCGGAACCATTCTCCAACTCCGAAACATGACTTTCCTTATATGAATCTTATTCTCCGGACCATTCCGGATCTCCTCGTGATATCCCGGATCCCATCTGAGACTCCGAACAACATTCGGTCTCTTACTCATCATTCCATAACTACTCAACAACATCGAATCCTTAAGTGTGTCTCCCTACGGTTCGCGAATTATGCGGACATGATCGAGACACTTCTCCGATCAATAACCAATAGAGGATTCTGGAAATTCATATGGCTCCCACATATTTCTACGATTACTTTGCGATCGAATGAACCACTTACATACGATACCAATTTCCCTTTGTCTTACGATAGTTTACTTATCCGAGGTTTTGATCGTCGGTATCTCTGCCTACCTAGTTCAACCTCGTTAGCGATAAGTACTCTTTTCTCGTTCCCGTGGTATGTGATCCCTTGTGAGCCAGTCACATGGTTGCAAGCTAATTGGATGACATTCCACCGAGAGGGCCCAGAGTATATCTATCCGTCATATGGATGGACAAATCCCACTCTTGATCCATCTGCCTCAACACATACTTTCCGGACACTCAATGCCACCTTTATAGCCCCCCAGTTACGGTGTGGTGTTTGATGTCATCAAAGCATCCTTCCGGTGATGGTGATTAGCATGATCTCATGGTCGAAGGAATTAGGTTACTATGTATCAGAAAGCTTATAGCAAATGAACTATATTAAATGACTTGATCTTTATGCTACGCTTAACTATAGGAGTATGTACATCACATCATTCTCCTAATGATATGACCCTGTTGTTAATAACATCTCTATGTTCATGATCAGGAAACCATGATCATATATTAACCAACAAGCTAGTTTAACAAGAGGCTTTACTAGGGACTCTTTTATGTTTACAAATCACACAAGTATTAATATTTCCGGTTAATACAATTATAGCATGGTATGTAAACATTTATCATAAGTATGAAGATATGATAATAACCACTTTATTATTGACTCTTGGGCATATCTCCAACAATACCATGCCAACCATATGCCTTAATCATATGTGATTATACCCACTTGATAACCCCATCCTAATTTTTACTTGCAAGCTTTATACTTTATTCCTTTATCAAAGCTACTTCCTTAGAGTTTACTTGAGTGACTTGTAGATTATAGAAATATAACTGAAGGTTGCATAAAGAGCATAAAATTTGGCCTAAGCTAGATAATCTTGATGTCAACCTAAGGCATGAGATTGAACTTAGTTAAAATTCCACTAGTTTATCACCCCTCATTAGTACTCACCCCCACTTGTAGATGCTAGTGCTAAGCATAAAATTTGATCAACTTTAGATGGGAATACTTGGTGAAAAATAGTTATGAAAACCTTGGAATGATGGATCATTCTACCGAGATGTTTTGACATGTGTTTCCGAACACCAGATGATTTTGGTGATGAAAATGTTGAGGCATGAGCCTTAGCCCCCTTTATAAAACTGATGGTTGTCTGGATGCGATACCATTACAATTTTACCGTACAACCACAATACCCGAAGATTGGGTAGGGCTTGACTGGAAACTTATATACCTTAGTATTGGTTCCCTCACGACCAAGGTCTGAGCTGAGGCTACCTTGTGAAGATTGTCCACCTGCGCAGTACCCAATATGACAGTTGATCATGGTTGGGAGGCCAAACTCACACGAGAGGTGCCTATACTAGGGCGTGTAATTGAAATGTTAGGATTGATTATCCGATACCATGTCCCTGGCTATTCCCCGTGGCCAGAATATGATGAGGAGTACCAGGATGATGGACCCCAGGAAGGTTACGACAACTAGGATCATCTCCCATCGTCAGCATTGCCTGTGACCCTGAAGATGGAGCTTCGCCTACGCTATCGTTATTATTACGTATTTCCGCTGCTTGAGTTGTATTAAGAACTGGATCATGAGATCCTTATTTGTGTAAGACCTTATGTATGGTTCGTAATGGATGATGTACTGTGGTATCCAAATCTGTTATGTCTCGCAAAAATGGTAATCCTGGGATTGCGATGTATGGCATAACAGGCATCTGGGATTAAAAATCCGGGTGTTTACAAGTTGGTATCAGAGCCATCCTGACCATAGGAGACCCTAGTTAGACTGGACGTTTGAATCAAAAACTTCGTTTCCAAAACCAAAGGAAGCAAATATTTACAAAAACTTATTCCCATTCTTATCACCTTTATTCTTTCATGGAAATTCATGTTCCTCAAAAACTCTTGCAAAATACATAAAATTTGACACACTTGATCACTCTACTAACCCATCCTATATTCTTAATAGATGGACGTGAAGTACAGCAAGTTTTATCAGTTGGGTAATGGAGGAGAACTTATCTTTGAGGGGGATTTGGACCAGCTTTCGGAACTTCTAGAGCGTCCGCAGCCCGAGTTCTTCGGAGCTCAGCTCAATGATCAAGGAGGAGAAGATCTGCAGTGGCTAATTGTTGCAAGTCTCCGAGGAAAGATTGAACCTCCCACTGCTGAGGGAATTCAGTTTACCTTAAGAGGGAACAACTGGCTCGATGGACTTGCCAGGGCCATGCAGGAAGCTCTTGCCCGTCTTTGTGGGCAGAGTATCAACCAGATCAAGGGAACCCGCTTTGAGTTTTGCCCAAGGCGTGATGCTAATGGACAACCACTGGAATCCCCATACCACCCCGAGCTAAAGACTCAATTGGACCACCTTAGCTTCATGATGTACGATCGTCAGTAGGAATTGGACAATTTCCGTGACTACTCCAATCACAAGTCCGCCATCATCAAGACGAAGGATCAGACCATCGCCATGCTAGCAAAGGATTGCAAGTCTCGCCACCGTCAGCTCGACAAGAAGGAGCGCATCATTGCCCGTCTTCGCCATCGTATCTCGTATTTGGAGGAGACCATCCACGAGAGAGACATGCAGTTGGAGGAAAGGGAGAATGCCGGAGAGGATCTTCTTGGAGACCCTTACTCCTATCTCAGTTATGATGATGATTTTCTGGAGGATCAGGTTATGGACTTATTCACCGATGAGGATGATTTTGCCTTCATCAATGACGACGATGATGATGAGGATGATGACTACACCAACTCTGAGGAGTAGTAGCACTTGAGAACTAGCGTAGTGAGTAGTATTCGGTCCCACTGTATCGTAGTTTCCAGAATGGTTCCTAAAACCATCTGTTTACCTTTGTTGTGGTGTGTGTTGTATCGTGTGAATGAATGAATGAAAAGCAAGTTGCTAGAAAATCTGAGTCAAACTTTAAAAACTTTTCAAAGTCCCAGAACCTTAGAAATTTCCCTCTTTTCTCATGATCTATCTCAATCTTCAGATGCCACGCGGAGGAAGTGGTTCATCCCGGACCCGATGTTGCAGATCCTGCAAATGTTGGTTTTTGATCGCGAAGCCGAAAGAGCCGAACGTCAAGCAAACCTAGCCACCCTTCAGCAGATAGCCCATCTGGCCCACAACAACCAAGGCCAAAGAAATCAGGACAACCATGGATCTAAGCTCAAGAATTTCCAGAATACCAACCCGCTTGTTTTCACTAAGTCAGAAGAGCCCCTAGATGCCGACGATTGGCTGCAAACCATGGAAAATAACCTGGAAGTCGCCGGAGTGGGAGCTAACGAGAAAGTTCTGTTCGCCACCCACTATCTAGCCGGAGATGCCAGGGCGTGGTGGAACAATGTTCGTGCAATGACCGGAGGACAGATGATGACCTGGGAAGAATTCAAGGTCAAGTTCAGCAGAACCCATGTGCCACCGGGTTATATCAAGAGAATGGGAGATGAGTTCAGAGAACTGAAGCAAGGAAGGATGACCGTAGTGGAATACCGTGATAAATTCTTGTCATTAGTTAGGTATGCCCCGGATGAGATCGACACTGAAGCCAAGAAGAAATAAAGATTCCTGAATGGTATGCACGATGAGATGCAGACTGTGTTAGTAAATATCCCCTTTGCTGATATTGAAGCCCTTGTCAACTCTGCTATCCAAATGGAAGGAAAGATCAACCAAGCCAATGAGAACCGCAAGCGTCGCATGATGCATCAGCCAGGAACCAATCAGACCCCAAAGTATCGCCCTAACCCATCTCCCAGATTTGCCGCGAGAACCAACAGACCCCCGATGAACCGTCCGACCTATCCCAACCGTGGAAACCCTAGGCCCGGAGGAAATCACCACAACCCCGGCAACTCTAACAATTTCAACCGTGCCCCACCCAAGTTTAACAACAACAACAATGCTACCGCCAACACCAACACTGCCCCGAGGACTGGAAGCAATGTTGTGCCTGTTGCAGCAAAGGACAAGTCACAAGTGACTTGTTATGACTGTGGAAATAAGGGTCACTACTCCAACGAGTGCCCCAACAAGAAGAATGCCGCAGCCCCCAATGCAAATGCCCCAGCTCAGCAGCAGCGTCGTGTTCAGCCCGGAAGAAGATTTGCCCCAGGGAATTCGCTCGATCGCAACGGTCGTCTTTTTCTCATGCATGCTGAAGAAGCTCAGGAAGCGCCAGACGTCGTGCTAGGTAGGTTTTCTGTTAATTCAGTACTTGCTAGAGTGTTGTTTGATTCTGGTGCATCGCACTCATTTGTCACCGAAGAATTTGCATGCACTAGTAAAATTCAACCAACCAAACTGAAGCATGTTATGATCGTTCAAATCCTCGGATCAACCACCAAGGCTAGGCAAATTTGCAAAGCCGTCCCCATACGAATACATGGCATAGATTTTTATGCTAATCTGATAGTACTCAGAACTAAAGGTTTGGAAATAGTACTAGGAATGGATTGGATGTCCAAACATAAAGGATTGATTGACTGTGCCAAGAAATCCATAACCATGACCAGTACAGCCGGAATATCAGTCGAGCATATATCTGAAACCTTACCTCACCAATTCAAGTACAACAAGAGTATAGCCCAACCTACCATTGACCAAGTCTAGATAGTCTGTGAATACCACGATGTGTTTCCAGATGTTTTGCCCGGTATGCCCCCAGATCGGGATATCGAGTTTATCATTGAACTAATCCTCGGAACAGGACCCATAGCCTAGAGACCATATAGTATGAACCCGTCTGAACTAGAAGAACTAAAGATGCAACTAGATGCCATGTTGGAAATTGGATTGATTCAACCAAGTGTGTCACCATGGATATCACCTGTTTTGTTCGTGGACAAGAAAGATGGAGGTAACCGTTTGTGTACGGATTATCGGAAGTTGAATGATGTCACCATCAAGAACAAATACCCGTTGCCCAAGATAGAAGATCTGTTTGATCAGTTGACCGGTGCCAAAGTGTTTTCTAAGATTGATCTTAGGACTGGCTATCATCAACTCAAGATTCGCGTAGAGGATATTCCAAAGACTGCCTTTACCACCCGTTATGGATTATACGAGTATACCGTCACGTCTTTTGGATTAATCAATGCCCCCGCTTATTTCATGAATAAGATTTTTATGGACTTCCTGGATAAGTTTGTCGTTGTTTTCATCGATGACATTCTGATTTATTCCAAATCAGAAGAAGAACATGAGCTACACCTAAGGACCATCCTTGGAACCCTTAGAGAGCATCAGTTGTATGCCAAGTTTAGCAAATCTGAATTCCGGTTACAGGAGGTAGGATTCCTCGGTCACATTGTATCAGCCGGAGGAATTGCCGTGGACCCTGCAAAGGTGAAAGATGTCGAAGATTGGCAAGCCCCAACCACTCAAACCCAAGTTCGTGCATTTCTCAGATTGGCGGGATACTACCGCAAGTTCGTAGAAGGATTCTCGAGTATTGCCAGACCCATGACCCAATTGCTGAAGAAGGACAAGAAGTTTGAATGGACCAACAAATGTGAAGCGAGTTTTCAAGAACTCAAAAGGAGATTGATCTCAGCCCCAATCTTAATCATGCCAGATATCATGAAGCCCTTTGACGTGTATTGTGATGCACCCAAGATTGGTCTCGGATGTGTGCTAATGCAAGAAGGCAAGGTTATATCTTATCTATCCCAACAATTGAAACAACATGAGCAAAATTACCCAACCCATGACCTCGAACTCGCAGCCGTAGTTCTAGCCCTGAAGACATGGAGGCATTACCTGATGGGAAACCGTTGTGAGATTTACTCGGATCAGAAGAGCCTGAAGTATATATTCACTCAGAAGGAGCTGAATATGAGGCAGAGAAGATGGATTGAGCTAATCAAGGATTACGACCTGGACATTCACTATCACCCTGGTAAAGCCAATGTGGTAGACGATGCCCTTAGCAGATTGTCGTGCCGCTTGAACTCCATGATTTTGAAGGAGCAACCAAGTTTGCACAAAGAGATGGAAGATTTTCGAATGGAATTAGTGAGTGAAGGATTTTTGGCTAGCATAGAACTTCAACCCACTTTGATCAGCCAGATCAAAGAGGCGCAGAAAGGAAATGCTAGTATCGGCGGAATCAAGCGTCGTATCGGTACAGGCAAAGTACCCGGGTTCACCAAAGAGGAAGAAGGAGTTCTGTGGTACAAAGGACGCCTTTGTGTACCAGTAGATTCTGAGTTGAAAGAAGTTATTCTGAAGGAAGCTCATGATACTCTTTATTCTATCCACCCCGGAGGAACTAAGATGTATAAAGATTTGAAAGAGGAATTTTGGTGGCATAAGATGAAGAGAGAAATCGGAAGCTATATCGCCAAATGTGATATATGTCAACGAGTCAAGGCAGGACATCAAAGACCCTCTGGATTGTTGCAACCATTGCAGATTCCCGAATGGAAATGGGATTCCGTTGGAATGGACTTCATCACCGGATTTCCTACTTCTAGTAGGGGAAATGACTCTATCTTGGACATAGTGGACAGATTGTCCAAAATCGCCCATTTCTTACCCGTCAAGACCACATATCAGAGTTCGAAGCTAGCGGAGTTATACATCGCTAGAATCGTTAGTTTGCATGGAGTCCCCAAGAACATCGTATCTGATCGAGGAACTTAATTTACCTCGAGATTCTGGAAGAAAGTCCAAGAAGGTTTAGGAACCCGCCTAGAATTCAGCACCGCATATCACCCTCAGACCGATGGACAAACGGAGCGAGTAAATCAAATACTCGAAGACATGTTGAGAGCATGTGTGTTAGAGTATGGATCTAAGTGGGAAGACTGTCTGCCGTTTGCAGAATTTTCATACAACAACAGTTATCAAGCTAGTTTGCACATGGCCCCCTTTGAATTCATGTATGGAAGGAAGTGCCACCACCCCTTTGAACTGGTCGGAAGTAGGAGAGAGTCAGATTTTCGGACCTGACATCCTACGAGAAGCAGAAGAGAAGGTTCACAAGATGCGTGAACACCTCAAGATAGCCCAGTCCAGACAGAAGAGTTACACCGACAAGAGACATCGAGACCTCGCCTTCAACATAGGAGATTTTGTATATCTGAAAGTGTCGCCATTAAAAGGAATGCACCGTTTCCAACTCAAAGGAAAGTTAGCCCCCAGATATATCGGACCCTTCAAGATTCTGAACCGTCGAGGAGAAGTGTCGTATCAATTGGAACTACCCGAAGAGATGTCAGCCGTGCACAATGTGTTGCATATCTCATTACTTCGCAAGTGCCTCGAAGTTCCAGAGAAGACCGAAGTGTTCAAGAATATCGATCACCGGACCATAGGGATCAACGATGACCTGACCTATCCTGAAGTACCCATCCGTATTTTGGAAGAAGCTTTCAGAACTACCAGAACCCGAAGCATCAAGTTTCTCAAGATTCAGTGGAGCAACCACACGGAAGAGGAAGCTACCTGGGAGCGCGAAGATCACATCAGGACGGAGTTTCCCGATCTCTTCAAATCCTAGGTAATATTTTCGTCCTTTTTCAAATCTCGGGACGAGATTTTGTTTAAGGGGGGAAGGTTTGTAACATCCCAAAAATATGAAACTTGGATCATCAAACTCTAATCATCAAAATTTAGGATTAACAAAAACTTCTCTAAATAAAAATATGAAAGCATGCATGTGTGTATGCATCCCAATTTTGATTCTTTTAAATTACCTTGCTTGTGTGTTTCTTTGCTTGCAAAAGGATTCTTAGGAACATCATCTAAACAATCTCCACACTTTTCCCAAAGACAAATAAATCAAAACAAACAAAATAAGGGAATGGTCACTTTGGCCAATTTAACTCCCATGCCTACTTTGGTTGTCTCTAACTTTCAAAACTTAACAGAAACTTGTTTGGATCTTTACACCCCTTGATAGTACTCATAACAAAGTACCAAGGCCCACCTTGTGATCATCCAAAAACATTTGAATGCATGGTTTAAATGACAGTTCAAAACTGAATCTATATCACACGGGAATATTCCACTTTTTCAAAAACCACTCAAACAAGCTCAACTTTCAAAACCCAAGCAACCACAGACTCCCCAGCACATGCCTAGCACACCCACCAAAAATCTTTTCAAAATTTAAAACTTGAATTCATGCGGCCATTTCATCAAACACCTTGCAGATTGAAATCAACCAAAATCAAAACACTATAGTGTGCAGTGTTTTGGGCCTAACTTGTTCCCTCTCTGTACACCACTAGCCTTAGTAGATCATCTAACGACCCTAACTAATCCCTAGCACCACTGTAAGCTTGACAATGTCATCAATAGTGAATAGCCGAGAGCACCCATGTCACCTAGTGTGGACAGCAGGCTAGAGGAAGAACTAGCCGTGCCAACCTTGTCTGGGAGGTAGCCCATGCCTCACCGCCCCCTATCGACCAGCCCTGCCTCGCGGACAGCTGCCAGAACCGCCAGGAACGCCGCGCCCGTGCCGTTGTCGACCATGTCGACCTGCGCCGCAGAGCACGCGCCGTTCCCATTCAACCAGACCACCTCGAGCCCTTGTCGCCCGTCAACATTGAAAAGGATACAGATGCCGCCTAGAGGGGGGGGTGAATAGGCGGTTTAAAACTTTTACGAGATGGGCTTAACAAAGGCGGAATAAAACTAGCGTTTACTTTGTCAAGCACAAAACCTATATAAACTACGGTTCACCTATGTGCACCAACAACTTATGCTAAGAAAAACAAGCAACTATGAGATAGCTAGATATAATAATTCAAGCACGAAGGCTATCACAAAGTAAAGTGCATAAGTAAATAGCTCGGTATAGAGATAACCGAGGCACGCGGAGACGATGATTTATTACCGAGTTCCTCCCATAAAGAGAGTACGTCTCGTTGGAGAGGGGGTGGTATCAAACCACCTACGCCACAGAAGGCCTCCCTTATTCTCCGGTGAATCTCACCCCAACGGGATCGATCCACACTTCCACTATCGGTGCACTTGTCGGTGGCAACCGGAACCTCTCACAAGGTTGGGGCACTTCTCCACAACTAAATCGGAGGCTCCCAACAAACGCCACCAAGGCCACAACCTGCAACACCAACAAACCGTCTAGGGTTCCAAGAACCCAAGAGTAAAAAGCTTCTCAACTTTCACTCACCAAATCCTCCGAGGAGAACTCAAACCGATGCACCAAATGCAATGGCAAGAACACAAGAAGTGCTCAAGTCCTTCTCTCCCAAATTCCAAAAATCTACAAAAGCTAGTGGGAGAATAAGAGAGGAAGAACACACGAGGAAATCCACAAAAGAAACCCCAAGATCTAGATCCCAATATGTTCCCCTCACATAGAGGAGAGATGGATTGGTGGAGTTGTAGATCTAGATCTCCCCTTTCAAATCCCCCAAAAAGATTCAAGAAATATGGGAGGGATTGAGAGTATTTGCAAGCTCTTGAAGGTCAAAACAATGGAGGAGAGAGAGAATGCAGGTCACCAGCCTAAGGAGGAAGAAGGGGTCTATTTATACCACTCCCCAACGAAATATGACCGTTTGGGACCTTCCAGGCCGGATAATCCGCCCCTCCCCCGGATATTCCGGGTTCCCCGGGCCAAAAAAATGGCTAAGGACTTCGCGGCGCGACTCTCAGTATAGGGGCGGATTTTTGGGGCGGATAATCCGCCCCCGAAGGACCAGAAAATCCGCCCCCATTACTGGGAGCAACGCCTCAAAGTCCTTAGCCGTTTTCCAAAAATTGGGCCGGATAATCCGCCCCCCATGGCCGGATAATCCGCCCCCCTGAAAACTGGCAGGAACAGCAAAACTGAAACCATCATAACTTTTTCATTCGGACTCCGATTTTGATGATCTTGGGCTCGTTTTGAAGATAGTAACGAGCTCTAAAAGATCATGCAGGGAACCATCATAGTCCAGCAAGGGAGGATAGAACCAAATGATGAAAGGTTTAACCTATCTATAAAAGACAAACCGGTAAAACCTCCAATATCGAAAACACAATAGAGAATGCATATGAAATCCGTTTTCGATGAACTTAAGCTTGTCATAGAGATTGACACAATATCTAAAACCTCTCATGGATAAGAACCAAGAAATATGATGCCAATTATGCAAAGGTTTGAGCTCTCACCGAGGGATATGATCAAGTTACTCACTTGAGAGCCCCTCTTGATAGTACGGTTATCTATCCTATAAACCGGTCTCTCCAACTAACACCACGAGACCAGTTAGAAAGAAACCCTATCAAAAACAAACCTTTGCCTTGTATATTTCACACCTCAGGATGGAGCACCTTTCTTGATTGCACTAGCTTGGTGAAGATGCTCCCCCACACTCCACTATGGAAGAGCCTCTCTTTTAGGCATATCTTCACATATCCATGATCACCAAAAGGATGGAACGAAACACTTGAGATCATCTTAAGAAACCTTGATCAACACTTGATCTTCTTCACTTTATTCTTATTCCAACCTTGCAGCCACCATATGGTTCAAGCATTGTCTATGGACAAATCCTACAAGTAAAACTCAATGCAAACATAAGTCCATAAAACATTGTCATTAATTACCAAAACCACACATGGGGGCACACATGTTCTTTCAATCTCCCCCATTTTGGTAATTGATGACAATCCTTTGAGAGGGTTTATATAATCAACTTAACGAAAAAAATGGTTGCGCCAACATCAAATACTACACAAGTATGTGATGTTGGTACGCCCATAATATATAGAGCAAGCTCCCCCACAATATATGCGTGTGTGATGAACCATTACCGTTGGTGGAGTTTCCTCTATATATTCAACATGCAAAGCAACAACAAAGATGCAAAAGCATGAGAGGCAAATGCTTAAGAACAAACTTCCCTTAAACCCTCCAAAACATCTCCCCCATTGGCATCGATTGCCAAAATGGGTGAATAGTTCTAGACGACCAATATAGTAATAATTCCTCCAAAGGTGTGTCTTCGCACAAATACAATGATGAATACTTTGGAGGGAGTAGAACTATATCGAGGACCCGAAGATTGCCAAAGGAATAAAATAAAAGACGCAAGCAATCACAAGATCCGACAAACCAATTTGAAAACAACAAATGAGTCCAAATGGAAACTACAAGATATTATGATATGAGCAAAAGAGTGTTTTAAATAGAGAAGCTCCCCAATATTTGTGCACAGTTTTAAAATAAATGCATTGGAATACATAATGCACAAATATGGAATCCTTGTTCCCCCATAAGAATTCAAAACACAACACATGAAAGATCAAATAAATGATTAAATAAAATAGAGAAGCTCCCCAAGATTTGTGCATACTTTAAAATCGGTGTATTTAAATACAAAAATGCACAAATATGGAATCCTCACTCCCCCATAAACATTTAAGGAACACTAAATGAGACAGAAGATAAATGAGAATTATTAAATGAATTAGATGAGCTCCCCGAAGATAATGCACCAATTATGATAATTGAATTTGGGAACAAGGTGCATAACCATGGAATCCTCACTCATCCAAGTTCATTGAACAATACAAGCATGAGAGAACAAATATGAGTGCCCAAAGATGCAAACAATAGGAACAAGCACCCATAGGCAATTAAATTTGGAAGCCACCAAAGAATCAAAAGGAATAGAAAGGTGGTCTCCAAGGATTAAAAATCAACTAACATTATCTTCACATATGTGTGTATGTTTCTAAATGGATAACATCACAAAGACATATGCCCATAACGAAACAAGCACACACAAGGAAAATAAATCACATAAAAGGACAAAACCAACTCCCAAAAAGAG
This sequence comes from Avena atlantica, assembly GCA_910589765.1. NCBI lineage: Eukaryota > Viridiplantae > Streptophyta > Magnoliopsida > Poales > Poaceae > Avena > Avena atlantica. The sequence goes on along the minus strand of OU342739.1, from coordinate 539,801,295 downwards.
TAAGGTTCCAACAAGTAAACCAAACTCTCCAAACTTTTCATGATGGCACAAAATACCAAAACGAATAGATCAAACTTCCAAGCACATAAAACTCGATATGGATCAAACAAGGAAGCATAAAAAGATTGTTCTAGATAATATAGAAGAGCTCACCCATAAGTAGTACATTATATAGAATTTTCTTTTGAATGAAAAATGCACACAAATGGGATCATCACTACTACCTACGATAAGTAAAACACAAGAGGACATCAATAAAATAAGAAGATCCAAAAGAAGCAAGGAAGGCTTGGGAGACAACACAAAACATTTTCTTGGCCAAAATAGGATAAAATTAAACAAAGGCCAAAGTGAATATGATCAATAAATTCTACCATAAATTGAGTACTCATTGTCCAAGGACAAGAAATATTGGGAATAATTTTCCCAAGGTAGCTTGCATGGATATCCAAGATCATAGTCACAACAAGAAGCATATAACAAAATATAAGAATTAAGCATGATACTTCAAACAAGATTCTTGGTAGCTTCCAATAGTCACACAATCACTAGTGATTAGATTAACTTGAAGCAAATGGTTTCCATGATGATATAGAGATCTAAATATGAGGAAACACATACCAAGAAACACTCTCATATACAAGATCCAAAGTATGATCAATAAATGCATTCAAGCAAATTGGAACTTGTATGAGCTAATGTGTCACATAGGCGCTAGATAATTATCCATATCAATTCTAAGTGACACAACCTCGAATATTCACATTTTTTTTTGGATTGTAATATGCACTAAGCATATGACTCCCCCATAATGTGATACTACCATAAAACCAACACGAGGCAACGGATCCAATTAGATATAATTAATGGACATTATAGAACTTAAATTTCTCATGTACACACATTTTTAGGATTGTGGAATGCCCAAGCATAACACTCCCCCAAAATGGGATAGTCCATTAATCTATCACAAGAGCCAAATAAGATACCAAATATAACCAAGAAAGGCTCAAACATAAGAAACACACAAACATGGTGTGCCACCTAATCATACACAAAAATATGCTTGATTCCTCAAGATAATTAAGTGGAAATCACAACATGTACAAGAGCATGGAAGATACAAAACCAACACATGCACAAGGGGGCGAGTAACTTTAAATGTAATGAGTTAAGCATATGTTACCGCAAGGAGGAACATTGGATATATAGTAGAGGCAATATAATCCACATGACTTGACTTGACAATTACACTAGATGAAGATCCCTCAATTCTTCATAATATAACCAAGTCTCCAATGCCCTCCAACCAACACCTATTGATCAAGTTTTAGCTAGATGGTCCCCAACCAAGTTGGGTCCTAAGAAGTTAGTAACAATAGGCTTGGCCACCCAAATGGTTCTTTTCTTGACACCACATTGGGCACCAACAAATTTGGCAAACACATTGCCAACCTCATCCTTACAAAGAGAATAAGCATCATCAATAATGATAGGATTGGATGAGGAGATACCAATAGTGCATGAGGAAGAAATGTGCCCCTTCTCACGGCAAATGTAGCAAGTTCTTATCTTGCCATCTTTCTTCTTAGGTGAAGCCACAACTCGAGGAAGAGCTCGAGTAGTCCTCTTAGGAAGAGGCCCGTCAATGACTTGAGGTGGGGTTTGAGGCCGCTTCCCTTGTTGCTTCACACTAAGAGGCTTTTTCTTCAATGGGCAAGATCTAACATGGTGCCCTTCTTCCTTGCACTTGAAGCAAACAATGTTGGCCGGATTCTTGACTTGAACTTGGCCATTTTTCTTGTTTCCCTTATGCTTCAACTTGATAGTGGACTTGTTCTTGACATTGGAGTTGAATCCAAGCCCACTCTTGTCATTGGGGAATTTTTGCACACTCAAGATTTTGTCGAGTGCGGCCTTCCCTTGATGACCCTTTTTCAAGTCATTCTTCAAAGAAGTGACTTGATCCTTGAGCTCTTTGATTTCCTCTACATGGTTAGTTTCAACAAAAGTACTAGAGGAAGTATATGATACATTGTTAGAGCAACAAGGCACAGAATATAATTCATCACGAGATATAGCATGGTTGTGAGAGGATGAATTACAAGGACTAGCACATGGCAATATAACATTTGGAGTAGATACAGTGCTAATGTCCACATGAGGTCCACTAGATGTTACCTTTGACACGATGGCCTCATGATCTAACTTTAGCCTACCATGGGAGACTAGAAGATCCTCATGCGAGCTCGAGAGCTTAACATGACTTTCTTCTAATTTACCATAGTTGCTAGTTAGCAACGCAAGTTGATCCTTTAGCTCAACATTCTCCTTCAAAATAGATGCTTCACAAGAAATAGAGTTAGTAGCACAAGCATCATCACTATTAGAAAGAGGTGAGGGCAACTTGGCACGCTCTTTTGAGTATGAAGCTTTAAGTTGCTCATGTGACTCGGTGAGTTTGATGAGCTCCCTCTTAACGACCCGAGAGCCATTTTCGAGGTGCTTAAAATCCTCAACAAGTTTAGCATAAGCAACGTCAAGTTCATCATTTTTAATCTTGAAGGAGTTTGTCACCACAAGTTCTCTATCATGGTATTCCTTTACTCTAGATAATTCTAGAGTAAAAGTCTCCTCAAGAGATTCTTTGGTGGTTTGTTCTTCTTCAAGGGAGTCCTTTAGTTGAGCAATTTCATTAGCATACTCACGCTCAAGCGCAAACTTTTCATCAATTATGTTTTCTTGCTCCTCAATTTGTGCTTCTAACTTATCAATATGTTCCTTGCTCTTAATAGCAAAGTCCAAGATTTCAACAAAGTTAGAGCATGCAATATTGTTCTTAACAACGGCACGATAAACAATCTCACCCTTTTCATATAAGTCATCAATATCAAGCTCTTCTTCCACATTATCCACATCCTCCTCATCACAAGAGGTAATGGGTTCCAAAGTAGGAGTTACCTTTGAATCCCTAGCCATAAGGCATAGGTGGGTACTAGAAGAAGGTGAAGACGAGATTGCATTTGTGGCTTCATTCAAAACCTTTTCTTGGCCCATAGAATCTTCGGTTTCCTCTACATGGTTAGCAACACAAGCACTAGAGGAAATAGAAGCATTTTTATCATGGCAACAAGAAAACACAATCATATCATCATGAGATTTATTCAAGTCATTTCTACATGATATGCAAGGACTATTAACACAAGCATGTAAGAAGTTTGTAGTGCTAGAAGTGTTAAAGTCCAAAGATAGATCATTGCAACTAGATAGAGATGATGGATTATAAATAGTAAGCACACTATCCAAATTGCAATTTCTATCACCACTCACCATATCATTACCTTGTGAAAAATCACATGTTGGTGAAGTGGTAGAAGATGAGAACTCATCTTGACCGGAAGTGGAAGCAACACAATCATCCTCAACAATATTGGACACAACATATTTATCTTGAAGTTTTGTCCATAACTCATGAGCGCTCCAAAAAGGAATGATTGAAGAGGTAACTACATAGCTCAAAGCATTAACAAGAACATTAGAAGCTTGAGCATCGAGATATAAGTTTTTCTCATCCTCACAAGATAGATTTTTGAAATCCATAGGAGGAGAAAAACCTATATCTACAATACGCTCCAAATTTGGGTCGATGTCCCGAAAATGAATAAGCATACGAGTTTTCCATATATCATAATTTGTGCCATCGAATAAGAACATGTCATTGTGCACTAATCCCCTAGCCGACATCTTTACTCTCAAGGCGGTGAAGCCTAAAAAGAGAGACCGGGCTCTGATACCAATTGAAAAGGATACAGATGCCGCCTAGAGGGGGGGGTGAATAGGCGGTTTAAAACTTTTACGAGATGGGCTTAACAAAGGCGGAATAAAACTAGCGTTTACTTTGTCAAGCACAAAACCTATATAAACTACGGTTCACCTATGTGCACCAACAACTTATGCTAAGAAAAACAAGCAACTATGAGATAGCTAGATATAATAATTCAAGCACGAAGGCTATCACAAAGTAAAGTGCATAAGTAAATAGCTCGGTATAGAGATAACCGAGGCACGCGGAGACGATGATTTATTACCGAGTTCCTCCCATAAAGAGAGTACGTCTCGTTGGAGAGGGGGTGGTATCAAACCACCTACGCCACAAAAGGCCTCCCTTATTCTCCGGTGAATCTCACCCCAACGGGATCGATCCACACTTCCACTATCGGTGCACTTGTCGGTGGCAACCGGAACCTCTCACAAGGTTGGGGCACTTCTCCACAACTAAATCGGAGGCTCCCAACAAACGCCACCAAGGCCACAACCTGCAACACCAACAAACCGTCTAGGGTTCCAAGAACCCAAGAGTAAAAAGCTTCTCAACTTTCACTCACCAAATCCTCCGAGGAGAACTCAAACCGATGCACCAAATGCAATGGCAAGAACACAAGAAGTGCTCAAGTCCTTCTCTCCCAAATTCCAAAAAGCTACAAAAGCTAGTGGGAGAATAAGAGAGGAAGAACACACGAGGAAATCCACAAAAGAAACCCCAAGATCTAGATCCCAATATGTTCCCCTCACATAGAGGAGAGATGGATTGGTGGAGTTGTAGATCTAGATCTCCCCTTTCAAATCCCCCAAAAAGATTCAAGAAATATGGGAGGGATTGAGAGTATTTGCAAGCTCTTGAAGGTCAAAACAATGGAGGAGAGAGAGAATGCAGGTCACCAGCCTAAGGAGGAAGAAGGGGTCTATTTATACCACTCCCCAACGAAATATGACCGTTTGGGACCTTCCAGGCCGGATAATCCGCCCCTCCCCCGGATATTCCGGGTTCCCAGGGCCAAAAAAATGGCTAAGGACTTCGCGGCGCGACTCTCAGTATAGGGGCGGATTTTTGGGGCGGATAATCCGCCCCCGAAGGACCAGAAAATCCGCCCCCATTACTGGGAGCAACGCCTCAAAGTCCTTAGCCGTTTTCCAAAAATTGGGCCGGATAATCCGCCCCCCATGGCCGGATAATCCGCCCCCCTGAAAACTGGCAGGAACAGCAAAACTGAAACCATCATAACTTTTTCATTCGGACTCCGATTTTGATGATCTTGGGCTCGTTTTGAAGATAGTAACGAGCTCTAAAAGATCATGCAGGGAACCATCATAGTCCAGCAAGGGAGGATAGAACCAAATGATGAAAGGTTTAACCTATCTATAAAAGACAAACCGGTAAAACCTCCAATATCGAAAACACAATAGAGAATGCATATGAAATCCGTTTTCGATGAACTTAAGCTTGTCATAGAGATTGACACAATATCTAAAACCTCTCATGGATAAGAACCAAGAAATATGATGCCAATTATGCAAAGGTTTGAGCTCTCACCGAGGGATATGATCAAGTTACTCACTTGAGAGCCCCTCTTGATAGTACGGTTATCTATCCTATAAACCGGTCTCTCCAACTAACACCACGAGACCAGTTAGAAAGAAACCCTATCAAAAACAAACCTTTGCCTTGTATATTTCACACCTCAGGATGGAGCACCTTTCTTGATTGCACTAGCTTGGTGAAGATGCTCCCCCACACTCCACTATGGAAGAGCCTCTCTTTTAGGCATATCTTCACATATCCATGATCACCAAAAGGATGGAACGAAACACTTGAGATCATCTTAAGAAACCTTGATCAACACTTGATCTTCTTCACTTTATTCTTATTCCAACCTTGAAGCCACCATATGGTTCAAGCATTGTCTATGGACAAATCCTACAAGTAAAACTCAATGCAAACATAAGTCCATAAAACATTGTCATTAATTACCAAAACCACACATGGGGGCACACATGTTCTTTCAAACATGCTCCCCACCGTCCCAGGAGACCGCCAGACATGCCCATTTCACCGCCCGTACCCTGTAGCCACCGCTCGCCGTCGAAGATGCCACCTCTGGTGCGCAGAACGTCAAGCGTTCCAGACCGTTTGCCACCGCCCCTACACGCGTATTAAACCCATAGAGCATCGCCAGGAGGCCACCGATCGATCGCCACCCTCGGCCATGCCTCTAGCAGCCCGTAGCCATGTCGCCACCATCGCCTGCCCATCCCGTTCGGTCTCGTCGTCGAGACTATAAACAGAGACCTCTCCCGCTCAAACTCTTCACACCATCTCACTACCCTCTCCTCACTGACCGTTCCACCCCGTTCCCGGAGCAAGGCGAGCAGTGCATCGCCGGAATTGCGCCGGAGCAGGCCGCCTCTGGAGAAGAAGGGCGCCGCCGATTCCGTCCACCCTAGGAGAAGCTACCGGTACCATGAGGTTCACCGTTGTCGACTTCGTCATTCGCCGCCTCGCCGAACCTCGCCTGAGCCCCGGTGAGCCTCCCACGTCCACCCCAGGCTAGAGGAAGAACTAGCCCGACGTGGACGATGAACCAGAGCCGTTGGATTAGAACTAGATCCAATGCATTACGTTGCCCCGTACCGCTTCACACCCCCCCGGTCTCACTGACGCGTGGGGACAGCAACTTAACCAGCCCGCGTAAGCGCTGTGCGTAGCAGGCCGGCCCATTTTCTCTTCCCGCGCAACCCACTCGTTTGAATTTTGATTTTTCCATTTTCATTCAAACACAGTTCTGTACCTAGTATCAAAAATCAACCCAGCTCGATTCAGTGAACCAAATTGAATGAAACCAATTTTGTTAGAAAGGTCTGGAAATGCTGAGTCCAAGCCCGTTGGATTCAAATCAGTTGGATATGTAGATCACCCTTGGTAAAAATAACAAGGCAGATGCTTTTCTGCATTCAAACATTTTTCATATTTAAACCATAATAGCTTTTGAGTTGATTCCAACTCTCAAAAATCACATTTGATCATACCTTTCAGAATATATAAAAATATATGGGTGTACTTACAGAAATAATGTTCAAGTAATAAAAGAATGCCACATAGGCATTTTCTAATCACTTTTTATTTAAAATAAAAGGTTAAACCTTATTAAATTGTGACACCACTTTAAATCACATTCCCATGGACTGAAATATGTGGTGATGACATGTGTCAACATGATCCCATGTTTGGTTTGGAGAATATTAAATCTTAAGTAATTTTTCAATGAGTAGAAATTACTTTTCTAAAAATAAAATCATTAAGGCAAGTGCTTGTAAGGTTAGTGATGATGCTAGATCATCTATAGAACCCCTTTGTGTGATGATTGAAAGTAGTTAAGTATTGTTTGGTGATTGTGTACCTCGTATTTATTTATAGACGCTAGTACTGACCAAGGATACGAGGAGGATACTACGAAGAAGAAGCCGAGGAGAACTTCAACCACTGCTCTGCACAAGGCAAGCCAATACATGTAAGCCCATACTTGCAAGCTTATACTGATACTTATGCAAGACCATACTTGCAAGCCTAATACTATTAGTTGAATGTGCAAGCTAATACTTGCTTGTTACCATCCAACCATATGCCTTAAGCATATGTGATTATACCCACTTGATAACCCCATCCTAATTTTTACTTGCAAGCTTTATACTTTATTCCTTTATCAAAGCTACTTCCTTAGAGTTTACTTGAGTGACTTGTAGATTCTAGAAAGATAACTGAAGGTTGCATAAAGAGCATAAAATTTGGCCTAAGCTAGACAATCTTGATGTCATCCTAAGGCATGAGATTGAACGTAGTTAAAATTCCACTAGTTTATCACCCCTCATTAGTACTCACCCCCACTTGTAGATGCTAGTGCTAAGCATAAAAGTTGATCAACTTTAGATGGGAATACTTGGTGGAAAATGGTTATGAAAACCTTGGAATGATGGATCATTCTACAGAGATGTTTTGACATGTGTTTCCGAACACCAGATGATTTTGGTGATGAAAATGTTGAGGCATGAGCCTTAGCCCCTTTATAAAACTGATGGTTGTCTGGATGCGATACCATTCCAATTTTACCGTACAACCACAATACCCGAAGATTGGGTAGGGCTTGACTGGAAACTTATATACCTTAGTATTGGTTCCCACATGGTGAAGGTCTGAGCTGAGGCTACCTTGTGAAGATTGTCCACCTGTGCAGTACCTAAGATGACAATTGGTCATGGTTGGGAGGCCAAACTCATAGGAGAGGTGCCTATACTAGGGCGTGTAATTGAAAGGTTAGGATTGATTATCCGCATACTGAGTATGGTGAATTCAGGATTTGTTCCTGACGGATATATCGAATGTTGTGGTAAAAGTGTACAATCTCTGCAGAGTGTCAAACTATTCGAATAGCCGCGTCCGCAGTTATGGACAGTTGGGAGTGGCCATATTGTTCCCCCGTCAGATGTTTTCAAAATGACTTGTGAAATGACTTGAGATTTTGACTTGAACACAACAGAGTTGTGGCATGAGATACAAATTCCCGCTTAGGTGTTGAAAAATTTGACTAGCTTTCTCTTGCTTTTGAACTTAGTAGAGGTAAATCTGGATTTTTGCAAAACAACCATAGAGCTTTGTGTCCTACTACTAAAACCCCCTTCACTTGTTAGTATTAGTTTGCGAGTACTTAAAGAGTACCAGGATGATGGACCCCAGGAAGGTTACGACAACTAGGATCATCTCCCATCGTCAGCATTGCATGTGACCCTGAAGATGGAGCTTCGCCTACGCTACCATTATTATTACGTATTTCCGCTGCTTGAGTTGTATGAAGAACTGGATCATGAGATCCTTATTTGTGTAAGACCTTATGTATGGTTCATAATGGATGATGTACTGTGGTATCCAAATCTGTTATGTCTCGCAAAAATGGTAATCTTGGGATTGCGATGTATGGCATAACAGGCATCTGGGATTAAAAATCTAGGTGTTGACAAATATACTTTGGGCTCATTCGGATAAGTTATATCCATAAGCCACGCAGCGTGTGACTAGGTCACGAGGAATATTACTTATCGGATTGAGTAAAGAAGGTATTTTCGGTAACGAGGTTGAACCCTAACATGGTGATGTCATTTGATCAAGCTTCGGACAATACAGTATTGTAGAGACAAAAGGAATAAGAAACGGCGTTTACGGTTCGATGACAAATTTCGTGGAATACACAGGCATGTCTGGAGTATTCTCGAACTGTTGGGTAGCACGCTTAAGGGGTTGACAGAGATTAGAGATCGTTAATGGCTTGTTTGAAATCACTGAAGAAATGAGAAGAGAGAAATCAGAAAAGTTCTAGAGAGATCCGAAGGTGTTCGGAGAAAGAATAGAGGAAAAAAGACCGAAAGGAGTTTCAGATAAATGATAATTTAAATATATATTAATTATGAATTAATATATTCTAAATAAATATTTGAATAAATATTATAAAAGCATCTTTCTTATTAGGAAAAATTACCGGAGAGATTTTACCTAAAAAGAAACAGACAAAAATGGCTAGGAAAAATCTGCAGCGCATGTGGGTGGCAGATAGTTGCCACGGCCCACGACGGCAGATAGCAGGACGTGTGCAGGCGCGCTGGGCCGTCAGGGGACAGCAGGCCCACTCGGCGCCAGGCGCCGCTGCCTCCCGCCTCATGGGTCACGCGGGCGCGCGCTAGGCCGCGGGAGGAGCGACCGACCTCTCGGGCGCCAGCCGCCCCTGCCCTAGGCGCTGGACCTTGAGGTAGGCAGGAAGCCCACCTGGCTAGCTGCCGCTAGGGGTGAGCATAAAAAACCGAAACCGAACAACGAAACCGAATTAACCGCAACCAAAACCGAATACACCGAACCCGAATTAGCCGAAACTAATTTTAGTTAGTAAATATAATTAACCGAATTTATAAATATTAATTCGGTTTTGACTCTGTGTTAACCGAAATAACCGTACAAACCGAAAAATATACGGTGACGGAGCTAAATATGTTTGTGATTCTGTTCCAGGCGTCCATTACTGTACATACATACTAGCTCATGCGACAAAAAGACATGCATGCAAAAGCTGTCAGGTAGCCCATGCATGTACGTATGTCTCCGGCCATATGCACGTACATGTTTATGGTTTAACCGTTAATTGTGTCTATGAATTTTGTTGAAAGCCTTTCAATTGTTTTTCTGTTTCATATATAACCATGTATCTTAGCTGAACTCTCAACACATACGATTTGTTAAATGTATACGGCTTGGAAGATAGACATCATTTTTTTGAACGCAAGATAGACATCATGCTTATTATGTTCTTTTTCTACACATGCGTTCAAGACATCAGCTAGCCATGTATTGCTTCAGGTACTCGCCGACCTGGAGGTTGCTTCCGGTGTGCCGATAAGTGGTTTAGCTCGGATGGATCTGGCATAAATTATGGCACAGTGTTGTTATTTTCAGAAGTTCGGTTAAAAACCGAACACCGAACCGAATTGTCCATTAACCGAACTATCGATTAATTAGAAAACCGAAATAATTTCGGTCCCTATTTTATAGAAACCGAATTATAGAAAAACCCGAAAAATCGAACCGAATTAACCGAAAAAACCGAATGCCCACCCCTAGCTGCCGCTGCCTCCAGTCGTCGCCTCGCCTTTTGCCGCTGGGCCAGCTCCGGGTGGCCCACTCGGGTGCAGTGGGGTCCAACCGGCAGGGAGGGTCCTGTTTTTGCCCTATTTTCCTAGTTTTTAGTCCCACGTGGGACACCTAAGATGGAGGAAGCCCCTCTCTCTGCCTATACGAAGAGGTGCCCATAGAAGGATTAAAAAACACCATAAAATACACAAAAGGCCTCTATAGCCTATCTCTTCTCTCTCTCTTGCAACCGTGGCCCCGTTCTCATGGTTGTGCAAGCAAGAAGTTCTTCACTAGGAGAGCCGTCGCGTTACGGGATTCGGAGCCGGGAGATCAACTTCCACAATCTCGGCTGGATCGAAGAGAAGCGGGAGTTATTGTCAGGACCGAACGTGTGTGACTCCCTCTAGCAGCGTCGTTGGACTTCGTGACCTCAAGGTAAGCGTCGGGGCGTCTTCTTCAATCACGGTCCTCGCGGTACGTTAACCGCTCTTGGTCTTTAACTATATGAATATCGTATCTCCTCCTGTTACTGCATTACTAATACATAGATCCTAGCTATTGTAGAAAAAAATTTGTTTTCTGCCCTCGAACCCCAACAACACTGACGGCCAAGCATGATGGTTTGTGGGGATTTCTGGTTGTATCTATCTTGGCTGGTCTTCCTTTTTATTTTGCTATGCCGGGACGCGGTGGAAAACGCACGGAGCAGGCAGGAAGCGGTGGGAACACATCGGATTTACGCCGTTAAGCGCGTTTATTTGCCACAGTGATGGTCAATTTGCCAATCACGAACAGATGGTTCATGTCGTTGGGCGCGTTGGACTGTACAGGCCGGACCATGATCCAAAACCCTCCGTGGCTTGACCCGTTCGAATATAAACGAACGGGTTTTGGGTCGTCTGTTTGGATTGGCAGGACGGAGATGTCCTGATTCATTGGATTAGGATGTTTCGAGAGGCGGGCATGATCATGTGCTTCTTCTCTCTATCCATCCATCCATCGCCCTCTAGAGTTTGTCTACCTCTGGTTCTTTCCCACTGTTTATACCGCCCACATGGTCTTGTGCTCTGAAAAGTACTAGACGGGAAAAGGTTCTCACGGCTGATCCAGCCACATGATCCTGCCAGTTGCTACGGCACTACGGTGATCGATCTACCCTACCAAGCATACATAGTTGTTGGATCTTCAGGCCGTACGGACCATGCACGCAACGGCTTCTTTTCGCGCTCTGTGAAAAAGCTTTGGATCCACAGCCACGTGCTCCCTCTGTCAGTAGATAAAACTATCTTCTTTTCAGACAATGGGCGTCACGGTTTCATTCAATCAAAAAGAGAAAAGGCGATCACCGCGTCACAATTTCAAACTAGTACCGCAAGCAAGATGGTCACGTACTGCAACTGCAGCGATTACTGGTAAGAAAGTAGCCACGGCCGCTCCTGAAAATGCTGTACGTTGCAGGTGAGGGGTACGACTACGGAGATCGTGATTTTTCTTTCAGTACAATGGCTCCTCCATGGCTGTTCCGGAAAAGGAAAACAAAAGCTGGAGTAATTGCAAGCCCGTTGCGACTGCCACTTTCACCGGAGAATCCTATGATCCATAATAACTGCGACGTGCAACGATGCTGCTGGTGGTGGTGCTAGGGACTACTAGCTGCGTACAGTACTTGGGTTGGTAGAGAGAAATGAAGTTCATGTCAAAAAAAAAAAAAGAGAGAAATGAAGTTCAGAGTTCAAATTGAGCCAGTCTTTCAGCGCGGCAACAACGGTTCCGAGCTTCAGGCTCCCTCAGAAACATCAAGCGTAATCGTCGAAAAAAAAAAGAAACATCAAACGTTAGTAATTCTTATTAAGCATCTCTGAACTCTGATGAAATTTCAAAATGTTTCGTCGTGGGAAAAAACTAGTAGAAGAAACGCTGCATGTCGCCGGAATGGCATAAGCTCTTTTGCTCCGTCCTGAACGAACCTCGGTTAAGTCCCGGTTCTTTTCGAGAAGCCGTCCTCCCCTCCAGATTCATAAAGAATCCGGTTTAATCCTAAACAAATTTGGAAACCGCCAAAGGAACTGGGCCTAAAACCATTTACAAGCAAAACGTATTCCTCGAGTCCTGCACGTCCTCCTCTCAATGATGATGTTCCGTGACAAAAGCACGACCCATGGCTAGCTAATGCGGCGCACTGCACGACGACATACGGAAGGACGACAGTCATAGCCTGCCCAGGGGGCAGTGCCCAGAGGTCAAAAACTCAGATCTGAATAACACTTTTCACAGTACAGCGCTCACACATTCAGATCTGAAGACCAACGAAATCAACACGCACATATCGGAAGTAGTACTCGCAGTCGGACGAATGTCTGCAGCTGAATGTGAAATGCAAGCACGCACGAGCACTAGATCAGCCGTGGAGTCCCAAGTGAAGAACATGCAGTAGTTATAGTACTATATAATACTACCATTATACCATATACCAATCCAGGAATGCCATAAACCTTCACCACCAGTTCACCGAGACTACTACCAGTCTACCACTAAGTTATTATCCCGACAGTACTACCGCAAGAACCAAGAACAAACAGCAACAATGCCATGCCACGCACCAAGCGGACACTGGCGGGCTCAACTGAAACGGCGGCTGCCTCCGCGGAAGTCGACAGATAGGGGTCGGTCTAGCGGCGGTGAGGGCAGAAGGTGACGACGTAGGAGGTGCCGGCGTTGCAGGTGAGGATGGAGGTGGGGTCGTCGTAGGCGTAGGAGTAGGCCTTGGGGCAGGCCCGCTTGAAGAGCCTCGAGTAGTTGGTGGGCTTGCACTGCTGCGGCCCGCCGAACCGCCCCGTGCAGCAGTACTCGGCGCTGCCGTACGCCGCGCACGCGCTGCGGCACCCCACCACCTTGCCGTTCCCGTTCCCGCCGCCGCGGACCGCCAGGCCGGCGGGGCAGACGCTGTTGAGGTCGCTGACGCACCCGGCCGCGAGGCAGTTGGCCCCGGAGCCGTGGTACGGCGCCATGGCGATGGCCACGTTGTAGCCGTCCACGAGGCTCACGTCGTAGAAGTCGAGCGCCGCGGGGGTGGCGCCCAGGGTGATCTCGGCCAGCGTGGCGGGCGGGGTGCCCCCGTCCCCGTTGCAGTAGAGCGCGCCCCCGCAGTCCCCCGTGGCGCACCTCCCGCGGCCGGCGGCGTCGAAGCTGCAGCCCTGCCGGCCCCACACGCGGCCTGACCAGCCGGCGGGCAGGCGGATGGAGGTCGCGCGGTTGGGCGCGAGCTGGAACCCGCCCCGCGCCAGGATCTCCTTCCCGGCCCCCGGCTGGATGCCCGGCCACACCGTCTCCCCGCACTTGTTGTACAGGGCGAGCGTTGCCGCCGACGCGGGGCCTGCGAGCAGGAGGAGGAGGAGCGCCAGCGTGAGGCTCGTGGTGGCAGCCAAGAGGGCCATTGCTGCCGGTGCTAGCTTCTTGGCTGCTTGCTCGCAGTGGAGAGTGGAGAGTGGAGAGTGGGAGTGAGCTTGGAACAGCAGCGGCTTGGAAGTGATTTTGTGGGGTTCGTGGGTGGCGTATTTAATGAGGCGTCCCGAGGGTGAAAAATGCTGTTGGTAGCGAGGTGTTTGGTTTGGCTCCGAGTGAATGGCCCGCTGTAAAGTTCGGGAGATCAACCTGCCTGCCTGCCATCACCAACAACCAGACCTTTTGCCATGTGAGGGTGAGCAGAGCGAGACGGGGAAAATGTATCTGCTGCTGCCGGTAACAGTTCACGTGAAAATCAACACCGACGACGGAGAAAAAAAGTTCACGTGAACTGATATTTCACCTACTAGTATATCGTGCAATTTCGGATCGGGATGGTTCATACCGTATCACAGAAATGGATCAGTGGCAGGTGCCTAGTAAAAGAAAACAAGGCAAAGCTTATTAGACGTGCTGGATTAAGAGCATTTTCACTAGCATTACCGAAGGCTATTCTCGATCAATTTATTTCATTTAGATTGTAAAAAACTCTCATGATTTTGTACCAAATATATCCGGCGTTTCTAGGCCAAGCCGAGGTAGCCGATGAAACCGTCCACCACTCCCTCTCCCCCGTGCCTCATCTCTCTCCCCTGTCTCCCCACCTGGCCGCTGACAAGCCACAAGCCCACCTCTCCTTGACGGCAAAGGCGAGGCAGAGGGCGGCGTCGTCCCAGCAATGGCGCCCGTTGACAGCGAGCTGCAGCGCGACGACAATGGCGATGCAGAAGGCAGCGACCTGCAACGGCGAGCCGCAGCCCTTTGAAGTTTGGTCGGTGGGAGGATACGGGGAGGCGTGTCCCTACGGCGACAAATGCCAGTTCGCGCATGTCGTCCCAGACTCCCAGCAGTGGCCAGCGTCGGGCGGCACGGACGACGAGCTAGGCTTACGCCGTGGCCGGTGTGAGATGAGAACACGACTGGAAAAGGTCTATTCCCAGCAAAAAAAAAAAGTTTCATCCATCCAAAACACTTTAGCTCCATCCAGGGCACAATTTTAGACCTAAAAATACCACAACCAGTGGAGAGTGGAGACGCTCTAAAATGCCTGCAGTACCATGACCGTGGCCAAACTAGGAATAGCTGACGCGACGCGCATGTGCTACGCTTGGCTTCGACAGGCCGTCCAGCTCTGTATCGCACCATGGCTCCTTCCTCCTCCTCCTACAAGCTGCTACACGGCGAACAACGGGGGGGGCATAAATAATTGCGCGCACGCCGGCAGATGTGGATGCAGCCGTGCACGCGCTGAGATAAGTCAACTTGGACCGGGACCATGGTGTTGAGAGGAACAAAGAGGGACCTGTGTCCGGTCGAAGCTGGCAGTGATCGGGTCGGACTTCGGAGCGGTGTTTTTGTTTTCTCGGCCGGAAGACGGTGGGAACGCACCGATCGAGCGGGCTGATGAGTGAGCAGGGATGTCCATGTGACGGAAACACGGTGTGGGAGTGGGACGAACTGTGGTCGTCCAGAAAAAAGAGCAGGCGCGCGAAAACGGGCAGATGGACGGCTGGCGCGGCGCAGAGATTCGCTTGGGGCAGCAGCGTGGCTGTCGTATGCAGGTATGCCTGTCTCGCATTGCCTCGCCCTGCGTGCACCTGTCAGAAGATAGTTTTGGGGTACAGAGAGAGAAAGAGAGGGAGAGAGGGGGCGGGAGCACGCGAGGGGCGCCGTGTCGGTGGGAGCCCTCCTTATCCCTGTTTTTTTATCCGAGCTCTTTATTTTTTTATCCGAGCTCTTTATTTCATTTGCTTGAGGGGAATGATAGGTATTACTCGGGATCTTTTCGTCCGATCCCCGGGTCGCTGGCTCGCTCCTCCGCCTCCGTCTTCCTGGCTACGTGTCGTCGACGAGCAAAGCTCCGCTCCCATCTGCGTGCCCTGCCAAGCCACCGACACAAGCATCCCCTCCGCCACCACTAGAGTGGAGCTGGGGTTGTGTATCCATGGCGACGTTTGTAACATCCCAGTATTTAGGACCTAACGAATGGTAGATTTAGGAATATGAATTTTTGCATGCATTCATTTGTGAAAATGTGGGTAAAATTTTCGCCGAATAAAAACCTTAAGTGATCAATGTTTCTTTCTTACTTTGAGAGTAGGTTTAGTCTTAAAGGAGGGTTGCTATAAACTTTGATATGATCTTAAAATAATTATGTGTGTTTTTTAAATGAGTTTGGATTTTAAAACTTAAGTGTTTTATAATTTAAATTATTTTGATATAACATTTGAACTTAAATTAATTAAGAGAAAAGTATTATAACTTAAATCTTATCTAAAATTAATATTGTATATGAAATTTATTTTATATACATAAACAAGTTATAATGAATGAACTTACTGAAGTATTCAACACTTCACCATTTACAAAAAGAATAAAGAATAAGAATATTCTTTATTAATAAATATATAATCTTTATTACAAATGAAATAAAATAAAGATTACAAGAATTATAAAATAAAAATTACAAAAGAAAAAGGAAATTACATTTGTATATTTACTAACAATATCTAAAACTACACTAAATCTTCATCCTTATCTTTGTACCTGCAAAACAAAGATTAAATAAAAAACAAAATAAGATTAGTGTTAGTATATTTCTCTCAGATATGTCAGTGAGGTGCACTTGACAATCTCATCATTGAGAAATGATCAAAAAGGGACAAGTTTCACCAATATGAAAGATTTCATCCTTCATAAATTCAAAGCCAAAATTCAAATGACAGCCAAAAGGGACTAATTCACCAGCCAGGTAAAAGTAGTTTGGTAATAGTAAGTTCAAACTTTCTAAACCTATCCACAAGTGCATAGCAGACACACAAGCTGCACACACACAAGCATGCAAAGGGTGTGTTGTCGACCTCACAAGCACAACCAATATCACAAAACCACAGCACAGCCGTGGAGGAGCACATCAGTGCATCTCTCCACTACACCACACACCAGCACAACCAAGATGAACAACAGCTAAACCAAGAACAGCAGCTAAACCAAGAGCAACAGCTAAATCCAACCACCCAGATCAACCCAAACATCACCAGGATGGTGACATAACGAGGAGGATGGATCTGGTGGACAGCAAGGTCAAGCCTAGGAGATAGGAGGAGCAGGCAAGTCAGGAGCACAACAAAAGCAGATCAAGATCCAGATCAAGATCATCATCAAACTACTACATCCACATCAGAATCTTTGGTGAGCCTCATAAAACCATCACATGATTTCATCATAAAATCATGTGTTGCTTTATGAAATAATCTCTCAATAATCAACCAAGAGAGGTGAATCTATCCTAGAGATTTCAAGTATAAGGATAAGAAATCAAGCTCAACCACAAGCACTAAACCCTCAGACCAGCATCACTGGGTTCAGTGTTATTTTTACAACTTAGATCATTTTCATATGATCTTATTAGACCAGGGCACATCTCTCAAAGAGAGAGTAGCACCTCTAATCTTGCAAGTTTCAAACAAACTATTGCCCAACTAACTAGGAATTACATCCTACAGCCTCAGACCAACATCATAGGCAGGAAAGTTAATAAAAGCTTCCATATCATCTGATCAGTTTTAATCACAAGCATTATCAAGCTAAGCCTAGAAATAAAAACCCAATCACTTGTGTGCCAGAATACAATGGTATCACAAGGACAAGTTCTTAATGAGCTAAAACCAATCTGTACTTAGTTTCCACAGATAAAAAGAGACAAATCAATATATATCATTTTCCTGAAGCCAAGTGCCAGGAATCAACCTTAAATCCATCTACACATCCACAGAAATCATTACAAGTAATTATTTGATTCAGTGAGTATAATCTCATACATGCCAATAATATAATTGCAGAAAGCAACTACTGAGAGAAACTACTGCTAGTATAAGCATTCTGATAGTAGAATAAACTCTCAGATCAATAACATAATCCAATCAAGGATTTCATTGAAATACTAGCATGGATCATGGTGGATTACCACTAGAATAAATCTGACAGGCAACTAACATCATCAAAGCCACTATCAATCATTAACCATAGTAGACAATCATTTCCCATGATCAGATATGAACAATACTAGATCTAAAGCATCATAGATATGATCAACAGGGGGTTATGAACCCTAATAAGAGCAAGAACCCTAATCCAAAGATGAACCAAATCAGCACATAGTCACTCGACATGAGTAGCCACTAGATACACACAGGGAGAATCATAGCAGTAGCATAGACAAACACCACCGCGACAACTTACCCGAGGTCCTCGCTGACGAATCGAAGAGGAAGCAGGGTGGCCGACGAACCGTGGCGGAACAGGGAGCACCCAGAGGGGCGCTGCAACCCGCACCTGCCATGGCGGCGGCAGCAGCAGTGCACGATCCCAACACACCACCGCAGGCGGGATCGCGGCGGCGGCGACAACACCTTTTCCGAACCCTAGGGTTCGGGAATGGGGTGGACCTAACCACGGGGAAGCCCCGGGGTCAAATCCAAGTGGATGGAACGAAATAGCGTCGTCGACAACCCCAACTCGCACCACGGCGGTGGCTAGAACGGCCGACGACGGCGGGAATCGACGGTGGCGGCATCGCCGGCCACGGGGTCGAGTCAGAGGAGGAGGGGATAAGGTCGAGGGAGAGAGGGAGGCAGAGTGGGCTGGGTGGACCAAAACCCTTCGGGGTTATCTTTTAACCCTGCCCTATTGGGCCACCCTGGCCCAATAAGCCCAAGGGGCCAGCCCAAGTTATTTAATAAATCTTTTGATCAATTAGAAAGGACCAAAATGCCCCTGACCTCCATAAAATTATAGAAAATAAAATAATAGTCCAAAAAAATATAAATAAAATATTTTTGGATTCACAATAATCCACTCTATCCAAATAAAATAAGATATAAAATTTTGGACACTTAAATTTTTATAAGAATTTTGTAATTTATATATTTCTTATGGAATTTTATAAAAAATTTGAAAGGTGATAAAAATAAATAAAAATCACTTTCATTATTTATTAATAATATAGTATTTTTGAAAAATACTAAATAAATATTTAGTAATAAATTTAATGTATAATTAATAATTCCTAAAAGAATTATTAAATCAATAGAAGCCAAATAAAAAGGGAAATAAAATAAAATAATATATGCAATAAATATAAAAAAAATTATAAATGCTTTATTAGAAGGCACCTTATATAAGGAAAATGCATATAGAATTAAATAATGCATTACATTACTTGCATAATCATTTTGCTTCTTTAAATATTGTCCTTACCAGGCAATAATGATGTTTTTATAGAACTAGAAGCTCAAGGTCCAGTGCAAGCATCAGACTTCACTACCTTGCCATCACAAGGCAAGTTCATCACTTGCTCATGTCCTTTGAAGAGTCTTTATCAAAGTATTTGCAAATTGTGTGTTATCATATATGCTATAAAAGAAAGAAAATATTATTTTCATAAATAAAGAAATCATAGATATCATCCTAAGTGGTGATATAATGGAGCAATAGAACTTAGGGTTCTATTTGCAACAATGATGAACAAGTAGGGACTTAACAACCCCTGACATAAGTGATTCTAGCGCCGTATATTACACGTTAGCCATGAGATTTGGAATGGGACAAAGAAGTCAGCTGTATCTTCTTCCTCTCGCATGAAGCCGGATGTGCAGGTCTTGGCTATTATCCTCGTAGCGTGCATATTAATTGGTAATTCGTAGAGGATATGCAGCATATGGGTGGGAACCCTCATCGTCCCACGATTGTTTTGGCATCTAACGGTTTGTACAAACCATTACCGTAATTCATTATGTGGGCATGGTGTACACCAAGGAGGCATGCGGGGTCGCGAAGGGGGCAGTGATTGGCTTGGACCAACTACTATGCCCCACATCATGGAATTATGGATGGGAAAGTACGCTCGGTTGTGCAACAAGGAGTTGATCTCTCATGGGTAAAGTAACGCACCTCTGCAGACTGTAAGAACTATAACTTGTTACTCCCTGTTTCGGGAAGGAGCTACGAACGCGACAGGAAAGGAACTCCATGAAAGTTCTGGTCAACCTGTGAAGGCTGATTGTCATAGTTTTCGGAATAAAACCAATCTTTGAAGAAAGATTTATAAAAACTGCATAGTGCCAAAGATTTATAATCCGAGGTGGTAGTTAGAGCATCAAACTTCCCACCTTGCATATAATGAACTTGTTGGGTAACGTTGTTACTCATTCTTTCCTTTGATCCCTTGCTTAGACTCTGAGGATCCCGAAGACGTGCCAATGTATGCAGCCGAATGCCAGGAAGACGTGTTCTACGAGGAACCTGATCTATCCGGAGGAGTTGAAGGCGTGGACTACGAGATCCGCTATGGTGTCGATGGGAACGAGCCCACTTAAGTGTCTAGTAACTAAAAGAGCCGAGCAGCATAAACTCTATAGAATAAGCTGTTGAGCCCCACTCCTAGTTGGAGTTGCTACTTTTAAATTTCCGCTGAACATCTTATATTTTGGTTTGTAATTTGGATCTTTTGGAAGTCTTGAACTTCCGGTATTGTAATAATAATGTGTGTACTTTTGTAATATGGACCCGCAATGTTTCTGTTGTACCACTCTGAGGGATGTGATATTTACGGAACGGTGTTCTGTGGATGTCATATCAACGACTATAGTGTACTACACATGCAGTGGTATGCTGGGTCACCGCAGTTGGTATCAGAGCAAATTGATTTGACCTTACATTGGAAACCTAGTAAAGGGTATTACCTATAGGAAAGCTAGCAACGATAAACAATTCTCTAAAAGTAATATAATGGGTATTCAAATGAGAATATTCCGTTATATATTTTAGTGCGATGATTCTTTGTTATGATGCAATATGCCATTGGATACTAATCAAAATTATTTTTCTGATATACAGAGATATGGCACCAAATTTAAAAAAAAAACAGGTTTTGGTAAGGAAAGAGGAGACTCTTGATGATTATCAAGGATCATTTACAGACCAACTTTGTCCACTTTTAAAGCTCTTTAATTGTTCAACTAGAATTCCAGTGAACACTATCACTTACCTTGATGGCCGGATGTTATCCAAGTATCGTGTGAGTATCCAACTTCCAGAGAAGCTTGGATTATACCACGATCTACCCATAGGAGAAGGTAGGAGTCATTAAGCAGCCTATCATGTTGCTGTTGTGGAGGCAATAGCTAACATCCTGGAGCAGAAAACCAAGGAGCTAGAAGGTAGCACATTTTCTGTGACACCTCATGATTCTATAGACTCGGAGCATATACCGGATCATCTTACTTTGGTTAAGAAGCATCCTAAGTTAGCTTCCAAGTTTATGGATAGATACCGGGCACTCATTGCGTCTTTTTATAAGACTCATCAAGTAATTGTCGAAGACAAAAATGACATGTTAGAGGATCTAACTAATCCGGAAAGGAGGAAGCAGTTATTATTACAGCTAGAGAAAGAAGCAAGTAGTAGTGCAACACCTATCTTTAAGGATATACCTATAGATCCGAAATATTTTACACCATATCCTTACTCACCAAGACCTGAACCTACACATGATCCTACTATAGATATGCGGTATGTTGTACCACAAGGCTCATAGGAAGGTTCTGACTCAGAACTTCCTATTGAGAATTCGGATGGTTGGAGGATGGGATCATACAATGGATCTCATGAACACCAGATGTCCACAGATGGTTCTGACGGAAATGTTGGACAATCTAGTTGGATGGGTGAAAGGATGAATCCTAATAACAGAAGTAGAAATACCATGTCAATAGATGATCAGGATGTAGTAGAAGATCCTGAGGAGAGAGTGTTTGAATCATCAACATCTTCTCAAAACCTAGGAAATATAAATTATCCAGTGTTCAATTATCTTGCCCAAGGGAACACCTAGGAAGCCACGGGATCTGCGTATCTTGTTGACAAATCTAGAGATGAAGCTCATGAGATGCAGGCTGGAGATAATGTTGAATATGTTTCTGAAGACTTTTCAGCTAAGCTGGAGGGAGTCAATGCGCTCAGGTTGAGCAATGACTCAAGTCCCGACACTTCAGATACAGAGTATGTTACTTCTGGAAGGCCATATGTTCCACAAACTATGTGACGAACAACACGTCATCACGGTTGGACATCAGGCATGTATGATGAGCGTAGTTACTACTAGAAAGAGACAAGTAGTCAACAGTATCAAGCACTGTATATTGTACTCCAAGGGATAAGGTAGTGAAATGAATACAGTAGTTTGCGAATATACCTATACGGTATATGTTGTAAGAACTTTGTATCATTATGATATTATGTATAATATGTGAAATGCATATTTGGATTTTCTTTGGATCTTCATTGTGTGACTAGTTCTGTGTGTAAAGTCGAGATCAGAACACATGTGCATGATGTAATTATGAGTATTCGCTTTATGTTGCAGGACTAGGGGGTCATGGATACAGGTGTAGAAATGGAAACTGAGGAGCAGCTGATGGAGCGTGAGGCCAAGGAAAAGGCCGATGCCGATACATCAAATCAAGGAGCATTACCACCACCACCAATGAGGCCGTTAATGGAGCAGAACTTTATGCAATGTATGCAAATGATGCAAGAGACCCAGAAAAAATTCATGGAAGAGTTGCTGGGGCGAGCAAATCAGAGGGCACCTGAAGGAGGAGTGAGTTTATCTGATTTCCAGAATGCAAGACCGTTACCTTTTGCATCAGCTCCTGAACTAATGGATGCAGAAGACTGGCTAGCAGATACAGAAAGGAAGCTGAAAACTGTGGGTTGCAATGATGAGGAAAAATTGAGGTATGTAACTCATCTGCTGACTGGACCTGCAGCATCATGGTGGGAAAATCAGTTAGCCATGCAACAACCAGGTAGGGAGTTTACCTGGGAGGAGTTTAAGCAGAGATTCCGTGAGTATCATGTTCCGGAAAGTGTCATGGAGTTGAAGCGGAGAGAATTTGAGGAGCTTCAGCAAGGATATACTAGTGTCATGAAGTACATCCGGGAGTTTAGCCAATTATCTCGTTATGCTGAGGAGGATGTTAACACTGAAGAGAAAAGGAAGAAACGTTTCTTGCGTGGATTAAATCCATTTGTGAGGATGCAACTAAGGTTAGACAATAAGCGAACTTATCAGCAGTTGTTGGATGCAGCCATTATTTTGAAGATGACTACAAGAATGTCCAAGAGGATCGGAGGAAGAGAGACAAAAAGGAAACCAAGAGAATTCAGGCAAGCAAACCTAAACCTAACCTAGAGTTCAAACCTCGGAATAGGAATTATGGCAACAACAATAACAATAATAAGGGCAGTGGTGGAAATCAATATAATCCGAGAAGGAATGTTATCTGTAACAACTGCGGAATTCCAGGGCATTTCTAGAGGGAGTGCAAAAAGCCTGTAGTAATCTGTTACGGTTGTGGTCAGAAGGGGCATATCAAGCCAGATTGTCCGAGCAAACCACCGGGAGGATGGCCTACCAAAGGAGGAGGACAAGCCAGTGGAGGAAATGGACAACCCAATAAAGGGTAAACAATGGCAAGAACAATAACAACAAGAGAAACCGACCTACTAGAAAACTGAACTGTGCAACCCTCGAGGAGGTGGATAATTCGGAGCATGTAGTGATAGGTACGCTCAATATCCTTACCAATCCCGGCAAATTTCTATTTGCTACTGGTGCAACTACTTCATTCATTTCTGAAGAATTTTGTGATAAGTTCGAGATTAGAAGTGCAACGTTAGAAAGTCCCATGACCGTAGTTACGGCAGGAGGGAAAGTGATTGTACGCCACATAAAACAAGATCAGGTTATCTCGATCTGTGGTTGTACATATTTCGTAGACCTTTATGTGATTCCTTTGAAGGGAATTGCAGTAGTACTAGGGATGGATTGGATGATGGAACACGGAGCTCAGATAAATTGTGAGGAGAAAACTGTCTCAATCAAAACTCCAAGTGGAGAAAGGATAGTTTACCACGCAGATAAACACAGTCATATCATGGTGGATCTGCAGTTGAATTCAATGAAAGAAGTTAAATTAGAAGAGATTCCTATAGTTAATGAATTCCAAGATGTTTTTCCAACGGAATTACCAGGAATGCCACCAGACCGGGAGATAGAGTTCACAATTGACCTAATACCTGGTACAACACCAATAACTCAAGCACCATATAAAATGGGACCCAAAGAGTTGAAAGAACTCAAGGAGCAAATTGATGAGTTAGCGAGGAAAGGATTTATACAGGAAAGTGTATCTCCATGGGGAACACCAGTAATCTTTGTGGATAAGAGAGATGGTGGAAGACAGATGTGTGGTGATTATAGAAATCTGAACAATGTGGCGATCAAGGATAAGTATCCTTTACCAAGAATTCAAGATTTGTTTGATCAAGTGAAAGGAGCTGGAGTATTTTCAAAGATAGATTTAAGATCTGGATACCATCAAATAAAAATCAAGCCAGAAGATGTTCCAAAAACAACATTTGTCTCAAGATATGGACACCATGAGTATCTGGTAGTACCATTTGGTTTGAGCAATGCACCGGCAATATTCATGAATCTGATGAACAATTTCTTAATGCCATATTTGGACAAGTTTGTCATCGTTTTTATTGATGATATTCTGATATATTCCAAGGATAAGGAAGAGCATGCTGACCATTTGAGAATAGCATTGCCGACTTTAAGAGAACATAAGCTTTATGCTAAGTTCAGTAAGTGTGAGTTCTGGATAGATGAGGTAGAATTCCTCGATCATGTGATCAGTAAGGATGGGATTGCTGTGAATCCATCTAAAGTTCAGTCGGTACTAGAGTGGACGGCACCGACCAATGTGAAGCAAATTCGAGGTTTCTTAGGAATGGCTGGTTATTATCGGAGATTCATTGAAGGTTTCTCCAAAATAGCCGGACCAATGACCAAATTATTAAGGAAGAATACACCATTCAAGTGGGATGAGAAGTGTGAAGCAAGTTTCCAAGAGTTGAAGACTAGATTGACCACAACTCCAATCTTAGCAATTCCTGAAACAGGGAAGGATTTCACTGTATATTGTGATGCATCTAAAGAAGGTTTGGGTTGTGTGGTAATGCAAGATCGGAAAGTGATTGCTTATGGTTCAAGACAATTGAAACAACATGAAGTCAACTATCCAACTCATGATTTAGAGTTAGTAGCAGTAGTCTTTGCGCTGAAAGGATGGAGGCGTTTTCTTTATGGAGCCAGATGTGAGTTATACACTGACCATAAAAGTCTCAAGTAAGCATGGCAAAAATGTTCCGTCTGTTTTCCAACGGCTCAAATTTACGATTGCTGATGCAGATTCCTCGCCTGATCCTGGTGGGAGCAGTAAGTGTGATATCATCTCGAGTAATCAAGGCAGATCTTACGCGCAGGTTCTCGCTGATTGCGGTGTTAAACCTGTGGTAACGCCGGTCGGGTCAAAAGTGCGATAATCGCGCGACATTTAAGCTCCCTGGTCTTATTCCTTTTTTGAAATTTCCCTCTTTCCCAAAATGTTTGTGGCCCGACATATCTTACACTGGGTGGTTCAAGGTCCAGCAAAATCCTCATTTTCGGCCCACTGTATACAACGGTTTTAAAGAGTTCTCCATTTATTTGCAAAAAACAACTGCTCGATTCCCTGTCCCCTCAACTCCCTCGCCTGCAGAAACCCCAACTCTGCCTTGCTCGTCGCCGGCGAGGTCTGGCTCAATGGAAAACATTCCGATTGATCCTGAGCCGTTCTTGCCAAATGGCTTTCAAGTGCTGCAAGTGGCTGGAAGAACCCGCGTCAAGAGGGTGGTGGTTCCGCGACGGTCGCGGACCCATGAACAGTATGCTATCGCAACCATTAATCCCCTCCCCCTGGTCAGGTCCCTTTTATGAATATTCGTGAGGTTCTTGTTGATTTCCTCAATAATGAGGCTCGCGTGCACTTTCGGGATGTTCAAGCCTGTCCTTTTGGGGCTGCCTATGTGCAATTTCATCATGTAAGTGACAGGAACCGGCTCATAGCGGCCAGCCCTATCCCTTTCCAGGACGTGCATGTTTCTTTTGTTAAGCACAATGAGGGGGGAAATTGGAGGAGAACACAGTTCAACAACGAGTGTTGGGTGATGCTAGTTGGCTCCCCCTTGGACCACTGGCACACTGAAGATCTGAACACGGTTTTTGCTGATATTGGGAAGGTTCTTCTTTGGGAGCGGGACCAGGACCATAAGGGAAGAATTCTTGCAAAAAATCGTGTTACTGATCTGGTGGATATTCCCAAGAGTGTCAGGTTCACTATAGGAGACTTGGTGGAGTCTGAATCTTGGACCTTTTCTGTTGAGGTTTTGCAGAGTGACTTGCTTGGGGGGCCACCTGATGAGGACCCACTTCCGGCTGACAATGAGGACCCACATCCCTTGCATGTCTTTGGGCCCCAGATCCCCCCTCCTCCACCTCCCCCACCTGCTCATGTGGGTGAGGCTGGTGGTTGGGGTCAGTGGATGGCTCCTGTGCAGGATCCTGCTCCTGGTGGGGATAACAATGAAGGTTGGGACCCTTGGGAAGCTGCTGCTGCCCCAATTCAAGGTCCTGTGATTTCTCCTGGTGAAGACATGCCAGTGGATGATCATAATCTTCCCCCACAGGATATTAATAGTGGTGTTACTGGTGCTATTCTTGTCAATGATTGGGATTCTGATGATGATGAATCTGTGAATGCTGAACCTGCAGTTGTTGAGGGTCAGGCTATGTTTGAGGAGCCCCAGGGTGTTGGTATTGGTGAGGGCCTGCAGAACATCCTCCAAAACTACTTGGAGGAGGATGAAGCTAACTCTGATGAAGAGGGGATGGTGGAGAGACCCATGGACACTGGTGCCGAGGCTGAAGAGAATAATGATTGGATGTTAGAAGACCAGCACCTCCTTTCCCCTAATGAAGCTCATCTTCGGGTTGGAATGGTTAGAACTTTTGTTTCTATCCCTGATGTTCATGCTGCAAAGTAGGGCTTTTCTCATCAAGGTCTGGAGCTCTGGGAAAGTTACTTTTCTCCCCATATTCAGAAGGATTCTTCCTCAAAAGACTCACTCTTGTGTGAAATTCCTGTAAGTTGGTTTAATTTTATTACTCTCATGCTTGCTACTCCTGAGAAGTTCAATTGGGTCAAGAGCTTTCTTACTTCTCCATTATGGGAAATTATTAAAGAACCTATTGCTGAGGAGAACTCAATTTCTTTCATCATTCCTAATGAAAGCATTTCACAGATGGCACCCCCTTGTCTGGGCATTGAGGCCAAGCATTCCTCTTGCTCTCCTTCCACTCCTTCCAGAAAGAGAAAGGGCAAGGAACCTCTAGTTGAAACTAAGGTGAGAAGAAGTCCTAGAATTGTTGAATTAAATGGGGGTTTCAAAAGTCACTTAAACTGCTCAATTGCTGACTGTCCGACTTGCAATGCTGCACCACCTTGTTTAAATCCTAAAGTGGTTAAAAATCTTGCTGCCTCTTTCTGCAAGGTAAAGGATGGTGACCTGGAGAAGAGGTTGCTCAAGAAAGGGAAGGCCATTGAAGTGGCAGTCAAGGCTCCTCCAAGAGGCATCATCAAGGGGAATGGATCCTCAAGCTTGAACCTTGGAGGCAAGAAGAAATCTGGGGCTGCTGGTTCCTGTGGTCGGCAATCCAAGAAGAAACCCTCAACTTAGGTGTTTAATGTATCACAAACTATCTTTTGATGGAGCCTTGTTGGTTCCCTATTCTGAAACCTGTAATAGTGGTCATATGATGTGTTTGCTACCTAGTGTCATCATGGATGTTGAATCTGTCAGTGGATTTATGGTGTGGAATGCATTTTGTCTATTTGATCATGATCTCTGCATTTGGGTGATTACATTGGTTGTATCACCTCTTAACTCAATACTCAATTTTAATGGATAATAAAAGAATATGGAAGATTCTGAATTGGAATATCAGGGGCATTAATTCAAAAAAATGGGTTGCCCTCAGAAATAAAATTTATGAATCTGGTTGTGACATTATTTGCCTCCAAGAAACTAAGAGGGAATATTTTGATATCTCTTACATCAGAAAATTTTGTCCCCCAAATTTGCCAAATTTGAATTCCTTCCCTCCAGGGGGGCTTCTGGGGGTTTGATTATCATCTGGAATAGCTCTCTGTTTTCTGGACAACTTTCTTTCCAAAATGAGTTCTCCATCTCCATCACCTTGACCTCACTCTTGTCCAATGAAACCTGGATTCTCACCAACATTTATGGGCCATGCTTAGCTGAAAAAAAGCAGATTTCCTAGAATGGTTTGGTAATATTGACATGCCTGATGATTTGGATTGGCTCATTGTGGGTGATTTCAATTTTATTAGAAAACCCTCTGATAGAAACAGGCAGGGGGTGATGTGAATGATATGCTCCTTTTTAATGAAGCCATTAGCAATCTGGGACTCATAGAATTACCCCTTAAAGGTAGAAAGTTCACATGGAGCAACATGCAAAAGGAACCTCTACTGGAAAGGCTGGACTGGTTTTTTACATCTGCTTCCTGGACTCAGAGCTATCCTTCAACTTTTGTTGTCCCTCTTACCAAGCCTATCTCTAACCATCTGCCTTGTGTCATCTCTATTGGCACAATGATTCCAAAATCCCAGGTTTTCAGATTTGAGAATTATTGGATGCATCATAGTGATTTTAAAGCAATTGTTCAAAATGCCTGGAACATCCCAGTTGGTTTCCCTGATTCTGCTAAAAAAATTAATGCTAAATTCAAGAATGTCAAAAGGGGGCTGAAGATCTGGGCAAAAAATCTGCCTTGTTTGAAAGCTCAAATTAGTAATGTCAATGCCACCATTGATCTCTTAGATGTCTTGGAGGAAATGAGAACTCTTATTGTTCTGGAATGGAATCTCAGGAACTTACTGAAAATACTTATAATCTCACTTCTTCAAGATCAAAATGCTTATTGGAAGCAAAGAGGAAAAGTCAAATGGGTAAAGTTGGGTGATGAGAAAATTCTTTCATTCAAAAGCCACCATCATCTTCAGGCATAATTACATCTCCATGCTCAATGATGACTCTAATGAGGAGATTCATGCTCATTCTGGTAAAGCTGATCTACTCTGGAATGCTTTCAAAGATAGAATGGGCACCTCTGATAAGCCTGAAATGCACTTTAACCTTAGTGAGTTGGCAGGGGAATGCTTGAATCAAGAGGAGAGAGATGTTTTAGAAGAAACATTCTCTGATAAAGAAATTGAAGGTGTAATCAAGGAACTTCCTAATGACAAGTCTCCTGGCCCTGATGGTTTTAATAATGAATTCATTAAGCAATGTTGGCCTATTATTAAGGAGGATATTAAACAACTCCTTGTGGATTTCTTTGAAGGCAGGACTTCTTTGGAAAGCATTAATGCTTCTTTTATCACCCTCATTCCAAAAAATGAGCCCCCTTTGACACCGGCTGATTTCAGGCCTATTTCACTGCTTAACAGTAGAAGGGTTTTGCAGCATAGTAAATCAAAAAAATTCTACGAATGCGAACGGGAAAGCCAAGATCTAATCTAGGAGATGCAAACAACGAGAGAGATTAGATGAGATCTTCATACCATTGAAGATTCGCACAGCGGAACGTTCGTCGGAACGTGGGTGATGTAGTCGTACTCGCGTCTCCTCCTCACGATCCACTCCGATCTAACACCGCAAGTGGCGATGCCTCCGAGAGATGCACACGTCCAGCACCTCAACGTCTCCTCCTTACTCGGTCCAGCAAGTATGGTGGAGAGACAGATTGGATCTACAACGCGACGGCGCGGTGCAAGTGGTGGAGAGTTTCTGCAGCAGGGCTTCGCCTACACGCAGTCGGGAGGGAGAGAGAGAGGAGGGCAGCAGGGCGGCTAGGCTTGAGGGGAAGGTGTGGGGTGGTGGTGTGCCCCAGCCCTCTATATATAGAGGGGTCGGCGCCAGCCCTAGCCCCTCCCCCAAGCCCTAGGCCGGCGGCCAAAGTAGGGAGGAGTGGGGGGGGCAAGTTTCCCCTCCCCTTCTAGAAGCTCCCCTAGGGTTTCCCCTTGG
This sequence comes from Avena atlantica, assembly GCA_910589765.1. NCBI lineage: Eukaryota > Viridiplantae > Streptophyta > Magnoliopsida > Poales > Poaceae > Avena > Avena atlantica. Next base: position 539,771,228 of record OU342739.1, on the reverse strand, counting down.
TTTGGCCGGCTGGGCCCTATGGGGCCTTGTGCCCCTGGCCCAATGCGGCCAGGGCACTCCCTCATAGGCCCATGCCCCCTCCCGGTAGGTGGGGCCACGTTGGTCCCCCTCCGAAAGGTTCTAGAAGCTTCTGGTACAATACCGATTAACCTGAAACAATTCCGAACTCCAAAAACTGCATTGCCTTATATGAATCTTATTCTCCGGACCATTCCGGAACCTCTCGTGATGTTCCGGATCCCATCCGAGACTCCGAACAAAAACTCATAAACCAATTATCCGATCTATCCTAGCGTCGAGACACGTTAAGTGTGTGACCCTTCGGGTTCGAGAACATGCAGACATGATCTTCTATCAATAATCAACAGCGGGGTCTGGAAACCCATATTGACTCCCACACATTCATCGATGATCATATCGGATGAACCACGATGCCAGGATTCAATCAATCCCATATATATATTCCCTTCGTCTCGCGATATTTTACTTGCTCGAGATTTGATCGTCGGTACCGTCATACCTAGTTCAATCTCGTTCACAGCAAGTACTTTACTCGTTTCGTAATCCGATATCACTTTGTGATCAACTCCTTAACCACATGCTTGCAAGCGGTGTTGATATCGATTACCGAGTGGGCCCGAAGTATATCTCTCCGACTTGGGAGGGACAAATCCCATCTCGATACATACAACCCAACATGTACTTTCCGATCACCTGAGAGACACCTTTATGATCACCCTCTCATAGGATGACGTTTGATGACCTCAAAGCTTTCTTCCGATACCAGGGAGTTGTATTATCTCATGGTCTAAGGAATACAATATTTGACATAAGAAAAGCTTCGCAAAGATGAACACGATGACACGATCTAATTGCTCCGCTTAGTTTGGGTCTGTCCATTATATCATTCTCCCAATGATATGATCTCATTATTAATCAACAACTCATGTCTATGGTTAGGAAACCTTAACCATCATTAATCAATGATCTAGTCCATAGAGGCATACTAGGGACACAGTGTTGTTCACAAACCACACAAGTATTAAAGTTTCCGCTTAATACAATTCTAGCATGAAATATAAACATTATCATGAACAAGAATTATAATAATAACATCTTTATTATTGCCTCTAGGGCATAATTCCAACAGTCTCCCACTTGCACTAGAGTCAATAATCTAGTTTACATTTGGCAACAATCTCACACCCATGGCACTAAGGTGCTGATCATGTTTTGCACGTGGAAGAGGTTTAGTCAATGGATCTGCGACATTCAGATCTGTATGTACTTTGCTAATCTTCAGATCTCCATCTGCTATATAATCTCGGATTATATGAAACTTGCGGTTGATATGCTTGGTCTTTGGATGATATCTTGGTTCCTTAGCGAGTGCTATGGCGCCAGTGTTGTCACACAATATCTCTAGTGGGTCCAATGCACTTGGAACCACGCCAAGCTCAGTGATGAAGTTCCTGATCCAAACTCCTTCACTTGACACTTCTGCAGCAGCCATGTATTCCGCTTCTACTGTAGATCCCGCGATCACGCTTTGCTTGCAGCTTCTCCAGCTCACAGCTCCTCCATTCAAAATATAAACGTATCCTGTCTGAGATTTAGAATCATCCTTGTCGGTGTCGAAACTAGCATCGACGTAACCTTTTACGACGAGCTGTTCATCACCCCCATAGACTAAGAACATTTCTTTAGTCCTATTTAGGTACTTTAGGATGTTCTTCACGGCTGTCCAGTGTTCCACTCCTGGATCACTTTGATATCTGCTCGTCAAACTAAGAGCATTGGACTCATCCGGTCTAGTACACAACATGGCATACATGATAGAACCTATGGCCGAGGCATAAGGCACTTTGCTCATAGCTTATCTGTCATTTACCGTAGCTGGACACTGAGCCTTGCTCAATATCTTACCTGACAACATAGGCATTGAACCTTTCTTCGCCTTATCCATTCTGAACCTTTTCAGAACTTTGTCTAGGTATGTACTCTGGCTTAAAGCTATCAGGCGTGTTTGTCTATCTCTATAGATTTTGATGCCCAATATATAAGCAGTTTCACCTAGGTCTTTCATTGAAAAACACTTGTTCAAATAACTCTTAACGTCGTTAAGCATGTTAATGTCATTTCTAATAATCAATATGTCGTCCACATATAGTGACAGAAATGTCACCGAGCTCCCACTCACTTTCTTGTAGATACAAGCTTCGTAGCAATTTGGAACAAATCCAAAGCTCTTGATCACTTGATCAAAACGAAGGTTCCAACTTCGAGATGCTTGCTTCAGTCCATAAATGGAACGCTGAAGCTTGCACATTTTATCAGCATCCTTAGGATCGACAAAACCTTCGGGTTGCATCATATACAACTCTTCATCCATGTTGCCATTGAGGAAAGCAGTCTTGACATCCATCTGCCATATTTCATAAGCATGAAACGCAGCAATTGCTAATAAAATCCGAATGGACTTAAACATCGCTACGGGAGAGAAAGTCTCATCGTAGTCAACACCTTGAACTTGTCGAAAACCTTTCGCGACAAGTCGTTCTTTATAGACGGTAACATTACCATCCGCGTCCGTTTTCTTCTTGAAAATCCATTTGCACTCAACGGCCTTTCGGTCGCTAGGAGGGTCCACCAAAGTCCATACTTGGTTTTCGCTCATGGATCCCAATTCGGATTTCATGGCCTCTAGCCATTTCTCAGAGTCTGGGCTCATCATCGCTTCCTCATAGTTCGTAGGTTCACTGTCTTCTACCAACAAGACAGTCAAGACAGGGTTGCCGTACCACTCCGAGAATATGCAGACATGATCTTCTATCAATAATCAACAGCGGGGTCTGGGCACCCATATTGACTCCCACACATTCATCGATGATCATATCGGATGAACCACGATGCCAGGATTCAAACAATCCCATATATATATTCCCTTCGTCTCGCGATATTTTACTTGCCCGAGATTCGATCGTCGGTACCGTCATATCTAGTTCAATCTCGTTCACAGCAAGTACTTTACTCGTTCTGTAATCCGATATCACTTTGTGATTAACTCCTTAACCACATGCTTGCAAGCGGTGTTGATATTGATTACCGAGTGGGCCCGAAGTATATCTCTTCGACTTGGGAGGGACAAATCCCATCTCGATACATACAACCCAACAGATACTTTCCGATCACCTGAGAGACACCTTTATGATCACCCTCTCATAGGATGATGTTTGATGACCTCAAAGTTTTCTTCCGATACCAGGGAGTTGTATTATCTCATGGTCTAAGGAATACAATATTTGACATAGGAAAAGCTTCGCAAAGATGAACACGATGAAACGATCTAATTGCTTTGCTTAGTTTGGGTCTGTCCATCATATCATTCTCCAATGAAATGATCTCATTATCAATTGACAACTCATGTCTATGGTTAGGAAACCTTAACCATCACTAATCAATGAGCTATTCCTTAGAGGCGTACCAGGGACACGGTGTTGTTCACAAACCACACAAGTATTAATGTTTCCACTTAATACAATTCTAGCATGGAATATAAACTTTATCATGAACATGAATTATAATAATAACATCTTTATTATTGCCTCTAGGGCATAATTCCAACAGTCTCCCACTTGCACTAGAGTCAATAATCTAGTTTACATCTGGTAACAATCTCACACCCATGGCACTGAGGTGTTGATCATGTTTTACACGTGGAAGAGGTTTAGTCAATGGATCTGCGACATTCAGATCTGTATGTACTTTGCTAATCTTCAGATCTCCATCTGCAATATAATCTCGGATTATATGAAACTTGCGGTTGATATGCTTGGTCTTTGGATGATATCTTGGTTCCTTAGCGAGTGCTATGGCGCCAGTGTTGTCACACAATATCTCTAGTGGGTCCAATGCACTTGGAACCACGCCAAGCTCAGTGATGAAGTTTCTGATCCAAACTCCTTCACTTGACGCTTCTGCAGCAGCCATGTATTCCGCTTCTACTGTAGATCCCGCGATCACGCTTTGCTTGCAGCTTCTCCAGCTCACAGCTCCTCCATTCAAAATATAAACGTATCCTGTCTGAGATTTGGAATCATCCTTGTCGGTGTCAAAACTAGCATCGACGGAACCTTTTACGACAAGTTGTTCATCACCCCCATAGACTAAGAACATTTCTTTAGTCCTATTTAGGTACTTTAGGATGTTCTTCACGGCTGTCCAGTGTTCCACTCCTGGATCACTTTGATATCTGCTCGTCAAACTAAGAGCATTGGACACATCCGGTCTAGTACACAGCATGGCATACATGGTAGAACCTATGGCCGAGGCATAAGGCACTTTGCTCATAGCTTCCCTATCATTTACCGTAGCTGGACACTGAGCCTTGCTCAATATCTTACCTGACAACATAGGCACTGAACCTTTCTTTGCCTTATCCATTCTGAACCTTTTCAGAACTTTGTCTAGGTATGTACTCTGGCTTAAAGCTATCCGGCGTCTTTGTCTATCTCTATAGATCTTGATGCCCAATATATAAGCAGCTTCACCTAGGTCTTTCATTGAAAAACACTTGTTCAAATAACTCTTCACATCGTTAAGCATGTTGATGTCATTTCCGATAATCAATATGTCATCCACATATAGTACCAGAAACGTCACCGAGCTCCCACTCACTTTCTTGTAGATACAAGCTTCGTAGCAATTTGGAACAAATCCAAAGCTCTTGATCACTTGATCAAAACGAAGGTTCCAACTCCGAGATGCTTGCTTCAGTACATAAATGGAACGCTGAAGTTTGCATACTTTACTAGCATCCTTAGGATCGACAAAACCTTCGGGTTGCATCATATACAACTCTTCATCAATGTTGCCATTGAGGAAAGCAGTCTTGACATCCATCTGCCATATTTCATAATCATGAAACACAACAATTGCTAATAAAATCCGAATGGACTTAAACATTGCTACGGGAGAGAAAGTCTCATCGTAGTCAACACTTTGAACTTGTCGAAAACCTTTCGCGACAAGTCGTGCTTTATAGACGGTAACATTACCATCCGCGTCCGTTTTCTTCTTGAAGATCCATTTGCACTCAACGGCCTTTCGGTCGCTAGGAGGGTCTACCAAAGTCCATACTTGGTTTTCGCTCATGGATCCCAATTCGGATTTCATGGCTTCTAGCCATTTCTCAGAGTCTGGGCTCATCATCGCTTCCTCATAGTTCGTAGGTTCACTGTCTTCTACTAACAAGACAGTCAAGACACGGTTGCCGTACCACTCAGGAGGGGCACGCGACCTTGTTGACCTGCGACGTTCAGTAGCAGCATCGTCCGAAGCTTCATGATCCTTGTCATTAGCTTCCTCTATTGTTGGTGCAGGCGGCACTGGAACAATTTCAGGTGCTGCGCTACTCTCCAATTCAAGAGAAGGTTCAACAACCTCGTCTAGCTCTACTTTCCTCCCACTCACTTCTTTCGAGAGAAACTCCTTCTCAAGAAAGGAACCGTTCTTTGCGACAAACACTTTGCCTTCGGTTCTGTGATAGAAGGTATACCCAATAGTTTCCTTAGGGTATCCTATGAAGACGCATTTCTCCGCTTTGGGTTCAAGCTTGTCAGGCATCAACTTCTTGATGTAGGCTTCGCATCCCCAAACTTTAAGAAACGACAACTTAGGTTTAGCACCAAACCACAGTTCATACGGTGTCGTCTCAACGGATTTAGATGGTGCCCTATTTAAAGTGAATGCAGCGGTTTCTAATGCATAACCCCAAAATGATAACGGTAAATCAGTAAGAGACATCATTGATCGGACCATATCTAATAGGGTTCAATTCCGGCGTTATGACACACCATTGCGCTGTGGTGTTCCGGGTGGCGTGAGTTGCGAAACGTTTCCGCTTGCTTTAAGATGCGTGAGAAAATCATAACTCAAATATTCACCTTCACGATCGGATCGTAGAAACTTAATCTTTCTGTTACAATGGTTCTCCACTTAATTCTGAAATTCTTTGAACTTTTCAAATGTTTCAGATTTATGTTTCATTAAATAGATATACCCATACCTACTTAAGTCATCGGTAAAAGTGAGAAAATAGTGATATCCACCGCGCGTCGAAACACTCATCGGTCCGCATACATCGGTATGTATGATTTCCAACAAGTCCGTTGCTCGCTCCATCATATCGGAGAACGGGGTTTTGATCATCTTGCCCATGAGGCATGGTTCGCATGTGTCAAATGATTCAAAATCAAGAGACTCCAAAAGTCCATCAGAATGGAGTTTCTTCATGCGCTTTACACCAATATGACCTAGAGGACAGTGCCACAAATAAGTAGTATTATCACTATCTACTTTGCATCTCTTAGCCTTAATGTTATGGATGTGTGTTTCATCCCTTTCGAGATTTAGAAGAAATAAACCATTCACAACAGGTGCATGACCATAAAAGATGTTACTCATATAAATAGAACAACCATTATTCTCCGATTTAAATGAATAACTGTCTTGCAATAAACAAGATCCAGAAATGATGTTCATGCTCAACGCAGGCACATAATAACATTTATTGAGGTTTAAAACTAATCCCGAATGTAAAACTAAGGAGAGCGTGCCGAGGGCCATCACATCAACTCTTGATCCGTTGCCAACGCGCATCGTCACCTCATCCCTCGCAAGCCGTCGTCTATTCCGTAGCTCCTGTTTCGAGTTACAAATATTAGCAACTGAACCAGTATCAAATACCCAGGCACTACAATGAGGGCTAGTAAGGAAAACATCAATAACATGTATATCAAATATACCTTTGATGGTGCCAGCCTTCTTGTCCGCTAAGTACTTCGGACAGTTGCGCTTCCAGTGACCCTTGTCCTTGCAATAGAAGCACTTAGTGTCCGGCTTGGGTCCAGACTTGAGCTTCTTCTCAGCAGGGGCAACGCGCTTGCCGCCGCCTTTCTTGAAGGGCTTCTTTGCACCCTTACCTTTCTTGAAGGTGGGGGGCTTGTTGACCATCAACACATGATTATCCTTTTTGATGTCCACCTCCGCAGCCTTCAGCTTTGCGAAGAGCTCGGTGATCGTATCAGTGGAACCAATCTGATTATGAGTCACTACAAAACTTTTGTAGCTGGGAGGGAGTGATTGCAGAACCCTGTCAATCTTGAGCTCCTCTGGAATCTTGCAGTCCAGTTGCTCAAGGCGTTGAGTTTAGCCCGACATCTTAATGGCGTGCTCACTAACGGAACTCCCTTCCTCCATCTTGCAGTTAAAGAATTTCTCAGAGATCTCATATCTCTCAGAACGGGCCTAAGTCTGAAACATGGTTTTCAGCACCTCGAGAATCTCAAAGGGCCCGGGATAATCTTCAAAACAATTTTGAAGGTCCGATTCCATAGCAAACAACATGGTGCTCTTAATCACACCATAATCATCTTTGCGCGACTGATAGACAACTTTCACATCAGCCGGCGCATCTACAGCAGGGGCGTCACCTAGCGCATTTTCAAGGACATAGTCCTTTTGACCGCCAGAGAGAATGATTCTCAGATTGCGGAACCAATTGGTGAAGTTAGACCCATTGTTTCTAAGCTTTTCCTTCTCAGCAAAAACGTTGAAGTTGAAGTTGGACTTAGCCATTTGATCTACAATATTTGCAAGTACAAATTAGACTATGTTCATGATAACTAGTTCAACTTTTAATCAAATTACTAGATGAACTCCCACTAAATTCAACATCCCTCAAGTTGTTTAGTGAACATGATCCAAATTCACCACACCTAATCCGATCTTCACGAGAAGAGATGTGGTTTCAATGGTGGACAACGAAGTGTCGATCATATAATTCATATGACTCATGCTTAACCTTTCGGTTCATGTGTTCCGAGGCCAAGTCTGTACATGCTAGGCTCGTCAAGTCAAACCCAAGTATTTCCGCGTGTGCAAAACTGGCTTGCACCCGTTGTATGTGAACATAGAGTCTATAGCACCCGATCATCACGTGATGCTTGGACACGACGAACTTTCGCAACGGTGCATACATGGGGAGAACACAGTTTTATCTTGATCTTTAAGTGAGGAATCATCTTATAATGCTACCGTAACGATCTAAGCATAATAAGATACATAAAAGGATAAACATCACATGCATATAACTTTATGTGACATGGTATAGCCAATCTTCGCGCAATGATCTCCATCTTGTGCGTGCCGGCATGATCTCCATCACTCCACCATGATTGCCTCCACCACGAATAGCAACTACAACTATTGCTAACTACTTAGCGATAAAGTAAAGCTATTACATGGCGTATAAGAAGTTGACTCATAGGTCATACACAATTATAAAGACAACCATATGGCTCCTGCCGGTTGTGTACTCATCGACATGCAAGTCGTGAAACATTACAAAACATGATCATCGCATACAATATACACATCACATCTTGGGCCATACCATATCACAGAAAACACTCCCTGCAAAAACAAGTTAGACGCCTCTACTTTGTTGTTGCATGTTTTACGTGGCTTATGGGAGTAGCAAGCTAAGAACGATTCTTACCTACGGAAAGCCACAACGGTGATATTATGGTTGCCAAACTCCGGTGTAAATCCCATGACAACTATAGTGAGAGAAACTGGCATCCACCAGCCGCATGTGTGGAACAAGCCACATGTCAAGTGCGGAGCCGGTCTCGCGAACGACGTCGCGTAAGGTTGGCCTGGACCGCTTCAATCTCACTATCCCGCGTCATAAGAAGAACACAAACAAGAGGCTTGCAATAGAAAACATCAACGCCCGCAACAACCATGTTGCGTTCTACTCGTGAAACACATCTACGCATAGATCTAGCTCTGATACCACTGAAGGGTTTCGCAGCATAGTAAATCAAAAAAATTCTATGGATGCGAACAGGAAAGCCAAGATCTAATCTAAGAGATGCAAACAACGAGAGAGATTAGATGAGATCTTCATACCCTTGAAGATTCGCACAACGGAACGTTCGTCGGAACGTGGGTGATGTAGTCGTACTCGCTTCTCCTCCTCGCGATCCGCTCCGATCTAACACCACAAGTGGCGATGCCGCTGAGAGATGCACACGTGCAGCACCTCAACGTCTCCTCCTTCCTCGGTCCAGCAAGTATGGTGGAGAGACGGATTGGATCTACAACGTGACGGCGTGGTGCAAGTGGTGGAGAGTTTCTGCAGCAGGGCTTCGCCTACACGCAGTCGGGAGGGAGAGAGAGCGGAGGGCAGCAGGGCGGCTAGGCTTGAGGGGAAGGTGTGGGGTGGTGGTGCACCCCAACCCTCTATATATAGAGGGGTGGGAGCCAGCCCTAGCCCCTCCCCCAATCCCTAGGCCGGCGGCCAAAGGAGGGAGGAGTGGGGGGCAAGTTCCCCCCCCCTTCTAGAAGCTCCCCTAGGGTTTCCCCTTGGTTTGGCCGGCTGGGACCTATGGGGCCTTGTGCCCCTGGCCCAATGCGGCCAGGGCACTCCCTCATAGGCCCATGCCCCCTCCCAGCAGGTGGGGCCACGTTGGTCCCCCTCCGGAAGGTTCTAGAAGCTTCCGGTATAATACCGATTAACCCGAAACAATTTCGAACTCCAAAAACTGCATTGCCTTATATGAATCTTATTCTCCGGACCATTCCGGAACCTCTCGTGATGTTCCGGATCCCATCCGAGACTCCGAACAAAAACTCATAAACCAATTATCCGATCTATCCTAGCGTCGAGACACGTTAAGTGTGTGACCCTTCGGGTTCGAGAACATGCAGACATGATCTTCTATCAATAATCAACAGCGGGGTCTGGAAACCCATATTGACTCCCACACATTCATCGATGATCATATCGGATGAACCACGATGCCAGGATTCAATCAATCCCATATATATATTCGCTTCGTCTCGCGATATTTTACTTGCCCGAGATTTGATCGTCGGTACCGTCATACCTAGTTCAATCTCGTTCACAGCAAGTACTTTACTCGTTCTGTAATCCAATATCACTTTGTGATCAACTCCTTAACCACATGGTTGCAAGCGGTGTTGATATCGATTACCAAGTGGGCCCGAAGTATATCTCTCCGACTTGGGAGGGACAAATCCCATCTCGATACATACAACCCAACATGTACTTTCCGATCACCTGAGAGACACCTTTATGATCACCCACTCATAGGATGACGTTTGATGACCTCAAAGCTTTCTTCCGATACCAGGGAGTTGTATTATCTCATGGTCTAAGGAATACAATATTTGACATAAGAAAAGCTTCGCAAAGATGAACATGATGACACGATCTAATTGCTCCGCTTAGTTTGGGTCTGTCCATCATATCATTCTCCCAATGATATGATCTCACTATTAATCGACAACTCATGTCTATGGTTAGGAAACCTTAACCATCATTAATCAATGATCTAGTCCATAGAGGCATACTAGGGACACGGTGTTGTTCACAAACCACACAAGTATTAAAGTTTCCGCTTAATACAATTCTAGCATGGAATATAAACATTATCATGAACAAGAATTATAATAATAACATCTTTATTATTGCCTCTAGGGCATAATTCCAACAACAGTGTCTTCAAGATTATTCTTAAGCTTGTCCAGAAAAACCAGTATGGATTCCTAAAACAAAGATCTATCCAGGACTGCTTAGGATGGGATTTTGAATTCCTGGATCAATGTCACAAGTCCAAGGAAGAAATTTTAATTCTGAAGCTTGATTTTGAAAAGGCTTTTGATAGAATTGAGCATTCAACAATCATCAATATTCTCAAAGCCAAAGGTTTTGGTGAAAAATGGATTAATTGGATTCAGTTGATCTTTGGATCTGCTTCTTCCTCTGTTTTGTTAAATGGAGTGTCTGGGAAAAAATTCTATTGCAGAAGAGGTGTAAGGCAAGGGGATCCTTTATCCCCACTCCCGTTTGTCCTTGCTGCTGATCTTCTCCAATGCATTCTCAACAAAGCAATGAGCCTTGGGCTTCTCTCCCTTCCTCTTGAAGGTGTGTTCTGTCCTGATTTCCCTGTAGTACAGTATGTTGACGACACCTTATTAATCCTTAAGGCTGATTCAAAGCAATTAATGTGCCTTAAGGCTCTACTTCATACTTTTGCCCTTTCCACTCGACTCAAGGTTAATTACTCTAAATCTAGTATGATGCCAATCAACATGGATTCTGAGAGGCTAAGACATTTTGCTAGCACACTCTCTTGCCTCACTGGTTCACTGCCCTTCACTTATCTTGGATTGCCTTTAAGCATCAACAAGCCCGCAGTGGAACAATTTATGCCTATTGTCGAGAGAGTGGAAAGAAGATTATGTGGGATTGCTGATTTCCTAAACTATGGGGGAAAATTATAGTTGGTTAAATCTGTCTTATCCTCTCTTCCCATTTATTATATGAGTTGTTTTGAACTTCCTGTCTCTATTAAGGATTAGATGATTAAGTATATGAGGCAGTGCTTGTGGAGGAAGAAAACCACTGATGTCCAAGCTAGAGGACAAGCTCTAGTGGCCTGGAATAAAGTTTGTAGACCAAAGAATTATGGAGGTTTGGGTGTTCTTGATCTTAACATTCAAAACTTAGCTCTTCTTTTAATTTTTTGGATAAATTCTACAATCACAAAGATATTCCATGGGTTCATCTTGTCTGGAACACTTATTACTGAAATGGTAAATTGCCTGGAAGAAGTCTGGAGGGATCCTTTTGGTGGAAGGCTCATCTGAAATTGGTGGACATATTTAAAGGAGGATCAAAGTGCTCGGTGGGAGATGGAAATCCACTCTCCTCTGGACTAATATGTGGAAAGATGAATGCTTGCAGCACAAGCTTCCCCATCTACTATCTTATGCAAAAAATCCACACATTTTTGTTAGTGAGTTCTTGCAGACACCCAACATGCAAGATCACTTATTTTTTCCTCTGTCCCAACAAGCTTACTTTGAATATCAATGCCTTGAGAAAATCACCAGTAATGGAGTGCAGGGAGAAACAGACAGCTGGAGCTATATTTGGGGCAGTACTGTTTTCTCAGTCAAAAAGGCCTATTCTTCATTATCTGGATTTCAGTCAGTTCAACCACATTTTTCCTGGTTGTGGAAGTCTTCTTGCCAGAAAAAACACAAGTTCTTCTTCTGGCTTTTGCTCCTTGATAGACTAAACACCAGAAATCTTTTGAAGAGGAAAAGATCTCTCTGACTACATATGATTGTGTGTTCCATAGTTGCACTAGTGAGGAAACATTACTTCACTTATTTTGGGACTGTCCTTTTGCACAAGCATGCTGGGATGAAATTTGTCCTGTCCGAGACAATGCTCTAAATCTCTTCGAGGCGTTGACTAGTATTAAAAGCAGGCTAAAAATCCCCTTTGCAATGGAAATCATTATTCTTGGGGCTTGGGGCATATGGATGTGCAGAAACAATGAAATCTTCAATAACAAGCATGCTTCCCTTGATGAATGGAGGGCTATTGTTTCTCAGGAATTAAGATGGGTCCTGTGTAGAATTAAGAAAAAGTATTATCAGGACCTCAAAGACTGGATTAGCAATAACTTAGATAGGAGATAGTTAGCCATGGTGTTTCTTATCCCTCATCGAGGTGGTCTGGAACTTGTAAATATATACTGCTTGTAACTCTATATGATTTATAAAAATTGCAGTGGTTTTTTTGCCCTACTATTTTACCCTAAAAAAATGAGACAGAAGCGTTGACTGGAATTAATCAAGGATTATGATTTAACAATCGATTACACTCCAGGGAAAGCTAATGTTGTAGTAGATGCTTTAAGCAGAAAGAGTGCAGATATACAGCCATGCAATAGATAGTTACCATTAGAGTTACAAATGGACTTGGAAAGGTTGGAACTTCAATTCATCAGAACATAGGTTCTTGGAGGATTAGAAACTATGCAGGTAGTTGCAGAGCAGGACAGTGATCTTAAGCAAGAAATTATTAGACATCAAGAAGAAGATCCATTTATTGCTGAAGAAATTCGGAGGATATCTCAAGGGCAAAAAATCAGTTTTTCGCCTTGGAGATTATGGATCTTTATGGTTCCAAGATAGTCTATGTGTTCCAGAGGTCACTGAAATCAGAAATATCATACTCAAAGAAGCACATGATACACCCTATTCTATACATTCGGGGAGTACCAAGATGTCTATGGATTTGAAAGAACTATTCTGGTGGAATAACACGAAAAGAGATATTGCTAAATATGTATCTGAATGCCATACTTGTCAAACGGTGAAAGCTGAACATCAAAATCCAGCAGGACCATTACAACCCTTAGAAATTCCTGAATGGAAATGGGAGGAAATAGGCATGGACTTTATCACAGGATTACCTATGACACCAAAAAGGAAGGATATGATATGGGTAATTGTGGACTGACTCACTAAGAGTGCACATTTTATTCCAGTGAATCAAAAGGATAATGCCGAGAAGATAGTTGAAGTATATGTTAAAGAGATAGTAAGTAAGCATGGAGTACCCAAAAAGACCGTAACTGATAGGGGATCAGTGTTTACTTCAACATTTTGGAAGCAATTGCATGAAGCACTTGGTTCAAAGTTAGATTTCAGCACGGCATATCATCCTGAGACAGGAGGTCAAACTTAAGGAACAAATCAAATACTAGAAGACATGTTGATAGCTTGTGCACTAGATTTTGGAGGAACATGGGAAGATCACCTACCATTGGCAGAATTTTCTTATAACAATAGCTATCAGAGTAGTCTGAAGGCAGCCCCATATGAGATTCTGTATGGAAGGAAGTGTAGATCACCAATATGTTGTCATGAACCTGGTAGCAGCAAAGAATTTGCACCAGATTATATCAAGGAGAGACAAGACATCGTTGATAAGATCAGGGATAGACTAAAAATAGCCCAGAGCAGGCAGAAAAGTTACGCGGATCAAAGCCGAAGATCATGGCATCCAGAAGTAGGAGATATTGTCTATTTGAAAGTAAGTCCAATGAAACGAGTAAAAAGATTTGGAGTTAAAGGGAAATTGAGTCCAAGATATATCGGACCATTCAAGATACTGAGTCAAAACAGAACTATAGCCTATGCTTTAGAGTTACCATCAAGATTGGCTCAAGTGCATAATGTTTTCCATGTGTCACAACTTCGCAAATGTTTGAAAGTTCCAGATGAGGCAATAACACATCAAGAGATAGAATTACAAGTAGACCTTACTTATATTGAAAAGCCCTGCAATATTCTGGAAGAAAACTGGAAAAGATTGAGGAACAGAGCAATCAAATATTGCAAGGTACAATGGGAACATCACCCTGAGAGAGAAGCCACATGGGAGAAGGAAGATGATTTAAGGAAAGCTTATCCAGAACTATTCAGGTACATCTCCACAAACTTCGGGACGAAGTTTAATTTAAGAGGGGAAGTCTGTAACATCCCAGTATTTAGGACCTAACAAAGGGTAGATTTAGGAATATGAATTTTTGCATGCATTCATTTGTGAAAATGTGGGTAAAATTTTCGCCAAATAAAAACCTTAAGTGATCAATGTTTCGTTCTTACTTTGAGAGTAGGTTTAGTCTTAAAGGAGGATTGCTATAAACTTTGATATGATCTTAAAAGAATTATTTGTGTTTTGAAATGAGTTTGGATTTTAAAACTTAAGTGTTTTATAATTTAAATGATTTTGATATAAGATTTGAATCTTAAATTAATTAAGAGAAAAGTATTATAACTTAAATCTTATCTAAAATTAATATTGTATATGAAATTTATTTTATATACATAAACAAGTTATAATGAATGAACTTACTGAAGTATTCAACACTTCACCATTTGCAAAAAGAATAAAGAATAAGAATATTCTTTATTAATAAATATATAATCTTTATTACAAATGAATAAAATAAAGATTACAAGAATTATAAAAGAAAAATTACAAAAGAAAAAGAAAATTACATTTGTATATTTACTAACTATCCTATATCTAAAACTACACTAAATCTTCATCCTTATCTTTGTACCTGCAAAGCAAAGATTAAATAGAAAACAAAATAAGATTAGTGTTAGTATATTTCTCTCAGATATGTCAGTCAGGTGCACTTGACAATCTCATCATTGAGAAATGATCAAAAGGGGGCAAGTTTCACCAATATGAAAGATTTCATCCTTCATAAATTCAAATCCAAAATTCAAATGACAGCCAAAAGGGACTAATTCACCAGCCAGGTAAAAGTAGTTTGGTAATAGTAAGTTCAAACTTTCTGAACCTATCCACAAGTACATAGCAGACACACAAGCTGCACACACACAAGCATGCAAAGGGTGTGTTGTCGACCTCACAAGCACATCCAATATCACAAAACCACAACACAGCCGTGGAGGAGCACATCAGTGCATCTCTCCACTACACCACACACCAGCACAGCCAAGGTGAACAACAGCTAAACCAAGAACAACATCTAAACCAAGAACAACAGCTAAACCCAACCACCCAGATCAACCCAAACATCACCAGGATGGTGACATAAGGACGGGGATGGATCTGGTGGACAGCAAGGTCAAGCCCAGGAGCTAGGAGGAGCAGGCAAGCTCAGGAGCACAGCAAAAGCAGATCAAGATCATCATCAAACTACTACATCCACATCAGAATCTGTGGTGAGCCTCATAAAAACATCACATGATTTCATCATAAAAGCATGTGTTGCTTTATGAAATAATCTCTCAATAATCAACCAAGAGAGGTGAATCTATCCTAGAGATTTCAAGTATAAGGATAAGAAATCAAGCTCAACCACAAGCACTAAACCCTCAGACCAGCATCACTGGGTTCAGTGTTATTTTTACTACTTAGATCATTTTCATATGATCTTATCAGACCAGGGTACATCTCTCAAAGAGAGAGTAGCACCTCTAATCTTGCAAGTTTCAAACAAACTATTGCCCAACTAACTAGGAATTACATCCTAGAGCCTCAGACAAACATCATAGGCAGGAAACTTAATAAAAGCTTCCATATCATCTTATCAGTTTTAATCACAAGAATTATCAAGCTAAGCCTAGAAATAAAAACCCAATCACTTGTGTGCCAGAATACAATGGTATCACAAGGACAAGTTCTTAATGAGCTAAAACCAATCTGTACTTAGTTTCCACAAATAAAAAGGGACAAATCAATAAATATCATTTTCCTGAAGCCAAGTGCCAGGAATCAACCTTAAATCCATCTATACATCCATAGAAATCATTACAAGTAATGATTTGATTCAGTGAGTATAATCTCATACAGGCCAATAATATAATTGTAGAAAGCAACCACTGAGAGAAACTACTGTCAGTATAAGCATTCTGACAGTAGAGTAAACTCTCAGATCAACACCATCATCCAATCAAGGATTTCATTGAAATACTAGCATGGATCATGGTGGATTACCACTAGAATAAATCTGACTAGCAACTAGCATCATCAAAGCCACTATCAATCATTTACCATAGTAGACAATCATTTCCCATGATCAGATATGAACAATACTAGATCTAAAGCATCATATATATGATCAACAGGGGGGTATGAACCCTAATCAGAGCAAGAACCCTAATCCAAATATGAACCAAATCAGCACATAGTCACTCGACATGAGTAGCCACTAGATACACACAGGGAGAATCATAGCAGTAGCATAGACAAACACCATCGCGACAACTTACTCGAGGTCCTCGCCGACGAATCGAAGAGGAAGCAGGGTGGCCGACGAACCGCGGCGGCACAGGGAGCACCCAAAGGGGCGCTGCAACCTGCACCTGCCACGGCAGCGGCTGTAGCAGCACACGATCCCAACACACCACCGCATGCGGGATTGCGGCGGCGGCGACAACACCTTTTCCGAATCCTAGGGTTCGGGAATGGGGTGGACCTAGCCACAGGGAAGCCCCAGAGTCAAATCCAAGTGTATGGAACGAAAGAGCGTCGCCGACAACCCTAACTCGCACCACGGCGGAGGTTAGAACGACCGACGACGGCGGGAATCGACGGTGGCGGCATCGCCGGCCACGGGGTCGAGTCAGAGGAGGAGGGGATAAGGTCGAGGGAGAGAGGGAGGCAAAGTGGGTTGGTGACGAGGTTTAATCTCGTCAATGCCCATTGTTATGGACTTGGGTTTTGGAGAAGATGGGGATGCTGGAGACCGTGGCACGGTTAACAGACAAGCAACCAGGGGACACGAGATTTACCCAGGTTTAGGCCCCCGGAGGGAAAACCCTACTCATGCTTGTCTGCTCTTGATTACGGCGGAACCGAAGGTTACAGGGTGCGCAGATTCGATCTGGCATGGAGGTGTGTGCGAAAGTATGAGTCGAGAGATCTAGGACGTGCCCTCCTGGCCTTTATATAGACTTAGGCAGGTCCCGGGCATAGTCCTAGTCGGTTACAAGTTCTAGGGTTTTATCCCTTTGAATTTCCTATCTATGCTAGTCTTGCTCTCCAAGGATCTGAAGGTGTCATGGGCCTTGGCCACCCGAAAATCCTCGTGGGCCAGCATATATCTGCTGTGGGCCTTCCTTGGGCTGGACCAGGTATGCTGAAGTCACGTACCCGTAGGGTATAACCATGTCAGTAGCCCCCGAGTGATCAGTCGAATCGTAGATTCGGCTGAGGACTCTTACATCTTTCGGGTGCAACTATGTATTAATAGTATATGTGTGTAGGGATTGTTAACGCGTGTGCCTGACTCACCCGACGGATCAGGGTCAGTTAACTGTCTTAGGAAGAAACAACACGATCTTCTTCAAGTTTGAGTCCCTCAACTCGGACCTGGAACATATGCTGGCGTAATTCGACTCAGGCCGCGGAGGACTTACAGGAGTGGAATTCTAGTGATTTTAATTAATGTACCCAACGCGTCCGTCGGGATTTTTCATCACGCCTGTTGACATGGATTTGTACTAGCAGAGCGCAGTCATGTGCGTTGCCAGGCCGTCAGATGATATCTGTAAGTCTTATCTTTGCGTCGCAGACGCAACATCCGAACATTTGTCACCACGGAGGTGTTTCGGGTGGCCAAGGAGATTGTCGCTCACTCAGCGTTTGTTGGGGCAGAGATGCCAAAAAGTTTTTTGCGTGCTGATCCGAAAGATCGCAGTCGAAAAATTCATAGGGTGCGCGACCAGCGCTCCCTATGGGAGTAGCCCCCGAGTGTCTGTTCGAGTCGTAGACTCGAGCAGAGACTTTAGTTCAATCATTGTTCAGCTGTTAAGTCCGTAAGACTCAAAATTTTCGGATGCTTAAATCCACCCTCCCTATGGGAGTAGCCCCCGAGTCTGTAGTGGAGTCGTAGACTCGACGTAGGACTCGAAGAAATACTTTGTCATTATTCATCTTCCGGGTTCACGGCCAGTGCTCCTGATAGGAGTAGCCCCCGAGTATTTAGTCGAACCGAAGATTCGAGTGAGTACTCTTAGCTGTGGAGCCGAAGAATTGTAGTTGGTGCTAGTATAGCTTTTGATGACATCAGTGCTGACGATCAATGACCTCAAGCGTCTGCTACGCCAGAGATGACTTGACTGGACGAACGTGGGTCCCACTTGCTGACTTTGAATTGACCGGTCACGCGCGGCGTGGAGATAATTATGGCGTCTCCTCGATTTCCGCGCATAGTGGACGGCGTGGTAACGACGGTTCGTTGTGATGTTGACACGTGTACGGTCAGATCTGCCGTTGGCGTTAGGTCTTCTGGATGAACGGCTGTCGTGCGTCGTCTTCGCTGTTATAATCCTTGAGGGAAACCATGATTTGTTTTCACCGCACCAGTTCTTGTGTTCACTGCCTCCGTGTGCTCGAGCGATTCTTGCTTCGCGATGGGATTTCCTTCCACATTTCCGTCGTTCTTTCTACGTTTGCACCGCCGGCGCCGCCGTAGCGCAATGGGGAAACCAAAGAAATCTTCATCTGCGGTTGGGACCAGCGCCGCCGGAGGAAAGAAGGGCACCGCCGCTGCTCGCGTCACCTATGGTGGCTGGCGGCGATCAGAGACGCGGGAGAGCGATCTACACAAGCTTCGCGAGCGGGGCCTGATCCCGCAAGATACGGAGGCCGTCAAACTACCCGGCAATGAGGTAATCCCCCGTCCCCCATCTGGGTATCGGGTTATGTTTCTCGCCTTCGTTTTGCGTGGGTTTTCTTTTCCGGTCCACGACTTCCTTCGTGGACTGCTCTTCTTCTATGGGATTCAGCTTCATCATCTGTCTCCCAATTCTCTTCTCCACATTGCGTGCTTTATCACTTTTTGCGAGTGCTGGCTTGGCATTGAGCCGCACTTTGGCCTCTTCCGGAAGCTCTATTCCGTGAAGAGGCAATCTGGTTCGGATGGTGTGTATCCCATTGGGGGTTTCATCATCTCCCTTAGTCCCAATCTGCTCTTCTTTTCCTTTTCCATGTCCGAATCTGTCCAGTACTGGCGGAGGCGATGGTTTTATATCCGTGACTCCGTAGTGCCCGGGTAAGATTTTGGTCTTGTTCCCTTTGACCCCTCCCAAATGATTGAGCGAAAAAGGTCTCGAAAAACGAAATCTTGGACGGTGAGGTGGAGGAGATAGAGTCCCTTTACCGTCGGGTGGAGGATCTCCAGCTGATTCCAGAGAAGGAGGTGAACGGTGTGGACATCATCCGGACGTTTCTTGAGCGTCGGGTGCAGCCTCTCCAAGCGAGGGCGCACCCGATGTTTCTTTATTCCGGGCGCCGTGATCCGACGAGGGTTTCGAGTGAGAAAATCTCCGAAGGGGATCTTGACAGGGCCCTTCGCGTGCTGCTGAAGTTCAAGGCCGGAGAAGAAATCCCGGGGAAGTTGCTGACTCCTCCCTTTTCTTCGACGTTGGTCGTACCGCAGGTGTAGATTTGTGCACGTAGTGCTCTTTTTTTTGTCAGCTGTGTATTTGTTTCCTTTGTTTGCTAACAAAGTTCCTTCTGATCTTGCAGAGCTTCAAAGTGTCGGGCATGGTACCACCGTTTCCCGAAAGGTATCTGAATTCCCCGGATAATGAAGTGGTTGATTCCGTGTCCGAGCTACCGTCGGCGCGATTTCCCGCGGAGGATGCCGATGAGTCGAGTGAGGACCATATGCGAAAAGGGTCACGGAGCTTCATCTAGTCTTCGGATGCCTCTACTCCTCCGACTCCCAGAAACCCTCTGGGCCTTGAGCGTCATAGTGATGGTCATGGAGGCTCTTCCTCTCCCATTCCTGCCATTCCTGTGCGGGCTGTAGCGCCGCACCCGCCAGCGAAGCGGAAGAAGGAAGAAAAGAAGGAGGAGAAGAAGGAAGAGAAGAAAAAGGAGAAGAGAGCCCGAAGGTCTCCTCCTGTCTTTGACCTGAGCTCACTGGGCTCGTAAGTTTCTTGCTGTACTTTTGTCCTTTTTCCTTCATGATTGTTGTGCTTGTGCTGATTAGTTTGTATGCAGGCATTCTTCCCGTGATTCCTCCAGTGGTGGCACGCGGGAGATGATGGGGGAGTCGAAGATTGCGTCTCCTCCCCCTCAGACGGTGGCGACTTCGGGTGGCGCGCCTCCGGATCCTCCGTTGCAGGAGGTGCAGGTGGTTGCGCCTCAGAATTTCGCGGGCGGTCCTTCGGAGTCACCATTAGAGCATGTAAGTTTTTCTGCTTCATATCACGGGGGGAGCCCCCGAGTATATTCGGGTGTGAATTTTTGTTTTTACTCCTTTGTGTTGGGCGCAGCCCCCAAGTCCTTTTCTTACTGCTATCTTTTTCTTCAGCCTTTTGTGCAGGAGGCCAAGCGACTGGTGCAGGAGCGCTTGGCGTTGGAAGCGAAACTTTGGCAGCTTCAAGGTACCTGTCTGCCTCTTGACGCCTCTCTTATGTATCCTGGTTCTGTTGTTTGACACTTGCTTGTTTTAAATGCAGAGGAGCATAACGATTCCCTCCGTGAGTTCGATGCTCTCAAAAAGAGCCTTGGTCAATCGGAGCAGAAGGCCGGAGCCGCTGTTGGCGCGAAAGAACGCCTCGAGCTAGAGCTGACTAAGGCAGCCGAAGCGAAGGAGCGTCTGCAGCAGGAAGCCGCAGATCGTGAGGAGCAGCTGGCCACCGTTGCGGTTGCTCGTGAAAAGGAGGTGGCGACGAAGCTCATGGCTGCTGCCAAGGCTATTTCGGGTGAGTGCTAGTTTTGTACTTGTTTCTTTTTCTTCGGGTCTTCTTCTATGCTGCTTTTCTTCATTTTGTCCTTCTTGTTTTTTTGTCTCAGATGCCGCAGGCATCGAGTTCGACCGCGGTGCTCTGGAGCACGGTAGTGCTCTAGATGATGCCACTGTGGCGGTCAAAGACCGCTGCAGCACCATCATCAACTCCCTTGCCAAGGCAAAAGAGGTCCTTGGACGCTTCTACAAGGAGATTGTCCCGAAGGGCGCGGCCCTTGATGATGTGGATGCTCTGGCGGAGGCTCTGTCAGCCGAAGCGCCTGCGGCGTACAAGCGCAAGCAGAAGGGCATCGACGTGTCCGTCGGGCTGGTGATGGCCATGGCGGCTGGAGCGGAGCTGGATCTGCCCCAGATCACTTCTCGGATGCCGACGACTGCGGATGGATCGGAGGTAGCCTTTGCTGCCTATTCTGCTCGCTGCAAGCGATATGAGCCCAAGCTCATTGATTTGTTGTCTGAGTATGCACTACGGCAGCAGGGCGGGGCCAAAGCTAGGCAGTCTGGCTCCGAGGCGACTCAGTGCCCCGCATCTTAGGCGTAGTAGACGTAGGGTAGTTTGTAGTCTACTTTTGTTGTAAATATTTTGAAGAACACCATCCTTGTGCCACGTAGTGGCCTTATATGTTTAATGAATTCTTCTGATTTGTGCTCTATCATTGTCTGAAATGTGTTTGTCCCTTTCTTTTCCTGCTGCTCTAGGTTCCTTCGGGTGCTGACCCTGTAGGCGCCCCATCCGCAATGCCGTTGCGACTATCATTGGATGATTCCTCGCAGCTCACTTTCTTTCGGGATCGTGTGCGTAGTCTGGAGAGGGAGTTGCTTGGGTTACGCGGTCATGCCGACGTTTGGAAGTCCAAGGCGGATCGTGGTGCAGCCAGAGAGGAGTACTTGATGGCGGAGTTGGTCCGGCTGTCCGAGCAGCTGCAATGTAAGTTGTTCTTTGGTCGAGCTGTAGCTCTGTTCTTCGGATGAGCCTGCTGGCCTTACTCTTATTTTGTCCGATTGTTGCAGGTGCAAATCTTGCTCCGAGGGAAGAAAAAGAGTGTGTCGCTGTTCGGGTCAATTGCTTGACTCAACAGGACATGGAGGCCGGCGGCTTCTTCTGGATGGATCGTGATCGCGCCATAGCCCTGGCGACGGTGCAGGATCGTGTTCATCAAGTTTCGCGGGTGCTCCGCCAAGTGCAGACATCGCTTTCATCGGTGCTGCACGACATGTTCCCTTTGGATGCCGTGCCGACAAGCCTTGCGGGTCTTGTGTCAAAATTTTGGAACGTAAGCAATGTCAAGGAGTTGGTGCGGCAGCAACTTTTCGCAGGCATGAAAGCTGCGTTATGTCTTGTGAGGCTGCACCAGTCTGACGTGGATTTGGCTGCCGTGGCTGCTGGGCCACCTCTTCGCCCTGGTGGTGGCGAATGGGACATGCGTCCGCATTACGCGGTTGTAAGGCAGTATGCCGAACAGATTGTAGATTTGTTTGAGCAGCGTGCCCAGATTATTCTTCAACATAGGTAGTACCTGTAAAAAAAGAGATGTAAAATTTGTATATTTCGGCTGGGCGTGTTGTGCACTTTGTTGTAAAGGTTTATTTGTTTGTGAGCACGCAGTGCTTTAATTGGGTACGTGTCCTTTTCGTTTGCCTGACGTTGTGAGCTACTCAGGTGTACACGTTTGGTCCTCAGTCGATGAAATCGTGAGGTGGGGGAGCCCCCGAGTGCGTTTGTAGCATGTAGTATAGTTGCAGAAAATAGTGAACCGAAGTTTTGAGGCGAGACACTTAGCTTTATTTATATCGTAATGGAGGAGGTACATTGTTCGGCTGAGTATCCTTATTGAAAGTAAAAAAGGGGGGTAGGTTGCTACGGATAGAATCGTCGCAGGTGCGAGATATTCCATGGGTTGGAGTATGCGACTCCAGACTCCACGTGCTTGAGGCGATAGGCGCCACCTGGGATGACTTCGGTGATGACGTAGGGTCCTTCCCATGGCGACTCGAATTTATTCGGTCGCTTTTTCTTGAGTCGCAAGACGAGGTCTCCTTCGACGAAGGACCTTGGGCGCAGCCGGCGGCTGTGGTAGTTGCGGAGACTCTGCTGGTACACCGCTGATCGAATTGCTGCTATATCCCGTGCTTCGTCGAGTGTATCGACAGCGTCTTCGAGTGCAGCCGTGGATTCGGCTTCACTGTAGGCGACGACCCGTGGGGCCTGGTGGCGTTCTTCGGCTGGTAGTACGGCTTCGGCTCCGTTTACCATGAAGAACGGTGTGAAGCCGGTGGAGCTATTTGGCGTAGTTCGTAAGCTCCACAGGACGGAGGGTAGCTCCTTCGTCCAATTTCCAGCTTTTTGTTCGTGTGAGCTCATGAGGCGCTTCTTGATGCCGGCGCCGATTAGGCCGTTGGCCTTTTCCACTTGCCCGTTCGTTTGTGGGTGTGCCACTGAGGCATATGTGATGTTGATCCCAAGGCCTTCGCAGAAGTCCTGGAATTCTTCGGAGATGAAGTTCGATCCGTTGTCGGTGATGATGCTGTGTGGTATGCCGAACCTGTAGACAATGGACTCGAAGAACTTGACGGCAGTTTTGCCTTTCTGGTTGGTGACCGGCATGGCCTCAATCCACTTGGTGAATTTGTCGACTGCAACCAGGAGGAAGGCGTGTCCTCCTTTCGAGGATTTTGGCAGTTTGCCGATCATGTCGACGCCCCATTGAGCGAAAGGCCAAGCTATAGGTATGAGCCTGAGCTCGGACCCAGGTGCGTGCGGTATGTCGGCGAATCGTTGGCATCCGTTGCATCTTCGGACGATGTCCTTTGCGTCGCTCATGGACGTTGGCCAGTAGAATCCTGCTCGTAGAGCTTTAGCGACAAGGGAGCGGCTGCCTGCGTGGTGGCCGTAGATGCCTTCGTGGATGTCTTGGAGTATGGCCTTGCCGTCGTCGATGGTGACGCACCGTTGAAGTACACCCGTAATGCTGTGTTTGTACAGCTCGCCGTTGATGATGGTGAAGGCTTTTTACCGGCGAGATATGCGCCGGGCGTCTGTTGGGCTGTCAGGCAATTCTCCGGTTATCAAGAACTGGAGGTATGGTCGTGTCCAAGATTCTTCAACTGCCATGACCTGCATTAGGTTGACCATGGCTACCTCTGTGTCCAGCTTTTCGGGTCCTTCGTGTCCTTCGGGTAGCGTAGCTCCCGAGTGCTCTGCTTCTTCGGGTGATCCCTTGGGGTATTTTCGCTTGATGGATAGAACGCAAATTTGTTCGAGGAACACACCTGGTGGCACCTTTGCGCAAGAGGAGCCGATGTTGACGAGTCTATCAGCTTCCCCGTTTCTCTCTCTTCCAACGTGCCGAAGTTCACAGCCGTCGAATTCTCCTTCGAGTGCGTTGTAGAGCGCGCGGTACACGATCATGTTTTCGGCGTGTGCGTCACACTCATTCATCGTCTGCTGGACGACGAGGTTGGAGTCACCGTAGATGACCAGGCGCATTGCGCCGCGTATCTTTGCCATCCTCATGCCATGGATGAGGGCTTCGTATTCGGCTTCGTTGTTGGAGGCTCTGAATTTCATCCGAAGAACGTACTTCATCTTGTCTCCTTGCGGGGAGGTCAGTATGACCCCTGCCCCTGCACCGGCTTCGCGCTTGGAGCCGTCGAAATGCATTGTCCAGGACTGTGACATGTCTGGGGTGTCTGGCAGCTGCAGCTCCATCCAGTGTACCAGGAAGTCCGGAAGGACTTGAGATTTGATTGCGTGTCGCTTCTCGTAGACGATGCCCAAGGGTGATAGTTCGATGCCCCACAGGGCCACCCGTCCTGTGGCCTCTGGATTATTCAGGATGCTGTTCAGGGGTGCTTCGTTGACGACCATCACTTGGTGCTCCTGGAAGTAATGGCTCAGCCGTCGAGCCGTCATGAATACGCCGTAGGCTAGCTTCTGGTAGTGAGGGTACCTCTGCTTTGTTGGTGTCAGTACCTCGCTGAGGTAGTAAATTGGGCGCTGGACCCTGTGGGTCTTGCCTTCTTCGGGTCGTTCGACCACGAGTACGGTGCTGACCACCTTATGTGTGGCTGCTATGTACAGCAGCAGGGGCTCGCGCTCCTTTGGCGTGACCAAAACGGGCGAGGTGGAGAGGAGCCGCTTGAGGCTTTTGAATGCGTCGTTGGCTTCTGGTGTCCACTCGAACTTGTCTGCTTTACGCAGCAGCTGGTAGAATGGTAGGGCCTTCTCGCCCATACGGCTGATGAACCTACTTAGCGTCGCTACTCGTCCTGCGAGCTGCTGGACGCCCTTGAGGTTTTTAGGCTTCTCCATCGTCATGATGGCTTTGATTTTCTTCGGGCTCGCCTCGATCCCTCGTTGAGAGATGAAGTACCCGAGCAGCTGACCTGATGGAACGCCGAAGGCGCACTTTTCGGGGTTGAGCTTGATCTTGTAGCGATCAAGGTTGTCGAACGTCACGCGGAGATCGTCGATAAGTGTCCTTGCCTCCCTGGTTTTTATTACTATGTCGTCGACATAAACTTGGACGTTGCGACCGATCTGGTCCTTGAGGCAGGCCTGCATGCATCGCTGGTACGTGGCACCCGCGTTCTTTAGCCCGAAGGGCATTGTGTTGTAACAGAATACTCCGAACGGTGTAATAAACGCCGTTTTCTCCTGATCTTCGACCTTGAGCCGAATCTGGTTATAGCCTGAGTAGGCGTCGAGGAAGGAGAGTTTCTCGCAACCTGTAGTCGAATCGATAATCTGGTCGATCCGTGTAAGAGGGAAGTGGTCCTTTGGGCAATGCTTATTTAGTGACGTGAAGTCCACGCACATCCGCAGGATGTCCGTGTCTTTCTTCGGGACCATCACCGTGTTTGCAAGCCACTCGCTTTCTTTGATTTCCCTGATGAAGTCTGCAGCGAGTAGTCTATTGATTTCCTTGCCGATAGCTTCGGCTCGTGGCTCCGACAACCTTCGGATGGACTGCTTGACTGACTTGGTGTCTAGAAAGACATTGAGTGCGTGCTCGGCGAATTCCCTGGGAACTCCTGGCATGTCCGCAGGACACCAGGCGAAGATTTCCCAGTGCTCACGGAGGAATTCGACGAGCGCGCCTTCCTATGCGGTGCTGAGGTCATTGGCGATCAAAGCCGTCTTGAAGGCATCCGTCGGATGGACCTGTACTTTCTTGGTGTTGACGGTGGAGTCGAAGGACATGTCAGGTGCGTTCTGCCTTGTGACTGGGGGTAGCCCATTGTCCGTCACCTCGCGGAGCCTTACAAGCTCGTCTTGCATGCCGAAAGACTGGGAGATTTTGTTGAAATCCCTGTCGCATTGGTCCGATCGGGTGAAGCTCCCATGGACTGTGATGACGCCCCTTGGTCCTGGCATCTTGAGTAGTAGGTATGCGTAGTGTGGGACGGCCAGGAACCTTGCGAATGCTACACGCCCCAGGATGGCGTGGTATTGTGACGGCCAGTCCACCACTTCGAATTTGAGTCGTTCCTACCGAAAGTTGTCCTACTTTCCGAAGATGACGTCGAGCCCTATTTTGCCCAGGGAGAATATGCCCTTTCCTGGGACAATGTCGTGGAACGTTGTGTCTGATTGTTCCAGGCTGCATTGCGGGATCCGCATAGCGGCTAGGGTGCTTGCGAACATTAGGTTGATGCCGCTACCGCCGTCCATGAAGATGCGACTCATCTCGAAGCCTCCGATCTGTGCCTCCAGCACCAAGGCAGCATGACCTGGGCGAGGGATCTGGCAAGGGTGATCCGCGCGAGTGAACGTGATGCAGGACTCCGATCCGCTGAGGTACTCAGGGATTGCAGGCGGAGTTGCCATGGCCAAGTTGATTTGTCGGGTGATTTTCTTCTGCACCCTGTTTGTGGGGCATCCCTTCTGGATCATATTTAGTGCTCCCTTTGGTGGGGGGTATCCGACCCCGGCGTTGTTTTGCGCTGGTGCGACTGGTTGGTTTGGGCCTCCAATAGGTGGCGGCGGAGGAGCTCCGTGTGCTATTTCTCCTGGCGCGGGTGCGTTTCCGAACGCAGGGGTTGGGGCTTGTTGCCTCATCTGCACCATGCTTTCGCTGAGTTTCTGGAACTCGCGGCAGTCCTTGAGCATGTGGCTGGCCTTCTTTTTGCCATCTTGTTTGTCGATGTAGAAGTGGATGGTGCATGGACCCGAAAGTTTGTCGAATGCTGAGGGTCCGTTATCGCGGTCGCGGTGCTGCCACGACTGTGCTGGTCGTCCGTTGTCGCGGAAATTTCCTCCGCGGTATCCTCCGCTGTTGCGGCTGTTGTCGTTGCGGCGGTCGGCGTAGCCAGCCGCGACCATGTCGGGTCCGTCGCGGTCTTCGTAGATACGCGATCTCCTCTTGCTGCGGCGTTCTCGCCTTCGGCCGTAGTCGTCCTCTTCATCTGATTGCGCTCGCTGGATGCAATCTTCGCCGTCTTCCCAACTGTTGGCAATTTCCATGAGGTGGTCGAGTGTCTTGGGCTTGACGCGTCCAAGCTCCTCCTTGAAATCTTGGCGTTTGACGCCGTCTCTGAAAGCTTCGATGGCCCTCTCCTCGGAGATATGTGCTGTGGAGTTCTTGGTGGTAGACCAGCGTAATATGTACGAGCGAATAGATTCCCCCGTTCTCTGAGTGCAGGCTCGCAACTCTTCGATTGAAGCGGGCCTCTTGCTGGTGCCCTTGAAATTTCGGATGAAGCTGTAAGCTAGCTCCTCCCAACTTCGGATGGATCCTGATGATAGGCTGCTGAGCCAGACCCGCGTCGCGCCTGTCAGCTGCAGCTGGAGGCATTGCATGGCGGTCTCTTTGTTACCGCCGTGCAGCTTGATGGATGACAGATGATCGCTGAGCCAAGATTTTGGATCTTGCGTGCCGTTGAACTTCGGAGTATCCGAAGGAAGCTTGAAATTGCGTGGCATCTGTGTTCGCTGAACAGATCTGCTGAAGCATCGAGCTCCACAGAGTTCTCCTTCATCTTCATCCATCTCGGACTCGGACGAGCATGCGCGTTTGGCTCGCGCTTTGTCGATTTTGCGCTGTGTAATTGTGTCCCTGGCGTCGTGGTCGCGTTTATGGCGATGCGAGCTCTTCTTCCTTCGAGGAAGGTCATGCTCCTCTTCCTCTTCGGATGAAGGGGTGGGGCTCCGGTCGCGCCTGACTGGAGCTTTCTTCTTCGGCTCCGCAGGAGCGTCTTCGTGGAGCGCAGCTCCGACGAGTCCGAGTCCGGTGAGTGCGGACTTATGCATGGATCTTTTCGGGTCCCCTTCCGGAGGTTGGTGGGCCGCGAGATACGCAGTGGCTGCCATGATCGCAGCTTGCGGTGTCTTTGGGATGATGTTGCCATCGGCATCCATATCCATGAACGATGTGTGGAGAGTTCGGGTCACATCACGGCGTTCCTTGGGATCCATGTTCTCCACCCGCGAGCGGTGCTTGTTTCCCTGGTTTCTGTTCGTGCTAGAGCCGGGTGCCGTGGCGGAGAGCGCAGCTCGCCGCGCGCTGGACTCGGAGGCTGCTTGCTTGCGTTTGTGGAGCGTCTCCTGCATCTTGACTTGCTTCTTGTGCTCCTCGATGAGGAGGTAGTGGTACGCCATCAGTAGGTCACGTGGGGAGTCCACGGGTAGGACTATGTCGCCTGCAACGGCGCGGCGTTCCTGGACCCATCCTTCTTTGCTAAGTTGGATGACGTGGCCACTGTTTTCCCCTTCGGGTGGGGGGGATTGGCTTCTTCTATTCCCGCCGTTTCCGCCGTTTCTGCCCTGCGGGTTGGGGTTCGTGTTGGGCGGCGGGTTAGGCGTTTGTTGCTCCTGGATGACCGCGGCGCAGAGGTAGCGCTCGTAGATCGGTTTGCTGCTGCCGTAGCTTTCAGATCCGGAACCGTAGGTCCCTTCATCCGAAGGTGGATCGCACAGATCGGAGTTGCAGCAGCTGCTGCTGTAGAACTCATCTGTCGATGGTGACGTGCGTAGCACGGGGTGTGGAGCCCACGAGGCGAGCCTGATTTATGGCACGGGCACCCGTTCAGGAAGTTGGAGGGTGCCAGTTTGTCCCACCTGGAAGCAGAAGCTCCCGAATAAAATTTCGAGTCCGTCGCCTACGGGCTCGAAATCCTTCATGGTGGCCGGCGAGTGGGCGGTGAAGTCGAAAGTGCCGAAGAGGAGGTGATTCTCCGTCGCCGCGGAGTTGTAAATCGATCGGGTCGGGACCATCACGATCGCACAATCAGCAGCCCCGCTTCCCACAGACGGCGCCAATTGACGAGGTTTAATCTCGTCAATGCCCATTGTTATGGACTTGGGTTTTAGAGAAGATGGGGATGCTGGAGATCGTGGCACGGTTAACAGACAAGCAACCAGGTGACACGAGATTTACCCAGGTTCAGGCCCCCGAAGGGAAAACCCTACTCCTGCTTGGCTGCTCTTGATTACGGCGGAACCAAAGGTTACAGGGTGCGCAGATTCGATCTGGCGTGGAGGTGTGTGCGAAAGTATGAGTCGAGAGATCTAGGGCGTGCCCTCCTGGCCTTTATATAGACTTAGGCAGGTCCCGGGCATAGTCCTAGTCGGTTACAAGTTTTAGGGTTTTACCCCTTTGAATTTCCTATCTATGCTAGTCTTGCTGTCCAAGGATCCGAAGGCGTCATGGGCCTTGGCCACCCGAAAATCCTCGTGGGCCAGCGTATATCTGCTGTGGGCCTTCCTTGAGCTGGACCAGGTATGCTGAAGTCACGTACCCGTAGGGTATAACCATGTCAGCTGGGTGGGCCAAAACCCTTCGGGGTTATCTTTTGACCCTGCCCTATTGGGCCACCCTGGCCCAATAAGCCCAAGGGGCCAGCCCAAGTTATTTAATAAATCTTTTGATCAATTAGAAAGGACCAAAATGCCCCTAACCTCAATAAAATTATAGAAAATAAAATAAAAGTCCAAAAAATTATAAATAAAATATTTTTGGATTCACAATAATCCACTCCATCCAAATAAAATAAGATATAAAATTTTGGACACTTAAATTTTTATAAGAATTTTGTAATTTATATATTCCTTATGAAATTTAATAAAAAATTTGAAAGGTGATAAAAATAAATAAAAATCACTTTCATTATGTATTAATAATATAGTATTTTTGAAAAATACTAAATAAATATTTAGTAATAAATTTAATGTATAATTAATAATTCCTAAAAGAATTATTAAATCAATAGAAGCCAAATAAAAAGGGAAATAAAATAATATAATATATGCAATAAATATTAAAAAAAATATAAATGCTTTATTATAAGGCACCTTATATAAGGAAAATGCATATAGAATTAAATAATGCATTACATTACTTGCATAATCATTTTGCTTTTTTAAATATTGTCCTTACCAGGCAATAATGATGTTTTTATAGAAATAGAAGCTCAAGGTCCAGTGCAAGCATCAGACTTCACTACCTTGCCATCACAAGGCAAGTTCATCACTTGCTCATGTCCTTTGAAGAGTCTTTATCAAAGTATTTGCAAATTGTGTGTTATCATATATGCTATAAAAGAAAGAAAATATTATTTTCATAAATAAAGAAATCATAGATATCATCCTAAGTGGTGATATAATGGAGCAATAGAACTTAGGGTTCTATTTGCAACAATGATGAACAAGTAGGGAGTTAACAACCCCTGACATCAGTGATTCTAGCGCTGTGTATTACGTGATAGCCATGAGATTTGGAATGGGAGAGAGAAGTCAGCTGTATCTTCTTCCTCTCGCATGAAGCCGGATGTGCAGGTCGTGGCTATTATCCTCGTAGCGTGCATATTAATTGGTAATTCGTAGAGGATATGCAGCATATGGGTGGGAACCCTCATCGTCCCACGATTGTTTTGGCATCTAACGGTTTGTACAAACCATTACCGTAATTCATTATGTGGGCCTGGTGTACACCAAGGAGGCATGCGGGGTCGCGAAGGGGGCAGTGATTGGCTTGGACCAACTACTAGGCCCCACATCATGGAATTATGGACGGGAAAGTACGCTCGGTTGTGCAACAAGGAGTTGATCTCTCATGGGTAAAGTAACGCACCTCTGCAGAGTGTAAGAACTATAACTTGCTACTCCCTGTTCCGGGAAGGAGCTACGAACGCGGCAAAAACGGGATGAAGGGCGGGGATTGAAGATCTAAACCATTGATCCACGTCGATCTGACGGCTAGGGACCTAGGTTGACGGTGCGACGAAACCAGAACATGGGAAGTTTCCATCCCCGGGGTACGCCTTGCACTCCCCGGCGAATTAGGCGGCCTAGGTTGATGGTGCGACGAAACCAGAACATGAGAAGTTTCCATCCCCGGGGGACGCCTTGCACTCCCCGGCGAATTAGGCGGCCTAGGTTGACGGTTGTGGCATCCTGCAATAACCACTACTAGAAAATCGCGTTGTTTTTGTGCATTGCATCATCATGGTCGCATGCTCATGTCATCATGCCACATTGCATTTGAGCATCGTCATCTTCATGCATATTATTTTTTTACCTAAAAACTATTTGCGAAAGACCATGTTATTTTCTAAACTACCCCTCCTCTATTTTTCAAATCCAAATCGTCGGTCCAGCCAGATCTTTCATTTATCTAAAACCAATTACAAAATTTATTTTTAAAAATAAAAGAAAACCTAGTCAAAATATCTAATCCTAAAACTACCCAACCCTTTTTCTACCCACGCTAATCCTACCCACCCCCCCTTCCACCTCACCCTGGCCAATCTCCTCCCTCCACCTCACCTCTTCCTTTCCCCTATCCATTCACGTCCTGCCACCTCATCCTGCCCTCCCTCTCCCTCCCTGGCCCCAGCAACACACCACGCACACAACCCGAACCCCACCCCACTCCCTCACACACGCAGCCACCTGCCCCACCCCGGTCAACCACCCCTGGCCCCACCTGCCAGCGTCCCTGACGCACGCTCCCTTCTCCCCCGCTGAGCCCGTCCCCTTCCTCTCGCCCCGCTCGCGGTCCCCTCCCCCAGACGCCACCCGCTCCCCTCCCTCTCCTCTCCTCTGCGCCGCACCCTCCTCTCGCCGGCCAAGCTCGCCTCGCTCCTCCCTCTTCCTCCGTGCGAGCCCCGCGCCTGCCGCCGCCCAGGAGTCCCGCCTCCGGCCGCGCCTCCTCTCGCCGCCGGCGCCTCCCTCCGCCGCGTCCGCCCTCGACCTCCCCGTCGGCCGCGCCTCTATGGCCTCCCTCCGCCGTCCGCTCTTCCCCGGCCGCCACCTCCTCTGGTCGTGGCCCGAGCACGCAGCGCCCTCCCGCTCGCCTACAACCCCCGCGCCCTGCGCCGCCCCGAGCACCTCCCGCCGCCGCGACCCCTCCGGCGCCTTCCTCCTCCTACCGCCGCCTCCGTCCGCGTCGCCCCTCGCCTCCTCCCGGCTCCGAGCTCCACGCCCCGCCTCCCCCAAGCGCCGCCTCTC
Source organism: Avena atlantica (assembly GCA_910589765.1). NCBI lineage: Eukaryota > Viridiplantae > Streptophyta > Magnoliopsida > Poales > Poaceae > Avena > Avena atlantica. The sequence continues at coordinate 539,738,579 of OU342739.1, read as the reverse complement.
TCTGCTCGATGCGCAGCCCCGCCTGCACCCACCTTCGGCCGGCCCCGTGCCCCTCGTCACCGACCCCACCATCGCCCGGCTCGCCTCCGTCCGCTGTCCAACACACCGCGCTTGCTGCTGGTGCTTCCCCTCCTCCTTCCCGCGTCTGCGAGCCATGGGCTCCCTCCGTACCAAGCTCCGACGGCCTCTGCTTGCTTTGCTCAAGCGCCCCATCGCCAAGCTCACTCCGTGCGCTGCCTCCTGGGACCGTACCTCCGTGTTGGTGTCCAGCGATATATGTGGTGCACGTTGGGTGTTGATGGATGGAGCTGCTCATGTACACCTCGTATGTTGAACCCGGAGAATCTGTGTGACACTGATGAAGCTGGTTTTGGTCGTCCTCAGAGACACAACACCGACCCTGTACACGAGTGCATCGAATCCTTTTTGTCGCCAAGATCTCCGAAAAAACCCGATACCAAACAACTTCGCCATCGACCTCGAGTTCTCCTACACGGATACCAAGCGACAAGATCTCCTTCATGGGTTGGATGGAACCGCCATGACCTCCTCCAAGGATCTGATGGCCGAGACCTCGCGCCGGTCCCGGAATCCGAAGCCCGATCCTGGCGCCCGAAGCCGAGAACCCCGACAAGAACCACGACACGGATACACCGAGTTCTCTAACGAGGACACCAAGGCCGTCGACATGGGACCGAAGGACGTCAAGCACTGCACCCCGAACGCCAAGTCTGTCCCGATACACGGACCCTACAAGATCTTCGTGACGACAAGATCGGCACCGACCAGGGCGGATCTGACGCGCCCCCGACGCCACACCAAGTCCTTCTTCCTGAAACGCCAAGCTCTTCATCTTGTATCCGACCTTCGAAGACCGATCCCGTCGAACCCTGAACCCTGAGACCGAACCCCGAACCCCGGAACCCCAAGATCGCCATTCGATGTGTGACCCTTTTTCCGAGACCTATTTTATAATTGATATATTAATTGTGGCATATTAAATTGTTCAAGCATGCATACTTGTCATGTGGTTTGGGGGCCTTATGTCGATTCATCTCATAATTAAATATGGGGCCCATATGCGGGCAAATCTAGTCTTATATTGGTCCCATTTAAATTTATGTAGCGAACCGGTGCTATCTTTTGCCATGTTAAGACAACATTTAAATTGCAGGGTACCTAAATAACTTGAACCATCTGAATAATTGTCGGGACCCTGGTTCCGCTTAATGTGGCCTAGTTGCATCGCACATTTGCCATGTCATACATCATACATGCATCATGCCCGATCTTTTGCCGTAGTATTAAATAGTGCATTCGGTGTTTCTTCTAGTGTTTTGGTTCTTCGCGGATAAGGCCGTTGAGTTGATGCGAGTGTCGACCCGATCTTCGGATGAACCTTCGGCAATGCTTTTCAGGCGAGCATCTCCCCCTTTCTACCTATCTTACTTTTTTAGTATTTATTCCCTCCTGTTGATCTATTGCTATCTGTGTTGCGATGTTCTAGCTTTCGTACTCGTGATATCCCTTGCAGCCTTATATTGCCTTGGACACCTCCTATTACCTGTTGTTTGGTAGATAGTTGGACCTGCGCGTCGTAGACGCTTGCTCAAGTGCTGTTGCGTGTCGTCAAGTACCACAGTTGTTGGAGTATTGCCGCATGTTTATTGTTGGAGATGATCAAGACTTTAATTACTGTTTAACAACTAAAATTGAAGTAGGTAAGCAGAGGCACATGTGGGCAATAGATGTTATTTGGTTGTTAACCGTCCACTTGTGTCCCGTAGGACCCCGAGTACTTGATACATGTTCCTTGAATATTCGCGCTATCCACATCCGGGAGGATTATGGGACCCCCCTGAGCCAGAGCTTGATTCATTCTTATTTCTTGGGGCCACAGACTAGTTTGAGGTTTTATTTACTATCCTGTACCTATGCCATGCTTTACTGCTTTATTACGATTGTGCGAGGAGCACCTGTACTGTTTAGGATCGGGACACGTTTTCGCGGTATCGACAAGCCCGAGTTTTCGGGTTCCCAGTCGTTTACAGCCGTCCACCCAAACCTCGGGTCCATCTCGTTCCTAGCTCCATCCAGAGGAGCGGCAACACCAGAAGAAGAAACCCTAACCTTCTCCAGATCCGGCCGTCTGGATCCAGAGCACCGCTCCAACTACCGGGACTCAAGCCCAACACTGGCACAAGGCCAACTCTACACCTATAGCTAACCCTAATCTACACCGGCGCACTGTCGCCGCGACCTCCCATCGACTACTCCGGCGAGAGGGGCACAGGAGCGACCCGTCTCCTGTGGCACGACTCTCAAAGCAGTGAGAGGGGGAGGGGGAATGAGAGGCTAGCTAGTGCACACTAAGTGTTGGGTGCCTAATCTCGGTTTTGCTTTGTTTGATCTACTAGAGTTACTCTAACAACTAGTTTGTGTGTGTGTGTGTGTGTGTGCACATTCGGTGCTATACCTTCATGGACGAAACTAACATCCAATAGGTTCTCACTATTCTCCGGTTCATATTAATAGTCTCAATTTTATCTAGATTCGTATGTATCAAGTTAAGTATTTAGACTAGATACATTGGTGTTTAGATAAAGTTAAGACCATTAATATGAATCATAAGGTATATAATTTTATTTCACGCGGAATGAAACTGTATCTAGACATGTATTTCATCTTCATTGTTGTGATTATTTCCATACAATCCGAGGCAATAATGCATCTGTTTACCTACAGATCAGCAGTCAGATCGTCTGGACATGCAATTTCTTCCAAGGTGGCTAGATCAGCTATCCCTGGGCAGGCGATAGCCGAAGATCCCCCGTAACTTCCATCCTGGCTTCGGCATATCGCTGTCACAACATCGCGGTTCTCTGTCCGAGCTACTGCAACATCAACATTTATTTTCATCTAATCGCCGCTAGGATGACCATGTAGAAGCATCATGCCAGGCTGAACAATCGGCATGGCCTTGTCTGTGCAGCAGTGGGAATTATATGCAGGTCCTCCATGATCTTGCCGATGATCATAAATACTGTATATATAGAGAGCAGGCTCTGATACATCCCTTCATGGATGGGTAGCATTTCGTGATGTTGACCAAATCGCCCAAAGTTCAGCAACTGTTTGAACGAATTGTTCATTATTAGTTGGAGTTTCAGTTAAGAAGAAAATCCACGCTTGGCGTCACTGCGTTGGTTTGCTGATATATGCTCGACCAGTTCTTCATCAGGAAGAGCCCAAACGGTGCGTGGCATTGCACAATCCAGCAAAGAATGCCTCCAATCATCGTTGCACGGCTGGAACAACATTCACCAGCAAAGAATGCCTCCATTCAGGGGTAACAGCCATGTTACGGTGATACCTGACTGAATCGGTAGGAATACTTTGGTGAGCCAAGGCCCAAAAGAAGACTTGAATTTTGCTACAGTAGACACTTTGACTTTCCACATTTTGCACCACAATTTCTGTTTTGAAGTAGAGTAAGTATGAGCTGGGCTGTCTCTCTTCCAGCCAGTCCTCACTTATCTTTTTAGTATGTACCAGTGCCGAAAACTTCTTCTGACAAATGAGTTCCACTGATCTTTCTATATGAAAATTTAAAAATCATATTTATAAGTTTAAAAAGAATTAAAAACAATGCTGAACTTTGTCAGTGATATATCCTACACGCATGGAAAATCACAATACGAAATTCTTGTTATTATAGGGAGTGAATTCCACTTTTTACTCCCTATTTCTGAATTTGTGACACATATTACTCCATCTAGTTGAGGTTTTACGAACATATCCAATCTAGAAGGCTTTAAACATGGTTTTGCCACATTTTAGCATTTTGCTTGTTTTTTTAGATAGGACCGACATGTTGGCGCGACAAAATGTGTAAAGGTCGGAGGACGCCATCCACAATCATGTCTAGACTTTTCTCATCGACATGTCCCGTTCCTTGTTGTTGTTTTAATATTTTTGAACCCCGTTCATCACCTCACACCTTACCCAATGGATATGCTTCAGAAAAAAGGGTTTGAGGCCTCTAAAAGGTGCAATTTAGACGAATTTGCACTCTAAAGGGTAATATGTGTCACAAATGCAGAAGTAAGGGATAAAAAGTGGAATTCACTCTATTATAGGCTACAAAAAAATGATAAAGTTTGATTTTTTTTTTTGAGATTTGAAATGTGATACTCAGATCCATAATTTTGTCAATTTTTGTGTAGCTCAAAATACACATTATTTTCAAGTTTGCCTCTTTGTGGTATTCATTGGCTACATTTTGATTTTTTTTTCAGAATTTTTCAAAACTTAGAGATATGATTTCGTTTTTTTAAGATGAGAACTCTTGACACTGGTGTTCGGTGTAAGTAGGGTGTCAAGCGGGGCGGGTTACGGCACTACTTTTTAACTAATCCTTCATTAATTTTGTTAGCATTTGGAACCTCTTTTGTCTATATTACTTTTGCGGATCTTTCTATATGAAAATTTAAAAATCATATTTATAAGTTTTAAAAGAATTAAAAACAATGCTGGACTTTGTCAGTGATATATCCTACAAGCATGGAAAATCACAATACGAAATCCTTTTTATTATAGGCTACACAAAAATGATAAAGTTCGATTTTTTTTTTAGAGATTTGAAATGTGATACTCGGATCCATAATTTTGACAATTTTTGTGTAGCTCAAAATACACATTATTTTCAAGTTTGCATCTTTGTGGTATTCATTGGCTACATTTTGAAAAAAAAAATCAGAATTTTTCAAAACTTAGAGATATGATTTCGTTTTTTTTAGATGAGATCTCTCGATACTGGTGTTCGGTGTAAGACGATCGGACAGTGAACAGACCGGTCTGGTGACTCAAAGCCGCAGCTTACCGGGCTGCGAGCCTGCGACGAATGAAGGACAAGAAGACGACCATGCGATTTGCGAAGGCACGGGAGAAGGCCGTCTGAATTTGAGACCTTTCTGTATTCAGGGCCGAACAACAGGCCCGCAAGAATTTTGTCATAGACTGTCCCAAATGGACGGGCCTAAAGTAAGAAGACAGTGAAAGCCCTCCACTGGACCACGACGTATTACGGAGTAAAAGACAAAACGAAAACATGGCATTTCATTTGAAATCTTCGAGCTCGAGGCTTGAAAACTGGAGGCCCCGCTGCCTCTTCCGTGGGGATAGTTGAGAATGAATATCAAGCTGATGCCAGTCTTCTTTCTTTTATTTTTTTTGCGAATAATGCCAGACCTTGTGCTCCTGAAATTCGAAACCCCAAGCGTTGATCCTCTCCTGTTGACGTTGTGGGTCGAGCGACAAGTGATGGAAAAATAGTGGCGGAAAGCGTTCGAAGGTGGGAATATCTGTCTTTTTCTCTTTTTCCCTGGTTCTAGTTTAATCCTGGTATTCCAAAATATAAGATGTTTTAGTTTTATTGAAACGAATATATCTAAACATTTTACACACTAAAAAAAAATATCTAGATATATTTGTTCTACAAAAGATATAACATCTTATATTATGAATCAGGGGTTACGTTTCAACGGGCTAGAGAAAGTTTTGCTCTAACTTTACTTTGCACAACATTTAGCTTTCGTAATGAACTTGATGCATGGCTTCATGCTCTATTCAATGGAACCGGGGGGGGGGGGGGGGGGGGGGGTGTGTGTGTGAAAGGATATGGATGTCGCCTAGAGGGGGGGCTGAATAGTCGATTAAAACTTTTTCTACAGTGGCTCAAATAAAGCGGAATAAAACTAGTGTTTACTTTGTTAAGCTTAACCTAGAACAACTAAGGTTCACATATTTGCACCAACAACTTATGCTAAGCAATACAAGCAACAAAGTGATAGCAAGATATATATTACTTCAAGCACGAAGGCTATCACAATGTAAAGTGCATAACTAAAGAGCTCAGATATAGAGATAACCGAGGCACGCGGGGATACCGATATTTTACCGAGTTCCTCCCAACATGGAGTACGTCTCGTTTGGAGAGGGGGTGGTATCAAACCACCAACACGCCACAAAATGCCTCCCTTATTCTCCGGTGAATCTCACCCCAATAGGATCGATCCACACATCCACTATCGGTGCACTTGTCGGTGGCAAACCGGAACCTCTCACAAGGTTGGGGCACTTCTCCACAACTTAATTGGAGGCTCCCAACAAACGCCACCAAGGCCACAACCTGCAACACCAACAAACCGTCTAGGGTTCCAAGAACCCAAGAGTAAAAAGCTTCTCAACTTTCACTCACCAAATCCTCCGGGGAGAACTCAAACCGATGCACCAAATGCAATGGCAAGAACACAAGTAGTGCTCAAATCCTTCTATCCCAAATTCCACCAAAGCTACAAAATCTTGTGGGGGAATAAGAGAGGAAGAACAAAGGAGGAAATCCACAAAAGACTCCAAGATCTAGATCCCAAGATATTCCCCTCACTTAGAGGAGAAATGGATTGGTAGGATTGTAGATCTAGATCTCCTCTTTCAAATCCCTAAAGTATATGCAAGAATCAAGGGAGGGATTGAAGGGGGTAGCAAGCTTCAAAAGGTCAACAATGGTGGGGGAAAACTTGCAAGAGAGCTGGGGAACCATTGGGAAAGAAGGACCCCTTAAATAGGTCCCTAGAAATCCAACCGTTAGGCCCAGGAATCGCCCGGTCCGGAGTCTCCGGACTGGGACCGGAGTCTCTGGTGTACCCAGGCCAAACGGGGACAATCTGGAGGACGTACTGGACGCGGTCCGGAGATTAGACCGGAGATTAGTCCGGAGTCTTCGGTCTTACAAAAACTGGCAAAAAGACCAATACGAAAACATCCATAACTTTTGCATCCGGACTCCGATTTTGATGATATTGGGCTCGTTTTAAAGAGGACAATAAGCTCTACAAGATCATACAGAAAAACATAATAGTCCAGCAAGGGAGTATAGAACCAAATGACGAAAGGTTTAACCTCTCTCAAAAAGACAAACCAGTAAAACCTCCAACATCGAAAACGTAGTAGAGAATGCATATGAAATCCGTTTTCGATGAACTAGAGCTTGTCATGGAGATTAAAACAAGCTCTAAATCCTCACATGAGTAAGAACCAAATAATGGAAGGTTTTACCTATATCTAAAAGACAAACCAGTAAAACCTCCAAGATCAAAAATGCAATAAGATATAAAGGGGAAATCCGTTTTTGATGAACTAGGGCTTGTTATGAATATTACCACAAGCTCTAGGACCTCACATGGATAAGATACAAATAAAAACCAAGAAAGGATGATGCGAAGTATGCAAAGGTTTGAGATCTCTCTGAATGATATGATCGAGTTACTCACTTGGGAGCCCCTCTTGATAGTACGGTTGTCTATCCTATAAACCGGTCTCCCCAACTAACACCACGAGACCGGTAAGAAAGAAACCCTATCAAGATCATACCTTTGCCTTGCGCATATTCCACTTGATTATGATTTAGACGATCTTGTCCTTCTCAAGATGGAACACCTTTCTTGATTGCTATTGTACGCTTGATGAAGACTTGCAAGTTACTCCCCCATAAAACATGGGGAAACCTTTACTTTGACCTTGTCTTCATCGATCCATGATCACCGAGGATGGCAAGCTTTAAGCATGAGATCTTCATAGGTTTAACTCTCACATGACCAATCTGTGGATCACTCTTTGAACACCTTGGTCACCACTTGATACTCTTCACTTTCTTCTTCTCCAAACCTTGAAGCCAACATATGGTTCAAGCATTGCCTATGGACAATTCCTACAAGTACAACTTGATACAAGCATTAGTCCATAGAGATCGTCATTAATTACCAAAACCACACATGGGGGCCCACATGTTCTTTCAATCTCCCCCATTTTGGTAATTGATGACAATCCATTTGAGAGGGTTTATATAAGGAATTTAACACATAAAATGGTAGCACCAATATCAAATACTACATGAGTATGTGATATTGGTACCACCACCATATATAGAGCAAACTCCCCCACAATCTATGCATGTGTGATGAACTTGAATTTCATTGCATATATTGCCAATCATTATCATTGATGGAGTTTCCTCTATATATATACCACATGCTAAGCAACAACAAAGATGCAAGAGAATGAAAGGCAAATGCTTAGAAACAAACTCAAGGTATAAACCATTTCCCTAAAACCCTCTAAAACTTCTCCCCCATTGGCATCGATTGCCGAAATGGGTGACAAGTTCTAGAAGGCCAATATAGTGATAAATCCACAAACGGTGTGCATTCGCACATATCCAATGATGAATACTTGGGATGAAGTAGAACTATATCGAGGACCCAAAGATTGCCAAAAGAAATAAAATAAAAGAAGAATCAACAAATGATGTAAGCAATCACAAGATCTGACAAACCAATTGAAAGCAAGAAAAGAGCAAAAGAATGTTTTTAAATAATAAATGGAGAAGCTCCCCAAGATTTGTGCACAATTTAAAAATAAATGCATTAGAATACATAATGCATAAATATGGAATCCTTGCTCCCCCATAAATATTTAAGGCACAACGAATGAGAAAGAAGACAAATGAGCATTATTAAATGAATTAGATGAGCTCTCCAAAGATAATGCACCAATTATGATAATTTCATTTGGGAACAAAGTGCATAATCATGGAACCCTCACTCATCCAACTCCATTTTAACAATACAAGGCATGAGAGAACAAATATGATAAGCACAAAGTGATGCTATAATTAAAATTAGGAAGCTCCCCAAGGTATGTGCAACTTTAGGTTTTTGTATGTGAATACAATGTGCACAACATGGAATCCTCACTTCCTCTATTTTACTTATAAAGCAGCTTTGTACAAATGAGCAAATACCAAGGCATAAAATTTGCAAGAAACAAATGGTTGAGCAATAAGTAAGAGACAACATATTAGTGGGCTCAACCACAAGGATGTGTGAGATGCATGACAAAGCATATTATAAGACTAGTACAAGGATGATCATTGCGTATCCACATTGTCTTCAATGAATGATATTGATTAGTATGACCATACAACACACACGAAACAAGGAAGATATCAAGAAAAAATTGAGTAACCTCTTTCATGTGTATAAGTTTCTAAGTAGACAATCTTGCAAAGATATTGATCCACAAAGAAACATGTACACACAAAGTAGATACTTAAAATCAATAGAGAAAGATATCCAAAATGAAGTCATGACAATACCAATAAGATTTTTCTTGAAAGCATGGCCAAAAGGCTCAAATATCTTATTGTACATCGATGAGCTTCAACAACCAACACACCCCATACATTACAACTATCACCAAGGGAAAAAGGAGAAAGTTGAAATATATGGATAAAGGCAACAAGTATCACGGGGAGAAATCAACTAGCAAAATGTCATTATTTCCCATGAGAGAAGTTGAGGAAAAGATAGGCAATAAAATTGCTAGATTGACATATTTGGGATTGGTGGATCATATGCATGATTTTGTATAGTCCCAATTATATGCACTCATCTCAACTTATGCACATTTACATTTACAATAGAGAGTTCTTTTAATACCATGGCTAGAAATACAACAATAAATACAATAACAATAATTCATGCCAAGATGCAACCTACAAAAGGTTGGAAGTAAGATAAATATGCATGAGCAAGAGATACTTGTTACCGAGATATAATTGGTAGGATGTAGAGGATAGGAATTCGTTGATCGTCCTACATCTTGCCTCAAATTTTCTTGTAAGCACTACTTCTTCAAAATCGAGAGACAAGCATCCAATATATCTCCAATGTACCTAAAACACAATTAAGTACAAAATGGTCCCCAAACTTATTGGGTCCAATGTAGTTAGTGCAACTACAATACATAGGAGAGACTCCACATAAAAATGTGAATATTGATATGAAATTGAATTTCTTGCACAACTTAGCCGATGGGATTTGGTGGAGTTTTCCCTATATATTGGATCAAAGAAAGCAAACATGCCATAATATAAACATGTAGTAAATATGCCTGCATGAGGCTTTCAAGAACCAAAAAGGAGATACAGTTTGAACAAAAGCACCAAGTAAACCGAGATGTCACACACAAGAGTGAGACATGACAAATGGTGTCCAAATTGTATAAAAAAACCAATTCAACACATGAAAGATTCACAAGTTCAACAAATAAACTAGGCAAAATCCAAAGAGCAAAAGATATATAAGAACACAAATGCTTAAGGATTTATCTCATTCTAAAAATAGACAAAAATGAAACAAGGAATGAGACAAAACCAACTCCCAAAAAGAGCAAGGTTCCAACAAGAAACCAAACTCCCCAAAATTTTCATGATGGCACAAAATACCAAAACGAAAAGATTGAGCTTCCAAGCATATAAAACATGATATGGAACAAAACAAGAAGCATAAAAGGATTGTTCTAGATAATATAGGAGAGCTCACCCATAAGTAGTACATTATATATAATTTTATTTTGAATGCAAAATGTACACAAATGAGATCATCACTACTACCTATATTAAATAAAACACAAGAGGATATCAATAAAATAAGAAGATTCATAAGAGGCAAGTAAGGCATGGGAGCACACGAAACATTTACTTGGCCATAGATAGGACAAGATTAAGCAAGGGCCAACGTGAATATGATCAATAAATTCTACCATAAATTGAGTATTCATTGTCCAAGGACAAGAAATATTGGGTATACTTTTCCCAAGGTAGCTTGCATGGATATCCAAGATCATAGTCACAACAAGAAGCATATAACAAAATATAAGAATTACAATTGATGCTTCGAACAAGATTCTTGGTAGCTTCCAATAGTCAAACAATCACTAGTGATTAGAGTAGCTTGAAGCAAATGGTTTCCATGAGGATATATATATCTAAATATGAGGAAACACATACCAAGAAAGATTCTCACATACAAGATCCAAAATATGAGCAATAAAGGAATTCAGGAAAGTTGGACCTTGTATGAGCAAAATGTGTCACATAGGAGCTAGATAATTATCAATATCAATTCTAAGTGACACAACCTCGAATGTTCACATTTTCTAGGATTGTAATATGCACTAAGCATATGACTCCCCCATAATGTGATACTACCATGAAACCAACATGAGGCAAAAGGATACAAATAAGATAATTAATGGACCTTATAAAACTTAAATTTCTCATGAGAATTATACCACATAGAGACTAGACAATAATCCAATATAAATACTAGGTGGTATTACTCATGTACACAAAATTTTAGGATTGTGGAATGCCCAAGCATAACACTCCCCCAAAATGGATAATCCATTAATCTCTCACAAGAGCCAAATAAGATACCAAATGTAACCAAGTAAGGCTCAAACACAAGAAACACACATACATGGTGTGCCACCTAATCATACACAAATATGCTTGATACCTCAAGATAATTAGGTGGAAATCACAACATGTACAAAAGCATGGAAGATACAAAACCAACACATGCACACGGGGGCGAGTAACTTTCAATGTAACGAGTTACGCATATGTTACCGCAAGGAGGAACATTGGATATATAACATAATCATTATAATCCAAATGGCTTGGCTTGACACAAATAATTTATGAAGATCCCTCAATTCTTCATAATGTAACCAAGTCTCGAATGCCCTCCATCAATACCTATTGATCAAGTTTTGGCTTGTTGTCCCCAACCAAGTTGGGTCCTAAGAGGTTAGTCACAATAGGCTTGGCAACCCAAATGGTTCTTTTATTGAACCCACATTGAGCACCAACAAATTTGGCGAACACATTGCCAACCTCATCCTTACAAAGAGAATAAGCATCATCAATAATGATAGGGTTGGATGAGGAGATACCAATAGTGCATGAGGAAGAAATATGCCCCTTTGCACGACATATGTAGCAAGTTCTTCTCTTGCCATCTTTCTTCTTAGGTGAAGCCATAACTCGAGGAAGAGCTCGAGTAGTCCTCTTAGGAAGAGGCCCATTAATGACTTGAGGTGGAGCTTGAGGCCGCTTCCCTTATTGCTTCACACTAAGAGGCTTTTTCTTCAATGGGAAAGATCTAAAATGGTGCCCTTCTTCCTTGCACTTGAAGCAAACAATGTTGGCCGGATTCTTGACTTGATCTTGGCCATTCTTCTTTTTGTCCTTGTGATTCAACTTGATAGTGGACTTGTTCTTGACATTGGAGTTGAATCCAAGCCCACTCTTGTCATTTGGGGATTTTTGCACACTCAAGATTTTGTTGAGTGTGACCTTCCCTTGATGACCCCTTTTCATGTCAAACTTCAAAGAAGTGACTTGAGCCTTGAGCCTTTTGATTTCCTCTACATGGTTAGTTTCAACAAAAGTACTAGAGGAAGTAGATGCTACATTGTTAGAGCAACAAGGCACGGAATGTAATTCATCACGAGATATAACATGGTTGTGAGAGGATGAATTACAAGGACTAGCACATGGCAATATAACATTTGGAGTAGATATAGTGCTTTTTTTAGATATAGTGCTAATGTCCACATGAGGCCCACTAGATGTTACCTTTGACATGATGGCCTCATGATCCAACTTTAGCCTACCATGGGAGACTAGGATATCCTCATGCGATCTTGAGAGATTAACATGACTTTCTTCAAATTTCCCGTAGTTGCTAGTTAGCAAAGCAAGTTGAGCCTTTAGCTCAACATTCTACTTCGAAATAGATACTTCACAGTAAATGGAGTTAGTAGCACAAGCATCATCATTATTAGCAAGAGGTGAGGGCAACTTGGCAAGCTCTTTTGAATATGAAGCTTTAAGTTGCTCATGTGACTCAGTGAGTTTGATGAGCTCACCGTTTATGACCCTACAGCCATTTTTGAGGTGCTCAAAATCCTCAAGGAGTTTAGCATAAGCAACTTGAGTCTCATCATTTTTACTTTTGAGATCACTTGACACCTCAAGATCTCTATCATGATATTCCTTTACTTTAGATAGCTCTAAAGCAAAGGTCTCCTCAAGAGATTCCTTAGTGGTTTTTTCCTCTTCAAGAGCTTTATTTAGGTTTGCAATTATATTAGCATACTCACGCTCAAGACTACACATTTTATCAACGTTGTTATCATGCACCTCAATTTGTGTTTCTAACTTATCAATATGTTCTTTGCTCTTAATAGTAAAGTCCAAGACTTCAACAAAGTTAGAGCAAGCAATATACTTTTTAACAAGGGCACGATAAACAATCTCACCCTTTTCATATAAATCATCAATATCAAGCTCTTCTTCCACATTATCCACATCCTCCTCATCACAAGAGGTAATGGGTTCCAAAGTAGGAGTTACCTTAGAATCCCTAGCCATAAAGCATAGGTGGGTACCGGAAGAAGGTGAAGATGAGATTGCATTTGTGGCTTCATTCAAAACCATGTCTTGGCCCATAGAATCTCCGGTTTCCTCTACATGGTTAGCAACACAAGCACTAGAGGAAATGGAAGCATTTTTATCATGGCAACAAGACAACACAAGCATATTATCATGAGATTTATTCAAGTCATTTCTACATGATATGTAAGGACTATTAACACAAGCATGTAAGAAGTCGGTAGTGCTAGAAGTGTTAAAGTCCAAAGATAGATTATTGCAACTAGATAGAGATGAGGGATTACAAATACTAAGCACACTATCTAAATTGCAATTTCTATCACCACTCACCATATCATTACCTTGTGAAAAGTCACATGTTGGTGAAGTGGTAGAGGATGAGAACTCATCTCGACCGGAAGTGGAAGCAACACAATCATCCTCAATAATGTTGTACACAACATATTTATCTTGAAGTTTTGTCCATAACTCATGAGCGCTCCAAAAAGGAATGAGGTAACTACATAGTTCAAAGCATTAACAAGCACATTAGAAGCTTGAGCATCGAGATATAAGTTTTTCTCGTCCTCACAAGACAGATTTTTGAAATCCATAGGAGGAGAAAAACCTATATCTACAATACGCTCCAAATTTGGGTCCATGTCCCGAAAATGAATGAGCATGCGATTTTTCCATATATCATAATTTGTGCCATCGAATATGAACATGTCATTGTGCACAAATCCTCTAGCCGACATCTTTACTCTCAAGGAGGTGAAGCCTAAAATGAGAGACCGGGCTCTGATACAAATTGAAAGGATATGGATGTCGCCTAGAGGGGAGATGAATAGGCGATTAAAACTTTTTCTAGAGTGGCTCAACAAAGGCGGAATAAAACTAGTATTTACTTTGTTAAGCACAACCTAGAACAACTAAGGTTCACCTATGTGCACCAACAACTTATGCTAAGCAATACAAGAAACAAAGTGATAGCAAGATATATATTACTTCAAGCACGAAGGCTATCACAATGTAATGTGCATAAGTAAAGAGCTCGGGTATAGAGATAACCGAGGCACGCGGGGACACCGATATTTTACCGAGTTCCTCCCAACATGGAGTACGTCTCGTTTGGAGAGGGGGTGGTATCAAACCACCAACGCCACAAAAGGCCTCCCTTATTCTCCGGTGAATCTCACCCCAATGGGATCGATCCACACATCCACTATCGGTGCACTTGTCGGTGGCAAACCGGAACCTCTCACAAGGTTGGGGCACTTCTCCACAACTTAATTGGAGGCTCCCAACAAACGCCACCAAGGCCACAACCTGCAACACCAACAAACCGTCTAGGGTTCCAAGAACCCAATAGTAAAAAGCTTCTCAACTTTCACTCACCAAATCCTCCGGAGAGAACTCAAACCGATGCACCAAATGCAATGGCAAGAACACAATAGTGCTCAAATCCTTCTCTCCCAAATTCCACCAAAGCTACAAAAGTTTGTGGGGGAATAAGAGAGGAAGAACAAAGGAGGAAATCCACAAAAGACTCCAAGATCTAGATCCCAAGATGTTCCCCTCACTTAGAGGAGAAATGGATTGGTAGGATTGTAGATCTAGATCTCCTCTTTCAAATCCCTAAAGTATATGCAATAATCAAGGGAGGGATTGAAGGGGGGTAGCAAGCTTCAAAAGGTCAACAATGGTGGGGGGAAACTTTCAAGAGAGCTGGGGAACCATTGGGGAAGAAGGACCCCTTAAATAGGTCCCTAGAAATCCAACTGTTAGGCCCAAAAATCGCCCGGTCCGGAGTCTCCGGACTGGGACCGGAGTCTCTGGTGTACCCAGGCCAAACGGGGACAATCTGTAGGACGTACTGGACGCAGTTCGGATATTAGACCGGAGATTAGTCCGGAGTCTCTGGTCTTACAAAAACTGACAGAAAGACCAATACGAAAACATCCATAACTTTTGCATCCGGACTCCGATTTTGATGATATTGGGCTCGTTTTAAAGAGGACAATAAGCTCTACAAGATCATACAGAAAAACATAATAGTCCAGCAAGGGAATATAGAACCAAATGACGAAAGGTTTAACCTCTCTCAAAAAGACAAACCAGTAAAACCTCCAACATCGAAAACGTAGTAGAGAATGCATATGATATCCGTTTTCGATGAACTAGAGCTTGTCATGGAGATTAAAACAAGCTCTAAATCCTCACATGAGTAAGAACCAAATAATGGAAGGTTTTACCTATCTCTAAAAGACAAACCAGTAAAACCTCCAAGATAAAAACGCAATAAGATATAAAGGGGAAATCCGTTTTTGATGAACTAGGGCTTGTTATGAATATTACCACAAGCTCTAGAACCTCACATGGATAAGATCCAAATAAAAACCAAGAAAGGATGATGCTAAGTATGCAAAGGTTTGAGCTCTCTCTGAACGATATGATCAAGTTACTCACTTGGGAGCCCCTCTTGATAGTACGGTTGTCTATCCTATAAACCGGTCTCCCCAACTAACACCATGATACTGGTAATAAAGAAACCCTATCAAGATCATACCTTTGCCTTGCGCATATTCCACTTGATTATGATTTAGACGGTCTTGTCCTTCTCAAGATGGAACACCTTTCTTGATTGCTCTTGTACGCTTGATGAAGACTTGCAAGTTACTCCCCCATAAAACATGGGGAACCTTTACTTTGACCTTGTCTTCATCGATCCATGATCACCGAGGATGGCAAGCTTTAAGCATGAGATCTTCATAGGTTTGACTCTCACATGACCAATCTGTGGATCACTCTTTGAACACCTTGGTCACCACTTGATCCTCTTCACTTTCTTCTTCTCCAAACCTTGAAGCCAACATATGGTTCAAGCATTGCCTATGGACAATTCCTACAAGTACAACTTGATACAAGCATTAATCCATAGAGATTGTCATTAATTACCAAAACCACACATGGGGGCCCACATGTTCTTTCAGGGGGGTCCACCTCCGTTGATCTACGGAACACATATCCTTTCCCCTCTCCTAGTGCTATAGTTCCCAAGCGCCCCTCCCACATCTTCGAGCCGAGCCAAAGCCCTTCTCAACAGCGATATCGTCGGGAGGTGGCGGCGGTGAAGCTCCGGCCCCCGTAGTCTAGGTAGGAGTAGTGGCTTTATGCCAGTAATGGACTTTTTGCTCAATAGATGGAGTGATGCTCATGATATCAACGACTAGATCTAGAGTTTAGGGTTCCTGCTCTTTAAGCTTTTGCTTCTCTGGTCATAGCAAAGTGAGGAAAGGATGAGCGTCGTCTCCCGGAATAAAGCTATGGTCGTTCTCTGCTTCCTCTACCTCAATATCTCGGTGTTTCTTCATCTTCCTCTAACCGTCCATGGAGGCGAGGGGAAGAAGATGGGGAACGCGTTAATGCGTGGTAGTGGAAGCAACAGGAGTGTCTCCGCGCTGGCGTATGTGCGCGATGTCAGGTGGTGGTTGACTTCATCTTCATTTGTTGCTCTTCTTCTTCCGAGCGGCCGTGATGGCAAGGGGAACAAGAAGGGATTGCGGCGGCGAGCCACTAACTCCCACTTCATCACGCGTGGCTGTCAGCTTGCTGGTGGCTCTACTTCTGCTCTTGACCACCTAGCCAGTTGTGTAGGCGAGGAGGTGGAAAAGGCCGGCTGTGTAGGTGAGGAGGTGGAAAAGGACAGGGGATGGGCTCCTGGTCATGATCAGGGTCATTGGGAGCATATGGAGCTTTTGCTCCTGACAACGTCCTCCAAGCGACGATGACGTTCTGTCGGTGCTATTCAAGGCCAAATGGGTGGCCATGTCGTGCTTGACACTGTGGTTTGCGCGAGTGTTCTCTTCCTCTTCCCGAGGATCTTTTCCAGTCTCGAAGCGGCCTTCAGCCCCTGATCAACCAAGTAATTTTGTCACCGGTTTTGAGCTGCGGTGGCGACGCCTCAGTGTTGTTCGTCGTGACGGATTCCAAGTCTCGGTTGCATTTCTGCAATCTCTTTTTGGGTGTTCTATATAAAAGTGTGTGGCCTCGTTGTAGTTTTACTTTTCGTTCTAGGCCTCCTTGTAATTGTTCACCTATCGCTGGAATAAAGCTCCAAAGTCCTTCGTGACCGTATCTGTTATAAAAGTAAAACTCGAGAACTTCTACTGTTCCCCAAATTTTTGTGTTTTGAGATCGCTCCTCTAATAGTTGGAAAATAAAAAGGAACACAATCAGGGTTGAATTCATGTTCCTGCAATCTAAAAGTATAACAGGCAAGAGTCCTCGCAGCCTCAGCAAAAATTAGGTTTAATTAGCCACACAATTAGATCACTAAGCAGCATAGATCTTTTTTCATCGTGACCGTATAAAACCAGCCCGTGAAACCTACCGCGCCGCCACAGCATCTCCCCAACCCCGCCTCCCGTATCGACAACATTTGGTTACCGCACCGGCACACGCATCTCCCCGACCCCGCCTCTTGTATCGACGACATTTGGTTACCACACCGCTCCATGCATCTCCCCAACACCGCCTCTTGTATCGACGACATTTGGTTACCGCGCCGCCCCACCGTGCCTCCCCACACATCTCCCCAACCCCGCCTCCTGTAGACGACAACTGGTGCGAGCTGCCCCCATGGTGGGTGGCAATCCTAGCCTTCCTATTGGCCAGCCCGCATTCGTGCCTTCTCTTCTTTTCCTCCCTTCCAGGGCGCCACCTCTTCCCCCACTCCCGCAACCATTTCGTATTATTACCTCACCACGCCTTTTGTGGATTCGGCGTGATCTCTCGCCCCCTTGCTACCAATTGGCTAGTACCTCAAAGAAGCAAACAGAATTACTTTTATGTGCGTCTATTTTCGAGATTATACCATCTGTTGTCAAGTTCGTGTCTCTATTTTTAACAATACTACTGCCAATTTATGATCATACGCAGCACATCGCAGAGTTAACTCGGACAACCATGAAAATCAAACTAGATTAAATGAATATAAAATCAGACACTAACAAATGAGAGAAGATATATGCTATCCATTTTTGGCTGAATTTCCTATATATGTACCAAACCCCTGTTTCATGCATGGATAGTCTTACATTATGCATGCTTTTTTTAAAATAATTATGCACATTGTTTTTTTAGTAAGTCACAGAGACAGTTTTTACCGTTTTTTCAGATTCATCTGACAACTTTGGCCGTTGGAGTTCAGAGCAGAGAATCCTCCCTATGAGTACGGAACTTTTCTCTTGCCAGTCGCCTGCCACTATATCCAAGTTAGCCAAAAGGCACTCCCGTTCTTTCCCAAGCCAGGCGCCACAAATAGATTGCACGGAAGATTCTTGGCGGTCAGTCAAATCAGGGTAAAGTAGAATCCTAAGACCAGCGTATCCTGTCCCGGCAGAAATACATCAGCTGTTCAACAAAAAAGCCTGCACCACACCAGCCGACTGAAGAGAAAAAGGCTGCGCCAACAATGGCGCTAGGGGTTGGTTTTCCTACACCAATTCTTGCCTTTTCAAGGACCAGCCACATCCGGTCCAAGTCAATGCTTGAGGATGCTCTATCCCAGTTTACCATTTCTGGGGATAGTCGGCACAGGAAGAACTTGTCCAACAACTTGTACAAGTCAATATTTCTTTTCCAATTGGAGATTCATACAGAGCTCATGCATACCTCAATCCCCCAAGCAGGATATTGGCATGACCAATTCTGGAGTAGAACCTACACAGGTAGCAGATTATGGTATACCCAAAAGGGAACAGTTGCATCCAGCTTATATATCCATATGAAGCTTGAACAGCCAGCAGCTAGGACCTTCTTCCAAGTTCCCAAGTTCACTTCAACATCTTGCTTGTAAGACTTGCAGATCACAATTGGCAAGTGAAGTAAGCATGAGGGAAATGAGAGTTGTGTATGTACTTGTGCATTTGAGAAGAATGGCAGTCAAGCACAAGGATGAGCACACACGTCTGTGACTCTTCAGAATGTGACATGTAAAACCACATGCACTTGCAAGTCTGCACTAGACAAATATGTCTACATTCCCATCCCAATTATTCAACAGAACTTGCTTCAAGCATACAACATATGATCCGGAGAAGCAATGGCTCTTACTCGAATGCTTAGAAGAAACAGCAAGCACATGCTACAGACATCAGTATACTGAAAGAAGAGACACCGGCAAAGCAATTGGACAATTCAGTTGGAACTTTCAGAAAATAGCATCGATCAAACTTGCTGTTGCAGGGTACACATACCGTTGATAATTTTGCACACTTATTATGACCTTGCTTGCTGCTCAGCTCATATTCCTGAAACTTGGGTAAGAAGCAGTAGCAACTGCATCATGTAGAACTTTCAGATAATGTTATTCACCATACAGTACTTGGTAACGCTCACAATGCATAGATTACACAACTCAGTCGTAGTACAGATTTGCGGTTGCAAACAGCAACAGGGTGTGTATAAATATTTCTCCTCTTTGATTTCATCGATTACCTTTCCAATTAATGAAACAACAACAACAGCAAGATGACTGACTCATAAAAATACCACAGAGAAAAGATAAGGAAAAGCTCAGATTTCCTTGCTCGCAGCAGCTTACATGACTGAATTATTCACATATCGAATCAAAGTGGTAAGAAAAAACAAAAAGAAAACAAAAAAGAGAGGCAAGAATTATCCATTTCTAGCGAGAGAGAGAGAGAGAGAGAGAGAGAGAGAGAGAGAAGACCACCAGATCATCGGAAGAAGGACCAGAGCAGAGCCGAGCGGAGCGGAGCAGGGGGGCAGCGCTTATCTCAGACCTTTTTTGTTGCTACTAGTTCCCCCTCCTCCCAATCCAATCCTTGCTGTTCTAGAGGCGGAGCAGCGTGTCGTAGCGGCAGCTCATCTGATCGGCCTCGGCGGCCCCGTCCTGCGGGGGCGGCATGTTCAGATCGAAGGGCAGCGGGGAGCGGGAGGCCGCGCCGTCGTCCCCGCCGTCCTCGGCGCAGAGGACGGAGGACGAGGAGCCGCAGTAGCTGCGGCAGTCCTCCTCTTCGGCCGTGGTCTCCGTGGTCGGGGCGGCGCTGCGCGCCACGGCGGGCGCGCGCGGGGCGCCGCCGCTCCAGGACTCGACGGTGCTGCTGTGGCTGGAGGTTGCGGCCGTGGCCGCGGCTACGGCTGCGGCGGGGGGGCGAGGATGATGATGCTGCGGCGGAGGGGCGGCGGCGGCGGAAGGGAAGTTGGTGCGGGCTGTGGGCCCGCGGAGGGATCGGGCTGCGGCGTCGTAGGCGCGTGCTGCGTCCTCGGCGGAGTCGAAGGTGCCGAGCCAGATCGGCGTCTTCTTGGCCGGGTCCCGGATCTCGGCGGCGTAGCGGCCCGATGGGCGCTTCCGCACGCCGCGGTACCGGATCTCCGGCGACGGCGACGGCTGCGGCTGGGGCTGGGGCGGCCTGGCCTTGCGCATCGCGGCGCGGGACCTCCTCCTCCCTCCCTCCCCTGGGCTGGGCTGGCTTAGGGTTTGGTCAGTGGCGTGTTTTCCTCCCCTGTGGTTTTTTGTTTTCCCCCTGGCCTGGGCTGGCCCCTTGGCTGGGTGGGAGGGAGAGAGAGGGGTTGCTTTGGTTTCTCCTCCCCCCCTCTTCCCCTACCCGCCGCGTTGCGCTCGCACGCTCGCTCGGTGGTGGTGGTGGTGGTGGCCGCTCGCGGCCCCTGCCCGCCCCTGCTCCACCACAATTTCTCTCCTTTTGATCTGGGTCGCGTGGCTTTTTTCCCAATTATTAAAATCTCCCCGTGCCGTGGAATTTGGGTCGGCAGCCTGCCTGCCTGCCTGCTCCTGTTTCTTCCCTTTGGGCGCGTCGCATCCCGTTTCGGTTCTCGGCTGCACACGCAGGCGGGCGGATGGCTGGATACGACCCAACCGGGCATATTCGGGCGATTGTGATGGTAATCTGGGGTGGGGTGGCCCGATTAGACGGCCATATTGTATACAGCTAGCTGCTAGTAGTAGCGTGACTCGAATTCTGTATTTTAAAATTTATAAACCATTGCTTGCATAAACGATTGAGATGCTTATGCATTTAGTTGAACAAGTTCATGTAACATGATATTTATCGTGCAATGGTGGTGAGAAATTCCGTTCCACATCAGGAATTGCTCGTAGCCGGCCGCACAACATGTGGTGTCGTCGTCATGGTTCCACATGCGGTGTCACGATAACCTTGACGATGATGATAACGATGATGACGTGTCGAACACGATAATATATCATGTTAGTACTGTCGTGAGGGAGTTTGTATTTTGCGGGAAAAAGCGTCTAGTAATATTCTTTCTTTCTAGTTTTTTGGTTTCATGTTAATTGACGATGTATTCGTTATTTAATTAAGAGGTAAAGATCGCAGCGGGACGGAGTCCTAGCTGTTTCCCTAAAGAAAAAAAATTATTTCTTTCTATGCACTCACGATAGATTTTTGGAAAAAAAAAGTCTCATTGATTCTACATAAAAACTTGTCCATCCGGAACCCAATCTAAAAGCATAATATATTTTAAGAAAACAAAAGCATTCATATGGCCAGCATTGTAAGAGTGTTTTTCCTGTATGGATATCACGTCCAAACAATGACGGCTTGCCATGGGTTGACTAGTGGCCTCATTTGTTTTCTACTCCCTTTCTTTTTAGCAAGCATCACAACTCGTAGCATCCTAAGAGCATATCTAACCGAAGTCCTAGATCTTAGATAAGAAAAACGTGTATTGTTCATGGATGAGAATTTTTTTGCTCCTATATACAGTGGTCGCTGAAATTGATCCCCTAAATCTAAGCTCCTATATTTGGATCTTTTACTAGACATTTCAACAAACACATTGCAATCAAACCAAAAACACACCAAATTCAAACGAAAACACGTAGGATTGAAACGCATTGTATTGTTTTGTTGCTAGTTCATACATACATAGCCTACATGTACTCGGCGCCGTCGATGGCCGGCAAAGAAACCCTAGCTGATGCTCGACGCCATCGATGGCTTGTCGCGCCGCACCTAACCGTCAAGGCTATCGAGCCAGGCGTTGAAGACGTCGTTTGATTCGGTGTCGCTGTCACAGATGTCGATGGCTTCCTACGCCAGCGCGGAGGAAGACGTAGCCATCATCGTCGAGGAAGACGAGGCAACAATCGAAGAAGAAGGTCCCGCTCCTACCGCTGTCGTTGCAAATGTCATTGGTGTCGTGGCTTGCAACATACACTGCGTAGCGCTGCGCCTCCGCCATGATACGACCGGGATTGATCTGACGAAGCTCAGCCATGTACCGCTCGTCGGTGTCTTTGGCCTCGAGTGGCTCCCGAGCCTCTCGGTCCTCCCGAGTGATGTGCATGGCATGGTCGCGGCTGGGAGGGGAGAAGAGCTCCGGCGAGGCGCGGGCTGCTCAAGGAGGACGACGACATGGCCCCTGAGGTCCCCTTGGGCTTGCCCTTCATCACCGTGGTCTTCTACTTAGATACGGACGCGACAGCAGCCTTTCTCTTCATTCTTCTCCTTCGCCGCCTGCGAGTGGGCTAGCATGGTGTAAGATCTCAAGATTAGCACCTAGAAATAGTGAGGCCACATGTGTGTGCATTGCATTCATGCATACGAAAATCATGGAAATTTTTGCGCAAAACTAAAATAGTTATGAAAGGATTGAGACCTCTCTTGTTCTGATAGAACGTCAGGGCAAGTGTAATGGATTTCGACATAACCTTTGTTGAATCCTTTGGTTTTGGGTGGAAGCTATTTAAAAATAAATATTTAAATAAAATATTTGAATTCAAAAACAAATTGAAATTGAATAATAATGTATGATTGTTACATTGTATTAATAAAAGAAAAGAATAAACTCTAATATCGAATAATAATATTACTTTGTATCTTCAATAAAGAATTAAAACAACAAGATACAAATAATAATAATTTCTAAGATTCAATAAAAAGCAAACAATTAATTTATTCCCAAATAAACAATATTACAATATTTTTAAGTAAAAAGAAATGAAACTAAAATATTCATTAATAAAGTGAAATTACAAACAAGAAATAATGTATAGTAATGAATAAAGTAATATCTTTGTTTTATAACATAAGAATACACTGCCATCACAACTAATATAATAAAAGGAAATTCAACTTTATTAATCAGATAAAGTATTACAAAGTACACTACAAGTATCAACTAGAAAAGAAAATTACAAAAAAAGGAAAATCCTAAACTATTTCCTAAACTACATGACTTCATGCTCCTATCTTCAGTACTTAATCCCTGCAAAACAACGCAAAGGAAACAAAGAAAAGATAATAGTAAAAAGGGGTTAGCGTTAATTTACTGCTCTCAAATTTGACATAGAGATGCTATGCCCAATTCATCATTGAGCAATCTTAAGAAGGGGCCATAAACAGTAATATGTTCTTATATCCATAAATTGCCTCAGATCATTATCAAAGGCTTATAAAGGGGCAAGTTTCACCAATATAATAAGAGGGACAAGTTTCACCAGGATAGTAACAATAAAAGGGTAAAGACAACCAATCTTTTCATTGATCTCATTCATAAGAGAAATATATTTATATAGGGAAACTTGAACCAGCTAGGTCCCACATGTAAGCAGCTCACTCACAGGCATGCAGAGACTGTGTTGTCGACACCAGGAGCAGAGTTGAGCAAGTTAAAGGACACTGCTGAGTTAGCAGAGTACCACTGCTACATACTTTAATCACACAAGCTTCTACTGGTTTTAACCAGTACACTATCTGGTTCAATCCAAGAACCCAAGTACACAACCAATCTTTCCCCGATTCAATCCTCGCCAATATAGCCAACAAATCAACACAAAAATTCATCAGATAACAAACCAAGATGGTTACTTGAAGAAGGGTAGATCAGGTGTTGGGAAAGGCCAAGCAAGGACATGATCCATGAGGCAATCAAGGAGTAAAAGAGACCATCTGCTCAAGCAAGAGTTCGGCAAAGGCAACATAGTGGAAAGCACACATCATGCAACTCAACAGCAGCACCAACTTCATCAATTGGTGAGAAAACATGCTCTAAATCTATTCCTATCATCCATACAAGCATGATGTGTTGATTCAAATAAATTCTCAGAGATATACCCAAATGGGATGTATTATCATAATTGAATACAAGAAAGGTCAAGTGATATATTTTCAAGATCTACCGAAAATGTCTCACCTTAGGCATTATGGATCTAAATTGATGTTTGCTAGCTTTTAAAACTATATAACAACATATCCATTAGTGAACTATTATAGGTGATGACTAGATTCCTGCACCAACAACAGGGTTATTGCAGTACCTGTAGCAGCAAATATTTAAGAGTTTGTCCCGATGGGATATCGATGAACAGAAACAATAGGACCCCGCAACCACATTTTCAATGCGGCCATGTTTCACACCCAAACCGTGGTTTGGAAATAGGCTATTCTATAAGTTACTAGAACAGCGATAATTGAGAGAGGTTTAAAGTATTTAAGAACAAAGATCTTTTAACAAGAACAAAGTAAACTAAGACGGTGTAACATCCCAAAAATATTAATCAAGGTTATCAATTGCAATCACCAAATTTAGGGTTAACAAAAACTTTTGTTAGTTAAAATCATATGAATGCATGTGTGTATGTGATGATTGTATGAATGCATGAATGGACTTGTGTGATTGTTATGAATGGCAAGGAGTGGTTTAAATATGAAAACGTTATCATCTAAATCATTTCCAAGCAGAAACAAATCAAGAGAAATTCAAAAACAAACAAAACAAGCAAACGGTCATTTTGCCTATCTTGCTCACTAGACCACTTTGAGTGTTTCTAGTCCAAGATTTCAAACAGAAAAATTCATTTTCTTTTCACCCCTTGCTAGACCAAGTGAAAGTGAACCCAAGCCCACCTTGCAAACCCACAGAAACATTTGACAACTTGATTCAAATGACAATTCAAAAGTGAATCTATATCATATGGGAAGATCACCATTTCTCAAAATCCAACCAAACTAGTGCACCTTGACCAATCCAAGCAACCAGAGACTACCTAGTATGTGACTAGTACACCCACCAATTTTCATCCAAAAATTCAAATTCAAATCTCTTGTGGCCATTTCATCAAACACCTTCTGATCACAAATCAAATAAAACATCAACCACTATAGTGAGCAGTGTTTGTGCCTAACTTGTTCCCTCTCTAGCTCACAACACACTCTCAGTAGATGATCTAACTTATTTAACAAGCCCTAGATCACTGTAAGCTTGAAAATGTCATCAATGGTGACCATGCCTGAGCCCAACTTGCCACCCCAATGTAGACAGCAAGCTAGGAGCCTCCCTAGCCTCGCCAACCGTGTCTAGACAGCAAGCCACCGTCCACCGCCACCCCCTATCTAGGCATCGAGCCCTGCCAGCCCCTGGACCACACAGAATGAGCACGCCCAATCTCTCTGCAACCATGCCGAGAGCGCGCCAGAGCGCCACGCTCGCACAAACCGCGCCCTGCCCTCACCGCTCGCTTACGTGATCAGAACCACCCAGGGAACCGCCCAGACATGCCCATTTGCCGCCGCACGGACCCTAGACGTTGTGCGCCATTAAAACTCCCGTCGGAGCCACCCAGAGCATCGAAGTGTTTCGACCGCATCACACCGCCCCACGCCTCGCCACCATGTCTTTAAGCTTCGCCAGGAGGCAGCTCACCGTCCCCTACCCCCAGCCATGTCGTTAGCTCACTGTGGAGACGACCACGACGAGCTCCACCCGCACCCTTTGGTCCCCTCGTCGCACTATAAAAGGAGGCCTTCCCCGTTCGATTTCAGCACACCATCTCACTTCCCTCTCTCTCAGAACCACCTCACCTCATCCCTAGAGCAAGGCTAGCACCAGGTGGCCGGAATTTCGCTGGAGCTTGCCGCTGCTAGAGGAGAAGGGCGTCGTTGATTGGAGTCGCCCCAGGAGGAGCCACCGGTACCAGGAGGATCGCTGTCGTCGACTTCGTCGTTCGCCCCCATCGCCGACCATCGCCAGAGCCCCGGTGATCCCCCATTGACCCCCACTGGCCGCGCTAGGGTTTGACCTCACCGCGTTCTGTTCAGACATGGACGATGAACCTCAGCCATAGATCTAGTTTCTAATCCTACGGCCCTAATCGTCTCGTAACCCTTCGCACCCCCATGTCTCATTGACTGGTGGGGGCAATCACTTAAACCGCCCCCGCGCGTGTTGTGCGTAGTGGGCCGGCCCAGTTAGCACTCCCGCGTGACACAGTAATTCAAATTTAGGTTTATTAATTTAGTTTCAAACTTAGTTCTGTCTCTAGATTCAAAAATCAATCCAGAAAGATTCACTAAACCAAATTGCATGAAACTAATTTTGCTACAAAGGTACTGAAATTCTTAATCCAAGCCCATTGGATTCAAACCATTTGGAATTATAGATCGCCTATAGTAAAAATAACAAGGCAGAGACTTTTCTGCATTCAAACATTTTTCAAAATTCAACCACAAAAGCTTTTGAGTTGATTCCAACTCTCAAAAAATCACATTTTATAAGATCTTTCTAAATATATAAAAAAATTCTAGGTTTACTTGCAGAAATAATGGACAAGTAATAAAATAATGCCTCATAGGCATTTCTATTCACTTTAATTAATTAAAATAAAAGGGTTAAACCTTATTAAATTGTGACACCACTTTAAATCACATTCCCAAGTACTAAAATATGTGATGATGACATGTGTCAACATGATCCCATGTTGTAGTTGGAGAATATTAAATCTTAAGTAGTTTTTCAATGAGTAGAAATTACTTTTCTAAAATAAAATAAATGGAACTAGTGCTTTATTTCTTGTGATGTTTGTGATGATGCTAGATCATCTAGTGTGAGCCTTTGTATGCTAAATAGAAGTAGTTAAGTATTGTTTGGTGATTGTGTACTTTGTATTTATTTATAGATGCTAGTACCGACCAAGGATACGAAGAGGAAGGAGACTACTATGAGGAAGAAGCTGAGGAGAACTTCAACCACTGCTCTACACAAGGCAAGCTTCACAATACAAGTTAACTTTTCAAGTTAACCCTTGCAAGATAACTATGCCAAATAGATGCCTTAGGCATATGTGATTATACCACCTTATGATACCCAAACCTAATTTTACTTGCAAGCTTAGTTAATTTTTTTTATCAAAGCTTTCACTTGTGTTTTACTTAGTGATTTGTAGATTTTAGGAAGACTTTTAAAGGTAGCATAAAGAGCATAAAACTTGGCCTAAGTTAGATAAATCATGATGTCATCCTGAGGCATGAGATTGAACTTATATAAGTCACTCTTGATTACCACCCCTCATTAGTGTTTACCCCCACTTGTAGATGCTAGTGCTAAGCATAAAACTTGATCACTTTAGATGGAAATACTTGGTGAAAATGGTTATGAAAACCTTAGAATGATGATTCATTCTACTGAAATGTTTTGACATGTGTTCTTGAACACCAGATGATTTTGATGGTGAAAATGTTGAGGCATGAGCCTAGCCCTTTATAAAACTGATGGTTGTGTCAGGATGCGATACCATCCAAATTTTACCGTACAACCACAATACCCGAATCTGGGTAGGGCTTGACTGGAAGTTTATATACCTTAGTATGGGTTCCCTTGCGGCTGAGGTTTGAGCTGAGGCTACCTCGTGAAGATTGTCCAGCTGTGCAGTTCCCAAGATGACAGTTGGTCATGGTTGGGAGGCCAAACTCATAGGAAAGGTGCCTATACTAGGGCGTGTAATTGAAAGGTTAGGATTAATTATCCGCATACTGAGTATGGTAAATTCAGGATTGTTCATGACGGATGTATCGAATATTGTGGTGAAAGTGTACCACCTCTGCAGAGTGTCAAACTATTTGAATAGCCGCGTCCGCGGTTATGGACATTGGAGTGGCCATACTGTTCCGTCGTCACATGTTTTCAAAATGACTTGTGAAATGAAGCATGACTTGACTTGACCACAACAGGGTTGTGAACATGAAAACTAAGTTCCCACTTAGGTGATATAAAACTTTCAACTAGCTTTTTTTTGCTTCTAAACTCAGTTAAGGTAAATCTGGCTTTTTGCAAAACAACCTAGATCCTAGTACTTCCTACTCAAAACCACTTCACTTTTTAGTCTTAGTTTGCGAGTACTTAAAGAGTACTCATGGCTTTGTCTCTAGCTATTCCCGTGGCCAGACTATGAAGAGGACTATCAGGAGGATGGACCGCAGGAAGGTTATGACAACTAGGATCATCTCCCATCATCAGCATTGCCTGTGACCATGAAGATGGAGTCTCGCCCATGCTACCGTTATTATATTATTATTTATTCCGCTGCTTGATTGTACTAAGACTAGATCATGAGATCCTTTATTTGTTGTAAGACCTTATGTATGGTTTGTAATGAATGATGTACTGTGATATCCAATCTGTTATGTCTCACAAAAATGGTAATCCTGGGATTGCGATGTATGGCATAACAGGCATCTAGGATTAAAAATTCGGGTGTTGACAAGTTGGTATCAGAGTCATCCTAACCATAGGAGACCCTAGATTAGAATGGACGTTTGAATCAAAAACTTAGTTTCAAAACAAAGGAACTGAGTATTTATGAAAACTTATTCTTTCATAAACATACATGTTCCTCAAAAATTCTTGCAAACTTACATAAAATTTGACACACTTGATCACTCTACTAACTTACTCATCCTACATTCTTATAGATGGATGTGAAGTATAGCAAGTTCTATCAGTTGGGAAATGGAGGAGATCTCATCTTTGAGCGTGACTTGGACCAGCTTTCGGAACTTCTGGAGCGCCTGCACCTCGAGTTCTTCGGAGCTCAGCTCAACGATCAGGAAGGATGATAATTGCAATGGCTGATTGTTGCAAGTCTTAGAGGGAAGATTGAAGCCCCTACTTCAGAGGGAGTCCACTTCACCTTAAGGGAGAACAACTGGCTCAATGGACTTGCCAGGGCCATGCAGGAAGCGCTTGCCCGTCTTTGTGGGCAGAGTATCAATCATATCAAGGGCACCCACTTTGAGTTCTATCCAAGGCGTGATGTGATGGGACAACCACTGGAGGTGCCATGCCACCCATATCTAAAGCATCAAATAGACCATCTCAGCTTCATGATGTATGACCGGTAAAAGGAGTTGGACAATGCCAGCTCATACGCCAACCACAACTACGCCATCACCGTTAAGAAGGACCATACCATCGCCATGCTAGTGAAGGATCGCAAGTCTCGTCGCCGTCAGCTTGACAAGAAGGAGCGTGATGACCCACAAGTATAGGGGGTGTATCATAGTACTTTCGATAAATAGGAGTGTCGATCCCAACGAGGAGCAGAAGGTGCTAAACAGTGGTATGGAGCAGGAAATCCCTGTGAATACTTAGCAAACGGATTTTCAGTGGTTTTCTGACAAAGCAACAAAGCAAGGAGCAAGTAACAAAAGTAAAAAAAAAACGGAGCAAGTGGCCCTATCCTTTCTTAGCAAAGGACAAGCCAGTGGAAATACTTATAAGGACCAAACGTTCTCGAAGACACATGGGAATTCTGTCAAGTGCTTTCGCTTCAAATGGCTGAGTACTCTTCTCTGGTGTTGTAAGTGTTGTGTGGGTGAACCTGTGCTAACATACCGCCCTTCCTAGGACTAATACTTGTGATTAAACCCCCTGCAAACATACGTAACTACAGGAAAGTAATTAAGATATAAATCTAACCACAACCTTAAACTCTGAGATCCTACGCTCCCTTGTGCAAAGGTGTCCTAACAGGGGTTCAGGTTTCTGTCACTCCGGCAACCCCACAATTAGTAGCCAAATACACAATGCATCCCCCTAGGCCCATAAATGGTGAAGTGTCATGTATTCGACGTTCACATGACACCACTAGAAGAATAGCACCACAACTTAAATACTAAACCATTGAAAAATAACTCATCACAGATTCACTACTAACAACATGACTTCTCCCATGTCCTCAAGAACTAAACGAACTACTCACAAGACATCATATGGATCAATATCAAATATGATATGGTAATGGATAAAAATCTGAACATAAACAATAATCCAATGGTTCCACTCACAAGCATCAACTACAATAGTAATCAACACCGAGAAAGTTTCCCCTAATGAACTAAGCAATATCCAACACAATTGTTACAGCGGGGCGGAGTGGTGATGATGGTGTGGATGATGATGATGATCCCGATGAAGCCTAGCTTGATGACGGTGTTGATGGCGATGGTCTCCCCTCTCCGGGAAGGAATTCCCCCGGCAAAAATCTGTCTGCGAGAGAGATCTTTCTCTCTCGGTGTTTTCCGCCCCCCAGAGGCGGCGGAAATCTATCTGTGGTCGCTCCCCGAGGCTTAGGGTTTGGTAGGGAAGATATAGGAGAAGGGGCGAAGTCGGAGGCCGGGAAGGTGGGCCACACCTGCCCTAGGCGCGGGGTCAGGTGGGCCCGTGCCTAGGGGGTGTGGGCCTCCTGAGGCCCTTCTTCGTCCCTCCTTCTGGCTTCCTTCTTCCTCTGGTAAAATAATATGTTTCCATATTTTTTTGGTATTTTTCTGATCTATGTGATATTGCACCGAAACGCCTTCTTTTCCATCAGAATCCAGACTCCGGCGGTCCATCCTCCAAGAATCATCCAACATGCATAAACAGATGAAAAGACATAAGTAATACCTCATAAATAAGACAAATATCAATGAATAGAGGTAAATTATGATATAGAATGGTGATGCAAATTGGGCGTATCAACTCCCCCAAGCTTAGACTTCGCTTGTCCCCAAGCGAATACTGAGCTCAGTAAACATGTCCATAGGTTTATGGAGTGAAGTGTCGATAAAAGAATACAAACAAGAAGCATCACACTTACCATTGCACAACTCATAGAAGAAAGCAACTCACCATTATATAACTTAGCTTGCAACCAAGTACAACAGTCACAATAGAGATGCATAAAGATAAATCATAATTGGAATTGGCAAACTTGTTCTTGGTTAGAGAACACCTAGCAAATAGTTTCACAAAAGCTTTTTGTAGAAGTTTCAAAACAGGAGCACTCTTTGCTCAAAAAGGTTTTTCACAAGTGAAGGCTTTCAAAGTAATACTCAATAGATAAGAGTTTTGTGCAAACAAGGAAGATAAAGAACATGATTGAATAAATCACCATATGAATGCTTGAAACACAACAACTCAAATGCTTGCTGGAGATGGAGAGGAAGTAGGTTTACTGACTCAACTTGGAAGTGGGAAAAAGGTCCCTTCTTAGAGGGTACCAGGGATTACACGTCATAAAGATCTTCCAAAAGATTACGGTACTTACTAGCTTTGAGCCCTCATTGCCCCTATCATAAGCATCTTGAGATGATTAAGGTTAAAATGAACAAAGATGGAGTATATGCTTGACAAAATATAAGTTGGCAATCTCATGTCCCTTGAATATGAGGGCCACTCCTCATGATACTCAACTTTGGTCACATGTAAGTTCTTGTCATTGTAAGTATTTGCATATCATTGAGAACCGCCAACGGAGTACCCCTTGCACATGGTACAGGAGCTTTCCCATAACCAAAATGACAAGGCAAGCAGACAATGAGCATCTCAGTGATCTTTTTATTTACTATGTGCATAGCTTTTTATTGAGGATGCTTCATAGATGACTCACTATGGTGATGTTGCAAGTTTCCACCATGATTAAGCATGGCTTAGGCTAGCGGCCCAGGCGTTTCTATAACACAGGATACAAACTCCATAGACTTACAAGTTCCCTCTTTATTTCACACAGTTGACATCCATAGACAAAAGAGCATGATATCAACTGTGTACGGAGTACAAGTGCAATGTTGAAAACGTTCCCCGTGACAGCATGGTTCTGCTAATTCCAACGTATAGATGCAAGCATATACAACTTCGATGTTCACAATGGTTCAAGTCTATTAGGGGCAGGTAAATAAGGTGTGCTATCAAGTTCGTGAGAGCTTTACTAAATAGTTTTCACATAACAAAAATACTTTTTAATTCGAAAGGTAGATGAAGCTTGAGAATTTGCTTGGAATAGCAAAATCTACTAGGTAGATATGGTGGACACAAATGGCAAAAGTTTTGGTTCAAAGGGTTTTGGAAACATGAGAAGTATGCCTTCTCAAAACAGGTTTCTGGTTAGCAAGGCTAGGTAGCAAGCAAGAGAGTTGAAAGAAACAAGAAAACATACAAGTAATAAAGCCAAACATGCAATCTTCCTTGAATACAAAAAATAATCTTAAATAAAGAATACTAAGCTTATGAGCCAACAAGAAAGAAAACAAATGATACAAAATACCTGTAAGCTTTTTTTTCTTTTTTTCTCTTTCATAGTAATGCTACTGACAAGAACTCAGTTTGCCAAAACCAATTTAGATCCACTTGATGATCCCAAAGTGGTTCCAATACTGATCAACAAGATCCATCATATAACAGAGATTGCAAACTAAAAATAAGAAGTGCAAAAAGTAAAAGATGAGACTTCTCATTAATATTCAATAAAGGCACTCACACCAAGGGATACATAGATAATCAACTAAAGGAGAGATACTTCCACATGCAAACCAAACTATAAGATAACCTCTCTTCCACATATATGAATCCACTAAAAAGGTAAAAGATAAAAGATAATGGTGGTGATACCGCGACACTCCCCCAAGCTTGGAACAAGCCAAGGGGATGCCAAAACTGGTGATGAATTATTCCTTCGGTGGTGGTGGTGTTCTATTGTCATGGGTCAGGAAATCTTCCAGCATCTTACGAAGCCTGTTATTTTCCTCTTGAAGCATATCCACATTCATCCTCAAAGCACAGTACTTATCACAAAACTCGTTGGTGGTTCGAAGGGCTTACGCTGCCTCAGGGCAGTATATGAGTTATGGATCGAAGGCTATGATTCCTTGCATGTGACGAGAAAAAGCACCCGCACTGTTAATTTCTCCTACAAAAGTAGGTTTCCTCCCCCTTGTTCCTGTGGCGGTTTGTTCTTCCAACTCTATCTCCACAGGCTTCTTGCCTTTGTCGTTGGCGGAGGCCATGGTGCTCTAAACTTGAGAAGATTTCCTGACAGAAACAGATTGAAACAAAAACACGACGAGAACATGATGCACAAACCTCGGGGGATCCAAGGGGTTATATATTACGAAGTTTCAATGCATAAGGAAGGTTTTGACACAGAAACGAGGCAGAGATGGAGTTTGAGGGGGGAACACCCCCTCCAGGCGCGGCCAGGCTAGGCCCGCGCCTGGGTTGGGTTTTTCCACCCCGGACTCTGTTTCCTCTTCAGTTTCATCTCGTAGCTTCCCTTATGTATTATAAACATCAAAAATATAAAAATATTGGGGTTTCACGAACCTTCTGTTTTCACCACTTTTACCTAATCAAATACGAACTCTGTAGATTCCTTTTCTCTTTCTCCTGAGAATTTACTTCATACAAAACCCTTGCACAAACTCAATGACAACATTAGTGTAAGCAAAAACAATATCCCTTTGGGTACACACTTCAATTGAAAACCCATCAAAACAAAAGCTTCTGTAAGAGGCAAATGCAAATGATGACAGAAATATTTCAAAACAGACCAGCAGGTAAAGATTGATTTTTCCGAAGACCTTCCGTTGCTCAAATAAAAAAGTGCAGAACTAATGAAAGTTGGGTAACAACTTGGAGAACAAACTCAGAAAAATGCATCTCCATCCAAAGTACTGAGCTTCCTCACGAATTTTTACAATACAACACAAAAATCTGTCCCAGGACAGCCACTTTTCACAACTCCTCTACTTCACAAAAGTAGTTAAACTTGACACAGAAACCAAAAAAAGGATAAGGAGCGGTTATTACATAGGTAATAACTTACAAGACTCGACAAAACTCTTGGTTTATCTCCCAACAAGTACTTTTCTGTAATGCCTTTAAGTTTGGCTTGAAACTTCCAAAGATGCTCACATAGGATATATAAATCTGAAGTGAAAGAGAGCATCAAGAAGAAAATAACCAACAAAATTGAGTCTAACCCACTTCCTATGCATGGGGGTATCATGAGAAAACGAATTGTTGAAACAAAAAGCCACTAGCATAGGAAGACAAAACAGATGTAACTTCAAAGCTTTCAACATAAAACTGGAAAACTTAACATTATTGAGATGCATAAAACCCTGTTTCCTCTCTCATAATAACTTTCACTAGTACTTTGAATAAAGTTGACAATATAACTGTCACTGGAAAAAACTTTATCATCAGAATAAGTATACTTACAGTCATCAAAAAGAGGTCCAAGGTCATAAACCGGATCAATAGAAGCAAGTTGTTCCATCCTGAAATCTTTATTAGGCAAGCTATTTTCACAAGGAACTTTAGCAAATTTGGAAAAGCTAAACTCATAAGAATCTCCATCAAACTTAGTTAAAACTTTTTCCTTCTTACAATCAATAATAGCTCCACAAGTGTTCAAGAAAGGTCTACCAAAAATGATAGGACAAGTATTGCTAGTTGCTAAATTAAGCACTAGAAAATCAGCAGGATACTTAATCTTACCACAAAGAACCTCCACATCTCTTACAATGCCAATGGGGCAAATGGTTTCCTTATTAGCAAGGTGGATAACCACATAAATGTCCTCAATCTCACAAGGACCAATCTCATGCATAATTTCCCTGTAAATCTCATAAGGAATAGCACTAGAACTAGCACCAATATCACATAAACCATAGTAGCAATGATCACCAATTTTAATAGAAAGCACAGGAACACTAGCTTTTCTAGCCTTACCAGGATGAGAAATAATATTAGAAGCGTCTTCATAGAAGACAATATGCTCATCCTCTATATTTATAGTGACAGTGTCTTTCACAATAGCTACCATAGGTTCATCACTAAAATGCTTACCAGGCTCCACAGTTTTCATTGTACCTTTGCTATTTGCACTAATAATCATAGAATATCCTTTACCTTAGCTGGGAAAGGCATTTTCTCAACATGGGGTTCATGCACAATATGATTAGTAGTACAAACTTGAGTACTTCTAACTGGAACATGACTAACAACATATTTATAAGGAGCATGGTACTTATTCCACTTCTTCTTGGGAATTTCTATGTAAGAGGCAAAGGCCTTAAAACATTTGGCAATACTTTGGGAATTAAGACAAACTCATTACTAATATCACGGAAGTCATCAGTTCCCATAAAAGATCTAATGCATTCATAATCACAGTTTATACCTGACTTTCTTCCTTTGTCATTCTCCCAAGCTTTAGTGTTCTCTTGAATACGGTCTTAGAGCTCCCATTTAGCTTCTTCCTTCATACGTGTGAATGATCCAGCACAAGAAGCATCTAGTAAATCTTTATCATGAAGAGAAAGCCTAGCATAAAAGTTATTGAGAATAATGTTACGGAGTTCATGAATAGGACATTTAAGCATTAGTAACTTCAATCTCCCCCAAGCTTGAGTTGTACTCTCTCCATCAAGAGGCCAAAAGTTATATATAAGATTTCTATCCTTGTGAATTTCACTGGGAGGATAAAATTTAGAGTAAAAGAGAGATGCCATCTCCTCCCAATCCATGGATTTTCCATTCTTCAGCAGCTTATACCATTCTTCAGCTCCCCCTTTCAAGGATATGGAGAGTAACTTCTTATTCACCTGTTCATTTGTGATACCTACACACTTAAACAACCCGCATAATTCATGGATAAAAAGCAAGTGATCACCAGGATGGACAGTTCCATCCCCAAAATAATAATTATCCATAACACGATTAACAATACTTGTAGGTATCTTAAAAGGATCTATCTCAACAGGAGGTGGTTCATCTACTACCCTAGGAGTGGTAGTAGTTTTTCCAAACAGAAAACCAAGTGGGTTATCCATATTGTAAACAAAGTAACAAGCAGTAACAAGAGCAATACTCACCGGCAATGGCGCTAGAAAATAGTCTTGATGACCCATAAGTATAGGGGGTGTATCGTAGTACTTTCGATAAATAGGAGTGTCAATCCCAACGAGGAGTGGAAGGTGTTGAACAGTGGTATGGAGCAGGAAATCCCTGTGAATACTTAGCAAACGGATTTTCAGTGGTTTTCTGACAAAGCAACAAAACAAGGAGCAAGTAACAAAAGTAACGAACAAACGGAGAAAGTGGCCCAATCCTTTCTTAGCAAAGGACAAGCCGGTGGAAATACTGTTGGAATTATGCCCTAGAGGCAATAATAAAGATGTTATTATTATAATTCATGTTCATGATAAAGTTTATATTCCATGCTAGAATTGTATTAAGCGGAAACATTAATACTTGTGTGGTTTGTGAACAACACCGTGTCCCTGGTACGCCTCTAAGGACTAGCTCATTGATCAATGATGGTTAAGGTTTCCTAACCATAGACATGAGTTGCCAATTGATAATGAGATCATTTCATTGCAGAATGATATGATGTACAGACCCAAACTAAGCAAAGCAATTAGATCGTTTCATCGTGTTCATCTTTGCGAAGCTTTTCCTATGTCAAATATTGTATTCCTTAGACCATGAGATAATACAACTCCCTGGTATCGGAAGAAAGCTTTGAGGTCATCAAACATCATCCTATGAGAGGGTGATCATAAAGGTGTCTCTCAGGTGATCGGAAAGTATCTGTTGGGTTGTATGTATCGAGATGGGATTTGTCCCTCCCAAGTCGGAGAGATATACTTCGGGCCCACTCGGTAATCAATATCAACACCGCTTGCAAGCATGTGGTTAAGGAGTTAATCACAAAGTGATATCGGATTACGGAACGAGTAAAGTACTTGCTGTGAACGAGATTGAACTAGGTATGTCGGTACCGACGATCGAATCTCGGGCAAGTAAAATATCGCGAGACGAAGGGAATATATATATGGGATTGTTTGAATCCTGGCATCGTGGTTCATCCGATATGATCATCAATGAATGTGTGGGAGTCAATATGGGTGCCCAGACCCCGCTGTTGATTATTGATAGAAGATCATGTCTGCATATTCTCGAACCCGCAGGGTCACACACTTAACGTATCTCGACGCTAGGATAGATTGGATAATTGGTTTATGATTTTTTGTTTGGAGTCTCGGATGGGATCCGGGACATCACGAGAGGTTCCGGAATGGTCCGGAGAATAAGATTCATATAAGGCAGTGCAGTTTTTGGAGTTCGGAATTGTTCCGGGTTAATCGGTATTGTACCGGAAGCTTCTAGAACCTTCCGGAAGGGGACCAACGTGGCCCCACCTTCCGGGAGGGGTCATGGGCCTATGAGGGAGTGTCCTGGCCGCATTGGGCCAGGGGCACAAGACCCCATAGGGCCCAGCCGATCCTAGAGAGTTTAAATCGTTTAAACTAGAGATAGGGTTTCTAGAAGAGGGGAGAGTCCATGCCCCCCACTCCTTATCCTTTGGGCTTGGGGGAGGGGCTAGGGCTGCGCCCCCCCTCTATATAAAGAGGGGTGGGGGCGCACCAAACCCCTACACCTCTCCTCCAAACCCTAGCCGCCTTGCTAGCTTTCCTCTCTCCCTCCCGACTGTTTGTAGGCGAAGCCCTGCTGCAGAAATTCTCCACCATATACACCATGCCGTCGTGTTGTAGATCCAATCTATCTCTCCACCATACTTGCTGGTCCGAGGAAGGAGGAGACGTCGAGGTGCTGCACGTGTGCATCTCACGGAGGCACCGCCACTTGTGGTGCTAGATCGGATCGGATCGCGA
Source organism: Avena atlantica (assembly GCA_910589765.1). Classification (NCBI taxonomy): domain Eukaryota; kingdom Viridiplantae; phylum Streptophyta; class Magnoliopsida; order Poales; family Poaceae; genus Avena; species Avena atlantica. The sequence goes on along the minus strand of OU342739.1, from coordinate 539,700,452 downwards.
GGAGGAGAAGCGAGTACGACTACATCACCCACGTTCCGACGAACGTTCCGCTGTGCGAATCTTCAAGGGTATGAAGATCTAATCCAATCTCTCTCGTTGTTTGCATCTCCTAGATTAGATCTTGGCTTTCCCTCTGTTCGCTCCGTAGAAAATTTTGATTTACTATGCCGCGAAACCCTTCAGTGGTATCAGAGCTAGATCTATGCGTAGATGTGTTTCACGAGTAGAACGCAACATGGTTGTTGTGGGCGTTGATGTTTTCTGTTGCAAGCCTCTTGTTTGTGTTCTTCTTATGACGCGGGATAGTGAGATTGAAGCGGTCTAGGCCAACCTTACGCGACGTCGTTCGCGAGACCGGCTCCGCACTTGACGTGTGGCTTGTTCCACACATGCGGCTGGTGGATGTCAGTTTCTCTCACTATAGTTGTCATGGGATTAACACCGGAGTTTGGCAACCATAATATCACCGTTGTGGCTTTCCGTAGGTAAGAATCGTTCTTAGCATCTACTCCCATAAGCCACGTAAAACATGCAACAACAAAGTAGAGGCGTCTAACTTGTTTTTGCAGGGAGTGTTTTCTATGATATGGTATGGCCCAAGATGTGATGTGTATAATGTATGCGATGATCATGTTTTGTAATGTTTCACGACTTGCATGTCGATGAGTACACAACCGGCAGGAGCCATATGGTTGTCTTTATAATTGTGTATGACCTGCGAGTCAACTTCTTATACGCCATGTAATAGCTTTACTTTATCGCTAAGTAGTTAGCAATAGTTGTAGTTGCTATTCGTGGTGAAGGCAATCATGGTGGAGTGATGGAGATCATTGCGCGAAGATTGGCTATACCATATCACATAAAGTTATATGCATGTGATGTTTATCCTTTATGTATCTTATTATGCTTAGATCGCGACGGTAGCATTATAAGATGATTCCTCACTTAAAGATCAAGATAAAAATTGTGTTCTCCCCAAGTATGCACCATTGCGAAAGTTCGTCGTGTCCAAGCATCACGTGATGATCGGGTGCTATAGACTCTACGCTCACATACAACGGGTGCAAGCCAGTTTTGCACACGCGGAAATACTTGGGTCTAGCTTGACGAGCCTAGCATGTACAGACATGGCCTCAGAACACAAGAACCAAAAGGTTAAGCATGAGTCATATGAATGATATGATCGACACTTTGTTGTCCACCATTGAAACCACATCTCTTCTCGTGATGATCGGATCAGGTGTGGTGAATTTGGATCGTGTTCACTAAACAAATTGAGGGATGTTGAATTTAGTGGGAGTTCATTTAGTAATTTGATTAAGTTGAACTATTTATCATGAACATAGTCTAAATTGTACTTGCAAATACTGTAGATCACATGGCCAAATCCAACTTCAACTTCAACGTTTTTGCTGAGAAGGAAAAGCTTAGAAACAATGGGTCTAACTTCACCAATTGGTTCCGCAATCTAAGAATCATTCTGTCTGGCGGACAAAAGGACTATGTCCTTGGGAAAGCGTTAGGTGACCCCCCTGCTGCAACTGCGCCGGCTGATGAGAAAGCTGTCTATCAGTCGCGCAAAGATGATTATGGTGTGATTAATAGCACCATGTTGTTTGCTATGGAACCGGAACTTCAAAATCGTTTTTAAACCTATCCCGGGCCCTTTGAGATTCTCGAGGAGCTGAAAACCATGTTTCAGACTCAAGCCCGTTCTGAGAGATATGAGATCTCTGAGAAGTTCTTTAACTGCAAGATGGAGGAAGGGAGTTCCGTTAGTGAGCACGCCATAAAGATGTCGGGCTACACTCAACGCCTTGAGCAACTGGAATGCACGATTCCAGAGGAGCTCAAGATTGACAGGGTTCTGCAATCACTCCCTCCCAGCTACAAAAGTTTTGTAGTGACTCATAATCAGATTGGCTCCACTGATACGATCACCGAGCTCTTTGCAAAGCTGAAGGCTGCGGAGGTGGACATCAAGAAGGATAATCATGTGTTGATGGTCAACAAGCCCTCCTTTAAGAAAGGTAAGGGAGCAAAGAAGCCCTTCAAGAAGGGCGGCGGCAAGCGCAATGCTCCTGCTGAGAAGAAGCTCAAGTCTGGTCCTAAGCCGGACACTGAGTGCTTCTATTACAAGGACAAGGGTCACTGGAAGCGCAACTGTCCGAAGTACTTAACGGACAAAAAGGCTGGCACCATCAAAGGTATATTTGATATACATGTTATTGATGTTTTCCTTACTAGCCCTCGTTGTAGTGCCTGGGTATTTGATACCGGTTCAGTTGCTAATATTTGAAACTCGAAACAGGAGCTACGGAATAGACGGCGACTTGCGAGGGATGAGGTGACGATGCGCGTTGGCAACGGATCAAGAGTTGATGTGATGGCCGTCGGCACGCTCTCCTTAGTTTTACCTTCGGGATTAGTTTTAAACCTTAATAAGTGTTATTATGTGCCTGCGTTGAGCATGAACATTATTTCTGGATCGTGTTTATTGCAAGACGGTTATTCATTTAAATCGGAGAATAATGGTTGTTCTATTTATATGAGTAACATCTTTTATGGTCATGCACCTCTTATGAATGGTTTATTTCTTCTAAATCTTGAAAGGGATGAAACACACATCCATAACATTGAGGCTAAGAGATGCAAAGTAGATAGTGATAATACTACTTATTTGTGGCACTGTCGTCTAGGTCATATTGGTGTAAAGCGCATGAAGAAACTCCATTCTGATGGACTTTTGGAGTCTCTTGATTTTGAATCATTTGACACATGCGAACCATGCCTCATGGGCAAGATGATCAAAACCCCGTTCTCCGGAATGATGGAGCGAGCAACGGACTTGTTGGAAATCATACATACCGATGTATGCGGACCGATGAGTATTTCGACGCGCGGTGGATATCGCTATTTCCTTACTTTTACCGATGACTTAGGTAGATATGGGTATATCTATTTAATGAAACATAAATCTGAAACATTTGAAAAGTTCAAGGAATTTCAGAATGAAGTGGAGAACCATTGTAACAGAAAGATTAAGTTTCTACGATCCGATCGTGGAGGTGAATATTTGAGTTATGATTTTCTCACGCATCTTAAAGCAAGTGGAATCGTTTCACAACTCACGCCACCCGGAACACCACAGCGCAATGGTGTGTCTGAACGCCGGAATCGAACCCTATTAGATATGGTCCGATCAATGATGTCTCTTACTGATTTGCCGTTATCATTTTGGGGTTATGCATTAGAAACCGCTGCATTCACTTTAAATAGGGCACCATCTAAATCCGTTGAGACGACACCGTATGAACTGTGGTTTGGTGCTAAACCTAAGTTGTCGTTTCTTAAAGTTTGGGGATGCGAAGCTTACGTCAAGAAGTTGATGCCGGACAAGCTCGAACCCAAAGCGGAGAAATGCGTCTTCATAGGATACCCTAAGGAAACTATTGGGTATACCTTCTATCACAGAACTGAAGGCAAAGTGTTTGTCGCAAAGAACAGTTCCTTTCTTGAGAAGGAGTTTCTCTCGAAAGAAGTGAGTGGGAGGAAAGTAGAGCTTGACGAGGTTATTGAACCTTCTCTTGAATTGGAGAGTAGCGCAGCACCTGAAATTGTTCCAGTGCCGCCTGCACCAACAATAGAGGAAGCTAATGACAAGGATCATGAAGCTTCAGACGATGCTGCTACTGAACGTCGCAGGTCGACAAGGTCGCGTGCCCCTCCTGAGTGGTACGGCAACCGTGTCTTGACTGTCTTGTTAGTAGAAGACAGTGAACCTACGAACTATGAGGAAGCGATGATGAGCCCAGACTCTGAGAAATGGCTAGAAGCCATGAAATCCGAATTGGGATCCATGAGCGAAAACCAAGTATGGACTTTGGTAGACCCTCCTAGCGACCGAAAGGCCGTTGAGTGCAAATGGATCTTCAAGAAGAAAACGGACGCGGATGGTAATGTTACCGTCTATAAAGCACGACTTGTCGCGAAAGGTTTTCGACAAGTTCAAAGTGTTGACTACGATGAGACTTTCTCTCCCGTAGCAATGTTTAAGTCCATTCGGATTTTATTAGCAATTGTTGTGTTTCATGATTATGAAATATGGCAGATGGATGTCAAGACTGCTTTCCTCAATGGCAACATTGATGAAGAGTTGTATATGATGCAACCCGAAGGTTTTGTCGATCCTAAGGATGCTAGTAAAGTATGCAAACTTCAGCGTTCCATTTATGTACTGAAGCAAGCATCTCGGAGTTGGAACCTTCGTTTTGATCAAGTGATCAAGAGCTTTGGATTTGTTCCAAATTGCTACGAAGCTTGTATCTACAAGAAAGTGAGTGGGAGCTCGGTGACGTTTCTGGTACTATATGTGGATGACATATTGATTATCGGAAATGACATCAACATGCTTAACGATGTGAAGAGTTATTTGAACAAGTGTTTTTCAATGAAAGACCTAGGTGAAGCTACTTATATATTGGGCATCAAGATCTATAGAGATAGACAAAGACGCCGGATAGCTTTAAGCCAGAGTACATACCTAGACAAAGTTCTGAAAAGGTTCAGAATGGATAAGGCAAAGAAAGGTTCAGTGCCTATGTTGTCAGGTAAGATATTGAGCAAGGCTCAGTGTCCAGCTACGGTAAATGATAGGGAAGCTATGAGCAAAGTGCCTTATGCCTCGGCCATAGGTTCTATCATGTATGCCATGCTGTGTACTAGACCGGATGTGTCCAATGCTCTTAGTTTGACGAGCAGATATCAAAGTGATCCAGGAGTGGAACACTGGACAGCCGTGAAGAACATCCTAAAGTACCTAAATAGGACTAAAGAAATGTTCTTAGTCTATGGGGGTGATGAACAACTTGTCGTAAAAGGTTCCGTCGATGCTAGTTTTGACACCGACAAGGATGATTCCAAATCTCAGACAGGATACGTTTATATTTTGAATGGAGGAGCTGTGAGCTGGAGAAGCTGCAAGCAAAGCGTGATCGCGGGATCTACAGTAGAAGCGGAATACATGGCTGCTGCAGAAGCGTCAAGTGAAGGAGTTTGGATCAGAAACTTCATCACTGAGCTTGGCGTGGTTCCAAGTGCATTGGACCCACTGGAGATATTGTGTGACAACACTGGCGCCATAGCACTCGCTAAGGAACCAAGATATCATCCAAAGACCAAGCATATCAACCGCAAGTTTCATATAATCCGAGATTATATTGCAGATGGAGATCTGAAGATTAGCAAAGTACATACAGATCTGAATGTCGCAGATCCATTGACTAAACCTCTTCCACGTGTAAAACATGATCAACACCTCAGTGCCATGGGTGTGAGATTGTTACCAGATGTAAACTAGATTATTGACTCTAGTGCAAGTGGGAGACTATTGGAATTATGCCCTAGAGGCAATAATAAAGATGTTATTATTATAATTCATGTTCATGATAAAGTTTATATTCCATGCTAGAATTGTATTAAGTGGAAACATTAATACTTGTGTGGTTTGTGAACAACACCGTGTCCCTGGTACGCCTCTAAGGAATAGCTCATTGATTAGTGATGGTTAAGGTTTCCTAACCATAGACATGAGTTGTCAATTGATAATGAGATCATTTCATTGGAGAATGATATGATGGACAGACCCAAACTAAGCAAAGCAATTAGATCGTTTCATCGTGTTCATCTTTGCGAAGCTTTTCCTATGTCAAATATTGTATTCCTTAGACCATGAGATAATACAACTCCCTGGTATCGGAAGAAAACTTTGAGGTCATCAAACATCATCCTATGAGAGGGTGATCATAAAGGTGTCTCTCAGGTGATCGGAAAGTATCTGTTGGGTTGTATGTATCGAGATGGGATTTGTCCCTCCCAAGTCGAAGAGATATACTTCGGGCCCACTCGGTAATCAATATCAACACCGCTTGCAAGCATGTGGTTAAGGAGTTAATCACAAAGTGATATCGGATTACAGAACGAGTAAAGTACTTGCTGTGAACGAGATTGAACTAGATATGACGGTACCGACGATCGAATCTCGGGCAAGTAAAATATCGCGAGACGAAGGGAATATATATATGGGATTGTTTGAATCCTGGCATCGTGGTTCATCCGATATGATCATCGATGAATGTGTGGGAGTCAATATGGGTGCCCAGACCCCGCTGTTGATTATTGATAGAAGATCATGTCTGCATATTCTCGAACCCGCAGGGTCACACACTTAACGTATCTCGACGCTAGGATAGATTGGATAATTGGTTTATGATTTTTTGTTTGGAGTCTCGGATGGGATCCGGGACATCACGAGAGGTTCCGGAATGGTCCGGAGAATAAGATTCATATAAGGCAGTGCAGTTTTTGGAGTTCGGAATTGTTCCGGGTTAATCGGTATTGTACCGGAAGCTTCTAGAACCTTCCGGAAGGGGACCAACGTGGCCCCACCTTCCGGGAGGGGGCATGGGCCTATGAGGGAGTGTCCTGGCCACATTGGGCCAGGGGCACAAGACCCCATAGGGCCCAGCCGATCCTAGAGAGTTTAAATCGTTTAAACTAGAGATAGGGTTTCTAGAAGAGGGGAGAGTCCATGCCCCCCACTCCTTATCCTTTGGGCTTGGGGGAGGGGCTAGGGCTGCGCCCCCCCCTCTATATAAAGAGGGGTGGGGGCGCACCAAACCCCTACACCTCTCCTCCAAACCCTAGCCGCCTTGCTAGCTTTCCTCTCTCCCTCCCGACTGTTTGTAGGCGAAGCCCTGCTGCAGAAATTCTCCACCATATACACAACGCCGTCGTGTTGTAGATCCAATCTATCTCTCCACCATACTTGCTGGTCCGAGGAAGGAGGAGACGTCGAGGTGCTGCACGTGTGCATCTCACGGAGGCACCGCCACTTGTGGTGCTAGATCGGATCGGATCGCGAGGAGGAGAAGCGAGTACGACTACATCACCCACGTTCCGACGAACATTCCGCTGTGCGAATCTTCAAGGGTATGAAGATCTAATCCAATCTCTCTCGTTGTTTGCATCTCCTAGATTAGATCTTGGCTTTCCCTCTGTTCGCTCCGTAGAAAATTTTGATTTACTATGCCGCGAAACCCTTCAAATACTTATAACAACCAAACGTTCTCGAGGACACATGGGAAATCTGTCAAGTGTTTTCGCTTCAAATATTTGAGTACTCTTCTCTGGTGTTGTAAGTGTTGTGTGGGTGAACCTATGCTAACATACCGCCCTTCCTAGGACTAATACATACTTGTGATTAACCCTCCTGCAAACATCCGTAACTATAGGAAAGTAATTAAGATATAAATCTAACCACAACCTTAAAATCTAAGATCCTATGCTCCCTTGTGCAAAGGTGTCCTAATTGGGGTTCAGGTTTCTGTCACTCCGACAACCCCACAATTAGTAGCCAAATACACAATGCATCCCCCTAGGCCTATAAATGGTGAAGTGTCATGTAGTTGACGTTCACATGACACCGCTAGAAGAATAGCACCACAACTTAAATACTAAACCATTGAATAATAACTCATCACAGATTCACTACTAACAACATGACTTCTCCCATGTCCTCAAGAACTAAACAAACTACTCACAAGACATCATATGGATCAAGATTAAAGATGATATGGTAATGGATAACAATCTAAACATAAACAATAATCCAATGGTTCCACTCACAAGCATCAACTACAATAGTAATCAACACCGGGAAAGTTTCCCCTAATGAACTAAGCAATATCCAACACAATTGTTACAGCGGGACGGAGTGGTGATGATGGTGCTGGTGGAGATGATGGTGTGGATGATGATGATGATCCCGATGAAGCCTAGCTTGATGACAGTGTTGATGGCGACGGTCTCCCCTTTGCGGGAAGGAATTCCCCTAGCAGAAATCTGTCTGCCGGAGAGATCTTTATCTCTCGGTGTTTTCCGCCCCCAGAGGCGGTGGAAATCTATCTGTGGTCGCTCCCCGAGGCTTAGGGTTTCGTAGGAAATATATAGGCAAAGGGGCGGAGTCGGAGGCCGGGCAGGTGGGCCACACCTGCCATAGGCGCGGGGTTAGGTGGGCCCATGCCTAGGAGGTGTGTGGCCCCCCTTGAGGCCCTTCTTCGTCCCTCCTTCTGGCTTCCTTCGTCCTCTGGTAAAATAATATGTTTCCATATTTTCTGGTATTTTTTTGATCTATGTGAAATTGCACTAAAACGCCTTCTTTTCCATCAGAATACAGACTCTGGAGGTCCATCCTCCAAGAATCATCTAACATGCATAAACAGATGAAAAGCCATAAGTAATACCTCATAATAAGACAAATATCAATGAATAGAGGTAAATTATGATATAGAATGGTGATGCAAATTGGGCGTATCAGAGCGCATCATTGCCCGCCTTCGTCACATGATCACAGACTTGGAGGAGACCATCCACGAGAGGGACATGCAGCTTGAGGAGAGGGAGAATGCAGGGGAAGATATCCGTGGAGACCCCTATCCCTATCTCAGTGACAATGATGACTTCTTGGAGGATCAAGCCATGGACTTCTTCACCGATGAGGATGACTTCGCCTTCATTGATGATGATGATGATGAGGATGATGAAGCCACTGATTCCGAGGAGTAGTAGCACTTGAGCACTAGCGTTAGTGAGTTGTATCTGGTCCCACTATATCGTAGTTTCATAGAATGGTTCTTAAAACCATCTATTTTTCTTTGTTGTGGTGTGTGTTTGTATCGTGTGCTATGAATGAATGAAAAGCAAGTTGCTAGAAAAATTTGAGTCAAACTTTGAAAACTTTTCAAAAACAAAACCTCGAACCTTAGAAATTCCCTCTCGTCTCATGATCTATCTCAATCTTCAGATGCCTCGCGGAGGAAGCACTTCGTCCCCGGACCCAATGTTGCAGATCTTGCAAATGTTGGTTACTGACCGCAAAGTTGAAAGAGTCGAACGTTAAGCCAACTTAGCCACCCTTAAACACATAGCTCAAATGGACAACAACAACCAAGTCCATGGAAACCAGGACAACCATGGATCAAAGCTCAAGAACTTTCAGAACACCAATCCACCCATCTTTACTAAATCTGAAGAGCCTTAGATGCAGATGATTGGCTGCAAATCATGGAGAACAACTTAGAAGTTGTAGGCGTGGAGACCAATGAGAAAGTACTGTTTGCCACCCACTATCTGGCAGGAGATGCAAGAGCTTGGTGGAACAGCGTTCGCGCCATGACTGGAGGACAAATGATGACTTGGAATGAATTTACGCTTAAGTTCAGCAGAACCCACGTGCCACCGGGTTTGATCAAGAGGATGAGAGATGAATTCAGAGAACTGAGGCAAGGGAGGATGACAGTAGTTGAGTACCGTGACAAATTTCGGTCACTATCTAGGAATGCACCGGATGAGATTGACACTGAAGCCAAGAAGAAGGAGAGATTCCTGAATGGTCTACACGATGAGATGCAGATAGTGTTAGTCAACATTCCATTTGCTGACATTGAAGCCTTGGTGGATTCTGCCATTCAGATGGAAGGCAATATCAACCAAGCAAATGAGAACCGCAAGCGTCGAATGATGCATCAACCAGGAACCCACCATACCCCAAAGTATCGTCCCAACCCGTCTCCAGGATTTGCCCCAAGAACCAGTCGACCCCCGATGAACCGTCTAACCTATCCCAACCGTGGAGGAGGAAACCGAAGGCCCGGACGAAACCACAACAACAACCCCGGCAACCCTAGAAATTTCAACCATGCACCGCCCCAAGTTCAACAACAACAATGTCGCCAACAACACCAATACTGCCCCAAGAACTGGAAGCAATGTTGTGCCTGTTGCAGCAAAGGACAAGTCTCCGGTGACTTGTTATGAATGTGGAACCAAGGGTCACTACTCCAATGAGTGCCCCAAGAAGATTGCAGCAACCCCCAATGTGAATGCGCTAGCTCAGCAGCAGCGTCGTCTTTAGCCTGGAAGAAGATTTGCACCAGGGAACTCACTCAACCGCAACGGCCGTCTGTTTCTCATGCATGCTGAATAAGCCCAAGAAGCGCCAAATGTCGTGCTGGATATGTTTTCTGTTAACTCAATACTTGCAAGAGTGTTGTTTGATTCTAGAGCATCACACTCGTTTGTTACAGAAGAATTTGCATGCACTAGTAAGATTCAACCAACCAAATTGAAGCATGTTATGATAGTTCAAATACCTGGTTCAACCACCAAAGCTAGACAAATTTGCAAGGCCGTAACTATCTGAATCCATGGCATAGATTTTTATGCTAATCTAATAGTACTTGGAACTAAAGGTTTGGAATTAGTACTAGGAATGGATTGGATATCGAAACATAAAGGATTAATCGACTGTGCCAAGAAAGCCATAACCATGACCAGTACAACCGGAATATCAGTAGAGCATGTATCTGAAACCTTGCCCCGTCGATTCAAGTGCAACAAGAGTCTAGCCCAACCAACCATTGACCAAGTTAGAATAGTCTATGAATACCCCGATGTATTTCTAGATGTTTTGCTCGGTATGCCCCCAGATCGGGATATCGAGTTTATCATTGAACTAATCCCTGGAACCGAACCCATAGCCTAGAGACCATATAGTATGAACCCGTCTGAACTAGTGGAGCTGAAGAAGCAACTAGATGCTATGCTGGAGATAGGATTGATTCAACCAAGTGCATCGCCATGGAGATCACCTGTCTTGTTTGTGGACAAGAAAGATGGAGGTAACCGTTTGTGTACGGATTATCGGAAACTGAATGATGTCACCATCAAGAACAAGAACCCTATATCGAAGATAGAAGACCTGTTTGACCAGTTGACCGGTGCCAAAGTGTTTTCTAAGAATGGTCTTAGAACTGGTTATCATCAACTCAAGATTCGCGCATAGGATATTCCAAAGACTACCTTTACCACCAGATATGGATTGTATGAGTACACTTTCATGTCTTTTGGATTAACCAATGCCCCCGCTTATTTCATGAACCTCATGAATAAGATTTTTATGGACTTCCTGGATAAGTTTGTCGTTGTTTTCATCGATGAAATTCTGATATATTCCAAATCAGAAGAAGAACATGAGCTACACCTAAGGACCATCCTTGGAACCCTTAGGGAGCATAAGTTGTATGCCAAGTTTAACAAATGTGAATTCTGGTTACAGGAGGTAGGATTCCCCGGACATATTGTGTCAGCCGGAGGAATTTCCGTTGACCCGCCAAGGTGAAGGATGTTGAAGAATGGCAAGCCCCAACCACTCAAACCCAAGTTCGTGCATTTCTCGGATTAGCGGGATATTACCGCAAGTTTGTAGAAGGATTCTCTAGTATCGCCAGACCCATGACCCAATTGTTGAAGAAGGACAAGAAGTTTGAATGGACGGACAAATGTGAAGCAAGTTTTCAAGAGCTTAAGAAGAGATTGATTTCAGCCCCAATCTTGTTCATGTCCGATATTACGAAGCCTTTTGATGTGTATTGTGACGCATCCAAGATCGGTCTAGGATGTGTGCTAATGCAAGGAGGCAGGGTCAAATATTATCTATCCCGACAACTGAAGCAACATGAGCATAATTATCCTACCCATGACCTTGAACTAGCAGTCGTAGTTCTAGCCCTGAAGACATGGCGGCATTACCTTATAGAAAACCGTTGTGAGATTTATTTGAATCACAATAGCCTGAAGTATATTTTCACACAGAAGGAGCTAAATATGAGGCAAAGGATATTGATAGAGTTAATCAAGGACTATGATCTGGACATTCACTATCACCCCGGTAAAGCCAATGTGGTATCAGATGCCCTTAGTCGATTGTCGTGTCGATTGAACTCTATGATTCTGAAGGAGCAACCAAGTTTGCATAAAGAGATGGACGATTTTAGAATAGAATTAGTAAGTGAAGGATTTTTGGCTAGCATAGAACTTCAACCCACTTTGATTAGTCAGATCAAGGAGGCGCAGAAAGGAAATGCTAGTATCGACGGAATCAAACGTCGTATTGGTACAGGGAAAGTACCCGGATTCACCGAAGATGAAGAAGGAGTGTTGTGGTACAAAGGACATCTGTGTGTACCAGAAGATTTAGATTTGAAGCAAGCTATTTTGAAGGAAGCCCATGATACTCTTTATTCTATCCACCCCAGAGGAACGAAGATGTATCAGGATTTGAAGGAGCAATTTTGGTGGCATAAGATGAAGAGAGAAATGCATAGGACACCTGCAAAGTTCACAAGGGTGACTAGAAACAAATAGCATAAGGACAAGTAATAACACAATATGCATCAATTAATAAGCTTTGGAACACTGCACACAAAATGACAACTATACTCTCTTAATGGTGCCTAAAGGTAGAAGGTGGAGACTCAATAGTGGTGGAAGAAAGGCCTTTTTGTATAGGAAGCATGGATTACAAGTTTCAAAAAGAGCTTCCAAAAATTATGGTAATTGTTAGGTTTCAGCCCTCATTGCCCCTACCATAAGCATCTTGAAGTGGTTAAGGTTAAAGTGGCAAAGCTGGAGTATATGCTTGACGAAGTATAAGTTGGCAATCTCATGCCCCTTGAATACGAGGGCCACACCTCATGCATACTAAACTTTGGGTCCAGGTAAGTTCTTGTCACTGTATGTATTTGCATATCATTGAGAACCGCCAATGGGGTACCCCTTGCACATGGTACAGGAGCTTTCCCATAACCAAAATGACAAGGCAAGTAGACAATGAGCATCTCAGCAATCTTTTTTTTACCATATGCATAGCTTTTTATTGAGGATGCTTCATATATAGCTCATTATGGTAATGCTGCAAGTTTCCACCATGATTAGGCATGGATTAGGCTAGCGGCCTAGGCGTTTCTCTAACACAGGATACAAACTCCATGGACTTACAAGCTCCCTCTTTATTTCACACCGGTGACATCCATAGAAAAAATAACATGATATCAACTGAGTACAACAAGGTACAAGTGCAATGTTGAAAACGTTCCCCGTGACATCACGGTTCTGCTAATTCCAACTTATAAGTGTAAGCATATACAACAAAGTTGTCACAATGGTTCAAGTTTATTAGTGGCAAAGAATAAAGTGTGCCATCAAGTTCGTGAGGGCTTTAATCACTAAGTTTTCACATAATAAAATAGTTTTTAATTGGAAGATAGTTGAAAATAAGAATATACTTGGAATGGTGTAACACACCATTTATAGGAGTTTATAGTGGACACTTTAGAATAACTTGGTTTCTTGGGACTTGGAGGCATGAGTAGAACTTACTCATACAAGTGGAGGCTAGCAAAAGACTGGGAACAAACAACTAAGAGAGCAATAATGGCCAAAATCATGCAATGCAGCAAAGCAAACTAATCAAAGCAAAGAGTGGTACTACAAGTCAAGGACTAAATGATCATAGAGGCTAATGGTAACTTGTGAGATTCATAACATGGTGTGAGCATGTGCCAAGTGAACCCAAGTAAAGCATCAAAGGAGAATACCACAATACTATGCTTTTGCATGCTAAAACAACGCATAATTTCTTCAAGGCACACTAAGCAATCCCAATTGTTTGAAACAAGATATGCTACAGAAATAATCACTAAGCATAATTCTAAAACACCACCTAGCATGTCATGCTAAAGTCTAAGTCACAGTCAATGCAAGCTCCTCTTGTACTTCAAGCAAGAACTTACTACTCCTTTCCAAACACCAAGCAAACTTATTTGCAAAACAACATAGCAAGAACGGGGGTCCAAACTACTTTATTCAAGCAAACTAAACAAACTAAGTAAAGCAAACGAAAACTAAGACGCTCCAAGAACAACACAACTGTACATGAAACAATAAAAACGAAGTGTCTAGACAGACCTGATCTTTTTATTGATTAAGGGGATGCCTTGGGAATCCCCAAGCTTTGATGCTTGTACATCTTAGATATTTCTTGGGGTGACACCATGGTGGCATCTCCAAGCTTGAGCTTTTGTCCATTCTTCATCTCATTACATCATTCTCTCTTTATACCTGAAATTTTTCCTTCATACAAAACTTCACACAATCTTCATTAGCAACATTAGAGTATTCAAAAGATATTAGACCACTGGCAAAGCTTTGGAACAGCAAGGCTTTTCACTAAAAACACAATCTACTGTAGTAACTCCTTCAAAAAGCTCAATTTACCTGAAGTGAACTCAAAAAGGAATCAATAAGAAGCAAATGCAAATAATGGCAGAAATCTATCAAAACAGACCAGCAGGTAGAAACCAATTTTTCGAACATCTTCTGTTGCTCAAATCAAAATTGTTGAACTAGCAAAAGTTAGCTAACCCTACCTGGGGATTTACTCGTAAATTTTGAGCTCAATCCGAGTTACAGATCCTCCTCACAATTTTTTTTGGTGGAGGATAGAAACCTGTTTCGGAATAGCAACTCTCCAAATCTTACTTCCCTCTTATTAGAGGTCATTCTTGGCACAAAATCAAACAAAAAGGATAAGGAGAGGTCATTAATGAAGTAATAACTTCCAATACTCAAGGATACTCTTGGGTTATCTCCCAACAAGTACTTTTCTTTAATGCCTTTAAGTTAGGCACAAGAAGCAAGAAGAATCAGGTATTTTCAAATGAAGAAGCATTAACATCCATACTTGCAAAGTCTTCAACTATGAAAGGTATCTCATCCAAATGGGTTTTGGAGGATCCCTTCCCATCTCTCTTTGGTCTACTACCTTCATCAAAAAGATTTTCAGGAGCAATCCAATCAAAATTCTTTTCAAAGGCTTCATGCATTCCAACAAGCTTAAAGGGTATGTGTATCTTAAATTCTTCTCTAGGCTTAGTTTTATCAGAAATACCCATAACATCTACACTTGATCCTAGCATATTGAAACGCTCAAAGAGCTTTTTGGCTTTCCTAGCAACATCATGAAATTCTTTTGATAAAGTTTCAAGGATGAATTCTCTCTTTTCATCATTCTTTTCTTCTTTTAGTTTTAGGAACAAGAATTGTATGAAGGGGTTAAGGCTAACCAACCTAGCCTCCAACATATGAACTAAAGAAGATGCAACAATCTCATAACTAGGAGCAAGTTCTGCTATAGATTTATCCTCAATATCCTCACGCTTGCTAACATAATTAAAGAATTCTTCAATATTATCTTTCCCAATTATGGAGCCACTACCTATTGCAAGATCTTTCAAGGCGAACTTGGGGAGCAACATGGTGAGGTAGAGCAAGGTGGTAACTAGAGCATGAACTATTTTTTTGTGTTTTTGAATAAAGCAAGCAAACCAAACTAGACTAATTTTTTGGTTTTTTTGGAAAGAGGCAAACAAAACCAAGCAAAAGAAACAAAGCAAACTAAAAACAAAGTAAAGAGAAAGGAATTGAAGGACTCCCCTAGTGAAGACGTCCTTAGCCTCCCCGGCAACGGCGCCAGAAAGACTTGATGGTGCTCGACGTGGCACTTTGTTGGTAACCCCAAGCGCAGGGTGTGAAGAGCAAGCAACAAGTTTTCCCTCGGTTGAGACCGAGGTTATCAAACCAGAAGGAGGAAGGAAACGTCACACAGGTGTTGCAAACAACGTGGAGACTTGCACAACACAAACTCAAGACTTTGCCCCAACGAACAGTGAGGTTGTCAAGCTCACCGGTTTGTTGTAACAAAGGATTAAACGTATTGTGTGGAAGGTAATGGTTTGCAGCAAGTAAACAAGTAACAGTGGAAGATGTATCAATGGTAAAGATTGGACCGGGGTCCATAGTTCACGAGAGGTGATCTCCTTAAATAAACAACATGGCATGAAGGGTAAACAAATTATAGCAGGGCAATTGACAGGAACTGAGCAAGGCATAACAATGCAATTACTAGTCAGAAAGATCCTATGAGTTTGATTGGGCAATACAACAATATACATAGACCGCCATCCAACTGCATCTATGACTAGAAGTCCACCTTCAGGTTATCATCCGAACCCCCTCTAGTATGAAGTTGCAAGCAACAGACAACAGCTTTAAGCAAAGTGTGTAAGGTAAACAGTCCACATGTTCCATGAACAAGAGACCGTTGTTTTATCCCTAGTAGCAACAACACATCTACAACCGAAGATATTTCTGTCACTTCCCTTGGAAACTAGAGGCATGAACCCACTATCAAGCATAAATACCCCCTCTTGGAGTCACTAGCAACTACTTGGCCAATGTAGCTACTAACAATGGAGAGCATGCAAGATCACAAATAACATAGACATGATAGAATCATAAAGACAAAACCATTAATCAAACCAACATAATAATCTCAATATCCATCGGATCCCCGCAAACACAACATGCATGATTACAAATAGATTAGATCTTGATCATGAACGGAGCTCACAAGATCTATACATGAAAGCACAAAGGAGGAGATACAACCATCTAGCTACTACATGGACCCACAGTCCAAGGTGGAAATACTCATGCATCATACTAGAGAGAAGGCCTCCGGGATGATCTCCCCTCCGGCAGGGTGCCTGGAAGAACTTCAGATCCCCTCGATCTAGGGACGATGGTGGCGGAGGCTACAGACGGTTTCCTGGATTTCTGATCGGGTACTCAGGGTTTCTGCATCGGGGGATTCTTATAGGCGAAGGGGGAGATCGAGGCGGCGGCCAAGGCGACCAAACCCTAGCCAGGCACGGGGTGGGGCCTACCCGCGCCTGGGGTGGGTCTGGCCCCTCCGACTCTCCTCTGGACTTCTTGTTCCCCACGGAAAGTAATTGACTTTGTCCTTTGTCCCGTCCAATTCCAAGAATATTTCTTTACTAACTTTTCTGAAACCAAAAACAGCAGAAAACAGGCATCTGGCACTGTTGCAACTTGTTAATAGGTTAGTACCAGAAAACATGTAAAAATCACCTCAAAGTGTGGACAAGTAAAGCAAAGTAGATACTAAACAAGCATGGAGCATCAAAAATTATAGATACGTTTCCGACGTATCATTATACCTTATAGTCATGTCATGGACCTGGTATATTTTTGTTGTACCGCTCAAAGGAATGTAATACTAGTGGAAAGGGTTTTTATTTGTGTTATGTCAACGACTATAGTGTACTACATCATGAAGTGGTATGCTGAATCACCGCCCATGGCCTTCGTCGGCTTCCGCGACCATGGCCTGCTCAACACCGGCGCAAGGGGCTTGATGTCTACGCACATTCTTGTAGACATTTGTTGGGCCTCCAAGTGCAGAAGTTTGTAGAAACAGCAGCAAGTTTCCCTTAAGTGGATTACCCAAGGTTTATCGAACTCAGGGAGGAAGTGGTCAAAGGTATTCCCTCTCAAGCAACCCTGCAATCAAGATACAAGAAGTCTATTGTGTCCCCAACACACCAAATACACTTGTCAGGTGTATAGGTGCACTAGTTCGGCAAGAGATAGTGAAATACAAGTGGTAACAGTGCCAGAAAAGAGCTTCTGACTTGTTGTTGACATGGGGTAACGGTGCCAGAAAATAGCTGATGGCATGGAGGAACATACTAAAGGCAAACTGAAAGAAACAAGCAACATGCAACAGATCTAGATGCAAACAGTGTTTCAATGCTTAGAAACAAGGCCTATGGATCATACTTTCACTAGTGAACACTCTCTCATATAAATATCCTCTCATCATGATACTACTCTTAACTACTCTCCGATTGGACACTCTAATTCATGGTAGGGCTATAACAACACACCTCAAACTCTGCCTTCCCCAATCTAGATAACCCCACACTGTCACCTTGAGTGCTAGATGGTTCCAACAAACACCATAATTTCATAGAGACATCCAACTCCAAATATAACTCATAACAAATATTCAATCTAGCCAAAGTGTCACACACCGTATGCATGCTGTCACTTTCACACACGTGGGGAAAAGCATAGATCTATTAAAGCACAAAGAGTATTTATGTAGACTCAAACCTAAGTGCCACCATGGCGTGCACACTGTCACTTTCACACACATGGGGAGAGCAGATATCTAATGAAGCACTTGAGTAGCAAGGTAGATCTACTTGATTACAAAGCTCATGACCACAAGATCATGCATAGAGAGAGATGAACACATAGCTACCAGTAGAGCCCTTAGCCCTGAGGAAGAACTACTCCCTCCTCATCATGGGAATCAACAATGGTGATGAAGATGGCGATGGATATCGATGGAGATGGCTCTGGGGGCACTTCCCCGTCCCGGTAGGGTGTCGGAACAGAGAATTTCTGTCCCCCGAATCTCCCTTTCGGTGGCAACAACGCTACAAAGGTTTTCATGGATTTCTTCTGCATGCCCTAGGGTTTTTGGGTCAGAGGCTTCTTATAGTCGCAAGAATCAAGGTCGGTGGGGGTCTAGGGGGCCCACACCCCCTCCAGGCGCCTCTAGGGCTTGCCCACACCTAGGGGGTGTGTCCACCCTGTGGCCCCCCTCCGGATCTGCTTCATGGTTCCGTGTTGCTCCGGAAAAAATAATAACTTTGGCTTTTGTCCCGTCCAATTCCGAGAATATTGATTTTCTGCCTTTCTGGAACCAAAAACAGAAGAAAACAGGCAACTGGCACTATGGCAACTTGTTAATAGGTTAGTTCCAGAAAATATATAAAACACCTCAACGTATAGACAAAGCAAAGCAAAGTAGATACAAAACAAACATGGAGCATAAAAAATTATAGATACGTTTCCGACGTATCAAGCATCCCCAAGCTTAACTCCTGCTCGTCCTCGAGTAGGTAAGTGATAAAAAGAATAATTTTTGAGGTGACATGCACCATCAAAACCAAGATCAAACCATTTGCAAGCATTGAAATATAGGATCAAATAACTCTAAACATGAGCATGAAAGATGGAGTTCTAACAATAGGACATAGTAACTATGCATGCAACATGAAATGCTACAAACAAAGATCATGAATAATATGCATTGAAAAACGTTTGTTTGTTTCACATACAAAAACATGGCATAGTGGCATTCAACTTGTCCCTCATAGAGTAGCAAATCATAAATGCATAGGACACCTTCAAAGTTCACAAGGGTGACTAGAAATAAATAGCACAAGAACAAGTAATATCACAATATGCATCAACCAATAAGTTTTGGGACACTGCACACATGACAACTACTATTCTCTCTTAATGGTGCCTAAAGGTAGAAGGTGGAGACTCAAATAATGGTGGAATAAAAGCCCCTTTTTGTAAAGGAAGCAGGGATTACAAGTTTCAAAAAGAGCTTCCAAAAATTATGGTACTTGTTAGCTTTCATCCCTCATTGCCCCTATCATAAGCATCTTGAAGTGGTTAAGGTTAAAGTGCCAAAGATGGAGTATATGCTTGACGAAGTATAAGTTGGCAATCTCAAGTCCCTTGAATACGAGGGCCACACCTCATGCATACTCAACTTTGGGTCCAGGTTAGTTCTTGTCATTGTAAGTATTTGCGTATCATTGAGAACCGCCAACGGGGTACCCCTTGCACATGGTATAGGAGCTATCCCATAACCAAAATGACAAGGCAAGTAGACAATGAGCATCTTAGCAATCTTCTTATTTACCATGGGAATATGGTGCTTTTTTCTCTCTTTCCTCTTTTCTCAATGTGTCTCTCTTTTTTATAAGAAGAATGCTTCATAGATGTCACTATGGTGATGCTGCAAGTTTCCACCATGATTAGGCATGGCTTAGGTTAGTGGCCCAAGCGTTTCTCTAACACAGGATACAAACTCTATGGACTTACAAGTTCCCTCTTTATTTCACACCAGTGACATCCATAGACAAAAGAACATGATATCAACTGAGTACAAAGTACAAGTGCAATGTTGAAAACGTTCCCCGTGACAGCACGGTTCTGTTAATTCCAACATATAAGTGCAAGCATATACAACAAAGATGTCACAATGGTTCAAGTTTATTAGGGGCAAAGAATATAAAGTGTGCCATCAAGTTCGTGAGGGCTTTAATCACTAAGTTTTCACATAAAAATAGTTTTTAATTGGAAGATAGTTGAAAACAAGAATATACTTGGAATGGTGTAACACACCATGCATAGGAGTTTATAGTGGACACTTTGGAATAACTTGGTTTCTTGGGAGTTGGAAGCATGAGTAGAGCTTACTCACACAAGTGGAGGCTAGCAAAGGACTGGGAGCGACCAACTAAGAGAGCAATAATGGCCATAATCATGCAGAGCGACAAAACATTACTAATCAAAGCATAGAGTGGTACTACAAGTCAGGGAATAAATGATCAATAGAGGCTATGGTGACTTGTTCATAATCATAACATGGTGTGAGCATGTGCCAAGTCAACCCAAACAAAGCATCAAAGGAGAATACCACAATACTATGCTTTTGTATGCTAAAACAATGCATGATTCTTTCAAGGCACATTAAGCAATCCTAATTGTTTGGAACAAGACATGCTACAACAATAATCACTAAGCATAAGGTCAAAACAACACCTAGCATGTCATGTTAAAGTCTAAGACACAGTCAAAACAAGCTCCCTTTTGTACCACTTAAGCATGAAGCTCTCTACTCTTTCCAACACCAAACAACTTTATTTGAAACAAATGACAAAGATAATAATCAATAAAGATCAGTGATATTGTATCACAGATCCACAAAGAAGAACTAAAAGTTCTAAGCTGAAAGCTCAAGAAAACTAAGGCTAAACACAGTGCTAGCAAAAGAGAATACTCACAAAACAATAAGAGTGAAAACTAGAGTGTTCTAGGCAATGAAAACAGAGTGTGTCACTCTCCAGAAGAAGTGTGATGTGATAAACCAAGTTTACTCAAGCAAACTAAGAAAACTAATCAAAGCAAACGAAAACTAAGACGCTCCAAGAACAACACAACAGTGCTTGAAACAATAAAAACGAAGTGTCTAGAAAGACCTAAAACTTTTATTGATGAAGAAGGGGATGCCTTGGGCATCCCCAAGCTTTGACGCTTGTACCTCTTGAATATTTCTTGGGGTGACACGGGGTGGCATCCCCAAGCTTGAGCTTTTGTCCATTCTTCATCTCATTACATCATTCTTTCTCTACACCTGCAAATTTTCCTTCATACAAAACTTCACACAATCTTCATTAGCAACATTAGTATATTTAAAAGATATTAGACCTCTGGCAAAGCTTTGGAACAGAAAAACTTTTCACTAAAACACAAGTCAAAAATCTCAATTTCCCAAAAATAACCCAAAAAGGAATCAATAAGAAGCAAATGCAAATAATGATAGAAATCTGTCAAAATAGACCAGCAGGTAGAAACTGATTTTTTCAAAGACCTTATGTTGCTCAAATCAAAAAGTGTTGAACTAACTAAAGTTATCTAACATAATGGGGGATTTATTCGTAAATTTTCAGCACAATCAGACTTACAGATACTCCTCACGAATTTTTATGGTGGAGGATCGAAATCTGTTTCGGGACAACAACTCCCCAAATCTTACTTCCCTCTCATTAGAGGTCATTCTTGGCATAAAAAGCAAACAAAAAGGATAAGGAGAGGTCATTACTGAATCAATAACTTTCAAGACTCAAGAAAACTCTTGGGTTATCTCCCAACAAGTATTTTTATTTAATGCATTTAAGTTAGGCTTTATAGCTTGAGAAGATACTCACATGAGAAATATGAACTGAAGTAAAAGAGAGCATCAAGAAGAAAATTTAGAACACATTTAAGTCTAACCCGCTTCCTATGCATGGGAATCTTGTAAAGAAACAAGTCATGAAAGTACAAAGCAACAAGCATAGGAAAGCAAAACAAGTGCAACTTCAAAACTTTCAGCACATAGAGGGGAAACTTAATATTTTTTAGATGCATAAAACCTTGTTTCCCTCTCTCATAATAACTTTCAGTAGCAACATGAACAAAATTAACAATATAACTATCACATAAAACATTCTTATCACGAGCCACATGCATAAAATGATTATTACTCTCCTCATAAGAATAGCTATTCTTATTAATGGTAATGGGAGCAAATTCAACAAAATAGCTATCATTATTATTCTTATCACCATAATCACAAATATAGGAGGCATATTGTAATCATAATTAATTTTCTCCTCAATATTAGGTGGACTGAAAATATCATACTCATCATTGTAATCATCATATATTGGAGGTATAGTATCATAAGCAATAGAATAGCTATCTTCCCAAGTGTGTTCATTTGTAAACATATCATCATTGGAAGGAACATGGATAGCACTAATAGCACACCAACTATTAATATCATCATTTTTAGAATTGGTACCAAAGATATTTTCAATATCAAAAGTGGTGTGCTTTTCCCAATCATGATCACTACTATATGTAACTGGCATAGGAACATCATCTAGTTCAGACTCATCAGCAAAAACTATGATAGGAGCAACATGATTATAGGAAGATACCGTTTGCTCTCTCCTTTTACTCATCATCATCATCATCTTCTTCTTCTTCTTCTTCTTCTTCTTCTCTTTAGGAGGGAGAGGCTTGAAAGGAAGCTTCTCCACATACCCTGGCTGATTGTTAGAGACAATAGAAGAAACTTTGGAGGATTCCTCCTTTTCATTAATAAGATCAAAACACATATTAGTCCTATCATAATTTGGTAAAATATCATCTTTTATAAGATTTTGTATGTAACTATTTGCGTGGCAGTTTTCAACACAATAAAGATGACAACCATGCAGGACGCTATTTATATCAAAAGTACTCATGTCTATCAAAGAAGTTTTTCTTGATAACTCTTCACACCCCCAAAATAATGTAAGTTCATCATGTTGATTATCAGTGATCACGTTATCACAATACAAACTTGCAGGATTATTATGGCCAGAGCATTGAAAATTGAAATGACCCACTTCAAAGCAAAGTTCACAAATAAAAGGATAGATGGCACAAACTTTTTTACCAAGATCATCTAGAGCCTTATACCACTTTCTAGTTTTTTCATTCCAGTGGGTGATACAATATTCTTATTCTTTTTGATTCTTCTCACACTAGAGGAAAAGGGGCTATCCGTTCGAGACCCCTCGGAGCATTAGTCCTGGTTGCGCCACCAACCGGGACTAATGCTGGCACGCGTCCCGGTTGGAGCGGGCACGGGGCCAGGGGGCATGGGTCCCGATTGGTAAGGGGGCATGCGTCCCGGTTGGAGCCACCAACCGGGACTAAAGGTTTGGCCACAGCCACGTGGCGTGGCACGCACCTTTAGTCCCGGTTGCTGGCTCCAACCGGGACTAAAGACCCCTTCCCTCTATAAATGCAACGCCCCAGCCCCCTCAGCCTCCACTCTGTTTTTTCGAATGGTGGAAGGTGTGAGGGGGTGTGCTAGTTTTTTCTCATGCATGCATTGAAGGTGTTTGTTGAAATTTTTGAGTGAATAATCCCGTTGAATTTCTCATAGAACAAAAATATAGAAGGTGTCCGAGACGCACTTGAGCTTTCTCCTCTTTATTTCCCTCGATTGAGGTTAGCAATCTTATCTTTTCTAGATCATTGATACAATTCATGTGTCGGTGTGAATTGGTTATTTCACTATTTATGATGTCCTGTTTTTTGATAAACTTACTTATATGATGCAGATGAACGGTCGGGAATGGATGTACGGTGACCGGCGGGTAGCCGGGTATATCAAAGGCGTGGATAAATTTATCGATGTGGCTACGGCAAACAAAGAGAATGGATTTATACGTTGTCCATGTGTTCAATGTCGGAACAACAAGGAGTACTCTCCCTCGAAAATCATTCGCGGCCACCTGATTATGAAAGGTTCCATGCCCAACTATAATTGCTGGACCAAGCACGGGGAAAGAGGAGTTATGATGGAAGATGGTGAAGAAGAAGATGATGATAACAACTATCATCATATGTTTCCTGAATACAGTGATACTGCAATGGAAGACAATGGAGAGGAAAGAGGTGAAGAACGGGCATCAGATGAGCCGGCTGATGAACTTGGTAGGGTCATTTCTGATGCAAAGCGAGACTGTGAAACAGAAAATGAGAAGTTGAAGTTAGAGGGCATGTTAGAAGATCACAAGAAATTGTTGTACCCAAATTGTGAAGATGGCAGCACAAAGCTCGGTACCACACTGGAATTGTTGCGATGGAAGGCAGAGTGTGGTCTAACTGACTCCTCATTTGAAAATATGCTGAAAATAATGAAGCCGAAGTTTCCAAAACATAACGAACTTCCCGAGAGTACCTACGAAGCAAAGAAGACTCTCTGTCCTCTGGGATTAGATGTGCAAAAGATACATGCATGAATTAATGACTGCATCCTCTACCACGGTAAGGAGTATGAGAATTTAGATAAATGCCCGGTATGCAACGCGTTGCGGTATAAGATCAGACGAGATGACCCTGGTGATGTTGAGGGAGAGCCCATCCGGAAGAGGGTTCCTGCTAAGGTTATGTGGTATGCTCCTATAATACCAAGGTTGAAACGCATGTTCAGAAACAAAGAGCATGCCAGGTTGTTGCGATGGCACAAAGAAGACCGTAAGAAAGACGGGAAGTTGAGACACCCTGCTGATGGGTCACAGTGGAGAAAAATCGAGAGAGACTTCCCAGACTTTGCAGGTGACGCAAGGAACTTATGGTTTGGTCTAAGTACGGATGGCATGAATCCTTTTGGGGAGCAAAGCTGCAGTCACAGCACCTGGCCCGTGACTCTATGTATCTATAACCTGCCTCCTTGGTTGTGCATGAAGCGTAAGTTCATTATGATGCCAGTGCTCATCCAAGGCCCGAAGCAACCGGGCAACGACATTGATGTGTACCTTAGGCCATTAGTTGAAGAACTCTTACAGTTGTGGGGCAAACCAGGTGTACGTGCGTGGGATGAGAACAAACAGGAGCCATTTATCTACGAGGGTTGTTATTCGTAACCATCAATGATTGGCCTGCTCTTAGTAACCTTTCAGGACAGACAAACAAAGGATATAAGGCATGCACCCACTGTTTAGATAAGACCGAAGGTACATATTTGCATAAATGCAAGAAGGTTGTGTACCTGGCGAATCGACGATTTCTTCCGACCAATCATCCCGTAAGAAAGAAAGGCAAGCATTTCAAAGGTGAGGCAGATCACCGGAAGAAGCCTGAACTCCCTGCTGGTGATGATGTATTTGGTATGGTCAAGGACATAGAAGTAATCTTTGGAAAGGGTCCCGACGGTCAATCAGTTCCGAACGACGTCGCTACAGGACACGCACCCATGTGGAAGAAGAAATCTATATTTTGGGAGCTGCCATATTGGAAAGTCCTGCGTGTCCGCTCTTCAATCGACGTGATGCACGTGACGAAGAATCTCTGCGTGAACCTGCTAGGATTCCTAGGCGTGTATGGGAAGACAAAAGATACACCTGAAGCACGGGAGGACGAACAAATTATGAAAGACCCAAAGAACATGCATACAGATAACAAGACGGATAAATGGCGTCACTTAAGTCGTGCCAGCTATGCTCTTACCAAAGCAGAGAAGGAAATCTTTTTTGAAGTCCTTTACAGTATCAAGGTGCCGTCGGGCTTCTCATCTAATATAAAGGGGATAATAAATATGGCAGAGAAAAAGTTCCAAAACCTGAAGTCTCATGACTGTCACGTGATTATGACGCAGTTGCTTCCGATTGCATTGAGGGGGCTTCTACCGGAAAATGTTCGAGTACCCATTGTGAAGCTGTGTGCATTCCTCAATGCAATATCTCAGAAGGTAATCAATCCAGATATTCTGCCAAGGTTACAGAAGGATGTGGTACAATGTCTTGTTAGTTTTGAATTGGTGTTCCCACCATCCTTCTTCAATATTATGACGCATCTCCTGGTTCATCTAGTGGAAGATATTGCCATTCTCGGTCCGGTATTTCTGCACAATATGTTCCCCTTTGAGAGGTTCACGGGAGTCTTAAAGAAATATGTTCATAACCGTGCTAGACCAGAAGGAAGCATCTCCAAGGGATATGGAACAGAGGAGGTCATTGAGTTTTGTGTTGACTTTATTCCTGACCTTAAGCCGATTGGTGTTTCTGACTCGCGGCATGAGGGAAGACTAAGTGGAAAAGGCACGCTGGGAAAGAAAGCAATGATATGTAGGGACGGGGATTCTTTCACTAAAGCACACTACACAGTTCTACATAATTCCACCTTGGCAGCTCCGTATATCGAGGAACACAAGAATATTGTACACTCCAAAAACCCGGGGAAGCCTGAATCATGGATTACAGATGAACACATGAAGTCTTTCGGTGGTTGGATGCAGACACATCTCTTGAATGACACCACTGTTGGTGATCAGCTATAATTATTGGCCGCGTCACCATCTTCTACTGTATTGAATTTCCAAGGGTATGAAATAAATGGGAATACATTCTACACGATCGCCCAAGATAAAAAGAGCACCAACCATAATAGTGGTGTCCGCTTTGATGCAATAGACGAGAATGGACAAAAGGACACATATTATGGTTACATAGAGGAGATATGGGAACTAGACTATGGAGTCTCTTTTAAGGTCCCTTTGTTTCGCTGCAAATGGGTCAACCTGAATGGGGAAGGGGTAAAGATAGACCAGTTGTACGGAATGACAACAGTGGATCTCAACAATCTTGGTTATAGAGATGAACCATTCGTCCTAGCCAATGATGTGTCTCAGGTTTTCTATGTGAAGGACATGTCCTCCAGACCGAAAAAAAGAAAAAATATGCAAACGAATACATCATATGATGAGCCAAAGCGTCACATAGTTCTTTCAGGGAAAAGAAACATCGTGGGAATCGAGGACAAGATAGACATGTCAGAAGATTATAATAAGTTTGATGAAATTCCGCCCTTCACAGTGAAAACTGACCCAAGCATTCCGTTAAGTAAAGAAGATGCTCCATGGTTACATCTGAAGCGGTCATAAGGAATGACATATGCCAAGAAGTTCATGCTCATATTATGTAACTCTAGTTCATGTCTTTCGCGGTTTGTGGCTTGACCGAAGGATATCTTTCGCGGTTTGTGGCCTTTAGTCCCGGTTTTGTAGTCTCATTTTTTAATATTAATAAATGTCTTGAGTGTTAGTCCCGTTTTGTGGCTGGACCAGGAGTGCCTCTATGACCAGTTTCTTGGAGATGCCGGAGGACTGGGCTCCGTCGACATCTCCCTGAAACTGGTCGTAGTGGTGTCCCTGCTCTCGAAAACCATCTTGCAGCTTGTAACTTCACTAACTAGATCAATACGCCTCGGAGCTAACTAATTTCACATATTAGGGAGTGCCTCTATGACCAGTTTCTCGGAGATGCCGGAGGACTGGGCTCCGTCGGCATCTCCCTGAAACTGGCCGCAGTGGTGTCCCTGCTCTCGAAAACCATCTTGCAGCTTGTAACTTCACTAAGTAGATCAATACGCCTCGGAGCTAACTAATTTCACATATTAGGGAGTGCCTCTATGACCAGTTTCTCGGAGATGCCGGAGGACTGGGCTCCGTCGGCATCTCCCTGAAACTGGCCGTAGTGGTGTCCCTGCTCTCTAAAACCATCTTGGAGATGCCTCAAACTGGATGGAGGACTGGACTCACAAGGATGCATATTTATAGTACAAGCAGCTCGGCATAATGTCGACACTCACGACATAATGTCGACACTCACCCCTATTATTAGTGCTGACTCATCTTTAGTCCCGGTTGGTGTCTCCAACCGGGACTAAAGGTTCATCTTTAGTCCCGGTTGGTGACACCATCCGGGACAAGGTACAAGCCGCATGACATAATGTCGACACTCACCCCTATTATTAGAGGGAAAGGGCGGGAAAACTTGGCGTGAAGCTTTGGGAAATGGCGGGAAATATCTTTAGTCCCGGTTAGTGACTACATCCGGGACTAAAAGCTCTAGTAGAAAGGAAAGGGCGGGAAAACTTGGTGGGAAGAGGTGGGAAATGGCGGAAAATATTTTTAGTCTCGGTTTGTGACTACATCCGGGACTAAATGTGTGCCGAACAATGATCATGTTTCGAAAAAACCTTCACAAAATGACCTATCATGTTCGAGGTTTCATGGCTTTTTCGGTCCAAATGACCGATGTTATGTGCTGAATCACGGCATAGTTTGTGATGTTGTGCCCATATTATGCATGTGTGTGGACATTGGTATGGAGAACAATGTTGCAGGAGGAAGTTCTCCTTTTTGTCGCACGGAAAAGCCCTTTTCCATTTTCCGAGCGCAAAAAACGGGTCGTTTTGTGAAGTAACCACCAAAATGCCGTTTCACAATGCTACCGTCCCATTTTCCTAAAATACTAGACCACCTTACATGGACTATCTCCCAACCGGTACATCTCAAACCTTTTCGTCCATCCTGGGTAAAAAGGACAAATGTCTGCCGAATCGGCAGGAAGTGGGTCCGGTTTGTACTACAGGTACATGATCTATCGCCCGTGATTTTTTTGAAAAAATCATTTTTAGACTTGCAATATGTGGTTTCTTCAGAGATCCAATGCAAGTTCTAACGATGCTTGTCCCCTATCTTCATGCACACCGGTTCGACCATAGTTAAAAATTCAGATAATTCAAAACGGGCATAATAAATTCAAAAAAAATCTGAACAATGAAAATCCTTCGCTTGGTGTCATATTTTGTTACATAGTTGAAAGGAAAAATACCAGACTTGGTATATTGATCATGTTTCGAAAAAACCTTCACAAAATGACCTATCATGTTCGAGGTTTCATGGCTTTCGGTCCAAATGACCGATGTTATGTGCTGAATCACGGCATAGTTTGTGATGTTGTGCCCATATTATGCATGTGTGTGGACATTGGTATGGAGAACAATGTTGCAGGAGGAAGTTCTCCTTTTTGTCGCACGGAAAAGCCCTTTTCCATTTTCCGAGCGCAAAAAACGGGTCGTTTTGTGAAGTAACCACCAAAATGCCGTTTCACAATGCTACCGTCCCATTTTCCTAAAATACTAGACCACCTTACATGGACTATTTCCCAACCGGTACATCTCAAACCTTTTCGTCCATCCATGGTAAAAAGGACAAATGTCTGCCGAATCGGTAGGAAGTGGGTCCGGTTTGTACTACAGGTACATGATCTATCGCCCGTGATTTTTTCAAAAAATCATTTTTAGACTCACAATATGTGGTTTCTTCAGAGATCCAATGCAAGTTCTAACGATGCTCGTCCCCTATCTTCATTTTAAAAGGTTACATTAATTATTTTTTAAAAATAGAAAATGGTTTTGGATTATTTATTCAAATCCATACACTTCTTATGTTTAAAGTTTTTCTAAATTCCAAATTAATATTCAAAAATATAAGTTAATTCATTTTAAAAGGTTACATTAATTATTTTTTAGAAATAGAAAATGGTTTTGGATTATTTATTCAAATCCATACACTTCTTATGTTTAAAGTTTTTCTAAATTCCAAATTAATATTCAAAAATATAAGTTAATTCATTTTAAAAGGTTACATTAATTATTTTTTAGAAATAGAAAATGGTTTTGGATTATTTATTCAAATCCATACACTTCTTATGTTTAAAGTTTTTCTAAATTCCAAATTGATATTAAAAAAATATAAGTTAATTCATTTTTAGTTGTAAATGGTTCATATTTTAAATGGTTACATTAATTGTTTTTTAAAACAGAAAATGGTTTTGAATTATTTATTCAAATCCAAACACTTTTTATGTTTAAAGTTTTTCTAAATTCCAAATTAATATTCAAAAATATAAGTTAATTAATTTTAAATGGTTTCATTAATTATTTTTTAAAAATAGAAATTGGTTTTGGATTATTTATTCAAATCCATACACTTCTTATGTTTAAAGTTTTTCTAAATTCCAAATTAATATTTAAAAAATATAAGTTATTTCATTATTAATTTTAAATGGTTCGTAGTTTAAATGGTTACATTAATTATTTTTCAAAACAGAAAATGGTTTCGAATTAGTTATTCAAATCCAAACACTTTTTATGTTTAAAGTTTTTCTAAATTCCAAAGTAATTATCATTTAAAAAACATTACAAATTTAAACCCGAAAATAAAAAATAAGGCGGGAAGAGAGAGAAAATAACAGAAAAAATTTGAAAACAGGGGAATACGTCCCGGTTGGAGCCACCAACCGGGACGGAAGAGCCCCCTGCGCGCGCGCCCTTCAGCTGCTGAAAATTGGACTATAGGTCCCGGTTGGTGGCTCCAACCGGGACGTATGCACCTTTAGTCCCGGTTGGAGCCACGAACCGGGACTAAAGGCCCTTTAGTTATAAGAGCGCGTGCCTCATCTTCTTCTTCCCTTCCCCACTCACTTCTCTGCCTCTGCCTCTGCCCGCGCCCTCGCCGACGACGACGCCGCCAGGCTGCCCCCGCCACCGCCGCGCGCTCCCCGTAGCGGCTCCGTCGTCAACGCCTCCGCCTCCGGCCGCCACCCGCGTCTCTTCCCGCGCCGACGACCGTGCCGCCAGCGCGTCTCCTTCCCCCGACGACCGCCGACCGCGCCCGCGTCTCTGCTTCCCGTCGACGACCGCGCCCTTCCCCCACCACCGCGCGTCAGGTACGGCGCCGCCCCTCCCTGCCTCTCTGTCCTCCCCCTCCCTCTGCTGCTGGTCCGGGCTGTCTCTAGAAATTTGGGGCCCCTGTGCAAAATGCAAAACATGGGCCTAAACTTCCAAAATGTTCACTTAACAATATAACTAGAAGGTAAATTTTCCTTTATTATATAACTTTATAATGAGGGCACTTCTTCAATTGTCCAAAATATTCATAGGACCCATGGATTTCAAACACCTATATGTCTTATCAAGATAACTAGATAAAATAATACTAGAAGAACTAAAGAAAGATTATACCAAATCGGCCTCAAGGTCGGAAGCTGGAGCCTCCAGCGCCAGGAAGAAATTTTGGTCAGCAGATCACTTGTCAATGGAGGCAGGACATGAAGAAAGCACGCATGAACTGGGCGACATCAAAATCCTAGGGCCTAGGGGCGATGTGCGGTGGCAAAACACGGGCGTCGGTGTTGTGCCCTTCCGGGCGACATGGGTGGGCGAATTAGATTGATGAATCGATCAATTCGGTGACTCTCATCTCACGGCCTGTTCTTGGTTTTTTAACGGAACGATCGAGAGTTTGGAACGAACCTGGTTACTTCAGCAATCAGGATATCCATAGATGCCGGAGATTTTTTTGAGAACTGAGAGTAGTTTATTGGGCCGCAAGAGTTGTAGAATCAAGACAAGCCACTACCACATTGCTGGAAAATTAACAGATGCACCGAGCGGGCTAGATTTCACTACTGCAGACTTGGGCTGGTTGCTAGAAACTGGGGGGCCCGGAAAATTTTGGGGCCCAGTGCGGTCGCCCAGCTCGCACTGGGCCTTGGACGGGCCTGCTGCTGGTGGTGGGCGCGGCGGCTTAGATCGGGTGGTGCATCGTCGCCGGCGCCGTTTCCTCCACCGCCGCGTCGTCCTTGTCCACGGCCATGGCGGCCGCGTCCTCCTTGACAGCGGTGGCGAGGTGGCTCCGGGCCCCACCTCTGTTTCCCCTTTGCTTGCGTGGCGAGGTGGCTCCGCGTCCTCTGTTTCCCCTTTGCTTGCGTGGCTGCTGAGGTGGCTCTGGGCCCCACCTGTCAGCCACTATGGCTAGTTGTTACTATGGTGCAAAAGGTTTAAACATTTGATTTAATAATTTCAGAATTTGAATAAAACTTGTAAATTCAATAACTTTTAATCTGTAATACAGAAAAATACAAATAATATACCAAAATGTTCAAAAAAAATGAGAACTATCTATCTATGCTATAATCATGCATTGTTCAATAACTTAAATGACAAGTTTAATTAGAACACCCTAGTAACCCTAACAGGTGATTCCGGAGTTCCTTGAGTTAGGGTTTGCGCCCCTCGGAACCCCGATTAACTTGTCGAGCATGCTTTAGGGTTACATTCCAATGCACATTAATTTGTCGTATCATCATCATTGCTTGAGCATTGCATCGATTCCATGTGTTGATTGTTTCCCTTTCTTTCCGGTGATTTGGTTCTTCTCGGTAGAATACGATATCGAGATCGAGATCGAAGACCGAGATCAAGACCATAGATAGATCTAATTAAATGACAAGTTTAATTAGAACACCCTAGTAACCCTAACAGGTGATTCCGGAGTTCCTTGAGTTAGGGTTTGCGCCCCTCGGAACCCCGATTAACTTGTCGAGCATGCTTTAGGGTTACATTCCAATGCACATTAACTTGTCGTATCATCATCATTGCTTGAGCATTGCATCGATGCCATGTGTTGATTGTTTCCCTTTCTTTCTGGTGATTTGGTTCTTCTCGGTAGAATACGATATCGAGATCGAGATCGAAGACCGAGATCAAGACCATAGATAGATCGAAGACCTTTTGTAGCCTTATACTCATGTTCCCCTCTCATAGCCTTAGGGTTTAGGGTTTCTCTTCATTTTTATTATTGTGTATGTATATATTAGGGTTTCACCTTCGATCCGGAAAATATTCGTTAGCCGCTTTGACTTATTCGTAACTTTCTCCTTTAGCCGCTTTGACTTATTCGTTTTTCCACCTATGCAGAAAATATGGACCCACACGTCAGAGACGAAGAAAAGGAAGAGTTGATCCAAGGTGTGATCCGTGGGGAAGATAATTTAGACGTATCAATGTTTCTGAACAACTCCGGTGAGGGTGATCCTCTTTTTACCGGAGTAGACAACTTGTTTGAGGTTGAAGGTGTTGCCTTCCGCGAGGGAGAAGGCGATGCCTTGTGTAATCGAGAAGACGACCGCTCCGGCGAGGTGCATGTAATATAAATCAATTCATTAATTAATCATCTGCTATCTATATAGAAATAGTAACGACGATCTTTCTTCTTTTAGCCCTCCGGATCGAAGGAATCTATTGAAAAGAGCAGACGAGGCCCAACCAAAAAGTTGCAAGACCATGAGAGGTTCAGGATCGAAGATGTCGCTGAAGACGGCATACCGACAGCTCCCGAAGTTGTCGCAACCAAATTTGTGGCACAATGCGGAGTAATCGTTAGGGACTTAATCCCGATCACCATTAGAAATTGGAATAGGCCTGCTAATGCGGATGAAGAGGGAACATGTTTATTTGTCCCTAACCACGCCAAAGATTTACGGTGGAAGAGGCTCATGGTTAATTTCAAACTACCGAAGATAGAGCTGGATCCAAATGCGGAGGATCCAGTTGAGGACGCCTTACAACATGGGAGAGCCATGGAGGCTAAGGTCAGGGAGTGGGCTTTGAAGAAGATGGCCCAGTGTTTCACCAACTGGAAGAAAAGATTGCACCTTGACTATGTCGTGAAAAAGAAGACTCCCGATTTCAAGAATATTCAGTTTGAGAAGATAAAACCATTCTGGGATGAGTTTGTGGAATACAAGATATCAGAAAAAGCTAAGAAAATGTCTGAAACGAATAAGCTGAATGCTGCTAAGAAGAAGTATCACCATACTATGGGGCAAGGTGGCTACAGGGTTGGCATTCCTAAGTGGGAGAAACTTGAGCAGGAACTGCGTGATAAAAAGATCACCCCAGAGACAGACGATTGGGTAGAACGTGCAAGGAATTGGTTTTACGGGCATGGGGGCACGTTGGACTCGGAAGGGAGGTGTATATATAACATACGACATAAAGAAGACCCCTTGCCAATCGAGAGGATCAGAAAAGCAGTAAAGGCTGTTAAAGATGGGGACTTCATTCCCGATAGAGAGAATGATGAGCTCACACTCGCCCTTGGAAATAAGGAACATGATGGACGAACACGAGGCACAATAGGCTCTCAATCATGGAGGACTGGGTTTCCCGAAGAGAGGAAGAAATATCCTGATAGAAGCCATCAGAGGAGTAAGGACAGGGCGACAGTTGAAGCAGAAAGTCAGAAAGAGCGAATGCGTTTAATTGAAGAACGATTAAAGCAACAACAAGATGAAATTAACACACTTAAAGAGCAAAGTACTACCGGCCCATCTCAGCAGCACACTGCATTCGATGCTACCGGCCTATCGAATAATCGAAAAAGCAGTGTGGCTTCCACCGAGGTCCCGGGTGATGACAATGGCGATGCCGATGATGCACCGACGATGGCTCCTGTTGGCTACCCAGTGGATGATATCACAGAGATGACACACTGCGAGCTACATGTCAAAGTTGTGAACATATCAATGAAGGTGGCGGTCGGCTATGCCTTACCAATTGGACCCACACCAACTTACCACTGTCGTCCGGTTCCAGAGGGCTACGCTGTTGTCGGCGTGGATGAAATCATGCCCACCTTTGAGGTTTTGGATCTTCACTACCCTGCTGGTGAAGGGGATGTGACTGTGCTGGGTGACGCAAAAAACGTCACCATTCTATGGCCGAAGGATTGTATCGTGCTTCGAAATCACACGCCAAGGCCATCTTCGCCGCCGCCTCACCCGTCTACAGCGATGTCGTCGCCACCGCGGCAGCCGTCTTCGTCGCCTCACCAATCTCCGGTGCAGCCATCGCCGCGGTAGCCATCGCCGGCGCCTCAGGATAAAAAGCGTAAGCGTACCACTACTGTGCGTCGTAAGCGATCGCCAAAACGTAAACAAGAGCCTCTTCCAAAAGTACCAACGGTTCCTCCCAAGAGAGCTTATGACTGTACTGAAGAGGAGACTGCGGCGATCGTTGATGTGGAAACGACAGCGTTTTTCGCTAAGCTGAGGCGGCCGAAAGAGCCAGAGTTCCCCAGCACCAAAGAAGAAAAATCCAAAGTGTTGAAAATGCTAAAGAATCTTCATCAACCCGAGCCAAAGCTGTCATCAGACTATGAGCGTTCTATTCTCAAGTCACATGCGGC
The DNA here is from genome assembly GCA_910589765.1 of Avena atlantica. Lineage (NCBI taxonomy): Eukaryota > Viridiplantae > Streptophyta > Magnoliopsida > Poales > Poaceae > Avena > Avena atlantica. The sequence goes on along the minus strand of OU342739.1, from coordinate 539,665,615 downwards.
ACAAAAAGCCTCGAAGAGCAGTACTGATGCAAGCGGGAAATCTGTTGCCCAGCTCGGAGAACAAGCAAAACAGACTTGCGCCCCTCTCAAGGTGATTTCTCAAACCAATGTGGGGTCGAGCAAATATGGTGCCGAAGAGCAGTATGATCCAGAGGTAGTTGCACAATACAGAGAAGCTGCCGCTGCTCAAGGTATGAGTATTGCCCAGTACTTATCCCAGTTAGAGTTCTTCCCCGTGAGTGAAGTAGCATACAAATACCAGTACGGAAAACCTCTCGTCAAACCTGAGGAGGTAAACAATCTTCCAACAAAAATGCGAAGATTGCATAACTGGTACATGCATGCCACAAGGGCCGGGGCTAACTGGGTAGTGCTGAGGGTTACAAAAAAGCATCATGGGAAAGATAAGGATGACATGATATCCATTGAATTTGATGAACTATTTCAATTATTCAATCAAGACGCCTTGGACAAATCGATCATCAGTGCCTATTGTCTGTAAGTACTAATTATGTACTTAATTTAGTCTCCAGCTATATTATTTTGTTTATTGCATGTATATAATCATATTGTAATATGCAGAATGAAGATTCTCGAATGCAGCAGAGGACAAATCTATGACATTGGCTTCATTGACCCATATTGGGTTCATGAAGCTAATCTCAAAATAAGCCCCCAGGATACGGAGGATAATATAGTACACGCGTTAAGGTTTCAAGAAACCAAAAGGGAAATACTATTTCCTTACAACTTCCAGTGAGTGTTATTGTCTTGTATACACTTTCTATTTCGCTTACTCGATGTTAAGTATATAATTGATTAGTTCTGCATTCGCAGGTACCACTATATTCTGTTAATCATTCAACTTGACAAAGGGCGTGTACTAGTCATGGGCTCGAAACATAAACCCCTTGAGACGTGGAAGGACATGCAGATACTTCTCCAGCGGTAATTCTAATCATTACGACACTATATCGGCAACATTCGTGAATTTTATGATATCAAGTACTTAATAACTTATTTTATTCGTTTTCTACGCCGGGCAGCGCTTGGAAACGGTTCACCAAGAAGGCTAGGGGTGTTTGGAAAGAGGAGCTTACATTTCAACCACTAGATGTAAGCACCACTAGCTATATCCGCGCATCTCTTTGATTCTAGTTTTGATACAGTTATTATCATGCTTGATTATTATTTTGATTGAACTTTGTTCTTGTAAAGTGCCTGACGCAGGGACCAGGTAACAATCTATGTGGATACTATGTATGCGAGTTCATCCGGCAGACGTGCGATGAGAAGGGCAGAAATTTAGAGCAACTCCACGTACGTAAACAATTTCTATAATTTTTAATTACAATCAAATTGTGTTTAGTTTCATATTCATATAGGCTGACTCCTTTTTTAAATCAGATCGAACATCTACGGGACGGTCTTCTGCCAAAGGATCGCATACGAGCAATTCAGGAGGAATTGGCGGGATTCTTGGATGCAGAAGTCCTAAACACACAAGGGGAATACTACTCGGCTGTGTATAGACAATAGGAATTGTAAAAATAGCAACTTTCAAGAAATTGACTGGTAGCATCGAATAGCAACTTTTGTATGTAGTGCATGAACTCGATCTGTGTATTGAATGTAATGTTTTCATGATGATCTTGTGTAATATAAGGTTCCTTCGTTGATAAGTGCAAAACACTAAATAAACAATAAAACAACCTAAATGAATTCTCTGCCACAGCACAAAAAGTGGCGAAAATGCTGCCGCGGCAACAAAATGTGCCAAAATGAATTCTCTGCCGCGGCAGAGAAATGGGCCAAATCTCTGCCGCGGCAGCAGGTTATTAGTCCCGGTTCGTGTTACGAACCGGGACTAATGCTCCACCCCGCCTCGCACTCTGATGCCGCCACGTGTGCCCCATTTGTCCCGGTTGGTGGGGCAACCGGGACTAATTGTTAGAGCTTTAGTCCCGATTGCCCCGTCCCGGTTGGGCAACCGGGACTAATGGCCCTTACCAACCGGGACGTATGGGCCCTTTTCTACCAGTGTCATAAGGTCTATGCATACCACAAAAATTAACATGCTTATAAGAAATAGTACTTTCAGAAGTTTGAGCATGTTTATTGCAATCATTAATAACATTTTCATTTTCCATACAAGTGTCTTTAAAAAGGTTCATGATACATGTCCCATTTTTCTTTAGGAGCATTAATATGGGAAGCAAAGGCTCTATAGTATCTAACAAGAATTTTAGGATCAAGACCATGTTTAGCACTAAGCTCTTGAAAATCAGCAGTTTCAGCAAAAGACTTAATGCAATCATACTCATAGTTTATACCTAGGTCTTTACCTTTGTTGTATCCCAACCTTCGATATTGCTTTGAATTGTTTCAAGAATATCCCACTTAGCCTTGACCTCCTTACTTGTGAAGGATCCCTCTAAACAGGTATCCAGATAGTCCTTGTAGTGTCCTGAAAGCATTGCATAAAAAATATTGATAACAACACTACTGGGAGCTCATGAATGGGACATTTGAGCATTAGTGACTTCAATCTCCCCCAAGCTTGGGCAATACTTTCTCCCTCATGAGGATGAAAATTATAAATATAATTCGTATCTTTATGAATTTCATGAGGAGGATAAATTTTATAATAAAAGGGAGATTCAAGTTCCTTCTACTCCAAATGTTGAGGATCATCTAGTAGCTCATACCACTCCCTTGCTTTGTCACTAAGTGAGAAAGGGGATAGATCCTCTTAACTTGGTCCATTGAAATACCTGCACACTTGAACAACTTGCATAATTCATGTATAAAGAGTAAATGATCACTATGATGGACAGTTCCATCTCCAAAATAGCAGTTATTCATAACATGTTCAACAATTTCAATAGGTATTTTAAAAGGGACACTTTCAGTATGTGGATTTAAAATATCACAAATATCATTAGAATTACCACATATGGGAGATAAAGTATCATCAAAGCAAATTTTCTTCCCTAAAGCTGGGAGCTAAAAAGATCTTTCTCATAAAAACTAGCTTCCCAAGCTTAGACGTTTCCATACCATTAGTAACAATGGCGTTCAAGAAATTCATACTAATAACATTGCTATTAGCATGCCAATAAAGTTCCATAGGTTTTTTAATTTTCTCTTCAAACACTTCATGTCCTAACTCAAGATAAATACTATAAAGCTCTCTAATTTTGTTGTTGTTTTCCATTAAGCCTAACTAGTGAAAACAAGAAACAAAAAGACAAAACTGCAGAATCTAAAGGAAATAACTTCGAGCACTCACACCGAACAATGTGAGAACCTTTTACCTTACCTCCCCGGCAACAGCGCCAGAAAAGAGCTTGATGTCTACGCACTTCTATTCTTGTAGACAGTTGTTGGGCCTCCAAGTGCAGAGGTTTGTAGAACAGCAGCAAGTTTCCCTTAAGTGGATTATCCAAGGTTTATCGAACTCAGGGAGGAAGTGGTCAAAGGTATTCCCTCTCAAGCAACCCTGCAATCAAGATACAAGAAGTCTCTTGTGTCCCCAACACACCCAATACACTTGTCAGGTGTATAGGTGCACTAGTTCGGCGAAGAGATAGTGAAATACAAGTGGTAACGGTGCCAGAAAAGAGCTTCTGACTTGTTGATGGGGATGCGCCTACCGGGGTATACCCAGCAGGACGTTTCCGACTGGTCCATGAACCGGTGAGTGGGCCTGCAAGACGGCGACTGGATTGAAACCCAGCGAGGAACCAAGCGACTGGAAGCTGAAGGCCCAGGCGAGTAGATAGGCCCAGTCGGATTAGGTTAAACGAGTACCGAAGCTCTAACTGAATCGGTTGAGATATGTAAACCCTAGGGGAGGTGAGCCTATATAAACCTCCCTATAGGGTGAGTAGATATATGTTCCATCATACACCCTAGCGACTCGCCGCCTAGCCGCCGAGCTCGCCCATTGTACCACCTCCATAATACAATCTAGCAGGAGTAGATCTTTACCATCCGGGGGGCCGAACCTGGGTAAAACCCTGTGTCTTTGCCCTCATCTCGCACCGCAGATGGCTGGCCGCCCTTGCCCCTCGTTCTACTACTCGCTGCCGATTGCAGCATCTGCCGTGACCATTCCCACGACAGTGGCGCCCACTATGGGGCCTGGCCGGCCTGGCCGGTGTTCTGCGGCGAGATCCAATCTGCCCATCAATGAGACGGTCGCCACCGGCCGCATGATAGCGATCGGCGAGATGCTCCAAATCTTGCCGAGCAGCTACGTCCCGGCAGCGCGACCCGTCACGCACAGCGTGATCCTGCCGATCGGCACGATCAGCCTCTTCGTCGGCCTCACCGACGTCATTGTCTCGGAGGATTCGGCTCGCATCCGCGAGTCGCCGCCACGCGATCGGCTCTCCGAGAGCCAGATCCGCACGATCCATCGCCTCGCCTCCGAGTACAATTCGGCCCACAACAACGTGGCCGAAAACTCAGCGGCCGCAGAAGACGCGGACCTCAACGACGACGCCGACTCGGCGACCTCGGCGTCACTCGCCGGGTCCATCACCGCGGCTTCACCCGCGGGCTCCATCACCCAGGTCTCCAACGTGGGAGATTCGAGGACCCCTCCATCCTCGGGATCTTCGAATTCGACTCCGGGTCGGAGAACTCCGCCGACCTCCGCGACGGAACCGGTCGCCACGCCGCGACCTACTTGGCGACCGGCACCGATCCGCCGGAGGATCCATTCTCCACCCCAATACCTCCTAACGCCACGGCAATGGAGGTCGAGGAACTCCGCCTGAAACTGGCGGAGGCGGTGCGCAAGGAGCAACCCGAGCGCGAAAAATATCGCCTCGAGCAGGTGACGGCGCAGGAACTATCGCGCTACAAACAAACAAGCCAAGATCTATCTACTAGATTGTAGCAACGAGTCGATGGAATAACTTACCCTCAAAGATTCCAAAGTGTTTAACGAGAGCGGATTCTCGTGGGTGATGTAGTCGTACTCTTCCCGATCTCAAGATCGTGTAGACGATCCTTCCGGCGCTGCGTTCCGGCAGCGCTCCCGCAGTCGGTCACACGTTCGGTACTCGACGAAGACCTTCCTCTCCCTTGTTCCAGCAGGCAGCGGAGGTTGTAGCACTCTCCTCGAGATTCCGGCAGCACAACGGCGTGGTACCGGAAGTAGAGGGGAAATCCCGCAGGGCTTCGCCTTAAGCCATAGCGAGTATGGTGGAGTATGAGAGAGCTCCTCGGCGATCTAGGGTTTAGACACACCAAGGAGGAGGGGCTAGAGCCGGCAGCTAGGGTTCCGGGGACACCCAAGTCGGCGGCTAGGGCAAAACCCTAGGTGGTGGCGGCGGCTATGGAGGGCTGCAGCTTCTAGGGTTTGAGGTGAGGGACTTGTGTGTCTAGAGGAGGGAGCCCTGCCCCTCCTTATATAGGTGGAGGGGCCGGCGGCCCAGGGGAGGGAGGGGAGTCCCTCCCCAACTCGTCTTGGGTGGTGCGCCGGCTTGGGGAGGAGGACTCCCTCCCCAACTCGGTTTCACACTCCCTCCTCTTTTCCACTTTCCAAAACTTGTCGTTTGACTTTCAAACTAGCCGTTTGACTTTTCAATTTAGGATTTGAATAAACCCTTTATTTTGGACAGCGAATACACTTAGTACATGATGCAATCATTCCAACTTGCAATGACACATTCATGTACCCCTTCCCCTCCGGAGTGCCGGACATTCCGGAACCTTCTAGAACATTCCCGATGAAAACACCGGAATCATTCCCGAACTCTGAAACGGGACTTTCCTTATATGAATCTTATTCTCCGGACCATTCCGGATCACCTCGTGATATCCCGGATCCCATCCGAGACTCCGAACAACATTCGGTCTCTTTCTCATACTACCATAACTACTCAAACAACGTCGAATCCTTAAGTGTGTCTCCCTACGGTTCGTGAATTATGCGGACATGATCGAGACACTTCTCCGAACAATAACCAATAGAGGAATCTGGAAATTCATATGGCTCCCACTTATTTCTACGATTACTTTGCGATCGAATGAACCACTTACATACGATACCAATTTCCCTTTGTCTCACGATAGTTTACTCATCTGAGGTTATGATCGTCGGTATCTCTGCATACCTAGTTCAACCTCGTTACCGATAAGTACTCTTTTCTCGTTCCCGTGATATGTGATACCTTGTGACAGTCACATGCTTGCAAGCTAATTGGATGACATTCCACCGAGAGGGCCCAGAGTATATCTATCCGTCATATGGATGGACAAATCCCACTCTTGATCCATGTGTCTCAACCAATACTTTCCAAACACTCAATGCCACCTTTATAGCCACCCAGTTACGGTGTGGTGTTTGATGTCATCAAAGCATTCATCTGGTAAAGGTGATATGCATGATCTCATGGTCGAAGGAATTAGGTTACTATGTATCAGAAAGCAAATAGCAATTGAACTATTGAAATGACTTGATCTTTATGCTACGCTTATCTATAGGAGTATGTCCATCATATCATTCTCCTAATGATATGATCTCGTTGTTGATAACATCTCAATGTTCATGATAGGGAAACCACAATCATATATCAACCAACAAGCTAGTGATGTATAGAGGCTATACTAGGGACTTCATATTAAGTTTACAAATCACACAAGTATCAATGTTTCCTTGTTAATACTATTATATCATGAATGTAAACATTTATCATAAACACAAAGATATAATAATAACTACATTTATTATTGCCTCTAGGGCATATCTCCAACAGTCTCCCACTTGCACTAGAGTCATCTAATCTAGATTACATGGTAATATACCGAACACCCATGGCAGTTTGGTGCTGGTCATGTTTTGCCCTCGGGAGAGGTTTAGTCAACGGATCCGCCACATTCAGATCTGTGTGTACTTTGCAAATCTTTATATCCCCATCTTGGATATGTTCTCGAATAGCGTGAAAACATAGCTTGATGTGCTTCAGCTTCTTGTGTGACCTTGGTTCTTGCGCATTGGCTATGGCGCCCATGATATCACAGTAGATAGACATTGGGTCCAGCGCACTAGGAACCACACCCAGCTCTGTAATGAACTCTTTCATCCATATCGCTTCTTGTGAAGCCTCCGAAGCAGCCATGTATTCCGATTCAGTTGAAGATCTCGCCACAACGCTTTGCTTTGCACTCCTCCAGCTAACTGCTGCACCATTCAAAATAAATACGTATCCGGATTGTGATTTAGAATCATCCGGATCGGTGTTCCAACTAGCATCGGTGTAACCATTAACAACGAGCTGTTCATCACCTCCATAAGAAAGAACCATATCCTTAGTTCTTCTCAAGTACTTAAGGATGTTTTTGACCGCTGTCCAATGATCCACTCCTGGATCACTTTGATATCTGCTAGTTAAACTAACATCATATGCAATGTCGGGTCTAGTACATAGCATGGCATACATTAGAGATCCTATGGTTGAGGCATAGGGAGTCTTACTCATCCTTTCTCTATCTTCTGCCGATGTCGAACTTTGAGTTTTACTCAAGGTCGTATTGGGCAACATGGGCAAGAACCCTTTCTTGCTATCTTCCATTCCAAACCTCTTTAGAACTTTGTCCAAATATGTACTCTGTGACAATGATATTAGGCGTTTCGATCTATCTCTGTAAATCTTTATGCCTAATATGTAAGCTGCTTCGCCAAGATCCTTCATTGAAAAACTATTATTCAAATATTCCTTGACACTATTAAGAAGGTCTACATCATTCCCAATCAACAATATGTCATCCACATATAGTATTAAGAATGCTATAGAGCTCCCACTCACTTTCTTGTAAATACAAGCTTCTCCATAAGTTTGTATAAAACCAAAACTTTTGATCACCTTATCAAAACGTTGATTCCAACTTCGGGATGCTTGCTTCAATCCATAGATGGATCGTTGAAGTTTGCATACCTTGTTAGCATCTTTAGGATCGACAAAACCTTTGGGTTGCATCATATACAACTCTTCATCAATGTCTCCATTGAGGAATGCTGTTTTGACATCCATCTGCCATATCTCATAATCATAATATGCAGCGATTGCTAACATAATCCTCACAGACTTTAGCTTCGCTACTAGTGAGAAAGTCTCATCGTAGTCAACTCCTTGAATTTGTCGAAACCCTTTTGCGACAAGTCGAGCTTTATAGACAGTAACATTACCATCAGCATCTATTTTCTTCTTGAAGATCCATTTGTTCTCGACAGCCTTCCGGCCATCCGGTAAGTCCACCAAAGTCCACACTTGGTTTTCGTACATGGATCCAATCTCGGGTTTCATGGCTTCTTGCCATTTATTGGAATCTGGGCTCATCATTGCTTCCTCATATGTCTCGGGGTCATCGGTGTTGTCCACCAACATGATACTCATAACGGGATCATACCAATCTGGAGTGGTACGAGTTCTCGTTGACCTCCGAGGCTCTGTAGCAACTTCAACCGAAGTTTCATGATCATCATCATTAGCTTCCTCTCTTATTGGTGCAGGCACCACAGGAACTTCTTCCGGTGCTGCGCTACTCGCAATTTCGAGAGAAGGTTCGACAACCTCGTCGAGTTCTACTTTCCTTCCAGTCACTTCTTTCGAGAGAAATTCCTTCTCTAGAAAGGATCCATTATTAGCAACGAAGATTTTGCCTTCGGATCTATGATAGAAGGTATACCCAATAGTTTCCTTCGGGTATCCTATGAAGACGCATTTTTCCGCTTTGGGTTCAAGCTTGTCCGGCTGTAACTTCTTTACATAGGCTTCGCATCCCCAAACTTTAAGGAACGACAATTTAGGTTTCTTCCCAAACCATAATTCATACGGTGTCGTTTCAACGGATTTCGACGGTGCCCTATTTAAAGTGAATGCGGCTGTTTCTAATGCATAACCCCAAAATGATAGCGGTAAATCTGTAAGTGACATCATAGAACGAACCATATCTAAGAGAGTTCGATTACGAAGTTCGGATACACCATTACGCTGTGGTGTTCCCGGCGGTGTAAATTGTGAAAGTATTCCACATTTCTTAAAATGCTCGCCAAACTCGTAACTTAGATATTCACCTCCACGATCAGAACGTAGAAATTTAATCTTTTTGTTACGTTGATTCTCTACCTCACTTTGAAACTCCTTAAACTTCTCGAAAGTTTCGGACTTATGTTTCATGAAATAGATATACCCATATCTACTCAAGTCATCCGTGAAGGTAAGAACATAACGATAACCACCGCACGATGCTACACTCATTGGACCACATACATCGGTATGTATGATTTCCAATAAGTCCGTAGCTCGCTCCATCATACCAGAAAATGGAGTCTTAGTCATTTTTCCCATCAGACATGCTTCGCATCTTACAAGTGATTCAAAATCAAGTGATTCAAGAAGTCCATCGGAATGGAGTTTCTTCATACGTTTCACTCCAATGTGACCAAGACGACAGTGCCACATATAGGTCGAATTATCGCTTGATTTCAAACGTTTAGCCTCAATGTTGTTGATATGTGTATTTCCACTATCGAGATTCAATAAGAATAGACCATCTATCAAAGGTGCATGTGCATAAAACATATTACTCATATAAATCGAACAACCATTATTCTCGGACTTAAACAAGTAACCGTCTCGCAATAAACAAGATCCTGATATAATGTTCATGCTCAACGCAGGCACCAAATAACAATTATTTATGTATAAAACTAATCCCGATGGTAGATGAAGGGGTAGCGTGCCGACCGCGATCACATCAACCTTTGATCCATTTCCCACGCGCATCGTCACCTCGTTCTTCGCTAGCTTCCGTTTATTCTGCAGCACCTGTTTCGAGTTACAAATATGAGCAACCGAACCAGTATCAAATACCCAGGCACTACTACGAGTACTAGTGAGATACACATCAATAACATGTATATCAGATATACCTTTCTTCTTGATGTTGCCGTTCTTCAAATCCGCCAAGTACTTTGGGCAATTCCGCTTCTAGTGACCTTCTCCCTTGCAGTAAAAGCACTCAGTATCAAGCTTAGGTCCAGCCTTGGTCTTCTTCGTCGGCGTGGTAAATTTCTTACCACCCTTCTTGAAGTGTCCCTTCTGCTTAGACTTGCCTTTCTTGAATTTGGTGGTCTTATTGACCAACAACACTTGGTGCTCTTTCTTGATCTCCACTTCTGCAGATTTCAACATGGCAAAGAGTTCTGGCAACGTCTTGTTCATCTTTTGCATGTTGTAGTTCATCACAAAGTTCTTGTAACTTGGTGGTAGTGATTGGAGGACACGGTAAATCCCCAAAGCATTAGGAATCACTATACCCAAGCTTTGAAGTTTGTTTGCGTGCCCAGACATCTTAAGCACATGCTCACTGACGGAGCTGCCCTCTTCCATCTTGCAGTTAAAGAACTTTTCAGAAGCCTCATAGCTTTCAATTGCCGCATGAGTCTCAAAAATCAATTTGAGATCCTCGACAATATCATATGGGTCTGAATCTTCAAACCTTTTCTGAAGCTCCGATTCCAAACCATACAAGATAGCACACTGAACTATGGAGTACTAATTCTTCCGAGCGAGGTAAACATTCTTTACTTCATCGGAAGCATCAGCTGCAGGTGGGTCACCTAGCGGTGCATCCATCACATTGGTCAAATTACCAGCTGTGAGGACAATCCTCAAATTGCGGAACCAATCCGCGAAGTTGCTTCCATTGTTTTTCAACTTTTCTTCTCTAGGAACGCATTAAAATTGATGGTAGGGGCTGCCATTGATCTACAACATATTTGCAATAGTTTAGACTAAGTTTATGACAAATTGAGTTCAAATTAATTAATAAAGTTAATCTAGGTGAACTCCCACTCAAAACAACATCCCTCACATTGTTTTAGTGATCACACGAACCAAATCCACTACATCAACACCGATCATCACGAGAGTTGATATAGTTTCAATGGCGAACAATCGACATGTTCATCATATATATGTTATCGCCATATTTTGGCCAAAGGAGGAGTTGGGCCGTGATCAAGATGGGCTTAGAAGATACGTATATACAACGTGTTGTTGAATCGGCCTCGCGTGTTGGTTTGGGCTAAATTGCCCGTGTATCTTTATATTGTAATAGGTTCCGTTTAGAGTTAGGTAAGAGATAGAGTTGTAGAGTTATTCCAAAGACAGAAAGTCTCCGGACTATAAATATGTACCTAAGGTTATCGAGAAAAAGAGGACAATCACGTTCACAACAAACACAATCTCGGCGCATCGCCACCCCTTGTTTCTAGGGTTTTTCTCGGGTAAGTGCCATGCTGCCTAGATCGCATCTTGCGATCTAGGCAGTATCTACTTATGCGTTATCTGGTGTTACTCGTACTGAAGCCTTGTTGATGGCGAGTAACACCATTATCATAGATTTGTTTGGGTTAGCATCAGTACTTTTCGCTACGATTGTTTAAGTTATGCTGCCTATAGTTATATCGCCGCCTTTGCACCTTTTCCCGGGTGTGAGGGTGGCATCTTGCTTGATCTTTATTTAAGTCGATTTGATATGTTATAGTTGTGCCTTGTTCTCCAAGGTTTAGTTTAATATCCACATGATCAGGCCTTGCAAACGGGTTGAACGATCCAGTAGTATGTAAGATATGGTTTATCAATCCAGGAGGGGGTGTTCCGGGAATTGACGATTACGTTGGTTTTTAGGCCTTCTCTAGGATTAATTTTCTATTATCTTTTGTATCTACCAAGCTCAATTACGTGTAGGATGTTCCAGTCATGTAGTGAAAACGTTAAACTGTCGTAGATCGATTTAGCTTGTATTGATGAAGCAAAAACCCCATGTTACAATAGATCTAATGCAGAACCATGGGATAATCGGCTCTAGGAGCCGATTCACAGGGAAACCTGGGAGCCGGTTACGGCTCGAATTTTACATATGTTTGTTTGCCATGCAGGAAACCAATCGAAGCAATCTTTCACCTTCCTGATCAGGTATAGGTCAGGTGGCACGCCCTCGAACCAAGCCAGGACGCGTGCCGGAGCTTTGCGGGCCGTTGCCCGAGAGACCAGGGCCCACCAGCAGTTCTGGGAGCCTCCCGGCTCTTCGTGTTGCCCGTTGCTGCTCGCCGGTGGGTTTTGGTAGGAAACACATTCTGGCACGCCCGGTGGGACATATAAACAACGTCTACATCAACGTCCGACGCTGCGATGGACAACGGACCGATCACGTACGATGAGCTGCCTGAGGAGCACAAGGCGAAGTATGATGACGTCAAAGCTCTCTTCGAAGCCGATCTCATCGGCTCTTTTGAGAGGACTCGTAAGCATGGGATCAGGTGGAAAGGGTTCTCACCCGAGGGTGCTCTCGATGAGGTAGATCTGTCTGTTCCTTCAGAGGACCGCACCAGAGCTCTGCGCCAGGAAGTCAACTACATGGTGGCTCATTCTCTTCACCGCCATTCTGAGAGCTTGGTAAACGCTTTCGAGCGGGTAGCAGTTCGCGTGGTTCAGGAGATCATGAAACTTCAGTACTCTCCGTCGGGGCCCACTCTAGGAACTCACCAGGGAGAAAGACCGCTCCAGGCCAGGCCACCGCTGCCATTCACACTTGCAGCTCCAGAGCCACCAGGAGCACCGGCGTACGTCGTCTACAAGGTTGGAGGCGACCCTGGCGATTGCCAATTCCTGTGTGAACCACCTAAAGAAATCCCACATGGATACGTGTGCACCTACGTGCCAGACTCCAACAGTTTGACGCGCACAAACCAGATTGCCACAGCAGGGATTGCTGGGGTAGGGGCTCCGGGAGCAAGTGTTCCCGAAGCAGGAATCTCTGGGATGGACGCCGATAAACAGGCGTGGCTAGCCAAGTATGCCACTGGAACGAGCCATGAGAATCTAGCCCCTGCAGCCCAAACAACGGAACAAATCCGTACCATCCTGAGAGACCAGTTCGGCTTCGTGCCGAAGAGAAGGACAATCGGCTATTCAAAGCCGTACCCCAACGAGTTTGACCTGATCCCGCTGCCGCCCAAGTATCGGCTCCCTGAGTTTTCGAGATTTAGCGGGTCAAAAGGGTCAAGCTCGATCGAGCACGTGAGTCGATACCTAGCACAGTTAGGCATGATATCAGCATCAGATCAGTTACGCGTAAGGTTCTTTGCGCAATCTTTGACAGGACCAGCTTTTGGGTGGTACACCTCACTGCCACCTGATTCGATCCAGACCTGGAAGCAACTGGAAGAGCAGTTCCACATTCAGTACCATTCAGAAGCTACCGAGGCCGGTATTGCAGACCTGGCACAGGTGCAGCAAAAGCGAGGAGAAACAGTAGCCGAGTACATCCAACGCTTCAGGACTGTCAAGAACCGATGCTACTCAGCTCGTTTGACTGAGAAGGAAGCAGTCGAGCTGGCAGCGTTGGGTCTCGCAGCGCCCATCAAAGATATGGCTTTCCAAGTAGAGTATAACTCGTTGGCGCACATGGCCCAGAAGCTGACGATGTATGAGCAGCGCCACCCTGAGTTGTATCAGGACAAGTTCAAACGTCCGATAGGCCTGGTCGATACAGAAGAAGAAGACCCAACGCAAGACCAGGAGGTGGCCGTGGCTGAATGGGCTCGGGGCGCAGATCCCGTATCCTGCAAATGGGTGAAACAGCAAGGGCCTTCAAAAGGGTTCGACTTCGATGTGACCAAAGCTGAGCAAATATTCGATTTACTGCTGAAAGAAAAGCAGCTGAAGTTACCCGAAGGCCACAAGATCCCTACGGCTCAAGAGATGAGCGGAAGACCATACTGCAAGTGGCATCACTCGTTCACCCACACCACCAATGACTGCAAAGAGCTATGCCGCCAGATCCAAGCGGCGATAGAGCAAGGCCGTCTCATCCTGGGACAATTCGCCATGAAAGTAGACACCAACCCATTCCCCGGCGTCAACATGGTAGAACATAGCCACTCCACGAGGCGCCAGTTGGATTTCTCGTTCGATGTCAACATGGCAGGACCAGGGTACCACCATGCGACGTACAAGGCGGGAGGCGGTCGCTATCGCAGGGTAAGAGATGAGGCTGGTCCACGCGACCGGCCCAGCTACGACGACAGGCGGTACTTAACTGAGGAACAAGTAAAAAGTGTGCGATATCAGAAACCACATTCCACGCATCTCCTTAACAAGTATGAGCGGCAGTATGACCAACGTCGCCGGCGCGACGGAGAAGATGAAGGATATGAGCACCTCGCTAGGGGACCGCCAAAAGGAAAGGAAGGCGCAGACAAACATTGGGATTGCCCGTTCTTCAAGTATTGCTGGGACGCGGGAATGAGCCGATTGCCTACGATCGATAACTGCCCGGAATCCGGACAACAGCAGGAGGACACAGAGCCAGTGTCAGTGTTCAAGCGCCTAGGGCCTCTCCCACCACAGAGCAGACGCAGGGGAGCGTCCCGAGCACAAGGTCTCAAGGAGCCAGTGGGTGACGAAGAGAAAGACAGGTATCACCGTCCAAGGTGGTGTCCCGACGGACTCAGGCACACCCAAAAGTGTAGAGTGCAGCGGCTGCGTAATTTGGAGGAAGCCGAAGCACAGTACCTCCACGCTCTAAAGAAAGCACGGCCCGATCTGGCCGTTAAAGTTAGGCAGACCTTGGAAACGGAAGATCACCCGAAAAAGAAAGAGTGGCGCCCCAAACCGGTAAAAGCCGATGCAAAGACATCGGCTGGCACAAACATGGTATTCATACTCCCGTCAGAGTTCTGCGCGCCAAGAACCAACGAGCTACCAGTGGCACAGTTCGACTGCGGCCCACGACCAGTTATCTTTGAGAAGCCACGTGAGAAGGGTTACAAACATCTGAAAGCCCTGTATCTACGAGGATACATCAATGGGCAACCTGTTAGCAAGATGTTGGTAGACACCGGAGCGGCAGTCAACATAATGCCATACTCCATGCTACGGCGTCTGGGACGCTCCACTGCAGATCTGATCAAAACCAACGTCACTTTGAGCGACTTCAACGGCCAGACTTCAGAAACACAAGGTGTACTGAACGTGGACCTGACCGTGGGCAGAAAAACCATCCCTACGTCATTCTTCGTCGTGGACAGCAAAAGCACCTACACTGTCCTGTTAGGGAGAGATTGGATTCATGCTAACTGCTGCATCCCATCCACGATGCACCAGTGCCTGATACAGTGGGATGGAGATGAGGTAGAAGTCATTCATGCAGACGATTCTGTCGAGGTCTCCATTGCTGGCATGAACGTCTGGGAAGCAGAAGACCAAGAGCCGATCTCTGGAATCAGTCTAGACGGCTGTGAACGCATCGTGGCTACAAAAAACGGGGTGAGGCTGGTCTTATCCACCGTCCTAACAGAGTAGCAAAGTCCACGACGGTGCGTGGTACGGCCGATCCCTGCGATCGGCCACAAAAAACAAAAGCAGCAATCTTACGACGAGCAGATCGTGCAGTTGTAGCAGGGAGATTCCCAGCCATATTAAAACCGTAAGGTGTAAACCATCCTTGACCAATGCAATAAAAAAGGGGGCCGATTCAGGTAATCGGCCCAAATTATTTTTGTTAACCTCACCTACTGTCTGCCCTGTGCTTAGCATCGATTTGACAGGTGACGGAAAGCTAGGGTATGGGTTTACATCTGCTGATGAACTAGAAGAAATCGACATCGTTCCTGGGGATAAGCCACGACCAACTTTTATCAGCAAAAGGTTGGATCCGAGTCTGCGGGGTCCGATGATAGCCCTGTTAAAACAATATCCAGATTGCTTCGCCTGGGACTATACAGAGATGCCCGGGTTAGACAGGAGCATCATTGAGCATCGACTCCCGCTTAAAAAAGGATTTCGGCCATTCCAGCAGCGGGCACGATAGATGAAGGCCGAAATTCTGGAAGAAGTCAAGAAGGAGGTCGAGAAAATGTTGGCAGCCGATTTAATCAGGCCATGCAGGTATGTTGACATCCGGTATCAACCCGCTAAAGCAGTTAAGGGGCAGGCATTGGCCGACCTTATCGTTGAAAGGATCAACACCAATATAGCAGCACTGTCTATACGAGCCTGGGCTATGTTCTTCGACGGGTCAGTTTGTGATGATGGGTGCGGCATTGGCATGCTCCTCGTGTCACCCCGGGGGGCAACATTTTCCTTCTCTATCAGGTTATCTGCCCCTCGCACCAACAATGTCGCTGAGTATGAGGCGATACGCAAAGGAATGGAGCTGCTCATCGAAGCTGGAGCGGAAGCAGTGGAAATTTTTGGAGACTCCAAGCTGGTTATTTCTCAACTCACAGAGGAATATAAGTGTGAGAGTGAGTCGCTCTTCCCATTATGGATGCAATGCCGTGAGCTGATGGCACAGTTCCGATACATAAACTTCACCTGGATCCCGCGATCGCAGAATACCGAAGCCAACGATCTTGCACAAATGGCTTCAGGCTACAAGGATGTAGCAGAGGGAGCCGATGTTCAGGTGCAATTCCTGGACGCAGACGACTGGAGAGCCGATATCTTCAATTACTTGAAGGATTCGGCTCGGGGGGCACCTAAACGGATAAGATACAAGGCCATGAAGTATGTGCTCATTGGGGACGACATGTTTTACAGGACTCTTGAGGGGTTATTGCTCAAATGTCTGGGAACAGCCGAGGCCAATCGGCTCCTACACGAGGTACACGAAGGCGCCTGTGGAACTCACCAATCGGCTCATAAAATGAAGTGGTTGATCAGGCGATCAGGGTTTTATTGGCCTACCATGCTCGAGGACTGTTTTAAGTACTACAAAGGATGTCAAGCATGTCAGAGATTTGGAAAAATCCAGATGGTACCCGCGTCAGCAATGAATCCCATCATCAAGCCTTGGCCATTCCGAGGTTGGGGCATGGATATGATCGGCAAGATCAATCCTCCGTCAAGCAAGGGCCACATGTGGATCTTGGCCATCACGGATTATTTCACCAAGTGGGTGGAAGCCGTCCCTATGAAGTCAGTAAGTTCAAAGGATGTTGTCGATTTTGTGAAAGAGCACGTCATTCATAGGTTTGGGATTCCCCAGACTATCACGACCGATGGAGGTTCGGTTTTCACTTCCCACGAGTTCAGAAAGTTCTGTGAGGACACAGGGATTAAGCTGATTCGATCATCTCCGTACTATGCTCAAGCAAATGGGCAAGCTGAAGCGTCCAACCAGAGCCTTATCAAGCTGATCAAGAGGAAAATCGATGAGCACCCTAGGCGTTGGCATGAGGTTTTGTCAGAGGCTTTATGGGCTTACCGCATGTCATGTCATGGAGCGATAAAAACCTCGCCGTACCATCTTGTCTATGGACAAGAAGCCGTATTGCCTTGGGAAATTACGGCTGGATCGAGACGCGTCACTTTTCAGAACGATCTAACGGCTGAAGAATACGCAGCTTTGATGAGTGACAGTGTTGAAGATTTAACTGAGCTTAGGCTGTGGTCGCTTGAGAAAATCAAAGAGAACAAGGCCAAAGTAGCTCGTGCATACAACAAAAAGGTGAGACCTAAGGAGTTCCACGTTGGCGATCTGGTATGGGAAGCGGTGTTGCCATTAGGGACCAAGGATGCAGCATATGGTAAATGGTCTCCAAATTGGCACGGGCCATACATGATCGATCAGGTTTTAAGAGGGAATGCGTACATGCTGGAAGAACTGGACGGCGTGAAATTCCCAGTAGCTGTCAACGGTCAACATCTCAAGAAATATTTCCCAAGTATGTGGGATGATGGACAATGAGATATGGGGGCCGATTCACTTCCCACGAGTTCAGAAAGTTCTGTGAGGACACTGGGATTAAGCTGATTCGATCATCTCCGTACTATGCTCAAGCAAATGGGCAAGCTGAAGCGTCCAACCAGAGCCTTATCAAGCTGATCAAGAGGAAAATCGATGAGCACCCTAGGCGTTGGCATGAGGTTTTGTCAGAGGCTTTATGGGCTTACCGCATGTCATGTCATGGAGCGATAAAAACCTCACCGTACCATCTTGTCTATGGACAAGAAGCCGTATTGCCTTGGGAAATTACGGCTGGATCGAGACGCGTCACTTTTCAGAACGATCTAACGACTGAAGAATACACAGCTTTGATGAGTGACAGTGTTGAATATTTGACTGAGCTTAGGCTGTGGTCGCTTGAGAAAATCAAAGAGAACAAGGCCAAAGTAGCTCGTGCATACAACAAAAAGGTGAGACCTAAGGAGTTCCACGTTGGCGATCTGGTATGGGAAGCGGTGTTGCCATTAGGGACCAAGGATGCAGCATATGGTAAATGGTCTCCAAATTGGCACGGGCCATACAGGATCGATCAGGTTTTAAGAGGGAACGCGTACATGCTGGAAGAACTGGACGGCGTGAAATTCCCAGTAGCTGTCAACGGTCAACATCTCAAGAAATATTTCCCAAGTATGTGGGATGATGGACAATGAGATATGGGGGCCGATACACGAAATCGGCCAATAATTTTTTTTATTATGTAGCTCCCAAGCACGTGGGATGATGGGCAGTGAGATATGGGGGCCGATGCATGAAATCGGCCAATAGAAGTATACAGCCGATGCTTGGTCATCGACTTTAGAGGTTCAAAACTGGTACAACCCAATGCCAGTTTACGTAAACAAACTACTGAAGAAATGCCTCGAAGGCGTGGAGGGCGTCAGCACGGACACGGTCCACCTCGGCGATCTCGGCTTCGTCATCCTCGTCCTTGCCCGTCACTAGCTGTTGGTTCAGGGTGCGTATCTCTGCCAGGTCAGTCTTCAGTTGAGCTCTGAGGCCTTCTGCTTCATCTTGGGAGCGGGCGATGGATGCTTCCTTGTCGCGAATGAGCTGTTTCGTCGCCCGGACCTTTTCTTCAAGATCTTCCAGCTCCCTTTTCAAAGATGCTAGCTCAGCAGTGCTGACAGAAGTGTCAGTTTTGGCATCAAAGGACGCTTTCTTCTCATTGAGCTGCTGACATCTGTCGGCAATGTTGGCCTTCAGCGGAAGTTGGGCACGGCGCAGGTTGATCCTTTCACGAGCTAGCTTCACCCTGGACCCGTAGAAGGACAGAGTTACGACGGGCCAAATCTTCACCTGCAATGCTACTGGGAGTTGGTCCTTGATTTCAGCAAGAACGCCCTTTACTTCTTCAGAACCCTCGATCAACTCCTCGATTGGGGAAGACAGTAAGGCTCTAAGTCGTTGGAATTGAGGTAGGACAGCCCTGGCTGGTGGTTCATCGGTGGCGACAAAGGGAGTTGGATCGATCGAGTCAGGATCAAATGTCAGCAAGCCTGAAATGTTATAACCCTGGCAGCCCGAAAAGACGTCAGTATGCGTCCAACAGGGGAGAATAAGCTGAAGGAAGTTAACATACCTCTCCTGAGACCGAAGGGATGGCAGACGACGAGGCGATCGGCTTGTGTTTGGGAGCTGGAGGCGTTACCAAATTGGTAGCCATTTCATCTGCATTTTCGGGGATTGCCAGGTCTGGTTTGGCTAAAGGCGTCGGCGCGGCCCCGGCCTTCCCACTAGAAGCATCAGTTGTCTGCATGAAAGGTGATTTACCAATGTAAATAATGATGAATCGGCAGGAAAAAGGGAGTAAGGGGCAGGAGCATAAAGGATGATGATTTTTCGGAACCTCTTGGCTCGATGAAGAAACTTGTGGTCCTTTACGAGCTCTCTTGGGACCCAATGCTGGCCCGGCCTCAACTGGTGCTCGGGGGGCAGCAGGCTCAGGAACATACCTTTTCCTAGAAGCCGATGGTGGCACATCTGGCTGGCTCGGGGTGATGGTCCTCTCAGAATCCGTTGGGTTCGATTCTCCCTCATCGGGTTGTTCGTCCTCGTGGGAAGAATCTTCAATGGAAGCCTGCAAAAGAAGGAAGGATGTTAGACATGAGCGCGTCTGCAATAATGAAAGAATGAGGAGAGTCGACCAAGAAATGGGTCAGCCTACATGCGAGCTTTCTGGAGAAGGGCTCCGGTGCCTCAAGGTCTTCCTGGCAGCTACATTCCTCGTAGTCGTTCTTGTCTTAGTTGGAACTCGAGGGGCAGCTGATGTTGAAGTTCCTTGCTTCTTAGAAGCCGATTGAGGTGTTATCGGCTATTTCTGCATTATGACCTTTTTCAAAGGCGGCGAGTTTTTGCAGAAAAGAACCACAGGAGCTGGTGGAAAGAACTCAAAGGGAGAGCCGTCACTGTGTGTAGGTTCAGGGCCGTCTTGTTGCTGCAAAGGGAGAAATTGAGTTAGTAGGAGAGTCATTTATGAGCTACATTGAGAAAATTTACAAGTAGTGGTACCTGTTCCACGGGGACGTCATAATCAGCATCAAGTTGTTTCAACAGCGATCCCAGAGCTTTCCTGAAAGCGTGGGTTTTCCACATCATCCACCAGTCTTCGAAGCCGTCAGTTGATGAAGCGAAGGTGAGGTCATTTGGAATAGGGATGGTTAGAGCATCAAAGAAGGAGTAACACCTCTGACTGGTGATAGGATCAGGCAGGTCGGCTCTGCACTCCGTAAGATGATGGAGAAAGAGATGGGGAGGTACTTGCCCAAGGCCAAATTGCCGGGCCACTATGACCGGCTGGTAGAATTCATACCCAGGCTTGATAATTCTGTTGGATGTGCTCATGCCAACTGGAAGGAAACAGGGACGGATCACAATGGAGAAGAGTTGCCGAGTGCTGGTGTCATCGGCAAAGTTATCTAGCCTGAAGGAGAGTGGATTTTCGAAATGTTCAGATTCTTCCATATAAGGGAAGAAGGTAGGATTTTCCAGGCCTTGGAAGAAAGTGCTGAACCACTTGGCTGCTTCCTTAGGGGATAGTTTACTGCCTGGCAGCCTGTACAAAGCTTGGCCATAACTAGTGCATCGGATCTGCTTCCCTTTAACATCGGGAAAGGTACAACTCGCCAGAAGGGGGAAGTCTGGGATGTGGTTTTGAAAGTACAGCTGAGCCCATAACTGAATGAACCACCAAGGACCACCTGTTTTGATTGCTATGCCTGAAAACATCTTGACAGACAACAACTGGAGATATCGATAGACCTCTCCAAGGAACAGTTTGCCGATGCCAAGTTGAGTACCTTTGGCTAGTTCGTGGGCTAGGGAGAGATAGTTCTTGGTTGGAGCCAGGGAAGGGCCACAGAATATGAAATGCTCCAGCCAGAAGTTGAGAAAGGCTGTATGTTCTTTCTCTGAGACAGGGCCCTTTGTTTTCATATGGCGTTGGAGGTAGGCACCCCAGTTCGTGCAGTCTGTTTTAGAAGACAGCTTATAGGGGACTTTGGTCAGTTTAAAAGCAGAGGGGCTGGGCGAGGTGACATCCAGGCCAGTGATCATCACCACGTCTAACAAGGTTGGTGACATAGGGCCATGACCGAACATAAAGCAGTTCAGAGCGTCAGACCAGAAGTAGCCGATGGTTTTCAGAAGGTTCTCATGTTTCTCAAGAGGAGACAATGATAAGTGCAAGGCATCGGCTATCCCTGTAGTTTCCCATTGGGATTGGTAAGCTCTAGCTACTCTACTGAACCAGGAGACCCAGTGTTCAGGGGGATTAGGCCAGGCTCGCAGGTAGTCGGCCCAGGAGTTCAGATCTAGGTCTTGGCTTACGAAGGGGATTCTATTTGCTTCGCAAGAAATCATATGAGCAAGGCTGGATTCTGTGCGAGGGCCAAGACAGAGGGAGTTTGGGAGAGAAGGATGCGGCAACAGAATGTCTGAAACCTAGAAAATTCAATGGTGGAATAAGGCATTAATTCAGGTGTTCGCCATTAAGTCTAGCATCGTGTTCAGACTACGAGGAGTAGGCGTACCTTCAGTCCGGAGACCTCTGGGTTGGTGTTGGACGATTCCGCCATCTAGTTCGCCGGCGGAGATGGATCTAAGCAGTTGGGGAGCGAGGGTTCTTGTCGCTGTGAGCTCGATCTGGTCAGTGGGAGATTGAAGATCTAGGTCGCCCTTTTTGAAGAAGGTCGCAGGTTACCGTTTGAGACTGGAAAGCAGCCGCTTAGGTTTGCCTAAATATGCGACCAAGTTTTGACCTTGTCAACGTTTTTGGGGAAAGCCGATGTCCATCGGCTCTTTGAGCTTTGACTTAGTTAACGGAATAAGTGCAGTATGGTAAAAGCCGATACAGCGTTATCGGCTCCTGGAGCATCGACCTATTTTGGTTATCGACAAAATTGGGGCGACAAAAGCAATCTTCGAGAAACAGATTTGCATTCATTCAAAAGCTGATTGCTTACAAAAGGCTGATTGATTACAAAAGGGAGCTTATTGATACTACTACTGGTTCCTAATCTAGGCCGAGGTCGTCGTCGCTGTCATCGTCGCCGTCTTGTTCGCTGTCCTCAGCGCTGCTACCGGCGTCGTCTTCACTGCTGCTGCTGAGGAAGCCGGCGGGGGCCTCCTCGTCCTCGTCTTCGTCTTCGGTGTCCTCGGACCCGGCGCGGAAGTACTTCACCGGCTGGTACTCCTCGGAGGAGGCCATGGCGGAGAAAGAGGGTTTTTTCGGCGGAGGAGGAAGAAGGGTTTTCTTTTGGTTACTGGAGGAAGATGAGGACTGTGAACTGCTTGGGTGAATTTAAATAAGGGGAATAGTATGAAGCGGTTCAATGCTATAGCGGTTTCCCAGAATGTACTGCCGAAGTTGTCAAATCATGCGCTGCGGGGAAGTGGAGAAGACAAAGCATCATGATGAGGGGGTGGCGTGACGATCCTGTTCTGCAACGCATTCTGTCAACGCGCAACCCGATACAAAAAAAAAGGGGGGCGAGAAGAAGAAAAAAAAGAGAACAGAGTGGTTTTGGAATTATTATTGCCAAAACCAGGGGGGCATGTGTTATCGCCATATTTTGGCCAAAGGAGGAGTTGGGCCGTGATCAAGATGGGCTTAGAAGATACGTATATACAACGTGTTGTTGAATCGGCCTCGCGTGTTGGTTTGGGCTAAATTGCCCGTGTATCTTTATATTGTAATAGGTTCCGTTTAGAGTTAGGTAAGAGATAGAGTTGTAGAGTTATTCCAAAGACAGAAAGTCTCCGGACTATAAATATGTACCTAAGGTTATCGAGAAAAAGAGGACAATCACGTTCACAACAAACACAATCTCGGCGCATCGCCACCCCTTGTTTCTAGGGTTTTTCTCGGGTAAGTGCCATGCTGCCTAGATCGCATCTTGCGATCTAGGCAGTATCTACTTATGCGTTATCTGGTGTTACTCGTACTGAAGCCTTGTTGATGGCGAGTAACACCATTATCATAGATTTGTTTGGGTTAGCATCAGTACTTTTCGCTACGATTGTTTAAGTTATGCTGCCTATAGTTATATCGCCACCTTTGCACCTTTTCCCGGGTGTGAGGGTGGCATCTTGCTTGATCTTTATTTAAGTCAATTTGATCTGTTATAGTTGTGCCTTGTTCTCCAAGGTTTAGTTTAATATCCACATGATCAGGCCTTGCAAACGGGTTGAACGATCCAGTAGTATGTAAGATATGGTTTATCAATCCAGGAGGGGGTGTTCCGGGAATTGACGATTACGTTGGTTTTTAGGCCTTCTCTAGGATTAATTTTCTATTATCTTTTGTATCTACTAGGCTCAATTACGTGTAGGATGTTCCAGTCATGTAGTGAAAACGTTAAACTGTCGTAGATCGATTTAGCTTGTATTGATGAAGCAAAAACCCCATGTTACAATAGATCTAATGCAGAACCATGGGATAATCGGCTCTAGGAGCCGATTCACAGGTAAACCTGGGAGCCGGTTACGGCTCGAATTTTACATATGTTTGTTTGCCATGCAGGAAACCAATCGAAGCAATCTTTCACCTTCCTGATCAGGTATAGGTCAGGTGGCACGCCCTCGAACCAAGCC
The DNA here is from genome assembly GCA_910589765.1 of Avena atlantica. Taxonomy (NCBI): domain Eukaryota; kingdom Viridiplantae; phylum Streptophyta; class Magnoliopsida; order Poales; family Poaceae; genus Avena; species Avena atlantica. The sequence goes on along the minus strand of OU342739.1, from coordinate 539,641,708 downwards.
AGGACGCGTGCCGGAGCTTTGCGGGCCGTTGCCCGAGGGACCAGGGCCCACCAGCAGTTCTGGGAGCCTCCCGGCTCTTCGTGTTGCCCGTCGCTGCTCGCCGGTGGGTTTTGGTAGGCAACAATATACTATATGATTCATGCTTTACCTTTCGTGATCCGTGTTCCGAGACCATGTCTGTACATGCTAGGCTCGTCAAGATCAAACCTTAGTTTCCGCATGAGCAAATCTGGCTTGCTCACGTTGTATACACTTGCAGAATCTAACACACCCGATCATCACGTGGTGCTTCGAAACAACAAGCTTTAGCAACGGTGCTAACTAAGGGTGAACACTTTATGACTTGAAATTCATGTGAATGAGGGATCATCTTATAATGCTACCGTCGTCTACTAAGCAATACAAGATGCATAAAGGATTAACATCACATGCAATTCATAATATGTGATATGATATGGCCTTTCTTCTTTGCGCTTCCGATCTCCATATTCTAGCACGAACATGATCTCCATCATCACCGGCATTGCATCAAGGTCAATGACGCCTCTCCATGGTTGTCATCCACCGGCTTCAACTATTACAACTACTTTGAATAGACACGCGGGTCTTAACATAAATTAAAGACAACCATATGGCTCCTGCCGGTTGCCAACTTACAATAAGGAACATTGCATACATCAAATATAATCACAATCATGGCCATATCACATCACTAGATTGTAGCAACGAGTCGATAGAATAACTTACCCTCGAAGATTCCAAAGTGTTTAACGAGAGCGGATTCTCGTGGGTGATGTAGTCGTACTCTTCCCGATCTCAAGATCGTGTAGACGATCCTTCCGGCGCTGCGTTCCGGCAGCGCTCCCGCAGTCGGTCACACGTTCGGTACTCGACGAAGACCTTCCTGTCCCTTGTTCCAGCAGGCAGCGGAGGTTGTAGCACTCTCCTCGAGATTCCGGCAGCACAACGGCGTGGTACCGGAAGTAGAGGGGAAATCCCGCAGGGCTTCGCCTTAAGCCGGAGCGAGTATGGTGGAGTATGAGAGAGCTCCTCGGCGATCTAGGGTTTAGACACACCAAGGAGGAGGGGCTAGAGCCGGCGGCTAGGGTTCCGGGGACACCCAAGTCGGCGGCTAGGGCAAAACCCTAGGTGGTGGCGGTGGCTATGGAGGGCTGCAGCTTCTAGGGTTTGAGGTGAGGGACTTGTGTGTCTAGAGGAGGGAGCCCTGCCCCTCCTTATATAGGTGGAGGGGCCGGCGGCCAAGGGGAGGGAGGGGATTCCCTCCCAACTCGGCTTGGGTGGTGCGCCGGCTTGGGGAGGAGGACTCCCTCCCCAACTCGGTTTCACACTCCCTCCTCTTTTCCACTTTCCAAAACTTGTCGTTTGACTTTCAAACTAGCCGTTTGACTTTTCAATTTAGGATTTGAATAAACCCTTTATTTTGGACAGCGAATACACTTAGTACATGATGCAATCATTCCAACTTGCAATGACACATTCATGTACCCCTTCCCCTCCGGAGTGCCGGACATTCCGGAACCTTCTAGAACATTCCCGATGAAAACACCGGAATCATTCCCGAACTCCGAAACGGGACTTTCCTTATATGAATCTTATTCTTCGGACCATTCCGGATCATCTCGTGATATCCCGGATCCCATTCGAGACTCCGAACAACATTCGGTCTCTTTATCATACTACCATAACTACTCAAACAACGTCGAATCCTTAAGTGTGTCTCCCTACGGTTCGTGAATTATGCGGACATGATCGAGACACTTCTCCGAACAATAACCAATAGAGGAATCTGGAAATTCATATGGCTCCCACATATTTCTACGATTACTTTGCGATCGAATGAACCACTTACATACGATACCAATTTCCCTTTGTCTCATGATAGTTTACTCATCCGAGGTTATGATCGTCGGTATCTCTGCATACCTAGTTCAACCTTGTTACCGATAAGTACTCTTTTCTTGTTCCCGTGATATGTGATCCCTTGTGATCCAGTCACATGCTTGCAAGCTAATTGGATGACATTCCACCGAGAGGGCCCAGAGTATATCTATCCGTCATATGGATGGACAAATCCCACTCTTGATCCATGTGTCTCAACCAATACTTTCCAAACACTCAATGCCACCTTTATAGCCACCCAGTTACGGTGTGGTGTTTGATGTCATCAAAGCATTCATCCGGTAAAGTTGTTATGCATGATCTCATGGTCGAAGGAATTAGGTTACTATGTATCAGAAAGCAAATAGCAATTGAACTATTGAAATGACTTGATCTTTATGCTACGCTTATCTATAGGAGTATGTCCATCATATCATTCTCCTAACGATATGATCTCGTTGTTGATAACATCTCAATGTTCATGATAGGGAAACCACAATCATATATCAACCAACAAGCTAGTGATGTATAGAGGCTATACTAGGGACTTCAAATTAAGTTTACAAATCACACAAGTATCAATGTTTCCTTGTTAATACTATTATAGCATGAGTGTAAACATTTATCATAAACACAAAGATATAATAATAACTACATTTATTATTGCCTCTAGGGCATATCTCCAACAAGTATCGACTCCTGGGAGGAGATGCGCGACGCCTTCGTCAGGCACTTCGAGTGCTCCTACACCCGCGCCACCACCATCGAGGACCTGGAGCGATGCGTCCAGGGACCCCGCGAGTCGACCCGCAACTGGGTCCAATGGTGGCAAGAACTCTGGTACAACGTGGTCGGCATCCACCCGGACACCGCGATCCAGTGCTTCAAGACCTCGTGCTGCTACGAGCCCCTGGTCGCCAAGCTCAAGCGACACTCTCGCACACTCGACAACATCCCCGACCTCCTCGAGATTGCCAAACGGTACGCGGAGGAAGACCCAAACCAGGAAACTGACGACGAGTCAGGAGGTCAACGCCGCACGAGCGGCAACGACAGCCGACGACGGTCCGACCTACGCTACAGCAACACTCGCCTCACCGGCAAGCGCCACAGTGACGGACGAGTCGACTTCGTCGCCAACGCCGGGCACGCGCAACGCGAGCCCAAGAGCTTCCGCCGCGACGGAGGACAACGCCGCGACGGCGGCAACTACAAGGCCAAGCCAAGGTTCGACCCCGCGGCTCTCCTTAACCAACCATGTGCGTTTCATAGCAGGGAAGGGAAGCCCGCAACGCACACCACCGCCGACTGCCACACCCTCAGGGAGATCGAGAAGGCATGACGAGCACGGGAGGACCCCGACAACGACCCGCCAAACGGCGGAAAATTCGGCAAAGTGGTCGGCTCGCTCCATACCTCCACGGGCTTCAACATGAAGCGCGAGAAGAAGGTCATCGTCCACGCTGTCCCCGTCAACGCGGTGGCCCAAGTGGACGTTCCCCAGTTCCTCAACTGGTCGGAGCAGCCCATCACCTGGAGCCGACAAGACCACTCGCCACGCATCGAGTATCCAGGCCGAGTCGCCCTGGTGGTCAAGCCTAAGGTCGGCGACTACTGGCTCCCCAAGATATTGATGGACGGCGGCAGCTCCATCAAAATCCTGTACCTCGGCACCTTCAGGCGGCTGCGGCTCCCGCAGTCGATGATCGAAACGACCCACACCATGTTCCACGGCATCGTCCCCGGTCGGAAGGTGTACCCGATCGGTAAGGTCACGCTGCCAGTCACCTTCGGCACACCAGCAAACTTCCGCACCGAGCGGATCGTCTTCGAGCTGGTGCCCTTCGACAGCCCCTACCATTGCGTCCTGGGGCGCCAGGCGTTCGCCAAGTTCATGGCAGCGCCCCACTACGCGTACAACGCGATGAAGCTCCCCGGGCCGTGCGGCGTCATCACCATCAACGGCGACCCCGACATGGCCGCCGAGTGCGAGGCCAAAGGAGCCGAGCTCGCTGATGCCGTCATCGCGGCGGAGACCAACCACGCTGATGAGCTCGCCAAGTATGCAAGCGGGGTCAACAACGACGACCCCACCATACTCAAGAAGCCCAACTCAGAGGGCGCAAACACCTCAACCTTTGAGGCCACGACGCACACCCGCACCGTCGAGCTGGTCCCGGGCGACTCCAGCCAGACGGTGACGATCGGGACGGGCATGAGCCCAGCATAGGAAGGCGCGCTCATCGAGTTCCTCCGTGAGAACAGGGACATCTTTGCATGGAAGCCCTCTGACATGCCCGGTGTCCCTAGGGAGCTCGCTGAGCACAAGCTAAACGCCGACCCCAAAGTGCGACCTGTCAAGCAGTCGCTGCGGCCCTTCAATGAAGAGCGCCGCCGAGCAATCGCCGAGGAGGTGCAGCGTCTACTCGCTGCAGGCTTCATCCGGCCAATCAAATACTCCAAGTGGCTGGCAAACCCAGTCCTGGTCGAGAAGAAGAACGGGACCTAGAGGATGTGTATCGACTACACAAACCTGAACAGCGCCTGCCCAAAGGAGCAGTTCGTCCTCCCGCGGATCGACCAGATAATCGATTCAACCGCGGGCTCGGAGTCGCTATGTTTCCTCGACGCCTACTCTGGGTACAACCAGATCAAAATGGCCGTCGAAGACGAGGAGAAGACGGCGTTCATCACGCCATTCGGAGCCTTCTGCTACACCGCAATGACCTTCGGCCTCAAGAACTCCGGGGCGACCTACCAGCGGTGCATGCAAGAATGCCTCGCGAGCCAAATTGGCCGCAACATCCACGTCTACATCGACGACGTGGTCGTAAAGTCCGCTGGCCAGGGCGACCTACTCGCTGACCTGGCGGAAACATTCGCCAACCTGCGAAAATACAAGATAAAGCTCAACCCAGGCAAATGCACCTTCGGTGTACCTACAAGACAACTACTGGGGTATGTCGTCTCCAAACGAGGGATCGAGGCGAACCCCACGAAGATCGACACGATCGCCCGGCTCGGCAAACCCGAGTGCCTGCGCGACGTCCAGAAACTGGCCGGGCGAGTAGCGGCTCTCAGTCGCTTCATCCCCCGCCTGGGCGAAAAGGCGATGCCCCTATACCGCCTGATGCGCAAGAACCCCACCTTCCAGTGGGACAAGGAGGCGGACGACGCGCTCCGCGATCTCAAAAAGGTGCTACTCGCCGCCCCCGCCGACAAAGAACCCATGCTGGTTTACGTCGCGGCTTCCGAGCGCATCGTTAGCGCCGTAATGGTCGTCGAGCGACCGGAGGAAGGAAAGGAGCGCCCAGTACAGCGGCCGGTGTACTACATCAGCGAGGTCCTCACCGAGTCGCGCCAGCGGTACCCACAGTACCAAAAGCTGGTATACGCGGTCTTCAAAGCTCAGCGGCGCCTGCCGCACCACTTCCAGGAGCACCCGATCACGGTCGTCTCCTCAGCACCACTGCAAGATATAATCCGCAACCGCGAGGCGACCGGGCAGGTCGCCAAGTGGGCCGTCGAGATCGGCGTCCACAACATCAAATACGAGCCACGAAAAGCGATCAAGTCGCAGGCACTGGCAGACTTCATCGCCGACTGGGAAGAGGCCCAGCAGCCAGAGAAGCTGCCATACCTCCATTACTGGAGCCTGCACTTCGACGGCTCCAAGAACACGGACGGTGCAGGCGCAGGGATCGTGCTAACTTCACCAAAGGGCGACAAGCTCCGCTACATCCTCTGCCTCGATTTCACACCCTGCACCAACAACATGGCCGAGTACGAGGCCCTACTCCATGGCATGCGAGCTGCCAAGGAGATGAATGTCAACCGCCTACGTTGCTACGGAGATTCCGACCTCGTCGCGGGGCAAGTCGCTGGCACCTGCGACACCGTCTCCCCCACCATGGCGGCGTACCGCCAAGAAGTGGACAAGTTGGGCGGACACTTCACCGGCTACTCCGCCGAGTGGATCGACAGGCGGAAGAACGAGGAGGCCGACGCACTCTATCGCATCGGGTCGGCTCGACTCGCACCACCCGCCGGCGTCTTCCTCGACACGATCACCAAGCCATCAGTCTCTCCCCCGAGGGAGATCGACATCGGAGTCCCGCTCCAACCAGAGGCAGCCCTGGTCGCACTCGTCAACGAGCCAGACGACTGGACCAAGCCCTACATCGCCTACCTGGAAGCCGGCACCTTGCCGGCAGACGAGATGGAAGCTCGGATGATCGCTCGTCGATGCAAGTCTTACGCCATCATCGACGACGAGCTCCACAAGCGTAGTGTCACCGGCGTGTTCCAACGCTTCGTCCAACCCGCCGAAGGATGCAAGATCCTCCACGACATCCACTCCGGTGACTGCGGCCACCACGCCGGCGCCCGCTCTCTCGTCGCCAAGGCTATGCGACATGGCTTCTATTGGCCCACCGCACACGCCGACGCTGTCGACATTGTCCAGCGGTGCGCCGGGTGCCACAAGTACGCCAACCAGACGCACGTGCCGAGCTTAGCGCTCAAAACAATCCCCATAACCTGGCCATTCACTGTGTGGGGGCATGGATATGGTAGGCCCCTTCAAGAAGGCCCCCTCTGGCTACACCCACCTGCTAGTCGAGGTCGACAAATCACAAAGTGGGTGGAGGCCAAGCCAGTTCGGAAATGCGACGGGAAGACCGCCACCAAATTCCTACGCGAGCTCATATATCGCTACGGGTTCCCAAACAGCATCATCACGGACAACTGCACCAACTTCGCCAAAGGAGCCATGGCCGAATTCTGCGAAGAGCACCACATCCGGCTCGACCTCGCGTCGGTCGCCCACCCGGAGTCCAACGGCCAAGCAGAACGAGCCAACCAAAGCATCCTCCACGGCCTGAAGTCGCGACTCCAAGTACCCCTCGAGCGCACCGCCGGGAGCTGGGTCGAGGAGCTACCCTCCGTCATCTGGGGCCTCCGCACTTCGGTCAACAAGTTGACAGGATTCACCCCCTTCTTCATGGTGTACGGCGCCGAGGCAGTCATGCCCACCGATCTCGAGCATGACTCGCCACGGGTCGTCCACTACACGGAGGCCGCAAACGAACTCGCGCGCCAAGACGGAGTCGACCAGCTCGACGAGGCACGTGACCTCGCTCGGTCCCGCACCGCCATATACCAGCAGGGACTCCGCCGCTACCACAGCCGGCGGGTGAGGACTCGCACCTTCCAGGAAGGCGACCTGGTGTTGCGCCTCATCCAGGACAAGAAGGGCATGCACAAGCTCTCCCCTCCATGGGAGGGACCATTCGCCATCGGGCGAGTACTCGGCAACGACGCCTACTACCTCATCAACGTCCGCAGGGACGGCGAACTCGACGTCAAGCGACCATGGAATGTAAACCTCCTACGGAAGTTCTACCCCTAGAACCCCACATATGTACTCTCTAGTCGCTGTGAAATAAAGGAATCGGTTACCGTAAATTGCGCCTACTCTCCGTGTCTTGTGCCACTCGCACTCGTAATAACAGTGTCCAGCTAACCGCAGAAGTCAACCTTTGGTACAGCGATCGGCATGGCTAAGTAGTGCGGTGCAAGAGCATTGAGTAAACCTCAGGTCTTGCATCGTCCATGAAAAACGCCTACCCGGAGCCCCATTGGAGTCGCCTAGCCCGACTGGCTTTACGAGCCAAGACACCTGCCTTCGCTTCTTACAGCGACCACGGTCCTCCGCACCCTCGGCATAGCGACTCGAACGGCTAAGTACCACGCTCGGGGACTGACGACCAGTTCATCGCGAGTGGCTCGGGAAAACGCCAAGTAAGAGAGCATGCCCAGGACTCGCCACGCGACTGACCCCACGGGCCAGGCAGGAGTGACGCGCTCAAACTAACGCGCTAAGTCCTCACCCACCCTCGAGTCGCGCCTGGAACAACCAAGTACCACGCTCGGGGACTCGGACACCCGACCTCGTTCGCTCAAGGGAAAACGGCGAAGTACATAGCGCTCAAGGGAGTCGCCTAGCGACTGGCTCTCCGAGTCCGGGTGAGTCGACCACAGTAACAAAACACAAAAACAACAAACATATCACATACGAGGTAAACCCCACAAAAGGGCGGACGCGTTCGGGGACTCGTTCAAAACCTCAATCACAAACACATGAAAAATACCAAAATAGACACGATGTCTCATTCGATAGCATGTTGCATTGTTTCATATTACAAAATATGCCTGCATGGCAGACCTGCTGCTAACGCCACAAGGAAAACTATCCTATTCTGCAGGCTTAAACGACGACTCGCCAACACCCCGGTGATTGCGGATGAACGGCGTGTATGGGTTCGACGGATACGTCGTCAGTTCACCCGCCATCGCCGCGTGGAAGGGCTGCTCAACCTTGAAATCACGATGCAGCGGCTCGGGGTCGCTAGGCACGACGACCGTCTCCTGGTACGGAAGGAGGTCGCCCATTGCCCAGACACGCTCCGAGTACGCGGCGGCGCGGTCCTGCAACTTGAGGACCTCAGACAGCTCCACCGCGCCAGTCGACGATGGGTATCCACTCGTCACATTGTCGATGTCGAAGTCCTCGGGGAAGTGGGCAAGTCCAAGACTAAGTGCCGTCGCCGCTCCGCGCCGAAACGCCGACCGCGTCATGAACTCAACGACCGCGGGCGCCTTCTCCAAATACTTCCACACCTCAACGAGGTCGCTGGGAATCACTTCCGTGGGCGATATATCTTGGAGATAGGCACGGATGCACGTCGCCGACAACGTTGCCGAGTCGACAAGCATGCTTACACACTGCCGCGCGTCGAATGAGCTTGCCTCTTCCTCGCTATCGATGATGCGACCTGCGAGTAGAAGACAATAATGAATACGACGGACACGACAAAAGGCACAACTACTGGCAGGGGCAGACACACTTACCAATCAACGGGCGGGCGAGATCCGTGATGAAGCATTGAAGCGAAGTATGGTCGTCCTGAAGCCCAGCAACAAGGGCGTCCGACACTTTGTGATCCTCTTCGGCGGCTGCAATGGCAGCCTTGGCTCGCCCATCAGCCGAGCTCGCTTCTTCCTTCGCCTCCCGCAGCTCGCGCTCGAGGTTGGCGATCCGCTGTTCAGCCGAACTCAAAGCCGATTGCGCCGCCGCCAATTCACCCGCGGGGACAAGTCCCTGGCGAGCTTCCTCTGCCTTCGCGGCAATAGCCTGAAGCCCTTTGTTCGCCTCCTGGACGATGGTCAGTTCCTTCTCCGCGCGATGCTTCGCTGCCAATCGGTCAGCCGATTCAAGCTGCAGACCCTGCACATCACCAAAAAGGTTAATCAAAGCAAAATTCTCAAGTGCCCACCCGCTGAAATTCAGCGAGTGCGCACTCGGGGACTGGCAATCAAGAAATTCTCAAGTGCCCACCCGCTGAAATTCAGCGAGTGCGCACTCGGGGACTGGCAATTAAGAAGTTCTCAAGTTCCCACCCGCTGAAATTCAGCGAGTGCGCACTCGGGGACTGGCAATCAAGAAGTTCTCAAGTGCCCACCCGCTGAAATTCAGCGAGTACGCACTCGGGGACTGGATGCGGAAAATAAATATAATACACTAAAAGAATCAGGCCGCTGCAAAGCACCGACCTGATCCTCGGGGACTGGATATACCTGGATGGCTGCGCCAAACATGCCGTGGAGTTGTATCGCGTCCACGGACGCGAGGAGAGCCGGTGTATGCCCACGACGTTGGTCGACTTCAGCATCGGCGATCCCAGGAGCGTGGCTCGAGGGCGAAGTCCCACTCGCCTTGGCCGCCTTGGCCATGAAGCGCGGGAAGGTGGCGATAGAGGCACCCGCCCCAAAGGAGGTCGGTTCGGCCGTTCCAGGCAAGGGAGTGCCTCCTTCGTGGACGCGGCCTCCTCCATTACGGGACCAGCTGGCGCGACCGTCGTATCGTCGGAAATCGTGACGACGTCGTCACCCTTGGCCTTCTTGCCGCCATCCGCAGGGACGACAACTTCGTCCGCCTTCCTCTTGCGGGAAGGATCCTCCTCGCTGACGACGGGTGGCACCTTAGCCACGGTCGGGTGGACCATTCTCTTCACTCCGGTCATGTACATCAATCGTATAAGCAAAAATAATTCAAGCAATTATGAAAGACAAAGAAGGGTGAGGGTACTCACTTGGCGACTGGAATAAAGCGTAGCCCCGTACGGAGGCCGGCCGGTTTCTCCAGTTCAGGGCCCAGTTGGCGACTGAGCCCCATCTCCAGGACGTCGCGTGCCCAAGACACGGACGGCTTCTTCGTTGTTGAGGCTGCAGCCGGAGCCTCTGGGATATCTTCGGCAGGAGCTTCCTTGCGAGGCGAAGCCGCTGCAGCCGGAGCATCCCCCAGCCCAGAGACTGGGGCGAATGGCGGAGGCATTGAAGCCAGCGGCACCTCCACTGTCGCCGTGTCCAGCACGATTGTCGTTGGCGGCACCTCGTCTTTGGCCAGGCTGGGGGCGTCGGAACTGCTCGCCGAGTGCGGCGGTGAGGCCGGCCTCGACGGCTTTGTCTTCCTCTTTGGAGGGGCCCTTGCCTCCTTCTCTTTCTTCTTCTTCTTCGACGGAGTGGCCTGGTGGCGCGAGGTGGTCTCTAGGAGTTCGTCGTCGTCATCGTGACGCTCGAGGCTTCTACTTGCCTCAAGCTCACGCTGTCGCTTCCTGCGGGTCTTGCGAACCAGCGGGGCGACCTCCTCCTCGGACTCGTCGTCGTCGTTGATCTCATCGCCCCCGGAATCGCCTTTGGTGGGTGGCGACTCACCCATATCCTGGACAGACGAGCTTGAATTCTCGTCGTCCGAAGGCGGTAGCCATCCTTCCACCACTTGGAAAAGCTGCAAAGAATGCAAGATGAAATTAGAATTACCGCGACTGCGAAGGAAGATGCGACTGCGAATGAGGCGAGGTGATTACCGTTGGGGCTGGACGTTTGGCGGCGTAAGGTGCGACTCCGGCTTGCGCGTCCAGGTACACTGCCTGGGTAATCTTCTTCAGTGCTGGGATGTAGTCCTCCAGCTTCCACTCGCCGAGGCAGGCCTTCGTCGAGTCTTCCCGGCCCGTGTACTGGTACATATAATGGTCGCGTCGAGCCAGAGGGACGAGCCGCCACCCGAGCCAGCAGTTGTACAGATTGATCGTCTGGAGGCCTTTCTTCTTCAGACCGTGGATGGTCTGGAGCATCTCGTCGACGACCATCCGCTGGTCGTTGGGGAGCTTGCCGACTTGGAGACGGCGCGGCTCGGACCGGTTGGCGGAGTACCGCGGAATCGCCGTCTCGCCCTCCGGGGTCGCCTCGGCTACGTAAAACCACGATTTCTTCCAGTCGCTCGCTGCCTTGGCGGGCAGCATCAGGTCGAAGAATGAAGCCTTCGACTTCAGCTAGAAGGTTAGGCCGCCCGCGGCTAGCATTGGGCCACCCGCTTCCTCGCGGCTGATCTGTCGATGGAATAGATCTTGCCATAGAGGGAAGTAGGGCCGGCAGCCCAAGTAGCACTCGCAGAACGCCACAAAGATGGCGAGCTGCTCGATGCTGTGGGGACCCAGATCCGATGGCTGGATCCCGTAGTAGGCGCAGAAGCGCCGGAAGAATAGGGACGTGGGGAACCCTAGCCCCCGTTCGAGATGGCTGGTGAAGCAGATTAACTCCCTCTCTCGCGGATTCGGGGTCGTCTCTCCGGCCGCAGGAATGCGCCAGCAGCCGGCTCGCAAGATCCCGGCCTCCTCGAAGGAAGCCAGTTGCGCCCTTGTGCACTTAGATCTGCCCCAAGGCTCGGTGGAGAGGGCCATGGCGGGGAGATTTGCTGGGGGTCGGGGGATTTCTGGTCGGCTGGGTCGTGATGCGAAGGGAGGCGAAAGGTGCACGCAGTCAGAGGAAATGGTGAGAAGGTGGTTCTCTGATCGCCTGCCATTCCCCTTATATAGCGGATGTTACCCGCCAAATCAGGGAACCGTTACCGTGCGATGAATACGCCAAGAAGTTACCGTTGGATTACCCCAACGGCTAGTTTGACCACGTTTAACGGTCCAACTTTAGCCACTCGGCTCGCCGACCCGTTCACTATGATAGTGTTTCGCCGACTCGACTCGCCAAAGCCGCGAGCAGTATGATTAGTTTTTCCTTTATACAGGAGCCCGCCACTGATTCGACTCGATGTCTACTCAGCAGCCGCATGCTCCGACTGCCAGCAGCCACCTACGCCAAATCGACGACGGCCTCGGGGACTACTGATGGGGATGCGCCTACCGGGGTATACCCAGCAGGACGTTTATGACTGGCCCATGAACCGGCGAGTGGGCCTGCAAGACGGCGACTGGATTGAAGCCCAGCGAGGAACCAAGCGACTGGAAGCTGAAGGCCCAGGCGAGTAGATAGGCCCAGTCGGATTAGGTTAAACGAGTACCAAAGCTCTAACTAAATCGGTTGAGATATGTAAACCCTAGGGGAGGTGAGCCTATATAAACCTCCCTATAGGGTGAGTACAGATACGTTCCATCATACACCCAAGCGACTCGCCGCCTAGCCGCCGAGCTCGCCCATTGTACCACCTCCATAATACAATCTAGCAGGAGTAGGTCTTTACCCTCCAGGGGGCCGAACCTGGGTAAAACCCTGTGTCTTTGCCCTCATCTCGCACCGCAGATGGCTGGCCGCCCTTGCCCCTCGTTCTACTACTCGCTGCCGATTGCAGCATCTGCCGTGACCACTCCCATGACACTTGTTTTTGACGTGGGGTAATGGTGCCCGAAAATAGGTGATCGCGTGGAGGAACAGACTAAAGGCAAACTGAAGGAAGCAAGCAACTTGCAACATATCTAGATGCAAACGGTGTTTCAATGATTAGAAACAAGGCCTAGGGATCATACTTTCACTAGTGAACACTCTCTCATATAAATATCCTCTCTTCATGATACTACTCTTAACTACTCTCCGGTTGGACAATCTAATCCATGGTAGGGCTATAACAGCACACCTCAAAGTCTGTCTTCCCCAATCTAGATAACCCCACACTGTCACCTTGAGCGCTAGATGGTTCCAACAAACACCACAATTTCATAGAGACATCCAAATCCAAATATAACTCATAACATATATTCAATCTAGCCAAAGTGCCACACACGGTATGCACGCTGTCACTTTCACACACGTGGGGAAAAGCATAGATCTATTAAAGCACAAAGAGTATTTATGTAGACTCAAACCTAAGTGCCACCATGGCGTGCATGTTGTCACTTTCACACACATGGGGAGAGAAGAGATCTAATGAAGCACTTGAGTAGCAAGGTAGATCTACTTGATTACAAAGCTCATGACCAAAAGTTCATGCATAGAGAGAGATGAACACATAGCTACCGGTAGAGCCCTTAGCCCTGAGGAAGAGCAACTCCCTCCTCATCATGGGAATCAGCAATGGTGATGAAGATGGCGATGGAGATCGATGGAGATGGCTCCGGGGGAACTTCCCCGTCCCAACAGGGTGCAGGAACAGAGACTTTTTGTCCCCCGAATCTCCCTTTCGGTGGCGGCGGCGCTACGGAGGTTTTCGTGGATTTCTTCTGGATGCCCTAGGGTTTTTGGGTCGGAGGCTTCTTATAGGCCCAGGAATCAAGGTCGATGGGGGGACAGGGGCCCACACCCCCTCTAGGAGCCTCTAGGGCTTGCCCGCGCCTAGGGGGTGCGGACACCCTATGTCCCCCCTCCGGCTCTGCTTCGTGGTTCCGTGTTGCTCCGGGAAAAATAATAATTTTGGCTTTTGTCCCGTCCAATTCTGAGAATATTGATTTTCTGCCTTTCTGGAACCAAAAACAGAAGAAAACAGGCAACTGGCACTGTGGCAATGTCGGGGGGATAACCCCCGGTAGGGTCACGAGAGGGGAAACATAGCGCAGCTGGGTTGGCTCCGAGTAAAGAAAGAACCAGGCCGGGTAAGAACGAACGGGTAAGATAAGCATGAAAGCCGACATACAAACTATTTTGGCCTTCATAGGAAAAAGTTGTAACCCTTGCAGGAACCAACGAGCCGAGTAGACCGAGGAAGGGCTGAGTCAAGAAGGACACGTGGCACCTTTTCGAATAAGGTTCAGGAGGGACCATGGTAAAGCATGGTCAAAAAAGAAGGGCGACGCCGGGTGACACAAAAGGAGCCGTGTGACGCCCAAAGCATGCGCTGACGTACAAAGTAACAGCGTGACGCCAAAAAGAACAAGAAGCAGCGTATCTGGAGACCGTTAGCTGTCAAGCTTTATGGACCGGGCCTCTGGGCTTAGGGCAAGCCCATGACCCGGCCCATATTGTAGGGACCAAGATCCAAACAGTAAACCCTAGAACCCAAAGGGGTATTAGATAGCTAGCAGTGCCTATATAAGGGAGGGCATAGCAGTAGTAGAGAGAGGTTGGACCAAGTAGGGAACTAGTGATGTGAACTCTAGCCTAAACAGCTCAAAGAGCACTTGTAATCTTCGGAGTATCAATCGAATTGCCAAGTATGGAGAGTTCTTCTTGTTCTTCATGCATGGCTCGACCGTGTACTCCCTTCCCGGTGACCACAAGCACCCATTCAGCCCCCAACTTAAGCCTACCCATGGCATCTGCCGTGCCACCACCACGACAGTTGGCTCCCACCATGGAGCAGAAGCAGGTGCTTGATGGAGTCTTCATCCGGACGGGCAACACCATCGCCAAGACCGGCGAGCGCGTCCATTCCGGCCTCATCCAGAGGTTTGGAGCGCTCAACTTCGTCAGCGACAACGCGGGCTGCTTCGGGAACAAGTCGTTCCCTAGGGGCGGTCGCTTCATCAAGTTCGGCGAGCACGAGGACTACGTCGCGGTGCGCGTGGAGCGCGCATACCCTGAGCGCGTCGTCCTGCCGCCGGATCCTCCAACGGCTCCTGTCGCGGGAAAACCACGTCAACTTGTCTCCATGGAGGTAATGATGACAGCCCCAAACCCCACAACTCCTCCAGTAGTTCTAGCGGTGAATGAGAACGCAGAGGGAGGAAATCATGAGGAAACTCCAAGGACTGCAAGAATAGCAAAGGCACTGCTGGAAAAAACATAGAACATAGCTAGGAGCAAGAGGGCTAAGGAGCTGCAGGAAGCGATAGACAAGTTGGCAGATCCAGTGGCGCATGCAACTAACCCGTCGTGTGTGCAAGCCAAGTTGGAGGAAGCCGGGATAAAAGTCCTGGAGAAAGCCAAAGAGCTAGCACAGTTATAGCAGGACGTGGATATCACCATCCGAGAGCTCAACTCGGCAAATAGAGTCAAGGGCGCAAAGACCCGGCTTGATGCAACAAGATTGAGAGGAAGGAACCTCAACGAAAAGTTGGCAAATGCGACATCGAAGATAACGCCAAAGAACAGCAATGAGATGGCCATGCGTCCAACGTACAATACATCAGCAGCTAATCTGCAAGCAGTAGAAGCAGCAATGGCAGAATTACCCCACTTGGAGGGGGAAGAAAAGAAAAAACAGCAATAACGAGTCAATGAGTTAGTAAAAGCAGCCAGCATGCTGAATGGGGTGTATTACAGAGCAAATCCGGGTATAGTAGGGAGGTCACAGCTGGTTCACTCGGCGACTCCTGTCCCGGCAAGATCGGTTGGGCACACAACATCCTCACCCGGAGCGGCGCCTAGGCCAAGAAAATAAAAAAGCGTGGATTCTGGAAGAAACAAGCAAATGGTCGCCTATGATCTGACAGTGGTTCAGGGAAACCCGGCGCATGCGCAAGGGGCAAAAAGAAATAATCCCCGAGAAAATGAAAACCAAGAGAAAATTGGGCAGAGAAATGACAACGGAGGGCAAAATTTAGCGCCTCATGCTAGGCGCGGAACTCACTTGGCAGGAGGAGGAAATCCAGCTCTGAATAACGCACCGGCTCAGCCGGAAAGAAGACAACAAAGCGCGGAAAGGCAGTTCAGCAGCCTGCTGACTCGAACGCGAATAAGTATAATGATGGTTACTCGGCTATGGTAAATGACGGGTATGAACTGCCGGATCATGCATATCAAGCAATGGGAGCAAGATTTGGAGGCAGGAACCTTCAGCCGGATGATGCAAGGCTGAAGCTTGACCGCATAAAAATGGCAGAGATAATTGAATCGCAGGGTCCATAGGGTCCACCGTGCTTTGGCCCAAGGATCATGAAGGAGCCACCGGTGCCAAATTTCCAGTTGGCCAGAGGGACAAAAACGTATGATGGATGTCGTGGTGGTGGCATGGCAGATGCCATGGGTAGGCTTAAGTTGGGGGCCGAATGGGTGCTTGTGGTCACCGGGGAGGGAGTGCACGGTTGAGCCATGCACGAAGAACAAGAAGAACTCTCCAGACTTATCAATTTGATTGATACCCTAAAGATTACAAGTGCTCCTTGAGTTGTTTAGGCTTGAGTACACAACACTAGTTCCCTACTTGGTCCAACCTCATTCTACTACTGCTATGCCCTCCCTTATATAGGCAGTGATAGCTAGCTAATACCCCTTTGGGTTCTAGGGTTTACTGTATGGATCTTGGTCCCTACAATATGGGCCGGGTTATGGGATTTCCCTAAGCCCAGTGGCCCAGTCCATAAAGCTTGACAGCTAACGGTCTTCTGGTACGCTGCTTCTTGTTCTTTTTGGCGTCACGGTGTTACTTTGTACGTCAGCTTATGCTTTGTGCGTCACCCGGCTCCTTTCGTGTCACCCAGTGTCGCCCTTCTCTTTTGACCATGCTTTACCATGGCCCCTCCTGAACCTTACTCGGAAAGGTGCCACGTGTCCTCCTTGACCTGGCCTTTTCTCAATTGACTCGGCTCGTTGGTTACTGCAAGGGTTACAACTTTGTCCTATGCGGGCCGACATAGCTTGTATGTCGGCTTTCATGCTTATCTTACCTGGCCATTCTTACCCGGCCGGGTTATTTCTTTACTCGGAGCCAACCCAGCCGCGCTATGTTTCCCCTCTCGTGACCCTACCGGGGGTTATCCCCCCGACATTTGTCCCCGAAGCTGGTGAGGTCTAGCAGTTTAAGCTGTTAGGCGTCTCCAGGTTCCTTTTGTGTGAATGGAACTTAGTTTTTGTCTTTTATCTATCTTAATTTCGCACCTCGCCGGGTTAGTCTGACAATTTTGGGTCAATTCTTTGACTTCTTGGCTCATTCTTGCCTCGAGCCGAGTTCCTTTGTCCAATTCCGGGTCATTTTCGGCGCACTTCAGTCACTGACAGCTGGTAATCATGATTACTTGCCTCAATTTTTGTTCCAAGCTGTAGCGGCACAGTGACGGCTGCGCAGTTATTCCCCGTCACTGTGGCAGTCCCAACGACCTTCGCCTCTTGTCCTTCTAGCCGTGATGTGGCACTGGATTTTTCGTGTATCCTTGGCTACGTGGCGCTTGCTGATTGGCTCTCCTGGCCCGGTACACGGCCACACGCTGGCCGCACGGCACAGATAGATCCCACGACAGGGGTTTTTACTGCCCTTAAGTAGGGGTTGGGGGTTTTTACTTCCCCCACGCCCGTTCAGTTTTCCTTAGCCTTTCTTCTTCCTTACGCCCGCAAAATTGAACCGCCCCCTTTGCGGTTCCTTCTTCCTCTTGCCCTTGTGCTGCGATTGTCCCTGTCCTCTTTCCATTCCAGCACGGGTCCTCGCTGTTCCACGCCTCTCCTTTCCGAGGAGGAGACAGACTCCGACGACCTCATGGATGTTCGCGACGGTGCTGATGGCGCCGAGGAGCAGGAGATCCCCGCCGGCGAGCGCGGTGGCTGGGAAGGTTCGGAGGTCTCCACCAAAGAGGTGGAGTGGCTCCGGGCCACCAGACGCATCCCACTGCAAGTGGATTGCCGTCTCCCCGCCGGTGAGATTTCCCCCAAACCTCAAGCTGGCGAGTGGGTGGTTTTTCTTTCCCACTTTGAACGCGGCTTTGCTCTTCCTGTGAGCACCTTCTTTTCCTTGTTTCTTTCTACCTTCCGTCTGCAGACCCACCATCTTCCTGCAAATGCGATTGGCTCTCTTTCTTGTTTCATCTCTTCCTGCGAGGCCTATCTTGGGATTTGGCCTACAGTTCTTCTTTGGGCCAAGTATTTTCGCTTCAAAGTTCAGGTTGTTCCTCAGCCTGAAGTTCCCCGTGCCGAGAAGAAGCCAACTCGGTGCGGCGCTGCCAGCATCACGCCTAGGAGGGATTCCATCTTTCCTCGGGTTGCTGGTACCGATTCTTGCAAGAAGCGGCATATAACCTTTTTCTATGTCAAAAATAGAGGGTCCACTAACAACATCCGGCTCCCCCCTTTCTCGGACGAGGTCCCCCACAAGAAGCACTGGCAGCTTGACCCGCGCGACCAAGACGCTGCGGTGAACGAAGCCAACGCTATCCTGGAAAGGTTGCTGTCACCGGATGAGAACTTTCATCTCGCCGACTCTGACCTCATGTGCACCTTCATCTCATGCCGGGTAAGCCCCATCCAAGCCAGGAGCCACAAGATGTGCTTCATGAGCGGGTCCCATGATCCCACTTGGAATTCCATTAAGGAGCTCACCCATGACTCCAATGCCCGCCGAGTAAGCTTAATATTTAAACTGAACTTGGCGGATGATTGGGCTTGGAGTTGCCCTCCGTTTAGCCGGGTTAGGCCTGTCCCCTGGGTAAGTTTCCGGATTACTTTCTCGCCGAGTAGGCTTTAGCTCTTTTTCCACTCTTAGCTTAGTTTTTAGTCTCTCATTATGTTGGAATTATGCCCTAGAGGCAATAATAAAGATGTTATTATTATAATTCTTGTTCATGATAAAGTTTATATTCCATGCTAGAATTGTATTAAGCCGAAACTTTGATACTTGTGTGGTTTATGAACAACACCGTGTCCCTAGTACGCCTCTATGGACTAGCTCATTGATTAATGATGGTTAAGGTTTCCTAACCATATACATGAGTTGTCGATTAATAATGAGATCATTCATTGGGAGAATGATATGATGGACAGACCCAAATCAAGCAGAGCAATTAGATCGTGTCATCGTGTTCATCTTTGCGAAGCTTTTTCTTATGTCAAATATTGTATTCCTTAGACCATGATATAATGCAACTCCCTGGTATCGGAAGAAAGCTTTGAGGTCATCAAACGTCATCCTATGAGAGGGTGATCATAAAGGTGTCTCTCAGGTGATCGGAAAGTACCTGTTGGGTTGTATGTATCGAGATGGGATTTGTCCCTCCCAAGTCGGAGAGATATACTTCAGGCCCACTCGGTAATCGATATCAACACCGCTTGCAAGCACGTGGTTAAGGAGTTAATCACAAAGTGATATCGGATTACTGAACGAGTAAAGTACTTGCTGTGAACGAGATTGAACTAGGTATGCTGATACCGACGATCGAATCTCGGGCAAGTAAAATATCGCGTGACGAAGGGAATATATATATATGGGATTAATTGAATCCTGGCATCATGGTTCATCCGATATGATCATCGATGAATATGTGGGAGTCAATATGGGTTTCCAGACCCCGCTGTTGGTTATTGATAGAAGATCATGTCTGCATATTCTCGAACCCGTAGGGTCACACACTTAACTTGTCTCGACGCTAGGATAAAATGGATAATTGGTTTATGCGTTTTTGTTCGGAGTCTCGGATGAGATCCAGGACGTCACGAGAGGTTCCGGAATGGTCCGGAGAATAAGATTCATATAAGGGAAAGCAGTTTTTGGATTTCGGAATTGTTTCGGATTGTTCGGTATTGTACCAGAAGCTTCTAGAACCTTCCGTAGTGGGACCAACGTGGCCCCACTTGTCGGGAGGGGGCGTGGGACTACGAGGGAGCGCCCTGGCCGCATTGTGCAGGGGCACAAGGCCCCATAGGCCCAGCCAGCCAATCCCTAGGGGAAACCCTAGGGAGAGCTCCTAGAAGGGGGGAAACTTGCCCCCCACTCCAGCCCATGTGGCCGCCGACCCTAGGGTTTTGGAGGGTGGCAAGGGGCAGCCGGCCAGCCCTCTATATAAAGAGGGCAGGGGCGCACCCTCCCCCCACACCTCCTCAATCCTAGCCGCCTACCTGCTGCCCTCTCTCTCTCTCTCTCTCTCTCTCTCTCTCTCTCTCTCTCTCTCTCTCTCTCTCTCCCGACTGCGCGTAGGCGAAGCCCTGCCGCAGAAACTCTCCACCTTTGCAGCACGCCGTCGTGTTGTAGATCCAATCTATCTCTCCACCCCACTTGCTGGACCGAGGAAGGAGGAGACGTCGAGGTGTCGTACGTGTGCATCTCTCGGAGGCATCGCCACTTGCGGTGTTGGATAGGATCGGATCGCGAGGAGGAGAAGCTAGTACGACTACATCAACCACGTTCCGTTGAACGTTCCGCTGTGCGAATCTTCAAGGGTATGAAGATCTCATCTATTCCCCCTCGTTGTTTGCATCTCCTAGATTAGATCTTGGCTTTCCCGTTCGCATCCGTAGAAATTTTTTGAGTTACTATGCTGTGAAACCCTTCACATTCTGTTTGTCTTTCGCCCTCCTGCTGGTTATCATGGGGACCTCTCCGACTCGGAAGAGGTCGAGTATGACTTGGAGTGCTTCATGCCGATCCCGCACACTGCAGCCGCTTCGGCTTTGGGTAAGAGTCAATCTCGCAATCCCTTACAAGATTGGTCTGACGATGATGAGGATGATGATTGTATGCTTTTGAAGGTATATGCCTTGTGAGATTAATCTCTTTGCTTATCCGAGTAAGCCTATCATTTACTTATGCTGCTGGCCAGGTACATGACGTTCCTCCTCTTGCCGTTGGCGGAGTCGGCAAGATCCCCGTCGCTAAGCCAAAGCGACGCGGGACCTCCACCAGCACTCAGCCGACCAAGAAGAACAAACCCAGTCCGGCAGCTCCTGCTGCCTCTGCTGCTGCCAGCCTGGGTGAGACTCGCCAAGCTGCTGGGCACCGAGTAACACGCCGAGTCGTCCGTGACCCGGTTGTCACCAGGTAAGCTTTTGCATTTTTCCTTCTCTGTTCTTTCCTTTTTCATCACTGTTGTTCTCTATATATGTCTTCTTGTTTTCAGCGTTGCACCTTTGACGGTGAATCAGGCTGCTTCTAGCATTGCCACGCCGCTTAGGCCCGCACCTCCTCCAGCTGACTCGGCGGCTTCGAGTCCCGTCCGTGTTGAGGCTCGCACTGTTGAGGCTCACGCTTCTCAGTGTCAGTCAGACCCGGTGGGTCACTCGGCTAGCGCCTCTGGCGCTGGCCAGGAAAAACTTCCTAATCTTGGTGCCCACAAGTCTGGTGCCAAGAAAGCCTCTGCCACCAGTTCCTCTGGCATTAGCCCTCAAGCTGATGTGAATGAACAACTTCCTGATCTTGGAGCCAGCAAAACTGCTGAGCCCGGTCATGGGGCTCCATGATCTTCTCCTAATCCTTCTGCTCGCTCTCCAAATTTGTCAAAGGGCCAGACCCAGCCTAAGGCTTCTGGCTCTATTCGCCCCTCATCTGGCAAATCCACCTCTTCCAAGCAGACAACTCTAGTATGCGCTCCGGGTTTTGCTCCTCAGATCCGGCCTCCGGCTCCGGCGACAAAGTTCGCTTCAACGGGTAAGGGGGATGAATCTGCGACTGCCGCGTCAGGTGATGACTCCAGGGCTGTTACCCTCCATACTACTGCTGCTGCGACCCATGCCACTGTGGGGACTGCCCTGAAAACGGGTCGAGTTCTCACTCGGATGCTCAGTGGCAAGAGCCTTGGTTCGGCTGAGCCTTACGCCATGGCATGGAATGCAGCAGGCGAGTAGGAGGTCAGCACTCGTGCCGGCAAGAAGCTGAAGCTGGGCCCCAAGGCCGTCTCCGACATGACCCAGCAGGCCATTGCTCTGATGGCCCGCGCCGACGAAGTGAACGAGGTAAATTAACTTCTTACTCTTTTGTGTTATTGAGTATTTTCCTTTATACATATCACCTAGTCCCCGAGGTTGCAGTCGAGTAAGAGACTTACTCGGTTGTAAGCTCTTCAATAGTCACTTAGCCTACAAATCCTTTACTCCAAGGTTGTATGTTAGAACTTCGATCTCTAGCCCTCGAGGTTACTGCCGAGTAAGGAACTTACTCGGCTATAAGCTCTTTGATTTTTTTTATGCCAAACTTATGTTAGAGCTTCAATCCCTAGCCCTCGAGGTTACTGCCGAGTAAAGAACTTACTCGGCTGTAAACTCTTCGGCAGGTTGCCTGACCTGACTCCTCCTTATTGTCTGTATTCTTTGATCATCTCACACATAAAGAGCGCACCAAGGTGCATCAGGCTCTCGTCCTGGCACACCGCAAGCTCGAACTCGCGTACGAGAAGCTACAGACTGACACCTTTGGCCAAGGTAATATGTTTGCTCTTCCTCTTTTCTATTTGGTGTGATTTTCCTTGGTTCATCTTCTCATTTCCCTCTCGCTCTTTGTGCCACAGCCACTGCTCAGTCTACCATCAACAATCTTCACTCGCAAATCAGCGAGTCCGAGAGTAAATTTCTTGCCTCCTAATCCAATAGCTAAAAGCTTTCTGTTGGTACTGACAAAAAATTGTTCTGAATAAGCAGAGAAGCACCAAGCCGAACTCCAGAAGGAGCGCGATGAGGTGACTCGGCTGAAGAAACTGATGGCCGAGACGGAGCATAAGCACTTGGCCGAGGTGAAGGGGCTGAAGGAAGAGCTTGCCGAGAAGAGCGATCAACAGGCTGCCAGCGCCGAGAAGACCAAGAGGTTGCTCGACGAGGCCGAGTCATCGGTCGAGTCGGCAAACCAGAACTTTGACGCCCTTCAAGCCAAGACCAAGACCTGGTATAGCAAACTCGCCGCCATCAACTTCTTTCTCGGTAGTGAGTTCTTACTCTTTACGCATTGCCCAAGTCCTTCCGGACTTCTTCCATCTGCCCTTGTTATTTTCTAACTTTCTATTTTTGCTTGCAGAGAATTTTCCTGAGGCCAACATGTTTGCCATCCGAGCCATGAAGAAGGTAGAGCCGAAGTTGGCGCTCCCGCTGACGGCGAGGTGTCTATGGAAGAGCTCCTCGCAGCGGTGTCTGAACGGGTCAAGACCCTCAGATCTTGCGGTATGGACTTGCTCAAATCGGCTATCCATGCGTTTTGCATTCTCTGGCCGGATGAAGACCCACCCGAACTCATCGAGCCACTCGCCAACAGATTACTCCTTACTGAAGATCGGCTAGATCAATGGCGCGATTCGGCCGGCCGAGCTGCAGCAGATGAGGCTCTCTCCTTCGTGCTTTCATGGTACAAGGACATCAACCTCGACGTTCTTGCTCGCATAAGGGGAGATGGCAAGTGGCTGAATGACCCGGATCTGATCAAGAAGCGCCAGGAGCGAGCTTACGCCATGATCGAGTACACCATGGTGCACGCATGGTGCGAAGGGCCCAGCTTCCTCGACCTTGGGGACCTGCTTGTCGAAGTTGCTGCTGAAGAGGGTGGAGATAGCGAGGTGACCGAGTCAGATGATCCAGATGACCCGGCTCCAGATGCCCCTCACCCGGCCGATGCTCCAAGCACTACTCCTGCCTCCGAGAATGCTCCTCTGAATTCTCCTGCTCCTTAGGCCAACAAATACTCGAACTTTTATTAGATCCCCGGCATGCCGGGTACAGATGTAACATACATTGCACTTTAAGTTTGATTTTGCGCCTGTCAATGGGCTTTATATATTTGCGTTATGCTCTGAGTGCGAATCACTCAAGGATAAGTCCTCGAGTTTCATTTTGCTGTGTCACCTTTCCTTGCCTTTGGCCCTTGTCTACCTTTTTCGGTGTTCGACATTAGGATCCCAAGGTACGAAGGATATAGTTAGCGGGTATGAAACTTGGATAACTTGTCTGAGATTAGTCAACACGTAGTATAACACGACCTGCAGAGAGTTAGGCAAAAACTAAACCCGACTCGCGTTTCTCCCTTGTACTTATCCGGCGTTCGTGTTTACCCGTCTTACATCTTTTTCTCTTGCTTGCCATGAAGTCGTGTTTTTGGACAACAGCATAGTCGAAGAGTTGATTTCTTCCGAGTAAACACTACTTGTTCCGAGATAAATTTCGGGTATCACGCCAGCCGACGTAAAATAATTGAAATGGAAAACATAAGGGGTAGTCCCCGAGTCAGTTTTTCGAATCATACCATTTTATTATTAGCACATAGCTGGCAAACATGTCCGACCTATGAGAGTTCGAGTGATACATGCACTGCTTCTCCTAAGTGTAGAAGGGATGAAGCAGTGCCACACTCCATGGCCTTTTGGTTTCATCTCCTAACTTGTCCGCCTTGTTCTTTTGCGCTTCTCGAGCATCTATGAGATAGTAGGAGTCATTGTGCAATGCTTCGCTTAGAATGAATGGACCTTCCCATGGAGGTGATAATTTATGCATTCCTGATGTGCGCTGCACCAGTCTTAGCACCAGATCTCCTTCTCAAAAAACACGAGGTTGCACTTTCCGGCTATGGTAGCGTCGGAGATTTTGTTGATATATAGCGGATCTGGAGAATGCCAGTTCCCTTGCTTCTTCGAGTAAGTCTACTCCATCTTCTCGGGCCTCTTTTACCTCGGCTTCCGAGTATTGCCTTATTCTTGGCGAGTCATATTCTATGTTGGAAGGCAAAATTGCTTTAGCCCCATATACAAGGAAAAATGGTGTATACCCAGTTGATCGATTCAGAGTTGTTCTTAGGCTCCACAATACTGAGGGTAGGTCCTCTATCCAACAACCAGGTGATCTCTGGAGTGGTTCCATTAAGCGGGGTTTTATCCCGGACAGAACTAAGCCATTAGCCCGTTCAACTTGTCCATTTGATTCTGGATGGGCGACTGATGCTACATCGAGTCTTATTCGGTGTTTCCCACAGAAGCCAAAGTTTGTGCCATTGTCAGTGATCACACTGTGTGGGTAACCGTATCTGAGGATTATATCTCTTAAGAATGTAACAGTTGTTTTACCGTCCAATATCTTGATTGGTTTCACTTATATCCACTTAGTGAACTTATCAATCATGACCAAGATATGAGTCATGCCTCCCCTTGTTGGTTTGAATGATCCTACAATATCTAGGCACCATACTGCAAATGACCAAGTGATTGGTATAGTCTTTAATTCAGACGCTGGTAAATGTGACTTGGACGCATAGTGTTGACAACCACTGCATCTTCCGACTAACTCTTGCGCTTGTGACAATGCGCTTGGCCAGTAGAATCCATGTCGGAATGCCTTGGCGACCAATGCTCTTGATGATGCATGGTGCCTGCACTCTCCTTGATGGATATCCAATAAGATATCCTGGCCTTTCTCTGAGCTGATACAACGCTGCAGTACACTTGTCACACTTCGCTTGTAGAGTTCCTTGTTGATTATGGTGTATGCTTTGGCCCTTTGTGTTGTTTGCCTTGCCAATGTTTCATCACTCGGCAAGGTTCCATTTTTCAAATAACTGAATATTGGCTATGTCCACGTTGGTATTGGTGGTTCCAGGTTTGCTTCAACATCAATGTCCATTGGTTCCGCCGAGATATGCTCTGCCGACATAACCTGAGGAGTCCCCGAGTGTGATTCAGCGACCTCTGAATTGAATGGGTTAGTCCCCGAGTGACTCGAACCTACCCCTGAGTCAATATCCATTGGCACTGCCTCTGATTCCTGACTCGACGGGATGACCCTGATTGATTCGGACTCCGGTGACGGCTTGATCGATGGCTTCCTGAGATGCTCCAACGCTACCCCTGGTGGTATTGCTTGCCTAGATGATCCTAGTTTGGATAATACATCTGCTGCCTCATTTTCTGCTCTAGGAATGTGATGAAACTCACAACCGTCAAAATATCCCGAAATTTGTTCCACGTGGAAACGATATAATGCCATGTTTGCGTCCAGCGCATCCCAATGTCCAGGCACTTGCTGAATCACCAAATCTGAATCTCCAAAACACATGATCCTTTTGATACCAATCTCCTTGGCTACTTTAATGCCATGGACAAGTGCTTCATACTTGGCAACGTTGTTAGAAGCAGCAAAATGAATCTGCAACACATACCTCAGTTGATCTCTCTTCGGAGATGTGAGCACAATCCCGACGCCCAGACCCATTCTCGTCTTGGACCCGTCAAAATGCATTTTCCAGTAATTCGGATCTGGCAGTGGTGGTTCATACAGCATTTCCATCAATTCTACAAAGAAATCTACAACGGCTTGAGATTTTATTGCATCTCGCCTCTCATATTGTAGAGTGTATGGTGCCAGTTCAATGGCCCATTTGGCGACTCGGCCACTGGCATCTTTGCTGCCGAATATATCCGAGATAGGTGCCTCGCATATTACCCGGATTGGGTGTTCTTGAAAATAATGTTTCAGCTTCTTTGCTGCCATATATACCCCATATGTCATCTTCTGATAATGCGGGTAATTCTGTTTCGAGCCAGAGAACACTTCGCTCAAGTAATACACTGGTCTTTGGACTGATTTGCCCCCTTCTTCACGTTCAACCACTATTACTGCACTTACAACTCTGTTGATTGCGGCGGCATAGAGCAGCATTGGCTCCTTGGATAGAGGTGACGCTAATATTGGTGTTGTTGCCAACATTTTCCTTAATTCACGGAAAGCGCTATTAGCTTGTTGTGTTGTAGCATCCCAATTGTCTAACAATTGCAATGCTACTAGCCTAGTCTATATAAATGCTACTTCCTATATATAATTGTTGCATTATAATTATATCATGCTCATGTCTTCATGCCACCTTGCATTTGAGCATCATATAAAACCCTTTTTGGTTTGGTTCTTCTCTCATATGCATTGTTAATTGTATTTGCCTCTTGATATTGTATTTGGTTATTGATATATTGTTTCAATGCCCAAGTTGAGTTGGGGGCATATCTTTTATTCAACTCCATCACCTTTCTCTGCCACCACCTTATAATTCCACCATCCAACTAAATATGAGCTTTGCACTTATTTGGTTTTACCTCTAGCTCATGTGGGTTGGGATGGATCCAGTTCTATCTCCACATGCTCTCATATATGCACCATATTGTTTCCACATTATTGGTTTATGAGAGCCACATGGCCACCTTTGCATGCCTTGTGAGTGGAACCTTTTCCTAGCTTCCATATGTGTTGTTTTGGGGTTATTATCATGTTGGGATATTTTTGGGCTTACTAAATACCTAGTGGCACATACACACTAGCATGTCCCATTTTTATTCAAATGTGATCATCTCCATCTACTCCACTTGGAACTTTCTTCTAAATTCTTTCGCTTGGCTTTATTCCACTTTTGGAAATGCAAAAGAATAATGCCATGTTTATTATTTTGATTCACAAGGTTAAAACATGGCATTAATTATTTTTGCATGGGCCATGCAACCTTTTCCACCTTTGGTCCTCCTTGTTTTTTTTATTTGGATTTTTGGGTGAACCATCTCATCTCTCATCTATCTCCATCCATACCCTCACCACCTTTTTATATCACCCTCTCTTTTTCTTGTCTAGATCTTGTTTGAGCTTGGCATGTCCTTGCTTGATCTTGTCCAAAGAAAAACCTCTCCACCTAATCTCTCTCTTTAAACCCTAAGTCCCCTCCCTCATCTCTCCTCTCTCTAGCCCGAGCCACCATCACCATGATCTATCCCAAACCCTAAACCAAACCCTAACCCGAGCCCCAACCAGCTAACCCGAGCTAACCCTCTCCCTTAGGAGCATGAACCACCAACCCCATGTGAGCTCCTTTCTTAGCCATCAAGATGATATCTACCTCTCCTCCAGCTGGCCCCTTCTTTTCCTTTGAGCAAGAAAGACAAGGAGAAGAGAGACCTAAACCTACCGAGGCACCACCCCTCTCCTCTACTTTTGCAAAAAGTGAAACAAGCCCATGTGCCAGCCCTGCCCCCTCTCCTTATCTACCCCTCCTCCACGCCATGAACAGATTGAGATCAACCAGGAGATCCCCTCCCTCCTTCCTCCTTTCCCCAAGCAAAACCATGGCTACGTCCTAGTTGTCGCTGCCGCCGCCAACCTCGCGTCGGTGCAGCCTGAGCTCGCCTCCGGCTACTTCTGCCTGGAGCGAGGAGGAGACGTGCAGTGGAGACTCCTGTCGGCGTCCCGATGCCTGCCTCTTGCTGCCACGAGCTCCCTCTCCGTGTCACCGTTTTCGTCGCTCTTCGGCCGAGAACCTCCGTCTCCGACGCCCCCCTGGTGAGCACCCATGTGCTTGTCCCTCTCTGTTTCACCCTGGCTCCCGCGCATGTGCACTCACCAGTAGCCGGCCGCGCTCTCGCCGCACGCCGCGCACGCCATGTTCTGCAAACGACAGCAGCAGCAGACCGCGCGCAGCCGTGCTCGCCTTCGTTCCACATCATATATCGGCCACCACAGTCCTCCATCGGTGAAACACGAAACATGAAACTAGTAGCCATTACAACACCCTACATATTTAGTTTTTGCTGTGTAGAGTAATTCGCAGCCGTTTGCTCGCCATCTTCATCCAAACTTTGGGTTCAGCTAGCCTGTTTCGCGAATCTGAGTTTCAGTTTCGAATTTCAGTCATCCCGTCAGTTCCAGAAGCTTTTGCAAATAGACCCCTAACCTTTTTAAAAACTGAACCCGCGCTCCCCGGATGGCACACGTGTCAGCGCCCGATAGCCCGCGCGCGTGCTGTGGCCCTGCCGCCTGGAGGCCCACCAGTCATCCTCTGTGGCTAGGTTTTCCCTCGGTGAGAAAAAAAAATCCGCGTGGACCACGTCAACCAACCTGTTGCTGAGTCAGCGCCTGGCCCACTCGTCAGCGGTTGTGGCTAGATCTCTCTGAGTATAAAAAGTATCTGTTGTTTTTCTGTTTGATCAAAATATTTTCAGAAATGTTTTATATGATTTTAAATCCAGAAATTAAATAACTTTTCATTGACTTATCCAAATAATACATATAATATATGTTTTGAAATCAGAAAAATAGGAGGAATTCAAATATGCCTTCAAAATATATTTTTGAACACATAAAATTTCGAGTTGATTAAAATTACAATAAAATGCCCTTTTTCCTTATTTAATTAATAACTTTTGTTTTATAACTCCAAATTTGACAAATAATATGTCTAAAATGATCATCTCGACGAGACCTTTCTGTTTATGCATTCCATGTTCTAAATTGCAGCATGCATCATATAAATATAAAGTATACAGCAACTTATTCGAGAATAAAATGTGACCAAAACTCAATAAAATGCTTTATTCTTGTATTCCACACCTCACCCATGCCATGCTACATTATTGCCATGCAAATTGTGCATCATTCATCATGGCATGATTGTTTGCTTGTCGCATTTTATTCTTATGCTTGTGCACTTTATTTATGTTGGCCCTTGTTTGTTTGGTTCTTCTTCGAATAGACGCTGAGCAGGGGATATATCAAGAAACCCAGGAGCACTACCCAGACCCTTCTCTCGCTTCAACTGAGCTGCCAGGCAAGCACTACCACATGCTTGCATACATATAGTACCTATTGCCTCTATCTTATTCTTGCATAATTGAGTCGCGACTGCATTAATCTGAATCCCAAGTATTGCATAGCCTTTACTTTTAAACCCCACCGAAGCTTGTTCCTCCATCCCATGAGCCATTACTACAGGAGTTGTTTGAGCCATGCGAGTCGTAGAACAGCATGTGTAGGGTATGTGAGTGTCTGATGGATAACGAGGTACCTAAACAACTTAACCTGAGTAGTATGGGATAACTAATGAAAGTGGCACCGGTGAGCAATATCTGCTATTTGGTTTTTCATGCTCACTTGTGTCCCGTAGGACCCCGAGTACTTGATTCCTGTTCCTTGAATATTCGCGCTATCCACATCCGGGAGGCTTATGGGACCCCCCTGAGCCAGAGCTTGATTCATTCTTATTTCTTGGGGCCACAAGTAGTTTGGGGCTTTATTACTATTCTGTACTTATGCCATGCTTTACTGCTTAATTTAAATTGTGCGAGGTACTGCACTTGTACTGTTTAGGTAAGCGGAGTGTTTTCGCGGTATCGACAAGCCCAGTCACACTTTCGGGTTCCCAGTCGTTTACAGCCATTGACGCAAACCTTGAGTCCGTCTCGGATCCGGCCAACTTCGTTGCGGGTAGCTTAATGGGGTGGCCCCCTGAAATAATTCTGAATCCTATGATTGCTTTGTCGTGAAAGCCTCGTTGGGTTTTGATTTGGTTTTTCCGAGGTTGATCGAGTGTGTGTTGCTATTTGTGCACCCCTGCAGGGTAAAACTTTCTGAAAGCCGTGTCCGCGGTTATGGACGACTTGGAGCACAGTTTCTCGATCATAGACAAGTATAACTAAAGTACCGCTTTTAATTTGACTAAGTAACTGACTAGTAAATAGTGCAATACTCATGGAATGGATAATAAAACTGCCAACGGATGGGGGTTGTTCGTCCGCTTCCTCGTTGGTAAGCGAGGAGGAGGATGGATCTGTTAATATTACTGTTATAACTGTTGTTATTAATTCACGGACATCCGTCTATCTATGGTTAGGCGGATGGTTAGCGAGTATCTATAGAATTGTTAGGTATTATCTTTTTCTGCAATTGCGTCACCCCAGGTTGTGTCCCCTTTAGAGGCACAAAGACTTGCTGAGTACCCCTAGGGTCTCACACGATAAATTATTTGATTCAGATGAACAGGTACACTCACAAGATGGATACTGGGTGGAGGAGACGGACGATGTGGACAACGATCATTCGGTGTAGAGATTCCGGGAACGGGGATCCGTGAGATCTGTGGGCGGGATGTGTTTATTATGGGGCATCTTATGCCGATTTGCTTCTTATCCGTACTCGGATCTTGTTTGCCGCTTCCGCCTGATACTCTGATGTTTGATGTATGAGGAAATATCCTAAACTATTATATCTATCTAGGACATTTGGATCTTGTCGTATGGCGTTGCAATATTTCTATTTCTTTTAGATGGAATGGCTCTGAGGACTGTTGTATGGTGGCTTGCATACATACTCATTTGTGTATGTAGTTGATCCCTTCGCCTGCCGATTACGCCGCCCGTTCTTGTCCCGATGTTTGGAAATGGTTAGGACGGCCGAAAGGTCTACCTGTGAGTGGCATTTGGGCCCCACCGTACTATTTTAACCATTTCCGCTCATCCAGGCTTGTAACTAGGAGCGTAATTCACCGAGGTAGTTACATGTGTCCATGTGAATTTGTCTGATTTCTTCATTAGCTGATATAGTGGTAGGGATTTTTCGCCCGACTAACAAACCTGCTCAATGATGCAAGGCATCCTGTTGGGGATATGCTATATGGGTATCCTAATAGCATGTCTCTTATCCGACTAACCCGGGTGGCCCATCGTCGGTAGCATGGCCTATGGCCTGCTGGGCGGCCCAGTTAGGTGGATCCAGAAGGGAGGCCCATGCCGAATAAAGGAAGGCTACAGTGGAGTCACCAGCGTACCCGGAGCCTTGGAGTGCAAGCTACACAAGACTAGTGATAGACGGTGTAGGACTCTGTAACCTGTCCGGCTAGGACTTTCCCTGTAACCCTAGGTCCTGGCGACTATATAATTCGGGCCTATGGGAGCCTTTAGGGCATCGATTCAGACAACCTCGCACAGCGAACATATCTCTGTAACTCGGCGTATTGCCCTTATAGTGATTTATAGCAGGAGTAGGATTCTGCCATCGTTGTGGGATCTGAACCTGGGTAAGCTGTGTTACCTCGTACCCGTCAACTGTCCGCCTTACCCCACGTCTCTAAACACGCACTGTGAGGACCCCTCCATGGCGTACTCGTCGGCAATACCACGACAGTTGGCGCCCACCGTGGGGCAAGAGGTGCTTCAGGCTCTTCAGCGGGCGAGGACCAAGATCTTCGTGGGAATCGGCGAAACCATAGCCATTGGCCATGTTCTCTTCTCCGGCAACGTTCCGATCGTCCCTCCTGACGAGTTCTGGATCCTGGCGAAGACGAACCCAACGTGGTGTTCGATCGTTCCTATCGGAGACATCCACCTCTTCATCGGCGAAACCGACTCGGGCACTAGTTCCCTAGGAGTCGGAGGAGCATCAAGACCCGCACGGACCACCTACGGGCTGGATACGTTCGCGGAAGGATCGATGTCGGATCCCTCTTCGGAGCTCGCCGATAAAGGTCAGAAAGCATCAAGACCCGCACGGACCGCCTACGGGCAGGACACGTTGGCGGAAGGATCGATGTCGGATCTCTCTTCGGAGTTTGCCGGCAAAGATCAGAAAAATTCAAGGCCCACCCAAACCGCCCCTGTGCAGGATATAAAGGTGGAAGATCACTGCAAGTCCGTCGGCTTCGTCTGTGCGTCTGAACAGCATAGATCCAAGTTCGTCGGTGTGGTTACCATCTTCAATATGGCGCGCTACGTTCAGAGAGAAGGCGAAGACCCCCGCGACTACCTGGCCAGATGGCTCCGTATACAAACCGATCTGGACCACTACCCCAATGATGATGCCATCTATCACTTTGTGGAAGGACTGGACCATGGCACGCTTCTCCGACATTCTCTAAGACGGCAATAGGCGTCAGGACGCCTTACCTTCGAAGGCATGGTGAACACCATCAACAACTACGCGGAGGCCGAAGCGGCAGCTCAGACAGCACTTGCGCTCATTGACGGAGCCCCTCCAACTTAGCCACTGCCACCACCGCCTCCGGCCGCCATCGTCGTAGCAGCACCACCACCCCCAGTCATCGTCGAGCCCGTCGCACCTCCACCGCCCGTCATCGAGGAAGTCCTGGCACCCTCCGACTCTGTCATTGACGCGCTTTATGCCGATTTTAGTGCAGATTCAGAGGAGATAGATTTCAGTCCAGAAGAGCTAGACTCCGCTATGCAGGAGATGGAGGAGGAGTACTCGCGCGACGAGCAAGCTAACAACGCCTGGAAAAGGGGAAGGGGCCACTTACTGCTGCTGACGATGATCGCGCAAAGGTCATGCCTCCTCCGCCTAACCCAGTGCAGCAGCCGCAGGAACCCGGCACCAGCCCGAGCAACAAAAACACCACAAACGTGTCGCCTCCAACATCTACATCAGAAGCAGCCCAAGTTACTCCCACTGATAGAGTGATGTACGGAAATCTCCTTGTCGAGCCACTGACCGTTGCTCATATCCGGAGCGTGACCCAGCTTGACGAGAAGCGCCAGCAGCTGCTGGAGGAGGCGCAAGCTATCGCGGAACAAGGCGCTAAACTAGATCGAGATCTGGTCAACGCGCAGAAGTCCATAGAGAAAGCTAGATCAATGGAGGCCGAGTACAAGACTCTGCTACAGCAGCAGAAGGCTAAGAAAGCTCCAGCTCGCGTTATCAACGATCCTGGTGTACGGCGCAACCTAGGATGGGCTCCCTCAAAGCCGGCACAAGCCAAGCCATACATTGACAGTGAAGGCAAGCAGGTGATGCCCACCCCATTCCTTAACCTCGCCGTCGCCAAGACCCTTCTGGAGCAGGATAGATCGCCTGAGGCAGTGGAACAGGTCTACGACCTAGTGGCCAAGGCAGTGAAGCAGCAGGAAAAGGCCACCTCTCAGAGGCTTGAGTCTAACCCAGCGCTCTGCCAATCTAGCCAGTACAAACCGCCAAGGGACAGATATCCTCTTGATGTCGGGTCCCAGACGGGCTCATCAGAACGAAGACGGAGGGATGCACGCAACAGGAAGGATGCCATCCCCATATCCTCTAGCCACGGAGAAAAAGCCCGACCTCGTTGCCCATCGCCACCGCCCCGATCTCCCCGACATCGCGAAGATTACAAGGCTCACCATCGCACGGATATGCCCCCACCAAAGCAGTGTGGCATCGTCATCCGCGACAAAGCGGCACAGACCCGTCACGATGAAGAGCGCCACCAAGGACATAAGAGTAGGTCACACCATGACCCTCCATGTCCGACAAGCAACCGTGACAAGCGTGAGGCGTCGCAGGAGGGTAACAGCAAGAAGGCTAACCAACCGCCACCTCTGCCTCCATCACCACCAAGCAGTCACCATGGCGGAGGAGGCCCGCGTCGTTCACGCAGCCCATCCCCTGTTGACAAAAAGAAGAAGAACCCGGAGCCGTATGATGCACGTTCGCGGATCGATAAGATCCACAAGGCCCGGGAAGGATCATACCTGGGACCACGTTGCTTTGGACCTGAAATATGGTCCGCAACTTACCCCAAAGGTTTCCGGATTGACAAGACCATCAAGCC
Source organism: Avena atlantica (assembly GCA_910589765.1). NCBI lineage: Eukaryota > Viridiplantae > Streptophyta > Magnoliopsida > Poales > Poaceae > Avena > Avena atlantica. Next base: position 539,607,588 of record OU342739.1, on the reverse strand, counting down.
CTATGACGGCACCGCCAAGCCAGCCACATGGTTGCAGGACTACGACAACGCGGTGGAGATTGCCGGAGGCAACCCCAACGTCGTCGTCAAGTACCTCCCGTTAATGCTGGCGGGTACGGCCCGTCAATGGATCGACGACTTGCCGGAGAAATCTATCTACAACTGGCTGGACATGCAAGAAGCGTTCACCAAGAACTTTGAGGGTACATACAAGCGTCCCTGCACTATGGGCGATCTACAGCGGTGCGTGCAAGAGAAAAACGAGACATCTCGCGCCTACCTCTCCCGCTGGCTAGATATGAAAAATTCCTGCGCAGGAGTGCACACTCAGACCGCCATGGCCGCCTTCATCGATGGGTTGGAAAGGGGCACATTGCTCCGACATAAGCTGAAGCGCTTGCATGACAATCACCAGCTTGACTTGAACCAGATGATTCAGTTGGCTAGTGAGTTCGCAGCTGCCGACGACAATGCTCGTGGCTCACTGCCGGCAACGGCCATTCCAACTCAAGCTCGGAGGAACAGCAGTACAAAGCGGAAAACCGCTCCAGAAGAAAAGCAATCTACCGACATGGTCGCTATGACTTTCGCAGGACGAGGAGAAGGCGGACAACGTGGACGAGGAAGGGGAGCTGGTCGTGGGCAGCAACGAGGAAGTGAAACCACCTCGGTGCCGCTCCGCGTCCCCCAAACCTACAAAGAGTACCGCGATATGCCGTGCCTCGTGCACCTCGATGCCAACGGCAAGGCCACCCATACCAATCGACACTGCAAGTTCGTCAACGACCTCAAGGAAGACCCGGAGTCCGGCTACAAACGAAGTCGGAAGAACAGACCGCGAGGCAAGGGCAAAGGGAAGAAGAAGGAGGAGGATTCCAAGGATTCAAGTGACATGGACGAAGATGTTGACCCCAAGCACGCCGCTAAGAGCGACGACAAGGGCAAGAACCCCTTCACAAAGAAGGCCCCAGTCTACCACACTTTCCTTGGCACCCCCACCGTCCGACAACAGAAGACCTCTCTAAGGATCCTGATGGCCACTCTTGATGGGGATATGCCTGCCGGGGTATACCCAGCAGGACGTTTCCGACTGGCCCAGGAACTGGCGAGTGGGCCTGCAAGACGGCGACTGGATCAAGGCCCGGTGTAGATCCAAGCGACTGGAAGCTGAAGGCCCAGGCGAGTAGATAGGCCCAGTCGGATTAGGTTAAACGAGTACCGAGGCCTTAACTGATTCGGTTGAGATATGTAAACCCTAGGGGAGGTAAGTCTATATAAACCTCCCTACAGGGCGTGTAAAGATACGTTCCATTGTGCACCCAAGCGACTCGCCGCCGAGTTCGCCCATTGTACCACCATCATAATACAATCTAGCAGGAGTAGGTCTTTACCCTCCGGGGGGCGAACCTGGGTAAAACCCTGTGTCTCCGCCCTCATCTCGCACCGCAGATGGCTGGCCGCCCTTGCCCCTCATTCTACTACTCGCTGCCGATTGCAGCATCTGCTGTGACCATTCCCACGACAATTCTCCCCCTAGTTCCCCAGTACCTGCGCTGGTCGGAGGTTCCAATAACTTGGGACAGGACGGATCACCCAGACCTTGTGCCCACGGAGAACCAGTACGCCATGGTCATCAACCCATTGATTGACGGTGTGGATTTCACTAAGTGCATGGTGGAGAGTGGAAGCAGCATCAACATCATGTACCTGGATACACTACAGAAGATGAACTTGACGGAGGCAAACCTAAGGCGGACCAACACCGTTTTCCATGGCATAGTTCCTGGTCGGGAGGCTCGGTCCCTTGGGTGCATTACACTTCAGGTAACCTTTGGTGATGTTAATAATTATCGCCAAGAGCGCATGACCTTCGAGGTGGTCCCCTTCAAGAGCGTGTACCACGTCATATTCGGCCGCAACATATTCCACACGTTCATGGCCAAGCCATGCTTCGTCTACAACAAACTCAAGATACCCGGACCCAACGGCATCATCACCGTATCCGGAAGCTTTACCAAGGCAAGGGACTGCGAGATCAACGAAGCAGCCATTGCAGAAGCTGTCCTCTACAGCGAAGAATTAAACGAGATCCAGAGCAAGGTCGATGAATTAGATATGCCCGCGTCGAAGAAGCATATGTCCGACTCCGCTCCTGCGTTCAAGGCCTTGTGGTAGGCGATGCCTCCAAGGTCACCGTCATTGGGACGAACCTGGATCCCAAATAGGAAAGCGTGCTCGTCGAGTTCCTCCGTGAGAACAGGGACATCTTTGCCTGGCAACCTGCCGACATGAAAGGTGTACCTAGGGAACTTGCCGAGCACAGCTTAAACATTGATCCAAAATGCAAACCAGTGAAACAACCTCTACGATGCTTTGGAGATGAGAAGAGACGCGCCATTGGCAAAGAGATAGCTAGGTTACTTAAGGCTAGATTTATCCGAGAAGTCCTTCACACCCAATGGGTGGCCAATCCTGTACTCGTCCCCAAAAAGGGAACCAATGAATTAATTATGTGCGTTGATTACACCGGCTTGAACAAAGCATGTCCCACAGATCCGTTTGCTTTGCCTCACATTGACCAAGTCATTGACTCGACGGCTGGCTCGGAACTTTTGTGTTTTCTCGATGCATACTCAGGATACCACCAGATCAAGATGAGGAAGTCGGACCAATTGGCCACTTCGTTCACTACCCCGTACGACACGTTTTGCTATGTCAAGATGCCCTTTGGGCTGAAAAACGCAGGTGCTACTTACCAGCGGACGATGCAACGTTGCCTCCACGACCAAATTGGTCGGAACATTCACGCCTATGTGGACGATATTGTGGTGATGTCTAAAAAGTCTAACGACTTAATCTCCGACTTAAAAGAAACCTTCGATAATCTCCGGAAATACAACATGATGCTCAACCCCAAGAAGTGCGTCTTCAGGGTTCCAGCCGGCAAATTGTTGGGTTTCATCGTTTCCCAGCGTGGAATCGAGGTCAACCCAGAGAAAATCAAGGCCATCTTAAACATAAACCGTCCGACATGTCTAAAGGACATTCAATGACTAACAGGTTGTGTTGCAGCAGTTAGTCGGTTCGTCAGCCGACTTGGAGAGAAGGCTCTACCGCTGTACAAGTTGCTGAAGAAGGAGGACAAATTCACGTGGACGGACGAAGCAGATGTAGCATTGAAGCAGCTCAAGGAGATTCTTTCCTCAGCGCCCATCCTTGCAGCACCCGAGCCTGGCGAGCCCCTGTTAATTTACATGGCGGCAACCGACCGGGTTATCAGCATCGTCGTTGTCGTAGAGCGGAAGGAACCAGGCTATGAGCACGGAGTTCAACGACCAGTTTAATATGTAAGCGAGCTCTTGACGGAGTCTAAGCAGCGTTACCCGCACTACCAAAAGATAGCTTATGGAGTATTCCTTGCTTCTCGGAAGCTGAGGCATTACTTCCAGGAGCACCCAATCACAGTGGTGAGCAAGACTCCACTGTCCGACATTATCAATAACAGCGACGCTACAGGAAGGGTCGCGGAGTGGGGCATTGAACTTGCCGCCTTCGAGATCACCTACAAGAGACGCGATGCTATCAAGTCACAAGCCTTGGCGGATTTTGTTGCAGATTGGACGGAGATTCCAGACGCTACTCCGTTGCCAGAACCAGAGTACTGTGTGATGAAATTTGACGGATCAAAGCTGCTCAACGGCTCGGGGGCTGGTGTATTGCTACAGTCACCAACAGGAGACAAGCTACACTACGTTCTGCAGATCCACTTCGAGGCTACAAACAACATGGCGGAGTATGAAGCACTCATTCACGGACTACATGTAGCCAAGTATATTGGCATCAAGCACATAGTTTGCTGTGGAGATTCCGACTTGGTTGCCCAGCAAGTGGCTGGCACCTAGAATGCGCGGAACCCTATGATGGCGGCATATCGAGACGAAGTGGACGAGATAGCCAAGAGCTTCTTGGGCTACGAAGTCAAGTATGTGCCTAGAGAGCAAAACGAGGCGGCTGATCTGTTGTCTAAGCTTGGATCAGGGCGCAAGCGAATTCCGCCAGGAGTTTTCCTAGAGCATCTACGCACACCATCCGTGAAGGGCGCCTACATCGACAACCCGGATAGAGCTGACTCTTTCGTCAACATGGTGACTAAGGTCTCTCCGGCTTGGACAAAACCGTTCATGGAATATCTCGAACACAGAACTTTGCCCGACGACGAAGTTGAAAGATGGTAAATAGTACGACGAGCAAAGAGTTATACCATAATAAATGGGCAACTCTATAAAAGGAGCACTACTGGTGTATATCTAAAATGTGTTTCCCAGCTAGAAGGTATGGAAATCCTACGCGAAATCCATCTCAGAGATTGCGGGCATCACGCAGCTCCTCGATCGTTGGTCGCGAAAGCCTTCCGGCAAGGATTCTACTGGCTGACTGCAAAGGCGGACGCCAACAAGCTGGTTGAGACATGCACGGGATGCCAGTATTATGCCCGGCAACCACATGTTCCTGCTGAAGAATTGCGAACAATACCAATAACTTGGCCGTTTGCAGTCTAGGGGCTAGACATGGTGGGACCGTTACAAACGGCACCCTGTGGATTTACGCATCTGCTTGTAGCAGTTGACAAATTCACTAAATGGATAGAAGCTAAACCCATTAGAAAGCTTGATGGGGCAACTGCCCTCAGGTTTGTCCGGGATCTAGTGGTGAGATTTTGTCTCCCACATAGCATCATCACCGACAACGGAAGCAACTTGTCACTCGGAGAAATGGAGGCTTATTGCTGGGACAAAGGCATCCGACTTGACCTTGCATCTGTGGCACACCCACAATCCAATGGTCAAGTTGAGTGAGCCAATGGATTAATTTTGCAGGGAATCAAGCCACGTCTTGAGGCACCGCTACATAGAGCAGCTGGAGCCTAGGCGGAAGAATTGCCATCTGTGTTGTGGAATTTACGAACTACACCCAACAGATCCACCGGCTACACCCCTTACTTCATGGTATATGGAGCAGAAGCCATCCTGCCTTCCGACATCCTTCACGATGCACCAAGAGTTGCCGCCTATGACGAAGATGATGCTGAAGAATCCAGACACTTAGATGTGGACCTTCTCGAGGAGGAGCGCGTATTGGCATGCCAAAGATCCGCCATCTACCAGCAGAAGCTACGCAGCTATCATAGTCACCGCGTTCGGCATCGCTCGTTTAAAGAGGGGGATTTGGTGCTCCGACTTAGGCAGAAGAAGTCACACAAATTATCCCCTCCATGGGAAGGACCGTTCATCATAAGCAAGGCGCCGCTCAATGGGTCTTACTACCTTGTTGACAATCGTGAACTAAAGTATAGACCCAACGAGGATCATAAGCGTAAGCGACGTGACCCGGATGATGACTACACAGAGCTTGATCAGCCATGGAACATAGCACAGCTACGTCCTTTTTACACTTAGAATTTTTTATCTAATTGTGTACCTCTTACATGATCAATGAAATAAAGCTCTTTGGTTCACTCATATTTCTGAGTCTTCTACCTCCTTTAGTGTTCATTTTTGGATCATGTAAAACCTTTGTGCACAAGCTTTGCGTTTGCACTTGTGAAAATTCCGCCTACGGGCGTTAGCTTAAGTTTTCTGGTCTACACGTTCTTTGTCGTTTTTATGTGGATTCTGGAGTAGTGACTTTCGGCACTTGTTGTCGGCGATTTTGTGCTCAGGTTATTGACGGTGCCATTGGGCATCATCACCTAAGCGCATGGTTCCGACAACGAGTCTTCCGACTCACGAAAAGTCAAGCATAAGAACCAAAGTAATGGATAAGCCAGCACTTGCTTAAAAAGTATATACATGCTGGAAATTAGTTCTTAAGTAGCAGGACATAACAACCATTGTTTTCCGCCTTAAGATTACATCGCCAAGTCTTTACCGCGCATACACCAAAAGTGAAACAAATATTACATAGTGTTTTCATTCTTTGGGCATAGGAGACTTGGAAGCAGCATCGTCCCCAGCCGGAGAATCACCCTCAACGTCGGCGCTATGATGAGACTCGGAGGAATCTTGGTTGACCATGTCGATGGTGTTCATAGGCACGAAGACGTCGATGTCCACCAACTCGGCAACTCTGTTGTCATAACCCGCGAGTGATGACAGGATGGCTTCATGATCAATCGCTTTGCCGTCATCATCAACGTCGGGGATACCAGAGGTCACCGTGTCGATGTCGGCACCTTCGTAGTGAGCCTTCACCATTGGCAGCGCCATCCTTGCGCCAGCCCGTGCACATGAAGCTTTTCAGCTCGTGACACGCTCGGGGGCTCGGCGCAGAATCTCCGAGTACTTCGCCACGGAGTCTGATGCCTTGATGTATATCTGGAGAGGCTTGGCAATCTCCTTGGCTTGGGTGATGGCGGTGTTGATGAAGTTGCCGGCAAGAACCATGCATTCCATGTCCGAAAGAAGCGAGCGGGTTAAACCCATAGGCGCTAAAAATTCCGACAAGGAGCGCATGAGTTCAATAAACTCTAAGTATCCAGACTGCAGAAATGCAAGGCAGAGGAAACTTACTGAAGATGCTGGCCTTGGCCTGCCAGATGGTATCCGCCAAGGATTCCTTCTCTTGATGGAGGAGCTTAAACTCCTCGTTATGGCGTTGGTTTTGCTCATCAGCAGCTTGCTTCTGATCTTTTAAGATTGCAAGCTCCTCCTTCAAGCGATTGATTTCCACGGAGGCGGAATCTTGCAGGGCTTTCATGGAATCCTCGTGCATCTTCAGCATCTCTTCCCTCTCCTTCTTAAGGATTCTGTTCTCTTTTTCCAGCTGCTGGATGTGCTTGGACTGCTCGACAATATCCTTGGCCTTGGCGACATGCTCTGCAAGTCGGAGAAAGCAAAGTACACAGTGAGTACTCGGAGATTATGGGCACAAACACAAGACGAAAGTGCGCAAAAAGAAAACAGACTCTTGTTTTTGATGATCTGTTCCTTCAAGATGGCAGTTTTACCCTTTTTGGCTTCAAGATCTACGTGCATCTTCTGGTACTTGTCGTTAGCCATGCCCCTCCGAGCATTCTCGTTCTGTGGAAAAAAGTACGAAGTCAAACCGTTGTTTTGTCTGCTGGAGCATCTAGTCGGAGATTTCCCACCTAGACGCTCGAGGGCTACAGCGAGAGTTTTATAACTTAGCAGTATGCTTAGCTTTTCTTTAAGCATCTAGTCAGAGCTAATTCAGTTCTCGATTAGAAGCTTGGGGGCTACAGTATAAAGTTTTTTAACTCGGAATCTGCTTAGCCTTTCTTTAAGCATCTAGTCGGAACTAATTCAGTTACAACTAGAGGCTTGGGGGCTACAGTATTTAAAATTATAGACACTATGTATGTTACTCTTAAAGTATCTAGTCATAATAATTCATTCCATCTAAATGCTTGGGGGGCTACGGTGAGAGTTCTTTCTAACTTAGTCACTCTTAGAGCATATAGATGCAAAACCTACGGTTTTCCGTCTACATCCTCGGGGGCTACAGTGGGATATTTATATGAAATACAAATGGCAAAGTAAAAACTTACAAGTGCTATAATCTTGAGGTTTGTAGCACTCTCGGCTAGCAGCTTGCCGAAGGAAATGCTATTTCCTCACAGGATATCCGCTTGTCGGAGTAGCTCCTCAAGACCGCACGTCGGAGATGACGGTACTCCTCTAGGAACCAGAGTTGTGTCACTCGGCGTGAGCATCGGGTAAACTATCTTTGGAAACTCAAAAGGTTTCTGGGGAGTAGGGGCACCGACTCCGGCAGAGGTGCCAGCTCCCAACACCGCCTTGCCGCTATCAATGGCATCCTTAGCCGGAGCTTCAGCCATTTGTAGAGCAGTGCTCTCCTACGTCGCCTGCTCAGCGACAACAGCGAGCTCGGTAGAGGCGCCAGAATCCACATCCATGGAGGAAGGTCCTAGTGCCTCCTGGGCTTGAGAGCTTGTTGGAGCAGAGGAGGGCTTGACGGCAGGAGTAGCAGGGGCGATGGCGGGGGAGGAGTCGCGATGCAGCATGTCTTTGATATTTCTAGAAGCCCCCAAAGTTTTGGAGCACTTCTTGAGGCTGGTCGTGGATTTCTTCCCGAGACGTGCAAAATGCATAAGTACAAGAACAAAACAGATAAATAGAAAATGTCGGAGAATGAGAAGCTTACACTAGGGGGGCGCTTTGGCAAAAATCCCGGTGGCTTTTCTCTTTTCCGCCTCTAGGGTAGCGGTACTCTTCTTGGAGGCTCCACCCTCCGTCTTCTTCTTGCCTCCGTCGGCAGCGTCAGAGGTGGAGCTCTTCCGCTTTTGCGCCAACGGGACATCGTCGTCGAACACGACCGTGACTTCCTTCATCTTTGGATCATAGATTTGGGCAGCCAGGTTGCCCTCATCTAGATCGCTAAGCTGTTAAGTGAGAAATCACCGTGTTGGATAAGATGGTATTGGCAAGACGGAAAAACTGGAGTAATGTCATACACGGAAATACCTGCCTTTGGGCACTTGCCATCTACGAACATGTCGTAGGTGATGGTGAAGCCACGCTTCTTATCCTTCACCTTGACGATGTCCTTCAGGCGGAGCTTGACGGAGTCGCTTGAGAAGTTATCCACGGAGATCCGGAGGCTATCCCTTCGATCACTAGTATACTCGTGCATGAACTTCGCGCGGTGCTACAGGGGTTGGATTCGCCTGATGAACCAGCACATGGCTAGGTCCAAGCCGGTCAAACCCGTCTCTACGAACCATTCGATCCGCCTTATTGCGCGAGAAGCGTCGAGGTTGGAGGGAAGGGAGTCATGGGATCTCCATGAAGAAACTTCAGCGGCGGCTCCATCCGCGAAGTCCGGGTACATCACTTCTCGGCCCGCCAAAGGAATGTCGGGGCCGTAGAAGTACGTCCGCTGCCAGTTCTTGCAGGACTCGTGGCCGACAATGTCGGGGAATCGCCGACCAGGTCGAATCTTGAAGCTTATGGTGCCGCAGTTCCTAAGCTCCTCCTTATTGTGTCCGGCTTCACGTTTGACAGTGAAGAAGTACACGAACAAGTCTAACCTAGGCCTTATCCCTAGGTAGCCCTCGCAAAGTGTCGCGAAGTTGCTAAGCACTAAGATGCTATTGGGGGAGAGGTTGTGGGGTTGGACCTTGTAATGGTTCAAGACGGAGAGAAAGAAGTGAGAGATGGGCAAGGAAACGCCGCGTACCAGCTGAGCCTTGAGGTACACCTTTTCTACGGCTTGGGGAGAAGGTGTCACCTCACCGGCCGGCGCCGGCCGCCAGGCGAGCCCCTCCGTCGAGGGGAGATAGCCTTCGGCGACCATCTCCTGGATGTCACGGTCGGTGATGTCCGAGCCGCGCCAGTCTCCCTTGTGAGAATCTGGCTCTTCCTCCAGTGGTTCTAGCGCCACCAGATTGTGGTCGCCGCCGGTGGTTTCGATCACCGCCGATGCGGGGATAACCAGGCAATCTGGGGGCTTGACGACGGAGCTCGCCGGCTTCACCGCGGCTTCACTCGACGCCACCATCGATGGGGAGGAGCTGCTGCTGGCCATGGTGTGTAGGAAGGATGCGACTGAACGCAGAGGGAGGTTAGGGTTTTCGAGGTTTCTCGCGGAGAGCTCGAGGAGTCGTGCGGCTAGAGGAATAAGACGATGACGCGAGAGGAATGAAGTAAAAAGGGGAAAGTGTCCCACGGTTACTATTTATCTTACTCTGCGTCGAGATTCGTGCAGCTGATCGGACGGTTGCCGCGTAGAGGACGTGTTCGTGAACGTGCGCGGTAATTTCGCCACGTCGCCAACCGTTGCCGCCAACGGTTCATATCGCTCGCGTGGGAAAATCGGATATGATTGCGTTCTCTACATGTGTGAGTTACGAGGCGTCGCTGACCTAAGCCTACGATGTCGTAGCTGACACGGGTAGATGAGCCGTCACGTCGAAGATTCCGGCATGGACGGATTTAATCCGACTACGGAAGAGTACGATGGAAGATTCAGTGTTTATCTGGCTTGCAAATCAAAGACGGAGAAAACCTTGCAGGGTTCTTTGTGAGGACTACAAGATATTGCTTGACGATTTGCTGACATCCATCTAGACGGAGCATTCCACGTAAAGAGGCAAGACGGCGCAAGATCTCGGAATTCTCCGGGGGCTACTGTTGGGGATATGCTATATGGGTATCCTAATAGCATGTCTCTTATCCGACTAACCCGGGTGGCCCATCGTTGGTAGCATGGCCTATGGCCTGCTGGGCGACCCAGTTAGGTGGATCCAGAAGGGAGGCCCATGCTGGATAACGGAAGGCTACGGTGGAGTCACCAGCGTACCCGGAGCCTTAGAGTGCAAGCTACACAAGACTAGTGATAGACGGTGTAGGACTCTGTAACCTGTCCGGCTAGGACTTTTCCCTGTAACCCTAGGTCCTGGCGACTATATAAGTCGGGCCTATGGGAGCCTTTAGGGCATCGATTCAGACAACCTCGCACAGCGAACATATCTCTGTAACTCGGCATATTGCCCTTATAGTGATTTATAGCAGGAGTAGAATTCCGCCACCGTTGTGGGATCTGAACCTGGGTAAGCTGTGTTACCTCGTAGCCATCAACCGTCTGCATTACCCCACGTCTCTAAACACGCACTGTGAGTACCCCTCCATGGCGTACTCGTCGGCAATACCACGACACATCCAGTAAACTTCTGGACATCATTGAGGGTTTTTGGCAATTCCATTCTTTCGATGGCCCTGATCTTTGTCGGGTTAGCTTCGATTCCTCGGATGGATACAAGGAATCCAAGTAACTTGCCAGCCGGGACACCAAATGTACATTTTTCCGGGTTAAGTTTCATCCGAAATCTTCTCAAGTTTGCAAATGTTTGACGCAAGTCCTCAAATAGAGTATGACTTTGTTTGGTTTTTATTACCACGTCATCGACGTATACTTGAACATTTTTGTCCAATTGATCTTGCAAGCATTTCTGCATGCATCTTTGATATGTTGCGCCTGCATTTCTCAATCCGAATGGCATGGTGCGATAGCAATAAGCCCCGTACGGGGTAATAAAAGTTGTCTTAATTTGAACATTTGGATTCAGTGGAATCTGATGGAACCCTGAATACGCATCCATAAACGACAACAACTCACACCCAGCAGTGGAATCTATGACTTGATCGATCCGAGGCAGAGGAAATGGATCTTTTGGGCACGGCTTATTAAGGTTCGTGTAATCATCACACATGCGCCATACCACTGCACGTTCGGGTCATCTTTCTTCTTCTCGACCAAGACTGGATTTGACAACCAGTCCGGGTGCAGCACTTCCATGATGAATCCAGCAGCTAAAAGTCTTGCAATCTCGGCAGCTATTACTTTCCTCCTATCTTCGGCGAAGCGGCGGAGGGGTTGCTTCACCGGCTTTGCATCTGGTCTTACATGAAGAGAGTGCTCAGCCAGCTCCCTCGGAACTCCTTGTAGATCTTGAGTGGACCATGCAAAGATGTCCCGATTCTCACGGAGGAAGTTGGTGAGCTCGCTTTCCTATTTATCTGTAAGGCCAGCCCCAATGGTAACTGTGCGCTCTGGGAAAGTTTCATCCACCTGCACCTTGTTGGTTTCCTTGGTAGCTTGAAATGACACACTGCCATGCGGTTTGGTGAGTGACGGCATGGACATTTGTGCTACTTTGGCCAATGTTGCCACTTCCAACATCTGACTTTTGTCTTGTGCTATGACGAGTGACTCGGCCAGTGAAGATCCGGCTGAGGCACAAGCAATAGATCTTTTGTAATCTCCTTCCACTGTGATCACCCCACATGGGCCTGGCAGCTTCATCTTTAAGTAAGCCATATGGGTAGTAGCCATGAATCTTTGCCATAGCCGGCCTGCCGAGTAAGGCGTGATATGAGCTGACCAGATCTACCACCTCGAACTCTATAGCTTCAGTGCGACAATTTTCTCTTTTGCCGAATAAGACGTCGACCCAGATCTTTCCAATTGGCTCATAGGACAATCCTGGCACAATACCATGGAAATTTTGGTCTTAGTCGGCTCCAGCATGTTTATGGTAATGCCTAACTTGAGCATTGTATCCTTATACATAATGTTGATGCTACTGCCACCATCAATCAATACTTTTGAAAACTTCACGTTGATATCTGGGCCATGAATGTTGGATCCAAAACCAGAGCATATCCTCCAGGGGTTGGCATTACCTTGGGGTGATCTTTTATACTCCAAGTTATCTCTTGCTCAGACCAATGCATGTACTTGGGAATTGCCGGCATCGTGGCATTCACTTCCAGCATTCGTCGCTGCTGGCTCTTCTTGTCATTTGGCTCTATGACAAAGACAACATAGCTCTGGTGATGTTCTCTGTACTCATTTCTGGTTTCGTGGCCGACATGAGAATCGTCACCTCTTGGATTGTGAACCTGGTGCACAGCTTCTCTTCTTTCTTGATTTTGACACCTCGGCTACCTGTTTTCATATCTGTTATCCGCTCCTACTGCTTGAGCATTTCCTCCTGTAAGTGGTGGAGGGGGGAGGTGGTGGGAGCTGCTTATTCGGCGAGTCCACTCTAGCTCCTTTCTAAAACCAAGTGCATTGCCTTGTTGAGTGATTTGTCAACTTACTCGGACTAGGCGTGTGAAACTTACACGGCTGATCCAGCATCATATCATAGGTGTATTTTTGTCTATCCTGATATTGCTTTCTCTGACCGTATGGCCTTTTGCCATCATTCTTTGGCACCCATTTTTGTTGACCATTTTTCCTTTGACGTTGACTGCTTCCAGCATCTGGGTGATCCGGACTCACGGCCGCAACCTGAGTCGAACAATACCTGTAATCCGGCCTCTCGTCTCTTCTCTTGCTTCTGTATTTGGATCTTTCCTGGCGCCTTTGCGACCCGGCAGCGTCATAGATCTGAGCCTCAGTCATCCCGTCTGCCGACATGAGCAGCGGTTGAGTCGGATCTCCTAGCGCATATGAGTCGGTGATTCTTATCGTCTTTGCCAGGCTTGCCGGCATATCTCTTTGTAATCTTTGCCACAACACACTTCCATGTCTACATCCTTGTGCAAACCATGCGATTGCTTGTGACTCGATTACCCCTTCACAAGAGTTACGCATCGTGCACCACCTTGTGAGGAATTCCCTGTTTGTCTCATTCGGTCTTTGCTTGCACATTGCTAGTTGTTGTGGGCGATTCGGCCTCTTGTAAGTGCTTGTGAAATTGCTCACGAAGGCGGCGTGAAAATCGATCCAACTGTTGATGCTTCCGGGTGGCAAATTGTTCAACCATACCCGAGCTGGTCCTTCCAGCATATGTGGCATGTAATGTACTGCCCATCTCAAGTTTCCCTGCGCGATTTTCACAGCGGTTCCATAATCTATGAGCCAGTCTTCTGGCTTTGTGCTTCCATCATACGTTTCTGTCCCTCTGGCCAACTGTAAATTTGGCACCGGTGGCTCCTTCATGATCCTTGAACAAAACATGGTGGACCTTACGGACCTTGTGATTCGATTATCTCTACCATTTTTATGCGGTCAAGCTTCAGCCTTGCATCATCCGGCTGAAGGTTCCTGCCTCCAAATCTGGCTCCCATTGCCTGATATGCATGATCCGACAGCTCATACCCGTCATTCACCATAGCCGAGTAACCGTCATTGTACTTATTTGCATTCGGGTCAGCAGGCTATTGAACTGCTTTGCCCGCGCTTTGCTCTCTTCTTTCCGGCTGAGCTGGTGCGTTATTCCGTGCTGGATTTCCTCCTCCTGCCGAGTGAGTTCCATGCCTAGCATGAGGTGCAAAATTTTGCCGTCCGTTGTCATTTCTCTGCCCAACTTTTTCCTGGTTTTCATTTTCTCGGGGATTATTTCCTTTTTCCCCTTGTGCATGCGCCGGGTTTCCTTGATACACCGCCGGATCATAGGCAACCATCTGCTTGTTTCTTCCAGAATCCACACTTTTTTCTTTTCTCGGCCTTGGTGCCGCTCCGGGTGAGGATGCTATGTGCCCAGCCGATCTTGCCGGGACAGGAGTCGCCGAGTGAACCAGTTGTGACCTCCCTGCTATACTCGGATTTGCTCTGTAGTCCGCATCATTTAGCATGCTAGCTACTTTCACTAACTCGTTGACTCGTTCTTGCTGCCTTTTCTTTGCTTCCCCCTCCAAGTGGGGTAATTCTGCCATTGTTGCCTCTACTGCTCGCAGATTAGCGGTTGCTGTATTGTACGTTGGACGCATGGCCGTCCCATTGCTTTTCTATGGTGTTATCTTTGATGTTGCATCTGCCATATCTTCATTGAGGTTCCTTCCTCTCAATCTCGTTGCATCAAGCCGGGTCTTTGCGCCCTTGACTCGATTTGCCGAGTTAAGCTCTCGGATAGTGATATCCACGTCCTGCTGTAATTGTGCTAGCTCCTTGGCTTTCTCTAGGACTTTTATCCTGGCTTCTTCCAACTCGGCTTGCACACGCGCCGGGTCAGTTGCTTGTGCCACTGGCTCTGCCAACTTGTCTATTGCTTCCTCCAGCTCCTTATCCCTTTTGCTCCTAGCTATGTTATCTGGTTTTTCCAGCGGCGCCTTTGTTGTTCTTGCAGCCCTTGGCGTTTCCTCATGATTTCCTCCCTCTACGTTCTCATTCACTACCGGAACTATTGGGGGAGCTATGGGATTTGGGGATGTCATCATTACCTCCATGGAGACGAGTTGGTGAGCTTCCCCAGCGATACTAGCTATTGGAGGATCCGGCGCCAGGACGACATGCTCAGGATACGCGCGCTCCACGCGCAACGCGACGTAGACCTGGTGCTCGCCGAACTTGATGAAGCGACCGTCCCTAGGGAACGGCTTGGTCCCGAAGCAGCCCGCGTTGTCGCTGACGAAGTTGAGCGCTCCAAACCTCTGGATTAGGCCGGAGTAGACGCGCTCGCCGTTCTTGGCGATGATGTTGCCCGTCCGGATGAAGACTCCATCAAGCACCTGCTTCTGCCCCACGGTGGGCGCCAACTGTCGTGGTGGTGGCACGGCAGATGCCATGGGTAGGCTTAAGTTGGGGGTTGAATGGGTGCTTGTGGTCACCGGGGAGGGAGTGCATTGTCGAGCCATGCACAAAGAACAAGAAGAAAACTCCAGACTTATAAATTTGATTGATACCCTAAAGATTACAAGTGCTCCTTGAGCTGTTTAGGCTTGAGTACACAGCACTAGTTCCCTACTTGGTCCAACCTCCTTCTACTACTGCTATGCCCTCCCTTATATAGGCAGTGCTAGCTAGCTAATACCCCTTTGGGTTCTAGGGTTTACTGTTTGGATCTTGGTCCCTACAATATGGGCCGAGTTATGGGCTTGCCCTAAGCCTAGTGGCCCGGTCCATAAAGCTTGACAGCTAACGGTCTTCTGGTACGCTGCGTCTTGTTCTTTTTGGCGTCACGCTGTTACTTTGTACGTCAGCGCATGCTTTGGGCGTCACCCGGCTCCTTTCGTGTCACCCGGTGTCGCCCTTCTCTTTTGACCATTCTTTACCATGGTCCCGCCTGAACCTTACTCGGAAAGGTGTCACGTGTCCTCCTTGACCCGGCCTTTCCTCGATTGACTTGGCTCGTTGGTTCCTACAAGGGTTACAACTTTGTCCTATGCGGGCCGACATAGCTTGTATGTCGGCTTTCATGCTTATCTTACCCGACCATTCTTACCCGGCCGGGTTCTTTCTTTACTCAAAGCCAACCCAGCTGCGCTATGTTTCCCCTCTCGTGACTCTACCGGGGGTTATCCCCACGACAATTGAAGCACAAAGACAGAAGACTGGCTCATAGATTATGGAACCGCTGTGAAAATCGCGCAGGGAAACTTGAGATGGGCAGTACGATACGTGCCGCAGATGCTGGAAGGACCAGCTCGGGTATGGTTGAACAATTTGCCACCCAGAAGCATCAACAGTTGGATCGATTTTCATGATGCTTTGGTGAGCAATTTCACAAGCACTTACAAGAGGCCAAATCGCCCACAACAACTAGCAATGTGCAAGCAAAGACCGAATGAGACAAACAGGGAATCCCTCACAAGGTGGTGTACGATGCGTAACTCTTGTGAAGGGGTAATCGAGTCACAAGCAATCGCATGGTTTGCACAAGGTTGTAGACATGGAAGTGTGTTGTGGAAAAGGTTACAAAGAGATATGCCGACAAGCCTAGCAGAGACGATAAGAATCGCCGACTCCTATGTGTTATTAGATCCGACTCAGCCGCTGCTCATGTCGGCAGACGGGATGACTAAGACTCAGATCTATGACGCTGCCGGGTTGCAAAGGCGCCAGGAAAGATCCGAATACAGAAGCAAGAGAAGAGATGAAAGACCAGATTACAGATATGGTTCGACTCAGGTTGCGGCTGTGAGTGAGGATCATCCAGATGCTGGAAGCAGTCGGCGTCAAAGGATGAATGGTCAACAACAATGGGTGCCAAAGAATGACGGCAAAAGGCCATACGATCATAGGAAGCAGTATCAGGACCGACAAAAATACACTTATGATATGATGCTGGATCAGCCATGTAAGTTTCATACGCCTAGTCCGAGTAAACCAGCCAATCACAGGACGAGGCAATGCACTTGGTTTCAGAAAGGAGATATAGTGGACTCGCCGAATAAGCAGCTTCCACCACCTCCCCCTCCACCACTTACAGGAGGAAATGCTCAAGCAGTAGGAGCAGATAACAGATATGAAAACAGGCAGCCGAGGTATCAGAATCAAGAAAGGAGAGAAGCTGTGCACCAGGTGCGCAATCCAAGATGTGACGACGCTCATGTCGGCCACGGAACCAGAAATGAGTACAGAGAACATCACCAGACCTATGTTGTCTTTGTCACCGAGCCAAATGACAAGAAGAGCCAGCAGTGACGAATGATGGAAGTGAATGCCACGATGCTGGGAATTCCCAAGTACATGCATTGGTCTGAGCAAGTGATAACTTGGAGTATAAAAGATCACCCCAAGATCATGTCAACCCCTGGAGGATACGCTCTGGTTTTGGATCCAACATTCATGGGCCCAGATATCAATGTGAAATTTTCAAAGGTATTGATCGATGATGGGAGTAGCATCAACATCATGTACAAGGATACCATGCTCAAGTTAGGCATTACCATGAACATGCTGGAGCCGACTAAGACAACTTTCCACGGTATCATGTCGGGACTGTCCTGTGAGCCAATTGGCAAGATCTGGGTCAACGTCTTATTCGGCAATAGAGAAAATTGTCGCACTGAAGCTATAGAGTTCGAGGTGGTAGATTTGGTCAGCTCATATTATGCCTTACTCAGCAGGCCGGCTATGGAAAAGTTCATGGCTACTCCTCACATCGCTTACTTGAAGATGAAGCTGCCAGGCCCATGTGGGGTGATCACAGTTGAAGGAGACTACAAAAGATCTATTACTTGTGCCTCAGCCAGATCTTCACTGGCAGAGTCACTCGTCATAGCAAAAGAGAAAAGTCAGATGTTGGAAGTGGCAGCATTGGCCAAAGCAGCACAAATGTCCATGTCGGCACTCACCAACCCGCATGGCAGTGTGTCATTTCAAGCTACAAAGGAAACCAAGAAGGTGCAGGTGGATGAAACTTTCCCAGAGCGCACAGTTACCATTGGGGATGGCCTTACAGACAAATAGGAAAACGAGCTCACCAGCTTCCTCCGTGAGAATCGGGACATCTTTGCATGGTCCACTCAAGATCTGCAAGGAGTTCCGAGGGAGCTGGCTGAGAACTCCCTTCATGTAAGACCAGATGCAAAGCCGGTGAAGCAACCCCTCCGCCGAAGATAGGAGGAAAGTAATAGCTGCCGAGATTGCAAGACTCTTAGCTGCTAGATTCATCATGGAAGTACTGCACCCGGACTGGTTGTCAAATCCAGTCTTGGTCGAGAAGAAAAAAGATGACCCGAACGTGGCAGTGGTATGGCGCATGTGTATTGATTACACGAACCTCAATAAGGCGTGTCCAAAAGATCCATTTCCTCTACCTCGGATCGATCAAGTCATAGATTCTACTGCTGGGTGTGAGTTGTTGTCGTTTGTGGATGCGTATTCACGATTCCATCAGATACCACTGAATCCAAATGATCAAATAAAGACAGCTTTTATCACCCCATACGGGGCTTATTGCTATCGCACCATGCCATTCGGATTGAGAAATGCAGGCGCAACATATCAAAGATGCATGCAAAAATGCTTGCAATATCAATTGGACAAAAATGTTCAAGTATACGTCGATGACGTAGTAATAAAAACCAAACAAAGTCATACTCTAATTGAGGACTTGCGTCAAACATTCGCAAACTTGAGAAGATTCCGGATGAAGCTTAACCTGGAAAAATGTACATTTGGTGTCCCGGCTGGCAAGTTACTCGGATTCCTTGTATCCAGCCGAGGAATCGAAGCTAACCCAACAAAGATCAGGGCCATCGAAAGAATGGAATTGCCAAAAACCCTCAATGATGTCCAGAAGTTTACTGGATGCCTGGCCTCGTTGAGCAGGTTTGTTAGTTGGCTAGGTGAAAAAGCCCTACCACTATATCAGCTGATGAAGAAATCAGACAAATTCACATGGACACAGCAAGCTGATAGCGCTTTCCATGAACTAAAGAAAATGTTGGCAACGGCACCAATATTAGTGTCACCACTATCCAAGGAGCCAATGTTGCTATATGTCGCCGCAACCAACAGAGTTGTAAGTGTAATAATAGTGGTTGAACGTGAAGAAGGGGGCAAATCAGTCCAAAGACCGGTGTATTACTTGAGCGAAGTGCTCTCTGTCTTGAAACAGAATTACCCGCATTATCAGAAGATGACATATGGGGTATATATGGCAGCAAAGAAGCTGAAACATTATTTTCAAGAACACCCAATCCGGGTAATATGCGAGGCACCTATCTCGGATATATTGGGCAGCAAAGATGCCAGCGGCCGAGTCGCCAAATGGGCCATCGAACTGGCACCATACACTCTACAATATGATAGGCGAGATGAAATAAAATCTCAAGTTGTCGCAGATTTCTTTGTAGAATGGATGGAAATGCAGTACGAACCGCCACTTCCAGATCTGAATTACTGGAAAATGCATTTTGACGGGTCCAAGACGAAAATGGGTCTGGGCATCGGGATAGTGCTCACATCTCCAAAGAGGGATCAACTGAGGTATGTGTTGCAGGTTCATTTTGCTGCTTCTAACAATGTTGCCGAGTATGAAGCACTTGTCCATGGCATTAAAGTAGCCAAGGAAATTGGTATCAAAAGGATCATGTGTTTTGGCGATTCGGATTTGGTGATTCAGCAAGTGTCTAGACATTGGGATGCGCTGGACGCAAACATGGCATTATATCGTTTCCACGTGGAACAAATTTCGGGATATTTTGACGGTTGTGAATTTCATCACATTCCTAGAGCAGAAAATGAGGCAGCAGATGTATTATCCAAACTAGGATCATCTAGGCAAGCAATACCACCAGGGGTAGCGTTGGAGCATCTCAGGAAGCCATCGATCAAGCCGTCACCGGAGTCCGAATCAATCGGGGTCACCCCGGCGAGTCAGGAATCAGAGGCAGTGCCCATGGACATCGACTCAGGGGTAGGTTCGAGTCACTCGGGGACTGATCCGTTAAATCCAGGGATCGCTGAATCACACTCGGGGACTCCTCAGGTTATGTCGGCAGAGCATATGTCGGTGGAACCAATGGACATTGATGTCGAGGCAGATCAGGAACCACTAATACCAACGTGGTCACAGCCAATATTCAGCTATTTGAAAGATGGGACTTTGCCGAGTGATGAAACATTGGCAAGGCAAACAGCACGAAGAGCAAAAGCTTACACCATAATCAACAAGGAACTCTACAAGCGAAGTGTGACAAGTGTACTGCAGCGTTGTATCAGCTCAGAGAAAGGCCAGGAGATCTTATTGGATATCCATCAAGGAGAGTGCGGGCACCATACGTCATCAAGAGCATTGGTAGCCAAGGCATTCCGACATGGATTCTACTGGCCAAGCGCATTGGAACAAGCACAAGAGTTAGTCGGAAGATGCAGTGGTTGTCAACACTATGCGTCCAAGTCGCATTTACCAGCGTCTGAATTGAAGACTATACCAATCACTTGGCCTTTTGCAGTATGGTGCCTAGATATGGTAGGACCATTCAAACCAACAAGAGGAGGTATGACTCATATCTTGGTCATGATTGATAAGTTCACCGAGTGGATAGAAGTGAAACCAATCAAGAAATTGGACGGTAAAACAACTGTCACATTCTTAAGGGATATAATCCTTAGATACGGTTACGCACACAGTGTGATCACTAACAATGGCACGAACTTTGCCGAAGGAGCTTTTGCTCGCTTCTGTGGGAAACACCGAATAAGACTCGATGTAGCATCGGTCGCCCATCCAGAACCAAATGGACAAGTTGAACGGGCAAATGGCTTAGTTTTGTCTGGGATAAAACCCCGCTTAATGGAACCACTCCAGAGATCACCTGGTTGTTGGATATAGGAACTACCCTCAGTACTGTGGAGCCTAAGAACAACTCCGAATCGGTCAACTGGTTATACGCCATTTTTCCTCGTATATGGGGCGGAAGCGGTTTTGCCTGCCGACATAGAGTATGACTCGCCAAGGATAAGGCAATACTCGGAAGCCGAGGTAAAAGAGGCCCGAGAAGATGGAGTAGACTTACTCGAAGAAGCAAGGGAACTGGCATTATCCAGATCTGCTATATATCAACAAAATCTCCGACGCTACCATATCCGGAAAGTGCAACCTCGTGTTTTTCGAGAAGGAGATATGGTGCTAAGGCTGGTGCAGCGCACAGCAGGAATGCATAAATTATGGGAAAGTACGTTCATTGTAAGCAAAGCATTGCACAATGATTCCTACTATCTCATAGACGCTCGTGAAGCGCAAAAGAACAAGGCGGACAGGTCAGGAGATGAAACCTAAAGGCCATGGAAAGTGGCACTGCTTCGTCCCTTCTATACTTAGGAAAATTAGTGCATGTATCATTCGAACTCTCATACGTCGGACATGTTTGCCGGCTATGTGCTAATAATAAAATGGTATGACTCGAAAAACTGACTCGGGGACTACCCCTTAAGTTTTCCATTTCAATTATTTTACGTCGGCTGGTGTGATACCCGAAATTTATCTCGGAACAAGTAGTGTTTACTCGGAAGAAATCAACTCTTCGACTATGCTGTTGTCCGAAAACACGTCTTCATGGTAAGCAAGAGAAAAAGATGCAAGACGGGTAAACACGAACGCCGGATAAGTACAAAGAAGAAACGCGAGTCGGCTTTAGTTTTTGCCTAACTCTCTGCAGGTCGTGTTATACTACGTGTCGAGTAATCTCGGCCAAGTTATCCAAGTTTCATACCCTCTAACTATATCCTTCGTACTTTGAGACCCTAGTGTCGAACACCGAAAAAGGTAGACAAGGGCCAAAGGCAAGGAAAGGTGACACGACAAAATGAAACTCGGGGACTTGTGCTTGAATGATTCGCTCTTAGAACATAACGCAAACGTGTAAAGCTTATCAAAAGGCACATAATCAAACTTAAAAGTGCAATGTATGTTACATATGTACCCGGCATACCGGGGATCTGATCAAAGTTCGAGTATTGGATAGCCTATGGAGCGGGAGAACTCGGAGGAGCATTCTAGGATCCAGGAGTGGTGCTTGGAGCGGCGGCCGGGTGAGGGGCATTTGTGGCCGGGTCATCTGGATCATCTGACTTGGTTTCTTCGCTGTCGCCACCCTCTTCATCAGCAACTTCGACGAGCAGGTCGCCTAGGTCGAGGAAGCTAGGCCCTTCACACCAAGCGTGCACCATGGTGTACTCGATCATGGCATAAGCTCGCTCCTGGCGCTTCTTGATCAGCTCTAGGTCATCCAGCCATTTGCCATCCCCCCTTATGCGAGCAAGAACATCAAGGTTGATGTCCTCGTACCATGAAAGCACGAAGGAGAGAGCCTTGTCCGCTGTAGCTCGGTTGGCCGACTCACGCCATTGATCCAGCCGGTCTTTAGTAAGGAGCAATCTATCGGCAAGTGGATCGATGAGTTCGGGTGGGTCCTCATCCGTCCAGAGCATGCGAAACACATGGATAGCCGACTTGAGCAAGTCCACACCGCAAGACCTGAGGGTCTTGACCCGTTCAGACACAGCTGCGAGAAGCTCCTCCATGGACACCTCGCCGTCAGCAGGAGCACCAGCTTCGGCTCTCACCTTCTTCATGGCTCGGATGGCAAACATGTTGGCCTCAGAAAAAATCTCTACAAGCAAAAGGAGAAATTTAGCAAGTAACAAGGGCAGATGGAAGAAGTCTAGAAGGACTTATACGGTGCGTAAAGAGTAAGAACTCACTACCGAGAAAGAAGTTGATGGTGGCGAGTTTGCTATGCCAAGTCTTGGCCTTGGCTTGAAGGGCATCCAAGTTCATATTTGCCGACTCGACCGAGGATTCGGCCTCGTCGAGCAGCCTCTATGTCTTCTCGGCGCTGGCGGCCTGCTGCTCACTCTTCTCAGCAAGTTCTTCCTTCAGCCCTTTCACCTCGGCCAAGTGCTTCTGCTCCGTCTCGGCCATCAGTTTCTTTAGCCGAGTCACCTCATCGCGCTCCTTCTGGAGTTCGGCTTGGTGCTTCTCTGCTTATTCAGGACAAATATTTTTCAGTACCAACAGAAAACTTTTAGATATGGGCTTAGGGAGGCAAGAAATTTACTCTCGGCCTCGCTGATTTGCGAGTGAAGATCATTGATGGTAGACTGGGCAGTGGCTGTGGAACAAGAGCGAGAGAAAAAATGAGAAAATGAACCAAGGAAAATGACACCGAATAGAAAAAAGGAAGATCAAAGATATTACCTTGGCCGTGGGTGTCAGTCTGTAGCTTCTCATACGCAAGTTCGAGCTTGCAATGCGCCAGGACGAGAGCTTGGTGCACTTTGGTGCACTCGTTATGCGTGAGCTAATCAAAGAAGACAGACAATAAGGAAGAGTCAAGTCAGGCAGCCTGCCGAATAAAAAAGCTTAAGAGCTTACAGCCGAGTGAGTTCCTTACTCAACAGTAACCTCGAGGGTTAGGGATCGAAGCTCTAACATGCAAGCTTGGGATTCAAAGATTAAAGTGATTGGGGAGAGCTTACGACCGATTAAGTGCCTTACTCAATCGTAACCTCGGGGACTAGGGGATATGTATAAAGGAAATACTCAACAGTACAAAAGAGTAAGAAGTTACTTTACATTGTTTACTTCGTCGGCGCGGGCCATCAGAGCAATGGCCTGCTGAGTCATGTCGGAGACGGCCTTGGGGCCCAGCTTCAGCTTCTTGCCGGCACGAGTGCTGACCTCCTGCTCGCCTGCTGCATTCCATGCCACGGCGTAAGGCTCAGCCGAACCAAGGCTCTTGCCACTGAGCATCCGAGTAAGAACTTGACCTGTTTTCAGGACGGTTCCCTCAGTGGCATAGGTCGCAACAGCAGAAGTATGGAGGGTAATAGCCCTGGAGCCATCACCTGACCCGGCAGCCGCAGATTCGTCCCCCTTACCCGTTGAAGAGATCATTGTCGCCGACGTCGGAGGTCGGATCTGAGGAGCGGAACCCGAAGCGCAGACTAGTGTAGTTTGCTTGGAAGTGGTGGATTTGCCAGATGAGGGGCGAGTAGAACCAGAAGCCTTGGGCTGGGTCTGGCCCTTTGACAGAATTGGAGAGCGAGCAGAAGGATTTGAGGAAGAACGTGGAGCCGCCTGACTGGGCTCAGCAGTTTTGCTGGCTCCAAGATCAGGAAGTTGTTCATTCACATCATCTTGAGGGCTGATGCCAGAGGAACTGGTGGCAGAAGGTTTCTCGGCGCCAGATTCGCGGGCACCAAGATCAGGAAGTTTCTCTTGGCCAGCGCCAGGGGCGTCAGCCGTATGACCCACCAGGTCTGATTGACACTGAGAAGCGTGAGCCTCAACAGTGCGATCCTCAACCCGGACGGGACTCGGTGCCGCCGAGTCAGCTGGAGGAGGTGCATGCCTAAGCGGCGAGGCAATGCTAGAAGCAGTCTGATTCGCCGTCAAAGGTGCGACACTCAAAACAACGAGACATATATGAGAGAACATCAGTGATGAAAAATAAAAGAATGGAGCAAGCAGAGTACAAAAAGCTTACCCGGTGACAACCGGGTCACGGATGACTCGGTGTGTGAATCGGTGCCCAGCAGCTTGGCGAGTCTCACCTAGGCCGGCAGCAGCAGAGGCAACAGGAGCTGCTGGAGTGGGCTTGTTCTTCTTGGCCGGCTGAGTGCTGGAGGAGGCTCCGTGTCGCTTTGGCTTGGCGACAGGGATCTTGCCGACTCCACCCACGGCGAGAGGAGGAGTGTCATGTACCTGGCCAGCTGCATAAGTAAATAACACGCTTGCTCGGATAAGCAAGGAGATTAAGGTCACAAGGCATATACCTCCAAAAGCGTACAATCATCATCCTCATCATCGTCAGAACAATCTTGTAAGGGATTGCAAGATTGACTCTTACCTGAAGCTGAAGTAGCCGCAGCGTTCGGGATGGGAATGAAGCACTCCAGGTCATACTCGGCCTCATCCGAGTCGGAGCGGTCCCCATGATAACCAGCAGGAGGGACAGTACTGTCATCAACCTGGTGAAGGAGATTCTGCGGAGGACAAACAGAATGAGAAACTAAAAACTAAAGTAAGAGTGGCAAAAGAGCTAAAGCCTCCTCGGCGAGAAAGTAATTCGGAAAACTTACCCAGGGGACAGGCCTGACCCGGCTAAACGGCGGGCAACTCCAAGCCCAATCATCCGCCAAGTTCAATTTAAAGATTGAAATTACTCGGCGGGCAATGGAGTCGTGGGTGAGCTCCATAGTGGAGTGCCGAGTGGGATCGTGAGAGCCACTCATGAAGCACATCTTGTGGCTCCTCGCTTGGATGGGGCTAACCCGGCGTGAAACGAAGGTGCACATGAGGTCAGAGTCGGCGAGATGAAAGTTTTCATCCGGCGACAGCAACCTTTCCAAGATTGCGTTAGCCTCGTTTACCGCAGCGTCTTGGTCGCGCGGGTCAAGCTGCCAGTGCTTCTGTTGGAGATATGCCCTAGAGGCAATAATAAATGTAGTTATTATTATATCTTTGTGTTTATGATAAATGTTTACATTTGTGCTATAATAGTATTAACCGGAAACATTAATACTTATGTGATTTGTAAACTAAATTAGAGTCCCTAGTGAAGCCTCTTCATAATACTAGCTTGTTGATTAATAGATGATCATGGTTTCTTGATCATGAACATTTGAGATGTTGTTAACAACAAGATCATATCATTAGGAGAATGGTATGATGGACATACTCCTATAGATAAGCTTAGCATAAAGATCAAGTCATTTTAATAGTTCGTTTGCTATAAGCTTTCTGATACATAGTAACTTAATTCCTTCGACCATGAGATCATGGTAATAACCATCACCGGAAGGATGCTTTGATGACATCAAACACCACACCGTAACTGGGTGGCTATAAAGATGGCATTGAGTGTTCGGAAAGTATGGGTTGAGACACATGGATCAAGAGTGGGATTTGTCCATCCATATGACGGATAGATATACTCTGGGACCTCTCGGTGGAATGTCATCCAATTAGCTTGCAAGCATGTGACTGGATCACAAGGGATCACATACCACGGTAACGAGAAAAGAGTACTTATCGGTAACGAGGTTGAACTAGGTATGCGGAGATACCGACGATCAAAACCTCAGATAAGTAAACTATCGTGAGACAAAGGGAAATTGGTATCGTATGTAAGTGGTTCATTCGATCGCAAAGTAATCGTAGAAATATGTGGGAGCCATATGAATTTCCAGATTCCTCTATTGGTTATTGATCGGATAAGTGTCTCGGTCATGTCCGCATAATTCACGAACCGTAGGGAGACACACTTAAGGATTCGATGTTGTTGAGTAGTTATGGAATGATGAGTAAGAGACCGAATGTTGTTTGGAGTCTCGGATGGGATCCGGGATATCACGAGGAGATCCGGAATGGTCCGAAGAATAAGATTCATATAAGGAAAGTCCTGTTTCGGAGTTCGGGAATGATTCCGATGTTTTCACCAGGAATGTTCTAGAAGGGTCCGGAAGGTCTGACACTCCGGAGGGGAAGGGTACATGAATGTGTCATGACAATATGGAATGGTTTCATCATGTACTAGGTCACTTGGCTGGGCAAAATAAAGAAAGAAATCAAATCAAAGTTTGAAAGTCAAACGCCAATTTGAAAAGTCAAATCTCAAGTTTGCTTGGTGAAGGGAGAGTAGGAAACCTACTTGGGTAGGAAGTCCCCTCCCTCCACCCGCCGGCCAAGGAGGAGTTGGAGGAGGACTCCCTCCTCCCAACCGGCCACCCTCCACCTATATAAGGAGGGGTAGGGCTGCCCCTTACCCTTACACCTCAAACCCTAGCTCTAGGCGCCTCCACCTCCAAGTGCAGCCGCCGCCTAGAGTTTCCCCTCCAACTCGGTGACTTGGGGCTTCCCCAAGCCCTAGCCGCCGGCCACACCCTCCCCTTGGTGCCCTCTAAACCCTAGATCATCAAGGCCTCTCTCATACTCCACCATACTCGCTCCGGCTTAAGGCAAAGCCCTATGAGATCTCCCCTCTACTTCCGACACCACGCTGTCGTGCTGCCGGAATCACGAGGAGAGTGCTACAACCTCTGCTGCCTGCTGGGACAAAGGAGAGGAAGGTCTTCATCGAGTACCGAACGTGTGACCGACTGCGGAAGCGCTGCCGGAACGCAGTGCCGGAAGGATCGTCTACGCGATCTTGAGATCGGCAAGAGTACGACTACATCACCCACGAGAATCTGCTCTCGTTATCCGCTTTGGAATCTTCAAGGGTGAGTTCCTCTATCGACTCGTTGCTACAATCTAGTAGATAGATCTTGGCTTGTTTGTTTGCGTGCGGTAGAAATTTTTTGTTTTCCATGCTACGAACCCATATAGTGGTATCAGAGCCGTGTCTATATGTAGATCTATTACACGAGTAGAACATAATGGTCATTGTGGGCGGTGGTGCTTTTATTATAAATTGCTTTTTGTGTACTTTGCATCTTGCGGTGTGATGGGATGAAGCGGACCGGGCTAACCTTACATGACATCGTTCATGAGACTTGATCCACGCTCAACATGCAACTTGTATTGCATAAGTGGATTTGTGGGTGTTTGTCTCTCCCATCATAGTATAGATTCAATTTACAACGGGCACTTGATAGTTCAAACATCAACATTGTGGTTCTTTTTCGTAAGTTAGAACGACACTTATTGAAAGCCCCAAACCACGTAAAATATGCAAAGAAAATTAGAGGCATTTAACTTTGTTTTGCAGGGGTGTGCTGTGATGTGATATGGCCATGATTGTGATTATATTTGATGTATGCAATGTTCCTTATTGTAAGTTGGCAACCGACAGGAGCCATATGGTTGTCTTTAAATTTTGTTAAGACCTGCGTGTCTATTAAAAGTAGTTGTAATAGTTGAAGCTGGTGGACGACAACCATGAAACGGCGCCATTGACCTTGACGCCATACCGGTGATGATGGAGATCATGTTTGTGCTTGAAGATGGAGATCAGAAGCACAAGAAGAAAATGCCATATCATATCACATATTATGAATTGCATGTGATGTTAATCCTTTATGCATCTTGTATTGCTTAGTTAACGACGGTAGCATTATAAGATGATCCCTCAAGCACACAAATTTCAAATTTTAAAGTGTTCATCCTTAGTAAGCACCGTTGCTAAAACTCGTTGTTTCGAAGAACCACATGATGATCGGGTGTGTTACATTCTGCGAGTGTATACAACGTGAGCAAGCCAGATTTGCTCATGCGGAATCTAAGGTTTGATCTTGACGAGCCTAGCATGTACATACATGGTCTCGGAACACGGATCACCGAAAGGTAGAGCATGAGTCGTATAGTAGATATGATGAACATGTTGATTGTTCGCCATTGAAGCTACATCAACTCTCGTGATGATCGGTTTTGATGTGGTGGATTAGGTTCGTGTGATCACTAAAACAATTTGAGGGATATTGTTTTGAGTGGGAGTTAACCTAGATTAATTTAACTATTAATTAGAACTCAATTTGTCATAAACTTAGTCTAAACTATTGCAAATATGTTGTAGATCAATGGCGGCCCCTACCATCAATTTTAATGCATTCCTAGAGAAAGAAAAGTTGAAAAACAATGGAAGCAACTTCGCGGATTGGTTCCACAATTTGAGGATTGTCCTCAATGCTGGTAATTTGACCTATGTGCTGGATGCACCGCTGGGTTACCCGCCTGCAGCTACTGCTACCGATGAAGTAAAGAATGTTTACCTCACTCGGAAGAATCAGTACTCCACATTTCAGTGTGTTATCTTGTATGGTTTGGAATCGGAGATTCAGAAAAGGTTTGCGAACCAAGACCCATATGATATTGTCCATGAACTCAAAATTATTTTTGAGACTCATGCGGCAGTTGAGAGTTATGAGGCTTCTGAAAAGTTCGTTAACTGCAAGATGGAAGAGGGCAGCTCCGTCAGTGAGCATGTGCTTAAGATGTCTGGGCACGCAAACAAACTCCAAAGTTTGGGTATAGAGATTCCTAATGCTTTGGGGATTTACCGTGTCCTCCAATCACTGCCACCAAGTTACAAGAACTTTGTAATGAACTACAATATGCAAAACATAAACAATACGTTGCCAGAACTCTTCTCCGTGTTGAAATCTGCAGAAGTGGAGATCAAGAAAGAGCATCAAGTGTTGTTGGTCAACAAGACCACCAAATTCAAGAAAGGCAAGTCTAAGCAAAAGGGAAACTTCAAGAAGGGTGGTAAGAAAGTTACCGCACCGACGAAGAAGACCAAGGCTGGGCCAAAGCCTGATACTGAGTGCTTTTACTACAAGGGAGAAGGTCACCGGAAGCGGAATTGCCCAAAGTACTTGGCGGATTTGAAGAACGGCAACATCAAGAAGAAAGGTATATCTGATATACATGTTATTGATGTGTATCTCACTAGTACTCGTAGTAGTGCCTGGGTATTTTATACTGGTTCGGTTGCTCATATTTGTAACTCGAAACAGGTGCTGCGGAATAAACGGAAGCTAGCAAAGAACGAGGTGACGATGCGCGTTGGAAATGGATCAAAGGTTGATGTGATCGCGGTCGGCACGCTACCTCTTCATCTACCATCGGGATTAGTTTTATACTTAAATAATTGTTATTTGGTGCCTGCGTTGAGCATGAACATTATATCTGGATCATGTTTGTTGCGAGATGGTTACCTGTTTAAGTCCGGGAATAATGGTTGTTCGATTTATATGAGTAATATGTTTTATGCACATGCACCTTTGATAGATGGTCTATTCTTATTGAATCTCGATAGTGGAAATACACATATTAATAACATTGAAGCTAAACGTTTGAAATTGAGCGATAACTCGACCTATATGTGGCACTGTCGTCTTGGTCATATTGGAGTGAAGCGTATGAAGAAACTCCATTCCGATGGACTTCTTGAATCACTTGATTTTGAATCACTTGAAAGATGTGAAGTATGTCTGATGGGTAAAATGACTAAGACTCCATTTTCTGGTATGATGGAGCGAGCTACGGACTTATTGGAAATCATACATACCGATGTGTGTGGTCCAATGAGTGTAGCATCGCGCGGTGGTTATCGTTATGTTCTTACCTTCACGGATGACTTGAGTAGATATGGGTATATCTATTTCATGAAAATTAAGTCCGAAACTTTCGAGAACTTTAAGGAATTTCAAAGTGAGTTAGAGAATCAACGTAACAAGAAGATTAAATTTCTACGTTCTGATCGTGGAGGTGAATATCTAAGTTACGAGTTTGGCGAGCATTTAAAGAAATGCGGGATTCTTTCACAATTGACACCGCCGGAAACACCACAGCGTAATGGTGTGTCCAAACGTCGTAATCGAACTCTCTTAGATATGGTTCGTTCTATGATGTCACTTACAAATTTACCGCTATCGTTTTGGGGTTATGCATTAGAAACAGCCGCATTCAATTTAGGTTTGGGAAGAAACCTAAATTGTCGTTCCTTAAAGTTTGCGGTAGTGAAGCTTATGTAAAGAAGTTACAACCGAACAAGCTTGAACCCAAAGCGCAAAAATGCGCCTTCTTAGGATAACCGAAGGAAACTATTGGGTATACCTTCAATCATATATCCAAAGGCAAAATCTTTGTTGCTAAGAATGGATCCTTTCTAGAGAAGGAATTTCTCACGAAAGAAGTGACTGGAAGGAAAGTAGAACTTGACGAGGTTGTTGAACCTTCTCTCGAACTTGCGAGTAGCGCAACACCGAAAGTAGTTCATGTGGCGCCTACACCAATAAGAGAGGAATCTAATGATGATGATCATGAAACTTCAGTTGAAGTTGCTACAGAACCTCGCAGGTCAACGAGAACTCGTACCACTCCTGATTGGTATGATCCCGTTATGAATGTCATGTTGGTGGATAACACCGATGACCCTGCGACATATGAGGAAGCGATGATGAGCCCAGATTCCAATAAATGGCAATATGCCATGAAATCCGAGATTAGATCCATGTACGAAAACCAAGTATGGACTTTGGTGGACTTACCGGATGGCCGGATGTCGAGAACAAATGGATTTTCAAGAAGAAAACATATGCTGATGGTAATGTTACTGTCTATAAATCTTGACTTGTCGCAAAAGGGTTTCGACAAATTCAAGGAGTTGACTACGATGATACTTTCTCACCAGTAGCAAAGCTAAAGTCTGTGAGGATTATGTTAGCAATCGCTGCATATTATGATTATGAGATATGGCAGATGGATGTCAAAACGGCGTTCCTCAATGGAGACATTGATGAAGAGTTGTATATGATGCAACCCAAAGGTTTTGTCGATCCTAAAGATGCTAACAAGGTATGCAAACTTCAACAGTCCATATATGGATTGAATCAAGCATCCCGAAGTTGGAATCAACGTTTTGATAAGGTAATCAAAAGTTTTGGTTTTATACAAACTTATGGAGAAGCTTGTATTTACAAGAAAGTGAGTGGGAGCTCTATAGCATTCTTAATACTATATGTAGATGACATATTGTTGATTGGGAATGATGTAGACCTTCTTAATAGTGTCAAAGAATATTTGAATAATAGTTTTTCAATGAAAGATCTTGGCGAAGCAGCTTACATATTAGGCATAAAGATTTATAGAGATAGATCGAGACGCCTAATATCATTGTCACAAAGTACATATTTGGACAAAGTTCTAAAGAGGTTTGGAATGGAAGATAGCAAGAAAGGGTTCTTGCCCATGTTGCCCAATATGACCTTGAGTAAAACTCAAAGTCCAGCAACGGTAGAAGATAGATAAAGGATGAGTAAGACTCCCTATGCCTCAGCCATAGGATCTCTAATGTATGCCATGCTGTGTACGAGACCCGACATTGCATATGCTGTTAGTTTGACTAGCAGATATCAAAGTGATCCAGGAGTGGATCATTGGACAGCGGTCAAAAACATCCTTAAGTACTTAAGAAGAACTAAGGATATGGTTCTTTCTTATGGAGGTGATGAACAACTCGTTGTTAATGGTTACACCGATGCTAGTTGGAACACCGATCCAGATTTTTCTAAATCTCAATCTGGATACGTATTTACTTTGAATGGTGCAGCAGTTAGCCGGAGGAGTGCAAAGCAAAGCGTTGTGGCGAGATCTTCAACTGAATCGGAATACATAGCTGCTTCAGAGGCTTCACAAGAAGCGATATGTATGAAGGAGTTCATTACAGAGCTCGGTGTGGTTCCAAGTGCGCTGGACCCAATGTCTATCTACTATGATAACATGGGCGCCATAGCCAATGCGCAACATTAATACTTGTGTGATTTGTAAACTAAATTAGAGTCCCTAGTGATAACATGGGTTCCAGAAACATTAATACTTGTGTGATTAGTAAACTAAATTAGATTCCCTAGTGAAGCATGTTCATAATACTAGCTTGTTGATTAATAGATGATCATGGTTTCTTGATCATGAACATTTGAGATGTTGTTAATAACAAGATCATATCATTAGGAGAATGGTATGATGGACATACTCCTATAGATAAGCGTAGCATAAAGATCAAGTCATTTTAATAGTTCAATTGCTATAAGCTTTCTGATACATAGTAACCTAATTCCGTCGACCATGAGATCATGCTAATCACCATCACCGGAAGGATGCTTTGATGACATCAAACACCACACCGTAACTGGGTGGCTATAAAGGTGGCATTGAGTGTTCGAAAAGTATGGGTTGATGGACATGGATCAAGAGTGGGATTTGTCCATCCATATGACGGATAGATATACTCTGGGCCCTCTCGGTGGAATGTCATCCAATTGGCTTGCAAGCATGTGACTGGATCACAAGGGATCACATACTACATGAACGAGAAAAGAGTACTTATCAGTAACGAGGTTGAACTAGGTATGCAGAGATACCGACGATCAAAACCTCGGATAAGTAAACTATCGTGAGACAAAGGGAAATTGGTATCGTATGTAAGTGGTTCATTCGATCGCAAAGTAATCGTAGAAATATGTGGGACCATATGAATTTCCATATTCCTCTATTGGTTATTGATCGGAGAAGTGTCTCGATCATGTCCGCATAATTCACGAACTGTAGGGAGACACACTTAAGGATTCGATGTTGTTGAGTAGTTATGGAAAGATGAGTAAGAGACCGAATGTTGTTAGGAGTCTCGGATGGGATCCGGGATATCACGAGGAGATCCGGAATGGTCCAGAGAATAAGATTCATATAAGGAAAGTCCTGTTTCGGAGTTGGGGAATGATTCCGGTGTTTTCACCAGGAATGTTCTAGAAGGGTCCGGAAGGTCCGGCACTCCAGAGGGTAAGGGTACATGAATGTGTCATGACAATGTGGAATGGTTGCATCATGTACTAGGTCACTTAGCTGGGCAAAGTAAAGGAAGAAATCAAATCCTAGTTTGAAAGTCAAACGCCAATTTGAAAAAGTCAAACGACAAGTTTGCTTGGTGGAGGGAGAGTAGGAAACCTACTTGGGGAGGAGTTCCTCTCCCTCCACCCGCTGGCCAAGGAGGCCGACTTGTGGGAGGACTCCCTCCTCCCAAGCCGCGCCCTCCCACATATATAAGGAGGGGCAGGGATGCCCCTCTTCCCTACACCTAAAACCCTAGCTCCCGCGCGCCTCCACCTCCAAGTGCAGCCGCCGCCTAGGGTTTCCCCTACAACTCAGCGACTTGGGGCTTTCGCAAGCCCTAGCCGCCGGCCACACCCTATACTTGGTGCCCTATAAACCCTAGATCACCAAGTGCCTCTCTCATAGTCCACCATACTCGCTCCGGCTTAAGGCGAACCCTGCGAGATCTCCCCTCTACTTCCGGTACCACGCCGTCGTGCTGCCGGAATCGCGAGGAGAGTGCTACAACCTCCGCTGCCTGCTGGAACAAGGGAGAGGAAGGTCTTCATCGAGTACCGAACGTGTGACCGACTGCGGAAGCGCTGCCGGAACGCAGTGCCGGAAGGATCGTCTACGCGATCTTGAGATCAGCAAGAGTACAACTACATCACCCACGAGAATCTGCTCTCGTTAACCACTTTGGAATCTTCGAGGGTGAGTTCCTCTATCGACTCGTTGCTACAATCTAGTAGATAGATCTTGGCTTGTTTGTTTGCATGTGGTAGAAATTTTTTGTTTTCCATGCTACGAACTCCTACAGCTTCTTGTTGGGGACCTCATCCGAGAAAGGGGGAAGCCGGATGTTATCAGTGGACCCGCTATTTTTGACATAGAAAAAGGTTCTATGCCACTTCTTGCAGGAGTCGATACCAGTAACCCGAGGAAAGATAGAATCTCTCCTGGGCGTGATGCTAGCAGCACCGCACCGGGTCGGCCTCTTCTCGGATCGAGGAGCACCAGGCTGAGGAACAACCTGAACCTTAAAGCTAAAAAATTTGGCCCACAAAGGAACTATAGGACAAATTCCAATGTAGGCCTCGCAAGCGGAGATGAAACAAGAAAGAGAGCCAATCGCACTGGCAGGAAGATGGTGGGCTGCAGATGGAAGGTAGAAACAAACGACGATAATAAGGTGCTCACAGGAAGAGCGAAACCGCGTTCGAAATGGGAAAGGAAAACCACCCGCTCGTCAGCTTGAGGTTTGGGAGAGATCTCACCGGAAGGGAGACGGCAATCCACTTGCAGCAGAATGCGTCTGGTGGAGCGGAGCCACTCCACC
Source organism: Avena atlantica (assembly GCA_910589765.1). NCBI lineage: Eukaryota > Viridiplantae > Streptophyta > Magnoliopsida > Poales > Poaceae > Avena > Avena atlantica. The sequence continues at coordinate 539,573,212 of OU342739.1, read as the reverse complement.
TCCTCGATGGAGACCTCTGAGCCTTCCCAGCCGCCGCGCTCGCTAGCGGGAATCTCCTGCTCCTCAGCACCATCAGCGCCGTCGCGAGCGTCCATGAGATCAGCAGAGTCCGTCTCCTCCGCGATAGGAAGAGGATTAGAACAGCGTGGACCCGTACTGGAATGGAAAGAAGACAGGGGCAATCGCAACGCAAGAGCAGGAGGAAGAAGGAACCGCAAAGGAGGCAGTTTGATTTTGCGGGCGCGAGGAAGAAGAAGGGCAAAGGGAAAACTGAACGGGCATGGCGGAAGTGGAAACCCCCAACCCCTACTTAAGGGCAGGAAAAACCCCGGTCGTGGGATCTATCTGTGCCATGTGGCCAGTGTGTTGCCGTGTACCGGGCCGAGAAATCCAGTCAGCGAGCGCCACATAGCCAAGGATACACGAAAAATCCCGTGCCACGTCATGACTAGAAGGACAAGAGGCGTAGGTCGATGGGACTGCCACAGTGACGGGGAATAACTGCGTAGCCGTCACTGTGCCGCCAGACCTTGGAACAAAAATTGAGGCAAGTAATCATGATTACCAGCTGTCAATAACTGAAGCGCGCCGAAAATGACTCGGAATTGGCCAAAGTAACTTGGCTGGAGGCAAGAATGAGCCAAGAAGTCAAAACGTTAACCCAAAATTGTCAGACTAACCCGGCAGGGTGTGAAGTTGCGACAGATAAAGACAAAAACTAAGTTCCATTCACACAAAAGGAACCTGGAGACGCCTAACAGCTTGAACTGCTAGACCTCACCAGCTTCGGGGACTAATGTCGGGGGGATAACCCCCGGTAGGGTCACGAGAGGGGAAACATAGCGCAGTTGGGTTGGCTCCGGGTAAAGAAAGAACCAGACCGGGTAAGAACGGCCGGGTAAGATAAGCATGAAAGCCGACATACAAACTATGTCGGCCTGCATAGGACAAAGTTCTAACCCTTGCAGGAACCAACGAGCCAAGTAGAACGAGGAAGGGTCGAGTCAAGAAGGACACGTGGAACCTTTTCGAATAAGGTTCAGGAGGGACCATGGTAAAGCATGGTCAAAAGAGAAGGGCGACGCCGGGTGACACAAAAGGAGCCGGGTGACGCCCAAAGCATGCGCTGACGTACAAAGTAACAACATGACGCCAAAAAGAACAAGAAGCAGCGTACGAGGAGACCGTTAGCTGTCAAGCTTTATGGACTGGGCCTCTGGGCTTAGGGCAAGCCCATGACCCGACCCATATTGTAGGGACCAAGATCCAAACAGTAAACCCTAGAACCCAAAGGGGTATTAGCTAGCTAGCACTGCCTATATAAGGGAGGGCATAGCAGTAGTAGAGAGAGGTTGGACCAAGTAGGGAACTAGTGATGTGAACTCTAGCCTAAACATCTCAAGGAGCACTTGTAATCTTTGGAGTATCAATCGAATTGCCATGTCTGGAGAGTTCTTCTTGTTCTTCGTGCATGGCTCGACCGTGTACTCCCTCCCCGGTGACCACAAGCACCCATTCGGCCCCCAACTTAAGCCTACCCATGGCATCTGCCGTGCCACCACCACGACAGGCAAATTGTTAATAGGTTAGTTCCAGAAAATATATAAAAACACCTCAAAGTATAAACAAAGCAAAGAAAAGTAGATACCAAACAAGCATGGAGCATCAAAAATTATAGATACGTTTCCAACGTATCAGGGCTGCCGGCCCACCTTCCCCGCCATCGATGTGGCCTTAGAGGTGGTCTTGGCAGCCACTATCGTTGACTAGTTGGTGTCCAACCGCTTCCGTGGCATCGAAGGCATCACGGGGTCGATTCCGATGGCGGCGCGTTGGCGGGAAACTCCGGCAGGGCTATGGAACTAAGTTCTGGTGATATTCTGGCTAGGGGGGAATCCTGATGCCAGCGAGCAGCGGCGACTGGCGGTGATTTTGGGCGGGAGGGTCAGCAGCGAGGAAGGAGAGAAAAAATTTAGGAGTCACGTGCGCGACCGAGAAAATATGAGAGGGGGTTGAGATTTTAGGAGTCACATTCACCACGGCGCAAATTGCAGCCTGGTAGTTGTAGGACAACTTTACAGACGTCAAACACAAAAACCTAGCCGCCTCCTTCGTCCCACGTCGCCCTCGCGCGTGCGATGGGGACGATTTCCAGTCGCCGCCATCGGCCAGCCCCAATACCTCTCCCTCTTCCTCCCCGCCGCCGATGGCGTCTCCAGGAAAAGCCTGGGCGCTGGCAGCGGGGGGCCCTTACCCCACTCATGGAGGCAGCGGGGGAGGGGGCCTTACCCCACTCATGGAGGCGATGGCGCGGGCCGGGTGGCCATGGCGGGCGACCTGCTCGGTGAGGGGCACGCCGACGCGGCTTCTGCTGCACGAAGACCTTGCGTCGGAGTATGGATGGTGGTTTCTCCCGATGGCAGCGGTGACGGCCTGAGCTCTGCTATGGTTTTGGGAGATGTCGTCAGGATGGCGGAGGTGACGTCGCATCAGAATAAGGGTGCTGGAGCTCAATCCCCATCTCCACAAGTCCACTTGTGGCGGTACCGGCGAGCTGCTAGCCTGGTTTCCTCTGAAATCTACGGATCTGGGGAGGGTGGTCTCTCCGGGCGTGGTCGTTTTTCAACTCTTCCATGGGGCTTCAGGAGTCGGAGGGCTGTTGTTGTTGTTGTCTTCCCCTTGGACGGCCGTGGTGGCGAGGGAGTGGAAGGGGATGGTACAAAACGCCTTCCTTGTTAGGGTTTTGTATGTTATTTTTTGAGACGCGACTATCGCTTCTTGAAGCTTCTTCTGGCCGGCCATGGTGGTGAGGGGAGGAGGCGGCTCAATGTGGCGTTGATGGTTGGGACCTTCTGCTCGGGGATCTTGGATTGGAGGTACTGCCTGGTCTTCACCATCTCCTGCCTGCCCGATGGTCTGGAAAAGTCTCTTAGCTCTCACTCCTCGGGGTAGGCACTCGTGCGGTGTTCAAAGCCCAATGTGGCGAAGGTGGCGGTGGTGATTCGATGGTGGCTGAAGATGTGCTGCTTCTGGATCCAGTCCCGTTACTTGGGTGGTGATGATGAGGACGATGGGCTTGATCACGATGTGGAAGTACAGTGTGTGGTCTTCTAGGTCCATGTTGAATTTTCCTTTTTTTTTGGAGTCGTTTGTAATTGGTTTCGCCATTGCTGAAATTCCATGAGTTTTTATCTCAAAAAAAAAAGTTTACAGGCATCATGTGTTATACTTCCATGTCCCCATTTGAAATTCTTCTTCCGCGCGGGCTGGGCCTGGCCGCGCTTGGAGGGGGTGTGGCTGCCTCGGGCACCCCCTCGGCCTCCCTCTTCGCCTATAAGTTGCCTCTTGGCTTAAAAACTCAGGGGGTCGACATTTTTCCAAAAAAGAGTTCCGCTGCGCCGACACCACCAGAAACCGCGATTCGAAACTAGAAACTTCGTTCTGGCACCCTGCCGGGACGGGGAATTTGGAGAGGATCATCGCCATCATCATCACCAACACCTCTCCATCAACCATCCATATTTCCCCATCCATGAGCGTGTAATCCCCCGCTGTAGGCTATGGGGATGGTAGGGATTGGATGAATTCTATCATGTAATCGAATAAGATTGTTAGGGAATGGTGCCTATTATCTCTATTAGTGCTATTTGACTTTGTTGCAACTTGTTGTGCTTAATGCTTGTCGCTAGGGCCCGAGTGCCATGGTCTCGGATCTGAACTTATTATTGATTCATGATGATAGTATTGTTTGTGATCTTATCTGCAAGTTTTGTACATATATCATTGTCCGGAACCAAAGGCCCCGAAGTGACAGAAATTGGGACATCCGGAGGGGATGGCTGTGATGTGAGGATCACATGTGTTCACGAAGTGTTAATGCTTTGCTCCGGTGCTCTATTAAAAGGAGCACCTTAATTGCTAGTAGATTCCCTTGTGGCCCCACTACAACGGGCTGACAGGACAAAAGATGTTGTGCAGGTTCTCATTGCGAGCATGTATGACTATATATGAAGCACATGGCTATGATTGTTTAGTACTTGGATGCTTTATCTTATTTTTCTGCAATTGCCCTAGATCTTGAAGTTACATGTTTAGACTTGTACATGCAACACCCGTCCATCCATCCCTATGCCTACCGCATTGATATCCTACCGTTTGCTACTACTACTACTATTGCTCTTGTTCTGCTGCTACTGTTACTTTGCTATTGCTACTATAAAATTGTTGCTACTGATAAACTTCTATGAGCAAGATTATTTCCAGGTGTAGCTGAATTGACAAATCAGTTGTTAAGGCTTATAAATATTCTATGGCTCCCCTTGTGTCGAATCAATAAATTGGGTAATAGTACCCTCGAAGACTGTTGTGATCCCCTATACTTGTGGGCCATCACGCGTTGGAGGAAAACTCCGGCAGGACTGTGGAACCAAGTTTCGGTGACATTTCGGCTAGGGGAGGGGAGAATCTCAATGTCGGCAATGACTGGCGGTGATTTTGGGCGGGAGGGTCGACGGTGAGGCAGGAGAGGAAAATTTTAGGAGTCGCGTGCACGGCCGAGCAAATATAAGAGAGGGGGTTGAGATTTTAGGAGTCACATTCATCGCAGTGCGAATTGCATCCTTGTAGTTGTAGGACAACTTTACAGGCGTCATGTGTACTAGGTGGAGCACGCGAATTTTCGGTCACACCCTTATTTTTTTTATGTCTAGTTCTTTCAATATACTAACAGTGCATACATAATTAATTGGTGGAGTGTTCTTAGCACTTGGATCCAATCTTATTATTAAATATAAATGGATATTTCCAGGTTAAAAATAAATAAATGTTTATTTTCTTTCTCTAAGTACATGATTTCTCGAACCAATAAATTAACACATGAAGTATCGGTGATACAAAATTCAGAAACAATTATGCCCATATGTAGTAAATTTTGTAAACTGAGAAGAAGAAGAAAAAAAGCGAGTTTAGGAGAAGGAAATGACAACTCAACCCAAGGGTGGATTCTACACTCACCATATTTACAACAACGCCTACTCACGATGTCTGCTTGTTACTCACAAGTAGGAGAAGAGAGAGCTGAGAGTGGAGGAAATAAGTAGATCAGAGGGGTCGATAGCCTGAGGAGGAAGCACCTTTCCTCGTCACTAGGAAAAGACAAACGGAAAGGTTTAGGCAGAGTGACCCGTCCAGGCGCCTCCCTCTCCCACACAGTGCTGCCCCAAAGTCCATGTCCCCAAGCCTCCTCTGTAGGCTCAACTCCACGCCAAAGACCCTGTCTCCAGATGCGTCTCCAAGCTCCCGGCCTGACCAGTGCCTCCTACAGCGTCTCATCACCGACGCACTGTGGTCGAGATGAGGCCGAGAGAGGCATAAAGGAGTTGCTGCTGAGCGAGCTTAGTGTGGTAGCAGTCGGAGAATCGCAAGCAGCAGTCGGAAACCCTAGCCGACGAATGAGAGGGTCAACTCCACGAAAAATCTCTTTAGAGCATGGGCTCCATAGCCCGTTTTTGATATTTTTTTTTAAATTCATCAAATATTTTAGAAAAAATACCAACGTCTAGCCAACGGTATGAATATACGTCTGCAAAAAATTAATGGAAAATAATTATATTTCGGGCGCAACAAAAGAGACAAATATGATTTTTTTTTGGAAGAAGGAGACCCATTAAAAATTGCACGGAGCTTAGTTTTTTTAGGAGACCGGAATACAAAGTATTTTCACATAAGATATTGTACGCGTGTATTATAAATCATTATCTGTAGCCTGATACTTTTACTAAAACTTTTTAAATCTTTAAATTTGAAATTTTTCAAAAAAAATCCTTCACGGAGCCTGTCCGGCCCATACTTCATAGACACGTGATGTGCAAGTGCCCTTATTGCTTATGCATATCACCAGCTTAAGCTATAGTATATAATACTTTCGTGTCCCCATTTGAAATTCTTTCAACTTGAATTTTCACTTGATAGCTCAAGTTTCTGAACTTTTATCTCAAACTCAGACAGATGTGTCGTGTACATTTCCTATCGGAGGTTCTAAATCTCAATCTAAAACTCAAAATTTTCCATGTTATCAAATATTCAAACTAACCCGACCCCAAGCTCCGAACTTTAAGGCCTTTTCCAATGGGGTGTATCTTAGCACGTTTTTATAGGAGCTATTAAAACTTAAGAAAAAACAATCATAATGGGTGTATCTTAGATGGTGTTTCTTAGATATGTTGTATTTAATGATTTTGTGCTCATGCATGTGTGTGATTGGACTAGCCAAGTTTTTTGTCTATGGTAGCGTGCAAGTGGTGTACTAGGATAAAGCACTAAGGCTGGTCCTAGTGGTAGTATCATACTACTAGTATCATGCATATGATACTAGTGCATGATACTATGTCTCTAGTGCATTGTATCATATAGTAGTATCATAAGAGTGATACATTTATTAATTTATAGAATCTCTATGTAAAATGTGTGTACAAGATTTACTTGCAATTATGATTTCTAGCTTTACGTGCTATGATACGGTATCTACCTATGATACACTAACCACCTCTCTCTTCATTAATTATGGCGCCACGTCAGATTTTTGCCAAGTTGGCATGCATGATACACCTTATGATACTAGCACTAGGACCAACCTAAGAGTCTCATTGTGAAAGGTCTAAGTCAAAAGTTTTGGGCTTCGAGCTCAAACTTCATCGTTCTTTATGATTTCGGCTCCTCGTCATCCTGCAACCAGCTGTCCCGATGAGGCCCAACGTCCCCATTCGTTGACGTATTTACGCTGCAGCCTGAAGCAGTACACGAGGAGTCCCTCATCGGTTCATGTGCCAAAATTAATACTACAGTACATGACGACTTGTTCACGTAATCACGCATATGTGCACTTCATTCTTCAGTTATATATACTGTATACGCTAGTTCAGTCCATGACGAACACAACCACTGCTGTGAGGGTCTGAGTGAAGCTAGCTCTACTCAGAAACCTTTCTTCTCTCCAATGGCGAAACCAAAAGATGGCAGCAGCATGAGCCTTACCGTCGCCGCGAGAAGAGTGTTCGACTTCAAGGTCGAGGCCTACTCCTTCGCTTCTAGGATGGCCGACATTGGCGAGTCCTTCCAGTCGGACACCTTCCGCGTCGGCGGCTACGACTGGGCTGTGCGCTTCTCCCCCACGCTGGGGGTATCGCTTGAACTTGCGCTCCTGAGCAATCCAACAGCCGGCGAGCGCGTCGGCGTGAAATTTGCATTCACGATGCTCGACAAGTCCGGCAAGGCGTCGGCGGCTGGGCGAAGTAAGTGCTCGGAATTCTTCTATAAAGGCCAAGGGGAGGGCTTTGTTGGTTTCATGAGCAAGGCAGATCTGGGCAAGTACATCCACAGAGATTGCTTCGTTGTGCGCTGCACCGTTTTCGTTCTCAGACGACCAAGGTGGCACTAGGACGGCGATTATTCTCCCATGGGATCGGACCGAGATTTATTAGTTTCGTTATGCGTTTTCTTTTGGCATGATGTATCCGTGACTGCTGGTTCTATCAGAAGACGTCTTCGTCTCTAGAGTTCAAAGTTCTTTTCTGTTGGGAATTTGGGATGATATGTGCGTGTATGCAATGTATCAGAAAACATTTTCATCTCTACTCCCTCCGTTAGGGATTATAAGGCCTAAGAGTTTTTTTAAAATGTTAAGAATTATAAGTCTTTTCTTATTTATTACGATCTCTTATGCAATGCATGGTCTTTCTTTTCTTTCCCTTCTCTCATGCATGTATAACTATTGGTGCATATAGTAATCAAGAGGGTGAGTTATTGTTTTTCTTAATCCTATCAAATAGTTCATAGGCCTTATAATGCCTAACAGAGGGAGTACAAGTTACATTTCTATTGTTGGGATGGCTTATGTCGGATGCATGTGCGAGGTACCAAAGAACATCTTCAACTCCAGTAGAGTTTGATACTGGCTATAACAGACTATGACCTTACGGGCTTACGCTGCAAATTATCTCTACTATTATAATGCACGAGTTTTGAATTCGAATTTCTATCCGGTCTCCTTTGCCGACAGGCCACGAAGAACATCTTTTCACCGTTGATTTCAGGGATGTTGTATTAGATCGGATTGCCATGGTCTGTTGGATTCGTCATTGCACATTTCCTGCTACTCCCGCACGCACGTATGGTAAGCTGGTGGACCATTCCGGATAGCTCCACTTCCCTCTAAGCTGTAATATTTTATTCCAAAACAGAAACTATTGTTGGCTACCCGCGCTACTTTTTATAGAGTTGATTACTTCGTCCGAGGCACAATACACCACGATTTTTATTGTGCGTGTCTTGCCTTTCACATCCGGCTATAGCTCTACTGACCATCTCCCTGTAATGTACCTACATTCTTCAACTGCCTTGCTTCCCAGATCATAGGTCATGGCTGGGCTGAAGTGCCATCCTTTAGGCTATATGCATGCATCTCATGTCGTAGATTGGCTATGCACATCCAGATTGGCGCCTTTGGGCTCTCGGGCGGCTCCGTCGTATACATACATACGTATACGCTCTATTTTATACATAGCCAAGCTCAGCCTTTATATGACACATTACTGGTGTGGGAAGTCAACACCGCATGGGGGAAGCACATGTGAGTCGCCCCCTCTCTGTCAGGGCCGGCCCTGGGGAGGGGCAGGGTGGGCGGCCGCCCAGGGCCCCAAAAATCGGAGGGCCCCTTCCCAGGTATACACATACGTATACCTTTTTTATGTCGTACCATCGCTTGGCTGGAAAAAGGCCACATGCCATCGTTTGGTTAAAAAACGTTATATGGGTCTTACGTACTGACTAGGATTAGGAAAATTCTGACTCGAAACTCGATCGTCTGGTTAGGGAAACAATCAATTGACATCGATCCCAATTCCCGGCGCGTCTCCTCCTGGAACATCGCCGGCGGCGCCCAGTCTGTCTGAGTCCTTCTAAATTCTGATCTTCTTGCTTCATCTGACGGCCGTGACCGTGTGTGCCTTCTTCTTCTCCTGGTATTGGCGCGGCTCCTTGACGGCTTGACCTTACGCGACGGCCGACGGCACTGCCGCACTGACCCGTGCGCGATCGGCGATCCCAAGTCCCAACCGCCGGTAAGCTTCACGAATTTAGCACGCTTTTTATTTCTAAATTTCATCTAATTACGTACTATTGATTGTCAGTTCATCGACTCGTCATCTCGCCGATTTTTCCTGGCCCCTGATTGCGATCGCGAGAATATCACACGCATAACACCAATCGGAGGTATATCCGTATATTCAATATTTTACTTGGTACAATCACAACACGCTTCTTATTTCTAAATTTTATCTAATTACGTACTATTGATTGTCAGTTCATCGACTTGTCGTCTCGCCAATTTGTTTTTGGGCCCCTGATTGCAATCGCGAGAATATCACACGCATAACACCAATCCGAGGTATATCCGTATATTCAATATTTTACTTGGTACAATCACATGATGCCCTGATCGTTGATACCCTACAATATTTGGTATATTTTTTTCAGCATTGTGGTCTACTATATCATGTCCTCCTCTTCGAGGAAGTGTCCATCTGGTCATGCTAAAAGGAAAAGAGCAAAAGAGGTGGCTGCCAATTGAGGAGTACTTTTTGGGGTTCTTAAAGGTGGATGACACTTATGGCTTGGGGCTTTTGAAAGTACTTCTTGATTCTATGGAATCATTTGACCTAAATAATGTAAGGGGTCAGGGCTATGACAATGGTTCCAATATGAAAGGTAAACATAAAGGGGTACAATCTAGGTTACTTCAGATGAATCCAAGAGCTCTATATATGCCATGTGCTTGTTATAGTCTGAATCTCACTCTTTGTGATATGGCAAAATCATGTGGAAAAGCCGTTTCATTTTTTGGAATTATTCAACGCATATATGTCTTGTTTGCTGGTTCTACAAAAAGGTGGAGTGTCTTGCTTAAACATGTTCCTAGTTTAACTGTGAAATCATTGTCCAATACTCGTTGGGAGAGTCGAATCAAAAGTGTTACGGCAATAAGATTTCAGGCTATGGAGTTAAGGTCTGCTTTGCTTGAGTTACGTCATTCTTCTGAGGTTGAGCCTAAGGATAAAAGTGATGCAAAAAATTTATTTGACGCACTTGGCCACTTTGAGTTTCTAGTTGGTATGATCATCTCGTATGAGATTCTTTTTGCAGTAAATAAAGTTAGCAAGATGTTGCAATCGCCAGCCATGTGTATTGACTCTACTTTGAAGCAAATACAAGGTATCAAACTATATTTTCAGAATTACAGAGATGAAGGGTTTGCTGCTAGTTTGATCAACGCCAAAGGTATTGCAACTAAAATGGGTGTAGAGGCATTTTTTCCAGTAAAACGTCATGCTACTAGGAAGAAACAATTTGATGAAAGTATTTGTGAAGAAGAAATTCTAGAAGCTGAGAAGGCTTTTCAGGTTAAATATTTTTTTGTTGTGGTTGATATGGCGATAACTTCTTTGGGGGATAGATTTGAAGAAATCATGGTGTTTAAAGATATATTTGGTTTTTTATTGAGCTCTGGAACCTTGAAGTCGCTAAATGATGATGAACTTCAAGAGGGCTGCACAAAATTTGCAAATACTTTCTCTCATGCTGGTTCATGTGATGTTGAGGTATATGATCTTTTTTCTGAATTAAAGATGATGAGGTTCACCTTGCCAGATGAATTAATGTCTGCTATGGAAATTTTTTAGCATGTTAGAGAAGTTGATTGTTATCCTAATATCTCCATTGCTTACCGCATCTTATTTACTGTGCCTGTGACTGTTGCATCGGCTGAAAGAAGTTTTTCAAAGTTAAAATTATTGAAGAACTATTTGAGATCCACAATGTCTCAATAGAGGTTAAATGGTTTGGCAACATTATGCATCGAGAAGAAATTAGTGGATGACATCGACATCGACCCCATCATAAGTGAGTTTGCATCGAGGAATGTTAGAAGAAATTTCTAAGATAATATGTATAATTTTTTAATATGTTCGTACTTCTTTTGAATGCGTTTAAGGCTTATTGAGAACATATATATTACATGTATAATATTCATCGGTATCATTGTGACGTCTATACTAAGGGCCCTAAGTTTTAGTCTCGTCCAGGGCCCCTAAAATCTCAGGACCGGCCCTGCTCTCTGTGTTACTTTTGCATGATTCATCAATGTCAGATTGCTGCACATATGAAGCTTCTTGTTTGTTCTGACCGTAAAATTTATCGGTCATCGATTGAGTGTTTAAAATTTGCCTGTCACCGATTGAGTGTTATCTCCGTTTTTTTTTTTTTTTTTTGCACGTTAGGTGTTTGCCTTTTTTTTATCCGGGCAAGTGTCAGTTACATATCCTTGAGGTGAACTACAAAAATCCACCAAGTATTGGGATAAGTGTGTCAGGCCAAGCGATTTGATTCTTTTCTTGAATTATTTTCAATTATGCTTCAGTTATACGTATATATTTATTTCGAGAAAATGATGTATAATTAAAGAAACATTGCTCATCTCTGTTACCTCTTCATATTTTACTACAACGGTTAAATTGTATTTTCTTTACTTTTGACAAAAAAGTCATTGTTCGTAAGCTTTAATTTACTGTCTATATACTAATCACATCATGCCAACCAATGGTCCCTTTTTTTGCATTCCATGGTGTTCACATTTTTTTTGGTTTTCATCGAAAGGAAAATATGGTATATCTATCGATCTGGTTATTGTTTTTTACTACAAATAATTGATTAATGTTGTTCATATTCTTTTTATGTGTCTCAAATGTCAACATTGCATGGATATCAAAATTATCATATATTTCAACTAAGCGGCGCGGTATGAATGGATCCTTTTCAACGTAAACCTTACAGTTATCGGGTTAGTTACAAATGATTGAAATCCCTGCCCAAGTGGATCTTATGGACACATGATTGTGGAGGATTTTCCCATGAGGTCCAATTTCATGGAGTTTTTCATGTGAAATTACACTACAATGTAGGATTAATTTCAACATGATTAATTGTTGTGAATCAAACAGGTCCAAAAGGTAAAATTCCGCATGGTCATCCTATATAAATCCTGAGCAAATCCTATGTATCAAAGGAGACCTTATTATTTCTTCAACACCTAATAACCGAAATATACATACTCATATTGAGTTGTCCATTAAAAGTTGTTTCACTTTCTAATAGGTTATAATTATATTTCATATGTATTAAAAAATTATTTGTAATGTTCACATTTATTACTCCGGCCCTTCCTACTTATAGGGTGTATTAGTTTTTTAAAAGCCAAATTTTACGTTTTAAGACTAATTTTGGAAAAAAAATCAATATCCGTTTAATAAACAAACAAAATACAAAAACATATTTGAAAATGATATGTGCCACAACGTGCAAAGCACGTGCTACTTACTAGTAGACGGTAAACAGACGATGAAACACATGCCTCAAGATGGGCCACTGTCGGGTACAGATTCAGACTTTACTAGCACAGAGCTCGTGTGTTGCTACGGCGTCATGATTAAATCAAATGAACACTATTTTTTGCCAGTCGAATCTAAATTACTGTTTGTCTTTGATTGAATGTCGTTTGTTCTATGCAATAGTGAAAGAAATAGAACAAATAACTAAATTTACAACTGGACGGCTGTACCAAGTTTGGCAAGGGGCTGCAAAAGAGTAATGCCAGTGAAAAGCAATGGAACAGCAGATACAAACAGGACAAATATTTTCTCTACTTGCAGATATAGAAAGAAATCCATGGAACCAAGGAGGAATTTAGGACCTTCGTATACTGTCCTTTGACGATTCACTTTTGCTTCCGTGTACCCCCTTCTCTTTGAATTTTGACAAACAAAAACTCGATACCGATTTGTTTCGAAGACCGTACGAACACATCTAAATCCGTATGGTTCGCTTAGACGTATACTCACCGTACACGTATGCTCACATGCCCGTGGGAGGTGGAAATAGGAGATATATACAGCAAAACAACATTTTAAAACATGGCATGCAAAGACGTAGATCTCGATAAGGGGAGGTGGGTCAGCCATTGGGAACATGGAGTATACCTAGCTCGACCGGGTACACCTATACGGAGGTATACAAGGCTTGTATATGGGTTTCAACTGGTCAAAATAAAACCACTCTATGCAGACAGGAGAGGGGTGACCGAAACGCACCTCTTTATTTATTTCAATCCTCTTCAGGATACTCCAACTTTCTCATCCGATGACATCTTAACTGAATTAAGAAACATCCATAGAGTAAAAATGGGCTTATAGCTCCTATGCGACGTCTTTACATGGAATTGGAAGGAAAGCGACATCGTTGAAAAGAATAGCTCGCATGCGACGGTTGTGAGGCAGCTAATATCCCAGGGCCACACGGGCCTTAAAACGGTCGTAAGGACACATTTAACTTTGTTTCAATATTAGGGTTAAGCCAAACCGGTTGGTTGGGACAGCCAGTCAAACCAACCGCTTCCGACCGAGAGCGCGCGTAACACTGACTGTAGCTTCCCCAACGGCGGCGGCGGACCTCACCCATCGTTCTCGGCACCGGCGGCGGCGGCACGGCAATTAATTTAGGCGGCGGCGCTTTCGTTCGACGACGAAGGTGGTGAGTGCCATTTGAAAGCTAATTCCTCTCCCATTCTTCTCAATTCGAGATCTGAGCGTGCCCATTGATGCTAGATTGTGGAGGCGAGGGTGTGCTGAACGGGGCGAGGGGGAACGATATGGAGCATGGAGAGGGGACTTCTAATCGGTATATCCCGTATCTCTGCACTTAATTTCTCTAAGGTTGAGCTCTCTGTTCGCTTCCGCTAGCTCACAGTGCCCGCCAAAAACAGGGGAGACGATGTTGCGCGCCAAACCTTCGAATTTCGCATCAATTTCTTTCCCTCTAGGACTGTTTTAGTTGATGGAAGCACGCAGATCATTGAGAGAGACACGGTTGTTAAATGGGAGGTGGAATTAGAACATGTTGATCCCCAAGAGCTAATAAACATGGGAGAGGAGGCAGTAAGGAAAATGGTGGAAAAAATTGGGGATAGTGTGGTTTGGGGGCCAGAGCAAGAAGTTTCTTTGTTACGACTTGATGATTGCAAATGTGACTATGTTAGGGTTGAGACAGGGGAACATATAGTTGATGAAATCGATGAGAGAAACGGTTGGACAAGCAAAACTGTTATGTTTTTAGCAGAGCTCATTGATCTGAAACCTGATTCGAGGGTTGGATATGTGGCCTCGAAGCTGGCTGCTCAGATGGTCGAGGATGATTGGGCTGCACAAAGGCAAGTAATGCCTATACTTACTGAGTTGGAAGTGTTAACAGTGGAGGATGATGATGCTAATGCACAAGGGGAGGCTGCAGATGGTAATGCACAAAGGATTGTAACTGTTGATTGGAATTCAGTTGAGATACATGACCGCACTGATTTGGTCATTGCACCAATAGATGACATTGAAATGGCAAAGCTTTTTGGCATTCCTATAGATGACAGAGACAAGGAGAAGAAGAGGGATGAAGCTACAAATGATGGTGACAACCATTTAAGAGATGAAGAGGCAGATATAGATCTAGAGTTGTTGGAAAATGCTGCAGTTCATGTAGATGATGCACATGATGATGAGCTAGTAACAGTTTATGACAAAGAGGACCCAGTTATTGAAGTTGGGAGATTGTTTCCAAGCATGGATGAATTCAGGATGTGTTTCAGGACATATGCAGTCAAACGTGAGTTTGCTACCAAGACTATGTGGACTGATAAAAAGAAGTTCTATGCAAAATGCATAGGTTATGATGGTGGTGCCAAGCCTTGCAAGTGGTATATATCTGCTAGACGCCAACCTGATGGAAGGACAATAAGAGTGAATCAAATTCCAAAACCTCATACTTGCATTACAAGTTCTCAAACAGTTACAAAGATGACATCACAATTATGGGTTGCAGAAAAGATCAAGCCCATTTTAGCCACAACACCAAACATCACTGCAAAGAGACTGGAAATAGACTTGGAAAAGCAGTACCCCATTAAGCTGAATTATACTACAGTGTGGAAGGCAAAGCAAAGGGCAATGAAAGAGCTATATGGTGATTGGGCAAATACCTTTCGAATGCTTTATAACTTCAAAGCAGAAGTAGAGAAGAGGTCACCTGGCAGTGTTGTGGAGATAGATACTGAGGTAACAGCTGATGGGAAAGTCTTCTTCTCTAAATTCTTCATGGCTTTAAAGCCTTGCATCGATGGCTTCAAAGCAGGTTGTCGTCCATATTTGAGTATAGACTCATCTTTCTTGACTGGAAAGTGGAATGGTCAACTAGCAGCATGCAATGCTTTAGATGGACACAATTGGATGTTCCCTGTAGCTATTGGCATGTTTCAGTTTGAGACAGAGGCATCATGGACATGGTTCATGATGCAGTTGAAAAGATGCATAGGGCCAGTCTCTCCATTGGCAGTGCACACAGATGCATGTAAAGGTTTAGAAAATGCAGTGAAGATTGTTTTCCCTCATGCTGAGAAGAGGGAGTGCTTCGGCCATATGTGGATGAATTTGATCAAAAAATTCAGAGGAGATGATTTTGGACGCATGTGGCCAGCAGCAAGATCTTACACCAGGCAGACACATTCATATCACCTTGAGAAGATTAAGGCGGCATGCTCTGAGGAGGATAGGGTCAAGTTTTGTACATGGTTGGAAACCTACCATTCTCTTTTATGGTACAGGTCTGGTTTTAACACTGCCATCAAATGTGATCATATCAACAATAATTTGGCAGAAAGTTTCAACAACAAAGTGAAGGAGTTAAAAGACTTTCCTGTCCATGACATGGTTGACCAGATCAGGATCATGATCATGAGGTTGTGGGAATTGAGAAGAAGGCTTGGTGATGTTCTTCAAGGAGATAAGCTTCCTGATGTTGTGCAGCAGGTGGTCAACAGGAGCAGAAATCTTGCACATTTGCGTGTTGAGAAATCCTCATTGTGGGGTGCTGAAGTCAGAGATACAAAGACTGGCAGGAGGCATGTTGTTGACACTCAATTGCATGAATGCACATGCCTTGAGTGGCAACACACTGGGAAGCCTTGTGAGCATGCCATACTTTTCTTGGCCTCCAAACACAAGCTAAATATGCACCCATATTTGCATGAGTATTATTCTGTAGCAAAATTCAAGGCTGCATATGGAACACCAATTTCAGCACTTACAGATCAGTCTCAGTGGCCTGAAGTGGACATTCAGTTCTCCTTGTGTCCTCCTTTGATGAAAAGAAAGGCTGGCAGGCCCAAGCAGAGTAGATTCAAGGCTTGGTTTGAGAAAGGTGGGAGCAGCAAGAAGGGAAAGAAAGATGAAAAGAAAGATGCCAAGCCAAAAAGGGCCCAAAAAGGTAACAAGAATAGATGCAAACTCTGTGAAGAACTTGGACACCGAGCTGGCTCTACCAAGTGCAGATACACTGCTGAAAAGCCAAAGTATGTTCATCCAAAATCTATCTCATTTCTTGTTGATGATTTTTCTCCCCCAGTTAAATTGCTTGTTTTCAGGAGGAAGCGTGGAGAAAAAGGCCCACCTCTTGTTGTTGACGAATGCTGGCCAGTGAAAAGGGCAAGAATCAATGGCCAAAGAAAGAAGATAACTAACCAGATCATGTTTGGTGCTGCTGAGGTGCAATCTGAACTTGTTTTGGAGGATGATGTGCAAACTGTTGAGGCTTTAGGGCACACCGTTTCTGATTTGGAAGCTCTGGTGCAAAATGAGGGGCAAAATGAGCCTGTTGTTGAGGCTCTAGTGCAAAATGAGCCTGTTGTTGAGGCTCTGGTGCAAAATGAGCCTGTTGTTGAGGCTCTGGTGCAAAATGAGCCTGTTGTTGAGGCTCTGGTGCAAACTGACCAAGTTGTTGAGGCTCTGGTGCAAAGTGACCATGTTGTTGAGGCTCTGGTGCAAAGTGACCATGTTGATGAGGCTCTGGATCATGATCATGAGGTTGTTGAGGAGGTGCAGGAGGTGAAGGAGACTCTTGGACGTGCTGTGGGGAGGCCAGATGGTAATGGTAAGAAAAAGAAGAGCATAAACCTATTGTGTGGTGTGAAACTTGTGAAGGAGAAGAAAACGAGGGGTAAGAAGAGCCAAAAGAAATAGACATTTGTTATTGTAAACATTTGTTATTGTTGTAAACATTTGACACTTGTT
The DNA here is from genome assembly GCA_910589765.1 of Avena atlantica. NCBI lineage: Eukaryota > Viridiplantae > Streptophyta > Magnoliopsida > Poales > Poaceae > Avena > Avena atlantica. Next base: position 539,555,999 of record OU342739.1, on the reverse strand, counting down.
GTTGTAGTAATTTGGCACTTGTTGTTGTAAACATTTGTTATTATAATAATTTGTCACTTGTTGATAATTTGGACAAAATTCAAATATGATGGTAAATTTGAATTTCAACATATGTAGCTATGTCACTTTTCTATGTTTGTATGAGATTCCAACGTTTTTCTCATATGTACAATATAACTCATCCTCACCCTGATCCCTTTTGTGAAGTACAACTCACCCTCACCCAAAATGGGGTAGAAATGGGCTCCAAAGCTAGGGTAAACCACCCCATTTCTAAGCAAGTTTTTTTTCGACCATTTCTAAAACCAAGTTAGATATTTTTCCTCAGAACTATGTCACATAACATGACACCATGCGAAGGTTTTGTATTTTTTTGATTTTTTTTGAATTAGTTATGCACATTTGAATGTCTGGTCAAACTTGAAGGGTTTTCATAAATATTCTTAGATAGGGGCTGAGGCTCGCAAAACTAGCATTGGATCTCTGATGAAATAGCATGTTGTGAACCTAAAAATTATTTTTACAAAAAATCATCAGCATGGAATCATGTACCTGTAGTTCATATCTTACCCACTTCCAGCCGATTCGGCAGGATTTGTCTTTTTCACCAGGGATGGAATAAAAGGTTTGAGATACTCAGGTTGGGAAATTGTACATTCTAGGTGGTCTAGTATTTTTGAAAAATAGGATGTTACCATTTTGAAACTTCAATTTGGTGGTTGCTTCACAAATCCCCCCCCCCCTCTTTCGGCACTCAGAAAATAGAAAATGATTTTTCTGTGCGTTGAAAAGGAAAACTTTGTGCTACAACATTGTTAGTCATCCCATTATAGACATGCATGCCAAATATGGGCACATTATCACAAACTATGCCTTGATTCTAGCCATATCATTGGTCATTTGACCCGAAAGCCAGAAAACCTCGGAGGAGATAGGTCATTTTGTGAAGGGTTTTTTGAAATATGATCAATAGACCAACTTTGATATTTTTCCTCACAACTATGTGACATAACATGACACCATGCGAAGGTTTTGTATTTTTTTGATTTTTTTGAATTAGTTATGCACATTTGAATGTTTGGTCAAACTTGTGAAACCCCGTTGACTGCATCCTAAACCCCGCTAACCCTAAGGCCGAATGAGGACAATAGATCTAACCCTAGCGCGACACTGTGGCCGTCCGATCGCGTCTTCTAGAAGGATTCCGCGGGTGGCTCTGGGCGATCCGTGGAAGGGCTTGTTCTGCAACCTGATTGGTTGGCGTCTCTTAGAAGGATTTCGTGGCTAGCTCTTGGCGATCCGTGGGATGGATGATTCTGGAATCTGATTGGCTTTATCGTTTTTACGTGCAACAGCGTGGCATGCGAGCGTGGCATGCGAGGGCGCTGGGCGGGGCGGGCTGCACCATGCGGGCATGCAGCTGCCCCTAGCGTCGCAGTCTAACTATTTTACGTCCAACAGCGCTGCAGCGTATTTACTCCCTCTGTCGCATTAAATAAGTTTACATGTAACAACTTTCTCCAATCAAACTTACTCCTCTCAGGTTCATTGTAATAAATGAGACTTTGCATGATACCACATCTATATTATTTTGGCTTGTGGATAGCCTTAGGCTGGTCATAGTGCTAAGTAACTAAGACTAGTAACTTGCACATGTTACTAGTTGATGTTACTACCTTCATAGTGGGTGATAACATATGTATGGTGTCATGCAAGAGCTAATTAATTAGGTTGTAGGCTCATATGATCTTGGTATGTGTGATGTTATGGTAACTAGCTAAGTTACTACCTCTCTCTCTTTCTTCATTAATTGTCATGCCATGTCACCAATTTGCCTAATTGGCATTGCATGTACATGCATGTTACTACCTAAGTTACTCCCACTATGACTAGTCTTATGGACTACTTTTTGGCTTGTGGATAGCCTTATGGACTACATAGTGGATGCCCAAGTGCATTGGAAAGGTAGAAGTATATTTTTTGTGGACAAATTTTGAAGCCAAACGTACACTTATTTGTGGACAGAGGGAGTATGCATGTCACTATGACCAGCAGAAAAAATATCAAAATCTAAAATATGTAATAAATATAACGTACAGCGTTGGCACACTCGAGACCGTTGGACCGAGCGTGGCATGCGAGGGCGCTGGGCGGGGCGGGCTGCACCATGCATGCAGCATGCAGGGTCGGGGGCGGCGGTGCAGGGGTTACAGTACGTCGCATCCTAGCTATTTTTTCTCTCTTTCGCATTGATCACGCCCGCTTCCCACACGCAACGCAGCGCACGCGTCTCGTCTCGGCGTCTGGGCGGGCTGCACCATGCATGCAGCAGCTGCCCCTAGCGTCGCAGTCTAGCTATTTTGCGTGCAACAGCGCTGCCCCATTAAATAAGTGTACGTCGAACAACTTTCTTCAGTCAAATTTACTTTCATCTGGTTCATGCGCCATACAAAAAGTCAATATTACTCCCACCGATTTTTTTTGCGTGTGTAAAAACGAACGAGTACCTTGGTACTAGATTCCTGCATTTATTACCGAAGTAAATCAAGGCCAAATTATATTTTCCCTTTTATTTTTCACTGCCAATGAACAACTACCTTGGACGTTTTTTTCTCTCTTTCGCATTAATGCACATGCATGCATGCAGGGGCGGGGGCGTCGCATCCTAGCTATTTTTTTCTCTCTTTCGCATTGATCACGCCCGCTGCCCCGCTTCCCGTCTCTTTCGCATTGATCATGCATGCAGGGGCAACGCAGCAGACGCGTCTCGTCTCGGCGTCTGCGCCAACGTGACGCTGGATTCCCACGCCGCCCTTCACGCTCCGCCCTCAATAAATAGGCAAAACGCCTTTGCCTCCTCATCTCATCTTGCCCCTCATCTCTTCAACCTCGAGCCCGTCCCTTTGCCTCCTCCCAGCCGCCCCCCAAACACTCCGACCATGGCGACCTCCCCCTTCCGCCTTCCTTCCGACGAAGAACTCAGCGACGAGGACAACCACCCGGACCACAAGCAGTGGTGGGAGCAGCCCACACGCCGCCCCCGCCCCAAGCGTGGCAAGAAGGAGAAGTCCCCGCCCTGCCCCTGGGGAGACCAGGGCCCCATCGTCCACAACCCCGTCCCCAACCTCCCCGGCGGCGGCGACCTCCCCTCCGAAGCCTACTGGGCTAAGGCGGCGAAGGAGGAGGCAAGGGAGGAGGCTCGCATCGCCAGGTGGGAGGAGAAGGAGGCCCAGCGCGCCTGGAAGAAAAGGCGCAGACGGCGGGAGGAGGAGCAATGGGAGGCCAATGGCCGGGCCTTCTGGGAGGAGCAACGGAAGCGGGACCAGCGGGAGAGGCTGGCGGCGTGGAATGCGGCCCGGAATGCGGCTGCACCGGCACCGCCTCCACCGCCGATGGAGTAGGGGGTTAGGGTTTAGGCGCTAGCCCAGGGTTTAGGCGGGGCGCCTATTCCGCCCCTTCTATATTATTGTACCTTTTTATTTTTATTGTAATGTTATCGATCCCCCCTATCTAATATAAGTAATGTTATCTGTGTTTTATTGTAATATTATTGCGCCTATTCCATCCCTTGTTTCATTGTAATCTGTGTTTTATTGTATTGCCATTTGTCAAAACACCCAAAACAACAAGTGTATAAAACAAAAGACACAAAAACAAGTTCATATAATACTTGTGCAATATTTATATATTTACAAGTGTATAAAACAAAAGACACAAAAACAAGTTCATATAATACTCGTGCAATATTTATATATTTACAAGTGTATAAAACAAAAGACACAAAAACAAGTTCATACAACACATGGTTCATTTTCAAATAAGACATTTACATATTTACATAAGTTAAAGGAGCGTCCAAGTTATGTTAGTTAAATGGATGTCCTTGGACTTCATTTATATATTTATTTTTGCAAAAAAAAGATTGCAACCTGAGCACGAGTATCTGCAGATCCACACGTTCCTATTTAGATTGTAACGTGAGTACCATTTTTTTTGCCCAATCAACATATAGTTACTATTGGGCCTGGATACGTCCATTTTGGCATGGCTAAGTTATATTTGGGCCTGGCCTTTTTCAATCCTCTTCAATTGTTTGTTTACTTTTCAACCCCTCCCCCTCCCCTGCACACGGGCGCCCCCTGCACACTGATAAAAGGAACACTGACGAAACTGACGAAACTGAAGAAACACTGATTTCGAAAACAGAGCAGCTCAAAATTAGCCCGAATTTGTGTTGCATTTTATTCAAGCCAAAGACATAGACCATTACATCCATTACAAAGCATCACTCGAACACTGACTGCGCTGTCTAATGACTAACGATGAGGAGATAAACTAATCCGAGAGAAATTACACAAAAATAAAAAAACCGGCCATCAGATTGTCCTGCTTCTTCAATTCGATGATTTGCCTTAGCTGCTTGTTCATCTTCTTTAGCTCGGCTTCACTTCCGCATCCACCGTAGTACCAGCGGAAATGGGGTTGCCACATCCCAATTGCTCCACCACGGACGGGTTTTCGAGCTCCCGGGATGCTACCTCCACCCCAATTCGCTCGATGTACTCATCAAGCCACTCAAAATGCCCACATTTTGGCAGTTCCTGAAATCGCAGAGATGAACCCTAAATCCCAAATTCGATGAAATGCATGAAATTTCAAAAGAAAAGCGAGAAATTGGCGCTCGGAACACTCAGATCTCACCTTTCCGGGCTCGGGCTTGCTCTCACACTTCACAAATTCCCGACCAATGTTGCCGTTCTTGTCGGTGGATGTGACAAGCCGCTTCAGGGGCGCGGTACGGGGGCAATCGGGGCACCTCCTCATCGTCACCGCACCATACCGAGGCCATGGGCGGTGGGAGGAAGCAGAGCTCGACATCCCTCGCCGGCGTTGCCGCACTTGCTCGCCGGAGAAGAAAACAGAAGGGGATGAGATGCTGGAACGGTGGCGGGAGTGCTCGGGTGCGGGGACGGATCGGGGCCAACGGCTCTCTTCAACCACAGGGTGGGTCCCACGATATGAGGTGGACATCAGGTGAGTTCCGCCGTGACGTGGAGAGGCTGTGGGTCCTACTGTGCTCAGCTGATTCGAACTCGTTGACGGTCTCGTGGGGTTAAGTGGATGTGTCGCACGGGAGCTATTTGCCGCTTCAGAAGTGTCGCGTGCGAGCTATTCTTTTCAACGATGTCGCTTTCCTTCCAATTCCATATAAAGACGCCGCATAGGAGCTATAAGCCCAGTAAAAATAAGATGAAAGGGCAGCATTATTGGTACTCCCTCTGATCCATGTTATTTGTCACTGAAGCAGATGTATCTAATATTAAAACATGTCTAAAAAATACATTTCTACGACGAGTAATATAGATCAAAGGGAGTAGCTTTTTTTTTGGAAAACAATCAAATTTGTATCATGACAAAACTAAAGAATTAACGGGGGATTAAATAAGTACGCCAGTTCAAAGGACAAACCAACAACCAGGGACAACTATTTCTTCATGTTAGTCTGGATGGCTGATCAAAGACCAGAATGATAGATACGCAGTTGCACCTATCAAAAAATCAAGGGGTGGGAAGAGTCGAGAAATCTCAGATTCCCCTACACTACTGATCCGCCTCTGCCACTAAAAAGCAAGCTCTTGTGCTTTGGAGGTAAAGTTTTAAATAATCGGCTATTGCATTTAGCTGCGACTTTTCTAGCAGCTGGAAAAGATTATAGCTGGGCTATAGCCGGCTATGCCCATTTAGCTGTTTTACCGAACCAAGAAACAAATTTGCAATTTGGGTAACATATATTCATACATATATCAATAATTCAGAGATGAATAACATATTAACATAGTCACATAAGAGATACAAACAACATGATACAAATAACCACATAGTTCTTTCCAAATATTACATAACCAATAAAAGAAAGTGGCATAGAGCAACATCAAGTTCAAGACATAGTTCTGCCTACAAATTATTTAACAACAACATCAAGTTCACAGCAATCGACAACAAGTTTATATAACCATCAACACATTCATGAGATCAATCTGAGTCTTCATGAGCTGAAGCATCACCGAGAATGTCATTATCTCGAGGTTCATTGCCTTATGTTTATGAAGGTGAAAAATTACAAGAATCAGAAAGTTCAACGTCTTCTTGCACATATTTAAGCAAACAATGCATGCTCTTCTTCCTCTTCTTCCTAATGTGTCCATGTCTCTTTCCTTTGGCTTGTTATGTTGATGCTTATGGTTGTTGAGTTAAAGTATCAGGTTCTTGATGTTGAACCGGAGCATTCTATTTAGGAATAATTCTAGTGATGAACTCATTCTAATCATCTTCGAGAACATCCTCGACTATCTTCTCTATGGAATCTCTTATCTTGTTCACTTTCTTATCAATCATATGTGAGTTGACTTTGACAAAGGAAAGGTCCCTAAGCCTATCACCAAGTAGCTTACTGCGCTTCTCTGCATGCACATGTGTAGTGTATGCAAATTTTAGGAACCAACAACAAACATATCAGTGTAGAAGTACAGATGTATAATCGGCAATAGAGAACATGCTACTGGAGTACTAATGGTACAACGGTACAACATGCATATGGAAACAATGCTACAACATGCATATTTTATAAGGAGCTGCAAGATTTCTTACGTGTTCAAATGCTGAATTTTTTCTCTCAAACTAAGAATCTTTACCGTTAAATTATTCATGTTCAGTGCGCTTGTGCCATGATTCAACCACCATGTTGTTGCATTAAGCTATGAATAGATTATTATATTGAAAGAGAAAAACATGGCATGGCAGGGAAGTGATATAAAATCAACAATCACTTACTTGATCAAAGTTTTTGTTTCTTCTATGCCTTGTAGCAACGTCCATTCCAAAAGAGTCCTTCCCACCTCAACATTTCTTGATTTTTCCAATATTCGTATAACGTTCTTCCTCGTTCTCAATCATGGTTGTAATGCAAGTGATCACGACTGCTCTAAATGTTCCATTTGTCTCAGTTTCAACTTTATCTAGATAGTACTAGTAGGGGCTTAAAAATTACCCAGCCAAAAGTAGCGGCTTCTTGTGTTTGTTATCCCACTGCTTGTCAATAATATCTAAAATAGATTTGCAGGGAATATCATCATTGTTGAACCTCAGAAAAAAATTCCTTTCTGCATCTAACATGCAGCCATAAAAGAACCATGTTGCTGGCACATTGATACCTTTGATCCGGATTCACGGATGTAGTATAATATTTTTTTCCTAGAAGACCTAGGTTTAATCGAACCTTACAAAGCAATGCTAAAAGGAAATAAATAAGGACACGTGTATAAGACTTTGTTGTTTCATTTTACCTTAGTTTATCGAACCAATCTTGTTTGCTTTTTATAGTGGGTTGAATCAATGGATGGAGATACTGGAGATATGCCCTAGAGGCAATAATAAAAGTGGTTATTATTATATCTTTGTGTTTATGATAAATGTTTACATTCATGCTATAATAGTATTAATCGGAAACATTAATACTTATGTGATTTGTAAACTAAATTAGAGTCCCTAGTAAAGCCTCTTTATAATACTAGCTTGTTTGTTAATAGATGATCGTGGTTTCCCGATTATGAACATTGAGATGTTGTTAACAACAAGATCATGTCATTAGGAGAATGGTGTGATGGACATACTCCTATAGATAAGCGTAGCATAAAGATCAAGTCATTTTAATAGTTCGTTTGCTATAAGCTTTCTGATACATAGTAACCTAATTCCTTCGACCATGAGATCATGTTAATCACCATCACCGGAAGGATGCTTTGATGACATCAAACACCATACCGTAACTGGGTGGCTATAAAGGTGGCATTGAGTGTTCGGAAAGTATGGGTTGAGGCACATGGATCAAGAGTGGGATTTGTCCATCCATATGACGGATAGATATACTCTGGGCCCTCTTGGTGGAATGTCATCCAATTAGCTTGCAAGCATGTGACTGGCTCACAAGGGATCACATATCATGGGAATGAGAAAAGAGTAATTATCAGTAACGAGGTTGAACTAGGTATGCAGAGATACCGACGATCAAAACCTCGAATGAGTAAACTATTATGAGACAAAGGGAAATTGGTATCGTATGTAAGTGGTTCATTCAATCGCAAAGTAATCGTAGAAATATGTGGGAGTCATATGAATTTCCAGATTCCTTTATTGGTTATTGATCGGAGAAGTGTCTCGGTCATGTCCGCATAATTCACGAACCGTAGGGAGACACACTTAAGGATTCAATGTTGTTGTGTAGTTATGGAATGATGAGTAAGAGACCGAATGTTGTTCGGAGTCTCGGATGGGGTCCGGGATATAACGAGGAGATCCGGAATGGTCCAGAAAATAAGATTTATATAAGGAAAGTCCTGTTTCAGAGTTCGTAAATGATTCCGGTGTTTTCACCAGGAATGTTCTAGAAGGGTCTGGAAGGTCCGACACTCCGGAGGGGAAGGGTACATGGATGTGTCATGACAATGTGGAATGGTTGCATCATGTACTAGGTCACTTGGCTGGGCAATATGAAGAGACAAATCAAATCCAAGTTTGAAAGTCAAACGCCAATTTGAAAAGTCAAATCCAAAGTTTGCTTGGTGGAGGGAGAGTAAGGAAACCTACCTAGGATAGGAATCCCACTCCCTCCACCCGCCGGCCAAGGAGGAGGAGTTGGAGGAGGACTCCCTCCTCCCAACCGCCTCCCTCCCACCTATATAAGGAGGGGTAGGGCGCCCCCTACCCACACACCCTAAACCCTAGCTCATGGCGCCACCACCCCAAGTGCTGCCGCCGCCTAGGGCTCCTCAAAGTCGCCGACTAGGGTTTCCCCAAACCCTAGCCGCTGGCCAAGCCACCTCCCCTTGGTGCTTCTAATCCGTAGATCCCCAAGGCCCTCTCTTATTCCACCATTCTCGCTCCGGCTTAGGCGAAGCCCTGCGGGATCTTCCCTCTACTTCCGACACCACGCCGTCGTGCTGCCGGAATCACGAGGAGAGTGCTACAACCTCCGCTGCCTGCTGGAACAAGGGAGAGGAAAGTCTTCATCGAGTACCGAACGTGTGACCGACTGTGTAAGCGCTGCCGGAACGCAGCGCCGGAAGGATCATATACGCGATCTTGAGATCGGCAAGAGTACGACTACATCACCCACGAGAATCTGCTCTCGTTAACCGCTTTGGAATCTTCGAGGGTGAGTTCCTCTATCGACTCGTTGCTACAATCTAGTAGATAGATCTTGGCTTGTTTGTGTGCATGCGGTAGAATTTTTTTGTTTTCCATGCTACGAACCCCTACAGTGGTAACAGAGCCGTGTCTATATGTAGATCTGTTGCACGAGTAGAACACAATGGTCATTATGGGCGGTGGTGCTTTTATTATCAATTGCTTTTTGTGTACTTTGCATCTTGCGGTATGATTGGATGAAGCGGCCCGGGCTAACCTTACATGACATCGTTCATGAGACTTGCTCCACGCTCAACATGCAACTTGTATTGCATAAGTGGCTTTGCGGGTGTCTGCCTCTCCCATCATAGTATAGATTCAATTTACAACGGGCACTTGATAGTTCAAACATCAACGTTGTGGTTTTTTGTTCGTAAGTTAGAACGACACTTATTGAAAGCCCCAAACCATGTAAAATATGCAAAGAAAATTAGAGGCGTCTAACTTTGTTTTGCAGGGGTGTGCTGTGATGTGATATGGCCATGATTGTGATCATATATGATGTATGCAATGTTCCTTATTGTAAGTTGGCAACTGGCAGGAGCCATATGGTTGTCTTTTAAATTCTGTTAAGACACGCGTGTCTATTCAAAGTAGTTGTAATAGTTGAAGCTAGTGGATGACAACCATGAAACGGCGCCATTGACCTTGACGCCATACCGGTGATGATGGAGATCATGTTCGTGCTTGAAGATGGAGATCGGAAGCATAAGAAGAAAAGGCCATATCATATCACATATTATGAATTGCATGAGATGTTAATCCTTTATGCATCTTGTATTTCTTAGTTTGCGACGGTAGCATTATAAGATGATCCCTCAAGCACACAAATTTCAACTTTTAAAGTGTTCATCCTTAGTAAGCACCGTTGCTAAAGCTCGTTGTTTCGAAGCACCACGTGATGATCGGGTGTCTTAGATTCTGCGAGTGTATACAACGTGAGCAAGCCAGATTTGCTCATGCGGAAGCTAAGGTTTGATCTTGACGAGTCTAACATGTACAGACATGGTCTCGGAACACAGATCACCGAAAGGTAAAGCATGAGTCATATAGTAGATATGATGAACATGTTGATTGTTCGCCATTGAAGCTACATCAACTCTCGTGATGATCGGTTTTGATGTGGTGGATTTGGTTCATGTGATCACTAAAACAATTTGAGGGATATTGTTTTGAGTGGAATTTCACCTAGATTAATTTAACTATTAATTAGAACTCAATTTGTCATAAACTTAGTCTAAACTATTGCAAATATGTTGTAGATCAATGGCGGGCCCTACCATCAATTTTAATGTGTTCCTAGAGAAAGAAAAGTTGAAAAACAATGGAAGCAACTTCGCGGATTGGTTCCGCAATTTGAGGATTGTCCTCAATGCTGGTAATTTGACCTATGTGCTGGATGCACCGCTGGGTGACCCGCCTGCAGCTACTGCTACCGATGAAGTAAAGAATGTTTACCTCACTCGGAAGAATCAGTACTCCACATTTCAGTGTGTTATCTTGTATGGTTTGGAATCGGAGCTTGAGAAAAGGTTTGAGAACCATGACCCACATGATATTTTCCGTGAACTCAAAATGATATTTGAGGCTCACGCGACAGTTGAGAGTTATGAGGCTTCTGAAAAGTTCTTTAACTGCAAGATGGAAGAGGGCAGCTCCGTCAGTGAGCACGTGCTTAAGATGTCTGAGCACACAAACAAACTCCAAAGCTTGGGTATAGTGATTCCTAATTCTTTGGGGATTCACCGTGTCCTCCAATCACTACCACCAAGTTATGAGAACTTTGTGATGAACTACAATAGGCAAAACATGGACAAGACGTTGCCAGAACTCTTCTCCATGTTGAAATCTGCAGAAGTGGAGATCAAGAAAGAGCACCAAGTGTTGTTGGTCAATAAGACCACGAAATTCAAGAAGCAAGGCAAGTCTAAGAAAAAGGGAAACTTCAAGAAGGGCGGTAAGAAAGTTGTCGCGCCGGCGAAGAAGACCAAGGCTGGGCCTAAGCCTGATACTGAGTGCTTTTACTGCAAGGGAGAAGGTCACTGGAAGCGGAATTTCCCAAAGTACTTGGCGGATTTGAAGAACGACAACATCAAGAAGAAAGGTATATCTGATATACATGTTATTGATGTGTATCTCACTAGTACTCGTAGTAGTGCCTGGGTATTTGATATTGGTTCGGTTGCTCATATTTGTAACTCGAAACAGGTGCTGCAGAATAAACGGAAGCTAGCGAAGAACGAGGTGACGATGCGCGCTGGAAATGGATCAAAGGTTGATGTGATCACGGTCGGCACGCTACCTCTTGGTCTACCATCGGGATTAGTTTTATACTTAAATAATTATTATTTGATGCCTACGTTGAGCATGAACATTATATCTGGATCATGTTTATTGCGAGACGGTTACTTGTTTAAGTCCAAGAATAATGGTTGTTCGATTTATATGAGTAATATGTTTTATGCATATGCACCTTTGATAGATGGTCTATTCTTATTGAATCTCGATTGTGGAAATACACACATTAATAACATTGAAGCTAAACGTTTGAAATTGAGCGATAACTCGACCTATATGTGGCACTGTCGTCTTGGTCATATTGGAGTGAAGTGTATGAAGAAACTCCATTCCGATGAACTTCTTGAATCACTTGATTGAATCACTTGAAAGATGCAAAGCATGTCTGATGGGTAAAATGACTAAGACTCCATTTTCTGGTATGATGGAGCGAGCTACGAATTTATTGGAAATCAAACATACCGATGTGTGTGATCCAATGAGTGTAGCATCGCGCGGTGGTTATCGTTATGTTCTTACCTTCATAGATGACTTGAGTAGATATGGGTATATCTATTTCATGAAACAAAAGTCCGAAACTTTCGAGAAGTTTAAGGAATTTCAAAGTGAGGTAGAGAATCAACGTAACAAGAAGATAAAATTTCTACGTTCTGATCGTGGAGGTGAATATCTAAGTTACGAGTTTGGCGAGCATTTGAAGAAATGCAGAATACTTTCACAATTGACACCGCCAGGAACACCACAGCGTAGTGGTGTGTCCGAATGTCGTAATCGAACTCTTTTAGATATGGTTCGTTCTATGATGTCACTTACAGATTTACCGCTATCGTTTTGGGGTTATGCATTAGAAACAGCCGCATTCACTTTAAATAGGGCACCATCTAAATCCGTTGAAACGACACCGTATGAATTGTGGTTTGGAAAGAAACCTAAATTGTCGTTCCTTAAAGTTTGGGGTTGCAAAGCCTATGTAAAGAAGTTACAGCCGGACAAGCTTGAACCCAAAGCGGAAAAATGTGTCTTCATAGGATACCCGAAGGAAACTATTGGGTATACCTTCTATCATAGATCTGGGGGCAAAATCTTCGTTGCCAAGAATGGATCCTTTCTAGAGAAGGAATTTCTCTCGAAAGAAGTGACTGGAAGGAAAGTAGAACTCGACGAGGTTGTTGAACCTTCTCTCGAACTTGCGAGTAGCGCAGCACCAGAAGTAGTTCATGTGGCGCCTACAACAATAAGAGAGGAAACTAATGATGTTGATCATGAAACTTCGGTTGAAGTTGCTACGGAACCTCGCAGGTCGACGAGAACTCGTACTACTCCTGATTGGTATGATCCCGTTATGAGTGTCATGTTGGTGGACAACACCGATGACCCTGCGACATATGAGGAAGCGATGATGAGCCCATATTCCAATAAATGGCAAGAAGCCATGAAATCCGAGATTGGATCCATGTACAAAAACCAAGTATGGACTTTGGTGGACTTACCGGATGACCGGAAGGCTGTCGAGAACAAATGGATCTTCAAGAAGAAAACAAATGCTGATGGTAATGTTACTGTCTATAAAACTCGACTTGTCGCAAAAGGCTTTCGACAAATTCAAGGAGTTGACTACGATGAGACTTTCTCACCAGTAGTGAAGCTAAAGTCTGTGAGGATTATGTTAGCAATAGCTGCATATTATGATTATGAGATATGGCAGATGGATGTCAAAACGACGTTCCTCAATGGAGACATTGATGAAGAGTTGTATATGATGCAACCCAAAGGTTTTATCGATCCTAAAGATGCTAACAAGGTATGCAAACTTCAACGGTCCATATATGGATTGAAGCAAGCATCCCGAAGTTGGAATCAACGTTTTGATAAGGTAATCAAAAGCTTTAGTTTTATACAAACTTATGGAGAAGCTTGTATTTACAAGAAAGTGAGTGGGAGCTTTGTAGCATTCTTAATACTGTATGTAGATGACATATTGTTGATTGGGAATGACGTAGACCTTCTTAATAGTGTCAAGGATTATTTGAATAATAGTTTTTCAATGAAAGATCTTGGCGAAGCAGCTTACATATTAGGCATAAAGATTTAAAGAGATAGATCGAGACGCCTAATATCATTGTCACAAAGTACATATTTGGACAAAGTTCTAAAGAGGCTTGGAATGGAAGATAGCAAGAAAGGGTTCTTGCCCATGTTGCCCAATACGACCTTGAGTAAAACTCAAAGTCCTGCAACGGCAGAAGATAGAGAAAGGATGAGTAAGACTCCCTATGCCTCAGCCATAGGATCTCTAATGTATGCCATGCTATGTACTAGACCCGACATTGTGTTGGGAATATGCCCTAGAGGCAATCATGTATGATGAGATTTCCCATTGTATTCATAAAGTTATTAAGTAGTCCTTGTATAAACATCTGATGTGTATCATTGAATATGTGATTCAGTTGTGGAACTATGCATTCATGTTGTTTGTACTAAATATCCTTGGTCATTGAGGTTGTGCTGGACACACAACTTAGACCAATGTGAAAGTTGGCTTGATGACTCGGTTCCACTTGTCATGGGCATGGAGATGTTATTCCAACTTACACAGACTAGGCTAAAGAGTTTAGCGAGTCGGATTGACCCATATTGAGGTACAACGAACTAAGCTGCCATTTGTATATCTCAATCAATGTAATCCTTAGACCTGAGGTTGTTGCATAGTCCGAGTTGAGAATCACCGACTTAGGTTCTGTCAAACGCTGATCCGTAACTGGGCAGTTATAAAGGCAGGGTTCGGGTCGACTGAGAATCAAGCTGCGTGATGTGAATAACCAAGATGGGATTTTGCCCCTCCACTCGGAGAGATATTCTCTGGGCCCTCTCGTGAGATATGATTCGGAAAGCATGGCCATGCACGACTCGGTTAAGTGTTAACCGAGGCGATCGACTAAGAGTTAGTCGGGTGAATCACTTATCTCGGATCGAGAAGAGAGTCGGACTATTTAAGGGATGACATATATTCGCCTATAGTCTGACAAGGTATATCGTGAGGCAAAAGGGACTCGGACGTTAGTCGCATTGGAAAGGCAAGTCGTCATGACTCTTTGGTACTTGGGAATCGGCACGTTCTGCTAGGAGCCGATGCCGATTGATCGATTGTGAGTCGGACTCTAATCGTGTTCAAGTAACCATGAGCCTGCGGGGTCACACACTTAAGAGCGGGAGCAAGTTCGGATTGGATCTGAACATATAATCTGGTTGGGTTGGACCTAAACCGGATTAGGACTGAGTTAGTGAGTTGGACTCACGGTGACTAGTGTTATATGGGCTTTAGTGAATGGGTCGCGCGAGCAGAGCCCACGATCACTCCCTATATATAGTGGAGCACAGTAACCCAGAAAGGTTAATCGTTGTTCGGTTAGGTCATTCCATGTGTTGGAAACCCTAGCTCCACAGCAGTCCAGCCGCCGTAACGAACCTAGCAGTTCGCCGCCGGTGCTCCTCCTTGTACGTGTGGATACCAGCAGAGGTGTTGTGCGATCAGCACCAGGACGATCGGATCGTAAGGACTGCACTGCATCAACTGACGCGCTTCATCAGTAATCCGCAACCGCGCGTCTAGTGGTAAACCTCGTGGCTTTCTACCTCAGCTAGATCTTGGGATCACCACGTTAGAGGAAAATTTTATTTTATCTCCGCGTGGCCCAACAGTGGTATCAGAGCGATAGCTTCTGGTTTTAGGCTCGAGATCTCGCATATGAGATATGCGGTAGGCTATAGATGAGATCTATGTGCTGTTTTGGTGGTCGATCTATGAGATAGATCGGTTTTGTATGAAGTTGATTGGATCAACTGTACTCGGGGAATGGTAGATCTGATTTCTGTGATCATACTGCTGAGGTCGTGGAACGACATACCCCTACCGGTCGGCTTCCGCCATCGGGGTAGACTGTGACATGTAAATCCAGAAGCGGTGATCGAAGATCAAAAAGTTTGATCGAATCGGAACGATGGTCGGAATCCATGTTCGGATCGTAGATGAGATCTATGTTTTCGGAAAAATCGTCGGGCGCTACCCGCACCCGCGAGGGGCGCTGCCCCTTCGATCCCCGCCCGCTATCCGGCTAGCGGGACCGCCGGCTTCGCCCTGTCGTAGCGCCTTAGATGTTGTTGCGAGTTTCACAACGCCGGTAGATATTGTATCTATGCATAACTTGTTTTTGCAGGAAGTTGTGAATGTATGGTTCATGTGCATGTGATGTATGTGTGTAATCCATACGTGATCTGCGAATCACGGTTTTTGTCAGCCGGCTGGAGCCTAGGTGCTGTCATTTTATTGTATAACGACCTGCGTGTCGGATTCTCTATGTAATTTACTTTACTAAGCTAGTGTAGCTGTTTGAGAACCCGGAAGGCATGCAAGGCGTTGTACATGTCGGCGACATGGAGTAAAACGGCAAGTGACAAGAGTTGGCACGAGTCGGATTACAGGCTTTGTGGAGATGGAGATCGCCATGAAGAGAGCCATACCATTTCACATTATAATTGCTTTATTTTGTGTTATTGTTATGTCTCAGTTTTACCTCTATTAGATAGTCGGTAAAATTTAATCCCTCAAAGAAGGTCTAGTCGGTTTTCCCGCCAGTGTTTGCACCATCACAAGTCGAACATTTTTGGTAGTGGGCTCATAAAATTGAGGTGCTGCCAATTCTTTCCGACTAGGTGGGTTCGAGTCGGACTCTTACTGCAGAAACACTTGGTAAGCTAGACGGGTCTATCACAACGGTTGTGGGACTCGGGGAAAGGTCGGATGGGAGCCGGGGCATGTGATGCCACCCGTCTAACATGAGTCGCATGAGATGCGATTGACAAGGAGTTGTCTACCTAGATCACTTGGCGGCTAGCGGTGATGCTAAAGCTCACTAGCCGACTTGATTATTTAGGATCCTGAATCACTAAGTAACCATCGGAGGGGTGTTGGTTCTAGTGGAAGCATAAAATATTAAAATGTTTAATATGCTTGCTCTTTTATGAATACATGTCTTAAGTGCTTTGCATATTTTCTGTTGTAGATCATGGCACCAAGTAGCAGTCACTCTCAGATATCCGGTTTTGCGTTGAGAACCATTCTTGAGAAAGATAAACTGAACGACACTAATTTTACCAACTGGTATCGAAATCTGAGAATTGTTCTCAAACAAGAAAAGAAGGACCATGTCCTAGACAACCCACTTCCAGATGAGCCGAATGAGAATGCGACTGTCGCAGCCACCAATGCCTACCGTCGGGCTAAGGATGAGTCCACGGATATCAGCTGTCTTATGCTTGCTCACATGGAACCGGACTTGCAAAAGCAGTTTGAGCATGTTGAGGCCTACGATATGATCGAAAGCCTCAAAAGTATGTTCCAGGCTCAGGCGAAGACTGAGAGGTATCAAGTCTCTCAGGCTTTGCTGAGTTGCAAGCTTAAGGATGGTGATCCACCGAGTCCGCATGTGATCAAAATGGTTGGTTACGTGCAGTCTCTGGAGAGGCTTGGCTACCCCATAAGCGAAGAGTTCGCTACGGATATAATTCTGAACTCTCTTCCTAGTGCATATGGGCAGTTCATTTCGAACTACAACATGCATGGTATGGATAAGAAGCTCACTGAATTGCATGGGATGCTCAAGCAGGCAGAGGCGGATCTCAAGAAGGGCACCAGTCAAGTGTTGATGGTGCAGAATAAGGCTAAGTTCAAGAAAAGTTCTTGGACTAAGAAGAAGGCTAAGTCAGGAGGAAAGCAGGCTTAGGACCCTGTCCCAAGCGCTTCCTCAGGGACTAATCCATCTCCTTCAGCCGGATCCACTTGCTTCTACTGCAAGGCGGATGGCCACTGGAAGAGGAACTGCATCAAGTACTTGGCCGACAAAGCCAAGAGTGGAGGTATGACTTCCGACTCAGGTACACTTGTTTGCAATGTTATAGACATATATCTTGCTGATGCACCTAATAGTTCTTGGGTATATGATACCGGATCAGTTATTCACATCTGCAACTCGTTGCAGGGACTGGTAAGAACTAGGAGCGTAGCAAGAGGCGAGGTTGATATTCGAGTCGGCAACAAAGCAAGAGTTGCTGCGTTGGAAGTCGGCACGATGCAACTTCATTTACCTTCCGGATTCATTATGGAACTAAATAATTGTTATTATGTTCCAGTGCTCAGTCGAAACATTATTTCTGCTTCATGTTTGATGAGGCAAGGCTATGAGTCGAATATCAAGAATAATGGTTGTTCTTTGTATTTGAATGACATGTTTCACGGCTCTGCACCCGTCCAAGACGGGTTATTTATTTTGAATCTTGATGGTGAGTCGGTTTATAACATAAATGTTAAAAGGTTGAAACCAAATGATCTGAATATGACTTACTTTTGGCATTGTCGGCTTGGTCATATAAGTTGGAAACGCATGAAGAAGCTCCATGATGATGGACTCCTAACTTCGTTCGACTTGGAGTCATTCGAGACATGCGAATCTTGCCTACTCGGCAAAATGACCAAGACACCTTTTGCAAAGAGTTGCGAAAGGGCGTCCGATTTGTTGGGACTAGTACATAGTGATGTATGTGGACCAATGAGCACGACAGCCAGGGGTGGTTATGAGTACTTCATTACCTTCACTGATGATTTGAGTAGGTATGGATATATCTACTTAATGAAACATAAGTCGGAAGCCTTTGAAAAGTTCAAAGAATTCCAGAATGAAGCACAGAATCAACTCGGCAAGAAAATAAAGTTTCTTCGGTCGGACCGAGGAGGCGAGTACATGAGCCATGAGTTTGATGACCATCTGAAAAGTTGTGGAATAGTTCCTCAACTTACTCCGCCAGGAACACCACAAAGGAATGGTGTTTCGGAAAGGCGGAATCGGACCTTGTTGGACATGGTACGATCAATGATGAGTAGGACAGATCTGCCTTTATCATTTTGGGGTTATTGTCTAGAAACAGCGGCGTTCACACTAAACAAAGTACCATCAAAATCGGTAGAGAAGACACCGCATGAGATGTGGACAGGCAAAAAGCCGAGTTTGTCTTTTCTTAAGATTTGGGGTTGTGAAGCTTTTGTCAAGCGACTTCAGTCGGACAAGCTTACGGCCAAGTCGGATAAATGTATTTTCGTGGGGTATCCGAGGGAAACCTTGGGTTAATACTTCTACAACCGAGAAGAGGGCAAAGTGTTTGTCGCTCGGAACGGTGTCTTCCTTGAGAAAGAGTTTCTCAGTCGGGGAGTAAGTGGGAGCACAGTGCAACTCGAAGAAATTCGAGAGGAATCGGCTAGTAGCGAATCGGCAAAAACCTTGGAGGTTGAGCCGATCGTGGCAGCTGAGCCGACAGCAGCACCTGTACTACGAAGATCGGCAAGATTACGAAGTGTTCGTGATGTGTTACTGTTAGACAGTGATGAGCCGGCAAATTATTCGGAAGCGATGGTGGGATCTGATTCCGAGTCATGGCTTGGAGCCATGAGATCCGAGATAAAGTCCATGGATGAAAATCAAGTTTGGAACTTGGTTGATCTGCCAGACGGTGCAAGACCCGTCGAGTGCAAATGGGTCTTTAAGAAGAAAACTGATATGGATGGAAATGTTTCAATCTATAAAGCACGCCTTGTCGCGAAGGGGTTCCGACAAGTTCAAGGAGTTGATTACGACGAGACCTTCTCGCCCGTAGCGATGCTTAAATCAGTTCGGATCATGTTAGCTATAGCGTCCTATTTCGACTATGAGATATGGCAGATGGATGTCAAAACGGCTTTCCTTAATGGAAATTTAACCGAGGACGTGTATATGATACAGCCCGAGGGTTTTGTCGATCCGGCTAATGCTGACAAGGTATGCAAACTTCAGAAATCCATTTATGGGTTGAAGCAAGCATCTCGGAGTTGGAATATTCGCTTTGATGAGGTAGTCAAATCATTTGGCTTCATCAAGAGTGATCATGATTCTTGTTTGTACAAGAAGTTTAGTGGGAACAAAGTAAATTTTCTAATCTTATATGTGGATGACATATTACTGATTGGAAATGATGTCCAGATGTTGCAAGAAACCAAGGAATCATTGGAAAGGAGTTTCTCAATGAAAGACTTGGGTGAGGCAACATACATCCTCGGAATCCGGATCTATAGAGATAGATCAAGGAGGCTCATTGGATTGAGTCAGAGTACTTATTTGGACAAAGTGTTGAAAAAGTTCAACATGGAATCGTCTAAGAAGGGGTTCTTACCGATGTCCCATGGTGTAAAACTTAGCAAGACTCAGTGTCCTTCGACAACTGATGAGCGAAGTCGGATGAGTGCGATTCCATATGCTTCTGCAGTCGGATCCATCATGTACGCCATGATTTATACTAGGCCGGATGTTTCCTATGCTCTAAGTGTTGTGAGCAGATACCAGGCTGATCCTGGAGAGATCCACTGGACAGCGGCTAAAAATATCCTAAAGTACTTGAGAAGGACTAAGGATATGTTCTTGGTTTATGGTGGTGAAGATGAACTTAGTGTAAAGGGTTACACAGATGCGAGTTATCTCACCGACTCTGATGATTCTCGTTCACAATCTGGATACGTGTTTATTATAAACGGAGGTGCTGTGAGCTGGAAAAGTTCCAAGCAAGAGACTGTGTCTGCGTCTACAACAGAGGCTGAGTATATTGCCGCCTCGGAGGCAGCAAAGGAAGCTGTTTGGATGAGGAATTTCCTCATGGATCTTGGTGTGGTTCAGGGCTCGTCCAATCCGTTGGACGTATATTGTGACAACAATGGTGCTATTGCACAAGCCAAGGAACCTAGACAACACCAGAAGAACAAGCACATACTCATGCGGCACCACCTAATTCGCCAGTTCGTGGATCAGGGTGATATCAAGTTATGCAAGGTACACACGGATGCAAATATTGCGGATCCGTTGAAAAAGCCGTTACCCCAGCCGAAGCATGAGGCGCACCTGAGAGCCATGGGCATTAGATGCTTAGACATGTGATGTCGGAAGATTGACTCTAGTGCAAGTGGGAGACTGTTGGGAATATGCCCTAGAGGCAATCATGTATGATGAGATTTCCCATTGTATTCATAAAGTTATTAAGTAGTCCTTGTATAAACATCTGATGTGTATCATTGAATATGTGATTCAGTTGTGGAACTATGCATTCATGTTGTTTGTACTAAATATCCTTGGTCATTGAGGTTGTGCTGGACACACAACTTAGACCAATGTGAAAGTTGGCTTGATGACTCGGTTCCACTTGTCATGGGCATGGAGATGCTATTCCAACTTACACAGACTAGGCTAAAGAGTTTAGCGAGTCGGATTGACCCATATTGAGGTACAACGAACTAAGCTGTCATTTGTATATCTCAATCAATGTAATCCTTAGACCTGAGGTTGTTGCATAGTCCAAGTTGAGGATCACCGACTTAGGTTCTGTCAAACGCTGATCCGTAACTGGGCAGTTATAAAGGCAGGGTTCGGGTCGACTGAGAATCAAGCTGCGTGATGTGAATAACCAAGATGGGATTTTGCCCCTCCACTCGGAGAGATATTCTCTGGGCCCTCTCGTGAGATATGATTCGGAAAGCATGGCCATGCATGACTCGGTTAAGTGTTAACCGAGGCGATCGACTAAGAGTTAGTCGGGTGAATCACTTATCTCGGATCGAGAAGAGAGTCGGACTATTTAAGGGATGACATATATTCGCCTATAGTCTGACAAGGTATATCGTGAGGCAAAAGGGACTCGGACGTTAGTCGCATTGGAAAGGCAAGTCGTCATGACTCTTTGGTACTTGGGAATCGGCACGTTCTGCTAGGAGCCGATGCCGATTGATCGATTGTGAGTCGGACTCTAATCGTGTCCAAGTAACCATGAGCCTGCGGGGTCACACACTTAAGAGCGGGAGCAAGTTCGGATTGGATCTGAACATATAATCTGGTTGGGTTGGACCTAAACCGGATTAGGACTGAGTTAGTGAGTTGGACTCACGGTGACTAGTGTTATATGGGCTTTAGTGAATGGGTCGCGCGAGCAGAGCCCACGTTCACTCCCTATATATAGTGGAGCACAGTAACCCAGAAAGGTTAATCGTTGTTCGGTTAGGTCATTCCATGTGTTGGAAACCCTAGCTCCACAGCAGTCCAGCCGCCGTAACGAACCTAGCAGTTCGCCGCCGGTGCTCCTCCTTGTACGTGTGGATACCAGCAGAGGTGCTGTGCGATCAGCACCAGGACGATCGGATCGTAAGGACTGCACTGCATCAACTGACGCACTTCATCAGCAATCCGCAACCGCGCGTCTAGTGGTAAACCTCGTGGCTTTCTACCTCAGCTAGATCTTGGGATCACCACGTTAGAGGAAAATTTTATTTTATCTCCGCGTGGCCCAACACATTGCATATGTTGTTAGTTTGACTAGCAGATATCAAAGTGATCCAGGAGTGGATCATTGGATAGCGGTCAAAAACATCCTTAAGTACTTGAGAAGAACTAAGGATATGGTTCTTTCTTATGGAGGTGATGAACAACTCGTTGTTAATGGTTACACCGATGCTAGTTGGAATACCGATCCGGATGATTCTAAATCTCAATCTGGATACGTATTTACTTTGAATGGTGCAGTAATTAGCTGGAGGAGTGCAAATCAAAGCGTTGTGGCGAGACCTTCAACTGAATCAGAATACATAGCTGCTTCGGAGGCTTTACAAGAGGCGATATGGATGAAGGAGTTCATTACAGAGCCTGGTGTGGTTCCAAGTGCGCTGGACCCAATGTCTATCTATTGTGATAACATGGGCGTCATAGCCATTGCGCAAGAACCAAGGTCACACAAGAAGCTGAAGCACATCAAGCTACGTTTTCACGCTATTCGAGAGCATGTCCAAGATGGTGACATAAAGATTTGCAAAGTACACACAGATCTGAATGTGGCGGATCCATTGACTAAACCTCTCCCGAGGGCAAAACCTGACCAACACCAAACTGCCATGGGTGTTCGGTATATTACCATGTAATCTAGATTAGTTGACTCTAGTGCAAGTGGGGGACTGTTGGAGATATGCCCTAGAGGCAATAATAAAAGTGGTTATTATTATATCTTTGTGTTTATGATAAATGTTTACATTCATGCTATAATAGTATTAACCAGAAACATTAATACTTGTGTGATTTGTAAACTAAATTAGAGTCCCCAGTAAAGCCTCTTTATAATACTAGCTTGTTGGTTAATAGATGATCGTGGTTTCCCGATTATGAACATTGAGATGTTGTTAACAACAAGATCATGTCATTAGGAGAATGGTGTGATGGACATACTCCTATAGATAAGCGTAGCATAAAGATCAAGTCATTTTAATAGTTCGTTTGCTATAAGCTTTCTGATACATAGTAACCTAATTCATTCGACCATGAGATCATGTTAATCACCATCACCGGAAGGATGCTTTGATGACATCAAACACCACACCATAACTGGGTGGCTATAAAGGTGGCATTGAGTGTTCGGAAAGTATGGGTTGAGGCACATGGATCAAGAGCGGGATTTGTCCATCCATATGACGGATAGATATACTCTGGGCCCTCTCAGTGGAATGTCATCCAATTAGCTTGCAAGCATGTGACTGGCTCACAAGGGATCACATATCACGGTAACAAGAAAAGAGTACTTATCAGTAACGAGGTTGAACTAGGTATGCAGAGATACCGACGATCAAAACCTCGGATGAGTAAACTATCATGAGACAAAGGGAAATTGGTATCGTATGTAAGTGGTTCATTCGACCGCAAAGTAATCGTAGAAATATGTGGGAGCCATATGAATTTCCATATTCCTCTATTGGTTATTGATCGGAGAAGTGTCTCGGTCATGTCCGCATAATTCACGAACCGTAGGGAGAAACACTTAAGGATTCAATGTTGTTGTGTAGTTATGGAATGATGAGTAAGATACCGAATGTTGTTCAGAGTCTCGGATGGGATCCGGGATATCCCGAGGAGATCCGGAATGGTCCGGAGAATAAGATTCATATAAGGAAAGTCCTGTTTCGGAGTTCGGAAATGATTCCGGTGTTTTCACCAGGAATGTTCTAGAAGGGTCTGGAAGGTCCGGCACTCCGGAGGGGAAGGGTACATGGATGTGTCATGACAATGTGGAATGGTTGCATCATGTACTATGTCACTTGGCTGGACAATATGAAGAGAGAAATCAAATCCAAATTTGAAAGTCAAACTCCAATTTGAAAAGTCAAATCCGAAGTTTGCTTGGTGGAGGGAGAGTAGGAAACCTACCTAGGGTAGGAGTCCCACTCCCTCCACCCGCCGGCCAAGGAGGAGGAGTTGGAGGAGGACTCCCTCCTGCCAATCGCCTCCCTCCCACCTATATAAGGAGGGGTAGGGCGCCCCCTACCCACACACCCAAAACCCTAGCTCCTGGCGCCACCACCCAAAGTGCTGTTGCCGCCGCCTAGGGCTCCTCCAAGTCGCCGACTAAGGTTTCCCCAAACCCTAGCCACCGGCCAAGCCACCTCCCGTTGGTGCTTCTAATCCGTAGATCCCTAAGACCCTCTCTTATTCCACCGTACTCGCTCCGGCTTAGGCGAAGCCCTGCGGGATCTTCCCTCTACTTCCGACACCACGCTGTCGTGCTGTCGGGATCACGAGGAGAGTGCTACAACCTCCGCTGCCTGCTGGAACAAGGGAGAGGAAGGTCTTCATCGAGTACCGAACGTGTGACCGACTACGGAAGCGCTGCCGAAACGCAGCGCCGGAAGGATCGTCTACGCGATCTTGAGATCGGCAAGAGTACGACTACATCACCCACGAGAATCTGCTCTCGTTAACCGCTTTGGAATCTTCGAGGGTGAGTTCCTCTATCGACTCATTGCTACAATCTAGTAGATAGATCTTGGCTTGTTTGTGTGCATGCGGTAGAAGTTTTTTGTTTTCCATGCTACGAACCCCTACAGAAGATAGGCCAGGGTTGAAGATCCACCTGTAGTTGCACATTATATGAGATAAAAGATAATAATAAGCATAGTCATATGTAATGTTTGAATGGAGATAATCTCTTGTGGGCAACGCATCCTAGTATACTAAAGCCGCCGTGATGCAACGGGCGTAGCAATAGCCTTTTAATTCAACCGAGTGCAGACCGAAGCTATGGGTTACAAACGATTATTAAGTGAAAAATACAAATTAAAGCATTAAGTAGTGATGTTGTTGTGATCCCGAATGAGTCGCTAAACGAAGACCGTACTATCTTACTGTCATTGGGGTTCCTATGAGATCGCCGCTAGCCAGGTATCTCACCTCAAGCCTTTATCAATCTATGAGATCTTGGGTACCTATATAGATCGAGACAAGAGACAAAGAAACAAAAGATACAAATCTCAATTGCAAATAAAATACAATACTCCCATGATTAGATGCACATAGTTGCTGCGAGATTTTTCCTCAATCCGCAGTCCGTGAGGACTACTCACTCATAACAAATAGATCAAGGATAGAAATAATTATGCAAAATACCTAGATTGAAATCGAATATTCTTATAATGGTCGCCAAATCACAAGAAGATATAAAGTACAAAACAATGACTATAGCTAGTGAAGGGATGGATGATGGAATGGATGAACAATGGTGTGGATCTCTTTTGGTGGTGTTTGTGATGAAATCTGAGAATGACGACTCTCTAGGCGAGCCTCAGAATATATAGACGTTTTCACGAAAGTCGTAGGGGCGGGCCGTAGTCGTTACGCGCACTGGCGCCTGGAAATTGCTCCCCGATTACTTGGACATGCGTGTTTTCTCTAATTCCTTCATTATGACTCATGATTTCGTATTAAAACCCGTGATTTCCCGCACAACACAATTCAAGGCAAAAGTTTTGCATATCTTTGCAATTATTAATCATTACTGGCAAAGATTGAGAGTTTCTTGTCAATTGATTGACTAAAAACAATTTTAAATGCAAAGACAAATGGCAAATTTCAGAGCATCACACATCACTATCCATTCTTCTTAACACATTGGCCATTGGATCAAAGTAATTGACAACAATATCAACATGTTTTCACAAGGCTTTAGACTTCACCACTTTGTGATATTTCTTCCATTTGTCCCTGAGAACACACACGGGGTGAGCAGGGTGATGTGGTTTCATCTTCCTGCAAGCAGAGAGAACATGACCAGGACTAGCAAGTCTACAAACCTTGATGAACTTTGCGACTAGATATTGAAATCCCGCGCTAGCCATCAGCGGCAAGCGATGGTGCTCGATTTCAGTCGGCGGCGTAGAATCCCATCCCACGGAGGAGGTAGGGCCCATAAGTAGAGCCCACGATGTGACCATAGCCTTTGGCTTTGGGCGAGTCTTCCCGCCACAGGGGCCACTCCGACGAGAGACCTCAAGGCGAGGTGCATCCCGTCGCCCACCGGTACGGAGGTAGTATAACTTTTACGGTGACATATCTAATATTTTGTTGGCTAAATTACTAGTCAAAGTTTTTTCTCCAAATATGTAATAGCTTGATAGACTGGTACACGGGTAGTATAACTTTTTTAGTATGTATTGTAAATTTATAATGTGTTGAAGTTCTTATAATTTGCTATAGAACATTTTTCTTGTAAAAATGTGATATGAAAAGTAGCCATAGAAACAAGTGATAGGTTAAAAAAGCTAACATCTCACCCCGGTGGAATTGCAACCTTGTGGTTGTAGGGCAGCTTTACAAGTGTCATGTGTTATGCTTCCATGTCCCCATTTGAAATTCTTTCTACTTGAATTTTAACTTGATAGCTCAAGTTTCCGAACTTTTATCTCAAACTCTAACTATATAGGTGTGTTTTGTACATTTTGCAACGGAGGTTCTAAGAGCATCTCCACCCCTCCCCTTCCCGCCTACTCAGAGGCCTTTTATTCGCCGACGCCGGAAAAAAACCCAACTGCCCCCAGGAGCCCATTTTTCACTGGCACATGCCATTTTTTATCTAGCATACCTAGGACGAACCCAATATGCAGGGGAGGAGGCGAGCGGGGGCACCGCCTGAAGCGAAGACGTTGGGCATGCACATTTTGTCGGGTGAGACGACGCAAAAATACCCCTACTTTTGTCCTTTTTCATGATGCTCGCCGTTTTCACCCTCTCGCCGCCTCTCACCGTCGGCACCACCCCTCTCCTCCAGCACCCCCACTCTCCCACATCGCCATGCCGGAAGGGCGCCGCCGCACCGTTGGTTTCCCAGACCTCCATATCGGTCGTCTTTCATCGTCGGTTGGGTTTAGGGCGGTTCTGCACTGATCTAGAGGACACCCCGCCCGTTAGGTGTTCGGTGATTTGCTCCCTGGCGATGGACTCAAACGACGAACATATCGCTCTGATGGAAGAGGAAGACGCAGCCGCCAATGATGAAGAGCATATGAAGATCCTCTCTTGTCTGGCAGGCCTGTACTCTAGGTTAGCACAACCGTAGCGCGGTGGCTCAATATCGGTGCGCCGCAAGAATTTGCTAAAAATACGTCTAGCTAGAAACCCTACCTAGGAACGCGAGTAGAAATTTGGCCATTTTCAAACCTAAGTTCCATCGATCTGACGCTAAATAGCGCCGAAAAAGCCACCCATATGTCAATGACTTGAATGTCAAAGTGCAAACATCAAACAAAAAATAGAAGCGTGGCAAATTTCTGTCCATCTCCCGAGGCAGAGTTAACTTTTGATATCACACCTGGTGGAACAAAGCACGCGCCGTCGAATGCACGAAGCGAGCCGCCGAGCCCAACGCAACACCCGTTCCACCTCCACCGCGTCGCTTTCGACCGCGCCGCTATTGGACTCGCGCGCTCCCCAAATTCCCCGCCTCAGTCACCCCCTTTCTCCCGCCATGAGCTCCTCCTCCGGCCGCCGCTCCTCGCCGCCGGCGCAGCCGGCGGCCTCTTCGTCGGGCCAGAAGAGGGAGAGGGGCGAAGACGGCCCCGGCACCTCGCTCTCCAACCCCGACACCGCCGCCGCCCCCGCCCAAAACCCTCGCCGCGCCTTCTCCTCCTCCCCGTTCGCCGACTTCGGGAGCTACATGTCCGCGAAGAACAGCAAGCTCGCCGCGCAGTTCAACGCCGACGCGTCCACCTCCGCTGCGGCTCCCGGCGCCCTCTTCGCGGGCGTCTCCATCTTCGTCGACGGCTTCACCGTCCCCTCTAGCCAGGTGCCCGCCGCCGGCTCATGCTGTACTCGCGTGATATGATCGCATTTTAGTTGTAGCTATATACCGGTGGAGGTCATGCCAATTTACTCCAACCTTATTGTTTTGGGGATTTTCCAGGAGCTGAAGGAGATTATGCTGAACAACGGAGGCCGTCTCGTCAACTACTTCTCGAGGCACACGGTGACGCACATCATCTGCACCCACCTTCCAGAGAGCAAAATGCGGAATATGAGGTACAGAAGTGGGGAGAGGAAACGAGGTTCACTCTTTGTGCTTAGTGTATGTGTGTGTAACCTTTTTTTTGTATGTGTGTCCTTGCTGCTTAACCCAGAGCATTCAGCAAGGGGCTTCCTGTCGTGAAGCCGGCGTGGGTGGTGGACTCCCTTGCAGAGAACCGGCTCCTCAACTGTATTTTCTTTTCTCCTTCTCTTTATTAACCAGTATGGTAGTGCTGAATGATACATTCCACTCTTGCAGCTTTAGCTTGAGTGATTCGATGAACCATGCTGCGAGCAATAATTTTTAATGATAGGTTTGATTGAGTTGTACATGCTCCCTGAGGGTATGATGCAATTAAACAAGTCCCCTTCTTCAAAATTTAAATTTATGGACATGTAGATCAAAATTCACCAAAATAAATACTAAAAAAGCAGGTGCTGGATCAATTAGTGAAATTATTTAACCGAGCACAATGTTAGTAATTATGTAAAAAACACTTTTTTGCTTATTTCCCCCTAGAACAATGCTTTCATCCTTCTGTTCTCATAGAAGGCGCTTATATGTTTCTGTACTGGACATGTATAGGCTTTGCTGATTTCTTATGACACCCGTATTTTGTATCCACCTATATTAGTTCATTTGTTCTTACAATGGAATTATTTTCTGTTCTCTTATTTTCACTCAGGCATTCCATATCAAATAAGTCAGCATAGTTCTTCAAGCCGAAAGCAGATGAAGCTTTCTGCTTTCTTTTCTGGGAAACAAAATGGAATACACAATCAGGGTGACCGGAGTGTTGAAAGCAAAGACCTTGGGTTCCAAACTTCTTCTGCTCAGGAGGGATCACAAGACCAAAATGAATCTCATGAAAAAGAAGGATCATTAATGAGTGTTGAGGTAGCAGAGGACTCTTTATCCCCGGATGAACATGAAGTTTCAACATTCGAAGAACGGGACGGTGAAGATTTTGCGATAAACGAGGATGATAATGATTCTGAAACAGCACTTTCAGAAAGTGTGGACAATGACATGGATGCTAAACTTTATGTGCCTGACTCCCCTGATGCTACATCAGATGTGTGCGGTGCAAACTCTGTGGCCAGCCATTTGTCATTGGGTTCGTTGGAGAAAGACACAGCAAAATCTTCTGGCCGTTCACATTCAACCCTAACAGATCCAAACTTTGTAGAAAATTATTTCAAGGCATGTTCCTCAAACTATTTAGCATCATTTGGTGTTCTGTTTTTATTTTCGCCACACAATTGTTGGCATGCTTTGGCTCTATATTAGAACACTACTATTGAAATCTCGAATTTACTATCTTTTATTAGAACACTACTATGTCCGACTCTTGTTCTGGTGGTGTTAAGGATTGAGCATAATGGAATCTTGTGTGCAGTAAGTGTACTGGACAGGAGTTTTTAGGACAATTTATACCTTTTGAAGTTTCTCTTACTGACACACATTTTGCTTCTATTTCATTATAATATCATATATTCCTTCGTAGATGTTATACTGTAGTTTTTGTCACAACGACTAATTTTACCATGAACTTATGTGGTATTCTAGCATTCTCGATTGCATTTCATTGGAACCTGGAGAAATCGCTACCGCAAGCGCTTCTCAAATTCACTTGGAGCTAAAAGCAGTAAGGGCAAAGATCATTCA
This sequence comes from Avena atlantica, assembly GCA_910589765.1. Classification (NCBI taxonomy): domain Eukaryota; kingdom Viridiplantae; phylum Streptophyta; class Magnoliopsida; order Poales; family Poaceae; genus Avena; species Avena atlantica. The sequence continues at coordinate 539,526,359 of OU342739.1, read as the reverse complement.
GGGAAGAAGAAAATAATAATTCATATTGATATGGTAATCTTGTCAGTTTTTCATCCTTTTGTTAGCTAATAGCTATATAAATATTGTATTTTTTTGATAATGCTGATGCTTTGAAATAATCTTCCAAACATTTATATGCTTTGTGGCCAGCGGTAATAAAGCTTCCATTATCTCATTTTTTGATATGTTTTGTATATTTAGCTATACAACTTGGCATGTTATTTCATGACTTCTAGAATCTGGTTTAGTTGCAAAGATAAAAAGTATGCCATTCTTTGGAAGCCCTGACCAGTTCAAAGTTTTGCAAGCTGATTTTTAAATCCAAAAGGCATGGTAAATTTGTATCTACTTGTAAAGGACACTTCATCTTTTGAGAGGAATGTGCTAAAAACGAGCTAAATACGACAGAGTTGGCAATGCATTGGCTATTGCTATCAATATAGTTATATAACTATGAACTAGTTCTCCATGTCACTGGATTGTATGGAGAAAAAATCATCCGCGTAAACTAGCAGGCAAGTAGGAAATCAGACCTTTTAAACTTTGGTCCGAGCTACAATTTTCAATCAATGGTTGAATTAAAACTCACAGAAGACAGAAGGTCAATATTTTCTTAGTTGCTTATCTTGAACCTTGGAATAATCCTTCTGCAATTCGAGTACTGTATTTTGTTATCTGCTGTCATCAGACATAAAGCAAAGCTATTTGTGTTATACTTGTTACCTTGATCTTTGACATAATCTTTCTACAATTCCAGGACTGTTTTTTTGTATCCGTTGTCATCAGAAATAGGCCAGAGCTGCACGATAAGCCGGTAGCAGTTTGTCATTCTGACAGTCCTAAAGGAACCGCAGAAATATCATCTGCAAACTATCCTGCGCGAAACTATGGTATTTTATTTTACTGGAAATTACAATTGGAGCTTAAAATCTTGTGGTAGACATACATGAATATATTTTATGTCCTCTTTTATGGATTCCAGGGATAAAGGCTGGCATGTTTGTTAGAGACGCCAAAGCTCGGTGCCCTCACCTAACAGTAGTTCCTTATAACTTTGATGCATATGGGGAGGTATTCTTCTAGCTTACCACGATTGCCTGTCTGTCTCAAGCTTTCGTCTGGACACTGCTTTGTTCAAATTGATATTCTTGGTATGCAACTATATTGTAGGTTGCTGACCAGTTCTATGGTATTTTGCATAAATATTGCAGTAAGGTTCAGGTTTGTGCTGTATTATCCCATGCTTTCTCGGCATATATTCATTAATACAATCATGCTTGAATACAATCCCCACTCGTCCATAAGTCTTAACTGAGTTATTTAGGCTTTGAGCTGTGATGAAGCTTTTCTGGATATGACTGAATGCTTAGACGATAACGCAGAAGAAGTTACACAGAGAATGAGAAATGAGATATTTGGTACAACTAAGTGCACTGCTAGTGCAGGCATTGCTGAGAACAGGCTCCTAGCCCGTTTAGCCACCAGATCTGCAAAGCCGAATGGACAGTTATTTATTTCATCCGAGAAGGTATGTGTGCATGTTAACTGTGCCATCCTTAGCTTTGTACATTATCTTCATGCATCAGGTGGGTTTGAAATGGCTGTTTAGCTGGGAGTATGAGATAAATGAAAAAAAACCTTTGGTGTGTGACTTCATGTCATGTAAAAGACCTTTAGTTTCTATTTGGTTCACAATTTCAGATTAATGATTTTGCTTTAGTCTTTGCATACAGTTAAAAATGCTTGATGGTAGATTATTTAGTCCAATGATTTGCTTTCTTATTCAGGGCACTGTTTTGTTTGTGTTGCTTGTCTAAAATCAACTTTATTACAGGCTGATGATTATTTGAATACCCTCCCTATCAAAGCACTTCCAGGCATTGGCTTTACTGTTTCTGATAAACTGAAAAGCAATGAAGTTGAATACTGTGGTCAGCTTCGCAATGTATCAAAGGTTTGCCAATGTCTCACTTGTGTAGTTTAACATGTAGTCACCCCTTCTCTTAAAGTAAGTTGGCAAGGTGCTGTGTTCCTTATTTTACAAGTTTGATGCCATTAACGACTAATTTGTGCTAAGGTGGAATTGAACGAATATCATTTCTACAATTTTAATGAGCAATAATTTATCACTCTATCTCAGATATCTGCTTGTAATGGTCATACCATGCATCAACATAGTCTCTGATCTGTAGGTCTGTGCATATGTTTTTTACTGAATTCTGGCAAATACTTTATGTAGGATGCTCTCCATAAGGACTTTGGAAAAAAGATTAGTAATATGTTATGGAACTATTGCAGAGGAATCGACCATTCAGTTGTTGAAGATGTTCAGGTAAAAGCATCCTAGTTATTTTTTGTTGTGAGAACCCATAACTCTATTATCAAGGTCATAACCTTCTTCCATGGGAACATGCGAATGCCCAATGTTGTGTTAAGGTTGCTAGCTAAGCCTGATCTCTTGTTGCAAACACCTTGAACTAATCACATTCTTGTTATTCCTTTCTCCCGATTTGAATTTGTAACAGATTTTGTATTGACAGGTAGTATGCATTGTGAACATAAGGGAACAACAGTCCCCCCAAATGTCTAAGAACTGTTGTTTTTCAAACAACTGTTACATGAAGGATGTAGGCCTTTGATATGAAATCAGATTAATACTGCTAATGTTGTGCATATTTTTCACTTAAATGCCAAAAATAATATTTCTTGAAGACATACAAAATCTGTTACTGTTCCTGCGGTACAATTTCCTATTCCTATAGCTTGTTGTACACAAAAACAATAGAGCAAAATGAAATAACATGTTAATTTTTTTAACAGCATTGCGTCCATCCTGCAGATATGGATTGCACCTGTTTGCTTGATTTTGAAATATGGTGCTTTCCCCCCTAGCTTTTGCATAGCATGGATTATTTGCTCAAATGCAACTGTGTGATATGGCATGCATTAAGTGTAGCTCAAGACAGCGGATAACCGGACACAACCATACATGCTAGGCTAAAATGATCTCCTGAATATAATACCTATGCTTTCTTTTGAACTGTGTTAGCCACTTAGCTGTTGACATGGACGCATATTTGCTTCTTACAAGGATCAAATGGCTTTGATTTTATTCATCAATGGTGCTTAGCAGGCACAGTGTTCATTTTGGTCATCCTTCCATTTGGAATGGAATAACCTGATATATTTGTTTTTTTGCTACACATATATTACAGGAAACAAAATCTGTGGGTGCTGAAGTCAATTGGGGAGTCAGATTTAATGAGAACAAAGATGTGTGCCTTTTTTATCCACACTTGTGTTATGTATCATTTTAATGCTGCGCCTTTTCAGGTTTGATATTATTATGTTTATCTTTGCAGGCTGATCATTTTCTTGTCAACCTAAGCAAGGAGGTTTCTTTACGCTTACAAGGATGTGGACTACAGGGTCGTACAATTACCCTTAAGGTTGTTTCCGTTGACTGTACACACTTCTTAATCCATTTCTGTGGCAGTTGGTTATAGTTTCATAACTGATATGTTCTGCCTTGAAGGTGAAAACAAGAAGGAAAGGTGCTGGAGAGCCAATAAAGTTTATGGGATGTGGTGACTGCGAAACCATGAGTCGTTCTACGACGGTAAGGGTTAAATGATGTATTTGAAATTTTTAATAGACGAGTCATTTTTTCGTGATCTTAGTTTATTTTTGTTTCTGTATCAACTCGCATTCCATCTCATTGTGTTCTAGTGTTGGCCATTTGCAGCATGGGTCAGGCAAACGTTTATCATGTAAAACATGTTCTCAGTTCTTAGTTTCACATTCTTAATATAAAATTTGATTTCTGTTATCACTATTTTTTTACCTTTCTTTTCCTTCGCTGTTTCAAAGATCACAGGTGCAACTGACAATTTAGTTACCCTTCAGAGAATCGCAAGACAATTGTTTGCAGCTTTTCATGTTGGTAAGTTGGATATATTCTCTCTCATATCTTATATATACCGCCTCCACCCAAATTTCTATTTAAAATATTATTTTGTTGGGGTTACTTCGTTGAAGACTAGTTTCTGTAATGCCATATTCTAGATGTGAAGGAAGTTCGGGGAGTTGGACTAAAAATGTCGAAGCTTGAGCATGCAGATTTAGCTCGAGGAGGTATCTTCGAACTATTTGATTTCTCATCTATGCGTTTTTCTCTTTATTGTTTAACACTCCTTTGGGCACAGTATAAATACGTCTTGCTATTTGTATCGGGATAACTAAAAAAGCTCTCAAGAGCTGGGTCTGAAATCATCAGATTACTAAGGTGTATCAAGTTACCAATTTGAAAGTTGGAATGGCAATTGGTGCTTAACAAGTTTCTTTTACTTCTGACATTTAAGAGTACGGCTGAAGATAATGTGTTTTCTTATTTGTTGGAATATACAGTTTTGTCGTACTATCTACAACTACATGTTAAACATCCGTAGTACAATGGCCCGAGTGTTGTCGCCAAACTATGCAACATTTGTGAATAGATAACTGCATAAATTTATGATTATTTTCCTTGTTTGGAAATATAAGGCATATTTTATCTTGCACATAAACCAAGGAGATTCTAGCTGCGACTGGAGAGCAAATACTACACTTAGTTTGCATTCAAATATGAAATACACTATACTTGTGAGCAGAGGGAGTAGTTAAATATATCACTGATTGCGCTGAAATTGTGGAATATTGGCATAATTGGGCTAATGAATAGGCCAAACCCACTGTAATATTCCTGCACATGTTGCTGTAGTGTTTATGTAACATTGTTTTTATAAGCTACTGTCTTGTAAAATAAGCTTTATGTCTAGTGATGTCAGAAGATGTCTTTCCAGGAGATTAATGCAATAAGTCAACAACTTTTACTTCTGTAACGCCACCCATATGAGTTATGACAGCTTGACTTCTCAAATGTTTCGTACTCAAATAACATTGAAAAAATAGTTCAAATGTAATCTCCAGATTGCAACGTTAATAATTGTCTGCCCAAATCTTCTTAAGTCTACCACACTTCTCCCTTAGCTAGTGGTTACCTGATTTTATGGATACTTATCTTTCAATTGTCGTTATTTTTCAACGAAGCACCACAAGGGAATATGCTTAAATCATGGCTTGGTTCATCAGCTGAGAAGCTCAAGAAACAGGGCAGTGAGAAAGCTCGCTTGTGTGGAAACAGTGATGATGCAGGTATAGGGCATTTTATCATACCAAGGTGTTGTTTCTGTATTTTAGTGTTGTTTTGGATAGTTTTTACTTCATAGTGTTGAATTTACGAATTTTCCATTTTTATAGATTTTTTTTAGAAGTCTTTGACTTGTCAGACATCATGTAGGAACCAGTGAGCTGCGAAACATGGGAGGATCCAGACCATCATTTACACGTGTGGCATCCCATTCATCGAAGGTGAATCTCACAATTGATAGGTCTACCAGAGTTGATGCCGTTGAGCTGCCACCATTATCCGAACTTGATCTGGAGGTCCTCAAGAACCTTCCTCCCGAGATAATATCTGAAATGAATGTCATGTACAAGGGAGAATTGCGAGGTTTTCTGGACATGCTAAGCGGAGATGAAGGCAAGGAAAGCAATTCAAAATCTCCTGTTTTACCTGCCGTTAATCAGAACTCTTTGCCTGCTTGTGATGCAAAGTTGCGTGGATATGGAGAGCACAGAAACTCCATGCAGTTGGGAAAGCAGGACGATGTTAAGGTGAGCTGATCAGTAAACTTAAAATTGGAAATGTAGTGGAATCACAGTTCAAAGCTGCTACTTTGTCATGTTCATGTTTTGAACCATTCCTTGAGTATTCTAAGTGTTGGTATTACTGCCACAGGGGACAACAGACCAGGAAGTTCAAGCTGTCAACGCTTCTTGCTCAAGAGCCAGTGAATTGGTTGATAAAAACAGTGTCGCGCAGCTTGATTTCATGCCTAATTCTCTAAGCCAGGCAGACTTCACAGTTCTGCAGGAATTACCCGACGATGTCAAGGCTGATTTGTTTAATGTGCTTCCATTACATAGGTCAAGAGATCCTACATGCAGCACTTCCAATGTTAATGAAAGTAAATCTCTGAATGATGGAGGAACTGATGATCCAATTTGTCACCTCCCAGAAAGTTCTAAAAAATGGACCAAACAGTTGAAAGTTAGCAGTTCTCTAATATTGAATGCTATCGCAGAGCAACAGACAGATTCTGTCTCCAATAAACCTTTATCTTCCATTTTAGAGTCTATCGCTTCCCTCCTCCATCTGTGTCCTAACTCAGGTAGCGAAGAATGGAACGACACACTCTCCTGCCTCTCTGGGCTTCTTACAGAGTATATACACCTAAAAGTTGATTCTGATATCGAAGAGCTGCACAAATGTTTCCTTCTTTTGAAAAGGTAAAGCATATAACCACTCAACCATTAATACATATGAACATAAAATGTTATGGACAGTCTCTTTTGAAGAAGGTAGTTCATGAAACCACGTTACTGGTAATTACTGAACTTTCTCACTATAGGTTCTCGTCTACATCTGAGCTTTTCCTGGAATTGCATAACAGCATTCTTCCTTTGCTACAGGTAAAATTTACATGTTCAGTTGTTATCTGTATTTCTTGAAGACATCATTATAAGATTTACCTGTGTACTCCCTCCGTTTGGAAATATAAGATGTTTTAGGTTAGTGAAGCTAACACATTGAATCTACACACTAAACGGTGTCTAGATACATTAGTTTCACTAACTTAAAACATCTTATATTTCTAAACAGAGGGAGTATTTGTTATGGCTGTTTGTTTGGTTTTCATTTTTTTGTTCCGATTATAAAATTCATAGTTGCTTCAGTTTAAAGTTTGAAGGTTTTAAGGAAATTGAACATGTGCATAAATCTGCAAGGTGGCTGGCAGACATGAACTCAGTAATTCAGGAACTGGACATTTATGTCTGCAAACTCGTAAAACGGATCGAGTGAAGCCCAAACCTCTAATTGTTGGTCATTTTGTAGGATTCCATCAGTCAGCACTATGGTGGGGTATTGCGTCTCTAGTTCAAAATTCAGCTACGATGGACCATGTAGTGATATGAAGGATGGAAATGGGCCCCGGGGTATGAGCGGTGAATCTAACACCATCTTGCTGTTTAACAATGGAGTGTAATTTGCTCTTCTGGTCTGTGAATGTGAACTGGATCAGTGTCTTGAACACCAGTGTTGTGGGTTAGTCATGTACAGAAGGGAAATCCTGTATGCCTGTAAATATTAGTATTTATTCGAGAATGTATGCCTGTAAATATTACTTCTACATGAATGAGGCCAGGAGCTCGTATTTTGTTCTTTGTAACAGGCTTACTGTTACAAAAAGAAGGCAAAAGTTGATATAGGGCAGTTCAAATTTTCTGTGTATGCTGCTTGTATGCAATCTTTGTTGCGTACATTCTGAGATGTAAACCTTACAGAGACTTCTGATGTTTTCGTGGATGTATACCATGGTATGTAAATTTATTTAAGTTCGTTTAAGTCAAGAATAGCAAAAGGGAGTCTTACAAGCAAGAAAATTAGAACAAAATATTGTGAGTTGGAAACTTGGAATAGCGGATAGAAGAAATCAAATTGCAAAATGAGAGCTTTGTTGATGACTTCAGTTACCAATACCTCGGTGCAAGTAACAATTGCAGTATTGGATTACATGTTTGAATCAATAGACACAAGGTGAACAAGCCACGAGACGTCCTAGCCAGCCTCGTGACAGAGAAGCTCCTAGAAGGCTCTCAGCCCTAAACTCTACGAAGCCAGCTTCCTGACGGAGAAGCTTTTCCTGACCATGGAGCTGGCGCACGTCGCTCGGCTCCTCCCCCTTGGGACGGGGCTCATCTTCTGCCTCTGCTTCAGCATCTCCGGCGACTCCACGACTCGCTGTGTCCGACGCTGTCGCTTCGCGTCCTCTGCTTCTTTGTAGGCTTCCTGGAACTTGCGCTTTGCGGCCTCCATATTCTCCTCGGAAGAGCGCTCGGCATGATCAGACGCCTTCTTGTTCTTGGTGATCTCCACCGTCTTCTTGTGCACCGGCGACTGCGCTGCGATCTTCGCCGTCCTGACACGATCATGGCGCACGGTAGCCGTCTTCTTGGTGGACGGTTGCTGGTCCACGATCTCCTCCTCCTTGTCTAGCTTGTGCATCGCCTCTCTGACCTTGGCGAGGTCGTCCTGCATCGACGCCTTCCACCCGCTCACGATGCCGCTGGCGAGGACGCGGACGCGCTCCGACTCGTGCCTCCGCAGAGCGCGGAGCGACTTGGCGAGGTCGGTGGTGGCGAGCACCGTGGGCATCGCTTTGATCAGCCTGAGCATCTCGAGGGACTCCGCCATCAGGCCGTCGAGCACGAGGCAGAGACGCTCAGCCTCCGCGTGGTCGTCGTCGGCGACGTTGCAGAGGAGTTCGAAGATGTCGGCCCTGGCGCGCCGGAGCTCGCCGCGGCAGAGGACGGGGTCGGAGGTCTCGATGGCGGCGTCCACGGAGTCGAAGGCGCCGAAGAACCGCTTCCAGCGGCGGAGCGGGCTCTGCGCGGGCGCGGCCATGGCGGCGAAGGGCGAGCTTGCAGATCTAGGGCTCTCAAGCTGGTGGATGTATGCCGCAGAAGAGGGAGGCAGGCGATGGAGAAAGCGTGGAATTCCCTCGGATTATATCGATCGATTTAGCTCGGAGTAGCGGGAATCAGGATCCAAGTCGGTCTGTCGGCATGATTACAGAAGCGCGTCCTCGCTCCAGTCCGAGTCCGACTTCATCAGTGTCACCGTTGCGCGCGCGCCACGAAAACTCCCGACCGCAGCTGCCGCCTCTTGCACATACATAATCGCGCCCACCACTCCTCGCTCCCACCAACATCCCATGGCCGCCCTCCAAGCTGCCGCTGCCGGAGACGCCATTCACGCCATGATCCAGGACCACACCGCCGGCTCCTGCAAGAGGCGGCGCATCGGGAGCACCGACGACTACGAGCTGACGCGCGTGCTTGGGAAGGGCGGCTCTGGCGTCGTCGTCAAGGCGCGCCACCGAGCCACGGGCATTGACGTCGCGCTCAAGTCCCTCCTCCCCCGCTCGCCGGGGCGCGCGGGCGGCAACAAGAGGAGCCGCCATTCCCACGTCGTGCTCCACCGCAACCTGCTGCGGGAGGCGTGCTACCTGGCCGCGTGCCGGGGCAACCCCTCCGTGGTCGGCTTCCACGGCATCGCACGGGACCCGCGCACGGGCGAGTGCAGCTTGGTCCTGGAGCACGTCGGCCCGAGCCTTGCCCACGTCCTGCGCCGGCGCGGCAAACCGTTCACGGAGGAGGAGACGCGCCGCGTGATGCGGGAGCTGCTGGGCGGCGCCGGGAGGATGCACGAGCGCCGGATCGTCCACCGGGACATCAAGCCCGGGAACATCCTTCTAGGCCTCGGCCAGGGCCGCGGCGAAGTGGTGGTGAAGATATGTGACCTCGGGCTGGCCGTGTCCATGAACGAGACGCCGTCGCGCGGCCAGGCCGGCACGCTCTGGTACATGGCCCCGGAGGTGCTCCTGGGCAAGCCGGAGTACGACGAGGTCGTGGACGCATGGTCCCTCGGGTGCGTCATGGCGGAGCTTCTCTCCGGCGAGCCGCTGTTCAGGGGCCAGAACTCGACCGACCAGCTCATCAGCATCTTCCGCGTGCTCGGCGGCGCCCACGGCAACCCACGGCTGCGCGAGCTGTTCCCCGAGGAGCGCCTCTCGCAGGACGGGTTCGAGGTATTGGACGGGCTCCTCACATGCGACCCCGCCAAGCGTGTGCCGGCGGCCGTGGCGCTCCAGTGCCCGTGGTTCGCTGGCTCCGGCAACACCCCTGCCACTGCTGCTGCCGTGGCCATCAAGCTAGCGTCGCCCAAGGAGAGGGATGCCTGCTCTACCATCATTTCGGTTGCTGATTGCCGCGTTGCCGGCTAGTGAGATTGTTTCATAATCTTGAGAGGTGTATTTGTTCAGTACTCGAGTCAGCTAGTTTCCAAATTCTAAAACTTGTGGGGATTATATAGACTTCTTTCTTCTTTGTTATATGTTAGATTGAACTTCTCTGTACATTTTGGTCCCAATTCAAGCTTGTAAATTGTATCAGTACAGTAATATACTACCCCATAGAATTACTGACAGTGATCTTGAAAGTACAAATATGGCTAAAGGGAAAATATTTGTTTTGGAAAATACAAGCATTACGTTCTGTTGTGCTGGCTAGGATCTCCCTTTCTGCAACCAAACGATGAAATCGCAACACACATTACTGTACAATATCAATACTGCAGTACTGCAATCTCAGAGTAGCAAAATATTACAGTACAAGAATGACTATTAGAACATTACAATTCAGCATTGCTGCATAGTTACACACAATAACCTAAGTACCACCATAGATCTATTAAAGCACAATGGGTATTTATGTAGACTCAAACCTAAGTACCACCATGGCGTGCATGCTGTCACTTTCATACACATGGGGAGAGCAGAGATCTAATGAAGCACTTGAGTAGCAAGGTAGATCTACTAGATTACAAAGCTTATGACCACAACATGATCGCGCATAGAGAGAGAGAGAGATGAACACATAGCTACTGGTCGATCCCTTAGCCTCGAGGAAGAACTACTCCCTCCTCATCATGGGAATCAGCAATGGCGATGAAGATGGTGGTGGAGATCGATGGAGATGGCTCCGGGGGCACTTCCCCATCCCGGCAGGGTGCCGGAACAGAGATTTTCTATCCCCCGAATCTCTCCTTCGGTGGCGGAGGTGCTGTGGAGGTTTTCATGGATTTCCGCCAGATGATCTAGGGTTTTCTCCTCGGGAGGCTTTTATAGGCGAAGGAGGCAAGGCGAGGAGGCAACCAGGGGGCCCACACCCCCTGTGGGCGCCACCAGGGCTGGCCCACGCCTAGCGGGGTGCGGCCACCCTGGTGTCCTCCTCCACCTTTGCTTCGTGGTTCCGTGTTGCTCCGGGGAAAATAGGAAGAATGGCTTTTGTCCCGTCCAATTCCGAGAATATTGATTTTCTGCCTTTTCTGAAACCAAAAACAAAAGAAAACAGGCAACTGGCACTGTGGCATCTTGTCAATAGGTTAGTTCCAGAAAGTGTATAAAAATACCTCAAAGTATAATCAAAACATAAGACAAATGATATAAAACAAGCATGGAGCATAAAAAATTATAGATACGTTTCCGACGTATCAAGCATCCCCAAGCTTAAGTCCTTCTCGTCCTCGAGTAGGTAAGTGATAAAAATAATATTTTTGAGGTGACATGCACCATCAAAATCAAGATCAAACCATTTGCAAGCATTGAAAGCAGGGATCAAAGAACTCTAAATATGTGCATGCAAGATGGAGTTCTAACAGTAAGATAAAGTAACTATGCATGCAAAAAGAAAGGCTACAAACAAAGATCATAAATAACAATGCATTGAAATACATTTGTTTGTTTCACATACAGAAAACATAGCATAATAACATTCAACTTGTCCCTCATGGAGTAGCAAATAAATGCATAAGACACCTTCAAAGTTCATAAGAGTGACTATATACAAATAGCACAAGAACAAGCAATATCAACAATATGCATCAATCAATAAGTTTTGGGACAATGCACATAGAATTAAGAATGACAACTATGCTCTCTTAATGATGCCTAAAGGTAGAAGGTGGAGACTCAACATAATAGTGGAATAAAGGCCCTTCATAAAGGGAAGCAGGGATTTCAAGTTTCAAAAGGAGCTTCCAAAAATTATGGTACTTGTTAGCTTTCAGCCCTCATTTCCCCTATCATAATCATCTTGAAGTGATTAAGGTTAAAGTGAACAAACTATGGAGTATATGCATGACAAAGTATAAGTTGGCAATCTCATGTCTCTTGAATATGAGGGCCGCTCCTCATGCTACTCAACTTTAGTTGCTTGCAAGTTCTTGCCATAGTAAGTACATGCGTATCATAGAGAACCGCCAACGGGGTACCCCTTACACATGGTACAGGAGATATCCCATAACCAAAATGACAAGGCAAGCAGACAATGAGCATCTCAGCGATCTTTTTATTTACTATTTGCATAGATTTTTATTGAGGATGCTTCACAGGTTGCTCATTATGGTGATGCTTCAAGTTTCCACCATGATTAGGCATGGCGTAGGCTAGCGGCCCAGGCGTTTCTCTAACACAAAATACATAACTCTATGGACTTATAAGCTCCCTTTTTATTTCACACCAGTGACATCCATAGACAAAAGAGCATGATATCAACTGTGTACAAAGTACAAGTGCAATGTTGAAAACGTTCCCCATGACAGCATGGTTCTGCTAATTCCAACGTATAAGTGCAAGAATATACAACATAGATGACACAATGGTTCAAGTTTATTAGGGGCAAGAAATATAAAGTGTGTCATCAAGTTCGTGAGAGCTTTAATCACTAAGTTTTCACAAAACAAAATACTTTTTAATTGGAAGATAGCTGAAAACAAGAATATACTTGGAATGGTGTAACACACAATGCATAGGAATTTACAATGGACACTTTGGAATAACTTGGTTTCTTGGGAGTTGGAAGCATGAGTAGAGCTTACTCAACAAAAGTGAAGGATAACAAAAGAGTGGGAACGACCAACTAAGAGAGCAATAATAGCCATAATCATGCAGAGCGACAAAACATTACTAATCAAAGCATAAAGTGGTACCACAAGTCAAGGACTAAATGATCATAGAGGCTAATGGTGACTTGTTAGAGTCATAACATGGTGTGATCATGTGCCAAGTCAACCCAAACAAAGCATCAAAGGAGAATACCACAATACTATGCTTTTGTACGCTAAAACAACGCATGATTCTTTCAAGGCACACTAAGCACTCTCAATGACTTGGAGCAAGTAATGCTATAGCAATAATCACTAAGCATAAGGTCAAAACAACATCTAGCATGGCATGATAGAGTCTAAGCCACAGTCAAAACAAGCTCCCCTTGTACCACTATAAGCATGAAATTTTCTACTCTTTTCCAACACTAAGCAACTTATTTGAAACAACTCACAAAGATAATAATCAATAAAGATTGGTGAGATTGTCTCACAAATACACAAAGAAGAACTAAAAAGTTCTAAGCTGAAAGCATAAGAAAACTAAGGCTAAACACAGTGTTAGCAAAAGTGAATACTCACAGAACAATAAGAATGAAAACTAGAGTGTTCTAGGCAATGAAAACAGAGTGTGTCTCTCTCCACAAGAAGTGTGTTGTGATCCAACCAACTTAATCAAGCAAACTAAGAAAACAAAAACCAAAAACGAAAACTAAGACGCTCCAAGAACAACACAATTGTGCATGAAACAATAAAAATGAATTGTCTAGAAAGACCTGAGATTTTTATTGATGAAGAAGGGGATGCCTTGGGCATCCACAATCTTTAACGCTTGTACCTCTTGGATATTTCTTGGGGTGACACCGGGGTGGCATCCCCAAGCTTGAGCTTTTGTCCATTCTTCATCTCATTACATCATTCTCTCTCTACACCTAAATTTTTTTCCTTCATACAAAACTGTAGGGATTCATAGCATGGAAAACAAAAAATTCTATCACATGCACACAAACAAGCCAAGATCTATCTACTAGATTGTAGCAACGAGTCGATAGAAGCACTCACCCTCGAAGATTCCAAAGCGGTTAATGAGAAGAGATTCTCGTGGGTGATATAGTCGTACACTTGCCGATCTCAAGATCATGTAGACGATCCTTCCGGCGCTACGTTCCGGTAGCGCTTCCGCAGTCGGTCACATGTTCGGTTCTCGATGAAGACCTTCCTCTCCCTTGTTCCAGCAGGCAACGGAGGTTGTAGTTCTCCCCTCGCAATTCCGGCAGCATGACGGCGTGGTGTCAGAAGTAGAGGGAAGATTCCGCAGGGCTTCGCCTAAGCTGGTGCGAGTTATGGTGGATCTAGGGTTTCCCGGTGATCTAGGGTTTAGATGATCGGGAGGAGGAGGAGGTGTTGGCGGCGGCGACGGGGCGGCGGCGGCTGGCGGCAGCGGCGCACGGGTGTGGGGAGGGCTAGGGCTTGGTGTTTGGGGCAGCCCTCCCCTTCTATTTATGAGAGGGGGGCAGCCTTGGGAGGGGTGGGTTTGAATCCAAACCCAAACCCAAGTTGGATTCAGAGAAGGACTCTTTCCTTCTTCCACTAGGAAACCATTGTTCCAGTTTGACTTTTCAAACTTCCCGTTTGACTTTCAATTTAGAGCTTCAATTCTCTCTTGCAAATGCCCAAACCAAGTGACCTAGGATATGATACAATCATTCCACTTATCCATGACATATTCATGGACCATTCCCCTTTCGGTCTGGTGAACCTTCTAGACCCTTCTAGAACCTCTTCGATGAAAACATCAGAATCGTTCCTGAACTCCAGAATCGGACTTTCCTTATATGAATCTTATTCTCCGGACCATTCCGGATCTCCTCGTGATATCCCGGATCCCATCTGAGACTCCGAACAACATTCGGTATCCCTACTAACATTCCATATCTACTAAACAACATCGAATCCTTAAGTGTGTCTCCCTACGGTTCGTGAATTATGCGGACATGATCGAGACACTTCTCCGATCAATAACCAATAGAGGAATCTGGAATTCATATGGCTACCACATATTTCTACGATTACTTTGCGATCGAATGAACCATTTATATATGATACCAATTTCCCTTTGTCTCACGGTAGTTTACTTATCTGTGGCATCCCGCAAAACCACTACTAGAAAATCGCGTTGTTTTGTGCATTGCATCGTCATGACCGCATGCTCATGTCATCATGCCACATTGCATTTGAGCATCGTCATCATCTTGTATTTGCTTGCATAAAACTATTTTCGGAAAAACCTATTTTTGTTTTCTAAACGCCCCGTCTCTATTCCAAACGCAAAACCCGGGTCTCCGGATTAACTTGTTTTGTCGGTCAACGGTTTGCAAAAGTCTGTTTGCAATAAATAAAATATTTAATTATTTTAGGGGGGCAGTCGAACGGGCCGATTCGACCCGAACGACCACCCCCAGAACAAAATCGGTCCAGCTTAGACCCCACCCCAAATTTTTTTTACCCCAGTCCTATCTAACCACCCCTCCAGCCACATCACCTCCCTCCACCCCCACCTATCCCAGGCCGCCACATCACCCTGGGCCAAACCCCCACCAATCCCACACAGCCACCTCATGCCACAGCACCCACACACCAACGCACACACGCACGCGCCTGACCCCACTCCCAGCCGCGGCCACTCCCTCCCCCTGCCGACAGCCCGCCTCGGGATCCTTCCCGCGGTCCCACCTCCCCTGTCCGTTTCCACCTTCCCCCATTCGAGCCTCCCCCACCAACCTCTTCTCCCTCCTCTAGCCGCGTCCGCCCGCGCTCCCTCCCTCTGCCTCGCACGCGCCCCTCTCCCTCTCAACCGCTCTTCCCTTCCTCCACCGGCGCCGCCGGCGACCCTCCCGCGCGCCGGCCTCCACCACCTTGCCTCCCCCTCGGCGCCGCTCCTCCCCTCCGCGTCGCCGCCGCCCCGCTCCTCCTCGCCGGCCGCCTTCTCCACCACCCCGCCTCCCCAGAGCCGCCCGCATCTCGCCGACCGCCCCCTGCGAGACCGCCGCCCGCCGGCGCGCCGCCCCGCTCCCCTCTGCGCCGGCCGCGTCCTCACCTCCCCGGGCCCGTCCTCCAGCGCCGCTCGCCCGCCGGTCGCCTCCTCCCCCACCCGTCGACCGCCACCGTCTCCCCTTCCCTCTCCGATGAGCCCCCTCACCATCGGCCTCCTCGCCCGCCTCCGTCAACACCGCCGCCGGCGACCCGCTCTCCTCCGGCGCCGCCTAGTTCGCCCCGCTCCCCTCTACACCCCGCGCCCGCAGCCCGAGCCCCACCCGCTCGCGACCACCTCCAACCCCGGCCGCATCCTCCGCCTCTGCTCTGCCCCGCCTGCCTCGCGGCGCCCGCGGCCGCAGCCCCTCCTCCGTCACCAACCTCCGCTCTCCCGGCCGCGCCTCCCCGCCCCGCGGACCCACTCGCCCCGCCGGCCCCGACCGCCTTCCGCCGCCAGCGGTCCCTTCACCGTCTCCTCCTCCCGCGGGCGGTTCCTCGTCGACCCGCCGCCTGTGCCCTGTCTCGCCGAAGCCGGCCGTCCTGCGCCGTCGCCGTGCGTGGCCGCGAGACCTCCTCCGCCGCGCGTTCGAGGTGTCGTGCCCCTGTGTTCGTTAGTGTGGCTTTTACCCAGTTGCTGTTGCACGGCGTCTGCGCACATGTGTGTTCGAGTGGTGTGGGCACTTTAGAACCAAATATGGTTGGTTGATCTTCTCCCCAAGTTGTGCTGACCAGACCACCCCTCAACAAGAACGGCCACGTGTACAAGTGACCGCCAAGATCGACACCGAACCCAAGTGGCGCCCTATTCCAAGATCTTCTTCATGTATTCCAAGTCCGTCAATGCGGTACATGAAGTACTTCCTCGCGGACCAACAAGACCTACCTCACGGGACTGAACCTCTCGGAACTCCATGATCTCCTACCCGGATGTCCCCGATGACTTCGACACGGAGCACCGAGGATGCCTACATGGGACGCCAAGACACCCGTCGAACCCCGAAGACCGCACCCCGTGGACCGACATGATCTTCTTCACGGATACGACAAGTACTTCCTCGAGGACGCCGAGTACTTCACCCCGGACACCGGGACCCTGGACGACAAGATCTTCGCGACGATAAGAACGACACCGACCCGGAAGAATCCGATGCGCCCCTGGCACCGAACCAAGTCCTTCTTCCCGGAACACCAAGCTCTTCCCCTTGTATCCGACCTTCGAAGGCCGATCCCGTCGAACCCTGAACCCTGAGACCGAACCCCGAACCCCGGAACCCCAAGATCGCCAAACCCTAATGTGTGAACCCTTATCCGAGAACCCTATTTTATAAAATTGCCGACTATATAAATTGTTGCATATTAAATTGTCATTCTCGCATGCATATCATTGGTTTGGGGGCATTATGCCGATTCACCTAATAATTAAATATGGGGCCCATATGCGGGCAAATCTAGCCTTATATTGGCCTCATTTAAATTTGTGCATCGAACCGGTACCATCTCTCGCCCTGTTAATACAACATTTAAATTGCGGGGGTTCTAAATAACATGAACCTATTAATTAGATGTCGGGACCCCGGTTCCGCTTAATATGACCCAATTGCATCGCACCTTTGCCATGTCATGCATCACATCATAAGCATGCCGAACTTCTGCCGTAGTATTAAATATTGCATTCGGTGTTTATTCTAGTGCTTTGCTTCTTCGCGGATAAGGCCGATGAGTTGATGCGAGTGTCGACCCGATCTTCGGTTGAACCTTCGGCAATGTTTTTAGGCGAGCATCTCCCCCTTTCTACCTATCTTACTTTTATAGTATTTATTCCCTCCTGTTGATCTATTGCTATCTGTGTTGCGTTGCTCTAGTTTTCGTACCCGTGATATCCCTTGCAGCCCTATATTGCCATGGCCACCTCCTATTACCTGTTGTTTGGTAGATAGTGGGACTTGCGCGTCGTAGTCGCTTGCTCAAGTGCTGTTGCGTGTCGCCATGTACCACAGTTGTTGGAGTATTTCCACATGTTTGATGTTGGAGTTGATCTCGGCTTTATTTATCGTTCACTTTAATTCCTGTTTAACACTAAAATTGAAGTAAGTAAGTAGAGGCATCGGTGGGTGATAGATAATATTTGGTTTCCGACCGCCCACTTGTGTCCCGTAGGACCCCGAGTGCTTGATACCTGTTCCTTGATTTATCGCGCTATCCACATACGGGGAATTATGGGACCCCCCTTAGCCAGAGCTTGATTCATTCTTATTTCTTGGGGCCACAAACTAGTTTGAGGTTTTATTTACTATCCTGTACTTATGCCATGCTACTGCTTTATTTACGATTGTGCGAGGAGCACACTGTACTGTTTAGGAATTGTGACCCGTTTACGCGGTATCGACAAGCCCAGTTTTGGGTTCCCAGTCGCTTATAGCCGGCCCCACAAACCTCGGGTCCGTCTCGAAGTCAGCTAACTTCGTTGCGGGTGTACTCCAAGGGATGGCCCCCTGAAATATTTATGAATCCTGTGATTGCTCTGTCGTGAAAGCCTCGTTGGGTTTTGATTTGGTTTTTCCGAGGTCGATCGTGTGTGTGTTGCTATTTGTGTACCCCGGCCGGGTAAAACTTTCTGAAAGCCGTGTCCGCGGTTATGGACGACTTGGAGCACAGTATCTCGATCATAGACAACTATAACTAAAGTAGTGCTATAAATTTGACTTTATAATGACTAGTAATCAGCTTCACTATAATGGAATGGCTAAATAAAACTGCCCACAATTGCTTGTTTGGGTTGTCGCTTGCGACCATTGTACCTGACTAGTAAGTATTGCAACTACAACGGGATGGCTAAATAAAAGTACCAACAACTGCTGGGTTTTGGGGTTATCTCATGCTATCTGTATCTGATTAGTAAGTGTTGCAACTATAACGGATAGGTTAATTAAAATTGCCCAATGATTATTATATCAGGATGACTATCTATACCTGACTAGTAATTGCTGCAACGATAACCGAATAACTAAAACTGCCAACTGTGTGAGTTCCTCGGCTGACTTCCTCGTTTGGGACTCGAGGGGGAAACGCCAGGATGGGTTTGTTTGGTGGTAGTACCAGGTTGGTTCCGAATAGGTCTTTCTTACCCCTCTCTGATTGCCGCCAGTTGTATCGAGTCTCTATAGGGTGTTCAGTGCATGCTGCCGCTGCCGCTTCAGTCCACCATACCTATGTAGGCGAGGACCGCTGAATTCTAGCCTCGCCGTGTACTGGCCTCTGTACTGACGCTCCTCTTTTTCCTTTTCCCTTTGTCGGCACCCCTTTTGTTTAAGCAGGTTTTGAGATCGACGTCGTTAGCAGGGTTACCCTTCCGGCTTGGCCTGGGCAGGGTTATGGACGCCATTGGTTATTCTTCAGGGCTCTTAGCCCCATTTGCATCTTGTCCGTAGCTGGACGCTCTATCGTTTTTCAAGGTGATTTTGATCTTTGTATATTATATCTGTATTCTTGACTCTTTGGGTCGCTGTTATATATATCTGTTCTGTGGGTCCCATCGAGGACTATTGTGTAATGTTATTACTTCATTTTCCACCCGCACGAAAGTGCCTGGTGGGCACCTTTGAATCGTTTCTATGCGGGTTTGGCAGGATTCGCTCAAACTTGCATAGGTCCAATTCTGAGGGTGTTACATTATCCAAGGTTTTGATCGTCGGTATATCTGCATACCTAGTTCAACCTCATTACTGATAAGTACTCTTTTCTCGTTCCCGTGATATGTGATCCCTTGTGAGCCAGTCACATGCTTGCAAGCCAATTGGATGACATTCCACCGAGATGGCCCAAAGTATATCTATCCGTCATATGGATGGATAAATCCCACTCTTGATCCATGTGCCTCAACACATACTTTCCGAACACTCAATGCCACCTTTATAGCCACCCAGTTACTGGCGTTTGATGTCATCAAAGCATCCTTCCGGTGATGGTGATTAGCATGATCTCATGGTTAAAGGAACTAGGTTACTATGTATCAGAAAGCTTATAGAAAATGAACTATTGAAATGACTTGATCTTTATGCTACGCTTATCTATAGGAGTATGTCCATCATACCATTCTCCTAATGATATGATGTTGTTAATAACATCTCAATGTTCATGATCGGGAAACCACGATCATCTATTAACCAACAAGCTAGTATTACAAAGAGGCTTTACCAGGGACTCTAATTTAGTTTACAAATCACACAAGTATTAATGTTTCCGGTTAATACTGTTATAGCATGAATGTAAAATTTATCATAAACACAAAGATATAATAATAACCACTTTTATTATTGCCTCTAGGTCATATCTCCAACAAAAACTTCACACAATCTTCATTAGCAACATTAGTGTATTCAAAAGATAATAGACCCTTGGGTTTAGCTTTAGAACGACAAAACCTTCACTAAAAGAACAAGATACTGTAGCAATTCCCTAAAAAAGCTCAATTTCCCAAAAAGAACCCAAAAAGGAATCAATAAGAAACAAATGGAAATAATGGCAGAAATCTGTCAAAACAGACCAGCAGGTAGAACCGATTTTTTCAAAACCCTTCTGTTTCTCAAATCAAAAGTGTTGAAATAACGAAAGTTGGCTAACATACTGGGGGATTTATTCGTAAATTTTCAGCTCAATCCGACTTACAAAGACTCCTCACGAATTTTTATGGTGGAGGATAGAAATCTGTTTCGGGACAGCAACTCCCCAAATCTTACTTCCCTCTCATTAGAGGTCATTCTTGGCACAAAAAGCAAACAAAAAGGATAAAGAGAGGTCATTACTGAAGTAATAACTTCCAAGACTCAAGAAAACTCTTGGGTTATCTCCCAACAAGTACTTTTCTTTAACGCCTTTAAGTTAGGCTTGATAGTTTGAAAAGATGCTCACATAATAAATATGAATTGAAGTAAAATAGAGCATCAAGAAGCAAATTTAAAACACTTTTAAGTCTAACCCACTTCCTATGCATAGGAATCTTGTAAAGAAACAAGTCTTGAAAGCACAAAGCAACAAGCATAGGAAAGCAAAACAAGTGCAACTTCAAAATTTTCAACATAAAGAGGGGAAACTTAATATCGTTGAGATGCATAAAACCATGTTTCCCTCTCTCATAATAACTTTTAGTAGCATCATGAATAAAATTAACAATATAACTATCACATAAAACATTCTTATCATGAGCCACATACATAAAATTATTATTACTCTCCACATAAGCAAAGGCATTCTTATTAATTGTAGTGAGAGCAAATTCAACAACATAGCTATCACTATTATTCTCATCACCATAATCATCAAATATAGGAGGCATATTGTAATCACAATTAATTTCCTCCTCAATAGTAGGTGGACTGAAAATATCATATTCATCATTGTAATCATCATATATTGGAGGTTTGGTATCATCATAAGCAATAGAATAGCTATCTTCCAAAGCTGGGGGACTAAAAAGATCATTTTCATAAAAACTAGCTTCCCCAAGCTTAGATGTTTCCATAGCATTAGCAATAATGGTGTCCAAAGAATTCATACTAATAACATTGCTATTAGCATGCAAATAAAGTTCCATAGGTTTTTTATTTTCTCTTCAAACACTTCATGTCCTAACTCAAGATATATACTATAAAGCTCTCTAATTTTTGTTATTGTTTTACATTAAGCCTAACTAGTGAAAACAAGAAACAAAAGACAAAATTGCAGAATCTAAAGGAAATAACTTCGAGCACTCACAACGGAGGATGTGAGTACCTTTTACCTTACCTCCCCGGCAACGGCGCCAGAAAATAGCTTGATGTCTACGCACTTGTATTCTTGTAGACAGTTGTTGGGCCTCCAAGTGCAGAGGTTTGTAGAACAGCAGCAAGTTTCCCTTAAGTGGATTACCCAAGGTTTATCGAACTCAGGAAGGAAGTGGTCAAAGGTATTCCCTCTCAAGCAACCCTGCAATCAAGATACAAGAAGTCTCTTGTGTCCCTAACACACCCAATACACTTGTCAGGTGTATAGGTGCACTAGTTCGGCGAAGAGATAGTAAAATACAAGTGGTAACGGTGCCAGAAAATAGCTTCTGACTTGTTGTTGACGTGGGGTAAGGTGTGTGTATGCCAGAAATTAGCTTGACAGTGAGGTAAATACTAAAGGCAAAAGGATGGAAGCAAGCAAACATGCAACAAATCTAGTAGAAAATGGTGTTTCAATGTTTAGAAACAAGGCCTAGGGATCATACTTTCACTAGTGAACACTCTCTCATATAAATATCCTCTCTTCATGATACTACTCTTAACTACTCTCCGGTTGGACACTCTAATCCACGGTAGGGCCTTCCCCAATCTAGATAACCCCACACTGTCACCTTGAGCGCTAGATGGTTTCAACAAACACCACAATTTCATAGATACAACCAACTCAAAATATAACTCATGAATATATATGTAATCTAGATTAAGTTCCACACACGGCGCGCACGCTGTCACTGTCACATACGTGGGGAAAAGCATAGATCTATTAAAGCATAATGAGTATTTATGTAGACTAAAACCTAAGTGCCACCATGGCGTGCATGCTGTCACTTTCACACACATGGGGAGAGCAGAGATCTAATGAAGCACTTGAGTAGCAAGGTAGATCTACTAGATTACAAAGCTCATGACCACAACATGATCGCGCATAGAGAGAGAGAAATGAACACATAGCTACCGGTAGAGCCCTTAGCCTCTAGGAAGAACTACTCCCTCCTCATCATGGGAATCAACAATGGCGATGAAGATGGTGGTGGAGATCGATGGAGATGGCTCCGAGGGAACTTCCTCGTCCCGGCAGGGTGCCGGAACAGAGACTTTTTGTCCCCCGAATCTCCCCTTCGGTGGCGGCGGCGCTGTGGAGGTTTTCATGGATCCGCCAAATGATCTAGGGTTTTCTCCCCGGGAGGCTTTTATAGGCGAAGGAGGCAAGGCGAGGAGGCAGCCAGGGGGCCCACACCCCCTGTGGGCGCCACCAGGGCTGGCCCGCGCCTAGGGGGGGTGCGGCCACCCTGGTGTCCTCCTCCACCTGTGCTTCGTGGTTCTGTGTTGCTTCGGGAAAAATATGAAGATTGGGTTTTGTCCCATCCAATTCCGAAAATATTGATTTTTTATATTTTCTGGAACAAAAAATAGAAGAAAACAGGCAACTGGCACTGTGGCATCTTGTCAATAGGTTAGTTCCAGAAAGTGTATAAAAATACCTCAAAGTGTAGACAAAACATAAGACAAATGATATAAAACAAGCATTGAACATAAAAAATTATAGATACATTTCCGACATATCAGAGGCTGGGTTTGAGAGATCTTCAACTCTCGGAGCAAGGACTGAAACATATGAGCTCTACGGTGGCATTGACAACGACCTTGTATTTAGCTTCAGTACTGCTAGGAGAGACTATAGCTTGCTTACGTGCACTCCAAGCGATCAAGTCGGGACCAAAGAACATTGCATATCGCCCATAGATCACCGGTCATCTGGGTTACCATCCCAATCCACATCATTGAAATACGAGTGCACGCTAGAGGGTGTGAGTCGAAGATGGAGCCATAAGTAACTTTGGAACGAACGTAACACAAGATGCGCTTGACAACATACCGACGAGTATCATGTGGTGCGTGCAAATACTAACAAACACAATTAAGTGCATAGGAAATATCTGGCCTAGTGATGGTGAGATACTGGAGACCCCCAACAACACTCATGTACTGAGTTGCATCATCAGCAGAAAACAGGGTACTATCAACAGCCGAAATAATCTCAGTAGAAGACATGGGTGTATAAGCAGCCAAGCACTAGAGCATGCCAGCATGGCCTAACAAATCTAGAGAATACTTATGCTGAGAGAGAGCAAGACCATCATCAGGAAACGTAATCTCTAGCCCAAGCAAGAAGTGTAGCTTCCACAAATCCTTGACATCAATGTCAGAACTCATAGCCACAATGAGACAATCTATAGATGCAACGGAAGAACTAACAAGAATGGTATCACTAACATAAATCAGAATATACATAGTGAACTCTGGCTTTAGAAGAAGAAACAGTAAAGTGTCAGCTGTTGAGAGCACAAATCCATGAGTGTGAAGAGCAGATCCAAGTCGAGCATTCCATGTACGAGGAGCGTGTTTTAGACCATACAGTGCTTTCACCAAGCGACAAAGATGCTAAGGACGATTAGGATCAACAAAACCAGGAGGTTGACGCATATACACGTCTTCCTCTAGGACACCATGAAGAAAGGAATTCTGAACATACAGTTGACAAAGAGACTAACCTCGAGTAATAGCAAGTGAAACGAGCAGAATGGTAGTGGGTTTGACCACGGGACTAAAGGTGTCCTCATAGTCAAGTCCTTAGCGATGTTTGGAGCCTTTAGCAACCAGTCGTGCCTTGTACCGCTAAATAGAACAATCAGTGTGCTTCTTAACTTTAAAAATCCACTTGGAGTCAATGACATTGACACCAGGATGGGGAGAAACTAGCTAACAGGTACCGTTGTGGCGAAGATCTTGAAACTCAAGATCCATAGCAGCGCGCCAGTGTGGGATGCTCATGGCAGCCTGATAGTGACGAGGCTCAGCATAGGGATTGGACTGTGCTTGAGCTAAGCATGCAACGATCCAGTCAATGGTGCCATCTATGCGTTGCTTTGGCTGATGAAAGCCATTGCGACTTCGCGTGTGAGTAAGTAGGACAGTGGGAGCATGAGAAAGCTCTGCATCCGATGAGGCATCATCCTAAGTGCAAGAGCCAGGCGACGGTGGTGAAGGATGGCCATGAGAAACATGAGATGGCGATTGAGGCAGGACGCGCAGGCGACAACGGCCCAGCTGAGGCAGGCTGCTCAGGCGAGACGAGCGGAGGTGGCGTCGCTGCTGCTATAGACCATGCGAGCATTCGATAGGCTGGTACGGTCGAGGAGCATGGCAGCGAGGCCGGACAGGGCGTCGTAGGTGGAGTCGACCGTGCAGGCGACCCATAAGACCCACTCACTGGGCCAGCGGTAGGCGACACAGGTGCCTCGATACGTGGTGCTGTTGCCTGCCCCATGCAATGATCGATGTCGTTGTTGATAGGGGTTGTTCCAGGTGCATCGACATCTAGCATCTGTAGACGGTCCCCATGACTAGTACCTGCATCGTGATTAGACAACAAAACAGGCGAATATGCAGCATCTTAGAATTTGCCATGAGAAATAGGAGATGAATGAGTGGGTGGAGACACATAGGAAGAAGATGGCATATTCAAGAAAGGAAACAAATTTTCGTTGAATACTACATCACGCGTTATATAGACACAGTTAGTAGGAACATGGAGGCACTTGTAGCCTTTGTGGAGAGCATTGTAACCAAGTAAGACACATTTTTAGAACGAAACTCAAGTTTATGATTTTTTTAGAATGAAACATTGTAACCAAGGAACATGGAGGCACTTGTAGCCTTAGTTAAGGCCTGCAGGCGCAACCAAAGACTTTGAAGAAAGTACAATCAGCGAGCTTGTTAAACAAGCATTCAAGAGGTGTCTTCATATCCAGTACTCTAGTAGGTGTTCTACTGATTAAGAAACATGCAGTGGAAAAGGCATAGCTCCAAAAACTGGGACAACGGCATGAGAAAGTAAAGTGAGGCCATTCTCAACTATGTGACGGTGCTTGCGCTCAACATCACTATTTTGCCGATATATATGTGGACAAGAAACACGATGCGAAATCCCAAGTTTATTAAAGAAGGTGTTGAGGTTGCGCTATTCATCCTCCCAATCCAACTGAACATAAATGATATTATGCTTGAGAAGACGTTCAACACTAGTACAAAATCTCTACTTAGATAAATCAATTTTCCATAGGCTTTAGACGGTTTATCGTTCCGGCTCAAGCGCATAGATTCTAAGAGAGCACCACCTAAGCCGGTTTTTCTTTGCGGCTCTAAGATATGCGACCTCAGACGGTGAAAAAAAGCAAACACCTCTAACATCTACGAACTGGAGACGGGCAATATTTCTGACCACTTGCAAGAACTCTTCAACCTCAAACGGCCTATATATGGTCTGTCTCAAATAGTAAGGCGACATGAGTCGGATTCTAACAAAGACCGTCTCTAGAACTAGTTTGCCTCGAAGATCCTTTTTAAAGTTACCGTCTCCGGTGTGTGTAGAACATTTTAAGTAGTAGCATGCTAATTCGAACTCCATCATAGCTGACATGACACATAATCATGATTCAGTGGCCAGATAGATAGAATAACTCAATAACTTATAGCAGCCAGTCAAAATAAGACCATTATATTAACAATTAACATTAACCCAATAGTTGGTGAAATATATACATATTTAACCATTACATTATGGCAGTGCATACAATGTGGAGTCCATACATCAAAGAAGCATAATTAGTAATCGAATAGTAATGGGCTGCCCGGTGGAAGTTTCTGAACCAGAATATATACCATTCCATTATCTATTTCATCAAAGCTAAATATGACAATGCTATCCTGCTTTAACTTGAAGCTTCTCACAACCTTCTCTCATCCAGTCGTCAAGATTGCATTTGACCCACCAGCTCCCATCTTCATCGTAACCATCTTTGGCTTCTTTCTCTTCATCTTCCAAACATGGACATCGATTGGTTCATCAAGGCGATTATTTAGATATTTTCTCGTGAACTCAGCTCCAAAAGTATGCGCAAATACAAATAGTTGAAAAATTAGCATTTCATTACTAAAAGTATTTAAATATCACAGGGTAGCATTGTTGATCACGTGTTCAAGAATATATCATCTTACCAGCTTGCACTTCTTTTGCACGACAGATGAATAGGGTAACCTATAGACGTAGTACTTGATTTTTGGTGAAAATTCGGGTTCACACCGGTCTAAAAGGAAGTCTACACGATCTTCTTTCAGATACATGTGTTTCCAAAAAAGCTCTGCCAAATCAGTGTTCCCCTTGTGTTGAGGCCCTGATGCAATAACACATACAAATTTCAATGTTGTGGAATATTCCTGTCTCTATAGTCTAAACACATACAAATTTAAAACAGATGACTGGAATTTTGATGTTCTTTGATACCTCTAAGCTCAAGCCTCTTAGTGGGATCTTCTGATGACTGGAATTCAAAACTGCCAGAGCGAATGGCAACACTGTCATCGGTACAGAGCACTATTGCAAGGTTAAATAGAACGAAAATAGAAACACAGTTCTTGTTATTGTACATTAATAAAAAAGCATACACAACCAAAGAATTTGAAATTCATCGAATAAACAAGATGCAAGCAGACTAATGAAGTGACAATTAAATCCATATTGCTAGAAAGGCAACGAACAATGAGGAATCAGTAAAAAATTGCAGATTTTGATATGTATACAAGGGGAAAAGAGGTGGGACAGATGCTGGGGGAGGCTCTCCCGACGCCGCCGTCGTGTCTATGCATCTCGGAAATCTTGAACCCTAAATTCGACAAGCAAAATGGAAAATTTATGCCAAAATTCGTAAATCGAAGCTCTACATTAGGTTTTGGGGGGTTTGGCTTTCACGCATACCCGCATAGACGACGAAGGACTCCTCGAAGGCGAGGGAGAGCGTCTGCACCGCAGGGGACCGGAGGTAGCGGTGGTGGAGGGTGCCGGCAACAGCGGCGGTGGACAGTGGGGATCAAGTACTAACCTCAGCGGGCAAAGAACAAAAAATATGGCACATATCTGAAATATTTGTCCAAATATTTTCAGATCTTGCTGCCAAGTACTAACCTCAGATGGTTGCGAACGGAAACGTCTCTAACAACATTCGAATTTCATATTTTGCCGCCAAGTACTTCCCTCGGGCGGCTAGAAATTACAACCGTCTCGAATTTTAAAGGACTAATTCAAATTTAACACAAAGGAAGACGAGATCGGCGGCCTAGAGCACTTATCATACAATGTTAAATGGCTAATTAAGATGAATTATGTCCAAAACATAGAGATAAAACAAGCTAGATATGGACAAAGTTGTGGTTTAGAAAATAATCTAGCAAACAATATTATTAAGGTCACACAGCGTATTCCTCCGAGTATCACTCCTACGAGTCCGAGTCCGGTAGGGATGCCAAATCATTGATAATGTTGATGACGAACATCATATGCAGGTCCCTGTGTGTGGTGGTCAACCTCGCAGTGATGAGTATGGCTTGCCCAATCTGGAGAAAATGCTCGGTTTGGAGGAAGCTATTCCACCCGTCAGTGGTGAAGGAGATGCGACCATCAAAATCCGTCTTGTACTCGACGGTGTTGATGCCACCTCGTGCTCCAACGCGTACTCCAACCAAGCCATCTTCAGGGATATGAAGATGATAAACCATGTCCTTATATAATTTCTACGATGCAAAGGTAAGATGACTCGATGTTACACGTGACCATTATCACAAGTAGATCGATATGTATAGATTCGTTGACATGATATACTTACCATAAGGCCCCTCTCGACATTTGTCTTCATCAAGCGGGTGACAAATGGCACCCCAATGATGGAATTACTTGGAGGGATGATTCGTTGGAGGTGATCTTTCTAACCGTTGGTAAGTTTGCATCTCTGGGAGATAATTGGTGATAACTGGTATATAGGCGGTTCCTCATATTCTTCCTCTTCTTCGTCATCTTCTTCCTCTTCGCCAACATTGTTTAGATAGATGACAGTTATCCTTGGTATGTCTCCTTGCAAGGAAAAACACACCAACTGAGCATCTCCGGTGAGATGGTTATCAGCAATGAATCGACACCACCCTTCACCTCCCAATCGAGTCCTAGATGACCCTTTTCGCACTTCAACCGTGTATGTCAGCCCACAAGATCGGAATTGCACCGTATCTCTTGTGAGCTCATTGAAATGTGCCCTTGCATTGCATGGGACAGTCTATGCACCAAAAGAACACTTTAAATTAACCATTTTAATATGCTGACAAGTATGAGATGAATTTAAATTGTACGAGTGTCGGAGAATATACCACTGATTTCTTGAAATAACCAGGTACGAGATGAACACTGAACAGTGAGATAGTTGACAAGATTATTTCCTTAAAGTGAGTCTTGCAAAGATGGCACGTTGCCATATATCTTGTCACGGGGGAGGGGGTGGGGGTGTCGGCGTCGTCGATGCGTGGCGGCGTCCTTGTTCTAGATTTAGGGGTGGCGGGGTGGGGCGCTGGATATGGAAGAGAGGAAGCCGACCTGTGGGAGATTTCTTGATATTAACCGGAAGGATGGATTCTGTAGGAGGCGGCCCATAAAAATAACCCTCTCTACCGTAACAAATTATCCGGGTTCTTCGCATGTATTTGGACCCTCCGGATTTTGGTGATCCTAATATTTGACAATTATTGAGGACGAACAGGCAAACGAAGGTGGTTATATATGCGTACTAGTGTTAAATTAAGTCCTAAGACTGAATTAGGTTTATATGCATTGAAGAAAATATATGTTGTAGTACAAACCTTGGATCTTATCCTTAAAGGTATGACATCTGCTAGTGTTCATGCGCTTGCTGCATAGCAATAAGGTGCAAGTGTCTAGAAATTGACTAATTCCAATGTTTAATCAGGCTGTGAGATCATTTGGTTACGAAAATATGAATTTATCATCAATTTAAACTATTTTCACCAATTTATACTATTTTGCATGAATTCCGTGTAGTCGGAACTCCGGATATATTAGGACACTCCAGATTTTGTTAATCCTGAAACTTGCGAATTATATTCAAGACCAAAATGCAAGTGAGGTGAATATATTACAAACATAGTTGTTCACAACACCGAATACTTCAAACATAGTTGTTCACAACATCTCTAACATAGTTGCTATGTTAGATCTAACTAAACAAAATAACGATTCAGGGTCTTCCTTGGAGGGTTCAACGAATTTTTGTCACGAACAAGCCAATGCAGTGTTCCCCCATTTCCACCCTCACAAAAACTAGTGAACCACCTTGAAGTTGGTTCATGCTATAAAAGAGGTTCTAACCATTGGAGAACACTATCTGGTTCAATCTGCCACGCAAGATAGTGTGCTGGCCAGTAACTGTGTCGTCCATGCCATAACCATGAAACAAAGCCATGCCATTCTTTGAGATGTTGTAACCAAGTACAAATATTGATGGTATGACCTGAAATGATGAAATAATTAAAACACATTAGTAAATTATAAACACACAAGTAAAATTTAAACCATGTCCTTATTAGGTATACTAACTCACAAAGATGTTATTAGCTAGATTAAGTGTACCGAGACTTGTAACATAGTATTGCATGTCAAAGATATGGAAAAAAATATCCTCATCATGCAGCTGACATATTCTTTTTACATCCTTCAGCATCTCAAATGTAATGGCATACATGTCTTCCACATTAATGGCATACATATGTGTGAAAACACTCCTGTAGAAATACCTCTAATGATGGGATTCACAAATGACACCCTAAATCCTATAAAACTAAATTACAATTAAAAGGAGAAATAATGTAAGGATCCACAAATGGAAAAATCAAATGTACATACATTTGATGGAGAAAAAACACATACCATAAATAGTCCGGTATCCCTTGATGTCACACCATTAGGGGCATGTACTTCCATACTAAAAAAAGACTGATAATCTCCTTCCTCTTCATCTCCTTCATCTTCTTCATCTTCATCATCATCATCTTTTGTGATTAAGCTAAAGGTCACCACATCATGGATAGCAATATTGTGTGTCCTCAAGAAAGATAACCAGAATGGTCCTCTTATGGATGTAGCATCTTCCCTTTTATGCAGTAAAAACTCAAACCTACGCCCTTTAGCCAAAGCTAATAACCACTTATCGGCATACTGATTGAGTTTTTCCTTAAAGTGACAAGGAAAAGTCTAAGAAAAAACCAAATAAATATGTGATGTTGATCATATATATAACAGTAGCAAGAATTTACTACTAACTAAGCAACTAATACTCCTAAAATAATCAGAAAACTACTAATCAAATACATATAACAATAGGGAAAAAACAAAATGCATTTGTAACATATATACACATGGTGGAATGATACATATAACAGTACGAAGATTCACTACAAATCTATATAAAAAATATAAAAGCATGTAATCATGTGTGGCTTATATCAGATCCAAATAGAGATGCATATATGGTAAAAATAAAAAACAATTAATTGATGTTTCTCTCACAAATTCGGAAGGAAACAAAGATGCATATATGGCTTATCACTCCTAAAATCTGAAGGAAACTTTTCAAGATATGCCCATTGATGTTTCTAATTCCTCAAATAACAAAAACTTAAATTCCTAGCTATCTACCAAGCACCGGTACAATAATATTAGTTCATACGTAGTCATGCTAATTAACTGATAGTGAAGGACTTTGTAGATAGATTGAGGCTAAAATTACTGACCACAACTTCCCGAAAGGTAGGATGGTTTAGGACGATGGTAAAGGACTCTGAAGTCCTACTAGAACGACAATAATTATGCCTTGGCTGACTGCATACATGAAGTTGAGGAGCTCCGCGAGAATTTTCTTAGTTTTAAACTTTGTTTTGTTGGGCGCCAAGCTAATGAGGCTGCTCATGTTTGTGCTAGTAGAGCAAGTATGTCTAGAAGAAGATGCATGTGGATCAATT
Source organism: Avena atlantica (assembly GCA_910589765.1). Taxonomy (NCBI): domain Eukaryota; kingdom Viridiplantae; phylum Streptophyta; class Magnoliopsida; order Poales; family Poaceae; genus Avena; species Avena atlantica. The sequence continues at coordinate 539,495,042 of OU342739.1, read as the reverse complement.
ATAATCCACCCTTTCTTGCTGATACTCTAGCCAAAGATTGTAATACTCGCGTGATTAATTAATGAAAGCTCTGTGATTCGGAAAAAAGACAGATTTCCATCACCGTAGCTTGGTTCTACTCGCTAAAAAAAGATCGAAAAAAGATTCAAAACGAACCGAAAACCCCCATTTTGTAGAGTACAGAGTGGTAAAAACATAGTAAGAAAATCTCATTTGTACAGATCTCGAGAAGCGTCTGAACAATCTGCGAACGCCGCGATTCTACACCCTTGTGGGCTCTCTCTGGCTTATCCCACGGCCAGAATTATTTCAAGATCCGTGAGAGTCATTTTGCAATCTCTGTATATGTACACAATCGCACCCCTATAGACAGGAAGGTGGACATGTACTACACCTCAATCTTGTCCCACATGGCCGCACAACTCCGCGTCTCCTCCCCTCCCCATCCGCTGCCGGCGATGTGCCGACGACATTACATGCCCTACGACACTACTGGCGACGCCATGGATCTGCGCTGGACGACGGGAAGGGAGGCTGCCTCCTCCAGCATCCCGGTCGAGGTGTGACGGCCAGGGCTTCCTCCCCTGCCCGGAGATGGGCGGGCGACCTCCCCTGCCCGGTGATGCGACCGGCGACGCCACAGATCTTCCCTCGACAACGCCCTCAAGTCCAACTACGATCCTCCTCCGACCACGCCCTCAAGACTAGCAGATCTTGGATCGGTGGCCACCTCCAGACGTATTGGTTCCCCTTCGTTTTGGAGGGCTTCTTATTTCATTCTGAAGATTTGATCATTTGTTGTGTTGGTTCTTGGATCCAAAAAAAAGCATGTTGATGTCTGTTAAATTGTGTTGGTTCTTGGATCCGAAAAAATGGTCCTGATAGATGAGAAAAGGATGCAGAATAGTCTTGATCTGGTCCTGAACTGAATATTGAGCCACCGAGACATGTCCATGATCCAAAAAATCTGTACAAGTAGCAGGTCTTGCTCTCCATCTCCCAGATGAGGCCACGATGGTCACAAGAACTCTGTATTTTTTCCACCAATTGATGCGCATGTAATTTGTTGTTCCACCGTGCATTCTCTATTTCTCCACCGTGCATTCTCCATTTCTCTGTTCTTGTTTTTCTAATTTGTTCACGAGTATGATTCTTGAGGAGAAAAATGTTGAACTTGATTGAAGTGGATTTCAATATTTTTTCCGGTTTTGTTCTCTGAATTTGTCTATGGAACTATTTAATTCATGGTTCATGAGCGGCGGCTCCGTGTCCTGGGGACACCCCTCGTCTCGTCGGATGCAGATTCAGTACATGTTCTAAAAAATGTGAAGACTTAGGGGTTTGTTATGTAAATAAATAGAGCCTTACCTATATGAGAAGAGCATAGATCAGGGTGTTTTCTACAAAATGTCAAAGAGATCGCACGACTGGTTGGATGTCCAGGATAAGCCCGGGAGACCCACCTATATGTAGAATTGTATTTTCGACAATCTGCACAACTCGAGCTCTGTGTATGAACAAGCGCATGTGTATTGTTAGACTAAATCTAGTGAAAGAAATTAATCAAATAGAAATTAGAGTAGAGAGGAAGGAGAACCATATGGGATCAATAGAATAGGAGGGCATGTAGCCAGAGTAGCTTTGCCCAACAATGGCGGCTTGCTTCTCATTGTCGTGACCGTCGTTTCTTATGACGAGGAAGTCGCGTTTGAATCTGCGATGGCACTCGAGGTGGCCAACGAGAACGCACAGCTGGCAGGTGGGGCGCTGGCCATCATGCTTGGCGAGCGGGGTGGTGGGGTGATGGGTGTGGCTGGTACGAGAAACCTCCTCCAGCAGGAGGTCCGGCGGGTGGCCGGGTCGAGTTGGGGTTTGCGCGATGGCCACCAGGAGCACCGTAGTAGGCCGTTTGCGCTACAGGGTCATTGATGACATGAGACGCACGACACTCCTCGACACGCTATTCAGTGTACATGAGATGGGAGTAAAGTCCCGTGACGGCATCGGTGTGTCGCGGCCGTTCACCGCCTCCACAATATTGTCATAGTCGTTGTCGATTCCCTAAAGAACGAACTCTATGAACTCCTCATCACGAAGTGACTGCCCAATGGACGACAGCGTGTCCGCGAGCGTCTTGACTTTGTTGAAGTAGACGTGCACACAAGAGTCGAGCTTCTTGGACTCACCAAGTTGGCGACAAAGATTCGTAGAGCGGGCAGTAGACCGCGACGAGAAGCTATGATCGGTCGTAGTCCAAGAGTGGAAGGATGACACGGTAAACATCACCAGAACAGCAACACCCTCCATCAGCGAGGATTGTAGCGCAGACAAGATCGCTTGATCTTAGGTGACCCAGGAGCGGTAGAGGAGGTTGGCGGTAGCAACCCTGGTACCGGTAGCAGTGACTGCCGGCACCATGCGTGTCGAGCATGGTAAGCTCTCATCAACGAAGCCCTCAACATGACGACTACGGAGGAGCAGAAGGATTTGTGCCCGCCAGTACAGGTAGTTATCCTGGTTGAGACGGGTGGTGATGAGATGTGTCAGCTGATAAGGGCCGTGGATAGCACTGTGAGTTTGCTTTGTAACGTCTGACTATGGGGCGTTGAAGGAGACGGCCGGGGCCGCATATGGCATAGAGGTAAAGCTGTCCAGCGAGGAGGGAACTGGCCGTGTGACGAACAATTTGGCCTGCTCGGGGTAGTACCCGGGCATCGCGGTCTAGGACGATGTTGGCGGTGTAACGAAGGACACAAAGGCCAATGACGAAGCGAAGGACATCGGCGGTGGAGGAAAGAACCCACCAGAGAACTGCCAGGAGCCGAGGTAGAGCGGGCGCGACGCTTGGGACGCGGACAACTTGCTCGTAGATTCGGAGGCTAGAATCAACGCAAGAGACATCAAGATCAGAGGCGGCCGAGCAGTAGTGGTGGAAGGCAGAGCAGCAGATGCGGCCAACACAACGTCAAAGTTACTCATGGCGGCGACGACTAGGGTTGATGGTGGGCGGTGGCTAGAGGCAGATGGCGGGCGACGGCTAGGGTAGGAAGACCTAGTTTGATACCATGTTAGACGTGACACAGGGTTTGGGGGAACTAGCTCATCGCTCTATGGCGTGGCCTATCACAATATATAGGAGTACCAACGAAGAACGTGCATGTATAGGTTACAGGTATTGTACGGATAAATACAAAGTCTAACACTGCCGTCCTCGAGCATATCACGACCGATAACCCGTAGTCGGGGTATCCGTCGTGCTCGCGTCCGTCCTTCTCGCGGCGCCGGGGGCGGCCTCCTATATGCCGAGGAGGATGTCCGGAGCGTTCTCCTCCTCGTCGGCGTCGACCGAGCACTCATCCGTCTCGGCGCGCACCAACTCCACACCGCCGCGCTACATGACGCCTCTCCGGCTGGTGTAGTTGGGGCCTGAGTCTCCGCCACGCACGCGCTCACGTGGGCTTGTTATCAACGAGCGCCGCGCTTCATCGCCGTCGCGCGGCCATCTTCACCACATCAGGCCGAAGAAGGAGGCCGACGCCGGTGGGTGGCTACGCATGCCGAAGAGGGAGCTGGTGAAGTGGGCCTCGCCGGAGGCCGAGGAGGACTTCCTCCTCAAGATGGACATCGAGGCATCGCTCAACGATGTTCCGCCGATGATGGGCCCCGCCGCGTGCGGTCCAGGTTGGTCTGGGAGCAGGCAATGCTGAACTCCTCTGTCGCCTGTAGAAGCAGGCTGAGCGCGCCACTGGCCTTCGATGGTGCGCCTACCTGGGCGTCAATGCCATTATCCTCTATGACTCCGACGAAGACGAGGGCGACGCCGGGCAGGGTTGCAGCTCCCAGCTATAAGACGTTGGGAGACGACGATGGCGGCAGCGGCAGCGACTACACAGCGTTCTACCACCGCCTCGACATGAACTAGGATTTTCCCGCGTATTTGTTTTTTAGCCTAATGTAAGTAGAATTCGGTTATATGTCCGAATTTGACAAAATATGTACAACTCACCTATAATGTAAATGCAATCGCCTAAATTAGTACGAAATTTGCTCAGTTTAGAAAAACTTTGGATGAATTTCAAATTTTTTGCAAACCAAACATGTGAATGTGAGTAGGAATTCGGCCATTTTCAGGCCGAAAGCGCCGGATTTTGGCCTGTGGTCGTCCAAAGAGTGAAGGTGCTCTAACCTTTACAAACATTTAGTTAAGTTCGTTTATGTCAAGAATAGCAAAAGGGAGTCTTACAAACGAGAAATCTAGAACCAAATTGTGAGTTCGAAACTTGGAATAGCGGACAGAAGAAGTCAAATTGCAAAATTGAGAGCTTTGTTGATGACTTCAGTTACCAATCCCTATTCGTGCAAGCATTTATGTTACAAATGCAACAACTGCGTTGCCCTATTTGTGCTACTAGTTACAACTGCAGTATTGGATTGCATGTTTGAGATGATCAGTGGACACAAGATGAACAAGCCAGGAGCTGTAGATCAAACGTCCTAAAGAAGGCTAGAGCCCTGAACTCTATGAAGCCAGCCTCGTGACGGAGAAGCTTTTCTTGACCATGGAGCTGACACACCTCCGTCGGCTCCTCTCGCTCAGCATCTTCTGCCTCTGCTTCAGCATCTCCGGCGACTCCACGACTCGTTGTGTCCGACGCTGTCGCTTCGCGTCCTCTGCTTCTTTGTAGGCTTCCTGGAACTTGCGCTTTGCGGCCTCCATCTTCTCCTCGGAACAGAGCTCGGCACGGTGATCGCTGCGTACAACGCCGACGGTCGGATCAGACACCTTCTTAGTGATCTCCACCGTCTTCGTGTGCAGCGGCGGCTGTGCTGCGATCTTTGCCGTCTTGACACGATCATGGCGCACGATGGACGGTTGCTGGTCCACGATCTCCTCCTCCTTGTCCATCTTGCGCATCGCCTCTGTGACCTTGGCGAGGTCGTCCTGCATCGACGCCCTCCACCCGCTCACGATGCCGCTGGCGAGGACGCGGACGCGCTCCGACTCGTGCCTCCGCAGCGCGCGGAGCGACTTGGCGAGGTCGGTGGTGGCGAGCACCGTGGGCATCACTGCGATCAGCCTGAGCGTCTCGAGGGACTCCGCCATCAGGTCGTCGAGCACGAGGCAGAGCCGCTCAGCCTCCGCGTGGTCGTCGTCGGCGACGTTGCAGAGCATTTCGAAGATGTCGCCCCTGGCGCGCCGGAGCTCGCCGCGGCAGAGGAAGGGGTCGGAGGTCTCGATGGCGGCGTCCACGGAGTCGAAGGCGCCGAAGAAGCGCTTCCACCGGCGGAGCGGGCTCTGCGCGGGCGCGGCCATGGCGGCGAAGGGAGAGCTTGCAGATCTAGGGCTCTCAAGCTTGCGGGATGTATGCAGCAGAAGAGGGAGGCGGGCGATCAGGAAAGCGTGGAATTCCCTCGGATTATATTGCTCGGAGTCAGGATCGAAGTCGGTCTGTCGGCATGATTACAGAAGCGCGTCCTCGCTCCCGTCCGAGTCCGACTTCATCAGTGTCACCGTTGCGCGCGCGCCACGAAAACTCCTGACCGCAAGGTGCCGCCCTCCAAACTCCCGACCGCACATACATAATCGCGGCCACCACTCCTCGCTCCCACCAACATTCCCAGACATCCCATGGCCGCCCTCCAAGCTGCCGTTGCTGAAGACGCCATTCACGCCATGATCCAGGACCACGCCGCCGGCTCCTGCAAGAGACGGCGCGTCGGGAGCACCGACGACTACGAGCTGACTCGCGTGCTCGGGAAGGGCGGCTTCGGCGTCGTCTTCAAGGCGCGCCACCGCGCCACGGGCATTGACGTCGCGCTCAAGTCCCTCCTCCCCTGCTCTCCGGCGCGCGCGAGCGGGAACAAGGGGAGCCGCCATTGCCACGTCGTGCTCCACCGCGACCTGCTGCGGGAGGCGTGCTACCTGGCCGCGTGCCGGGGCAACCCCTCCGTGGTCGGCTTCCACGGCATCGCGCGGGACCCGCGCACGGGGGAGTGCAGCCTCGTCCTGGAGCACGTCGGCCCGAGCCTCGCCCACGTCCTGCGCCAGCGCGGGAAACCGTTCACGGAGGAGGAGACGCGCCGCGTGATGCGGGAGCTGCTGGGCGGCGCCGGGAGGATGCACCAGCGCCGGATCGTCCACCGGGACATCAAGCCCGGGAACATCCTTCTAGGCCTCGGCCAGGGCCGCGGCGACGTGGTGGTGAAGATATGCGACCTCGGGCTGGCCGTGTCCATGAACGAGACGCCGTCGTCGCGCGGCCAGGCCGGCACGCTCTGGTACATGGCTCCGGAGGTGCTTCTGGGCAAGCCGGACTACGACGAGCTCGTGGACGCCTGGTCGCTCGGCTGCGTCATGGCGGAGCTGCTCGCCGGCGAGCCGCTGTTCAGGGGCCAGAACGCGACCGACCAGCTCCTCAGCATCTTCCGCGTGCTCGGCGGCGCCCACGGCAACCCGCGGCTGCGCGAGCTGTTCCCCGAGGAGCGGCTGTCGCGGGACGGGTTCGAGGTTCTGGACGGGCTCCTCACATGCAACCCCGCCAAGCGTTTGCCGGCGGCCGTGGCGCTCCAATGCCCGTGGTTCGCTGGCACCGGCGGCGCCCCTGCCTCTGCTGTTGCCGTGGCCGCCAAGCTGGCGTCGCCCAGGCACACGGATAACTTCATTTCGGCTGCTGACTGCCGCGTTGCTGGCTAGTGAGATTGTTTCATCATCTTGGGAGGTGTATTTGTTCAGTACTCGAGGTCACGCGATGATTTGTTTTGTATTGAGTGTTCTTTTTTTATGTTGGTTTGAAATTTTTCTGTACATTTCTGTCCCACCTTGTACTACCATGATGAATTAGTAATATACTATCATGATGAATTACTGGCAGAGAATAAGTGTTAGTATGCCAAAAGGGATCTAGAATTTTCTGGAAAATGCAAGCAATATGTTCTGCTCTGATAGTGAGCAGTTCAGTTGTTCTGCCTAGAACATGTTACTGTATAGTATCAAGAACATGTACTGTATACCAATACCGAAGAACCGCAATCTCAGAGTAGCAAAATACTACAGTACAAGAATGGCTATTAGAACATTACAATTCAGCATTGCTGCATAGTTACACACAATAACCTGTACATTATTTGTCTATAACACCAAGAGAAAAAAGAGGAAAAGGTTCAAACACAGAGAACTAAGCTCACCTGAGAGAACCTTGCTACAGCCTGTTACATGTCTTACAAAAAAGGAGGATTGATCAAAGACCACCCATACATCTCATTACTATCACAGAATACAAGAGAAGATTCATATGTACAGCGTAGTCCTTTGCTTTCCCTAACATAATGGATGTCAGAATTGTCCAAGAATACATAAAACCGATACTCATCCCATATAAGTAGCTTATGAATTTTACTTATCTGGTGAAAGACCAATTAAACAACAAGAGAAAAACATATAACTCTAATCAGCTACATAAAGCGCAACCCCAATTCAAACCCAGTCATCTCTTCCAAGCAGATACAAGTAGCTTTGTGCCAAAAGATTCAGTATAACAGTATGCTCATTCAGTGCTCCGGCCTTGGCAGTTGGCGCCATTTGTTTTCAAGGAAGCTTGCTGAAAAGACCTCTGGACCTCAAACCGAGTTACTGGCCAGAGAGAGCTCATGTACTTCAGTGAGCATCCACTCTTCTCCAGTTTGTCCTCCAAGCACTATTGCTTTTGTTCCTCCGACAACACAGGTGCTGTGGCCCCAGGCGAACCGCGGAGGTCGCCCAGGAACATTGAGTATCCTCCAGGTAGGTTTTTCTTCAGTTGGATCCAAGAGATAGAGCTGCGATGCAGAGTGGAGGCCTGCCACTGATCCACCAAATATCAACACTCTTCCCCCTGGCAAGCTCACAGCGACATGATCAAGACGAGGAGGTGGACCAGCTCCAGCTGGATTTCCTGCCCCGGGCATTCCGCTCCCAGTGAGGCACCGCCAGCAGGGCTCTTCTTCACTTAAGTCCATTGTGAAGACATCACTAGATCGCAGTCGAAGAGGACCACTCTTAGCAAGACCGCCGAACATCAGAATTTTCCTACCATCATAGACAGACATTGAGTGGCCCAATCTAGAAGGTGGTGTCCAAGATGCAGGTACTTCCCTCCACACAGGTCTGTCCATGCTTACATCAAGAAGATATGTATCACTGAGTAGTACACCTGAGTCGGCGCAGCCGCCAGAAACTACCAACTTCGTCCCATCCAAAGTGCAGGAGCTGTGCCATGAACGTGGTACCGGTGGTGCAACACCAGGAACCTCAGTCCAAGTTGGGTGCTTTGCATCCAAATCCAATATGAATACGTCATTTAGCAGGCCCTGCCTTCCACATCCACCAAAGACAACTAACCAAGATCCATTTAGGCAGGATAGTGTATGGCCCCAGCGACCTGGAGGAGCTGAACTTACATTGATATGTCTCCACTCCGGATTGCTGGCATTCAAATCCAACACAAAAGTATCATTCATTGGTTGCATGTTAACACCTTCGCCACCAAAAAGAACGACACGATTCCCTACAGCACAAGCACTGAAGTTGCACCGAGATGGCTCCACTGCACCTCCAACTGTCAATTTCCTCCAGGCAACAGATTCCAGGGTGGTAAGTTCTCTTGCCAGCCGACCCCAGCCCAATCTTCTTGCGGCTGGCACTGTCTCAATAGCTCGAGTAGTCTCACTACCCCATGCATTACGGCAAACCATTTTCCAAAGGTCTTCATTCTTTGTCAAGTCATACAACCGTCTACACACAGAGCTCACAGATGCTATATCTCTTGGTGACAACCTTGACAGGATACTCTGGCAAAGTACTTCATCAGTCAACTGGAAGAGACTGGAAAACTCCCGGCAGAAGTTGCTCTCCCCTGGTCCCGTGGATATGGGTCGGAAAGAGTTATCTGGAGCAAACCGTGTGGATCGCACAGGTTCCCTTGTAAATGAGCCAGGTAATGGTCCCAAATCAACATTGGCATTGGTGAAGAACTGAATGCCCATATAGTGAGTTATGATATCATCATCTCCATATATAGGGGTCAGATGCAACCTGTTCATCAACGGGAAGCCATCTTTTCTGAAATTTAACAGATCACCGCGGAACTGAGTACCGTTGTCAATGCATAATCGAATACCAGAAACTACAGCAGCATCAACTAAGGGGTGCCTTCTTTGAGCAAATGGGCCTCTACATTGCAGGAACCGGCTGAAACAGGGGGAGAAACAGCAGTGTATAAGAACATCAAGTATAGTAAGTTCAACAACAAACAACCGCATACAAATGTGTCAAGAAAAAGAATCACACTTGCAAACAAGATACTTTCAATTCATCTAGCACACAAGTATATTGATCTCCCAGGAAATTCATAGTATCATACAAACCCCCATGGAAGTAACGGTCTTGTTAGCTCAGAATTTTTTGTCAACAACCCCTTAATTGTCATGTGTGTTTCGAGCTGAACAATGACGCAAAATGTGAACCAGAAATAGCAAATGACTGTTCCAGGTCTACTTACTAATGCATCAGATTCCAGAATCTGAACCTCATGATTTGAACATGTGAGACAACTTGATTACCATCACACTGTAACAATACCTTAGATGAGTTTCTAAATTCATACAAGACAGCAAGCAGTTACACGGCAGAATATCTCAAACCCCGTTTTCACAAATTAGTTTCACCATTGCAAGTGATATCTTCATATTTATGTTTGAACAAATCATCTCTTGGCAAATCATCTGTAAATAAAGACTAGTGTTTCCTAGGCAAAGTTCTTCGGGTTCAGGTAACTTTGATAGTAATAATAGTAAGTGCTAGATCTAATATAACATACAAGAACCAAGTAAAGAGCACCATAGGTCCACAAACTTGCACGGGTTATCACATAGCCTTTGATTGGTAATTGCACACATTTAGGACCCTAAATATGTGTACAAAAGATAAACAAGTTTTTTGATTACGAGATAATAGGCATATGAACATTACTCTTCAAAAAGAGGGAGGGGGACTTTCTACACAAGCAGGCTGTTGAGTGCACGATATTGCCATGTGGCCAGCAAGGTACACGCTTTGATATAAATAGCAAATTATTTAGATTACATAGACGGAATTGCAAGATTAACTCGTATAAAAAAATAAACACAGAAGGTCTATGCACATTTGCACACTTCAAAATAACATTTAAAAACTTCAACCAACAATTTTTTCCATTATTTGTTCCATTAGATAAGACCACTACAACTAAGATTATTCTTCACAAGTACTTTCAGTCTTAAACTCTTCATAATATATACCCGTCACCTAGATATCCATGGGCTCCTCCTGCTTTTGTGTTTCTCTATCATAATTCATAAGGCTCAACAGTAATATAAGAGCAGACAGCACTTCAGAGTTAGGACTTAAGAGAACCTACATATCTGAGAACCAAGCGCTGGCTTGGTGGCAAGGCTAGCGAGTGCGCAGCCAGCCCACCCGGATTCGAGTCCCCATGGGGACCGAATTAAACGGGGTTTTATCCGAGCGCGTACAATCCGCTGCTGGAGAGGTCTCATCTACCTAACAACGTACAGCCCGCGAGGGATCATTCCCCAGGGGTCAACGTTTTTTAAGAGAACCTACATATCTGACTATTTGAAATGTCAACAAAAAAACACATCTTCTACATGGTCAGAACACAGCACAGTTTATTACTTTGCAATCTCAATGTGTACCACCCTAAGATTTTGAGCTACAATAATCATTTCCATATGACCATATGTACTTTTTGAGTTCTATCTTTTGTGTTATAAATTATGGCTATCTTTCATTTAATCTAACTACCTTGAAATTTGACAACACTTTGATCATCAAAAACTCAGGGTTCCGGTAGACTGGACATGACGCAACAGATTTGATTGAGGACATGACACAACTTTCTTTGCTAGAGATGATTACCACAGACAATTTGTTGGTTTCTATGTGAAGGTGCTAAGCAGCTAAGGTCCAACCATGAACAACTCAAACACCGTGCCTCAAAAACTAGCATGGCAGGAGATTATGCATACACAGCATCTGTTAACAGGATGCAATCAATACTACTGAAGAAGGCAGCTCTCACAGTCACAGGCAAATAATCACAAACAATCACCATGTATGTTAACCATAACAAACACATGTCACTGCTTGCCTGGCCCCCCAAAGCATGCATCCTCTAAAAGCTAACCCGGACAATTTCTAATAAAGACACACTTCTCTTTCTGAAAATCACCACTGCAGAAGCTCATGAGGTAGCAAACCGAACAGCAAAGTTAAGTTTCGATCGATTCTAGGTGGCACCAGTTCTAATAATACGGGAACTAAAACAATACTATGAAGGCAGCTCTCACAGTCACAGGCAAATAACCACAAACAACAACAAGGAAGCTTAAGCATAGCAATCGGACGTCACTACTTGCCATTTCTCCCAAAGCATGCGTCCTACAACAGCTCACCCAAAATTAACAGAATGACCATTTCTCCCAAAGCATGCGTCCTACAACAGCTCACCCAAAATTAACAGAATGAAGTCATACTTGCAGGGTAGCATTAAACTAAATTAGGCAACCTGAACAACTCAAACACAGTGGTATCTAAGCTAAGCATGGCAGGAGATTGTGCATACGCAGCATGTGTTAACAGGACGCAATCAATACTACTACTAGAGATGCCAGCTCTCAGTCTCGGGCAGATAACACCAAACAATCACAAGGGGTCTTAACAAATGCACATCACTGCTTGCCATTTCGCCCAAAGAATGCGTCCTCTAATAGCTAACCCAACCAATTCCCCAGTATAGACACACTTCTATTGCCGAAAAACACCGAAACAGAAGGTCATGACGTTGCAAACCGAACAACAAATTAAATTTTTGTCTATCCTAAATGGTCTTAAGCATATCAAACGCACGTCACTGACTTGCAATTTCGTCCAAAGCAAAGCATGCGGCCTCTAACAGCTACCCCAATAAAACTCCCCAATATAGACACACTTTCGTTGCTGAAAATCACAGCTACAGAAGCTCATGACGTAGCAAGACAAACTAGCAAATTAAGTTTTCGTGGATTTTAACTTCTAAATAAATGGCATCAATCCTAATAATACAGGAATCGAAAGAACTGGATGAGAGCATATGGTGAGGGGACGAACCAATTTCTGCCGAGCACCTCCTCGGCGCGGTACCCCGTAGCCTCCTCGAAGCCGCGGTTGACATAGATGATGGGACAGTCAGGCTCGAGCGCGTCGGTGACGACCAGCCCGTACGGCCCTGCCCCACGAAGCATCCCTTCAATCGCGAAAGTGAACATCCCGCCGACCCCGTCTCCTCCACCTCCACCACCGCCCTCGCTGCCGTCAGCTCCCCCGACCACCACCTCCCCTCCCCCCTCCTGCTCCTCCATCTCGTCTCCGCTTCCTGCGCTGCCGGCGCCGTCGGACTCGCTGTCCCACTCCATGGCGCGCGGGTCGGCAGCCGAAAACCCTAGGTCCGGATCCGGGCTCCCCCGCCGCAGATGCTCAGCCCATGGCGACGCGCGCGCGTGTGCGGATTGGGGCTCGGTGTGGGTCGGGATTGTGTGTGAGGTTTCGGGGGCGGGGGAGTGGGGAAATGGGAGGAGGTGGTGGGCTGGGGCTGGCTCGCTTGGGTTGCTGCCTCGCTGTCGGGGGAGGACGAGGGAAGACGAACGAGTGGACGGGGAAAGGGCGGCACAGTGGCCTCGTCGACGTCGTCGCCCACTGGAGCCGTCCTGTTCGGTTGTTCTGTGCCGTCGGATCAGATCTACGGGGCACGCGGACGGCTCTGATCGGCAGTTCCAGAAATCACCAGGCGTGCAAAACGCGAAGCAGCACACGGGACCAGGGGCAGCGACCAGCTGCACGCCCCCGGAGTGACGTTTGGTTGCATAGGAAGCCTTTTTTCCTTGCTCCAGTGTCCAAAAAGGCACGATTGGTTACTCACGAAAAAAAAATCCTACATAGTAAGAGGCCTGGAAATGGCCGGTTTACCACCAGGACGAGTTTCTTCGTTTGCCAAAAGTTTAAACAAATTTGGCAAAATTTGTATGAATATAGACGATTTCATTTAAATATAGACGAGTTCGTACATATTTATGTCAAATTTGGACATATACCTGAATTTTGATTACACTAGGCGAAAGAAAAATAAAAAAACATAGAAAAACTACTAGGCGATGCCGATGCCGACGGGTGTTGTTCACATGCCGAAGTTGCGGTAGAAGCATGTGTAGTCGACGTCCTTGGTCCCGTCGTCATCGCTCGGCGGCTGCGGTGGACGCGAGCTGCCCTGGCCGACGCCGCCGTAGCGTCTTGGTTGTGAGGAGGGCTCGGCCTCGTCGTTGAGGACGATCAGCGGCGAGCCCTGGTAGGCCCGCTGCGGCGGCCGCCGCGCGTGGTCGGGTGCTCGGCTTGCTTCTGCAGATGCTGGACGCGGTCGGCCTCCTCTCGCTCCCAGTCCGCCCAACCAGACACAGGCATCCGACGCCCGCATCGACGGCACATCGTTTAGAGAGCACGCCAGCGCCATATTGAGGATGAAGTCGTCCTCGTTGACTGGGACAGCCCGGTTCACCGGCTCGGGCTTTGGCATGTGCAGGCGAAGCCGGCTTGTCGGCGGTGATGCGGCGACGTAGCCTTCGTTGATGACGAGGTCGTGTAAATGCGTGCGCGGCGGCTGATGTCTACGCACTTCTATTTTTTAGACAGTTGTTGGGCTTCAAGTGCAAAGGTTTGTAGAACAACAGTTAAGTGGATTACCCAAGGTTTATCGAACTCAGGGAGGAAGTGGTCAAAGGTATCCCTCCCAAGCAACCCTGCAATCAAGATAGAAGAAGTCTCTTGTGTCCCCAACACACCCAATACACCTGTCAGGTGTATAGGTGCACTAGTTCGGTGAAGAGATAATGAAATACAAGTGGTATGGATGATTATAAGTGATAACGATGCTATAAAAGAGCTTTTGGCGGGGAGGAAAAGATTGAAGTTGTCCCGGCAAACGTGCCAGAAAAGACTTTGATGGCGTGCTGAGACTAAAGGCAAACTGAAATAAAGATGGAAGCAATCAAACATGTAACAGATCTAGTTGCAAACGGTGTTTCAATGTTTAGAAACAAGGCCTAGGGATCATACATTCACTAGTGAACACTCTCAATAAATATATTCTCTTCATGATACTACTCTCAACTACTCTTCGATTGGACACTCTAATTCATGGTAGGGCTATAACAGCACACCTCAAAGTCCGCCTTCCCCAATCTAGATAACCCCACACTGTCACCTTGATCGCTAGATGGTTCTAACAAACACCACAATTTTATAGAGACAACCAACTCAAAATATACTCATGATTAGAATTTATGAACTCTAGCCTAAATGACACCACGGCGTGCATGTTGTCACTTTCACACACGTGAGAAAAGCAGAGATCTATTGAAGCACTTGAGTATTTATGAAAACTCTAGCCTAAGTGTCACCACGGTATGCACGCTGTCACTTTCACACACGTGGGGAGAGTCGGAGATCTATTAAAGCACTTGAGTAATAGAGTATATCTACTTGATTACAAAGCTCATGATCACAATAAGATCATGCATAGCACATAGCTACCAGTAGAGCCCTTAGCCTCGAGGAAGAACTACTCCCTCCTCATCATGGGAATCAGCAACGGTGATGAAGATGGTGGTGGAGTGCGGTGACCCAGCATACCACTGCATGTGTAGTACACTATAGTCGTTGACATGACATCCACAGAACACCGTTCTGTAAATATCACATCCCTCAGAGTGGTACAACAGAAACATTGCCGGTCCATATTACAAACATTCACACATTATTATTATTACAATACCAAAAGTTCAAGACTTCAAAAGGATTCAACTTACAAACCAAAATATAAAGTGTTTCAGCGGAATTCCAAAAGTAGCAACTCCCACTAGGAGTTGAGCTCAGCAGCTTATTCTATAGAGTTCATGCTGCTCGGCTCTGTCGGTTACTACTAACTAGGATACCTATTTGGACTCGTAGTCATCGACACCATAGCGGATTTCGTAATCCACTCCTTCGACACCTCCTGACAGGTCAGGTTCCTCATAGAACACATCTTCTTGGCATTCGGCTGCATACATTGGTATGTCTTCGGGATCCTCAGAGTCTAAGCAAGGCATCAAAGGAAAGGATGAGTAACAGCGTTACCCAACAAGTTGGTTATCACTCGTGCCTATACCTCCTCTGAGTTCATATGTGTGTAACTAGTGGCCATCCCTCATTAGGGTCCATATTGGTTCTAGGGTTCTTCCCTCTTTGTGCTTGTAAAATGATGATTTGATCAGGTAGTGATGCCTAGTGAAGATTGTGCTCACTGCACTCCAGTGCTTTCTGTCATGTTTTGATTATCTGATGCTATTGTTGATCTGATGCTAGTGGTTCAGTAGTGTTGCCTCTAATTGGTGATAAAGCTTGGTTAAGCTGAGGGTATGACTGTGAAACCTGGTTGGTTAGGTTAATGCTTAGTGTGTTTCTCTATTGTTAGTACTCTAGTACTGATAGTAGCACTGTCAGTGGTGATTCACTGCACCAGTAAATGTTGGTTTGTGGATTCATGTGCAGATTGAGGTAAATTAGTTTCTTACAGTAGCACTATCCTGATTCCTGGTTATTGTTTCCAGGAAAATGATAGTTATTGGCTTGCTGGTTTATTTATGAAAGCTAAGTAATTGTTTGGCTTGGTTTTAGAATTTGTTCTTGTGACACCATCCTAGAATGGCACACAAGTGGTGATTCTACTACTAGGCTTTACTATGGTCAGTGCTTAAGATTGGATATCTGTTAAAGATAACTTGTAAGCTTCTTTCTTTAGGGATCAATGCCTATGATGTTGGTCTGAGGCTTAGGAACTAGATTCCTATCTTGCTGTCCCTCATAGATATGCTTAAGTATCAAGGTTGTTCACTAGGCCTTGGATCCTAGTTGGCTAAAATGATTGGTTTGCTTATAGCTTATTGTTGGTGCATATAGTTTTTGAAATCTGAGGTGCTACTCCATTAGGAGATGTGCCCAAATTTTATAAGCTATTTGAGAACATATTGGAATATATGAGTTGTTTATGATTACCAGGATCTATGATGCTGGTTTGAGATTCTGGTGGATTTGGTAGAGTTTACTTCTGGCCTTTATATTTCTAATTTCCTCTATGATAGTGAAGGGAATATGCCCTGAGAGGCAATAATAAAGTGTTTATTATGTGTATTCCAAGTATATGATAGATGTTTATTTTGCATGCTATAATTGTATTAATACGGAAACGTTAATACATGTGTGTTTAATAAACAAACAGAAAGTTCCTAGGTATGCCTCTCTCATAAACTAGCTCGTTGATTAACAAGATGATCAAGGTTTCCTGATCATGGACATTGGATGTTGTTAATAACAGGATCACAACATTAGTGTAATGGTGTGATGAACATTCATCTGAAGTATAGCATTACGATCAAAGTCATTGAGTTTATATTGCTATAACAACTTACGAAGTGATCCTAATCCTTAGACCATGAGATCATGTCAATCACTAACACCGGAAGAGTTTCTTGATAACATCAAACGTCACACCGTAACAGGGTGATTATAAAGATGGATTCAGAACTAATAAAGTGTTATGTTGAGGCTCATGGATCGAGAGTGGAATTTGTTCATCCCGATGACGGATAGATATACTCTAGGCCCTCTCGGTGATATCACATTGATTAGCTTGCAAGCAAGTGATTTGATCACTAGAATGTTATATCACAGGAACGAGAAAAGAGTGCATGTCGGTAACGAGATCAAACTAGGTATGGAGATACCGATGATCGAATCTCGGACATGTAATATATCGTGAAACAAAGGGATTCAGATACTAGCGTAAAAGGTTCCGACGATCACAAGAAAGTCATCGTTGAATGTGTGGGAGTCAGTATGGGTCTCCAGATCCCGCTTCTGATTATTGATCCGAGAGGGGTCTCGATCATGTCCGCATTATTCACGAACCGTAGGGTGACACACTTAAGAGACACCGACATCCAATTGGAGCAAATGTTTCATGCCGAAAGAATGAACAAGCGCAGGAATTTATTTCACTAGATACCGAAACAGGTTTTCGGGTGAAATTGCATAAAGTGGTTATGCATGTGAAATAGAATTCTAGCAAGGGGTTATTTGTGAATGTTTGTCATTAAAGTAATTGACAAAATTCTGAATAAAATAAAAGAGTTTTATTTAATGAGAGTTTGCATTAAATTTGGTGGAAATTTAATGGGAATTTGAGTGGACTTTTGAGTGGAGGGATTTTAAAGGGCATTCTGTGAGTGGAGTGTCCACCCACATGAATGAAGGAGGGGAGGGGGCAGCCCCCATGGCCGGCGGCCACCCCCTTGGGTGCCCCCCCTCCTCCTATAAAAGGAGCCCCCCTCCTCACTTGTCTCTCACACCTCCTCGTGAAGGATCTCTCTCCCCCTCTAGAATTTATCCCCCATGGTCTCCGACTAGCGAGATACATGTTCCCGGTGGCTATTCGGCAAGAAAGAGTTGTGCTTCCGCTGCATCGCTGGAGCGAGGAGGTGGAGGTTGCTTGGTGCCTCGAACGTGTGTGCGAGCACGGATGCGCTGCTGATTTGCGGCGCTAGGACTTCCTCTCGATCTTGAGATCGGCAAGAGATCGTCTACATCAACCACGAGTTGAACTCGTTAAGCTTTGTCGGTCTTCAAGGGTATGTTCTCTACGGATATACATCCGCCCGTTGTTTGTATCTAGTAGATAGATCTTGGTATATAGTTCACATCGTAGGAAAATTTTTGTTTTCTATGCTGCGAACCCTACAGTGGTATCAGAGCCGGATCTATGCGTAGATACTTTACACGGGTAGTACACATATGAGTATGTGGGCGATGATGATCATGTTGTTGCTCCTTTGTTGTAATTTTGGATATTGGTGGCATAGTGGGATGAAGCGGCCCGGACAAACTTTACATGTCCTCGCACATGAGACCTGTTCCACGCTTGACATGCAACTAGTTTGCATAAGTGGCTAGCGGGTGTATGTCTCTCCTACTATAGTCAATATCTATTTTGCAAGTGAGTTGTCAACAATTTGATTATCCTCGTTGTGGTTCATGTTCGTAGGTAAGAACGGTTCCATCTCGAAAGCCCTAAGCCACGTAAAACTTGCAATGGATAAATTAGAGGCGTCTAGTTTAGATTGTTGCTGGGCTAGTGTTATGATATGGTAGTGTTGTAAGTAGAAGTATGAGATGATACTCTTACAACACACATAGCGTGTAAAATCCATAGACCTTGGATTTACACATATAGGTATGATAGTGATCATACCACGATGCACATGATAGAGATCATCTGCGGGAACCATATAATTTCACTAATAAACATATGATGTTTGATAGCATCTTATATTGCTTGTTTAGCGCTTTGTTAGCATAATAAGATGATCCCTCATTTAAATATCAAGATAAGAATGTGTTCTTCCTTTAGTATGCACCGATTATGTTTTTGTCGCTCCAAGACATCACGTGATGATCGGGTGTTCTTGGATCCACGACCATATTTCGGGTGTAAAACAGTTACACACGCGAATACTAAGGTTCTAACTTGGCGAGCCTAGCATGTACAGACATGGCCTCGGAACACAGACCGAAAGGTTAAGCATGAGTCATATAGTTGATATGATGCCCATTTGATGCTCGCCTTTGAAGCTATACCGACTCACGTGATGATCGGACTTGGTGTAGTGGATTTGGTTCATGTAATCACCAAAAAGGCACGAGGGATGTAGTTTTTGAGTGGGAGTTCATTCGTAATATAGATTAGTTGAACTCAATCTATCATACACTTAGTCTAAACTTTACAAATTCTGTTGTAGATGGCACCACCTGCTTTTAATTTCAATGTGTTCATGGAGAAAGAGAAACTAGCAACGAACGGTAGCAACTTTACCGAATGGGCCATGAATTTGAGGATTCTCCTCTCTGCTGCACAAAAGCAATATGTGCTAGAAGCGCCGTTAGGCCCCCCACCTTTTGATGATGCCCCTGATGAGGAGAAGAATGTCTATCAGACTCGTCAGGAGGACCACAACTTAGTTCATTGCGGCATATTGTATGGGCTAGAGCCGGAACTTCGAAAGAGTTTCGAAAACGGCAATGCATTTGATACAATGGGTGAGTTGAAAATGATTTTCGACACACATGCTGCTGTAGAGAGCTACAACGCTTCAGAAAAGTTCTTTAGCTGCATGATGGAAGAGCACAGCTCCGTTAGTGAGCATGTACTCAAGATGTCGGGTTACGCCGATAAGCTTGTGTCCTTGGGAATATCGATTCCCATTGACTTAGGCATCCATAGTGTTCTGCAGTCTCTGCCACCTAGCTATAAGAGCTTCATGATGAACTATAATATGCAAGGCATGAAGAAGTCTCTCCCCGAGCTTCTGTCAATGCTTAAAACTGCAGAAGTGGAGACCAAAAAGGAACATCAAGTGTTGATGATCAATAGGAACACTGGTTTCAAGAAAGACAAGAAGGGAAAACGGAAGGGAAGTAAGGGCGGCAAGCCTGTTGCCGCGCCTGAAAAGAAACCCCGAGTTGGACCTAAGTCTGATTCCGAGTGCTACTATTGTAAGGGGACTGGCCACTGGAAGCGCAACTGCCCCAAGTATCTGGCAGACAAGAAGGCCGGCAAGGCAAACAAAGGTATATATGATATACATGTTATTGATGTGTACTTGACTAGTGCTCGCAGTAGCACCTGGGTATTTGATACCGGTTCAGTTGCTAATATTTGTAACTCGAATCAGGGGCTGCAGAACAAGCGACCGCTAGCAAGGGGTGAGGTCAAGATGCATGTCGGCAATGGATCAAGCGTTGATGTGATCGCCGTCGGAACACTGCCTCTCCACTTACCGTCGGGATTAGTTATAAACTTGAATAAATGTTATCTGGTGCCTGCACTGAGCATGAACATTGTATCTGGATCGTGTTTGATGCGAAGTGGTTATTCATTTAAATCCGAGAACAATGGTTGTTCCATTTATATGAATGAAATCTTTTATGGTCATGCACCGATGATGAATGGTTTATTTCTATTAGATCTCGATGATAATGTTACACATATTCATAATGTTGATGCTAAAAGGATTAAACTTAATGATGATATATCCGCATATATGTGGCACTGCCGTCTAGGTCATATTGGCGTTAAACGCATGAAGAAGCTCCATTCGGATGGACTTTTGGAATCACTTGATTATGAATCATTTGATACATGTGAGCCATGCCTTATGGGCAAGATGACTAGAACGCCGTTTTCCGGTTCAATGGAACGGGCGACAGATTTATTGGAAATCATACATTCTGATGTATGTGGTCCAATGAGTGTGTCGGCGCGAGGTGGATATTGTTATTTTGTTACTTTCACAGATGATTTGAGTAGATACGGTTATATCTACTTGATGAAACACAAGTCTGAAACCTTTGAAAAGTTCAAGGAATTTCAGAATGAAGTGAAAAATCATCGTAATAGAAAGATCAAATTTCTACGGTCCGACCGTGGAGGTGAGTATCTAAGTTACGAGTTTAGCACTCACATGAAAGAGTGTGGAATTGTTTCACAACTCACACCTGCTGGAACACCACAGCGAAATGGTGTGTCGGAACGTCGTAATCGTACTTTATTAGATATGGTTCGATCTATGATGTCTCTGACGGACTTGCCGTTGTCATTTTGGGGTTGTGCACTAGAAACTGCTGCATTCACTTTAAATCGGGCACCATCTAAATCCGTTGAAAAGACACCATATGAATTGTGGTTTGGAAACAAACCTAAACTGTCATTTCTTAAAGTTTGGGGATGCGATGTTTATGTGAAGAAACTTCAACCGGATAAACTCGAACCCAAAGCGGAAAAATGCGTCTTCATAGGATACCCTAAAGAAACTATTGGGTATTCCTTCTATCACAGATCCGAGGGCAAGGTTTTTGTTGCCAAGAATGGATCCTTTCTAGAGAAAGAGTTTCTCGCGAAAGGTGTGAGTAGTCGGAAGGTAGAACTCGAAGAGGTTGTGGAACCTTCTCTTCAAAGTATGGCGAGTAGCGCAGCGCCGGAAGTTGTTCCGGAGTTGGCTCCACCTGTTGAAGAGGGAACTAATGATAATGATCATGAAACTCCGAAAGAGAGTACTACCGAACCTCGCAGGTCAAACAGGACGCGTGTAGCTCCCGAGCTATACGGAAATCCTGTCATGAATTTCATGGTTGATGAAAATGATGACCCTGCGACGTATGAAGAAGCGATGATGAGCCCGGATTCCAACAAATGGTTAGAAGCCATGAAATCCGAGATGGAATCCATGTATGAAAATCAAGTTTGGAACTTGGTGGAATTACCTCACGACTGAAAGGCCGTGGAGAACAAATGGATTTTCAAAAGGAAAACTGATGCTGATGGTAATGTGACCGTCTATAAAGCTCGACTTGTCGCAAAGGGGTTTCGACAAATTCAAGGAGTTGACTATGATGAGACTTTCTCTCCCGTAGCGATGCTAAAGTCAGTTAGGATTATGTTAGCAATTGCTGCATATTTCGATTATGAGATATGGCAGATGGATGTCAAAACCGCGTTTCTCAATGGTAATATTGAAGAAGAGTTGTATATGATACAACCAAAGGGTTTTGTCGATCCTAAGGATGCTAACAAGGTGTGCAAGCTTCAGCGATCCATCTATGGATTGAAGCAAGCATCACGAAGTTGGAATCTCCGCTTTGATGAGGTGATCAAAGAGTTTGGATTTGTCCAAACTTATGGAGAAGATTGTATTTACAAGAAAGTGAGTGGGAGCAATGTGGCATTTCTGATATTATATGTGGATGACATATTATTGATCGGAAATGATATAGATCTTTTAAACAGTGTTAAAAGTTATCTAAACAGCAAATTTTCAATGAAGGACCTAGGTGAAGCGTCATACATATTAGGCATAAAGATCTATAGAGATAGATCTAGGCGCCTAATAGGGCTATCGCAAAGTACATACCTTGATAAGATTTTAAAGAAGTTTAAAATGGACGGAAGTAAGAAGGGGTTCTTACCTATGTTGCAAGGCAAGACATTGAGTAAGACTCAAAGTCCGGCTTCGGCGGAAGAAAGAGAGATAATGGACAAAGTCCCCTATGCTTCAGCCATAGGCTCTATAATGTACGCCATGCTATGTACAAGACCGTATGTGGCACATGCTATTAGTTTGACTAGTAGGTACCAATCGGATCCAGGTTCGGAACACTGGATAGCGGTCAAGAATATCCTTAAGTACTTACGAAGAACTAAGGATATGTTTCTTGTATACGGAGGTGAAGAAGAGCTCGTCGCTAAGTGTTATGTCGACGCTAGCTTTGACACCGATCCGGATGACTCTAAGTCTCAATCCGGATACGTATTTCTCATGAATGGCGGAGCGGTTAGTTGGAGGAGCTCCAAACAACCTGTGGTAGCGGGATCAACAACGGAGGCCGAATATGTTGCTGCTTCAGAAGCGGCTCAGGAAGCAGTTTGGATGAAGGAGTTCATATCCGAACTAGGAATGGTGGAAAACGCGTTGGACCCAATGGTGATCTATTGTGACAACAATGGTGTCATTGCCAATGCCAAAGAGCCAAGGTCTCACAAGCATTCCAAGCATATTAAGCGCCGGTTTCACTCCATCCGCGAGCATGTCAAGGATGGAGATATAAAGATTTGTAAAGTACATACGGATCTCAATGTAGCAGATCCATTGACTAAAACTCTCCCTAGAGCAAAACATGATCAACACCAGAACTCAATGGGTGTTAGATTTATCACTATGTAACTAGATTATTGTCTCTAGTGCAAGTGGGAGACTGAAGGGAATATGCCCTGAGAGGCAATAATAAAGTGTTTATTATGTGTATTCCAAGTATATGATAGATGTTTATTTTGCATGCTATAATTGTATTAATACGGAAACGTTAATACATGTGTGTTTAATAAACAAACAGAAAGTTCCTAGTTATGCCTCTCTCATAAACTAGCTTGTTGATTAACAAGATGATCAAGGTTTCCTGATCATGGACATTGGATGTTGTTAATAATGGGATCACAACATTAGTGTAATGGTGTGATGAACATTCATCTGAAGTATAGCATTACGATCAAAGTCATTGAGTTTATATTGCTATAACAACTTACGAAGTGATCCTAATCCTTAGACCATGAGATCATGTCAATCACTAACACCGGAAGAGTTTCTTGATAACATCAAACGTCACACCGTAACAGGGTGATTATAAAGATGGATTCAGAACTAATAAAGTGTTATGTTGAGGCTCATGGATCGAGAGTGGAATTTGTTCATCCCGATGACGGATAGATATACTCTCGGCCCTCTCGGTGATATCACATTGATTAGCTTACAAGCAAGTGATTTGATCACTAGAATGTTATATCACAGGAACAAGAAAAGAGTGCATGTCGGTAACGAGATCAAACTAGGTATGGAGATACCGATGATCGAATCTCGGACATGTAATATATCGTGAAACAAAGGGATTAAGATACTAGCGTAAAAGGTTCCGACGATCACAAGAAAGTCATCGTTGAATGTGTGGGAGTCAGTATGGGTCTCCAGATCCCGCTTCTGATTATTGATCCGAGAGGGGTCTCGATCATGTCCGCATTATTCATGAACCGTAGGGTGACACACTTAAGAGACACCGACATCCAATTGGAGCAAATTTTTAATGCCGAAAGAATGAACAAGCGCAGGAATTTATTTCACTAGATACCGAAACAGGTTTTCGGGTGAAATTGCATAAAGTGGTTATGCATGTGAAATAGAATTCTAGCAAGGGGTTATTTGTGAATGTTTGTCATTAAAGTAATTGACAAAATTCTGAATAAAATAAAAGAGTTTTATTTAATGAGAGTTTGCATTAAATTTGGTGGAAATTTAATGGGAATTTGAGTGGACTTTTGAGTGGAGGGATTTTAAAGGGCATTCTGTGAGTGGAGTGTCCACCCACATGAATGAAGGAGGGGAGGGGGCAGCCCCCATGGCCGGCGGCCACCCCCTTGGGTGCCCCCCTCCTCCTATAAAAGGAGCCCCCCTCCTCACTTTTCTCTCACACCTCCTCGTGAAGGATCTCTCTTCCCCTCTAGAATTTATCCCCCATGGTCTCGGACTAGCGAGATACATGTTCCCGGTGGCTATTCGGCAAGAAAGAGTTGTGCTTTCGCTGCATCGCTAGAGCGAGGAGGCGGAGGTTGCTCGGTGCCTCGAACGTGTGTGCGAGCACAGATGCGCTGCTGATTTGCGGCGCTAGGACTTCCTCTCGATCTTGAGATCGGCAAGAGATCGTCTACATCAACCACGAGTTGAACTCGTTAAGCTTTGTCGGTCTTCAAGGGTATGTTCTCTACGGATATACATCCGCCCGTTGTTTGTATCTAGTATATAGATCTTGGTATATAGTTCACATCGTAGGAAATTTTTTGTTTTCTATGCTGCAAACCCTACAGATAGATTCACCCCACTTGGGTGATCACTGAGAGGTTTAACTTGTAAAACAACACATGCTTTTATGTTTGAATAAGATGAACAGAATATGTGGATGTTTTATGATACTCGCCACACTTGGGTGTTGTTTGGGGTTGCAAGTTGTTGATCTTGTGGCTTGATCTTGCTGGTTGTGTGGCTAGCTTGATCTGATGCTCCTCCTAATACTTCCAGCTCCTAGACTTGTCCTTGATCTAGCTGAAAGGATCGTATGGGCACCTAGAGGGGGGGAATAGGTGCTACTTCAAAATTTCTTCTTTTTCAAATTAAGGTTTGACAATAAGGTAAATTCTCTAGATAATGCAACTACGGTGAATTTACCTATATGACAAAATGCAAGGGCTACCACAACACAAAGTAGTAACAAGTAAGTAAGGTGCGGTAAAGGATAGAGGTAACCGAAAAGTGGACGCGGAGACACAAGGATTTGTTTCCCGTAGTTCCTTCCTTTTGAGGGGAAGTACGTCTATGTTTGGAGAGGGGGTGGTTTCAAACCACCAATGCCACAAAAGGCCTCCCTTGTTCTCCGATGAATCTCACCCCAATGGGATCGATTCACCTTCCACTATATCGGCAACCTTCAAGGTGGAAGCCGGCACCGTTACAAGTTTGGGGAACACATCCACAACTTAATCGGAGGCTCCCAAATACAAGCAAGCTGTCAAAGCAATCAAAGACAAACTTGTAAGAACAACAACACGAGCTAGGGTTTCCAACAAAACACTAGAGCAAAGGGGCCCTCAATGAAATGAGGGGGAAATGAAGATCTCTTTTGGTGAAGTAGTAGATCGGGGACTCCTCCTTCGATTCCCAAAAGATCAAGGACTTTGGGTGGTTGGATGATGAGATCTTGAGAAGTTGAGTGGCTCCAATGGACTCCAATGGTGGGCAAAGACTTTAATGCACTGAGCAATTTGTCCCAAGGTAGGTGGAGGGGTATTTATACCCCTCCACGAAATAAATGGACGTTGGAGCAATAAATGACCGGTAGTACCGGTACTCAAGCGTACTACCGGTGTAGTACCGTACCAAGTACCGGTGGAGACCTTGTTCTTCAGAAATCTTCAGTCTTGGGCGGTACCCCCTTGCGGTACTACCCCCAAGCGGTAGTACCGGACGTAGTAAGCGGTACTACCGGTTCGAGCGGTAGTACCGGTCCCAAGTACCACTTGGTACTGACCAAAATGGAGAGGGGAGGGTGCAAGTCAGTATGCAGCGGTACCGATGAGCGGTACGACCGCCTCAAGCGGTAGTACCGCTTGTACCATGCGGTACTACCGGTTGGGCCGGTAGTGCCGCTCCGTGGTACCGGTGGGTACTGACTGGTACTCACCCTTCTCTCTTTTGATCGGTGCCAACCGGTACTAGAACCGGTAGTACCGGTGTCAAGCGGTAGTACCGGTTGCAAGTCCGGTACTACCGGTTGACATAGAAGTTTCTGCAAGGGGGAAAATGCTATGCCAAGGGGGAAAATGCTATGCCATGACTTGTGCCTTCTTTTATCAATCCTGAGATAAACTTAGTACACGGTTAAAACGATAAGTGTATTGTTATCAAACATCAAAATCCAAGGGATAGAAAAATGCTCTTTCAATCTCCCCATTTTTGGTGTTTGATGACAATACACTTTTGCAGGATGATTTTAACAATAGGCAAATGAGATTTGAAAAATAGAGAAGAGACTCTCGCTAGAAGTGTGGAGACAAATCTCCCCCTCTATTTTACAAACCCAACATGGGTGCAGAAGTATGGAAACTAGCATTTGAAGACATACCTTTGCACAAAACATGTGATGAGGAATATATAAACAATAGATATTGCATCACATCACAAGATGGATCCACAGAAATAAATCACATAGTCGCATAAGATGGATCCAACCACAAAGTTTCACACGACATAAACACATAGTAGTCTCACACATAGAATAAAGAGAAATCGAAGTTCACAAGCAATAAAAGGATCAAAGAGAAGAGCGAGCTTGTGACTTCCCATGCAACACCCGTACCTAAAGTGCAACCTCTCCCCCTTTGGCATCAAGACGCCAAAAAGGGACAAGCGCAGAGCTAACGCCCCAAAGATCAATCATCATACTCCTCCTCCTCCTCAAGATCCTCCTCATCTTCATACGTAGGTGGGGTGCGGTGCGAGGAAGAGACATCATCGTCCCAACGGCTGTGCTGAGAAATCCACTGATCCTCTGGAGTGATATTGTTCTCGGATCCCTCGGAGATGGTCAACCCTTGAGCAGACATGAGCTCCTTCTGACGAGCACAACCTTTCTTTGCAGCCACATGCGCCTCATACATACGCTTCTGGTTGTCAACCTGGAAGCAGAAGATCTTCTTGAGTTTGACCTCCATCCTTTTGGCCCAAGAGGGCTTGGCATGCTTGCGGCGAGAGACCTCAAAGTCAGTGTCATGACCACTGTCAGCATGCTCAGAGTCATCCTCATCCTCATCCTCCTCTCCTGGTGCAGCGCGAGGTTTAGCATGAACCTTGATCTTTAGTGCCTTTGGCTTGTGCACAACAAGAGAGCGAGTGGAGAGCGTCCTAGCAACGACGGGGCACTTGGACACAATGAGGGCCATAATGTAAGGCGCAAATGGTGGAACCCTTCGAGTGTGAGCAGCGGCCACCATCTCATTCCAAATGTAGTCTGTCACATCAAGAGGTTGACCGGTTTCTCTGTTGAGGAAGGTGTTGAACAGCAAGTCAACGGAGAACCCATGTATCTCGTCCTTGTTGCCCGCACGAGGAGCCACAGTCTCACGGAAAATGCGATGGAGAATGTCATAAGTGGGGAGGAGATCCTTGATTTTGCCAGCAATCCCACGGCCTCGAATATACAATGGTCGGAGAACATCCTTTTTCGAGGGATTCTCCCGCATGTGGCAGCGGAAACCACAAGGAACGTCCCGGCCGCGATCCTCATACTCCAATATGGCAGCAAACTCCGCAAGCGTAGCCTCCTTGACAGCACCTTGAGTCATCCATGTAATCTTCCGATTGCGGCCAGTGTGGAAGTGTGCAGTGGCATAAAACTGGCAGATGAGTAGGGGATCATAGTCATGCTGAAACTGCATAATGGGGAGCATACCAAGGTTTGAGCAGATTTCCTTAGCTTCACCAAAGTAGTCAGAGTTCTTGTCAATGTGGCCCAAGTCAATCCACTGCTGAGGCACCACCAGCTGGGTATTGGTCATAAGAACCTCATGATACACACGCTCTTGGAAGTCATCATAGAAAAGACTGTTCGCCCTTAACGCGCTCCTGCTGTGGGAGTATGCATTGTCCAGCCGAAGAGCCCTAAACTCTGCCTCAGAGATGTCAGAGAGTGTCTTTGGCCCAGATGGCCCAGAGCTGAGACTCTTGGTACGCCTAGAGGAAGGGGGGCGAGGGGGAGGGGCTCTGCCACGCCCAGCTGAGCGCTTGGTAGCCCCTTCGCGACCCCCACGACCACCTCGAGTGGCAGGCAACTTGGAACGGCGTCTAGGCTGTGGCATAACTTCTTCCTCAGACTCAGTCTCTTCCTCAACAATCTCACGGTCAAACTTGGAGCGCTTCCGTGCACCCCGAGAACCACCTGCATCTGTGAAAGCACGAGGGAGGATAGCACGGAGATAAGGACACAAGAATCAAGAAGGCAATACCGAGAGAGTCTACAAGTTGAGCAGAACATAGTGGTCAGAGTGGACCGGTACTACCG
The DNA here is from genome assembly GCA_910589765.1 of Avena atlantica. Classification (NCBI taxonomy): domain Eukaryota; kingdom Viridiplantae; phylum Streptophyta; class Magnoliopsida; order Poales; family Poaceae; genus Avena; species Avena atlantica. The sequence goes on along the minus strand of OU342739.1, from coordinate 539,466,673 downwards.
GACCTGACAACCGGTAGTACCGCTTGAAAGCGGTAGTACCGGAAAAAGTTCAGGTACTACCGGTTGAGCGGCACACATGTGGCCAGATCTGATGGGAACGGCCCAAATTGACAATATATACTTCTAAATTGAAGAGTCTACACGGTAACAAGGAATAATATGGCAGTACAACCTTGCAAGAGTCAATTTCTCCACGGATCTAAGCCAATAACCTAGATCTAATGGGGAAATCAAACAAGAAGAGGAGGGGCGGTTGTACCGGGATCCATGGCGGTGGAAAGGAGTGGGAGCTTGCCCGGAGGCCGAATCCAAGGGGAATCCGGAGGGAGGAGGGCGCAGCAGGGCTCCGGGGCCTTCAAGATCTCTGGTGGCGGCGCAGGTTAGACAGGGGGACGTGGGAAATAATGAGGCAGTGAGGGGTGCATCTCCCCACGCGCCCCTTATATACCTGGAACCGTCAACCGGTAGTACCGGTTGTTGGAGCGGTACTACCGCTTGGAAGTGGTAGTACCGGTTCTACGACCGGTAGTACCGGTTACCGGTAGGGCCGGACACGCGGGCGGTAGTACCGTCCCTGGAGGAGTTTGCCAGGAGATGACCTAGGAATTTCCCAGGTGCGGTAGTACCGCTCTCACATCCGGTAGTACCGGTTCCATCTGAGTCCAAAGCCAGGGATCAAGGATGATTCTTGTGCGGGAAGAGAGAGGGTTTTCATGAGGGAGTACGGAGGCTTGGGTTAAGACAAGTGAGCTGAGAAGCACATGCACTCTAAAACCAAATGGAGGAAACAAATAAATACCAAACTAGAGTGCATGAGACTAAGAAGGACGAAGACACTTCAAATAGATGGCAAAGAAGAGTGAAGACCAAATCAACCAAGTGACAAACATGAGTAAGCACATCAAACCTCTCGATTGAGAGGGGGCGGTGGCCTAGGCCACCATATTTGAGTATACTCGGCTTGGCACCACAAAGATATATCTTGGGTCCATTACCGAAACTCATCATTGAGCTCACATATCACAAAATGATATTAAGAGGAATGATTTTTGTTTAATTTGCGCATAATGGGGGGGAGGGATAGTCCAATCAATTAGGACCGCACTCCCCCTATGTCCATGCCTACACCTAAACCAAACATGGGTCGAGAATTAGGTGAGAGTGCAAGATAATCAAGTCAAACTCCTAGAATCTACGATATTTAGTTCATTCCTCAAGTAGCAAAACCTTGCTTCATCAAGTGGCTTCGTGAAGATATCGGCAAGTTGATCTTTGGTTGATACATAGGATAGATCAATATCACCTCTAGCAACATGATCTATAATAAAGTGATGTCGAATCTCAATATGCTTTGTCCTTGTGTGATCCACCGGGTTGTATGCAATCTTGATGGCACTTTCATTGTCACATAGAAGAGGCAATTTGTCACAATGGACACCGTATTCCTTTAAAGTTTGCCTCATCCATAGCAATTGGGTGCACGCACTAGCAGCAACAACATACTCGGCTTCGGCGGTGGAGAGAGATATACAATTTTGCTTCTTAGAAGACCAACATACCAAGGACCTACCAAGGAATTGGCAAGCCCCGGATGTTGATTTCCTATCATCCTTGTCTCCCGCCCAATCCGAGCTGTGTATCCACAAAGAGCGAATGTTGAGCCTTGAGGGTACCAAAGACCATAAAATGGGGTATGAACTAAATATCGAAAGATTCTCTTGACTGCCATTAAATGGCTTTCCTTAGGAGCCGCTTGATATCTTGCACACACACCTACACTCAACACAATATCGGGTCTAGATGCACAAAGGTAAAGCAAAGAACCAATCATAGACCGGTATACCTTTTGATCCACATCTTTACCATTTGGATTTTGTTCTAGATGAGTCTTTGTTGCCATGGGAGTTGGGGCTCCATTCAAATCTTGCATTTTGAATCTCTTGAGCATATCTTGGGTATACTTGGCTTGATTGAAGAATGTTCCTCCTCTAACTTGCTTGATCTCAAACCCAAGGAATACTTTCAACTCCCCCATTAAGGACATCCGGAACCTACTAGTCATAAGCTTTGAGAATTCATCATTAAAATCTTTGTTAGAAGAGCCAAAGATAATATCATCAACATAGATTTGGCATACAAAAAGCTCCCCATTAACCTTCTTAGTAAAAAGAGTGGGATCGATTTTCCCAACCTCAAAGCCACGGTCAAACAATAACTCTCTAAGGTGCTCATACCACGTGCGTGGGGCTTGCTTGAGCCCATAGAGCGCCTTATCAAGTTTGTAGACATGGTTTGGGAAGTTGGGGTCCTCAAATCCCGGGGGTTGCTTGACATATACCAATTCATTCAAGGGACCATAAAGGAATGCACTTTCTACATCCATTTGTTGCAACTTAAAGTTATGATGTGCCGCATAAGCAAGGAGGATACGAATGGACTCAAGGCGAGCCACCGGTGCATAAGTCTCTCCATAATCAATGCCTTCAATTTGGGAATAACCTTGTGCAACCAATCTAGCCTTGTTCCTCACAATAATCCCATGCTCATCTTGCTTGTTCTTGAATATCCACTTTGTTCCAATAACATTGCGGCAATCCTTTGGCTTCTCAACTAACTTCCATACTTTGTTTCTCTCAAAGTTGTTGAGCTCTTTGTGCATAGCTTCTAACCAATCCGAATCTTCAAGAGCTTCCCACACTTTCTTTGGTTCAATTATGGAAATGTGAGCTTGATGTTCACTAAACCTCTTAAATTGTGCTCGTGTGGAAATACCTTTCCTTAAATCTCCAACAACATTTTGGAGGGAGTGGTCTCTTATTTCCAACATTCTTTCCTTTCTAGCTTCGCGACGAGCGTGGATCTCCTTATTGTTTCTTGGAGGACCCTCTTCATCATTTTGATCCTCGTCTTGACCATCAACTTGACCTTGATCATTATTGGATTCATCCTCTATATTGGGAGGCACGGATTGACCTTGGTCTTGATTAAGTGTTCTTCTAGCCTCAACTTGAGCACCCCTCAAAACAGCTTGGATGGATCTTCCTTGGCAAATTGACTTGACTCCACTTGACACCCCATCAGATGGATCAAGTTCCCTTTGACTAGAGTTCACACATTGATCACTATGTTGAGGGTCCACATTTTGTCTTTGGCTTGAGTCAATGTCCTCCTCGGTAGATGGAGCATGTTGAGGTTGTGAAGATGAGGGCTCCACTCGAGTGGAGCATAGTTCTTCTCGATCCGCCATAAGGGGTTCCTCAATGGGGCGGATATAACCCACACCCATTCTTCCTATGGCATCCTGAGGCATTTCAACATCTGCATCACAAGCATCAACACGCCCCCCTTGGGGACCATCATATTCTTCGAAGGTCACACTACAAGATTCTATGACGGCTCCGGAGAGCTTGTCATAGATTCTATAAGTGTGAGATTCGAGACCATATCCAACAAAAATACCCTCTAATGCTTTAGATTCAAATTTGGACAAACGAACACCTTTGATGAGATAGAAACACTTACAACCGAACACCCGGAAATAAGATATGTTGGGCTTGTTACCGGTAAGTATCTCATATGGAGTCTTGTTGATTTTCTTGTGGAGGTAGAGCCGGTTTGAAGCATGGCAAGCGGTGGAGACGGCTTCGGCCCAGAAGTTGTATGGAGATTTAAACTCCGCCAACATGGTCCTAGCCATCTCAATAAGAGTCCGGTTCTTCCTTTCGGCCACACCATTTTGTTGAGGGGTGTATGCGGCGGAATATTGATGCTTAATCCCCTCATCACTAAGAAAGTCATTCAAGGCGTAGTTCTTGAACTCGGTGCCGTTGTCACTTCTTATAATCAACACGGGAACATTGTGTTGCCGTTGAACCAAGTTGATGAAGTCGATAAAGGTCCTCTGAGTTTCACTCTTCAACTTGAAGAAATAAACCCAAGAGTATCTTGAAAAGTCGTCAACAATCACCAAACAATATTTCTTCCCACCAAGACTTGCATGAGATGGAGGACCAAATAGGTCCACATGAAGGAGTTCCAAGATCTTGCTAGACTTGATTTGGTTCGTGGGCTTATGAGGAGCGTCATGCATCTTCCCTAGAACACATGCCCTGCAAACACGATCTTTGGCAAAGGAAACATTTTCTTTTAGTCCAACAATATGACCCTCTTTATGGAGACTTTGCAAAGTTCTCATATTGACATGGGCTAGTCGGCGATGCCATAACCAACCCACATCAGCCTTTCCGTATAAGCACATCGGACCTGCAGTGGCTTGCCCCGAAAAGTCCACCACATACAAGTCATTTTCGACGTACCCAACGAAAGCGACCTTGAGAGACTTGCTCCACAAGAGGACCACAATATCATTATCAATAAAGACGGCAAAGCCCATCTTTCCAAGTGCACGGACAGAAAGTAAATTGTAACCAAGGGTTTCAACAAGCATGACGTTCACGAGTGTAATGTCGTGAGCCACCACTACCTTGCCGAAACCCATTACCGTAGATTTTGACTTGTCGGCATAAGTGACGGTGATTTGATCTTCATTTGACACCAAGTCCTTGACAATAGACGAGCTTCCGGTCATATGACAAGTGCAGCCACTATCAAGCACCCATTTTGAACCTCCGGAAGCATAGGTCTACAAAAAGATCAAGCTAGTTTTTAGGTACCCATTTTTCAATGGGTCCTCTTTTGTTAGCAACAAGGGTCTTGGGAACCCAAATAGACCAAGCAATATAACCATCATAAGGACCAACATATTGTGCATACACATCACCATAGTAATCACGCATTAGAACATAGTGAGGGTTAGCACTTCCCGCAAAATCGTCATGAGACATAGTTTTGCCAATTGTGGTCTTACTTCCCACAAAGGTCTTGTTGGTCTCTTGTGCAGGCTTGTCCTTCTTCTTCTTCTTCTTTGTTTTGGAGACAAAACCAATGCCCCCTTTATCACCACTACGCCTTTGCTTGCTCAAAAGATCATCAATAGACTTGTTACCTTGTGGAAATGTGGTCTTTGCAAGCTCCCCCTTCAACCTAGCATTCTCTTCAAGGATAGTCGTGCTACTCGATGGAATGAAGTTACTAGGTGAAGGAAAATTGGCCAATTGAGTTTGAAGCGTTTCATGGGACTTTGTGAGAGACAAGTGTTCACTCTCCAAGGCTTTGTGGGCCTTGTTAAGCAATCTAAAGTCCTCGGCAAGTTTTTCATGAACCACACCAAACTCAACCTTGTCCTTTTTAGCTCTTTTGTATTTGGCAATAGCATGATCACGCTCTTTAATGAGTTTGTTAACAATGATGTCATTGGCCTCATCAAGGCCTTCAAGTTTTGACTCAAGGGACAACCTAGTCTCTTGTTCTTCTTCTAGAGCATTGCTTAAAGCCTCTAGTTCAATCATATGTTCATGCCCAAGTTTACATCTAACATCTAGAAGCTCTTGAGTGTGGGAGAGTTGATCTAAGATGTTCCCAAAATGTAGTTTAGCATCACCTTCTAGGTTAGTCATGAACTCATCAAAGGCAATTAATTCCTTTTTAACATCAAGAGACATTTCATCATCAATTTCATCATTATCTAATTGAGTAGAGTGGGATGATGAGGATACCTCTGTTCCTCTTGCCATAAGGCAAGTGACGTCCTTGGAGGAAGAGTTCTCATTTGAAGAGTCGAAGAGTGAGAGTGTCGGAGTAGAGGTGGTGGCTAGAGCAGCCATACCATGTGAGGTTTCTTCTTCTTCCTCCTCATCATCATCGTCAATATCGGAGGAGTATTCTTCATGAGTGATCAAGACAATTTCTCCTGATTTCTTGTTGATGGGGTTCTTTTTGATGAAAGGTTTCTTGTAGGGTGCCTTGAGAGTCTTCTTCAACACAAGCTTCCCACCATTATCTTCTCTCTTCTCATAGGGCAACTTGCCACAAAGTGGTAGCGGTCACCACAGTTGAAGCAAGTTCTCAACCTAGTGGCATTCTCTCTTTTCCCATTTGGATTGCTTCTTCGTTGCATTTCCATCTTGTCCTTGGCGGGATTCTTCCAAAAGTTCTTTGCATAGAAAGCCATATATTGACTATGAGCAATCTTGACATCATCGGGATGGTCCAAGGAGAGGCCTTCATCACTATCATCTTCATCTTCAAAGTCCACAACTTTGGCGTTTAAAGCAACATTGACCACATTGCTCATACCGAGGGCACGAGCACAGGCATCTTTGGCGTTCTTGGCGACGACCTTGAAAGCGGCCATCTCTTGCATAACTTTGTTTGAGGTCATGAGATGGTAGTTGTGTCTTCCTTGTAAGCTCTTCAAGTCGGTGGGCTCAAAAGGCATGAGTGCACTCACATATTTCCTTTTTATCCATGCATCATCCACATGTGAGGCACCCACATTTCTAAAAGCGGTGGCGGTGGTCTTGAGCCTTCGATACATGTCTTCATGATCTTCACCTTCTTTCATGTAGAAACCTTCGGCTTCATTGCTTAGAGCATCATATCTCTTCCTCCTCATACTCTCATTTCCAACAAACAACACAGTGAGAGCATCCCAAGCTTCCTTGGCAATGCTAAAGTGCTCAATGTGTGGATAATCCTTTGTTCCCAATCCTTGTTGAATCATATGCAAAGCAGTGGCATTGAGTTGACTATTGACAACCTCTCTTCTTGTTAAGTTGTTTGGATCCCCAATAAAGAGTCCATGCTCGATGATGTTCCATAGTTCAATGCAAGAGCTGCGCATATGAGTTCTCATTAGTGATTGCCATTGAGCAAAAGTAGCAGACTCTTCAAGCTTAGGTGGGTCACCTCTATTGTACACATGAGGGTGAGGGATGGGAGGATCGGGAGAGTACCAAGAGTCACGATGCTCGCCCTTCCCCCCATCAAGACGTGTGGAGGAATTAGTAGTGTCTAGTTTATCCCCTACCACCATACCTTCGGGGGATACCGGAGTATTCCCTTTAGGTGCGGATGGTAGTTCCTCTTGAGGGGATGGGGGTGATGAGCCATCTTTGTCTTTAAGAAGTTGCTCAAGCATCTTCTTGACTTCGTTGACCAAGGAAGAGCTCAATCTTGTTTCCAAGTTTCTGAGATCTTCCATGGTCACCGGGGTTGACTCACTACCACCTTCCCCTTCTTGGCTACCCATATTCTCTTAGGCGGTAAAGTCCGAATAAAGAGCCGAGGCTCTGATACCAATTAGGATCGTATGGGCAACTAGAGGGGGGGGGGAATAGGTGCTACTTCAAAATTTCTTCTTTTTAAAATTAAGGTTTGACAATAAGGTAAATTCTCTAGATAATGCAACTACGGTGAATTTACCTATATGAAAAAATGCAAGGGCTACCACAACACAAAGTAGTAACAAGTAAGTAAGGTGCGGTAAAGGATAGAGGTAACCGAAAAGTGGACGCGGAGACATAAGGATTTGTTTCCCGTAGTTCCTTCCTTTTGAGGGGAAGTACGTCTACGTTTGGAGAGGGGGTGGTTTCAAACCACCAATGCCACAAAAGGCCTCCCTTGTTCTCCGATGAATCTCACCCCAATGGGATCGATTCACCTTCCACTATATCGGCAACCTTCAAGGTGGAAGCCGGCACCGTTACAAGTTTGGGGCACACATCCACAACTTAATCGGAGGCTCCCAAATACAAGCAAGCTGTCAAAGCAATCAAAGACAAACTTGTAAGAACAACAACACGAGCTAGGGTTTCCAACAAAACACTAGAGCAAAGGGGCCCTCAATGAAATGAGGGGGAAATGAAGATCTCTTTTGGTGAAGTAGTAGATCGGGGACTCCTCCTTCGATTCCCAAAAGATCAAGGACTTTGGGTGGTTGGATGATGAGATCTTGAGAAGTTGAGTGGCTCCAATGGACTCCAATGGTGGGCAAAGACTTTAATGCACTGAGCAATTTGTCCCAAGGTAGGTGGAGGGGTATTTATACCCCTCCACGAAATAAATGGCCGTTGGAGCAATAAATGACCGGTAGTACCGGTACTCAAGCGGTAGTACCGCTCGCAAGCGGTACTACCGGTCCAGTACCGGACCAAGTACCGGTGGAGACCTTGTTCTTCAGAAATCTTCAGTCTTGGGCGGTACCCCCTTGCGGTACTACCCCCAAGCGGTAGTACCTGACGTAGTAAGCGGCACTACCGGTTCGAGCGGTAGTACCGGTCCCAAGTACCGCTTGGTACTGACCAAAATGGAGAGGGGAGGGTGCAAGTCAGTATGCAGCGGTACCGATGAGCGGTACGACCGCCTCAAGCGGTAGTACCGCTTGTACCAAGCGGTACTACCGGTTGGGCCGGTAGTGCCGCTCCGTGGTACCGGTGGGTACTGACTGGTACTCACCCTTCTCTCTTTTGATCGGTGCCAACCGGTAATAGAACCGGTAGTACCGGTGTCAAGCGGTAGTACCGGTTGCAAGTCCGGTACTACCGATTGACACAGAAGTTTCTGCAAGGGGGAAAATGCTATGCCAAGGGGGAAAATGCTATGCCATGACTTGTGCCTTCTTTTATCAATCCTGAGATAAACTTAGTACACGGTTAAAACGATAAGTGTATTGTTATCAAACATCAAAATCCAAGGGATAGAAAAATGCTCTTTCACTAGCTCTCCACCTCCTGGTCCTGGTGGCTTGATCTTGATCTTGCTATCCACCTGATCTTCCCCCTCCTTATGTCACCATCTTGGTGAGATGATCAAGGTTTTGGTTGGTGTGATCTGGTTTGGTTTGGTTTGGCTGTTGTGCTTGGTGTGAAAGAACAAGGAAATGGTGTGGGGTTGGCTTGCCCACGGCTTTGCTGGTAAGTTTTGTTTGTTGGAGTTGTTGATGCCGTACTGACGGCACACACCATGTAGTTTGGTGTGTGTGTGCTGCTTGTAGGTCTGCTGCACCTTGTGGATATGCTCTGGATATGAAAGTTACTTTTATCTGGTTACACGTACTTGTCTGGTGAAACTTTCCCCTCCTTACTGTTTGGAGATATTTGACTTCTGGCTTAAATTATGAATGATTCATTTCTTTTATATTGGTGAAACTTGCCCCTTTAAAGATTTTTCAATGATGAAAAGGTGAACAGTGCAACTCACTGTCAATTCTGTGAGTAATATATTTTAATCTTTAACTTTCTTTCTTTTAGCTTGTGTTTTATTTTGTAGGTACAAGACTTGAAGATTCAAGACTTTACTTTAGTTTTTCTTTTTCTTTATAGAATAGTCACTTGTAATATTTCTTTTATTCTTTTGTAATCTTTATTTTATTCTTTTGTAATAAAGATTGTACCATTACTCAATATATAAAGATTCTTCTTTTATTTCATTACTATTGTAAAGATTCTTGATCATGTTCATAACTTACATTTTGTAACTTATTTATTGAATAAAATTATGGAATGAATATTCTTTTTCTTAATTTTGATCTTCATTTAAAGTTTGAATTACTAATTGTTAACTCTAGACTTAATCAAATTACTCAAACATAATCCTAAATCCTTTTGAATTATAAATTCAACACTCAAGTTTAAATTCAAATTTCATTTCCCAAAACACACTAATCCACAAAGATCATATCAAAGTTTATAACAATCATCCTACAATACTATACCTAATCTCAAAGCATGAAAGAAACTTTGATCACTTTAGGTTTTTATTTGGCGAAATATTTACCCCCATTTTTACAGATGAATGCATGCAATTTCACAGATTCCTAAATCTACCCTTCGTTGGTTCCTAAATGCTGGGATGTTACAGACTTCCCCCCTTAAATTAAACTTCATCCTGAAGTTTGTTGAGATGTACCTGAATAGTTCTGGATAGGCTTTTCTTAAATCCTCTTCTTTCTCCCAAGTGGCTTCCCTTTCAGGGTGATGTTCCCACTGTACCTTGCAATACTTGATTGCCCTATTCCTCAACCTTTTCCAGTTTTCTTCCAAAAATTTACAGGGCTTTTCAACATAGGTCAAGTCTGATTGTAGTTCTATCTCTTGATGTGTGATTGCATCATCCGAAAGTTTCAAACATTTACGAAGTTGTGACACATGGAAAACATTATGCACTTGAGCCAATCTTGATGGTAACTCTAAAGCATAAGCTATAGTTCTGTTCTGACTCGGTATCTTGAATGGCCTGATATATCTTAGACTCAATTTTCCTTTAACTCTGAACCTTTTAACCCATTTCATTGGACTTACTTTCAAATATACCATGTCTCCCACTTCTGGATGCCATGATCTTCGACTTTGATCAGCATAACTTTTCTGCCCACTCTGAGCTATTTTTAGTCTATCCTTGATCTTATCAATGATATCTTGTTTTTCCTGGATGTTTTCTGGCGCAAATTCTTTGCTACTTCTAGGCTCATACCAACATATTAGTGATCTACACTCCCTTCCATACAGAACCTGATATGGAGCTGCCTTCAGACTACTCTGATAGCTTTTTGGGCACTCCATGCTTACTTACTTTCTCTTTGATGTAAACTTCTACTAACTTCTCAGCATTATCTTTCTGATTTACCGGAATAAAATGTGCACTTTTAGTGAGTCTATCCACAATTACCCATATCATATCCTTCCGTTTAGGTGTCATGGGCAATCCTGTGATGAAGTCCATACCTATTTCCTCCCACTTGCATTCGGGATTTTCCAAAGGTTGCAATGGTCCTGCTGGACTTTGATGTTCAGCCTTCACCCTTTGGCGAGTATGGCATTCTGATACATATTTAGCAATGTCCCTTTTCATGTTATTCCACCAGAATAGTTCTTTCAAGTCCATATACATCTTAGTACTTCCTGGATGTATAGAATATGGTGTTTCATGTGCTTCTCTGAGTATGACATCTCGAATCTCAGTCACATCTAGAACACAAAGATGATCTTGTAACCACAAAGACTCATAATATCCAAGGTGAAAAACTGATTTTTGCCCTTGAGATATCCTCCGAATTTCCTCGGCAATGAAAGGATCTTCTGCTTGATGTCTAAAAATTTCGTGCTTAAGATCACTGTCCTGCTCTGCAACTACCTGCATAGTAGTTAATCTTCCAAGAACCTCTGTTCTAATGAATTGAAGCTCTAATCTTTCCAAGTCCATTTGTAACTCTTTTGGTAGCTCCCGATTGTTAGGCTGAATGTCTGCACTGTTTTTGCTTAAAGCATCTGCTACAACATTTGCTTTTCCTGGAGTATAGTTGATTGTTAAATCATAATCTTTGATTAGTTCCAACCAAAATTTCTGTCTCATATTCAACTCCTTTTGAGTGAAGAAATATTTAAGACTTTTATGGTTAGTGAATAACTCACATCTGGCTCCATAAAGAAAATGCCTCCATCCTTTCAGCGCAAAGACTACTGCTGCTAACTCTAAATCATGAGTTGGATAGTTGACTTCATGTGGTTTCAGTTGCCTTAAATCATAAGCAATCACTTTCTGATCTTGCATTAACACACAACCCAAACCTTCTTTAGATGCATCACAGTATACTGTAAAGTCTTTCCCTGTTTCTGGAACTGCTAAGATTGGAGTTATGGTTAACCTGGTCTTCAACTCCTGAAAACTTTCTTCACACTTCTCATCCCAATTGAATGGTGTATTCTTTCTTAACAATTTGGTCATTGGTCCAGCTATTTTGGAGAAACCTTCAATGAATCTCCGATAATAACCAGCCATCTCCAAGAAACCTCGAATTTGTTTCACATTGGTTGGTGCAGTCTATTCTAGTACTGATTGAACTTTAGATGGATTTACAACAATTCCATCTTTACTGATCACATGGCCGAGGAATTCTACCTCATCTAGCCAAAATTCACATTTACTAAACTTAGCATAAAATTTATGTTCCCTTAAAGTCTGCAATGCTATTCTTAAATGATCAGCATGCTCTTCCTTATCCTTGGAATATATCAGAATATCATCAATGAAGACTATGACGAACTTATCCAAATATGGCATGAAGATTTTGTTCATCAGATTCATGAATATTGCTGGTGCATTGGTCAAACCAAATGGTACTACCAGATACTCATGGTGTCCATATCTTGAGAAAAATGTTGTTTTTGGAACATCTTCAGGTTTAATTTTTATCTGATGGTATCCAGATCTTAGATCGATCTTAGAAAATACTCCGGCTCCTTTCACTTGATCAAACAAATCTTGAATCCTTGGTAAAGGATATTTATTCTTGATGGTAACGTTGTTCAGATTTCTATAATCTCCACACATCCTTCTTCCACCATCCCTTTTATCCACAAAGATTACTGGTGTTCCCCATGGGGATACACTTTCCTGAATAAACCCTTTTCTGACTAACTCATCAATTTGCTCTTTGAGTTCTTTTAATTCTTTTGGTCCCATCTTATATGGTGCTTGAGCTATTGGTGTTGTACCTGGAATTAGGTCAATAATGAACTCTATTTCTGTAACGCCCCCGAATCGGGTCTATGCAGATCTCAGCATTTCCCGCCAAAATCCGCATAGAAGCGATTCAAAGACGCCCACCAAACACTTTCGCGTGGGTGGGATTTGAATACAAGTAGTTACATCACAGTAGTTTACCACAGAGTCCACAAGAACTTATATATACAACAACGACTCAATGAGTCAAGAATACAAATGATACAAATCATAACGAAAGCCAAATAGTATCCGAGTACGGACAAGATCCAAATGGGACTAAGAGTCCTGAAGAATAACCAAGCGGTGTCCATAACCCTGCCCAGGCCAAGCCGGATGGGCAACCTTGCTAACGTCGTCAGTCACATACCTATCAAGCCAAAAGGGTGCCGACAAAGGGCAAAGGAAAACAGAAAGAGAGCGGTCAGTACTGAGGCCAGTACACGGCGAGACTAGAATTCGGCGGTCCTCGCCTACATAGGTATGGTGGGCTCAGCGGCAGCAAAGCTTGCACTATCTAACTTATAGAGACACGCTACAACTTCGGCTATTAGAGTGAGATGAGAGAGCGCTATGCGGTAACAATAATATAACACCAAACATAACCCATCCGAAGATTTCCCCCACGAAGACCAGTCGAGGAAGTCCTCTAGCGGAACACACACAGTGACAATTTTAGTTAAGCAGGTGTTTAGTTGATAAGACTAAATACTAATCATATTATTAGAGGCAAAACATTAATGGCGTTGTCTATGATCATGACACTGCACTCCTGAGGCGTCCATAACCATGGACACACGGCTTCTCGAAAAGATTTACCCTATAGGGGTGCACTACTGTACCCAAACGCATGCTCAACCCTTCAGGCAACATATAACGCGTGCCTTCCAAATCTCACAACAAGAACTGTCCCATAACTACGCGCATATCCAGAGGCATCACCTACTGTGTTTTACCCACACAAGAGATACAGCTGATTCTCTAGGTGGCACAGCGTTTGAATCTACGGCCGGGCGATGATCGGAAGATAACTTGTAGAGCTCCATCCCACCTCCGACACGATATCCCGTTTTTATGCAATGCAAGCCATGACAGTCCACCAAATCATATCACAACTCAACCCATGTCCGAGGACATATTATGCGTATGCACCAAATGGAAAACCAATTTTGTAACCCTCTGGATATACGAATAGCGCCGGTAGTTGAGGGGGATCCCAGAGGCCCCATGTTTGGTTAGCGCGATCAACTCAGAACTGGTATCGTAGAACGAAGGGGTCTTAGGTCGGCTCAAGCAGTTCCCAAAGCTGGTCCCTGCCGGGGTCTTATCATTAGGTGAAACCATAACCAACATCACCAATTTAATTATCCTATCACCAACCATATCCGAGTGTCATGTTCCACCTGTATGAGAACGGTGCTAAGCATGCCTACAACTCGCAAGGATAAAACTAGCTAATCAAACAAGGCAATAGGATAACCAAGGCAATATAGTGGAGTGGGTAATTAAAGGAACGGTACTATAGCATCGACAATAAGGATAGCAATAGATCAAAGTAAGGAAGTAAAGACTATATGTACAAAATAGGTAGAAGGGGGAGAAATGCTCGCCTGTGAGACAAAGTCGATAACCGAAGGCTTGTCGTATCTCGCATCGGCTCATCGTCCTATCCGGTGAAAAAGCAAACACTAGAAGGAACAATCGGTGCAATATTCAATACTATACTAAAGATCCAGCATGTTTATGATATGATGCATGGCATGGCAATATGCGGTCCCACTTAGCAATATTAAGCGGAATCGGAATCCCGACAAATAAATAGTATGGTTCGACTTGTTTATCTACCCACAATTTAAATGTTGACTTAACAAGATAAAACATGACATCGGTTCGCTACACAATGTTAAATGGAACCAGGACAAGACAAATAGCACTCCCATTTATTTCATATTTATTTAGTAGATGAATCGCCATATATCCCCGAACAACAATATATATGTATGCAAGCATGAATGATTTAATGCAACAAGTAGATGGCATTTATACAAAATAGGGTTATGAGTTGGGTCTCACCGGATCGGAGATATGGGGAGATTGATCTTTAGGCTATGGGCGAAGTAGCGGAAATAGCTGATCTCGCGGAAGTAGTCGAAGCCGAAGTCTTTGCATCCCACCATTATCTTCGGGACGTATAGGAGGCGGCCAACAATACTGAAGTAGTGAACCCGGAAATAAGGCTTTTCCGAAAGGCGACGGCATTAGACATCATGCAAAGTGAAGAGAATTGGCAGATTAACACGCTCGGTTGACAACAGAGGTAGAAATAGGTGTCAGGTAACAGAAAACAAGGTAAAACTGCCGTAGACATTTTACCGAACACATTGCATGCTAGGCAGACGAAGATGGATATGCTCTGAATTTCTACACTGTTGCCGCAGACACAACGCACACGGGTGACGAGATCTCTTGGTGCAGGGAACAAGGAACTCCGGTTGGTGGCATAAGAAGGCCTGACGGGAGATGCTACATGCAGGCGTACGGCGCACTCGACCATGAACTGCCGGCAATGGCGCACGCTCGAACGGGCGTTGGTGAGTTGACCAGAGGAAAGCAAGTGGAGATGGGGCGCTGGGTGGCTCCTGACTTGATCGAAGGGGCAAGGAGTAAGGCAGCCTGCTGGTCGGTGAACGGGTGATCGAACGCGATGGGGGCAGGGTGCTACCACTGTTGGCATGTATACATGGGATTAAAGGGGGCGGAAGACAAGCAGGACAGCCCAAAGACCAAGGAGAAAAGGCAGCGGCTGATGGTGCTCGCATGCTGCTCGTCTGCTAGTGGTGTTGGTGTGGATTAATTGGAGATCTAGGGGAAATTGATTGAAAGAAAACAACACGAGCAGGGGACAAGGAAAGGAAATGCACAGCGGCTGAGATATGCATGCTCGTACGTAGGTGCTCTTCTGGAAGACAGGACGGGAATTTGGAGATCTCAGATTTGTGGAATTTGGGTCTAGGGTTTGGAGGAAGAAGGGGGATTGGGGTATTTATCTAGTCCAAAGTAGACTAGATGAGGCTAGTTTTGGGCTAAAATTTTAGACGAGTCTTTAGCTTAATTTTATTTATAAACAAGAAAAGCTTTTTCCATGAGAAATATTATTTGTTTTAATTTTAGAATAAGAACGAGAGACGGGTTTAATAAAACTACAGGGATATTTTAGTAAAACAAAAATATGGTTTGATAAAATAATTTTACAGATAAAATATGCATGATGATGTCATAATGATGCACAAAATAAAATAACAATTAATTTCTAATTTTTAATATTTCTGGGCATTACAATTTCCCGGTCTGGTGGCATTCCAGGTAGCTCTGCTAGAAAAACATCTTGAAACTCATTTACTATAGGAATATCTTCCAATTTGACCTCTTTAATTGAGTTTAACTGCAGATCCACCATGATATGGCTGTGCTTATCTGCTCGGTAAACTATCCTTGCTCCACTTGAAGTTTTGATTGAGACAGTTTTATCTTCACAATTTATCTGAGCCCCATGTTCCATCATCCAGTCCATCCCTAGCACTACTGCAATTTCCTTCAAAGGAATCACATAAAGGTCTGCAAAGTATGTACAACCATAGATCGAGATAACCCGATCTTGTTTAATGTGGCGTACAATCACATTTCCCCCTGTCGTAACTATGGTCATAGGGTTTTCTAACGTTGCCCTTCTAATCCCGAATTTATCACAGAATTCTTCAGAAATGAATGAAGTAGTTGCACCAGTATCAAATAGAACTTTGCCGGGATTGGTAAGGATATTGAGCGTACCTATCACTGCATGCTCCAAATTATCCACCTCCTCTAGGGTTGCGCAATTCAGCTTCTCGATAGGTTTGTTCCTCTTGCCATTGTTGTTCTTGACATTATTTCCTCCTCGATTGGTCTGTCCATTTCCTCCACTGGCTTGTCCTCCTCCCTTGGTAGGCCAACCTCCTGGTGGTTTGCTCGGAAAATCGGGCTTGATATGCCCCTTCTGATCACAACCATAACAGATCACTACAGGCTTTTTTGCATTCCCTCTGGAAATGCCCTGGAATTCCACAGTTGTTACAAATAACATTCCTTCTAGGATTGGATTGATTTCCACCACTGCCCTTGTTATTTCTATTGTTACCATATGCCTTGTTCCGGGGTTTGATCTCTAGATTGGGTTTTGGTTTACTTGCCTGAATCCTCTTGGTTTCCTTCTTGGCTCTCTTCCTCCTATCCTCTTGGACATTCTTGTAG
The DNA here is from genome assembly GCA_910589765.1 of Avena atlantica. NCBI lineage: Eukaryota > Viridiplantae > Streptophyta > Magnoliopsida > Poales > Poaceae > Avena > Avena atlantica. The sequence continues at coordinate 539,449,987 of OU342739.1, read as the reverse complement.
TCATCTTCGAAAGTGATAGCTGCATCCAACAACTGCTGATAAGTTTGCTTATTGGCCAACCTTAACTACATCCTCACAAATGGATTTAACCCACGCAGGAAACGCTTCTTCCGCTTCTCTTCTGTGTTAACATCCTCCTCAGCATAACGAGACAGTTGACTAAACTCCCGGATATACTTCATGACACTAGTATATCTCTGCTGAAGCTCCTCAAATTCTGTTTGTTTCAATTCTATAACACTCTCCAGAACATGATATTCACGGAATCTCTGCTTGAACTCTTCCCAGGTGTACTCCCTTCCTGGCTGTTGCATGCTAACTGATTTTCCCACCATGATGCTGCAGGTCCAGTCAGAAGATGAGTTACATACCTTCATTTCTCCTCATCATTGCAACCTACATTCTTCAGCTTTCGTTCTGTATCTACTAGCCAATCTTCTGCATCCATTGGTTCAGGAGTTGATGAAAAAGGTAACGGACCTGCATTCTGGAAGTCAGAAAGACTCACTCCTCCACCTTCAGGTGCCCTCTGATTTTCTCATCCCAGCAACTCCTCCATGAACTTGTTCTAGGTCTCTTGCATCATTTGCATACATTGCATAAAGTTCTGCTCCATTAACGGCCTCATTGGTGGTGGTGGTGGTGGTAATGCTCCCTGATTTTCTGCATCTGCATCGGCCTTCTCTTTGGCCTCACGTTCCATCCGCTGCTGTTCAGCTTCGGTTTCTACACCCGTATCCATGACCCTCTAGTCCTGCACATAAAGCAAATACTCATAATTACATCATGCACATGTGTTCTGAGCTCGAGTTTACGCACAGAACTAGTCACACAATAAAGATCCAAATGAAATCCAAATATGCATTTTACATATTATACATCACAATATCATAATAATACAAAGTCATTACAACATATACCATATAGGTATAATCACAACACTACCTTATTTATCTAACTATCTTATTTCTTGGATTACAATACACGATACTTGATACCTCTAAATAGTTGCCTACTTCCAGTAGTAACTACGCTCATCATACATGCCTGATGTCCAACCGTGATTACGTAACGTTCATCACACATTTTGTGGAACAAATGGCCTTCCAGAAGGAACATACTTAGTATCTGAAGTGTTAGGACTTGAGTCATTACCCAACCTGAGCGCATTGACTCCCTCCAACTCAGCTGAAAAGTCTTCGGGAGCATATTCAACATTATCTCCCACTTGCATCTTCTGAGCTTCATTCCTTGAGTTGTCAACATGATACGCATATCCTGCTGATCCCTAGGTGCTCCTTTGGGCAAGATAGTTAAACACCGGATAATGTATATTCCCTAGGTTTTGAGAAGATGTTGATGATTCAAACACTCTCTCCTCAAGATCTTCTTCTTCATCCTGATTATCTATGGACATGGTATTTATACTACTGTTACTAGGGTTAATTCTTGCACCCCTCCAGCTAGATTGTCCAACATTTCTATCAGAACCATCTATGGACATCTGGTGTTCATGAGATCCTTCATATGATCCCCTGCTCCAACCATCAGAATTCTCAATAGGAAGTTCTGAATCAGAACCATCCTCTGAACCTTGTGGTACTGCATACCTCATATCCATAGTAGGATCATATATAGGTTCAGGCCTTGGTGAATAAGGATATGGTGTAAAAGATTCAGGATCTCTAGGTATATCCTTAAAGATAGGTTTTGCACTACTACTTGCTTCCTTCTCCAACTGGAATGCTAACTTCTTCCTCCTTTCCGGATCAGTTAGATCCTCTAACATGTCATTTTTATCTTCAACAATCATTTGATGTGTCTTATAAAAAGACGCAACGAGTGTTCGGTATCTATCCATAAACTTGGAAGCTAACTTAGGATACTTCTTAACTAAAGTAAGATGACCCGGTACAGGATTCGAGTCTATAGAATCATGAGGTATCATAGAAAATGTGCTACCTTCTAACTCCTTGGCTTTATGCTCCCGGATATTAGCTATCGCCTCCACAACAACAACATGATATGCTGCTAAGTGACTCCTACCTTCTCCTATAGGTAAATCGTGATACAATCCAAGCTCCTATGGAAGTTGGATACTCACACGATACTTGGATAACATCCGGCCATCATAATAGGTTATAGTGTTCACTGGAATTCTAGTTGGACAACTAAAAATCTTTAAAAGTTGACGAAGTTGGTCTGTGAATGATCCTTGATAATCATCAAGAGTCTCCTCTTTCCTTACCAAAGTCTGTTTTGGAAACTTTGGTGCCATAGCTTTGTATATCAGAAAAATATTTTTATTAGTAACCAATAATATATTGCATCATAAAGAAGAATTATCGCACTAAATCATATAACGGAATATTCTCATATGAATACCCATTATATTTATTTTAGAGATTGCTACACTCTCCTACAGGTAATACCATTTACTAGGTTCCCAACCTAAGGTCAAAGCAATTTTCTCTGATACTAACTGCGGTGACCCAGCATACCACTGCATGTGTAGTACACTATAGTCGTTGACATGACATCCACAGAACACCGTTCTGTAAATATCACATCCCTCAGAGTGGTACAACAGAAACATTGCGGGTCCATATTACAAGTCCTGACAGGTCAGGTTCCTCATAGAACACATCTTCTTGGCATTCGGCTGCATACATTGGTATGTCTTTGGGATCCTCAGAGTCTAAGCAAGGGATCAAAGAAAAGGATGTGTAACAACGTTACCAAAACAAGTTCATTATATGCAAGGTGGTAAGTTTGATGCTCTAACTGAAGGGAATATGCCCTGAGAGGCAATAATAAAGTGTTTATTATGTGTATTCCAAGTATATGATAGATGTTTATTTTGCATGCTATAATTGTATTAATACGGAAACGTTAATACATGTGTGTTTAATAAACAAACAGAAAGTTCCTAGTTATGCCTCTCTCATAAACTAGCTCGTTGATTAACAAGATGATCAAGGTTTCCTGATCATGGACATTGGATGTTGTTAATAACGAGATCACAACATTAGTGTAATGGTGTGATGAACATTCATCCGAAGTATAGCATTACGATCAAAGTCATTGAGTTTATATTGCTATAACAACTTACGAAGTGATCCTAATCCTTAGACCATGAGATCATGTCAATCACTAACACCGAAAGCGTTTCTTGATAACATCAAACGTCACACCGTAACAGGGTGATTATAAAGATGGATTCAGAACTAATAAAGTGTTATGTTGAGGCTCATGGATCGAGAGTGGAATTTGTTCATCCGATGACAGATAGATATACTCTGGGCCCTCTCGGTGATATCACATTGATTAGCTTGCAAGCAAGTGATTTGATCACTAGAATGTTATATCACAGGAATGAGAAAAGAGTGCATGTCGGTAACGAGATCAAACTAGGTATGGAGATACCGATAATCGAATCTCGGACATGTAATATATCGTGAAACAAAGGGATTAAGATACTAGCGTAAAAGGTTCCGACGATCACAAGAAAGTCATCGTTGAATGTGTGGGAGTCAGTATGGGTCTCCAGATCCCGCTTCTGATTATTGATCCGAGAGGGGTCTCGACCATGTACGCATTATTCACGAACCGTAGGGTGACACACTTAAGAGACACCGACATCCAATTGGAGCAAATGTTTCATGCCGAAAGAATGAACAAGCGCATGAATTTATTTCACTAGATACCGAAACAGGTTTTCGGGTGAAATTGCATAAAGTGGTTATGCATGTGAAATAGAATTCTAGCAAGGGGTTATTTGTGAATGTTTGTCATTAAAGTAATTGACAAAATTCTGAATAAAATAAAAGAGTTTTATTTAATGAGAGTTTGCATTAAATTTGGTGGAAATTTAATGGGAATTTGAGTGGACTTTTGAGTGGAGGGAATTTAAAGGAGATTTGTGAGTGGAGTGTCCACCCACATGAAGAGGGGAGGGAAAGGGGGCAGCCCCATGCGCCGGCCACCCCCTTGGGGTTCCCCCCTCCTCCTATAAAAGGAGCCCCCTCGTCACTTGTCTCACACACCTCCTCGTGAAGGATCTCTCTCCCCCTCTAGAATTTATCCCCCATGGTCTCGGACTAGCGAGATACATGTTCCCGGTGGCTATTCGACAAGAAAGAGTTGTGCTTCCGCTGCATCGCTGGAGCGAGGAGGCGGAGGTTGCTCGGTGCCTCGAACGTGTGTGCGAGCACGGATGCGCTGCTTATTTGCGGCGCTAGGACTTCCTCTCGATCTTGAGATCGGCAAGAGATCGTCTACATCAACCACGAGTTGAACTCGTTAAGCTTTGTCGGTCTTCAAGGGTATGTTCTCTACGGATATACATCCGCCCGTTGTTTGTATCTAGTAGATAGATCTTGGTATATAGTTCACATCGTAGGAAAATTTTTGTTTTCTATGCTACGAACCCTACACTAACTACCACCTCGGACTATAAGTCCTTGGCACTATGCAGTTTTTGTAATTCTTTCTTCAAAGATTGATTTTATTATAAAAATTTATGACCATCAGCCTTCACAGGTTGACCAGAACTTTCATGGAGTTCCTTTCCTGCCGTGTTCGCAGCTCATTCCCGGAACAGGGAGTAACAAGTTACAATTCTTACACTCTACAGAGGTGCGTTACTTTACCCATGAGAGATCAACTCCTTGTTACACAACCGGGCGTAATTTCCTGTCCATAATTCCATGATGTGGGGCCCAGTAGTTGGTCCAAGCCAATCACTGCCCCCTTCGCGACTTCGCATGCCTCCTTGGTGTACACCATGCCCACATATTGAATTACGGCAATGGTTTGTACAGACCGTTAGATGCCAGAACTATTGTGGGACGTTGAGGGTTCCCACCCATATGCTGCATATCCACTACGAATTACCAATTAATATGCATGCTACAAGGATAACATCCACGACCTGCACATCCGGCTACACGCGAGAGGAAGATGATACAGCTGACTTCTCAGTCCCATTCCAAATCTCATGGCTAACGCTTGATATACGTCGCTAGAATCACTAATGTCATGGGTTATTAAGTCCCTAATTGATCATCATTGTTGCAAATAGAACCCTAAGTTCTATTGCTCCATTATATCATCACTTAGGATGATATCTAAGATTTCTTTATTTGTGAAAATAATATTTTTCCTTCTTTGGAGTATATATGATAACATACAATTTGCAAATACTTTGATAAAGACTCTTCAAAGGATATGAGCAAGTGATGAACTTGCCTTGTGATTGCAAGGTAGTGAAGTCTGATGCTTGCACTGGACCTTGAGCTTCTATGTCTAGAAAAACATCATTATTGCTCGGTAAGGACAATATTTAAAGAAGAAAAATGATTATGCAAAGTAATGTAATGCATTATTTAGCTTTATATGTACTCTCCTCCATTATTTAAATTGTAAAATTCCTTTTTAATAATAAAGGATTTATAAATATTAATTTTTAATATTTATTGAATATTGTATCCTTTTATTTTATTTCCTTTTATTTGAATTTTATTTATTTAATAATTCCTTTAAGAATTATCATTTAAATACCAAAAATTGATATTAAATATTTGTTTAGTATTTTTCTAAAATACTACAATATTAATATATAATGAAAGTGATTTTTATTTATTTTTATCATCTTTCAATAATTTTGTAAAATTCCATAAGAAATATATATATTAAAATTCTTAATAGAATTTATATGTCTAAAATTTTATTTCTTATTTTATTTGGATAGTTTGGATTATTGTGAATCAAAAAATATTTTATTTATAATTTTTGGATTTTTATTTTATTTTCTAGAATTTATTTAAGTTTAGGGGCATTCTAGTCTTTTCTTATTTATTGTAAACTGCCTTTAGGTAGATGGGCTGCCTGTGTTGGTTTATTGGGCCCTTGTGGCCCAATAGTGCAGAACCAAAACGACACCCCGAAGGGGTCCTGGCCCAACCCAGCCCACACTCTCTCTGTCACTCTCTCGATCTTATCTCTCTTCTTCTCCTCTTCGACCCCGTGGTCGATGGCACCACCACCATGCGCTACTCGCCGACGTGGTCCTCCATGGCCGTTGCCATGGTGAAGGGCGAGGTTGTCGACCATGCTCTACCTTCCTGTCCAATTTTATTTGGATCTAGAGCTCCCCCATGACCACACTAGCTCCATCCCGAACCCTAGGGTTTGGGGTGGTGTTGGTGCTATCGCCGCCGCTGCTGCCGTGTGCTGGGCTGGTGTTCCTCGCCTTCAGGCGTGGTGAGGGTTGCCGCCTCGGCGTGGTGTGGGTCGCAACGCCCCCCTAGGGTGCTCCCTGTGCCGCCGTGCTCGTCGACCTCCTCTACTTCCTCTTCTATTCTACAGCGAGGACCACAGGTGAGTTGGTTCTTGGTTATCACTCGTGCCTATACCTCCTCTGAGTTCATATGTGTGTAACTAGTGGCCATCCCTCATTAGGGTTCATATTTGTTCTAGGGTTCTTCCCTCTTTGTGCTTGTAAGATGATGATTTGATCAGGTAGTGATGCCTAGTGAAGATTGTTCTCACTGCACTCCAGTGCTTTCTGTCAAGTTTTTATTATCTGATGCTATTGTTGATCTGATGCTAGTGGTTCAGTAGTGTTGCCTCTAATTGGTGATAAAGCTTGGTTAAGCTGAGGGTATGACTGTGAAACCTGGTTGGTTAGGTTAATGCTTAGTGTGTTTCTCTATTGTTAGTACTCTAGTACTGATAGTAGCACTGTCGGTGGTGATTCACTGCACCAGTAAATGTTGGTTTGTGGATTCATGTGCAGATTGAGGTAAATTAGTTTCTTACAGTAGCACTATCCTGATTCCTGGTTATTGTTTCCAGGAAAATGATAGTTATTGGCTTGCTGGTTTATTTATGAAAGCTAAGTAATTGTTTGGCTTGGTTTTAGAATTTGTTCTTGTGACACCATCCTAGAATGGCACACAAGTGGTGATTCTAGTACTGGGCTTTACTATGGTCAGTGCTTAAGATTGGATATCTGTTAAAGATAACTTGTAAGCTTCTTTCTTTAGGGATCAATGCCTATGATGTTGGTCTGAGGCTTAGGAACTAGATTCCTATCTTGCTATCCCTCATAGATATGCTTAAGTATCAAGGTTGTTCACTAGGCCTTGGATCCTAGTTGGCTAAAATGATTGGTTTGCTTATAGATTATTTTTGGTGCATATAGTTTATGAAATCTGAGGTGCTAATCCATTAGGAGATGTGCCCAAATTTTATAAGCTATTTGAGAACATATTGGAATATGAGTTGTTTATGATTACCAGGATCTATGATGCTGGTCTGAGATTCTGGTGGATTTGGTATAGTTTACTACTGGCCTTTATATTTCTAATTTCCTCTATGATAGATTCACCCCACTTGGGTGATCACTGAGAGGTTTAACTTGTAAAACAACACATGCTTTATGTTTGAATAAGATGAACAGAATATGTGGATGTTTTATGATACTCACCACACTTGGGTGTTGTTTGGGTGTTGATCTTGTGGCTTGATCTTGCTGGTTGTGTGGCTAGCTTGATCTGATGCTCCTCCTGATACTTCCAGCTCCTAGACTTGTCCTTGATCTAGCGCTCCACCTCCTGGTCCTGGTGGCTTGATCTTGATCTTGCTGTCCACCTGATTTTCCCCTCCTTATGTCACCATCTTGGTGAGATGATCAAGGTTTTGGTTGGTGTGATCTGGTTTGGTTTGGTTTGGTTTGGCTGTTGTGCTTGGTGTGAAAGAACAAGGAAATGGTGTGGGGTTGGCTTGCCCACGGCTGTGCTGATAAGTTTTGTTTGTTGGAGCTGTTGATGTTATGCTGACGGCACACACCATGTTGTTTGGTGTGTGTGCTACTTGTGTGTCTGCTGCACCTTGTGGATATGCTCTGGATATGAAAGTTACTTTTATCTGGTTACACTTACTTGTCTGGTGAAACTTGTCCCTCCTTACTGTTTGGAGATATTTGACTTCTGGCTTAAATTATGAATGATTCATTTCTTTTATATTGGTGAAACTTGCCCCTTTAAAGATTTCTCAATGATGAAAAAGTGAACAGTGCAACTCACTGTCAATTCTGAGAGCAATATATTTGAATCTTTAACTTTCTTTCTTTTAGCTTGTGTTTTGTTTTGCAGGTACAAGACTTGAAGATTCAAGACTTTAGTTTAGGTTTTCTTTTTCTTTATAGAATAGTCACTTGTAATATTTCTTTTATTCTTTTGTAATCTTTATTTTATTATTTTGTAATAAAGATTGTACTATTACTCAATATATAAAGATTCTTCTTTTATTTCATTACTATTGTAAAGATTCTTGATCATGTTCATAACTTACATTTTGTAACTTATTTATTGAATAAAATTATGGAATGAATATTCTTTTTCTTAATTTTGATCTTCATTTAAAGTTTGAATTACTAATTGTTAACTCTGGACTTAATCAAATTACTCAAACATAATCCTAAATCCTTTTGAATTATAAATTCAACACTCAAGTTTAAATTCAAATTTCATTTCCCAAAACAAAATCCACAAAGATCATATCAAAGTTTATAACAATCATCCTCCAAGACTATACCTAATCTCAAAGCATGAAAGAAACTTTGATCACTTTAGGTTTTTATTTGGCAAAAAATTTACCTCCATTTTTACAGATGAATGCATGCAATTTCACAGATTTCTAAATCTACCCTTCATTGGTTCCTAAATGCTGGGATGTTACATGGAGACCGATGGAGATGGCTCCGGGGCAATTCCCCGTCCCGGCAGGGTGCCGGAACAGAGACTTTTTGTCCCCCGAATCTCCCCTTCGATGGCGGCGGCTTTGCGGACCTTTTTGTGGATTTTTTCCCTCATTAGGGTTTACGTCCCGTGGAGACGTATAAGTAGGCGAAAGGGAAAGGTCGGTGGAGGCCAGGGGGCCCACACCTAGGGCTGGCGTGGCTAGGGGACCCGCGCCACCCTATGTTGTGGCCACCTCCTGGCCACCCCTTCGTCTGTCCTTGTGGCTCCGTGTTCGCTCCGGAAAAATAGTGACTTTGGCTTTTGTCCCATTCAATTCCAAGAATATTCATATTTTAGCCTTTCTGAAACCAAAAACAGCATAAAACAGGCAACTGGCACTGTGGCATCTTGTCAATAGGTTAGTTCCAGAAGTGTATAAAAATAGCTCAAAGTGTAGAGAAAACATAAGACAAATGATATAAAACAAGCATGGAGCATAAAAAATTATAGATACGTTTATGACGTATCAGGACAAGCGTGGTGGCGAATCCGCCTCCCGCTTCACCGGTCGGTGTGCCAGCGAGTCCGCTGGTGCTAAGCCAGACAAACAGGATGCCGAGGCCGCCGACGAGCCAGAGGACTCGGTCGCCATCCTCCTCGGTATCCAGCTGACCCCACAACGCCTAGAGACCATGCAAGGAGGCAAGTGCGGGGATATCCTAGGCGCAGGATGTTCCCCGCGCTGATGTGTTCCAGAACGGCGGAAAGTGTGCGGACGGGCACCACCGTCGCCGTTCCGCCAAGTTGTTCCTCGTCGGTGGTAGGCCGACGCTATTGTAGGCGGCGAGCTGCTTCTCTCGCCGGTTGATGAAGAACTGCTCCTAGTACGCGAGGTTCCCTGAATCCTCGGCAAGCTCGAGGTCCTCCATGCTGGCGATGGCCACCTGGATCTCGTCGACGAGTTCGTCGGTCGTCGGCACCGGTGGTACGGGAACACCGCCCGCGTTGAGCCTCCACGCCGGCGGGAAGCGGAAGTCGGGTGGTGCCACGTAGCCGGCGTCATGGAGCAGTCACGCCTCCCATGGATACAGAGAGTGCCGGCCAAAGCCGTTCGCCGCGGTGGGGTCACCGAGGTACCACTCTACCATTGTTGCCACCGAGCTCTTCTTATCGTCGCCGAAGGAGGAGATTGTGGGTGAGGGATTTGGAGGCGAGAGTATGTGCTCTGAGAACCGCCAAAGGCGCCAACATTAATAGTTGAAAGAGGAAAAGTCGGCGAAGGCGGGAGGGGTGTAGCAGCATGTGCAGGAAAAGAAGAAACAGAGGGAAGGCGAGTGGGCAGTGGCGCGCCATTACAACGACGTGTGACCAACGCGATGGGCGGTCATTAACCGGCGGTCCGTCGCGGGAGCCGAGGCGACAGGATAAGGACGACTCGGCTTCACATGCTGACAGGGCAGGGCCACATGCAGTTTTTTTGCTAATTCCGCTACGTCCGGTGTTCCCAGGCGGTTCCTAGCACCCTGGGTTCTGCCTGGGAACACCGGATGAAATATGGGCCAAATCCGGCGAAAAGTGGGCAACTGGAAACGCGACTGGGCGAATTTTTGCCATCCGGATGAAAAAATTGCCCTGGGATGGCCTTCCTGGGAATTCTAGTGGAGATGCTCTAAGGTTCTTAAAGTAAGTTTTAAAGAAAAATCTTAAAGTACTCCGAAGCCCCATAAGGTAGAATGGTTGAATCAGCCTTTCTAGCAAATAAATCTCTCTGCTTGAGAAAAGGGAAAAATGCGATGCCGAGCTCGTGTGAGGGAGAAATGGTGGGAGACGAAAATACGGTGACAGAATTTTTGTCGCCCCTTATTGATTCACACCACTATTGACCCCCCCCCCAATTTTCCTCACCGCCAAAACCAGATAGTTATACGATCTACTATGATCGATAGAGGTTCCTGGTGGCGGCAAGCCTTCTTCCACATCCCTGAGATGTCGTCTTACTCCTCCGATGTGCAAGTCATTGTGACTAACATGTAACACTACTTCTTGTAGCTATTTGTGAGCATGTGTTAACATGTGATCTATAGTAGATATGATGGTTCTATGGTAGTCCTTGCATCGCGTGCTTCATGATGTAGTATGAGGATGAGGTAAACCATATTTTGCGTTGGTAGTTGGATTTATTTTATCACTCTTGATTCATGATGTAGTATGAGTAAGGGAATCATGATGTGTCCATGTCTAGAATGTTGTCGTAGCCTAGATGATATGTTGTTAGATGTATGTTATGAGGTAGTGTGTTGAGTTTGGTGATCTTTGTTATTGTGCAGTCCATGTACAAGTGCGATGGTGGACACGCATATTTTTTGTACATGATTACTCCTCGGTGTACTCGCTTTCCACTTATACATGACAGTTGATGGTGCTTAGAAGCTTCGTTGGGAGACCTCAAGAGGAAGGTGTGATGATCACAGCAGCAAGTTTTCCCTCAGTAAGAAACCAAGGTTATCTAACTAGTAGGAGGAAGGAAACGACTCAAAGGTGTTGCTAGCAACTTGGAAACCTGCACAACACAAACTCAAGACTTTGCCCCAACGAACAGTGAGGTTGTCAATCTCACCGGTTTGCTGAAAACAAAGTGTTAACTGTATGGTGTGGAAGGTAATAGTGGTTTGCAGAAAGTACACAGTAACAATGGAAGATGTATCAATGGTAAATATTGGACCGGGGTCCATAGTTCACTAGAGGTGTTCTCCTTAAGATAAACAAACATGACATGCTGGGTAAACAAATTACAGCAGCGCAATTGATAGGAATGAGCAAGACATAACAATGCAATACTAGACATTCATGATCCTATGAGATTCGATTGGGCAATACAACAAGATACATAGAACGCCATCCAACTGCATCTATGACTAGTAATCCACCTTCAGGTTATCATCCGAACCCCCTCCAGTATTAAGTTGCAAGCAACAGATAACTGATTTAAGCAAAGTGTGTAAGGTAAACAATCAAGTTGTTCCATGAACAAGAGGCCATTGTTTTCTCCCTAGTGGCAACATCACATCTACAACCTTAGAGATTTCTGGCACTTCCCTTAGATTAAATAGAGGCATGAACCCACTATCGAGCATAAGTACCCCCTCTTGGAGTCACTATCATCTACTCGTCCAAGATAGATACTAGAAACGGAGAGCATGAAAGATCTCAAACAACACAGACATGATAGAATCAATAAGACAAAACCATTAATCAATCTAACATAGTAATATCAATATCCATCGGATCCCTGCAAACACAACATGCATGATTACAAATAGATGATCTTGATCATGAATGGAGATCACAAGATCTAAACATGATAGAACAAATGAGGAGATACAACCATCTAGCTACTACATGGACCCGTAGTCCAAGGTGGAACTACTCACACTTCATACCGGAGGCTGACATGATGAAGAAGAAGGCCTCAGGGATGATATTCCCTCTAGTAGGGTGCCGGGAAGAGCTTCAGATCCCCTCGATCTAGGGATGATGGTGGCGGAGGATACAGAAGGTTTCATGTAATATTGATAGGGTACTTAGGGTTTTGGCATCGGGGTGTATTTATAGGTGAAGAGGTGAGGTAGGGGCAGCTAGGGCGGCCGCACCCCGCAGGCGCAGGCTAGGGTTATCCGCGCCGCCAGGGGGTGTGGCCCCCTAGTGGCTCCCCTATGTCTCGTACTCTGGCTCCGTGTTCCCCATGGTAAAATATTTACTTTGGCTTTTGTCCCGTCCAATTCCGAGAATATTGATTTTCTGCCTTTTCTGGAACAAAAAACAGAAGAAAACAGGCAACTGGCACTGTGGCATCTTGTTAATAGGTTAGTCTAGAAAAACATATAAAAACACCTCAAAGTGTAGATAAAGCAAAGCAAAGTAGATATTAAACAAGCATGGAACATCAAAAATTATAGGTACATTTCGACGTATCAAGCATCCTCAAGCTTAACTCCTGCTCGTCCTCGAGTAGGTAAGTGATAAAAAAGAATATTTTTTGAGGTGACATGCACCATCAAAATCAAGATAAAACCATTTGCAAGCAATGAAAGTTGGGATCAAAGAACTCTAAACATGAGCATTAAAGATGGAGTTCTAACAGTAAGACAAAGTAACTATGCATGCAATGAAAGGTTACAAACAAAGATCATGAATAATATGCATTGAAAAACGTTTGTTTGTTTCACATACAGAAAACATAGCATAGTTGTAGGGGTTCGTAGCATGGAAAACAAAAAATTTCTACCGCATGCAAACAAACAAGCCAAGATCTATCTACTAGATTGTAGCAACGAGTCGATAGAGGAACTCACCCTCGAAGATTCCAAAGCGTTTAACGAGAGCAGATTCTCGTGGGTGATGTAGTCGTACTCTTGCCAATCTCAAGATCGCGTAGACGATCCTTCCGGCGTTGCGTTCCGGCAGCGCTTCCGCAGTCGGTCACACGTTAGATACTCGATGAAGACCTTCCTCTCCCTTGTTCCAGAAGGCAGCAAAGGTTGTAGCACTCTCCTCGTGATTCCGGCAGCACGCCGGCGTGGTACTGGAAGTAGAGGGGAGATCTCGCAGGGCTTCACCTTAAGCCGGAGCGAGTATGGTGGACTATGAGAGAGGCCTTGGTGATCTAGGGTTTAGAGGGCACCAAGGGGAGAGTGTAGCCGGCGGCTAGGGTTTGGGGATCACCCCAACTCGCCGAGTTGGAGGTGCCCTAGGCGGCGGCTCAAGGAGGTGGTGGCGCCGACGGCTTTGGGGTTAGGGTTTTGGGTGTGAGGGGTAGGGGTGCCCTACGCCTCCTTATATAGGTGGAGGTTGGCCGGTTGGGAGGAGGGAGTCCTCCCCCAACTCGTCCTCCTTAGCCGGCGGGTGGAGGGAGGAGGACTTCCTCCCCAAGTAGGTTTCCTACTCTCCCTCCACCAAGCAAACTTGTCGTTTGACTTTTTCAAATTGGCGTTTGAATTTCAAACTAGGATTTGATTTCTCCCTTTATTTTTCCCAGCCAAGTGACCTAGTACATGATGCAACCATTCCATATTGTCATGACACATTCATGTACCCTTCCCCTCCGGAGTGTCGGACCTTCCGGACCCTTCTAGAACATTTCCGGTGAAAACATCGGAATCATTCCCCAACTCCGAAATAGGACTTTCCTTATATGAATCTTATTCTCCGGACCATTACGGATCTCCTCGTGATATCCCGGATCCCATCCGAGACTCCGAACAACATTCGGTCTCTTTCTCATCATTCCATAACTACTCAACAACATCGAATCCTTAAGTGTGTCTCCCTACGGTTCGTGAATTATGCGGACATGATCGAGACACTTCTCCGATCAATAACCAATAGGGGAATCTGGAAATTCATATGGCTCCCACATATTTCTACGATTACTTTGCGATCGAATGAACCACTTACATACGATACCAATTTCCCTTTGTCTCACGATAGTTTACTTATCTGAGGTTTTGATCATCGGTATCTCTGCATACCTAGTTCAACCTCGTTACCGATAAGTACTCTTTTCTCGTTCCCATGGTATGTGATCCCTTGTGAGCCAGTCACATGCTTGCAAGCTAATTGGATGACATTCCACCGAGAGGGCCCAGAGTATATCTATACGTCATATGGATGGACAAATCCCAATCTTGATCCATGTGTCTCAACCCATACTTTCCGAACACTCAATGTCACCTTTATAGCCACCCAGTTACGGCGTGGTGTTTGATGTCATCAAAGCATCCTTCTCGTGATGGAGATAAGCATGATCTCATGGTTGAAGGAATTAGGTTACTATGTATCAGAAAGCTTATAGCAATTGAACTATTAAAATGACTTGATCTTTATGCTACGCTTATCTATAGGAGTATGTCCATCATACCATTCTCCTAATGATATGATCTTGTTGTTAACAACATCTCAATGTTCATGGTAGGGAAACCACAATCATCTATTAACCAACAAGCTAGTATAATGAAGAGGCTTTACTAGGGACTCTAATTTAGTTTACAAATCACACAGGTATTAATATTTCCTGGTTAATACTGTTATAGCATGAATGTAAACATTTATCATAAACACAAAGATATAATAATAACTACATTTATTATTGCCTCTAGGGAATATCTCCAACAATAGTGGCATTCAGCTTGTCCCTCATGGAGTAGCAAATAGATGCATATGACACCTTCAAAGTTCATAAGAGTGACTAGATACAAATAGCACAAGAACAAGTAATATCAACAATATGCATCAATCAATAAGTTTTGGGACAATGCACAAAGAACTAAGAATGGCAACTATGCTCTCTTAATTGGTGCCTAAGGATAGAAGATGAAGACTCAATATAATGGTGATTTCAAGTTTCATAAAGAGCTTCCAAAATGATGGTACTTATTAGCTTTCAGCCCTCATTGCCCCTATCATAAGCATCTTGAAGTGATTAAGGTTAAAGTGAACAAACTATGGAGTATATGCTTGATAAAGTATAAGTTGGCAATCTCATGTCCCTTGAATACGAGGGCCGCTCCTCATGCTACTCAAGTTTAGTTACTTGCAAGTTCTTGTCATAGTAAGTACATGTGTATCATAGAGAACCGTCAACGGGGTACCCCTTGCACATGATACAGGAGCTATCTGAAAGGATATAGATGTCGCCTAGAGGGGGGGTGAATAGGCAATTTCAAAACTATTACGGTTTTGGCTTGATAGAATGCAGAATTAAACTAACTTTTATTTTACAAGCACAAAACCTAAATACACTAGGCTCAACTAAGTGCACCAACAAAAAATTAAGCTAAGCAAGATAGCACAAGATAAATATACCACAAGTGATAAGCAAGATATAAGTACTTCAAGCTCGATGGCTATCACAAGGAAAGTAAGCTCGGATATAGAGATTACCGAGGCACGCGGAGACGAAGATGTATTCCCGTGTTCACCACCTTTGGGAAGGGGGCTACGTCACGTTGGAGAGGTGTGAGGTTACACGAAGGATTCCTCGCGCGCCACAAAGGCTCACCCTCTTCTCCGAGTCTATCCCACGAAGGAATAGGCCCTTTCCTTATGGCTAGCTTTTCCTCCACTCTGGACATGGCAAGCTCCACAACCACTTAACAAGCTCCATGAAGGAGAAGCCCGGGTCTCTTCACAATCTTCCACGAAGAGAACACCGCGGCACCAACCGCCAAGCCAACTAGGAGGTCACCCTCCAAGAGTAACAAGCTCACGGTCTCTCACTCGAACAAATCATAATGGAGATTTCAACACTTATGCAAAAATGCAAAGCAAGAACACCAAGGGTGCTCAAATACTTCACTCTCAAATCCCATCAAAGCAACAAGTTCTTGGGAGGAATTAGAGAGGAAGAACAATGGTGGAAACCAACAAATGACTCAAAGATCTAGATTCAATGGGTTCCCCTCACTTAGAGGAGGAATTGGTTGGTGGGGATTGTAGATTCATTAATACATGTCTTCACATGTCCATTATCACCAATATGGACGGCAAGCTTCAAGCAAATGATCATCTCGAGATGCTTATCTTGAACTTGCCCTTCTCAACCTTGATGACGATCACCACTTAATGACATGCTTTCATGAGCTATATAAGATCTTCACTTTTGAAGCATGCCCATGGAAAGATACCTATCCCATATATAAAACGCAAAGGCACATATATAATGGGTTAGTTCATGATGCACAATTCACAAGGCTTACCATACCACAACATCGATGTGGTACATTCTTTATGCTTCATGTGTTGACCAACTTGAAATCACTCTTTGTATTGGTCAACCAAGTATCTTCTCGTGCTCCATCTTAATATCTTGAGGTACATAAGGAACTCTTCATTTGATTACATGCTCTAAATATTAGTCAACCATAGCTCAACTAATGAGGCTATCATGACACCGACTTAGAGCCATATCTTGAATTCTTCTATTGATATCACACTCTCAAGATCTTGATCATATCATATTCTTCTCTTCAACTCGATGATTTTGATGCCAATACTCAAGGTATATCTTTATCTTCATGGCATCCATACTTGAATCCAACACATGGACTATAAGCATGACCTATGGAATATTCCTTCATATAAAACTCAGTGAAAACATTAGTCCATAGGGATTGTCATTAATCACCAAAACCACACATAGGGGCAATTACCCTTTCACTATCCCATAATCAAAATGACAAGGCAAGTAGACAATGAGCATCTCAATAATCTTCTTATTTACCATGGGAATATGGTGCTTTTTTCTCTCTTTCCTCTTTTCTCATATTTTTTTCTTTTTCTCAATCTCTTTTTTTAAAAGAAGAATGCTTCATAGATGTCACTATGGTGATGCTGCTAGTATCCACCATGATTAGGCATGGCTTAGGCTAGCGGCTTAGGCGTTTATCTAACACACATACACAACTCCAAGGACGTACAAGCTCCCCTTTCATTCCACACCGACAACATCCATAGACAAAAGAGCATGATATCAACTGTGTACAATGTACAAGTGCAATGTTGAAAGCGTTCCTCGTGACAGCACGGTTCTGCTAATTCCAACGTATAAGTGCAAGCATATACAAAATAGATGACACAATGGTTCAAGTTTATTAGGGAAAAAATAAAGTGTGCCATCAAGTTCGTGAGAGCTTTAATCACTAATTTTTCACATAACAAAGAGACTTTTTAATAGGAAGATAGATGAAAACAAGAATATACTTGAAATGGTGTAACACACCATGAATAGGAATTTATAGTGGACACTTTGGAATAACTTGGTTTCTTGGGAGTTGGATGCATGAGTAGAGCTTACTCATACAAGTGGAGGCTAGAAAAAGACTGGGAGCGACCAACTAAGAGAGCAATAATGACCATAATCATGCAGAGCGACAAAAAATTACTAATCAAATCATACAGTGGTACTACACGTCAAGGAATAAATGATCATAGAGGCTATGGTGACCTGTTCATAGTCATAACATGGTGCGATCATGTGCCAAGTCAACCCAAACAAAGCATCAAAGGAGAATACCACAATACTATGCTTTTGTATGCTAAAACAACGCATGATTCCTTCAAGGCACATTAAGAAATCCTAATTGTTTGGAACAAGTCATGCTACAACAATAATCACTAAGCATAAGGTCAAAACAACATCTAACATGACATGCTAAAGTCTAAGTCACAGTCAAAGCAAGCTCCTCTTGTACTACTCAAGCAAGAACTTTCTACTCCTCTCCAACACCAATCAACTTATTCGAAACAACATAGCGAGAATGGGGGTCCAAACTACTTTATTCAAGCAAACTAAGAAAACAAAATGAAAACTAAGACGCTCCAAGAACAACACAGCAGTGCATGAAAACAATAAAAACGAAGTGTCTAGAAATACCTGAGCTTTTTATTGATGAAGAAGGGGATGCCTTGGGCATCCCCAAGCTTTGACACTTGCACCTCTTTAATATTTCTTGGGGTGACATGGGGTGGCATCCCCAAGCTTGAGCTTTTGTCCATTCTTCATCTCATTACATCATTCTTTCTCTACACCAATTTTTTTTCTTCATACAAAACTTCACACAATCTTCATTAGCAACATTAGTGTATTCAAAAGATAATACACCTTTGGGTTTAGCTTTAGAACAACAAAACTTTCATTAAAAACACAAACTACTGTAGAAATTCCCTCAAAAAGCTCAATTTCCCAAAAAGAACCTAAAAAGGAATCAATAAGAAGTAAATACAAATAATGACAGAAATCTGTCAAAACAGACCACCAGGTAGAAACCAATTTTTTCGAAGACCTTATGTTGCTCAAATAAAAAAGTGTTGAACTAACAAAAATTAGCTAACATACTGGGGGATTTATTAGAAAATATCAACTAAATCCGACTTACAGAGATTTTACACAAATTTTTACGTTGGAGCACAAAAATCTGTTTTGAGATAGCAACTCCCCAAATCTTACTTCCCTCTCATTAGAGGTTATTCTTGGCACAAAAAGCAAACAAAAAGGATAAGGAGAGGTCATTACTAAAGGAATAACTTCCAAGACTCAAGAAAACTTTTGGGTTATCTCCCAATAAGTACTTTCCTTTAACGCCTTTAAGTTAGGCACAAGAAGCAAGTATTTTCAAATGAAGAAGCATTAACATCAAACCTTGCTTTCAAAGGAGGAGCAAAAAACAACTTATCTCTCCTCATAGGTAAGTGTTCAATACCTTTCTTGAATGAAAATTTTTATTTAATGGTGCCTTTTTCATATCAATGATGGCACCAACAGTTATAATAAAAGGTCTTCCCAAAGTAATAGGACAAAAACATTGTATTCAACATCCAAAACATAGAAATCAACGGGAACATAAGCATTGTTAACCATAATAAGAACATCATTAACACTCCCCATGAGTTTCTTTTTAGCATTATCATTAAGTGGGACATCCAAATAACAATCTTCCAAAGGTGGCAAATCAAGTATTTCATAAATCTTTCTAGGCATAATAGAGACACTAGAACCAAGGTCACATGAAGCTTTGAGATTAAAGTCATTCACTTGCATATTAATGATTGGTTCCCAACTATCTTCTACTTTCCTAGGAATAGAGGCTTTGTGTTTCAACTTTTCTTCCTTAATTTTAATAACAGCATATGTAATGTGCTTAGTGAAAGCCACATTCATATCACTAGCATCAGGACTTCTAGCAAGATTTTGTAGGAACATAATCACTTCAAAAATATTGCAACCATCAAGATCAAAATCAAACTTAGCATCACTAGCAGTAGACTCCTTGGGTTTAGACAATGTGGTAGGAGGAATAGGGGCTTCTTGTGGTTTAGTGGCATCCATATTGGTGGTGGTGATAGTACACACGCTATTGTTTCTAGCAATTTCAGCTTCTCTTTCCCACTTAGCATGTAGTTGAGCTAACTGTCTAACATTTTCATCGATAGTAACTTGTATGTCATGAGTAGCGGCAAAGGTACTTTCCAAAGTTTCAGGTTTAGCAGCCATTTTATTAATCAAAGAGGACAGTGCTTCAGAAAAAGAGGAAATATTTTTCTCAACATTCAAAAGCTTTTCCTCCACAGTCTTGTTGAAAGTGGTTTGTTTACTAATAAAGTCTTTGAGCATGACTTCAAGTTCAGAGGGGGCACTTCTAGTATTGTTGTAGGAGTTTCCATAGGTATTGTCATTATTAGGAGGATAAGGCTTATAATTATTGTTACTACCGAAGTTATTCCTATAGGCATTGTTGTTGAAATTGTTGTTTCTAATGAAGTTCACATCAACTTGCTCTTCTTGAGCAACCAAAGAGGCTAAGGGAACATTATTTGGATCTAAAGGAGCTTTTCCATTAACTAGCATAGCCATGATAACATCAATCTTATCACTCAAAGAGGAGGTTTCTTCAACAGAATTTACCTTCTTACCATGTGGATCTCTTTCAGTGTGCCATTAAGAGTAGTTAACCATCATATTATCAAGGAGTTTTGTTGCAACACCCAAAGTGATGCCCATAAAGGTACCTCCAGCAGCTGAATCCAATGGGTTTCTTGAAGAGAAGTTCAAAAATGCATAAAAAGTCTGGATAATCATCCAAGCAGTAAGTCCATGAGTGGGACAATTCTTAACCAAAGATTTCATTCTTTCCCAAGCTTGAGCAAAATGTTCATTATTAAGTTGTTAAAATTTCATAATATCACTTCTAATAGATATAATATTAGCAGTAGGATAGTATTTTCCAATAAAAGCATCTTTGCACTTAATCCAGGAACCAATACTATTTCTAGGCAAGGATAACAACCATTCTTTAGATTTTCCTCTCAAGGAGAAAGGAAACAACTTGAGCTTAATAATCTCTCCATCTACATCCTTATATTTTTGCATCTCACAAAGTTCAACAAAGTTATTGAGGTGGGAAGCAGTATCATCAGAACTAGCACTAGAAAATTGCTCTCTCATCACAAGATTCAACAAATTAGGCTTAATTTCATAAAAGGTAGCATCAGGAGCAGGTGGAGAAATAGGAGTACTTAGGAAATCTTTGTTGTTTGTGCTAGTGAAGTCACACAACTTGGTATTCTCAACAGAGTTCATTTTGGCAAAAGTGGAGCAAGCCAACAGCAGCAACAACTAGAGCAGGAACTATTTTTTTATGTTTTTGATAAGAGAAAGCAAACCAAACTAAACTAATTTTTTGGAGTTTTTGATAAAAAGAGGCAAACAAAACCAAGAAAAAGAAACTAAGCAAAACAAAAACAAAGTAAAGAGAAAGGTTGTGAAGGACTCCCCTTGTGCAGACGTCCTTAGCCTCCCCGGCAACCAGAAAGTCTTGATGGTGCTTACAAGCTTCGTTGGGAGACCCAAAGAGGAAGGTGTGCTGATCACAGCAGCAAGGTTTCCCTCAGTAAGAAACCAATGTTATCGAAACGGTAGGAGGAAGGAAACGACTCAAAGGTGTTGCTAGCAAATTGGAAACCTGCACAACACAAACTCAAGACTTTGCCCCAATGAACAGTGAGTTTGTCAATCTCACCGATTTGCTGAAAACAAAGGGTTAACAGTATGGTGTGGAAGGCAATAGTGGTTTGCAGAAAGTACACAGTAACAATGGAAGATGTATCAATGGTAAAGATTGGACTGGGGTCCATAGTTCACTAGAGGTGTTCTCCTTACGATAAACAAACATGGCATGCTAGGTAAACAAATTATAGCTAGGCAATTGACAGGACTGATCAAGGCATAACATTGCAATACTAGACATTCATGATCCTATGAGATTCGATTGGGCAATACAACAAGATACATAGACCGCCATCCAACTGCATCTATGACTAGTAATCCACCTTTAGGTTATCATCCGAACCCCCTCCAGTATTAAGTTGCAAGCAACGGATAACTGATTTATGCAAAGTGTGTAAGGTAAACAATCCACTTGTTCCATGAACAAGAGACCGTTGTTTTCTCCCTAGTGGCAACAACACATCTACAACCTTAGAGAATTCTGTCACTTCCCTTAGATTAAATAGAGGCATGAACCCACTATCGAGCATAAGTACCCCCTCTTGGAGTCACTAGCATCTACTCGGCTAGGCTAGCTACTAGAAACGGAGAGCATGCAAGATCTCAAACAACACTGATATGATAGAATAAATAAGACAAAACCATTAATCAATCTGACATAGTAATCTCAATATCCATCGGATCCTCGCAAACACAACATGCATGATTACAAATAGATGATATTGATCATGAATGGAGCTCACAAGATCTAAAAATGATAGCACAAAGGAGCAGATACAACCATCTAGCTACTACATGGACCCGTAGTCCAAGGTGGAACTACTCACACTTCATACCGGAGGCTGGCATGATGAAGAAGAAGGCCTCCGGGACGATCTCCCCTCCGGCAAGGTGCCGGGAAGAGCTTCAAATCCCCCTATCTAGGGACAATGGTGGCGGCGGCTATAGATGGTTTCGTGGAATATTAATCGGGTACTTAGGGTTTTGGCATCGGGGGGACTTTATAGGTGAAGAGGCGAGGCAGGGGGCAGCCAGGGCGGTCGCACCCTCCTAGGCATGGGCTAGGTTTAGCCTCGTCGCCAGGGGTGTGCCCCCCTGGTGGCTCCCCTCTGTCTCGTACTCTGGCTCCGTGTTCCCCACGGTAAAATATTGACTTTGGATTTTGTCCCGTCCAATTTCGAGAATATTGATTTTCTGCCTTTTCTGGAACCAAAAAAAGAAGAAAACAGGCAACTGGCACTGTGGCATCTTGTTAATAGGTTAGTCCAGAAAAACATATAAAAACACCTCAAAGTGTAGACAAAGCAAAGTAAATACTGAACAAGCATGAAACATCAAAAATTATAGATACGTTTCCGACGTATCAACAGCCCGTAGAGAAGAGCATTCAAGCATTACCCAAGATGTCATTGTTATCATTATCATTTGTACTCTTGCATTGTTCTTATTCACATTGTCCATGTCTTGTGAGTATGTTAGTAAGGTGACTTGTGAGTGATTAAGTTGTATGCTTACCTCTGGTACCTTGATTTGTGTTATAGGAGAAGGCCATAGCCCCTAATGTGTCAGCAACATCAGTGTTGTTGCTTGTTATGTGTCGGTGCCGGATAAGTACCCAACAATTAATGCAGAAGAATGACATCATGAAATGGCGACCTAGTCTTTGTACCTTCGTCCTCAATAAGGTGTGTGAGATCATTAACAAGGGGAACTCTATGGATACGTGCTTCAAACAGGAGAACCTTAAATCTATTGCATATGATGTTCTCAACTTCCACGGCCTTGAAGTCTCCTGGTGTCAGATCTACAAGCATTGGAGACACTAGAGAGCTAGGTTGATTCAGATCCTCAAGCTCAAAAGGTTTGAGGATGTCCGCTAGAAGAAGGAGACATCGTCAATTATGATGGATGATGCGGTGACCCAGCATACCACTGCATGATGTAGTACACTATAGTCGTTGACATAACACCAATGGAACACCGTTCCATCCGCATTATATCCCTTAGAGTGGTACACCAGAAACATTGCGGGTCCAAGACAACACTTTATATTACATATAACATATTACAAAAGATCCAGAGAACTTCCTCGAATAGTGAGGAATATTATACATAAAGAACCAGAAAGATCCACTCAGAGTTACTTTAGAAGTACTACTATTAATATATGTATAAGGCTTGAAAGTACTACTATAGTATTGTTCTACAGAAGTAGGTTCTAGATTCTAGGAGTTTTATTTATATTCTATGCTTCAGCTTGTCTTTGATAGATTCTGGTAAGGTCTTCGACTCCGTTGATCTCCCTCAGATATCTTCAACTCTTCAAGTAACTTATTTCCTGGAAACGCCATTGGTTTCTCCAAGATCTAGCAAGGGTTAAGAAGATACGTTGAGTATGAGCGTACTCAGCAAGTTCACTAAAGAGAAGTGTTTGATGCACTATCTACAGCCACAGACCATAGGTCGTAGGCAATGCAAGTTTTCGTAAACATTTCTTCAAAGGTTGCTTTTATTCTGAAAATCTATGCCCATCAGCCTTCATGGGTTTACCAGAACTTTCATGGAGTTCCTTTCCCGCCGTGTTCGCAGCTCCTTCCCGGAACAGGGAGTAACAAGTTACAGTTCTTACACTCTACAGAGGTGCGTCACTTTACCCATGAGAGATCTTAGCTTTGTTGCACATCCGAGTTATAGGCTCGTTCACACTTCCTTGGTGTGAGGCCCAGACTAAGATCCAAGCCAATCACTGTCCTTCTCTGCGCCCGCATACCTGACGGATTGCACATCAGTCCTAGGATAAAACTTGTTTCCATTATCAATCTAAGGTGTACAACCCTATAGATACCAGAAGCCGTGGTACGTTGAGGGATCCCACCCATAACCTACTAACCCTCTACAAGAGGAGTTGCAACAATGGCCCGGTCATCCGTTGGCATGCGAGAGAGAGCCGATCTAGCTGACTTCTCCGTCCCATTCCAAATCTCATGGTTAACGCGTGATACGGCGCAAGAATCACTGGCGACATTGGTGGTTAAGTCCTAGATGATATGTTCCTTTACCACCCGAACTTCCATAGAAGGTTATTACCTCATGGTAAATAACCTATAATCATATTATTATGAAAATAGTGTTTTCTGACCTTTTTGAAATGCAGGTGATGACAACACTGGATTTGCAAAATACTTTACATAAAATAATCAAAGTACATGAGCAAGTGTGAACTTTCCTTTTGTGATTGCAAGATTATGCACTCACGGTCTTCGAGATGATAGAAGATCCAATATCTGAAATCATCATCATTGGTCCGGTAAGGACTAATGTTTTAAAGAAGCAAGATGCCATTATGCATAAATAATGCTATGCAATTTTATAATTCCCAAAGTGAATCCCTTAGCATTTTAAATAAGTTGATCTTAGGTATCTTCTTTAAGATTGGGTTTATCTTTAAGTTTATTTCATAAGCGATGACATTGATAAGGAACTTAAGTGTTAACAATCCAAAATATACAAGTACAAATATAGTAATGTGATTATGATTAATTATTATCTGGTGACTAGGATAAGAAGTTCTTGGGTTGAGTTCTTAAGAACTGAAGGAACTATTATAGACTTGTTTGTGTGAAGTGGCAAAAAGAATAACATTTGAAGAAACTATTATTTAGTTAAGGTTAATTTGTCTTAAGGGTTATTAAGTTTTACATTAGGGTTTGCGAGCGTTACAAATGATGTGGAGTTATCATATTTTAATTGATGATACAAGTGACTAAAGTTAACTTTAAAACATGAATAAACTTCAAATGAGATGTTTATGATTGTTTATACCAAAGTTAACTATAAAAGTAGAAGTGAATTTTTAAGAGATAGTGAGTTTTAGAATATCATCTAGTTTTAGGGTTTTGACAAATATGATTATGGATGATCCATTTTAATTTAAGTGAAAGATGGATTTACAACATGCTTCTTATTCATGGGAGCATAATTAGATGATCTTATAAATTTTCTAGGGTTTAGAATCATTTTAAGGGTGATTAAGAGATGGAGATTATTCACCATCTTATACATGGTGATATATAATATTTATTTAAAAGGAGTTTTATTTGAATTTAAGATTTAATAAGAGTATTTAAAAGTTCAATAGTTATACTTAAGTTTTATTTTGATTATGGATTTAGACTTAATAATTAAACTTTAAAGGTTTTAGTGCCTTATAAGAAAATGTGATTATTTCTTACTTAAGAAATAATTTTAAGAATTAACGAGAACCAAACCATTGCGGACCTAGGAATGCCAGCCCTAAAAAATTCGAGGAGGATGGCTCTCTCTTCTCCTCTCCTCTCTCTCTCTCCCCGATGGCGGTTTCCTCCGGTGATCACCCTGGCTTGATTGGGAGTTGGAGGGCCATAATCAGGGTTGTGGTTGGTGCGGCGATCAATCCTTGTCAGCAGGGCTCGATCTCGAGGGATGATTCGGGACAGGTGTCGCTGCGAGATGATTCGGGGCGGATTCTAGCGAGTTGGAGTTCGACGGTGGATATTTCGTTCGGGACGCGTTTGGCACACAAGAGCTGGCACGTTCTCGTGGGTCCAGCGATTGCGGTGCAGGGGGCAGTTCCTTGCGGTGTCACCGGCGCGCCTCCCTATGCGCGTACGTGCCAGGTGATATGGCTCGGCGGTTCCAGGAGAGGTGCGGGCGCTGACGGTGGGGCGTCGGTGGAGGAGGGACACCTGCCTGATGAGGTGAGGGGTACTAGTACACTGTAGCACGTTCTCCAGTCAGTTTTCTCTTCGTCTTCCATTTCCTCTAACCATAGATCGAGAGCCGGTTCCCCTTTGTCTCTCGCAAACTCTAGATCTCGCGAAGTGTGTATAGTGGTTTTCGTCCGGGAGCCGCCAATTTTCCATCCTTCATCGCCGCGTGCTGTCTCTCCGGTGAGGTGGAGTGGGGTTGTTTCGGGTGATAGCAGGTCTTTTGCTCAGGTCGTGGCTGCGGATTCAGCCATGGATTGGCGGTTTCGTGGTGGGCGCGGTTCCCCCTCTCGTCCTCCAGTCCGATCTGGTCCCTATGCAAACAGATTTGGATCTGGGTATGGACAAGGGCGTTTTCCTGTTGATCGTAGGGTGCTGGAAGAGGATCACAAAGAGAGTGGTTGGATTCGGGAGCAGGAACAGCGTCACGATGAAGCGCGGAGTCAGGATGCGAGGCACAGGGATGAGTTGCGGCAGGCGGAGAACGAGGCCAGATTGGAGGATCAGCGCCGGGAAGCCATGGCGCGGGAGAGGGCTCTGTCTGAGGCTCGCCGTCGTGAAGCAGAGCAGGCATGCAGTCCGGGCCGTTGGAGTCACCGTCCTGAGATGCAGCAAGGATCGGTATCGAATGCCACTGCTTCGTCGTTTCCAGGCAGATTAGGTAATTCTGATACAAATCCTAGGAGAGGAGATCCTGTTTTTGCTCATATTGTGGAGCAGGTTACCATACCTAGGGTTGTGGTGAACACATCTGTTCCTGTGAATCGTTCCGTTTCTGGCTTGAACACCTCTGTGTCGACCTCTGTTAATGTGCCTGCTGGGGGGAATCGTCATGTGAATTTGTCTCCAATCTTGTCAATTAATCAATCAGATGATGTGGCCACTACTCTGGTGGGATCCTCTGTACCACCACCAGTAGTAAGTGTGCCGAGAGATGGGAATGTGGTTGGGGCTTCTGGAGATTTACAGTTGCTGGATGTGATTCAGGAAGAAGTGGTGTGTGAGAACTGTGGGAAGGATCATAGCATTTTGGTCTGTCAAGAGAGGAAACCTTGGGAATATGTTCCTCTTTTCTTTGGCAGTACTAATTTTGAACAGGGCTTTCACTCTATTCCTGTTGTGGAATCTAATGTTCAGTCTATGGAGCAGCTCCATTATGCTCACATAAGTGTGGTCAGAGGTGATGTTACTGGGAAAGATTTGGAGAAAGAATTTCAGGTGTGGGCTGATGCTTTGGGGTCTGGGTGGATATTTAATGCTAGACCTATTAATGATGTGGAATTCTTGATGAGATTTCCTTCAACCAGATCTATTGATGATTTCCACTTTGGGAAAGTTTTTATGAAAACAATTCCTGATGCTATTATCCAATTGTCTAAGTGGAATGGGGACCTGGAACCTGTTGAATGGTTGGAGGAGGCCTGGTTTAGGATTATTGGTATTCCTATGAAATACAGGGAGAAATCAACTGTTTTCTATGTTGCTTCTTTGGTGGGTAAACCTTTTGGCCCTGTACAGGAACAGTTTGAGGAATTTGGCTTATGTAAGGGTGAAGATTGCTTGTTTAGATGTATCTCTGGTTCCTAATACCAGAAGGGGGGAGATGCAGGGGGATTTATGAATTCAAGTACACTAGGGAGATTTTTGCTCCTGATGCAGTGCCCACCTTGCTGTTTCTATGGGTATTGATGGACAAGATGGTGACAATGTGTTGGATAAGAGGACTGAGGAGGAAGCTGGTCATAGGAGGCCTGATGGGAATAATGGGCAAGGGACTGGACCTGGTACAGGTGGTGGTGGGGTTGCTGGTGGTCATCAGCATGGTGGTGGTGATGCTGGTGGAGCTGGGATGGACAAAGGAAAAAGGGTTATGGTGGAGCAAGAATATTCTGGTGGAGTTTCTTTTGGGACCAAAATGGCTAATATTTGGGCTAGTTCTGGAGGTGGTGGTCTTTTAAGAGGGATTGTTATCAGAGAGAATGTGGAGGGTGGCAATGTTGGTGGTGTAGATGCTCAAACCAGAACAGCTGATGTGGGGCTGCAAGTTAGTACTCAGGAGGCTATGATAGATAGTGGTGGGTTGGGTGATGTTCACATGGAAGTCATCCATAATTTATCTTCCACCCTGGTTAAAGAAACCAGTTCTGATGTTGCTGCTGGTCCACAGAGGTTTGATGATTTTATCAGGGGTTTGTTGAAGGACAGAAGTAGTGATAAATACTATGAGCTCAGGAAGCAGTATGGTCATTTGTTGGAAGATGAAGAAGAACAGGATGAGGGTGACCAGAGAAGGGATAGTGATGTATGTACTGATGAATCTTTTGGTTCTTCTTCTGATAGTGGAAATAAGGGTGCTGATGGGGGGCCTGTGATGGAGGGAGCTCAAGATATGGAGGTTGTAAATCAAGATTAGGAAGTGGTGGTTGTTGACCTATCTCAACCTGATGTTCTTTATACTCACGAAAGTGTGGTTTCACAGTCTGAGAATGTGGCTGGTGTAGAAGAACAAGCTATAAGGATGAGTTCAAGGGTGGCTGCTCAAGGTGGGGCTGGAAACATGGCAGAAAAGCATTTGGCTCAGCAACCTCCTAGAGATCTATCAGGTACAAACTTAACTTTGCATAATTCTTTTGCTGCACTAGATGATGATGTCATTATGCATAGAGCTTTGGAGATGGGGGTGGATGCTTCTTCTATATCTTTAGATCATGTTAATTCTCTGAAAGAATTAGAAATTGCTAGGCATAGTTTGCAGGATAGGAGACAAGTTGAGAATGAGGTTGATGTTGATATGAATGAGAAGGTCTTGTTTCTGGATTGGAAGGGTGATAGTAATGATGAGGAGGATTTCACTCCTGTGGTTTCTCGGAAAAAAAGAAAAAGTTGAGGTATGGTTCTGGTGTGAAGGATAAAAAGTTAAAAGCAGCTGTTGTGAAGGTTCACAACTATCACCCTATGAGTGGTGTTGTGACTGGAACAAGGGACAGAAAATCTGTATTATGATAGGTGTTATCTTGAATATCAGAGGTGTGGGAAAGAAGGGTGTGAGTGCTTATTTGAATGATTTGTTGAGACATGAGAGAGTGGACTTAATTGGTTTGCAAGAAACTATTAAGAAGGATTATTCTGATATTTTTTTAGGAGAATTGATCCTATGAATCAATTCTCCTGGAGTTGGTTGCCTTCTGTGGGAAGATATGGGGGCATTTTGGGGGGCCTACGTTCCTCTAAATTGACTCAGCTCGATGTGTCTGTGGGCAGGTTCCATGTTAAGATGAAGGTGTTTGATGTTTTGAAACAAATTCAGTGGCATTTGGTTGTGGTGTATGGGGCTGCTCAAGAGGAGAATAAAGAGGAGTTTTTGTTAGAATTAGCTGATGTTTGCCAGGATCAGTCCATTCCTTTGTTGGTGGGTGGTGATTTTAATGTGATTAGGTGTGTTTCTGAAAAAAACAAGGGTCATTCTTTGAATAAGTGGGGGCACATGTTTAATTCAATTATTAATGCATATGGTTTAAGGGAGATTCTCATGTCCCGGGGGCAGTTTACTTGGTCCAACAACCAGAAAAATCCTTCTTTGGAGAAGCTTGACAGGATACTAGTTTGTAAGGAACGGGAGAAGTTGTTCCCTCTTACTACAGTGCACAAGTTGTCTAGAGAAGTTTCTGATCACAGTCCTCTGATCCTGGATACCATGGAAGGGCAGGAAGGGGGTGGCAGGGAATTCAGGTTTGAAAAAAGCTGGTTACAGTGTGATGATTTTTTGATCAGAGTGGAGAAAGTTTGGAAAAAACCTGTAAATGGTAAAAACAGTCTTGATAGGTTGCAGAAGAAACTTAAGAATGTCAGAAATGATCTGAAAGGATGGGGTTCTCATATAAGGGGTGTGGATAAAAAGAAGAAGGGATTGGTGGAGGAGCTTCAGGAACTGGAAAAAATTGAAGAGCTGATTTTTCTTAATGCAGAACAACTGAAACGAAAAGCAGTTATTCAGAAAGAATTGCTGGAGGTGTATGAGAATTAGGAGAGATTTTGGCAGCAAAGATCGAGAGAGAATTGGTTGCTAAAAGGTGACAACAACACTGAGTATTTCCACAGAATTGCTAATGGGGTGAGAAGAAAGAAAATGATCTTTTCTATGAAAGATGGGGAGAATGAGATTTAGGTGCTTTATCTCTGGGAGGGAGACATGTTAAAATCACTGCTTGTGTTTCCAGTGTGGTTGTTTATCCCATGACTATGTTTCTTTTGCACAAAAAAAATGTGGAGGAAATTGAGAAGCAAACCAGAGACTTCTTTTGGTATGGGAAGGTGGGCAAAATAAAATATCATCTGGTTAAGTGGAAATTTGTGTGTAGACCCAGGAAAAAAGGAGGTTTGGGGATTAAAACATTAGATTATTTAATATTTGCTTGCTTTGCAAGTGGTGGTGGCGCCTTGAAGTTGAGGAGGGTCCATGGCAAGTTTTTGTGAGAAAGAAGTATATGAAGAAGGGGGATCAGTGATGTGAAACACATGCAGAATGATTCTCCATGTTGGAATGATTTGATTAAGATTAGGGATCTCTATCTGGCTGGTAGGAAAATGAGAATTGGTAATAGGGAGTTGACTGACTTTTGGCATGATGCTTGGTGCTTAGATATGCCTTTGAAGGATAAGTTTCCTGATCTGTTTGATATTTGCCAGAATCAAATGATCACTGTGGCTGATATGGCAAGAAAAGGGTGGAGATGCTCTTTTAGAAGGTGGTTGGATGTTGATGGGTTGAATCATCAGGAACAGTTGAAAAATCTGTTGAATGGGATGAATTTGAATCAGGAAAAAGACAGACCAGTGTGGATGTGGAATAAATCTGGCAAGTTCTCTGTTAAGTCGATGTATTCCCATCTGTCGAATGTAGGGATTGATAGGAGTTTCAAGCATCTGTGGAAAGCAAAAATTCCCCTTAAGATTAAAATTTGGTTGTGGCTGATCTGGCACAATGCTATTCTCACCAAATATAACATGAGGAAGAAAAAATGGGTAGGAAATTTTACTTGTAGATTTTGTCGTGCTGATGAAAACATTGGGCATTTGTTCTTTACTTGTGTGGCAGCTAGATATGTTTGGGGGGTGGTTGCCAAAGCTATTGGTGCTGTGAATAGGTCTGGGTCCTTTTCTCAGTACTTTTGGTGGGCTCCTCAGTTTTTGGGAGTCAGCAGGAATGCGCAAATTATGGTGGTGGCGGCGATTTGTTGGGCTATCTGGAAGCTCAGGAATAGGGCTTTTTTTGAAAAAAAGCTTATTAATTCGCCTATTGATTTGGTTATATATGCTTGTGTGTTCATCCGTTATTAGGCAGGGCTGCATGGAGAGGAGGACCGGGCGGTGTTGCAAGCTAGAGATGATATTTTGTAACAGAATACACTGGTTGATGCTGCGGCTATGGATGTGGCTCCTGTTCCTTTTCTGGGACTGCCAACGATCCCTAAAGATCGCGCTCATGAAGCTCCGGAACTGGAAAGGGGACGGGAGAAAAGAAGGAGAACCTGAAGCTGTTTGACGAGAAGAATATGAGTTTGCGTCTCTCGTGGTTCCTTCGTTGGTCTAGAATAGCAGTTCCTCGTCGTGTTTTGAAAAATTGTTTCCACTAGCCTAAGGGCGGTGTTCTTGTGTCTCCAGCCTTCTCCCTTTCGTCTGTTAAGTTTGTTTGGTTTGTAATATGGATCCTTAAGTCGCTTTGACCCCCTAGGTGGGTCAGTACTACGTTTGTGTGTTGTGGATATGTGTGGTTGTTGTTCCGTTGTAATATGAAATTTTACTCACGATCTATCTAATAAAAATATAACTTTATTTATTAGATAGATCTTATTTTTATGATAATTTTAATATATTAAATGTATTTTTATGATTTTTCTATAATTTTCTATAGATAAAAATGTTTAAAGGTTAATTTGGTAATTTATTTGTTTTACTTTAATTTCATTTCTTATTCTAATTACTTTGGGCCGTTTGTTTGGGGTATATTTTATCTCTCTCGCATTCCCCTTCCATGCGTGATGCGCCGCCGCTTGTCACCCCGGGCGCCGCTAGCCGCCCCCGGCACCGACGCAAGCTGGTGCTGCCTCGCCACCTCTTCCTTCTTTCCCCCTTCGATTTGGCTTGCGCGCTCCTCGCGCGCACTCGGCTGAAACCCTAGCTTTTCCCTAAAACTGTAGCTATCGATTCTGGCGGTGCTGTTGCTCGGCCGAGACGTTCTCCGCGAGCTACTGCCGCTGGTGAGACGGCTCGGCGCGGTGTAGGCGCTTTGGTGCCCACCGTGCCGCCGTGTTGCTACCCAAGACGACCCAATCCCCTCTTTGGCGAGCTTGAGTTCGTCTCGGGTATGTATCCCTTCTCCCTTCTCTACTCCTTCCTACTGGGAACCCTAAAACCCTAGTAATATTTGTTGATGCTTGGTCTGTTTGTGTTGTCAAATCTTTGACCTAGATTTTGGTGGGACGACAGTGTATCTGCAACCCTAGCGACTTTGATCTGTTCCTATTGGACTGTTTATTGGGGTGGTGCGGTTGATGGTATGGTTGGGAGTGATGGTGCTGTGTTAGTGTTGTATCCGATGGGACGACGGTGATTTCATCCCCGCAACCTCGCTGGTGTGTTGTGCCTTGGCTTCATCACGCCTACGCTCCAGGTGCTCGGCACCCTCAGTAAGTTCTTTCCTGTGACCGGCCATCGAGCCAATGACCCACCTCAGTGGTGTGTGGTGTCTCTTTTGAGCCAACACATGATGTTGAGTGCTGATATATGATGATGATGGTTCAGTGATGTTGTCATTACTATACTTAGGATTTTCCTGGGATACATGAGATACTACTAAGTGCCTAGTGCTTCAATTTGGATGAATTATCCATCAATGCATATGTTGGTGGATAGTTCCATATTGATTTGAATTTGAATGACTATAGTCTAGTGGCTTGCTTTATTTGGGATGGCTTGCAGATGTGATTAGTTTAACGACTGATTCCTAGATGATGTGACTAGGGAGATGATTTGAATTCTTCTAAACTTATATGAGAGGGTAGCTTTTGAATTCTGGATGATCCTATAAAATGAATATTGTGTTTTTCAGCTGTCCTTTCTTTAAGAGTTACTACTGTGGTGCCTCCATCCTGGAGTGTGCATAGTAGTGACCTTGGTGGCTTACTGTGATGCTTATTAGTTGGATGGTGAATGACATATGACAATCAGCTCTGAGTGTGTTAAGATATGCACTCCTCTGCCAGAGATAATAGCAGTACACTAAATGATTCCTGGCCTATTAGCTAGGAAAATGATTTGAATTTATTTGTAAGTGAGATTTGGTGATTATGTATGTATGTTGTCAACATGACAGTAATTGATCACATGATTTCTAACTATTCTGTTAGAAATATGATTCAAGGATTTAGTTTGTTAGATGATAGATGATATACAAGCATGTGTACTTGCTGATGTTGCTAGTGTAAATTTTTAGTGATCTTTGTGGCTTGGAATTTTCTACTGTGGTGCCTCAGTCGAGTGTGCATAGTAGAAATCCATTGTTACATGATCTAGTATACCTGCCCCAGTCAATGATGCAAAAACTGGGACATATTGTTGGTATAAAAGAACATATATTTATTTTGGTGGCCCCCATTCTCTGTGATGAACTTGCATAGCATTTCTATGCAAACTGAGAGAACCTCCTCCTCCAATCCTCCTAAATGATCATTTAGTTGAAGGGTAGAGGAATGGATTTGATGTGGATTATTCCCTTTATTTTCCCAAGATGCTTATGTAAAAACTAAATACAGATCTTAAAGATCAACCTGTTTCCTGTGGAGTGGTTGCTACCCCATGGCTGGTATGCTGGTAGTTGTTCTTGATCAACTACTAATTGATTTGATGGCTTTCTCCACCTTCACACCTTGTTGCTACTGGCTTTCAGCTTAAGCTGTTGTTTATCCTTCTCCTAGTGCTCCTGATCTTCTCCTTGTGCTCCTAGTACAACTGTGGCATGGCCTTGAATTCCTCCTTGTCCTAGCTCTTGGATGGCTCTAGAAGGCAACCAGAGCTGGAAATGGTGTGGTATATATTTTCTGTCGTTTTGATCTGGTACAAGCTAGGACTACTTGTGGTGTTCTTGAGTGAGGATGTGG
This sequence comes from Avena atlantica, assembly GCA_910589765.1. Taxonomy (NCBI): domain Eukaryota; kingdom Viridiplantae; phylum Streptophyta; class Magnoliopsida; order Poales; family Poaceae; genus Avena; species Avena atlantica. The sequence continues at coordinate 539,415,780 of OU342739.1, read as the reverse complement.
ATGTGATGAAACTGGTGAGGTGCTTGGGTGGTGTTATTGGCTAAGTGTGGTGGGAATGGAGTAGCTAGCTTTGCTACTATGGTTGGCTTCTTCCTTTTCTATATCTGGTGCTCTCCCTGAGGTGTTGACAACACATCAACTGCATGTGGTGTGTAAGCTGCTTACAGCTGGGCCCCATATGGTGCAAGTTTCCATCTGTGGAACTTGTGCCTATGGATGAGCTTGGTTGGAAGATATTTTCTATGGAACACTTTGGCTGGAAGTTTGGTATTATCTTGAATTGGTTTAATAATTTGATGTTGCCAAGTGGATTACTAGAGTTGGTAATGCCATCTAGCTCATCTTGGGCTGATGACCTTATTGTCTTAAACATAATCTATTTAGTTGATTTAGTGCTAACCATGGTTATTATTTTTTATTATTGTTGCCCCTTTCTTTTTAATTGATTTTAGCTAGGCTTAAGAGGGTGCCATAACATGCTAGTTGTTGCCTAATGATACAAATGATCAAATCTGTGCTGGTTTCTTTGGACCTTAACTTTGCCTCTCAAACTCAAGTGTATAGCTCACAGATCAAAATTTCTACTTATGGTCTAGATTGGGTGGTACCCTCTTAGGTCATTAGTGGATTTTTGTAGTTCTTACCAAAATCCCTAAGCTATTTTCATATATTAAATTGCCTCACCTATGGTGGGGCAAATATTTTAACATTAAAACAATGTTTCTTTTTTTATTGTTTATTTTACAGGAATGAAGATCAAGAAGAAGAAAAGAAGTTTAGTTAGGTTTTATTTTTAATCTTGTTGTAATTTCCCTTTTATTCACATGTGTAAAGATTTTGTATTATTATTGTGTTTGTAAATAATAAACTATTTATTTATTAATTCTTTCTTTGTAAATCCTAATTGTAAAGACAATGTCATATATAAAGTATTCTTTTATTTATCTATTGTAAAATAATACTATATGCATATATATTTATATTAATAAAGAATCCTTTTTATATTATTTATGTAATCATTTTAGTTCAAGTTATTAAATATTTCCAATTCCTATTTGTGAATTTTTGTAAATTCATTTGAATTTCATATTTGAAATTCAAATACATGTTTGAACAAATTTTCCCCGAAACAAATAATTCTATAAAGGTCATGTCGAAATCTATCGCACTTGCTCCGAAGTTTCCTTCAGTACAAGAGAGATTTTGATCCCTCTGTAGCTCTTTTAGTTTTGCGCGAAAATTCCCCGGATTTTCTTATGCATGAATGCAATGCACAAACCTGTGTCCTCTCTATTTCTAGGTGCTAATCCTAGGATGTTACAGATGGCCACCACTACATTGCCCACATCAAAGTTGGATAAATTTGCGCAGTTTCATTTCATTACATTCACATATGAATCCCTACTAAATAATTATGTTCTCACTTATGATAACCCCAAGGACACTAAGCTCATCAATAGGCATATTGAAAACTACAAACAAATGAAGATCATCTAAGGTCAGCATATTCCCTCTACGCCGATCTCTCTAACTGCTTTATATCATGCTCTTAGCCACCTCATAGAGAACAAAGCAGAAGGCATTATCTATCTTGTGATGATCCATGAACGCTAGATGAGCCTAAACCAACACTACCTATGAGGATCCTGCTCATTGTTGCTGGTTGTGGTGATAATGATGCGATGATTATGATTATTATGATGTTGTATATTTTGGAGTAGCAAGGACTTGATGAACTTGTTGCCATATTTGTATCTTTTGCGAGGTGGTATATAGTTGTAACCCCTTGGTTGATGAACTTACTGTTGCATCACGAGCAGTTGTCCGTGAACTCGTGGTGCAACAGTGACGTAGTGAACCGCTTAGTTGATGTGGTACTAAATTAGTACATTAATTGCTTATCTCTCTTGGACTATCTGTGTTGTGTTCCACTAGTGGGTAAGCTCACCACTTAATGCAAGAGGTAAGGATATCAAGAAACTACACATAACCAAACAAAAGGATGTAGAAGAAAACGCAAACTGCGGGAAACCACACCTAGGGTTGTCTTCTGCTCATATCATGGCGATAGGAATTTTTTGTTGGCAACCAAGCTCCATGCATATCATGGCTCATAGGTTGCATGCATCCACACAGATTCGATAGATCCATGATCCTAGGGGCGTTATTGGTTCCCTGGGCCAGTTTTGCACTCCCCCGGGCAGGATCTACGGGGCATGGCCATGTAGAAATGGGCAAAAGACACGTTTTATATTTTATTTGGATGCCCACATTAAATTTGATTGAATTTATAGGGTGAATATGACCCTTATGTTTGGTTCGCTGCACACGTGGTTTTCTGCTCGACTGATGCCCAAATTAGTCTGCATGTGGTATCCTTGTTCAAAATGTGGTGAGGTTACCATGCCAATGCATTACATCTGATCATACACACAAGCTAGAAGAAGAGGTACTCCATGATTCACAAACATGAAAATGGTGATGAAGGATTTGGACCTCTTCTGATGTTGGCCATTATTCTCATCAGCCTGAAATTGGGCATAAGCCTGATGTTGGTCATTTTTCTCATCAAGTAAGAACTGGACATAGGCATCCTATGCCCGCTCCATTGTGTCAAACCCATGGTAGTTATTGTTGGAGAAATCGTTGACTTGATCTTGACACCTCCTCCATGAAGTTGTACACTCCTGGACACTTTCGTTGGTACACCACATAACACTTCTTCTACAAGACGGAAGAGTAACATGTTAACATCACTATAAGATCATAAGAACACGCATTTATGAAATCATAACAAGCATAAATGATATCATAACAAAGCATGACAAGTTCACACCAGATCGTAAACTAAGGGGAGCATGCATAATCATTACCAAAATAGGATCACAGATTCATCTTTCAACTATGGTGTCAACCTACCACCACATCAAAAGTGGGTGCCATCATACCACCGCATCAAGTTCACCATCACACAAGGGGTTAGTATATACCACATCATCAAAATATACATGTCATCATAAGTTTTTAAACCTTAGTTACCACCAAAATGTGCATCATCATTATATCATCACCATCACCATCATGCATGCATCACCAACCCCATGCCCAAAGAAATCCTAACAGTAGTAGTACTATTGAGCCACAGGATAATGTGTGCCTCAGCCATGCTAACAAAGTTGGTACCCTAGGCCTTGTGGTTGATGAGGTGGCTGAGAGCCGCCATGAGAGCCTCCTGGGAGAAATCAATAATGCTCGTGATGGCCTCATAGAGGTCAGGGTGCATGCCAATAGGATTGTGGTCCTTGGTGGCCTATATGACGTCCTTGACAGCGCCAGCGATGTTGAAGGCCCGAAGCTCATCATTCGCCACGGCGTCCCTCTTCCTCTCACCCGCAACAAGTGCATGGACATGGGCATGCTTGTGAGGGCTATCGATGATGACATTATTACTCTTAGGTATCATCTGCTTCCTTCGATGAAGATGTAGTTGTATCACTCTTGGGTATTGAGGGCTCATCTGATCTCATGGCAAACTTGCCGGTGGCGAGAGCGAATGAGAAGATGGTCTGCATCTCATTGTAGTTGGCGATGGGCCTGTTGAGGATCTTGGCGTATCTCGGGTGATCCTAAGGAATGAAGACATGTAGTGAGTTAGTTGTGCAAGGTAGTGATGGATGATCAATTGATACAATTGCAAGTGCTAACCTAGGATGTGAGATTACTTACAATCATCGCTAGAGGTGGACCATGCATCGGAGAGCTAGAAGAGGATGTAGTCTCCTTCCTTCCCTCGCCGTTGCAGCCGACAGTGGGGGACTACGCCATCGACACTTCCTTAGATACTAACCAACCAGAGAAGAGAGCTCGAAGGGGGAAATGCTTGTTTGGAATTTGGAGGTGAGGGTACAGGGTAGAAACAAGGAAAGGGTTTTGTCGGGAGGTGACCAAATACACCCCCCCTTCATGCCGCGAGCTCGCGCCATATTCATGGTCGCAGCAACTCGTGCAGTAAGCGTCACTTTTGGCTCTAAGGAGGCAGCCACGAGGGTGGCTCTGCTGAAACAACCGATTCAACCGTTCTTGGTGGGACTAGCCCAAGACCGTTTGATGCTCGCTAATCACAATGTGCATGGAGACCAGTCAACCAATCACCCATTTTTGCCTCCCGAGGACTTGGTTGGACTACATCCGGGCAACCAATCATGCCTCAGATGCCAAAAATCCATTCGAGCACCCAATCACACCCTTACGCCTTTGGTATTTCGGTTTTCGCTTTCGCCTCTTACAAATGACTAGTTTAATGTCCGTGCGTTGCCACGGTATCTTAATACTAATATTTTATACCATCATACATGTAAACATATAAAATATTTTCTTTAGTGTTTTTTATGCAAAAAGTGCTTTAAAAAGAATTTACATTTCTCCGTTTCTAAACTATTTCAAATATCAATTAACAGATCGTTTAGATTTTTTAAGTTAATGTGTCATTGGTCTAGAATTTACCCTGCTACAGCCAATCTTTGTGGAGCAGTATTGCATATAAATAGGATAGCCAAACTGAAATGCACATACATATGTGTTAGACATGTCCGCAAGCATTACATTTTTAAAGACTAATGATCATTAAGAAAGTTGGTCCAAGAAAGTTGGTCAAATGTGATCTAGCTACATCAACATGAAATGAGCATGGGGAAGACCCCTCTTCTGAAACTCTACCACATAGATGTCCGTCTTCAGAACACCCGAAATATGCTTCTTGGTAAGCATCATTTTCATCATCTCCATCTTCGACCTGAAAATTTGGGCCACAAGATCTGACCGGTCCTGTGGGGTTTGGCCTGGAAAAAGTCCATCTTGTATCTCTTGCCAGTATGGGTTGCAGGTTATCGTTAGGAAGATGTGAGGCTTGTCATATGTCGTTGGGATTTCTGTGATGTTTGCATTGGTACACTTGCTTGGAAATTTAATGTGTGCCATCTGTATAATAAAGATACCAACTTTCATTCTCTATATTTTGGTTCTTGAAACAGTCACCTCAACATTAAATAGAATCATGTGTATATTTGTGAGAATACAGTGAAGAATGAATACTATGGGTAATGGACATGTTTGATTATATCACAGAAAATCTATACATACCTTTTCATGAGCAAAAAAAAAGATAGGAGTCGACCAAAAGACAACAATTTGGGTATCGATCTTCTAGGAAATGGTCCTACAAATAGGATCTCATGTGAAATTCAAAGTTTAATTTCGTAGAGTCAAGTCTAGAAAAAATTATATCGGATCATGTAAAAAGATATCTAAACAGAGAAGGATTTGGTACGGTCCATAACATTTAAACAATCAGGTAATTTAGAGAACATAAAACATTTTACCATTAAGCAACTGCTTTGTCCATAAGACAACAAGGATCATTAGTATAAAACCATTATGCATCAGATTAAGCATTTACAGAGATTCTATAGTGCCCTTGATATCCATGCTTAACACAAACAACACCAAAGTGGCAACAAAGCAGATAACTATGGATCCACAAATTCATTACAGTCAGAACACCAAAAAACCTATTTATCCAAAAAAAAAGAGTTTGCAGTTGACAACCAAGGACAAAATGACACCCAACCACATATTCTACATGTCATAGTCGACCATGTTAAATGCAACCATGAAGATATCTTCTTAAGATTTATCAATGGATAATTAAAATGTTTAAATCTATACCTAATAATAAAAAAATATTGTTTCTTGTCGTTCCAACACTTTTTAGAACGGTTCTATCCTTGTTTTCTAAATTAATTATGGAGATTGCCACTGCCCATGTCATGGTGATGGTTGCTTTAGCCCCTTCTTTCCGAACCGAGACAACCTCGATCAAAACAAGATGCTAGCTAGGGTTTTGCCTGGCGCCACCGCTAATTCCGGCCATTGCCCCCCGCCTCCGGTTGTATCCTCCGCCAGCGAAGGATTCAATGACCACGTCATTGCTCATCCGAGCCACGAGCTTCTATGAGCTAGGGGGCTTGGCAATACAAAATAGGCTACAAGTAGCTGCTCCCCCGAAGATACATCTCCTCAGAAACTTAAAAGTTTCTCAAGAAATTATAATTATTAAAATAGCTGAAATGGCTTTCCTAGAATAACGTTTTATCATACTTGGAAGTAGTTACCCACGAAAAAGAAATACTCATAAGTAGTTAAATATTGGTATCTTGAAGTATTGACCATTATTTACATGACATTAGTAGCAGTTTCTGTTTAAATTTTCTACCACCCGGTTTAATTTTATTATGGTACACCTGCACTACTTTTGTCTAGATTTACTTATAGTGATAAGTTCTTGGCATGCGTGTTGTTTTCAGATCTTGATGTGAGCCTTTGAGTGCCATGTTGTTGCTGTTGCTTGATGACTCTATGGAAGGGACTTACCAGGGGAAAAGAAGAAGCCAAGGAAGAGAAAAATAAAAGAGGAGACAGGATGAAGATAAGAGAGGTCTGCAGATCCTGAAGGAGATGACAAAAATTTGTCAAGTTTTAACTAAACTGATGACGCTTCAAGGTAACTTCTACGTATTCTGGAGATGGTAGGTCATTAGATTTCTTGTAGAGAATTAATAAATGTATGTATTGCTGCACCTTTCAGGGCTATTCGAGAATAGAGGACTAAATGTAAAACTGATAGTCATATCGTCGGTGCTGAACACACATGCAGGTCCAATGTCCTGGAGCTGGGGTTCATGGTAACCAGACTCGTAGCAAATGCTGGCTTAGGTGTTGATAGGTTTGGAAGTTGGATTCATGGTTATGCATGCAAAATATGGCAACGTGGGTTGTTCTCCTAGGCGCTTCAATGAAATTTAGGTAAAGAGATTGGTTGCTTGGAATGCAAATATTTCAGATTTTATTGAGAATATATGTGTTGTGGAGGCTGATGTTCTCTTTAGGGATATGCATAAATTTGGTATTGCAATGAATGTGGTGTCATTGATGTTAGCTGTTGGGGTTGATGCTATACTGTAAATGTTTGATATTTGTGGGAATATTCATGTTTAGGCATTGAAAGTGGGATTGGAAATAGATAGTTTTGTTATGTCTATGTTGGTCAATTCAGCTGGGAGGGGTAGGTTATTCTCATTACATTATAGAGCTTGATGTTGCAGTTAGAAGGCCTAGCATCTTGTGTGTTGTGGTATTTTAGTAGGAGAATGCGGGATTATTTTCTCCCGATGCAACGCACGGGCCCTTTTGCTAGTTAAATATAAAGGAGTCTTCAGTAGGACAAAAAACTCAGTGTTTTTTTAAATACAATTCCCACAGTTCTAAAGCCACCATCATATTTTTAAGCTTCATAGGTAACAATATGAAAGCAAATTAACATAGATATGAGAGCAAGAAAGCAAACAGTCTATCCACAAATATGAGAGCATGCTTTTAGAATCCTGACTTTCATGAGAAAACATCCTAAAGGAACTTTCGGAATTGGAGGCAAATTAAGAATAACCTATGGCTTCTGACACATGTGTGCTTATATATTAGCAAGTTACTTCAGGACGTAGAGCTATAAACAATACACTGACATCTAAGGATTCCTTTTAATACAGAGAGCCGACCTATCATAATTGACTTGTTGCCTACATTGAGCATTAGCCTTTATTGGTGAAGGCTTGGTGTTCAGTTGATGGCCATCTTCTACAGAGAAAGTATCCTCGAGGCATTGCTTTCTCTCCCACGGTTTTCTTTGTTTATGTGATGATTAATAACATTCAAGAGAATATGAACTAAAATTTGTGTTTATCTCTACTATAAAAACTACACACAATTGCATTCCGTCATCCAAGATAACTGTATCAGATATTCTAGTGTTTATAAGCTAACACTTAGCTTTGCATGGTTAAACTTCTGTATTTGGAATAGAGAGCTATGTCATTCAGCAAACTTGTGTATATTTTCTATAAAATTGTTTTTGTCATTGTCCACCTGCAGGAGCTGGTTATATCATTAAATTGTAAGGTCATTCTTGTGAACGTGGAGTTCCTTGAACTTTTTATTTCCTTATCCTATCATAGTAGTGGTGATGTTGTCTATATCATATTTTGTTGTTATGTTGTCTATATTAAAATATGACTTGCTTTGTCTTGGTGTTACTATATATGTTAGATTATTTTGGAAGCTTGAGTTGATGTATATGTGCAAAATCATTGGCGTTGTATTGATGATATACCAATAGCTTGAAACAACACATGACATTATTTTAGGGGGCTAAGTTTAATCAGGAAGAGAAGGCGACAAGTCGACAATATAAGTCCATAATTTTTATGGTACCGGCAAGGCAGCAATAATAATACAGTTAAAAAAAGAAAGCTACGGTATGCCTATTTAGAAAGTATTGAGTTGACATGTTGTTTACCTTGTATGAGTGCTTCTAATTTCTAATTAATGAAAGAAAAGACAACTATTGTGTATTTTCTTACAAAAAGGGAGGAAGAATTGGAACCATGCCTTTGAAAATACCACTGACTATGGGTAGGACATGTTGTGGCATGGTTCACGATTTCCACGTACAACTTATCTAACGGCCTGATTAGTTTTAAGTGTAAATGTTCTAACTCACTCTATACCGTTTTAGTACTGTACTTACACCAGACAATTAGTGACGAGGCTAGCATGATTGATGCTGCATTCATGCACTACGACAGGCTCCTAGGCATCAACGCCGATCGAGACTGACTAAAACTCGCGCATCTCATGGAGCCTGACCCCACGCTACAGCAGCTGGACGCCCCTTCTCTACTGATAAAATCTGGAATACGATCAAGCAGCTCCGAGCCCACAAAGCGCCAGGTCCGATGGGGTTCACAACCGAGTTCCTGCGCGCCTGCTGGAGCACCGTCAAACAGGACTTCATCGATGTCTTCCAGCAGATGTTCGAGTTGCACGGTCATGGATTCCATCGCTTGAACCAAGCTCCGCTGACATTGGTCACCAAACGCGCCGACACAAGCACCCTCGACAACTTTCAGCCGATCAACCTCATCCATCCGGTAGCCAAGGTTTTTGCCAAGCTTCTCTCGCTGCGATTGGCACCGAGACTCGACGGCCTCGTAAGCATGAACCAGAACGTGTTCATCAATGACAAGAGCCTACACGACAACTTCTTCCTCGTCAAGCAATCTGTTCGATTCCTGCACCAGCTGCGCGCTCGTCGCGTCCTGCTCAAGTTGGACCTCGCATGGCAGGTATGACCTTAAGGAGTCGAGAGAGCTACATTTATGTATTTCTGTTTTCTATTTTACCCAGTGAGGGCGAAGAGGCACATAATTAAGCACCTTAGTTATGAACTCTATCAAGTTTTAGTCAAAGTTGAATACAACTGTTTAAAATACCAGACCAATTGTTTTCTAGAGCCAATCTTTACCGTCTCATTATTTTAAAGTACACGAACTATATTGATGCCTATGGCTAGCGGCCTCCAAATTCTAGGCTACTCATCGAGAGAAAAAATGGAACTACTTTTGAATCTATTAAAGTAGAACCACGGTAATATGTTTGCTGCAATCGGGTAATTGAATCTTGCATGCTGAGAAAGAACAGTAGGATATTTTCAAGGAATTTAGTCGATAGCGCTAGCAATTTGTAGGTGTACTCAATGGTTTCAATATCAGTGTGTACCACAACCCCAACCATTAATTTCGTGAGAGGTATTTTCAGAAAAGCAAGCAAGTCTAAAGATTAGCCACACAAAGCTACAAGGGCGAACCTTCTGGACGAAGTTGGCGGTGCCTTTGCCGTTTGACAGGTAGACGACCTCGTCGATGGTGACACAGGTGGTCTTGGAAAATTTCTCAAGGCCCGCTAGCTCCTAGTTCTGTATGCAACAAAAAATCACAAGAATTTGATGAAGACTCTGCTAAATAATAGCAGCAATATTTCACCCCTGTTGTACATGGCATATTGTGCAGTCACAAACTAAAAGAAGATAGCTAACCACATTGAGTATTGATGTTATGGTTGCAGATAAGTGTCGTTGCTAAAAACAATGGTAGTTCAACTCAAATTTGAAATAAAGAGAACACACAACAATGGCCATTACTTTTTGCATGGTTTTAACTATTTTTCAGGTTTCCATAAATATGTACCACCATGTACCAAAAACAGATCCCGAGTCAGAGTATTTGGTAAACACTAAAGGTGTGCTGAAAATTCCTAGCCAATCCAAAGTTCCAAATGTAAGAGTTTAACTTGGTTGGTTTCTACAGATGTTGAAACGAACTACCATCAACACTAAATAATTTTACATATTGAATCTGGTAGCATTGCCGCATTACTTATATGGACAAAACTACCACCAACACCAAATTCCCAAACTACGGCTTACTAAACCTGAAAATCCATGAAGTCACGAGCAAGGTAGTCCACACGAATATTCAGATCCCTCTCTATGATTCAGACCCCTCTAGCAAGGTACTTCGTATTAAATATAGCCCCTATATATGAACTGTGAAAGAAAATCGAAGGTGCTCTCACGGCCACTTTTCATGTTCAATGTGCAAAAGAAAATGGAAGACTTCCAAGGGAACAAAACATCTTAAAGGTTCCTAAAAACCTTTACTAACCTGCCAAGAACAATTGGCTTGCCCTCTGAATGCTATGAAGAGAACAATCAAACATCAGGAAATTCCAAGGGGAAACATCAAAAGTCAAAACCTAGCTTTGATAGAAGGAGTTCATAGTACCTGATTGTTGAGAACTAAATGCTGCAACGTAGTAAGCCTTGAGCTGCAAGAGGATCCATGCACCTGCATCAACGAAATTCCAAATTCGTGTGTTGAAGTTATTTGACTTAAACCAAACGGTTAGCTCGCGGAAGAAAAAACCTTAATCAGGGTGATCCACATGGAAAACTCGCCTTGCTCAAACTGGAGCCCGTGCTCGACAGTGTGGGCGGACTGGAGGATTGCTCCCGCTGGTTTCTTCCACGACACAAGGCCTCGAGGTGGTTGTCGTATGCACGAACTCCTGTCTTGCTGGTAGGGGATGAGAAAGATGGATGGCGCGGCGGCATGACCACTGTCGGCGGTGTCGGACTGGTTCTGCGCTGGAGGTATCCCGGCGGCGGCAGCAACTGGTTCGTTCGCCGGATTCAAGAGCTGACGGGAGGCTAAGAAGAAAAAGGGTACGGATATGGGCTTTGAGTATTTTGTACCGACCCGCGAGGTAATAATCACCACGACCTCCACGATTGTTAGTTGCCGCGCATGGAGCTGACCGGCGGTTGCCATGGACTGAGCCCCGCAGGGCTGGCCGGTGATTCTGAGGTGGCACCGAGGGATTTGGTCAGCGTCACTCTAGGGATTAAGGAGGTGGTGTCGGGGTGTCGGATGCTGATGGCAGTGGCGACGGAGCTGGGCGGCCGAGGCAGATGGACGGGGCTTGGCTTGGCGGCGCAGAAGGAGGTGAGAAGGCGGCGTAAGAGTCGGGGAATTGTGGATGTTTTTTTTGTCCTCATGTTCGTGGCCTCCTAGGAGACGTGGATTGTTTTTTCTCTCCTCACGTTCGTGGCCTCCTGGGAGACAATTTTTTTTCAGCCTGACAGTTTTGTGCATGCGGGACAAGAGTCGTTCGTTTTTTTTGCGCACGGGAGAATTCGGGGCGGGAGGCAGCTCGACATACCATCATATTGTCGCGTTTGCCTTTAAAGAATAGTAGAGATGAGTTGAATCTGAGCTCAACTTGTAGCCAGAGACGAGTGACCGGAGTTATAAGAGTCTCATTACAAAAAGGTCAAAGCTACCAACTTACCAAGTTGTCTCATGTCGGTTGCGACTATTCCAAGCGACTTTCGATTCGAGCGGATAAATAGTCGAGAAATTCCCATGACCCACATGTTCCGGGTAACTACCGTAGTCTCATTCTATTACCTCATATCTAGAATATAAGTCTTGTTGACTTTTACCAACCAAACATTTCTACCTTTGACCATATAATACGAAAAAGATTACGGCATCCAGAATTAAATGACTCATGTTTGTCTAGATTTATATGTATCTAGACATGTTTAACTGCACATATATGCGAATCTAAACAAATGTGAACCAGTTAATTCTTGGAGAAAGCGAATACTTCCTCCGTTCAGAAATAACTGACTTGGGTTTGTCTATATTTAAATGTTACACACAAAAATACGTTTAGATACATTCGAATCTAAATAAACTCAAGTAAGTTATTTCTGAACAGAGGGAGTATTAGATTTATTATGAAATATATATATTGTATAAATATAATTTGATTTATTTGAGACGACATGTTTGCACAAAATTGGCAGCAAAAACACAATCTTGAGGACTGTCATGTGTCAAGTGAGAATGCGACGAGAGTTGGTAATTCGAGCTATCTTAAGAGTCAAAATCTGCCTTGGCTTAAACATGGCGCAGTTTCCAACCAAGCTAGAGAAGACGCTCATACGTTGCTTATTGCTTTCAAGTCCATCCAGAGTCGAGCTAAAATATGAGTCAAGAAAATGCATAGTTAAATATAACCGACGAATGAATTCGACCAAATTTTTCTATAGATTGTAATTCTGAGGAAGTCCTTTGAAATTTATTTGAACTAAGAGACCGTATTGAGAATACGCACAAGATTATTTGTTATAGCTAAATTATCAGAAGTATGTCGTGGCTGTTAGCCCTCTTCTTGATATGTCAAAAACATACTGACAGCGACAGAGGTGATAAATAGAACACTTCACAGCAGTGCAATGCTAAAGACAACCTAACACGATCTGCATCAACTGACATCTGTTTGCACATATGAAATCTCTCTCATATTCTCATAGAAGCAATTTGTTACCTTACAGAAGAGAAAGTGGTGATAATCTGAGGAACAAAATGAACCTCTAGAAAGCAGCTAAAAACATGACAACTTATGATCAAGACAGCATACTTGCGAAGTTCTGATGGCAAATACCTTGATGTGGATCGGTAACCAAATGTCAGGATCTCATGCCCACACGTTCTTCATTCACTCCTCTCCTCCACACCACCCAAAAGTCCAGAACAAGACCAGGTTACATTGTTGCCCTTCCGTGATTCCGTGGATGCAAATACAGTTGATCATATAACCACAAGAAGACATGTCAATTCAACTAGTTTTGCTGTTTTTATTGACTGTTGACTCGGATGTGCTTACAATTACTGCTATGCCCGGACTTTTGAGCACTCGCCATATTATTTGCAGCCTCTGCATCCGCAAGCTCACCTCTTGTTCATCATGCCTCTCCTCCTCATTGTTTTCACCTTGCTCTTGTACCTACGCATCCCAGCAAGTTCTGCCACGACGGACACCCTCTTGGCAGGCCAAGCCTTTGGCGTCAATGACAAGCTCATCTCCAAAAATGGCAGGTATGCTCTTGGCTTCTTCCAAACAAGCAGCAAATCCACTGGAAACACAAACAACTGGTACCTCGGCATATGGTTCAATACAGTCCCCAAATTTACTTATGCATGGGTTGCAAATAGAGACAAGCCAATCAAGAACACCACATCATTGGAGCTCGCAATATCCCAAGATGGCAACCTAGTCATCTTAAACCGGTCCACCAAGTCCATAATCTGGACTGCACAAGCAAACATCAAAAGAAATAGTACCACTGTTGTGTTGTCGAGTGATGGAAATCTCATCCTAGGAAGTTCTTCAAACTCATCAGAAGTTTTGTGGCAGAGCTATGATCACCCCACAAATACATTTTTTCCTGGGGCGAAGCTTGGATTGGACAAGGTCACCGGCCTGAACCGCCGTCTGGTTTCCTGGAAGAACTTGGCCGACCCAGCTACCGGTGTCTATTGCTATGAGTTAGACCCTAGTGGTTTTGACCAGTTATTGCTTGCACGACTGGACAGCTCCACACCATATTGGTACAGTGGTGCATGGAATGGCAAATACTTTGCCTTGGTTCAAGAGATGGCACAAAGCGTTAACTGGATTTCAAACTTTGTCAATACTGACCATGAGAAGTACTACACATATAGCTTACTACACGAAAAGGCGGTTACTCGTCATGTAATTGATGTCTCCGGTCAAGTAAAGGTGTTTGTTTGGTTCGAGGGCTCAAAGGATTGGCAAATGGTCTTCGCCCAACCAAGAACTCCATGTGAAGTCTATGCAGTTTGTGGACCTTTCACAATTTGCAGTGATAATGAACTTCTAGAATGCAATTGTATGAAGGGCTTCACCATCACATCCCCTAAGGATTGGGAGGTAGAAGATCGAACTGGTGGGTGCTTGAGAAACACTCCATTAGACTGCATTAGCAACAAAAGCACAACACATACCACAGACAAATTCTACCCTGTATCATGTGTTATGTTGCCCCAGAATGCCACAAAAGTTGAAGCTGCTAAAGTCGAGAGTGAGTGCATACAATTTTGCCTGAATAATTGCTCCTGCGCCGCGTATTCCTTCAGCAACGATGGATGTTCTATCTGGAATAATGAATTGCTCAACATAAAACGGGTACAGTGTGGTGTCAGTACCAATGCAAATGGAGAAACTCTTTACCTTCGCCTGTCTGCTAAAGATATACAAAGTTCGAAAAACAAGAGAAAAGGGAGTTTTATTGGAGTTGCAGTTGGTACAGGTGTTTCTGCTCTTGGCTTATCCGCACTCATCCTCCTACTAAGGTTTTGGAGCAACAGACAGAAATATGTCCGCAAAGTGCATCATACCCAAGGTTGTAATGGAATCATTGTATTTAGATACACTGATTTACACCGTGCAACGAAAAATTTCACAGATAAGTTGGGGAGCGGCAGTTTTGGATCTGTATTCAAGGGATTCATAAATGATTCAGTTTGCATAGCAGTGAAGAGGCTTGATCGTGCTTATCAAGGAGAGAAGCAATTCAGAACTGAAGTGACCTCGATTGGAGCCGTTCAGCACATCAATTTAGTAAAGCTTGTTGGTTTCTGCTGTGAAGGTTCTAGGAGGTTACTTGTTTATGAACACATGTCAAACCGCTCTCTTGATATTCATCTATTTCGAACCAATCCTACGATGCTGAATTGGACTGCTCGTTATAAGATAGCCCTGGGAGTTGCCAGAGGCTTAGCCTACTTGCATCAGAGCTGTCGAGACTGCATCATACACTGTGATATTAAGCCAGAAAACATACTTCTTGATGCTTCATTCTTTCCGAAAATTGCAGACTTTGGGATGGCAAAGGTTTTAGGAAGGGATTACAGCCGAGTCTTGACTACAATTAGAGGAACCGCAGGGTACCTTGCACCTGAATGGATTGCTGGCGTTCCTATAACACCAAAAGTTGATGTTTATAGCTACGGGATGGTGTTGCTGGAAATAATATCTGGAAGGAGGAACTCATGTGCACCATCTTCTAGTGGTGGAAACCTTGATGTTTATTTCCCTGTGCATGCCACACATAAGCTTCTTGAAGGAGATGTCGATAGTTTGCTGGATCACAAATTACACGGTGGTGTCAATCTGGATGAGGCTAAACTGGTTTGCAAGGTTGCATGTTGGTGCATCCAAGATAAGGAGTTTGATCGACCAACAATGGGAGAGGTGGTTCAGATTCTTGAGGGTCTAGTTGACATCAGAATGCCCCCGGTACCAAGACGACTTCAAGCTATTGGTGGAAGCTAGCATTTCGCCATGCTCATAACCTTTTTGTTACAAGGGAAAATAGCTCGATTGAATGCCTAGATGTTACGATTGAATACTGTACTTATGTTTATATTTATATTCGAAATGAGAGTTGTATTTACTATATCAATTTGATGCTTGTGACCAGAAATATAGTTGTGTTACTTACAACGTTGTAACTCTTCTGATGTACTCATGAAGATGCCCAGTAAAATTTTAGTCATGAAAAATTCAGTATACAATTACTGACTTTGCTATGCTCTGTATATGCTTTAGAAACATCGTTTGACTCCCCGTGATGTATTTGGTAAGAGTCAGAGGGTTTCCATGACAACAGAGATCGGCATAAACATGACTTTGACAGTACAACGCCATGGCGGTTTGGGGATGCAACAAATAGAACCTTTTTTTTTTTGAACTGAACAAATGGAACCTTGGTGCATGTGCAAAGATGTGGGTCTGAGAGCGGCAACCGGCCGGCAACAGCCACCAGGGTTCAACGAGGAGAACAGGAAGTCAACTCACGGATATTGGAGCCAAGAGGTTGCACAGCAACTCGCCAGAGCACGCGAGACAGCGGGCGCGGCAGTTTTTGCCGAAGGTGGTGAAGACGGCGACATTTCGGTCTCCGGAGCGAGAGGCTGGAAAATTAAGTGAGGGGAAAATCACATGGAGGCTAATGGCGAATTGTGACGCGAATGGAAGTGGACGGGGCTCACCTGTCAGGGAGATCGGCGACGTGCGACGGCGGCCTGCCTGCCCCGGGGAACTCGATCCCGACCTCGGCTACGGAGCTTCAGAGAGTGAATTGGGAATGTGGTACTGGGGAGCGAGGCCAAATCATTGGGGGGGTGGGTGGCTCGGCCTCTGATTTTGTGAAGGGAAGAGGTCACGGGCAAGGGAGGCGAGTCGCCAGGTGCTTTACTGCGGGCGCTGTGCGGGAGCGCGCAAATGTTCAGGCTGCCTCACCTGCACACACGGGAGAGGGGAGAGGGAGAGGAGCACTTGCATGCTCGGCTGGCGCAGGTAGGTCGAGCAGAGGGCTGGAGCGCGGAGGGAGACGACGGGGACGAGGCGGGGCCGGAGGCACTGTAGCGCGTCGGAAGCTAGGTCGATGCGACGCGAGCAGAGTAGGCCTGCTGCAAGCCTGCGCAAGAGGAGGCGGAGGAAGGCGCGGGATCTCACCGCCCGGTGATGCCGGCGATGGCGGCGCTGCTTCGCCGCCGTGGCAGGGGCAAAAGAAGAGGCGGAGGCAGCGCTGTGGATTCTTTTTCCTTTTTGTTGGCTGCTGTGTGGACTCGGGTCAGGTTAAACCGGACAGACACGTTTTGCAGCGGGGTAGAAATGAAGAGTGGAAAGTGAAAACCGAGCACGGAAAATCATACTCTACGTTCGGAAATAAGCGATTTTTATCTGTCTAGATTCCCATATATCTGGCCATGTTTGTATAAATACATTTATAACTAGATAAATATATTTTTTAGCGAGTTACTTTACCAAACCGGTATGTACGGGGACCGCCACGAGAGACCAAAGCTAGCTAAAACCCATTTAGGGTTTCGTTCCCCTCATCGGCGCTATCGCCGGTTCGCTCTGCCTTTGGTGGCCTTAGGGCCATAAGGTGTGGCAGACCACGGCCTCTCGTCAGTGGAAGATTTTTTTATTTGTTTATCTTTTTTTCAGTGTCTTCTTCGGTGTGTTAAGGCGGCGGCTACGTCCTAAAATCAGATAATGTCCTTCTTGTTTCCGTTCTATTCTCGCTCCAGTGGTGCATCTACACCGACGAAGGGCGCGTGGAGTTGTTTGTCCGGTGAATCTCGTGAGATCCTGTCCTTTTCGTGTTCGTTGGTTTATTCTCGGATCAGTATCTTCTGATTTACGGTTGCCATCATTGGCGATGGTTACTCCTTTGGTGTGTTGGTCCTTTATGCTTTACCACAACGACTTTTTGTCTGTCTATTACAATAAGCTTTACTACAACGAACTTTATCCGGCCCCGGTGATGGAGGGACGAGGACGGTGGCGCGCCTTCGACTCATACTAGTGTTTGTAATCATCGCTAGGTGGTCCAATGACCTATTTTAAATTTTCTATTACTTTTAGGTCTCTTTGTACCGTTATTGATAATTATTAATAAATAGTTTTTATACAAAAAAATCTAGACAAATACAATCACTTATTTTCGGATGGACATTTTAGGACGAGATGAAATGTTCTCACTTAAATTGCTACTCTAATGCATGTGACTTTGAACTAAATTTGGATTATTGGAAACCTTTTGAATTTTCATTTGTCCAATATTCATTTGGGAGGCTGCTCGGGGGTCACCAATGTGAGCAGGCCACCCCCGGATCAATAATCCTACACTTACAGAAAAATTCCTACGGGCTAGAGCTTACGGACTGATGTGGTGGTGCCTAAGTGGATCTGCCACCCCCGGATCAATAATCCTACACTTACGGAAAAATTCCTACGGGCTAGAGCTTATGATGTGGTGGTGCCTAAGTGGATCAAGATCCTGAAATCGCGGAAGGAAAACAAAACTGCAACTGCCTCTGGCCCACACGACATCCCGTAAGTGAATTCCGTAAGAATTCTTCCGTAGTTGTAGCATTGCTGCCCCCGGATATATCTCCGGTCTGTCATGTCTCCGTATGTATTTCGATTGGAAGTTATATATCGAGTCCACTCTGAACTTGCGGGATTATACAAATTTATAATAGAGGTATATATAATTTTAGTCCCACATCTTGTATGATAAGAGCGTTTTAGTCTCACATCTTGCAAAGTGAACGAAACTAGTCCATAACTTGTATCCTTAGAACATTTTAGTCTAATTTAATTAAATTTCAACAAGTTTAACTAAATTCGTCAATAATTTTTTTCAAAATGTTCCCTATATATTCTTCTTTGACATTTGTGTCCTTGTACGAGCAGGTACAAATAAAATAGTTAAAACTCCAAACATTATGGGACTCAAACTTAAAACATGTGCATTGCTAGATACCAACACAAGCCACTACGACAACGGGTGTTATTGCTTAAATAGGAGGACATAATTCTTTTATATAACATGAAAGCACACATCGTATGCTAAAAATACAATTGAAAGTATCGAGAACACCTTAAAAAGTATATATACATGTGTGTAATGATGTAAGAAATTTTATTGTCCAAAATTTCAACCCAACTAATTTGTATTGGACTACATACAAAAAAGACAATTGTAACGTGTTCTGAAGGCGCACAATACAGTTTGCAAACCTAGATTGCTAGTTTTGTTTTTTCTATCTAGCCTGGAATACAAATTATTTCAGATTGAAAATTTACATATTTTTTTAAAAAAATCACAACTTTAGAACAATATTTTTGAATATCCAAAATAAAGGATTGCATGTAGCCCGGGCGTATATACTCACTCAATCAAGATTCACTTTACTCGTGTGTGCGCACACGTTTAGTATACATAACTTTTTTGTTTCATGTCCATTGAGCTAGCTAGCGTGTTGCCTGACGATGGAGGGATTTCCCATCGTATCTCGTGTCGCCCCACGCGAGGGTGGCGGAGAAGCTAACCCTAGATCCCGCAGTCTCGTCCCTCCTCCTCCCCTCCTACCCCGCCGCCGCCCGACAAAGTTCGAGCGGTCCGAAGGCGGCGGAACTTCCTCTACCCGGTGCTGGAGAGCCATCGCGGAGTGGCGCTGCTGGTGACGATGCGGCATGGAGTTAACGATGGACTCGTCTGGCGGCATCATGACAGGCACGTGGTCCCAGGGCGGTGCGGCGGAGGGGCTGCTTCTGGCGGGGATGCTCAAGCCTTGGCTGGCGACCTGCTAGGGAGAGTGCGGCAGCGGCAGCGCGACATGCACGTGCTCCCAATGCGGTGCGGCTGCTTCTGGCGTGGATGCTCTGGCCTTGGCCAGCGACCTGTTAAGGAGAGTGCGTGCGGCTGCGGCGGCGCGATCGAGGTCCTCCGGCGGCATGGCAAAATGAAATTCTCAAAAGTACTATTCTAAAGTTGTGAAAAATTCTAAAAAAAAAGATGCAAATTTTCAATCCGAAATGATTTGTATTCTCGGTTACATAGAAAAGAAAAAATTAGAGCTAGGTTTGCAAACTGTGCACCTTCAAATCATATTAGAATTGTCTTTTTTTTATGTAACCCAATACAAATCAGTTGGATTGAAATTTTGCATAATAAAAATCCGTACATCATCTTTTCCCACATGTATATATATTTTTTAAAGTTGTTTTCGATACCTTCAATTGCACTTTTACCGTTTCATGTTATATAAAAAATTACGTCCTCCTATTTAACCAATAGCATCTCTTGCCATACTGGATTGTGTTGGTGTCTAGCTGCACAAAGGTTTTGAGTTCAAGTCCCTTTGACGCATAGAATTTTAATTATTTTATTTGTATTTGTACTGACACTTGGGTATGTCTCTCCAGAGAAAAGTATGTAGCGATTATTTTGAAAAAATTATGGACAAATTTAGTCAAACTTGCTGGAATTTAATCAAATTAGACTAAAATGTTTCAAAGATGCAAGTTGTGAAACTATTTTGCTCACTTTGCAAGATATGAGACTAAAACGCTCTTACGATACAAGATGTGGGCCTAAATGTGTATATACCTCTTTACAATACAAAAGGTCAAAGGTGCATAGTCAATGTCAAGGTTTCAAGGAGGCGGCAAGCAATTATACTACTACCATAATAACTAAAATAAGAGATGGGTTGCGGGATTCCTGCTCTATAATTTTGAAAGAGAGGTTGTACTGTATTTTTTTTTTGCTTAACTTAATGTTTGAGCCGTCGGAGGGGGGTTCGGTTGCCCCCTCTCTTGGTAGCATGTTGTACTAGGCTCAACTGAACTTGTATTAAAAGAGACGTGAAAGTTCGTTCTGACATGTCGTTAAAGGTCGTGTTACAAAGTTGTCTCGTACACTTTGGAACGAGAACTATTTTTGAGCTGATAAAAAGCGAGAAATCACCATATAATAATAAAAACTTATGCTCACCCTTTTTGGATTTACAATGCTCATTCCTTTTGGATAAAGAGGGAGCACTTCACATTTTTGCACAAAATTGATAGTCAATGTTTCCATCTCGAGGACCATGTCATATCCTAAAATCTTATAATTTGGAGTGGTGTAAGTACTACGTACACGTTAAACATGGCATAGCATACAACTATGCGTAGGATATGTAAACCCGAAAGGAGGAAGCACCTTTTTTTTTTCGAGGGACGAAAAGAGGAAGTACCTCATAATTGTTTCTAAGCGAGACCACCTCCCCTGACCCATTTCTCTCCACGCATCTGTCCCTTCTCCTCCTAGCTCCGTCCCTCCGAGATCTAGGGCCCGCTGGCCCTCCCCTCCCCTCTTTGGTGCCGTCCGATGAGGGAAGGTGACGTCCCTCCCTTGTACAACAGTAGCTAGGTTTGTCTTTGGTCTAGGTGTTGCTAGGCGCCCAAGATACAAGTGGGTCACCATTAGGTTACCCTCGATCTTCTTTAGTTCAAAAAAAATAAAATAACCTTTTCAAAATGATGATCTCATCACAAAAGTTAGTTCATTTTGTTGAACTAAAAACAACAGAGGTATCCTAACATTGACCCAATTGCATCGCTATTTGGCGCTATGCCAGTCTGGTGGTCTTCCTCCTCCCCGTGGTGCTTCAAAGGGTGAAGCCAGAGGCGGAGAGGGGATGCATCGCCACCATATTCATCAATAATTCTGTGGTGGTTCTTCTGGATCTTGATTTGGAGTGCCACTATCAGGTGAAGTGGTGGTTCCTGTCCTTGCTCTTGTTGTCAACAATCATGGAGATGAAGAAGGAATGAGGGGGACAGAGCTCTGCGTCCTTTTGCACGGCAAGGATTTCTAGTTGCTTTCTTCTAAAGTTCATCAGTAGAGGACGACATGTGGCATCGATGGCCGTCTTTCCTATGCTCCTTTTGGCCCTTTTGGCCACTAGGCGACCCTCCTCAGCCTCGTGTTGGTTGTTCTACCTCTTGGCCACATGCCGATTTGGATGCACTTCAACTCCGGTTGAAGATTCTTCAAGATGTCGCCCTAAGTGGTTCGTCCCCGGTGACAACATCACTACTTCGGCCTTCAAGTTTCCATGGCGTTGCGGCGGAGAAGTCCTCAGGAACTTGATTGCTTTTTGCATTTTCTTTTTAGGGTCCTTATTATAGAAGTGCAGGTCTTGTTTGTATTTCCCTTTTTATTTCTGGTCCGCTACGTAGTTAGTACTTCCCACCGATCAATATAAGCAGCTACTCAAGACCCAGTCCTTGTTCAAAAAAAAAAGTGACACACTGGGATATTCGGTGCGCCATCTTGAGGAAAATGCCATGCCCTAAAAGCTTGTATTATGAAGTGTTAAAAATAGCATACAACTATGTTTGTTTGAGGTATGTCCATAGAAAAATGGGCGAGCGAGCCTTGGCTCAAATTGTTCAAACGACCCAGAGAAGATGAACATACTCAACTCATTTTCTTTGAAAGCGACCTTGAGTCAAGCTAAAATCCGAATTCGAGCAGCTCACAGGCCTCACCTTTACCTGCGTTAATGTGTTTTTTCAAAAGAAAGAAAATATATTTAATTGCCACTAGCCTTGGCTCAAATGTGAGGATATTTGATTTATCAAATAAAATCTATAAGAGTATCTCCAAATATTCAAATCAAAAGTAAATAAACATGTCAAATGAATGGCCAATTGTTTTTTATAGATTACAATCGTACTAAACAAATAATCCATGCAGGAAAAAAATCTAAGGGATTACAATCCTAAAAATAGGACTATTTAAAAGTTCAATAGACCAAGAAATCCTAATGAATAACGAAACTAGGTATAAAAAATCTGTCACAACTAAACTAATATATGTCATTTCTGTTGCCCTCTTAAATTTGTAAAAAATATACCAACAGTGCTGATATATAGAACATTTTACAGAAGTGTAATGCTAACGACAACCTTACACAATTTGTGTCAATGTCGTCTGTTTTCTTATATGAGCCTATCTCACAGTAGCAACTAATTTGTTGCCTTGCAGAAGAGAAAATCGTGAGAATTCCATATAATATCATGAACTTTAGAAACTACATCTAAGAACATGATAATTTGGATGTACTACCATGACTAGGTGAAAAAACCGTTGACTCCTCCATCACTTTAGACCTGTCCAGGACAAGACCAGGGTAGACTACGTCGTTGCCGCTCCATAGAACAGAACAACAACATATCAAAAATTCATTCCACTAGTATGGCTGCTGTGCTTGATTTGACTACTCCGCAGTTCATTCCGCTCATCTCCAGCCTCAACCACCTAAACCAGTCTAAGAAAAACCAGTGTGATGTTAGTTTTTTTTTGTTCTGTTGGCTGGCGTCGAGCACCCGACAACATGGTGTTGACCAAGTATTTGCGACATTAGCTTTGTCTGTTGTGCTCATGTGCTTGAGTATAATATATGCCACTAGACTAGACCACTGAGCACTCGTTTTATACTTTCATGCAGCCTCTGCATTTGCAAGCCCTCCTTCCTCTTCAGCCCATCTTGTCTCTCCTCCCCATTGTTCTCACCTTGGTCTTCTTCCTTTGCGTTCAAGCAAGTTCTGCCACGACAACGGACACCATCTTGGCCGGCCAAGCACTTTCCATCAGCGACAAGCTCGTCTCCAAAAATGGCAGGTACGCGCTTGGCTTCTTCGAAACAAGCAGCAAATCCTCCCAGTGGTACCTTGGCATATGGTTCAATAGAGTCCCCAAATTTACTTCTGCATGGGTTGCAAACAGAGATAAGCCAATCAGGAACACCACCTCATTAGCGCTCACAATCTCCCAAGATGGCAACCTTGTCATCTTAAACCGGTCCACCAAATCCATAATCTGGTCTACACAAGCAAGCATCACAAGAAATAGCACCACTGCTATGCTCTTGAGTAGTGGAAATCTCATTCTCACAAACTCTTCAAACTCATCACAAGTTTTGTGGCAGAGCTTTGATTACCCCACCGATACATTATTCCCTGGGGCAAAGCTTGGATGGGACAAGGTTACCGGCCTGAACCGCCGTGTTGTTTCTTGGAAGAGCTTGGTTGACCCAGCTACTGGTGTATATTCTTTTGAGTTAGACCCTAGTGGTGTTAACCAGTTCTTGCTTACAACATTGAATTCCTCCATATCTTATTGGTCCTCCGGTGTATGGAATGGCAAGTACTTTGCCTCAATTCCAGAGATGACAGGCAGCCGCCAAATTTTCCGTACGACATTTGTTGATAATGACAAAGAGAAGTACATGACACTTAACCTAGCTGATGAAACTATGGTTACTCGTAATCTAGTTGACGTCTCGGGTAGATCAAAGATGTTCATTTGGGTGGAGGGTTCGCAGGATTGGACAATGATCTATGCCCAAACGAAAGCTCAATGTGATGTGTATGCAGTATGCGGACCTTTCACAGTTTGCAGTGATAATGCAGATTCACATTGCAGTTGCATGGAGGGCTTCAACATAACATCCCCCGATGATTGGGAGCTAGAAGATAGAACTCGTGGTTGCTCGAGAAATACTCCGTTAGACTGCATTAGCAACAAAAGCACAACCCATACCACAGATAAGTTCTACTCTTTGTCCTGTGTTAAGTTGCCCCAGAATGCCCCAAAGGTAGCAGTTGCTGCAAGAGCGAGTGAGTGCGCAAAAGTTTGCCTGAGTAATTGCTCCTGCACTGCTTATTCCTTTAGTGACGGCAAATGTTCAATCTGGCATGATGAATTGATCAATGTAAGAGCACTGAAATGCAGTGGACCTACCAATTCAACTGGAGAAACTCTTTACCCTCGCATTTCTGCTAAAGATTTCAACAGATCAAAAAGCAACAGAACACAGATTATTATTGGAATTGCGACTGGTACAGGAATTTCTGCTGTAATCCTATTTGTGCTCATTCTCCTGGTAATAATTTGGAGAAACAAAAGAAAGATCTCTGGCCATACAATGGACGGTGTTCAAGGTTGTAATGGAATCGTGGCATTTAGATACACTGATTTACAACTTGCAACAAATAAATTCAAAGATAAGTTTGGGGAAGGTGGGTTTGGTTCTGTATTCAAAGGGCTTATAGATGGCTCAGTTGCAGTTGCTGTGAAGAGGCTTGACGTTGCTTATCAAGGAGAGAAGCAATTCAGAGCAGAAGTGAGCTCTATTGGAGCTATCCAGCATATTAATTTAGTTAAGCTTGTTGGTTTCTGTTGTCAGGGTTCTAAGAGGTTGCTTGTTTATGAGCACATGCCAAATCTCTCTCTTGATGTCCATCTATTCCGGTCAAATACTATGGTGTTGAATTGGACTGCTAGGTATCAGATAGCCCTGGGAGTTGCCAGAGGGTTAGCTTATTTGCATGATAGCTGCCGAGACTGCATCTTACACTGTGATGTTAAGCCAGAAAACATATTGCTTGATGCTTCATTCGTTCCCAAAGTTTCAGACTTTGGGATGGCAAAGCTTTTGGGAAGGGATTTTAGCCGAGTACTGACTACAATGAGAGGAACTGCAGGGTACCTTGCACCCGAATGGATTTCCGGCGTTCCTGTTACACCTAAAGTTGATGTTTATAGCTACGGGATGATGTTATTGGAAATTATTTCTGGAAGGAGGAACTCAGGCACACCATGTTGTAGTTGTGGCAGCATTGATGTTTATTTCCCGGTGCATGTTGCGTATAAGCTTCTTGAAGGAGACATTAGTTGTTTGGTAGATCCAATGTTGCATGGTGATGTCAATCTGGATGAGGCTGAACTCGCTTGCAAGGTTGCATGCTGGTGCATCCAAGATGTTGAGTTTGATCGACCAACAATGGGAGAGGTGGTTCAGATCCTTGAAGGGCTAGTGGAGATCGGGATGCCCCTGATACCACGAATGCTTGAAGCTATGGCTGGGAGCACACATTCAGCAAAATCCTAGCCTATATGACAATTGCACTGCCTAGTCTATATGGCAATTGAAGCTATGATTGGAGATGCAGTTTTATATTCATTTTAAGTTGTAATAATGTCTTTAATGTATTTTGGTGTTACCATAATTTTGTTATCGTATCCATATCGAAATAGGTGGCGTAGAGATGTCTTCTTTTCTCTGCTCAACATGAAAAAGGACCTCTGCTTCCATGATATATCTGCAAATTGCATCATATTTCAGACCCGAGTCTATCCTCTTTCACAGTATCCGACTCGTTCCAAGGCTACCTGAACCAAAGCCAGTGGAAGCTGAGCTGAGGTAGAAAGCATCGCCCGGTTGGGTTAAGATCACCACTGACCAGACAATTGACTAAACAAATAGACATGCAGGTATCTGACGGAATAGAAAGGTCAGATGACCATGCTGAGGGCTATATGGTCATAGAAGCGCTTTGCTAGCCTGCGGCCTGCCGCAAAGGAATTTCTGTTGCTCCTTCTTCAAGGATGGTCGCATGTTGTGCTCGAGGTTGACTGCAAACGGCTTGTTACAGAGTGGAAGCATAAAGAGGTGACAGATAAGTTTATTTACAGCGATGTCATGCAAAAGGAAACTTCGCGTTACCTGTATCTAGGACCAACTGAAGTTTTCTACTCATGTGAGCTTATCTTGTAGCGATAATTTAGTGCCTTCCAACAGAGAAAGCAGTGATAATTTGATGTGATATCATGAACTGTAGAAGGCAGCTGAGAAAATTTCAACTTAACATCAAGCTAGCCCCCTAGGTGCTTACTTACTTGTGAAGACAAATACCTTTGACGTGAGCCGATACAAGTGTCATGATCTCATAAGCAAAACCACACTTTCTTCTTCGTTCACTTCACTCTTCAGTTTACACCAAGTAAACCCTGTCCACAACATGGTTGAAAAAAGAAGTTAGAATAAGTCCAGAACAAGACCAGACTACATGGCTGCTACATGGCTGCCCTTCACCAATGAATAAAAGTCAAGTCGATTAGTTTAGAGGTTATATTTGACTACTGAATCCACCCTGACACCCTGCCTATGTATTGTTATGACCAGACGATAAGCACTCATCCCATATTTTTAGCCTCTGCGTCTGCAAGCCCACCCTCCATTTCAGTTCATCATGAGTCTCCCGATAGATTTCATCCTGCTATTCTTCCTAGGAATCCTAGCAGGTTGTGCCGCAACGGACACCATCTTCCCTGGCCAAGCACTTGCCATCAACGACAAGCTCATCTCCAAGAATGGCAGGTATGCACTTGGCTTCTTCAAAACAAGCAGAAAATCCACGGATTGGTACCTTGGCATATGGTTCAATACAGTCCCCAAATTTACTTCAGCATGGGTTGCAAATAGGGATAAGCCAATCAAAAACACCACCTCATTGAAGCTTAAAATTTCCGAGGACGGAAACCTTGTCATCTTGAACCAGTCCACCGAATCCATAATCTGGTCGACACAAGCAAACATCACACGAAATAACACCATTGTTGTGTTGTTGAGTAGTGGTAATCTCATCCTGGCAAACTCTTCAAACTCATCAGAGGTTATGTGGCAGAGCTTTGATCACCCCACAGCTACACTTTTCCCTGGGGCGAAGCTTGGATGGAACAAGCTCACCGGCCTGCACCGCCGTATTGTTTCGTGGAAAAACTTAATAGACCCGTCTACCGGTCTGTACTGTCAAAGCTTAGACCCCAGTGGTGTCAACCAGTTCTTGCTTACATCATTGAACTCCTCAATACCATACTGGTCGACTGGTGTATGGAACGGCAGATATTTTGCCTCAATTCCAGAGATGTCAGCTAACAACCAGCTTTTCACTACAACATTTGTCGACAATGACCAAGAGAAGTACATCACAACAAACGTAGTCGATGAAAATATGGTTACTCGTCATGTTCTTGACGTCTCAGGTCAATCAAAAATGTTCATTTGGTTGGAGGGGGCACGAGATTGGACAATGATCTATGCCCAACCAAAATCTCAATGTGATGTCTATGCAATGTGTGGACCTTTCACAATTTGCACTGATAATGTGATTCCACATTGCACTTGCATGGACGGCTTCATCGTAACATCCACTGAGGACTGGGAGGTAGAAGATCGAACCGGTGGGTGCTCCAGAAATACTCCGTTAGACTGCATCAACAGCAAAAACACAACACATACCACAGACAAGTTCAACTCCGTGCCATGTGTTAAGTTGCCCCAGAATGCCCCAAAGATAGAAGTTGTTGCAAGCTCGAATGAGTGCGCACAAGTTTGCCTGAATAATTGCTCTTGCACTGCATACTCCTTTGGCGACAATGGATGTTCTGTATGGAATAATGAATTGCTCAACGTAAGACGACTACAATGCAGTGACACTACCAATTCAAATGGGGAAACTCTTTACCTTCGCCTTTCTGCTAAAGATTACCAAAGTTTGAAAAACAACAGAAGGAAGAGTGTCATTGGAGTTGCCACCGGTTTAGGCATTCTTGCTCTAGGCTTATTTGTACTAATCCTTCTACTAATGATTTGGAGAAACCAAAGGAAGATCTCTGGCCGCATATTGAATCGTGCTGAAGGTGGTAGTGGAATCATTGCATTTAGATACAGTGATTTAAAGCGCGCAACAAAGAAATTCAAGCATAAGTTGGGGGGAGGCAGTTTTGGTTCTGTATTCAAGGGGTTTATATATGACTCGATTGTTGTAGCAGTGAAGAAGCTTGACGGTGCTTATCAAGGAGAGAAGCAATTCAGAGCAGAAGTGAGCTCGATTGGGGCTATCCAGCACATCAATTTAGTTAAGCTTATTGGCTTCTGTTGCGAGGGTTCTAAGAGGTTGCTTGTTTACGAATATATGCCAAATCACTCTCTTGACGTCCATCTATTTGGAAGCAATTCTACGATGTTGAATTGGACTGCTAGGTATCAGATAGCCCTGGGAGTTGCTAGAGGGCTGGCCTACTTGCATGAGAGCTGTAGAGATTGCATCATACACTGTGATATTAAACCAGAAAACATACTCCTTGATACTTCATTTAATCCAAAAATTGCAGATTTCGGAATGGCAAAGCTTTTGGGAAGGGATTTTAGCCGAGTACTAACTACAATGAGAGGAACTGCAGGGTACATTGCGCCTGAATGGATTACTGGCATTGCCATTACACCAAAAGTCGATGTTTTTAGTTACGGGATGGTGTTGCTGGAAATAATATCTGGAAAGAGGAACTCATGCACATCATGTTCAAGTGGTGGCAATCTTGATGTTTATTTCCCTGTGCATGCCGCACATAAGCTTCTTAAAGGAGACGTCAGGAGTTTGGTAGATCATATGCTAGATGGTAATGTTAATCTGGATGAGGCTGAACTGGCTTGCAAGGTTGCATGTTGGTGCATCCAAGATGATGAGATGGATCGACCAACAATGGGACAAGTAGTTCAGATTCTAGAAGGGCTAGTTGAGATCAGGATGCCTCCTGTACCGAGACTGCTCCAAGCTATGGCTGGAAGCACACATTCAACATGCTCCTAATCCTTTGTTTCATGGGAACTAGCTGGATTGTGCGTCGAGATGTTATGATACATATATTTACAGTTTAAGAATACAGTTGTATTATATACTATACAAATGTAAAGCTTATGATTGAAGAAATAGTTGCAATTTACATAAATTTGTATAGCAGTCTTAATGTACACTCACTTCAGCATTATAATCTGGTGCCATACCAAATAGACGCCACAGATGTTTCTCTTCTTAACATGGAATTTTGTACTCCCTCAATAGTAATACTGAAATGCCCGGCGTATGGGTAGCCATATATGGCTATCATCCCACTACGCTCCAGAGTAGTTATTCATCTGTAGATGATGTATCTTTTGATAAGTGAGTGTGCACAGGTTCCACAAGAACAGGGCATGGCCTGCGGCTTGGGGGTGGCGAAATTGGAACCATGGTGCCTGTACTAAGATGCGAGTTGTCACGCCGGCGCAGTCCTGAATGCTAAGCCATACTAGCGATGCTACTGCCAAAATAATGTGTACAGACAGTTCTAGGCTACAGGTTCCAGAGCCTCATCCGCATAGGCAGAGGGCTGAGAGATGGTTGAGGCAATCAATCCTAAGGCGGTGTCCATCTTTGTTAAATCAGTGCTAGCAACCTAGAGAGTACGAAAGACAACAGGGTCGACAGGGAGTACTGACTTGAGCTTGCGAGACGTGGCAGCGGCAGGCTCCTGCCGGAGATGGGGACCGGGGAAGACGGCGACGATCAGATTTCCGGCCCAGGAAGCTGCACAATCAAATGAGAAAATAGATAGACAGTAGTCCAATGGGGCATTAATCTTGACGCGAATGGAATTCAACGAGGCTCGCCGCTCAGTGAGATCGGCGAAGTGCGACACGGCGTCGGGGCGCGGGCTCGATTCCCGACCTTGCCTCCGGGGCGGCATCAGAGAGTGAATGGGGGTTGGGAAATTGGTAGAGGGGAGGGACCGAGGGAGACAAACTCACTGGGGCCGCTTGATTGCGCGTGCTCGCATAGCATCGCACGCCCTCGCTGGCGCGGCGGGGCTGCAGGAGAGGCGGAGTCGGAGAGAGGTGAGGGAAAGGTCTGACGAGCGGGACTTGGTGGGGGGAGTGGCAGCCGGTGCTTTTTTTTGGGGGGGAAATCTATTCTTAAGAGCATCTCCGCTGCAAATCAACGATGCAGCGTTGGATAATCATGTGTTCTTCGTCGAATGCGCTAATTTGCAGCGCGTGACTCGGCGAGAATTGTGTTTTTATCGGGCGCTGCAAACTACAGCACGTGCTACCGGCGAAAAAAAAAACACAATAGCAACTATTACAAACAAGATTAAAATGCACCAAATAATTCATGCATAAATGGTTCTAAAAATCCTCGAATCATCTAAATGACATAGTTCAACCACAGATGACATAGTTCATACGCACATCAACATCATATATATCACCGCCATCTTCATCAGAGTCTTGAACGATAGTGTTGTCGTTTGAAGCTCCATATGTTTCATTGGTAGAGGGAGATGAATCAACTAAGGAGGCTATGAATCCTTTCCGCGGTGCTCCCATGCCAACCATGGTGCCATGGCCACCCATCCCACCCATGCTTCCAAGACTCATGCTTGCATAGCCTTCAAATCCAAACTTTCGTCATCCACACTACAATATGCACATGTCACAATCCTACTAAAGAATTCACATGTATCTAAAAAAAAACAACAAAGAAGAGAATTTTTTACCTTGTTGCCATTTCATCGAGCATGTTGCGCGCGGCGACGACGACAATGGTTAGCGTTGGACGTTGAGGAGGCGGTGGAGGCGGAGCAGAATAGCTGGCGCTTGGGGGATGGGGACGGGTGTAGGATGCACGCGCTGAGCCGCCGCGATTTTCCTCACCGCTTTGGTTTTGGGTTGCCCACCCGCCGCGTCGGTCGTGCGCTTCGTGTCGTTGCTCCTCCCTTTCGGTGGCGCGATTGGCGAGAGTTGCGCGGTTCCGGAGCTTGTTCGCGGCGGCACG
Source organism: Avena atlantica (assembly GCA_910589765.1). NCBI lineage: Eukaryota > Viridiplantae > Streptophyta > Magnoliopsida > Poales > Poaceae > Avena > Avena atlantica. The sequence goes on along the minus strand of OU342739.1, from coordinate 539,384,604 downwards.
GGGAGTTGGCGATTCGCGGTGCTCCCCACGGTGATCCCCGAGGCGCCCGAGCCATTCCCGGCGCCAGCGCTAGGGTTTGGCGGGGTCGGTGGCGGGATTGCGTCGGCGTCGGCAGTGGGGGGGGGGGCGGAGTGGGGACAGGTTGGTGGGGAGCCGTCCATCGCCGGAATTGCACCGATGGCCGCGCGGAGGGGGAAGACGAATAGGAGAGGTCGCGCGTGTGTGTGAAATTTCCGGGCGGTAGTCTGTTCCCACGCGAGCCAAGCGATAGCGCGCTGTGTAGTCTGAGTCTTTAAAACACGGTAGTCTAGGTGTTAGGGTACCGAGTCTTTACCGCCGTTGATGTGTTAGCATACACGAGTGATAAATACTCGGTATCCTAACACCTTTCGAAGCTTCATCACCCGTACACCATGGTAACGGCGACGAGCGATGAAACCGAACAGCTAGACTACTGTTTGCGCGTTACGTTTGTTCACTACGACTTAGGGTAGTGGTGATAGGTATAAGACCACATTTATTATATCATATGCAAAAGAAGTTTAGATTTAATTTCTTAAAAAATCATGTTTGATGTTTGATGTGGTAGCCTTTCGAGGCTGAGTCACACGTCGCTGCAAGAACGACGACACAAGTCGAAGCCGAGCCGCTAGAATAAATTTTATATTCTATCTGTGGGTAAACATTTATAGTGATGGATAGCTTATGTCATTTGGTGGGTAAGTTACACACCGAAGCCTCGATAACTCTCGTATTACTGGTGAGTAATTTTTGGGAGAAATAAAAATTGTTTTACCCATTCCTAACACGTGACTTATCCATGTCATAGTAGTTAAGTTATCATCATAATACATATAAGTTATCCATCATATAAATATATTTAAAGATCTTGTCGCATTGCTCATGTAGTTAATTTTTGTATTATATAAAATCTCGATTGTTATGTATATTTAGTTTAGTTAATTAAATGTGAGCTATAATCTAGTTTAGTTGAGACGTGGTTTCTTAGGTGTTAGGGTATCGAGATTTTGTCATCGTCGATGCGTTAACGGCGATGGGTGATGAAGCCGAGCCGTTAGACTACTCGTTACATATTATATTTGTTCACGACGACTTTAGATGGTGGGTGGTAGGGTATAACACCATATTTATTATGTCAACTCGACAAAAACGGATCTCAAATTGAAGGAGTTTATATTTTTGTTTTTCGCGTATAAAAACTCAAACACATTACCCATTCGTAGGATGGATAACTTATATTTAACCTGTGGGTAATTTACATAATACCATCTGGATAACTTAGGTATTACATGTGGATAACCTTTTGGTCCGAAAAAAGTTTTTGAAACCTATTGACATGGAATCTAGTTTCAAATCTCATCGTGACTAGCCCAACGGTGAAAACGGATCATTAGTTGGATAAACATATTAAACTATAAAACATTTTGAATTTTCGAATATTTACATTAAACGCTGCTGACATCAGCAATTTTGGTTTTATTTGCATGCATGGAAATCTGTCTAGTTTACCCGTTAGGATTTGCTATTTGAAGACCGATCGCCGGGTAGCAAAGTATTTTTTCCTTCAAAGGCCTAGAAGTTGTATTGGGTAAAAAAATTACAAAGAGGCCCCTAACATCACTTTTTCTAAGAAACCATGAATTTGAAGATAAGACGTAAAATCTTGCAAGAAGGACCGTAGAACAAGATTTAAAAAAGCAATCAACTTCTCGCTCCTCTCCACCTCACCTGAGAGCGAGAGACCACCATCACCGTCACTATCGGGGAACTTGCCACTTGGGGCGTCAGTAGCGTTGAATCCCGGATAGGGGTCGAAGAAAGACTTCCTACTAGGCCCTTGAGCGCATGGATACGCCAAATTAGCCATTAGGAAGAAGGAGCTCGACCCTTGTTGAGCCAGGAGTGGCCTTTCTGGCCTAGGATAGCGTCGACGACTTTGCCGGAACTTGGGATCTCCATGAGACACAACTTCAGAGGGGCGTTGATGAGCATGCCCTTCTCTTTCCTGAGGGGCAAGAGGGATAAAGTAGGTCGCATGTCCCGATCTTGGGAAGAAGTAGGCTACATGTCCCCGCCGTGCCGCCACCTTGATGGCTTGGACGAGGAAGAGGGACCATCTCCTGCCGCAATTGTTGCTCCTCATGATCAATCTCCACCACAGGAGGGCAAGACCACCATGTTGATGCCGAGTTGTCAAATCCTCCTCACCTCCACGGCCGGCCAGGAGCTGCTCTGCCACGCAGCACGTCATTGAGCAACAACTTTCTCCCTCGCATCCATGACCGGCAAGGAAGAGCTTGCACCCGCAACACTCATGCACCTCAAGGTAGGTCGCAGCCACAGATTCATTCAGGGAAGCGTCGGCCCTCCCCTACACTCCCCACCTCCTACCATCAGAGAAGAAGAACGACGAGGAGAAACCCTAAAGCTCAATGGATCCGAACGGCAAGATCTGGAGGTTCACTTTGACTACCGGGCAAACAGCCCACACCCGGCAACTAGCCTTTACTAGAACTACACCTGGCTACTCTGGTGCCTTCCCTCCGTCGTCTCCGGCCGACATCGCCGGTGAAGAGGGCTAGGAGTCAGCATGGCCTCCTGGAGAAGACTTTCAATGCTATGAGGGCGGAGGGGAGGAGGGAAATAGATCTAGCAAGAGTGAGGATCGAGTGCAGACGGTGTGGCGTTGAGCTTGCAGCACAGAACAGTACAAGCGAAAATCGACCACACGAAAAAAATAGAATGGCATTTGATTTTGCAGCGAACAAAATGCTCCCATTTTTATTATTTTGCCCGTGACCGGGTGGAATTAGGTTACAACTATTCATTTGAGTTATGTACCAATTCAGTTGGAATTAGGTTACACCTCCCGTTTTAAATTAGAATGCAACAAAACATCAGGTTTTCACTAAGCATAGTTCGGTATTATGCGCCCAATTCTGCGATTCCGAACAGGCCGAGGATGGAGTTGAGGAGGTGAGGGGATATATTTTGTACGAAGCTGAATATATTGGTGACCAAAACGTTATAGGGAGTGAGATCCAAAAGCGTCACCACACAAAAGCTGAACGATGCCTGCTGAACCGAAAGTTGAAAAAGAATAAGACAATTTTGAACAAACAGCCACTATAACAGTCGAATTTCCCAGTTTGTTTCTTCATATTTCCTTGTGTGCGTGTGCTTGTGCGTGGCCGTATACCGGTTCTTTCATAAGTTTGTTTCTTCGTATTTCCTTGTGTGCGTGTGCTTGTGCCTGGCCGTATACCTGCTTTTGATGTCCTGCCATATTAAATTCCACAGTATGAAAATATATCAGATTTAAAAGGTTAAATGTTGCACAAATGGATTCACATGAAAAATAATATAGAGACTGCCATCTCACAAATAAAAATGTTTATGTAATAAATAACCAAGGATTACAGTATTCCACAATCATTTAAGATTCCTTTAGACGAAAAGAACCTACCAATATAAGTATACACGATTATTTGTCATAGCTAAACCAAAATATGTCATGGGGGTTGTCCTCTTAAATACATGAAAGATGAAAGTATACCAACATCTGTGATCAATGCAACATTTTACAGCAAAGGGTAATGCTAACAAAACCTAACTTGATCTGTACCAACTGACGTTTTTTGTTGAAAAATATGGCAAATACATTGCCAGCCTGTTTGCATTTTTGTCAAACATGGCAACATCAGATCAAGCCAGCGCCTCAAGTTTTTGCATACTTGTCAAGCTGTGATGGCTAATACATTGATATAGACTGGCAACAAAATGAATGATTTCAGGCTCACAAGTATTTTCTCCGTTCAGACCTTTTCGCTCCAGCCTCCGCCACACAGACCAAGTCCAGAAGAAATCATTGCTGTCAAAGAAACAAACATCAGTCCAGAACAAGACTGGACTACATTCTTGTCCTGCACTCCTGCGGTTGAAAATTAGACCACTGGAATAAGATTTTTTCCAATAGTTAGCCTGTTGCGCACGGTGTACTCTTGATTGACCTTTCACTCTACCGTGCCTTTTACTGCTATATAAATAGATCACTGAGCACATATCTAGCTTATATCTAGTCTCTGCATCTGAAAGTTCACCATACCCTTCTTCATCATGCATCTCCTCATATATTTCACATTGCTCCTCTTCCTATTCATCCAAGCAAGTTCTGCCACGACGGACACCCTCTTGGCCGGCCAAGCACTTGCTGTCAACGACAAGCTTATCTCCAACAATGGCAGGTATGCGCTCGGCTTCTTCGAAAAAAACAGCAGCAAACCCTCCCAAGACACAACAAGCTGGTACCTTGGCATATGGTTCAATACAGTTCCCAAATTTACTTCTGCATGGGTCGCAAATAGGGATAATCCAATCAAGAACACCACCTCACTGGAGCTCACAATCTCCCAGGATGGAAATCTTGTCATCTTGAATCAGTCCACTAAATCTATTGTCTGGTCAACACAAGCAAACATCACGACAAAAAACACCACAGTTGTGCTTTTGAGTAGTGGCAATCTCATCCTAGCAAACTCTTCAAACTCATCAGAGGTTCTGTGGCAGAGCTTTGATCATCCCACAGATACACTTCTGCCTGGGGCAAAGCTGGGATGGGACAAGGTCACCGGCCTGAACCGCCGTCTTGTTTCTTGGAAGAACTTGATTGACCCAGCTACCGGTGTGTACTGTGATAGGTTAGACCCCAGTGGTGTCGGCCAGTTCTTGCTTACACCATTGAACTCCTCCATACCATACTGGTCGACTGGTGTATGGAACGGCAAATCCTTTGCGGCAGTTCCAGAGATGGCAGGCAGCGACCTTTTTCTCACTACAACATTTGTCCACAATGACCAAGAGAAGTACATGATACTTAACTTAGTCGATGAAACTACGGTTACTCGTAATGTAGTTGACATCTCAGGTCAATCAAAACAGTTTATCTGGTCTGAAGGTTCACAGGATTGGACAATGATTTATGCCCAACCAAAAGCTCCATGTGATGTCTATGCAATCTGTGGACCTTTCACAATTTGCAATGATAATGTGTTTCCATATTGCACTTGCATGGAGGGCTTTAGCATAGCATCCCCTGAGGATTGGGAGTTAGAAGATCGAACCTCTGGGTGCTCAAGAAATACTCTGTTGGACTGCATTAGCAACAAAAGCATAACAAACACCACAGACAAGTTTTACTCTGTGCCATGTGTTAAATTGCCCCAGAATGCCCCAGAAGTAGAAGCTGCTGCAAGCGCAAGTGAGTGTGCACAAGTTTGCTTAAGTAATTGCTCCTGCACAGCATATTCTTTCAATGACGACAGATGTTGTACCTGGCATGATGAACTGTTCAACATAAGAGCACAACAGCGTAGTGGCACTACCACTGGAGAAACTCTTTACGTTCGTGTTTCTGCTAAAGATTACAATAGATTGAAAAACAAAAGAAAGGATATCGTTATTGGAGTTGCAATTGGTGCAGGCTTATTTGCACTCATTCTCCTAATAATGATTTTGAGAATTAAAAGGAAGAGCTCTGGACATATACCGGATGGTGTTCGAGGTTTTAATGGAATTATTGCATTTGGATTTAGTGATTTACAGCGTGCAACAAATAAATTCACAGATAAGTTGGGGGCAGGCAGTTTTGGTGCTGTATTCAAAGGGTTTATAGATGAATCAATTGCCGTAGCAGTGAAGAGGCTTGACGGTGCATATCAAGGAGAGAAGCAATTCAGAGCAGAAGTGAGCTCGATTGGAACTATCCAGCACATCAATTTAGTTAAGCTTGTTGGTTTCTGTTGTGAAGGTTCTAAGAGGTTACTTGTTTATGAATACATGTCAAATAGCTCTCTTGATGTCCATCTATTTCGAATCAATTCTACGACATTGAATTGGACTGCTAGGTATCAGATAGCCCTAGGAGTTGCCAGAGGGCTAGCCTACTTGCATGAGAGTTGTAGAGACTGCATCATACACTGTGATATTAAGCCAGAAAACATACTTCTTGATGGTTCATTTACTCCAAAAATTGCAGACTTCGGCATGGCAAAACTTTTGGGAAGGGAGTTTAGTCGAGTAATAACTACAATGAGAGGAACTGTAGGGTACCTTGCACCTGAATGGATTGCTGGTGTTGCAATTACACCAAAAGTGGACGTTTATAGCTATGGGATGGTGTTGTTGGAAATTATATCTGGAAGGAGGAATTCATGCGCACCATCTTCTAGCTGTGGCAACCTTGATGTTTATTTCCCTGTACACGCTGCACATAAGCTTCTTGAAGGAGAAGTTGGGAGTTTGGTAGATCAAATGTTACATGCCGATGTCAATCTAGATGAGGCTGAACTGGCTTGCAAGGTGGCATGTTGGTGTATCCAAGATGATGAGTTTCACCGACCAACAATGGGAGAGGTAGTTCAGATTCTCGAAGGGCGACTCGAGATCAGGATGCCCCCAGTACCAAGATTGCTTCAAGCTATGGCCGGGAGCTCGCATTCACCATGATCCTAATCCTTTTGTTTGAGGGAATCTAGCTGGCCAGGCCGCACAGCAAGATGTTATGAAACATATGTTAATATTAAAAAATAAAAATTATATCGACTATCTGTTCCTTTAGATGGTCAAGCTGATGGAACGCGCTACTTACCGTACTTAGTGATCGGTTTTGTCTTTGCCTTCTAATCGTATATATGTGCGTTGTTGTGTACTGAACCTGTTGGAGTGCATATCCACTGTATTTCCATGCTTCTACTAGCTAATTTTCTGAAGACTTCCATGTACGCAAACTTTATGTATGAGACAGAATGTGCTTTGCTCCAACTTAGACTACAACGAGGTTATAATACAATTCCCTGTGTTCTCTTCTCTACAGCTGCCATGTTTGCTGATTGTATATGATAGATTTGTATTAGTACTAGATACCATGGCATGTCAGGTTAAAGGTGCTTAAAAGGGCGTTTTAAAATGCAAAATACGGGGCCTCGTGGCAAGCCGCAACTCAAAATCTAGTTGATGTGGACCAGTAACCAGATTACTGACCTCACGCACACATTTTCTTCGTTCAGCCCTTTCCTACCTGATCTCTAGAACAAGTTTTCTGCCGCTGTCAAAGCAAAAAATAGTCCAGATAGTCTTTCGCTGGAGTAAGACCGTTGATGCTACGCAGTTGAACATCACTACTGGGACAATTATTTGTCCAGTAGTTTGTCTGTTTCTTCTACCTAGTGTGAACACTGGTTTGACTATCGTGTACTCATCATTGACTTCGACAGAAAAATATCATTGGATCGCCATGTAAAATATACGTACTCAGAATAAAAGAATTATACTAACATATACTCACTCCGTCCCTGACGTTTGTTTGCTGAGGTCAATACAACAGCTGCGGTCAATACAAACAAAACCTAACATGATCTGTATCACCTGACGTTTGTTTGCTGAAAAATATGGTCCCTCCGTTTCATAATACTATGGTACAGTACTAACTTAAAGATCAAGCTAGAGCCTGAAGTGTTTGCATAATTGTCAGAGTTGTGATGAGAAATACATTGATATGGACCGGTAAACGTTTTTCTTCGTTCAGCCCTTTCCAATAATTAGGCTGGTGTGCACTCGTGTTGACTTTTCACTCCACCGTGACTTTAGCTGCTATAAACAGATCATTCCGCACACATCTTATATCTACAGTCTCTGCATTTGCAAGTTCACAATCCCCTTCAGTTCATCATGCATCTCCTCATAGATTTCACATTTCTCCTCTTGCTAGGCACCCCAGCAAGTTATGCTTCGACAGACACCATCTTAGCCGGCCAAGCACTTGCCGTCAATGACAAGCTCGTCTCCAAGAATGGCAGGTACGCGCTCGGCTTCTTCGAAACAAACAGCAGCAAATCATCCCAGGACACTACCAACTGGTACCTTGGCATATGGTTCAATACAGTTCCCAAATTTACTTCTGCATGGGTCGCAAATAGGGACAAGCCAATTAAGAACACCACCTCGCTGGAGCTCACAATCTCCGAGGATGGCAACCTTGTCATCTTGAACCGGTCCACCAAGTCCATAATCTGGACTACACAAGCAAACATAACAAGAAATAGCACCACTGCTATGCTCTTGAGTAGTGGTAATTTCATCCTAGCAAACTCTTCAAACTCATCAGAAGTTCTATGGCAGAGCTTTGATCACCCCACAGATACATTTTTCCCTGGGGCAAAGCTTGGATTGGACAAGGTCACCGGCCTGAACCGTCGTATTGTTTCTTGGAAGAACTTGATCGACCCAGCAACCGGTGTGTACTGTGAGAAGTTAGACCCCAGTGGTGTTGACCAGTTCTTGTTTACACCATTGAACTCCTCCATACCATATTGGTCCACTGGTGTATGGAATGGCAAATACTTTCCCTCAATTCCAGAGATGACAGGCAGCAACCAAATTTTCACTTCAACATTTGTCGACAATGACCAAGGCAAGTACTTGACATTTAACTTAGTCGATGAAACTATGGTTACTCGTAATGTGATTGATGTCTCAGGTCAAACAAAACAGTTCATTTGGTTGGAGGGTTCACAGGATTGGACAATGATCTATGCCCAACCGAAAGCTCCATGTGATGTCTATGCAATCTGTGGACCTTTCACAATTTGCAATGATAATATGTTTCCACATTGCACTTGCATGGAGGGCTTCATCATAGCATCCCCTGAGGATTGGGAGTTAGAAGATCGAACCTCTGGTTGCTCCAGAAATACTCCATTGGACTGCATTAGCAACAAAAGCACAACACACACCACAGACAAGTTCTACTCTCTGCCATGTATTAAGTTGCCCCAGAAGGCCCCAGAAGTAGAAGCTGCTGCAAGCGCGAGTGAGTGTGCACAAGCTTGCCTGAGTAATTGCTCCTGCACAGCATATTCCTTCAACAACGACAGATGTTGTACCTGGCATGATGAACTGCTCAACATAAGAGCACTACAGTGTAGTGGCACTACCAATTCAACTGGAGAAACTCTTTACCTTCGTGTTTCTGCTAAAGATTTCAACAGATTGAAAAACAACAGAAAAGATATTATCATTGGAGTTGCAATTGGTGCAGGCTTATCTGCATTCATTCTCCTAATAATGATTTTGAGAAATAAAAGGAAGAGCTTGGGACATATACCAGATGGTGTTCAAGGTTGTAATGGAATTATTGCATTTGGATTTAGTGATTTACAGCGTGCAACAAACAAATTCACAAACAAGTTGGGGGCAGGCAGTTTTGGTGCTGTATTCAAAGGGTTTATAGATGACTCATTTGCTGTAGCAGTGAAGAGGCTTGACAGTGCTTATCAAGGAGAGAAGCAATTCAGAGCAGAAGTGAGCTCAATTGGAGCTATCCAGCACATCAATTTAGTTAAGCTTGTTGGTTTCTGTTGTGAGGGTTCTAAGAGGTTGCTTGTCTATGAATACATGTCAAATAGCTCTCTTGATGCCCATCTATTTCGAGTCAATTCTACGACGTTGAATTGGACTGCTAGGTATCAGATAGCCCTAGGAGTTGCCAGAGGGCTAGCCTACTTGCATGAGAGCTGTAGAGACTGCATCATACACTGTGATATTAAGCCAGAAAACATACTTCTTGATGGTTTATTTATTCCAAAAATTGCAGACTTCGGCATGGCAAAACTTTTGGGAAGGGAGTTTAGTCGAGTACTAACTACAATGAGAGGAACTGTAGGGTACCTTGCACCTGAATGGATTGCCGGTGTTGCAATTACACCAAAAGTGGATGTTTATAGCTACGGGATGGTGTTGTTGGAAATTATATCTGGAAGGAAGAATTCATATGCACCATGTTCTAGCAGTGGCAACCTTGATGTTTATTTCCCGGTACATGCTGCACATAAGCTTCTTGAAGGAGAAGTTGGGAATTTGGTAGATCAAATGTTACATGCTGATGTCAATCTAGATGAGGCTGAACTGGCTTGCAAGGTGGCATGTTGGTGTATCCAAGACGAGGAGTTTCACCGACCGACAATGGGAGAGGTAGTTCAGATTCTCGAAGGGCGAGTCGAGATTGGGATGCCCCCGGTACCGAGATTGCTTAAAGCTATGGCTGGGAGCTCGCATTCACCATGATCCTAATCCTTTTGTTTGAGGGAATCTAGCTGGCCAGGCTGCACATCAAGAATGTTATGATACATATGGTAATGTACAAAAATAAAAATTATATCAAGTATGTGAATTTAGTGCCAATGAATGGCAACACGGTTGTATTTCAAATGAAGCTGTAATTGTTTGAACGTACTCAGTGCGGTCGTGGTTTTGCTGTCTAGATCCATATCGAAATAGGTGCCATGATAATTTCCCAATTTTTTTTCTTGGCTTACCATGAAAACTTCTACCTTTTAAGACCAAATGTGGAAGCTTATTTTAACCTTTTTCAATAACTAGCACGGTGATGAGCGGACATCATCATTTTAAGATGTCGAAAAATGCCTAGCATACCGTTGACCATTACGCGATCACAGAAGTTAAGCCATACCGACATGCTACTACCAAAATAATGCACGCAATTAAACGATCATATAGCTACAGATTCCCATAAAACTCACTCTCATAGGCAGTTGGTTCAGGTGGTGCATCTCTATAAGATTGTGAAAAGCGCCCAGCACAATGGTGAGCATGATGCCATCATGAAAGCCAAGCCATACTGGATGGTCATACTGCCTATGATTCCCATAAGACTTGCTCATACGCAGAGGGCTCCAGTTGTGCGCCCGCAGTATCTTTATATGATATACTGCCCAACATAATGTTGACCATGACGCGGTCAGGAAAGCTCATACTGGCAAGTACTGCCAAAATAATGTGTGCAATGAACAGTCATATGCAGGCGGTGATCCGACAGGCAGAGGCGGTCCTTGTCCGATCTAACAAGCTACTGGTGAACAAAACCGGAAGCCGGATCAACAGCGATAACAAGAGCTCTATTTGATGCTATGGGAGAACTAAGAGGTTACTCACTAACTTACCACAGCACGAGGCAGGGTCAGTTTTTGCCGGAGGCGGGAGGACAGCGACGATCCTGATCACCGGTGAGGGAACCTGCGAAACCAAATAAGGGGGTAATTAATTACATAGAGTCCAATGGCGAAATGTGAATCCTACGAGGCTCACCATTCAGGGAGATCAGCCAAGTGCGACACGGCGGCCCGACGCAGGCTCAAAACCGACCTCGCCTCCGGGGCACCAGAGAGTGAATGGGAGTTGGCAAAGTGTTATGCGGAAGCGACGCGAGGCGTGCGCCCGACAGCCTCTGGCCCTCTGCTTCTGCAAAAGGGGGCTCACAGGCAAGGCGATTCGCCATTGCGGGAGATGGATTACGACGGAAAGCCAAGCGACAAGAAGGTTTTTTTATACTCGACTTCATGCGTGGCTCGTGTAGATCTAGCTAGAGGGGTCGAGAGCCGGGGAGGGGATGTGACGAGGCGGCCGGGGTGGAGGCGCGCTGGCCTGGAAGCTTTCTAGGTCGAGCGCGGTGATGCTGGCGAGTGGCGAGAGCGGCACTGGTTCGATGGCGCCGGCGCCGGCGCGGTAAACAGAAGCGGCGAAGCCGGAGGTTGGGGATAGATCTGGCAAGCGGGCCCTGGTGGCAGCGGTGTGGACTCGGGCGGCCAGACCGTTCTCATTTTTGCAGCACGATGGAGCAGAGTGTAGTAGGAGTAAAGAGGAAAATCAATTATTACATGAACATCTTGCTTGCAATCTCATTCGGTCGTACACGCCATTTTATTTTGCACAACCTATAATTTCATTGATACAACTAGTAGGAGAATGATTTCTGGCGGTGGCGGCCTCGCCCTGCCTGCCGAAGGGGTGGGTGGGTGGGGGGGGGGGGGGGGGGGGGGTGGCGGCTCGCAGCGACGCATGGTGGGGAGGCGCAAAAGAGGATGGAGAAGGCTGCAGAGATGGTCAGTGGCGGTGTCGGTGGTCCTGGCTTGATCTATGGGCCGGATCTATCTATGGGCCGGATCTGGGATTCCACGAACTTGTCTAGGCTAGAGGATGACATGCTCGTTTCGGTCGCCAGGAGCCAGTCAGCGGAGTGGGGACTGTTGCGCTGATTTGGCTTGAATAAAGGTGGCCGTCCTTGGTTTTTTTCTCGCGGTGATGAAGAACTTTTCGTCGCCAGTCGTCATTGATCTTGCGTGGACTACCGAGTTTCGGAAGACTCCGTCGGTGCATTCCAAATGGACAACATGCCTGGAGTTCGCCGATACGGATGGTATTTCGGTCACGCGCAACTATGTATTTTGCTGGCCGTTTGGTTTAAGAGGTAACGTTGTGAAGCTCAGTGGTCTGTTACTATTATGGGACATACTTGGTTCCGCGGAGAATGATACAGAAGCCGGGAACTAAAAACTGGCGGTGAAAGTTTGAGTCCTAGGGATGTAGGGTTTTTAGCTTGGTGTTTGTGATTTGGAGTAGTGGAATTGGCAAGCAGGGGCGACAGCACAAGAGGAATTCAATGTCTAAACCTGTAGGATGAAAATCTAAGGTCTGTTCTTTTTTTTTTTGCTTGTTTTGTGTGTGCGGACTTTCTTTAGGGTGAAAACCTATGATCTTTGATCAGGACGATGACGGCGCTTGAGCATTGTTCCTTTCTTGGAGGCATCGCTTTTGGAGTTGTTGGATTTCTGGTTCTGTTTTGGTTGTGTTTTGTCCACTGTTTCAAAAATCTGATCACCGTAGCGATATTTTTTTTTGTAATTCTTCTTTTTTTTATTGTTTGTTATGCATCCGTAATGCCAATAGGGTATTACGTAGTTGCAGAGACTGTACGTAATTGATATCTTATGATATTAATCTATGTTCTTTTCTGGAAAAAATTATCACCTTCAATTACTTCAATTATTTTTCTGAACTACGCTTTCCATTTAAAAATACAAGATTTTTTAGCCATCTTCTAAAAGACATGTATCTAAACGTTTTTAGTACATAGGTTCACTCATTTTATTTTGAACATACACGCTAAAAGTCATCTAAATACATGTGTTTGGAAAAAAGTCTAAAACATGTTATAAGTTAAAACAGAGAGAGTAGTATGGTGGCCCTCGCATTTGCAGGGGCATCATCTTTAAAGTTTCAAAAGTGAATATGAAATAAATTTGTAGTTCACTTTTTTGTGATTGAAATTTGTAGTTTACATTATGCATTCTGAAATGATACTGAAACTATCACAAGTGATGTGCTAATAAATGTCTAATGTGAGTTGAACGTTTCAATAACCTCACCGTAGGAAACTCAGCATATGATTCTTCTTTAAAATATATATTGAAAACAACAATTTATACTTGTTCACGGGTCATACATATCTTCTTCAATCGATGCACGTCTTCATCAATCTCGTCATCGAGAAACTTCCGCTAAATCGGTTTTTGAGGGTATGATCCATTGTCTCCCTTCCACATATGATCCTGGTTATGCGCTATTTTTTGCGTAGCGCGTTCCCCAACAATATATACCCTAAAATGGGCCAAAATTAATATGTATTTTTGGAACATATTCATAAACAAAACTTTGAAATTTGATTCTTAGAGACATATATATATATATAATATAATGGAGGACAGACCATGCACCCCGCCCCCCATTCCCTTCCCCCGTATGGCCTATCCGACGCCACTCTAGACGCCCTACAGAGAGGCGGCTGGAGATGATTTTAGGTTAGAAGTGCATTATCTAGCAATTTGTTTAGTTACAATTTTCGGATGCCCCCAAGAAACTGCCGACACTGCTTGAACGTGGTCCATGGAACAAGATTTCAGCGTGTACGCATTGTTACAGTTTTCGGCACTGTGACACCAAATTAACTTTTCATAACATCAACATGTTAGAGTCGCGTAACTATTTAGGATCCTCATTAAAAAACCGTAAACTTACATTCATCTATTACAGTACAAATAATTAACTTGCTTCGACGCATCTTACAGTACTATACGATCTCCGCGTCACCGTTGTGAACTTGAAAGAGATTCTGTATGTCGTCAAGTTATGATCACTCCTGAATTGCATGGAGATACCCGCAAAAAAAAATTGCATGGAGATGGAGCCGATCGATCTGGCACGTCTCGTCACGTTGTGCTTGATTGTTGCCGCCGCGGCCGCTTCGAAGTTTGTCGTGCCGATCCTTGCGCTGATCTATTTCAGATACCGTGATCCATTGAACGGAATTTTCAGCACGCACAGTTTTCGGCGTCACCGAAAGAATTTCATAATATCAAACGATTCTTCCGAGTTGAACATTGTTCGCGTAAATATTTTCGATCCCCATTAAAGCAACCATGACAAGAATATCACATATATTCATGTCTTACATACTGATCGAGTACATATAATTAACTATCTTGGACACAGATCTTTCGATCGCGTGTTTGCAACTAGAACTAGAGTACTGCACTACATCATGATCGACGCGCGCTACTCTTAGCTTCTCCTGCTGCCTGCGTTCCTCGCCATCGTCGAGTTCTGAGATGGAGCGGATCTGGCCAGTCGCTGCCGTGCCGTGGATCGCCTCGTCGTCCCGTGGACGCCTGATCGTTGCCGCCGCATCCAAGCTTGTCTGCAGTCTTGGGGCTTGATCCCAGCATGTTCTTGCGCTGATCCATTTCAGGGACGTACTCGTGCGTGGACGATGCCAGGACGAAATTCTCGATGCAGGCTTGATCTCAGGGATGTTCTTGCTAGTTGTTGTTGTTGTCGATTCCCTCGCCGTGTCTGCATCGTCTCCTGAAATCGCCGAGCCCGCTGATCAGTTCTTGGGCCACGGCCACCGGTTCATAGTTCACGTACGGCCACGGCCACGGCCACTTCGATCACCAAACTGAAAGACCGCAAGTTCACGTACCTTAATCTGGATCTTGATCAGTTCTTGCATGCGCTGATCACGGACGAACACGCTCGTAGATGACGCCACGGCGATCGTCCTCGACCTTCTGCCACACCGCGAAGGGCAGCACCCGGTCGACCCAAACCCTGCGCTCCACCGACGTCTTGTATGCTTCCTTGCATAGCGTGTCCGCCACGAAGTTGCCCTCGCGGTAGGTGTGCTGCACCTCGCACACCTCGAAGCAGTCCAGGAGCCCGATGATCTCGTCCTGCATCTCCCGCGGGATGCGCGTCTGCGTCGACTCGCAGCGCAGCAGCCGCACCAGCGTCAGGTCGTCGCCCTCCACCACCAGCCGGCGGCATCCGAAGTCCAGCGCCAGCTGCAGCCCCCGCGTGAGCGCCCGGGCCTCCACGATGCCGATGTGCGCGTGCGGCGTCCGCTCGGCGAAGGCCAGGAGGACGCGCCCGTGGACGTCGCGGATGGCGCCGCCGATGCTCGCGCGCCCGCTGCCGTCGTTGTAGACGGACCCGTCGAAGTTGAGCTTCGTCCACCCGAAGCGCGGTGGCGTCCACTGCACCAGCGTGACGCGCGCGGGAGTCGACCGAGGCTGGACATGGCTGCTTCGAGGTCCGCACGGCGTGCTGCTGCACGGCGGCGAGGCGAAGGCCGGCGGGAAACTAGAACCGGGGTGGTGGAAGAAGGAGGTGGCCATGGTGGCCAGGCTTGGATCGAAAGAAGGGTTTCGGGAGGGAGAGAAGAGAAAGGAAGAGCAAGACCATTAGCTAGCTTAGGTTGGGCATTATATCCTGACGACAATCCTAGCTAGACCTAGGAAGGAAAAACTGAATCACAAGTCTTGCCGGTCTCGTCTTTCACACGCATGATGTATGCGGAGACCGCCACAGCCCGGAGATGGCCCGAGTCCGACTCGCCCATGCCCATCTTCCTTGCTTGGCACGCACGCCGACGGTCCTCGCCCTCTCTCCTCACGCCACACGCCGCTACTTTCCTATCCTACCTCCTGCTCTCAAAGACTGACACTCCCCGCCGCAGCTCCCGGTTCTGCCGCTTGCTCGACCGTACCCATTTCCATGTCGTAAAACCAATTCTACATATACGAGGGCGTCCCGGTCTTATCCCGGGACGTCTACTCGCATTCTGAGATCTGTGCAGCACCTTGTGCTGGTTGCAAAAAAACCCTCCAAGCATATTTTCTCCTCGGTGCAAAGAACACCTCCGATTTATTCACCACCCTATCCTATGTCCTTCTCGTTCGTAGCGCGAGAACCATGGAACTGAAAGCCGAAGCAAAGGGAACAAATAAAACCCGATTTTGCAACTGATATGCAGGATCTGGACCAGAGTATTAGGAAACATAGAGATAAATAGGAAATAATTGGAAGACACGTGGGAGCAAATAAAATCCAAACAAAAATTTCTTTAACAAGAATACAGAACAAGGAGCCGAGGAAGTGGTGGATCAGATCGAGCATCCAGATCTGCTACTTTTCTCCACAAGATAGACATGTCCACTTTCGCTCCTATAGGGGTGTAAAGATGTACTTTGTACAGGTTGTAAGTGCAAAACAGACCAGCACGAATCTCGGAGTCCGGTACACCGTAGGATAGGACGGGGACGCCCACAACTATGTGGAATTTCTGCGTTTCTTTCCATGTCCCAAAGAGCTCCCGCCCTGGTCTCCTCCGCCGCCCACGCTGCTCGAGTCGCTCCCATCCACCCACGCCTACCTCCTCTTCATGCTCGTGCTGCCCGTCCTTCTCTCCACCATCCTCTGCACCTTCGCTCTGGCGAATCCTTTGTCGCCGGTTTCAGTCAGCCTGTCATCTTCTTTGAGTCCTTCGCCGTCGTCTGGACGCGCGGGGTGCTCGTTCGGAGGCGCGCGCTGTTCCACCGGTACACTCAACACCTTGTTGGCTGTTGCTCAGGTTCAAGGAGGCAGGCCATGCTCCACGACGCTAAGTGAAAGCTGAATTATGTTCTTCGGAGCAATCGGTGAGACTGTTAGGGCATATCTCCCAGTGGAGTGACGTATTTTGGACGGCCAATGTGTTTGAAATATTTTGTTTAGGTTAGCTCACGAACATTAAATGGGTGGTTGTCCGGCCGTCAGGCCAGCACCCAAAGTGGTGTTACCCATTTAGTCCGAAATGGCCATTTTAGCCACACGCTTCTTTTTTTTCTCACACATTTTCGTTAAATTCAAACATAATTTACATATAAGGAAAAACAAAAAAAAAACGATACCCTAGCTACGGCTATGGCTACCGACGCTTCCTGCACCTGCGTCGATGTCGGCGCCGCCTACTTGTCCTCATCTTTGGAGAGGTCGGCGTAGGGCAGTGTCCAGGGCACGTGATGTGGCCACTGCTGCCTAGGCCACGCAACATGCAGCGGAGGCGGAGGCGATGGAATCACCTGCTCAGGCCACGCGGGCCACACGTCCTGCGGCAGAGGCGACGGTGGAATCACTTGTCCAAGCCACGCGGGCCACACATCCTGCGACGGAGGCCACATGCTAATGAAGGCTAGAACACGGAGACGACAGGCTGATGCTCGGGTTCAAGGAGGCCGGCAACACCCAGGCGCTCGATCTCCGCAGCAAAACATAGGGAATTAAGTGATGCATATGGTGGGAGTGTGCCACTGTCCTTGTCATCGTCGGATGTTCATATGGGCGTTGGACGACTAGGAACTAAGTGAGTAATCAATGCATGTATTAAGAAAAGATTCAACTTTAATGCAGAGAAAAAGTACCATCAGGCCCCAAACTGGCAGGCCCCAACTGGCATTGACAGAGGAGCCAAATTGGTAAGCTCCAGTGTGGCTTTAACATGCTGCACGCGTGTAGGCTGCGCATAACATGCAATTACTTACAAGGAGCATCCAAAGCGCAGGCTTTTGTTTATATGGACAGCCCTGTATAAGCCAGTTATTGTGATTACAGCGCCCTCTCGCATTAACATGGATCTACCCACCAATCATGATGCAAACTATGGATGGTAGGATGTTTGTGGGGATCAAACTCGTAGTGACCCAATACACTCTCCAAAATATATAGTATATAGTGTACTTATATGCTTCTCTCGTATTACACTATTACATGGCATCCCTTCTACCGAAAAATTAACATACCGTCCTTGCTGTCGTACGCCATCTCAAGAACTGTCTAGAGACTGCTGTCATGGCTTATGTTTGTTTCTCTGGCTCCGGAATAAAATTTGATAGTGTGTGGATGATGGTAGGTTTGGGTAGTATTGAGCTAGAACTTATTATGGGCGTGCAACAAAGATTCTTAGAGCAAATCTAAACGCTTTTAAGGTGTCACGCGGGCTCGCGCCGAACAGATATTTTGTCGGCTATAGTGTTTAATGATCTTTATCATAATATTTGAGGGTATGAAAAATATATACATGAACAAGCACAAATACAAATGTACATGGTATATAATTTATGCAACCGATAAAAATATTAGCATAATGAGAACTTTTATTACAACATACAACTTAAATTTTACACAAATAAAACTTTGTTGTGGTGTACATAAAAGTGTATAACAAATAATAGTTCAATAAATATTCTGAAATAATCTTATGGATTAACTATGTCATTCAATAATATAAACATTTATTCATTAGGACTATAATTTGGTAAAAATAAGTTTAAAGCAAGTATAAAAGTTTAGTAAAAATAATTTGCGCTTCAAGGCTGGCATGGCGAAGCGGAGTCCGGGAAGATAGAGCTCGGCTGGTGGAAGAACGACATCACCATGGGGATTTGGGGGAGAAAGATTAAGGGGGGGGGAGGAAGAGAATCTAGGGCTGCTATGCATGCACATTATATTCAGCTTGGGATGAATTAAAAATTTAGAATCCGTGACGGTCTCGTTTTCCTCCTAGAACGCGGGGACTCATATTTTGCCGAGCAGAATGCGTCGAACTGATTTCTCAGCCACTCATTTTCAGTGTAGTCCACCTATGTGGACTAGCTAGACTGTTTACTTTTTGTTTTAGATTCTCTTATAAAATAAAAGAACTTTATACAATCTAGTGTGTACTTTTTAAAACTATCGGAAAGTACTTTATAGATCTAGTCCGTAAAATAGAAGGACTCTATAGGACCTCTCATCCGGACTTATTGACACACAACAAAGGACTCTATAGATCCACTGTTTTTATATAAAAAAAATATATTGAAAATTAGACTCGTTTTGAAGAGCTCGCCACGACAAAGTCAAATATGCAAACTAAATTAAATTTGCATTTTTCTTGTAAAAATTAGTACTACTTTTAGTTTTTAGTACATATGAGAAATGGAATCTAGTCAAAAGGAAAAAGCTGGCGGGTCCCACATCTAACAAAAATGTGTGGCTCAGAAATCAGCTTGGCGCGTGTTCCGCTCGTACATGCACTTATCGGAGAACTCGGAGACGACCCGTCTTGCGCCTCGTGCCCATGCCCATTGTAGTGCTGCCGTGTGCCGCTCCTTGCCCCGATCGGCCCGCACCTTGCCCGCCTCCTCCTCACGGACGCGAACGGTTCTGTCATTTTGCCCGCCTCGCTCTCTCTCCTCATGCTGCTCCTTTTACATCTCCTGCCGTCACACACCCGGTCGTACGTTCCCGGCGCTCTCTCTGTTCATTCTCTTGCTCGATCATGTTTCCCATTTTCCTATCACGTAGATCTCCCTCCCTGTTCTCCTCCGCCTCCCCACGCGTTGTCGCCACTACGCGCCCCTCTCCTTCAAGTTGCTCGAGTCGTTGCCGTGCACCCACCACCACCTCCTCTCCGTGTGCCCGCCCTATCCGTCCTTCTCTCCACCGGCCGTGCTTTAGGCCTCCGCTCCCGGACCAAGTCCTCCGCCGTCGTCTGGGCGCGCGTGGGGCACTCATTCGGCGCCACCAAGATGAACACGCTGCTCTACATCGGCGGTGTGCACGCTGTTTCACCGATACACTTAACATGCTGATGCTCGGGTTCAAGGAGGCTGGCCATGCCCAGATGCTCTCGCTCGTGGATGACGCCCTTCACGGACGAAAGCGCTCGTGGATGACACCGCTGCGATCGTCCTCAACCTTCTGCCACACCATGAAGGGCAGCACCCGGTCGGTCCAAACCTTGCGCTCCGTCTGCGTCTTTTAGGCCTCCTTGTAGAGAGTTGTGGCATCCCGCAAAACCACTACTAGAAAATCGCGTTGAATTTGTGCATTGCATCGTCATCATCATGCATTGTTTGCATAAAACTATTTCGCAAAACCCGTTTTGTTTTCTAAAACGCCCCACCTCTATTCAAATGTCAAACACCGGGTCTCCGGAATAATTTTGTTTTGTTGCTATCGGGTCGCAAACGGTCCAATTAAATTAAATAAAAATTATAATTATTTCAGCGGGGGCAGTCGAACGGGCCGTCCCGACCCGAACGACCACCCCCATATTTTCAGACCGGTCCAACCTGCCGCTCCATCTAAATCCTACATCTACCTAATATTCTACCCACCCCTACCTGGCCACCTCACCCCCTCCACTAGCATGCCGCCACCTCAGCTACCCTCCCCCATCCACCAATCCCCAAGCGCCACATGGGCCAACCCTCTCCCTCACATCCTCTCAGCCCCACCCACTCCCTGCCTACACGCACACTACACACCACACCCCCACACCTGCCTGTCCCCCTGCCAGCTGGGCCCGCCCCCACTCCCTTACCCAACCAACCACCCACGCCTGGGCCCACCGCCACCTCTCCTGGCACCTTCCCAGAACCGCCCTCCCCAGGCACGCACACAGCACGCAGCGACCCCGCGCGGCCCCCCCCCTGACGCCGTCCCCTTCCTCCCACCACCCGCTCGCCGTGCCCCAACCGCTCTCCCTCCTCCCGCTCCTCTCCGAGCCGCGCGCGCCGCCGCACCCTCCTCCTCGCCGGTGCCCGCCCCCAGCCGTCCGCCTGCAGCCCTCCGCGCGCGCCGCCGACCGTCCTCCGAGCCGCGCGCGTCGCCCACCTCACCCCACTGCCGCCGCCCATCCTCTGCACCGACCCCGCCGCCTCTCTCCCCAAGCCCCGCCACCGTCGGCCGCCGGCCGCCTCGACCCCGCCGCCTCCACCCTCGCCTGCGCGCGCCGCCGGCGAGCCCGCCCGCCGCCCCAGCAGAGCTCGTCGCCCGACCCCAGGCCCCGCGCGCGGCCGCTCGAGCCGCCGGTATCCGCGGCACCCCGCCGGGCCGCCAGTACCACCCTCGCCGCCGCCAGGGTTCCCCTGGGCCCGCCCCGGAGGCCCCGCCGTCCGTCCCCGCGCTCGACGCCCCAGAACCCGCCAGGCCCGCGCCTCCGCGCTCGCAGGACCCGGCGCCAGCACCCCACTCGCCTGAGCGCATCCGGCCACCGTCGGCCATCGGAGCTGCCTCCCAGGCCGAGCTCGCCCTGAGACCGGCCCCACCTCTCCGCGGGCCCGGCCTGCTCTGCCTCGCCAGAACCCGCGCACGCCGCCCTTCTCCGTGTCCGCTGGAACCGATGTGGGCCGATCCTGTACTTCGTCTTGTACACGCTTGAACCACCTCGGCAAGATCTCCTCGATGTCAAGACCGGCACGATACGAGACCCGAAGTTCTATCCAAGGCCACCGGCGCCGGATCCCCGAGACCTTCTTCCCGGATGCGACCCCGATCCCGAACCCCGGTGAACCACGATCCCCAGTGCAGCACAACAAGGTCTTCAAGGTGGAACCGACAAGATCTGCAACACGGCCGCGGAGTGACCTCGGACGCCCAGATCTACCCTCGGACGCCAAAACCCGCACCGGAAGAACGCCAAGTTCGCCTCGTGAACCCCAAGACCCCGAAGCCCCGATCCAAAGGCCGATCCGAAGCGCCAAGGCCTCCGCCATAAAATCAACAAGATCATCACGAAACGCCGAGACCGTCGACAAGGAACCGCGAACTCCGAAACCCTGAGTTCTCCATCAAGGACGCCAAGGACCCCGCGAGAGTCGACAAGACCGACAACATGACCCGAAGACCCCGGATGCGCCAAGACCCTAACCCCGGAGTCCGAGAACGAACCGTCGAACCCTGGACCCTGTCGAACCCTGAACCCCCGGATCCCCAAGACCGTCGAAACCCCTCAATGTGTGAACCCCTTCCCGAAACCCTAATTTCATAATATAATACGATTGTTGCACATCAAATCTTTCATCTCGCATGCATATCATGTGGTTTGGGGGCCTTATGCCGATTCACCTAATAATTAAATATGGGGCCCATATGCGGGCAAATCTAGCCTTATATTGGCCTCATTTAAACATGTGTAGCGAACCGATGCCATCTATTGTCTTGCTATATAACATTTAAAATGCGGGGTAGCTAAATAACATGAACCACCTAAATAATTGTCGGGACCCCGGTTCCGCTTAATATGACCTAATTGCATCGCACCTTTGCCATGCCATCCATCATACATGCATCATGCCGATCTTCTGCCGTGGTATTAAATCTTGCATCCGGTGTTTCTTCTAGTGTTTTGCTTCTTCGCGGATAAGGCCGTTGAGTTGATGTGAGCTTCGCCCCGATCTTCGGTTGAATCCTTCGACAATGTTTTCAGGCGAGCATCTCCCCCTTTCTACCTATCTTACTTTATAGTATTTACTTCCCTCCGGTTGATCTATTGCTATCTGTGTTGCGATGCTTTAGTTTCCGTACCTGTGATATACCGTGCAGCCCTATATTCCCTTGGACACATCCTATTACCTGTTGTTTGGTAGCTAGTTGGACTTGCGCGCCGTAGTCGCTTGCTCAAGTGCTGTTGCGTGTCGTCATATGCCACAGTTGCTGATGAATTGCCGCATGATGTTGATGTTGGAGATGATTCTAGTTTTACTTATCGTCACTTTAATTCCTGTTTAACAACTAAAATTGAAATAAGCAGAGGCATCGGTGGGTGATAGATAATATTTGGTTTCCGAACGCCCACTTGTGTCCCGTAAGACCCCGAGTACTTGATACCTGTTCCTTGATTTATCGCGCTATCCACATCCGGGAGGTATATGGGACCCCCCTGAGCCAGAGCTTGATTCCGTCTTATTTCTTGGGGCCACGAACTAGTTTGGGGCTTTATTACTATCCTGTACTTATGCCATGTTTACTGCTTTATTTACGATTGTGCGAGGTACTGCACACTGTACTGTTTAGGATCTGTGACCCGTTTACGTGGTATCGACAGTCCCCGTTTAGGGATCTGCTGTCGTTTACCGCCGGCCCCACAAACTTTGGGGTCCGTCTCGGAGCTAGCTTACTTCGTTGCGGGTGTACTCCAAGGGGTGGCCCCCTGAAATATTTCTGAATCCTGTGATTGTTCAGTCGTGAAAGCCTCGTTGGGTTTTGATTTGGTTTTTCCGAGGTTGATCGAGTGTGTGTTGCTATTGGTGCACCCCGGCCGGGTAAAACTTTCTGAAAGCCGTGTCCGCGGATATGGACGACTTGGAGCACAGTATCTCGATCATAGACAAGCATAACTAAAGTTTACTGTTATAAATTTGACTTATAATGACTAGTAATCAGCTTCACTATAATGGAATGGCTAATTAATACTGCCCACAATTGCTTGTTGGAGTGTCGCTTGCGACAATTGTACCTGACTAGTAAGTATTGCAACTACAACGAAATGGTTGAATAAAAGTACCAACAACTGCTGGGTTTTTGGGTTTATCTCATGCTATCTGTACCTGATTAGTAATTGTTGCCACTATAACGGAATGGTTAATTCAAAGTGCCCACTGCTTACTTTATCAGGATGATTATCTAAATCTGACTAGTAATTGCTGCAACGATAACTGAATAAGTAAAACTGCCAACGGTGTGAGTTCCTCGGTTGACTTCCTCGTTTGGTCTCGAGGGGGAAACACCAGGATGGGTTTGTTTGGTGTTAGCTTCAGGTTGGATCCGGATAGGTCATTCTCACCCCTCTCTGATAACCGCCAGTTGTATCGAGTCTCTATAGGTTGTTTAGTGTATGCTGCAGCTGCCGCTCAGTCCACCATACCTATGTAGGCGAGGACCGCCGAATTCTAGCCTCGCCGTGTACTGGCCTCAGTACTGACGCTCCTCTTTCTCCTTTGCCCTTTGTCGGCACCCCTTTTGTTTAAGCAGGTTTTGAGATCGACGCCGTTAGCAGGGTTACCCTTCCGGCTTGGCCTGGGCAGGGTTATGGACGCCATTGGTTATTCTTCAGGGCTCTTAGCCCCATTTGCATCTTGTCCGTAGCTGGACGCTATATCGTTTTCAAGGTGATTTGGATCTTTGTATATTATATCGGTATTCTTGACTCTTTGCGTCGCTGTTATATATATCTGTTCTGTGGGTCCCATCGAGGACTGTTGTGTAATGTTATTACTTCGTTTTCCACCCGCACGAAAGTGCCTGGTGGGCACCTTTGAATCGTTTCTATGCGGGTTTGGCGAATTTTGCTCAAACTTGCATAGGTCCGATTCTGAGGGTGTTACAGAGTGGTATCAGAGCTCAGCAGTTGCGATACCCCACAAGTCCAGCCTGTAGGATAACCTAGCTAACGACCGAAGTAGAGTGTCAAAACTATTTTGAAAAGTCGGTTGGATAGTTCTGATTAGGTCTGATTTTACTCCTTACCCCTTTGCTATTCCTCTCTTACCTCTACGTGTTTTGAATCCGCTCTCGTCTCTTTCTTCGAGTCCAGGAATTCTCGTGGTTGGGTTTCCGTCGTACCTTCAGGGTTTCGCTTCCTTCTTCGATAACGGTGTTCTGCCATCCGGTGTTCCAGCTGCCTGATGAATCCGTCTTCGGGGTTAACCTTCTTTGTTCTTTGTTTGTGCCTTCCGGTGTTTTCCGACGCGACAACATCATCTACGCCAGATCCGATGCAGAGTCTGCATCACCCCTTTGTTCCTGAACCTCGCTTGTCGAGATCTTCAGTCTGATTCCGAGAGTTGGTTGCATAATCCGCCTATTTGTGTGCAGAGTAATGGTTTGGGTGCGGGATGGAGTAGCTACCATACCACTACTCTTATCATTCGCTCTTGTACATCGAATCAGTGGATCCAGCAATTTTACTCCGTTCACGGAAGTTAGGGGTGGCTTTATTTGTTGATACCTCTACCTTCGACCTTTTGTTACCGGAGAGTTCTCCCGACGATCACGGACAACGACCTCGTTAGTGGTGTCGCGAGGATCTACACAAAGCGAGAAGATGGAGAACGCCGACCTTCCTTCCGGTACCATGAGGCGGATCTCGAGGGCGAGATCCCTTGTTAGTGGTGTCGAATTGTGGCATCCCGCAAAACCACTACTAGAAAATCGCGTTGAATTTGTGCATTGCATCGTCATCATCATGCATTGTTTGCATAAAACTATTTCGCAAAGCCCGTTTTGTTTTCTAAAACGCCCCACCTCTATTCAAATGTCAAACACCGGGTCTCCGGAATAATTTTGTTTTGTTGCTATCGGGTCGCAAACGGTCCAATTAAATTAAATAAAAATTATAATTATTTCAGCGGGGGCAGTCGAACGGGCCGTCCCGACCCGAACGACCACCCCCATATTTTCAGAACGGTCCAACCTGCCGCTCCATCTAAATCCTACATCTACCTAATATTCTACCCACCCCTACCTGGCCACCTCACCCCCTCCACTAGCATGCCGCCACCTCAGCTACCCTCCCCCATCCACCAATCCCCAAGCGCCACATGGGCCAACCCTCTCCCTCACATCCTCTCAGCCCCACCCACTCCCTGCCTACACGCACACTACACACCACACCCCCACACCTGCCTGTCCCCCTGCCAGCTGGGCCCGCCCCCACTCCCTTACCCAACCAACCACCCACGCCTGGGCCCACCGCCACCTCTCCTGGCACCTTCCCAGAACCGCCCTCCCCAGGCACGCACACAGCACGCAGCGACCCCGCGCGGCCCCACCCCCTGACGCCGTCCCCTTCCTCCCACCACCCGCTCGCCGTGCCCCAACCGCTCTCCCTCCTCCCGCTCCTCTCCGAGCCGCGCGCGCCGCCGCACCCTCCTCCTCGCCGGTGCCCGCCCCCAGCCGTCCGCCTGCAGCCCTCCGCGCGCGCCGCCGACCGTCCTCCGAGCCGCGCGCGTCGCCCACCTCACCCCACCGCCGCCGCCCATCCTCTGCACCGACCCCGCCGCCTCTCTCCCCAAGCCCCGCCACCGTCGGCCGCCGGCCGCCTCGACCCCGCCGCCTCCACCCTCGCCTGCGCGCGCCGCCGGCGAGCCCGCCCGCCGCCCCAGCAGAGCTCGTCGCCCGACCCCAGGCCCCGCGCGCGGCCGCTCGAGCCGCCGGTATCCGCGGCACCCCGCCGGGCCGCCAGTACCACCCTCGCCGCCGCCAGGGTTCCCCTGGGCCCGCCCCGGAGGCCCCGCCGTCCGTCCCCGCGCTCGACGCCCCAGAACCCGCCAGGCCCGCGCCTCCGCGCTCGCAGGACCCGGCGCCAGCACCCCACTCGCCTGAGCGCATCCGGCCACCGTCGACCATCGGAGCTGCCTCCCAGGCCGAGCTCGCCCTGAGACCGGCCCCACCTCTCCGCGGGTCCGGCCTGCTCTGCCTCGCCAGAACCCGCGCACGCCGCCCTTCTCCGTGTCCGCTGGAACCGATGTGGGCCGATCCTGTACTTCGTCTTGTACACGCTTGAACCACCTCGGCAAGATCTCCTCGATGTCAAGACCGGCACGATACGAGACCCGAAGTTCTATCCAAGGCCACCGGCGCCGGATCCCCGAGACCTTCTTCCCGGATGCGACCCCGATCCCGAACCCCGGTGAACCACGATCCCCAGTGCAGCACAACAAGGTCTTCAAGGTGGAACCGACAAGATCTGCAACACGGCCGCGGAGTGACCTCGGACGCCCAGATCTACCCTCGGACGCCAAAACCCGCACCGGAAGAACGCCAAGTTCGCCTCGTGAACCCCAAGACCCCGAAGCCCCGATCCAAAGGCCGATCCGAAGCGCCAAGGCCTCCGCCATAAAATCAACAAGATCATCACGAAACTCCGAGACCGTCGACAAGGAACCGCGAACTCCGGAACCCTGAGTTCTCCATCAAGGACGCCAAGGACCCCGCGAGAGTCGACAAGACCGACAACATGACCCGAAGACCCCGGATGCGCCAAGACCCTAACCCCGGAGTCCGAGAACGAACCGTCGAACCCTGGACCCTGTCGAACCCTGAACCCCCGGATCCCCAAGACCGTCGAAACCCCTCAATGTGTGAACCCCTTCCCGAAACCCTAATTTCATAATATAATACGATTGTTGCACATCAAATCTTTCATCTCGCATGCATATCATGTGGTTTGGGGGCCTTATGCCGATTCACCTAATAATTAAATATGGGGCCCATATGCGGGCAAATCTAGCCTTATATTGGCCTCATTTAAACATGTGTAGCGAACCGATGCCATCTATTGTCTTGCTATATAACATTTAAAATGCGGGGTAGCTAAATAACATGAACCACCTAAATAATTGTCGGGACCCCGGTTCCGCTTAATATGACCTAATTGCATCGCACCTTTGCCATGCCATCCATCATACATGCATCATGCCGATCTTCTGCCGTGGTATTAAATCTTGCATCCGGTGTTTCTTCTAGTGTTTTGCTTCTTCGCGGATAAGGCCGTTGAGTTGATGTGAGCTTCGCCCCGATCTTCGGTTGAATCCTTCGACAATGTTTTCAGGCGAGCATCTCCCCCTTTCTACCTATCTTACTTTATAGTATTTACTTCCCTCCGGTTGATCTATTGCTATCTGTGTTGCGATGCTTTAGTTTCCGTACCTGTGATATACCGTGCAGCCCTATATTCCCTTGGACACATCCTATTACCTGTTGTTTGGTAGCTAGTTGGACTTGCGCGCCGTAGTCGCTTGCTCAAGTGCTGTTGCGTGTCGTCATATGCCACAGTTGCTGATGAATTGCCGCATGATGTTGATGTTGGAGATGATTCTAGTTTTACTTATCGTCACTTTAATTCCTGTTTAACAACTAAAATTGAAATAAGCAGAGGCATCGGTGGGTGATAGATAATATTTGGTTTCCGAACGCCCACTTGTGTCCCGTAAGACCCCGAGTACTTGATACCTGTTCCTTGATTTATCGCGCTATCCACATCCGGGAGGTATATGGGACCCCCCTGAGCCAGAGCTTGATTCCGTCTTATTTCTTGGGGCCACGAACTAGTTTGGGGCTTTATTACTATCCTGTACTTATGCCATGTTTACTGCTTTATTTACGATTGTGCGAGGTACTGCACACTGTACTGTTTAGGATCTGTGACCCGTTTACGTGGTATCGACAGTCCCCGTTTAGGGATCTGCTGTCGTTTACCGCCGGCCCCACAAACTTTGGGGTCCGTCTCGGAGCTAGCTTACTTCGTTGCGGGTGTACTCCAAGGGGTGGCCCCCTGAAATATTTCTGAATCCTGTGATTGTTCAGTCGTGAAAGCCTCGTTGGGTTTTGATTTGGTTTTTCCGAGGTTGATCGAGTGTGTGTTGCTATTGGTGCACCCCGGCCGGGTAAAACTTTCTGAAAGCCGTGTCCGCGGATATGGACGACTTGGAGCACAGTATCTCGATCATAGACAAGCATAACTAAAGTTTACTGTTATAAATTTGACTTATAATGACTAGTAATCAGCTTCACTATAATGGAATGGCTAATTAATACTGCCCACAATTGCTTGTTGGAGTGTCGCTTGCGACAATTGTACCTGACTAGTAAGTATTGCAACTACAACGAAATGGCTGAATAAAAGTACCAACAACTGCTGGGTTTTTGGGTTTATCTCATGCTATCTGTACCTGATTAGTAATTGTTGCCACTATAACGGAATGGTTAATTCAAAGTGCCCACTGCTTACTTTATCAGGATGATTATCTAAATCTGACTAGTAATTGCTGCAACGATAACTGAATAAGTAAAACTGCCAACGGTGTGAGTTCCTCGGTTGACTTCCTCGTTTGGTCTCGAGGGGGAAACACCAGGATGGGTTTGTTTGGTGTTAGCTTCAGGTTGGATCCGGATAGGTCATTCTCACCCCTCTCTGATAACCGCCAGTTGTATCGAGTCTCTATAGGTTGTTTAGTGTATGCTGCAGCTGCCGCTCAGTCCACCATACCTATGTAGGCGAGGACCGCCGAATTCTAGCCTCGCCGTGTACTGGCCTCAGTACTGACGCTCCTCTTTCTCCTTTGCCCTTTGTCGGCACCCCTTTTGTTTAAGCAGGTTTTGAGATCGACGCCGTTAGCAGGGTTACCCTTCCGGCTTGGCCTGGGCAGGGTTATGGACGCCATTGGTTATTCTTCAGGGCTCTTAGCCCCATTTGCATCTTGTCCGTAGCTGGACGCTATATCGTTTTCAAGGTGATTTGGATCTTTGTATATTATATCGGTATTCTTGACTCTTTGCGTCGCTGCTATATATATCTGTTCTGTGGGTCCCATCGAGGACTGTTGTGTAATGTTATTACTTCGTTTTCCACCCGCACGAAAGTGCCTGGTGGGCACCTTTGAATCGTTTCTATGCGGGTTTGGCGAATTTTGCTCAAACTTGCATAGGTCCGATTCTGAGGGTGTTACAAGAGTGTTCGCCGGTTGAAAAGTTGGATTAGCTGGAGACGTCCTTCTTACCTTCCTCCTTGCCGTCGAAGTTCATACTCGAGACAAGGGATCTGACCTTCAACAATTGATACTAAATCGGATACTTTTTCTCCTTTAAGAGAGACTCTAGCTCTTTCTAAGCATCATCTTTGTCAACTGACCATCAAGGGGATGCTTCTCATATGAGTAGATACACACCTTTGATGGGAATGTTGCCTTCTTAGAGTCACGGTGGTGATGGCCCTTCCCTCTCTTCTAGATGGGAGACACCTTTCGGGTTGTCCATTGCATCACCGAACCATCGGATAGATGCATTATGCATGATAAGGCATGCTTTCTCTTTAGAGATAACATTCTTGCTACTATATACTTCATGACTCCCAAGTTGCTTAGGACTGAGTCTCCTTGGATTGAGTCTTAGGCATTCTTTGTCCATGTGAGCCGACTTGCTACCATGCAAGGAGCATGGAATGAAAGTCGGGTCTTGTTTTCTTTTTTAAGAAGAAAACATTGTGTCTCGGTGTTCTTGGAGCGCGGTCCATGTTTTCAGCACGGATTAGGGAGTGGATCAACCATGCCTATAGCTGATTGACAATATTGAGCGACATGCCAAGAGTCCGGCTCACACTTTCCACATAGAAGAAATCCTGGGAAGCCTGGATCGGCCGTAGGACTCGACAATCGATAGTGGAGTGGTTCGCATCATGTCCGTGCCTTTCACAATGCCAGCCCCAGCATGCGCGACATTCGCTAGCCAAATGACAACATTGTATTAGACGTTGTGGGCACGAATTTCTCACTCTAGAGAGTTGGATATGATCCTAGGCTTACTTTTCCTAGTGTTTGGATCCACTTCCGTTTCTTACAACCTCGGGTTTGGATCCTAGACCGATATTATCATCAATGAACTCCAGGGATCCCAAGGAAAATCTTTCCCTGGAGTGATGGTGAAATCATTACCATAGTCGTCGTAGGGGTGTTGTCCCGCCCAAATCATTGTTCTAGGCATAGCACGCCCCATCATGGGTGCCAATTGTAATGAGATTTCCTCGATATTATCCATGAGAGATGGCTGGAGAAATTGAGTAGTGTGGTTTATACTACGTGGAAGATTTGAGAACGGGATGACATAATAATGTAGCCAGGTCCAGGTCCTCAGGGTGAAGCTACAACCCTACTCTGCATGTATGATCTTGTCTTCAATATGGGTATGGTTTACAACCTATCCTCGTTAGAATCTCAACATGGCTTTATATAGGGGAGTGTGGCCAGGTTTTAACTTTTTGAAAGAGTGGTGATTAATAAGTAATGTCTTGGGTTACAATCAAGAATTTCTTGTTTTATCATGCATGCTAGATATAAAGAGTACATAACATCACTTTGCATACTAGATCGACGGTAAGACGCTAGAATATGAACAACTTTGTTGGCCGATCTTTGAATCTGTATATTGGGG
Source organism: Avena atlantica (assembly GCA_910589765.1). NCBI lineage: Eukaryota > Viridiplantae > Streptophyta > Magnoliopsida > Poales > Poaceae > Avena > Avena atlantica. Next base: position 539,353,605 of record OU342739.1, on the reverse strand, counting down.
GAGCGTTAGTGATCTATAAGCTTCACTGATGTGAAGACTGGCTTGCGATCTATCCTGGTGATCGTGAGCGAGAGGGTTGAACTGATAGTTTCTTTCCATTAACAGATCTTGAACAAGTTGTACTATTTGGTACCTAAAACACAATGTTAAACTTGCAAAAAAATAGATTGGAGGAAAGTTAAGAGGCTATGGATAGGGATTCATAAATGCAAGATTTATCCTTGAGGTTTGGATAGGTTGGCGCTATCCTACGTCCTCATAGAAAAAGGCTTGAAGAAAATATCATATTGACACCAAGTCACAGGTCACATAGATCCACCTATCCCTCCATGATCTAGGACAAAAATTCAGGAATACATTGTATAAAAAATCGGCCTACGCATAAATGCAAGATCAAACTACGTAGATGCTGCAAATAGATTAGATCTAGATCATACCAACAATCGCAACAAAAAGAGTATTGTTAGAGAAGGCGTTGATGCAGATCCCTGTAGCTAGGTGTATCCCTCCCATCCAAAAGGATATTTTCCTTCTCATTTGAGGATCGATAGCATGGTCCCTCCGCCAGTATCCACTCACATCTAGATTGGATATTCTATAGGGCTCCACCATACAGAGAAAAGAACTATCAGAGGACTAGAACCGAGAAGGTTTATTAGCATGGTGAAACTATTTCTAAGAAAGAGATAGAGAGGAAGAAAGAGGGATTGCCCTTCAGCACGAACGACATGGGTGGGATTGCCCTATGCAATATTTATATATGAGGGGGAGGGGCAGCTACGAGGGAGGAATCCTGCTAGGTCTGGTCGCACAAGGGGAGACGCATCATAGAGAGAGGAGGCACCATAGATCCCTAGGGCCTTTCTTGGACCCCAAGTGATGTAGTGCCCCACATTGAGTCCCCTTTTTGTCCCATGCGGCTGACTCCCATGGGGCCCTCCTAATTTATTCTGGATATGTTTAAGTAGTTCTATAATTCCAAAAACATCCCTTCAAATATTTTTGGTTTCCTTTTGAAACAATTTTGATCTGCGTAACCCTTTCACTTTTTCTCCAAAAATTATTCCGATAACGTTGAAACTTTTTCCTGTGTATCTCTCTCATGATCCTCTCACGTCTAGTACTCAACATGTTGATAATACCTAAGTATGTGACCCCGCCGGTTCGGTAATATGTAGACATAATGCAGAGCACCTTTCATTTAATAATAAGTAGCAAGATCTAGGCATCTATATGGATTCTTACACATACATGAATATATCATGTGAACTTTTTGTTTATGTACACAATTCTTTTTTGCTTTGCGATACTTAACAAAACCTGAGGAAAGATATTATTCATTATCCTTGTAATGCAACAACTTGATCACGATACCATGTTATCCTTGATGCTGGTTTTTTATATTTTTCTCCTTTTCGTATTCCGATATCTCATGATCGTAGCATGAAGTGTCTGTCCAGACGATCATGGATATCATACTAACGATAGGGCCTTGAGATTATCTCTCTATTGTCGGAGGAGCGAATCTCATTGTTGAACTATCAAGTAACTACTGAAGTACATGTTGGTCGTCATTATGATCACTCCATTATGGGTAACATTTGATAACTTCCAAAGTAAATCTTGTGGCATGTAGGCACTTGATATTCTCATGGTCTAAGGATGCGAGTGCACAATAAAAAAAATATGATTATATTAACAACAAAGTGATGACATAATATCATAGTAAATCGTGTGGTTGGGTATGTCCAACGCCATTGTTCTGCCAAAAACGTGCCCACATTTTGCGAACATCCTCGTTACTTTAACAATGCCCTATGATTAGGAAAACATAACCATCATGCAACACATGAGAAATTCTTAGATGCGATACTAGGGAACTACTTTGTGTTTATGTTTCCACAAATGTTAATGAGTTTTGCTCTGAATCTCATATTTAAGAACCATATCAATTATAGCATAAAAATATAAACATTAATAATGAATGTAGAAATAAATATAACATTTATTATTGCCTATAGGTAATATTTCCTTTAATAAAGTAGTACGTGATTGTAGGGGTTCGTAGCATGGAAAACAAAAAAAATTCTACCGCATGAACATACAATCAAGATCTAATCTATGATCAAGCCAAGATCTATCTACTAGATTGTAGCAACGAGTCAATAGAGTACTAACCCTCGAAGATCCAAAGCGGTTAACGAGAGCAGATTCTCGTGGATGATGTAGTCGTACACTCCCGATCTCAAGATCGCGCAGACGATCCTTCCGGTGCTGCGTTCCGGCAGCGCTTCCGCAGTCGGTCACACGTTCGGTACTCGATGAAGACCTTCCTCTCCCTTGTTCCAGCAGGCAGCGGAGGTTGTAGCACTCTCCTTGTGATTCCGGCAGCACAACGGCGTGGTACCGGAAGTAGAGGGGGGATCCCGCAGGGCTTCGCCTTAAGCCGGAGCGAGTATGGTGGAGTATGAGAGAGTACTATTAGTGGTCTAGGGATTAGACACACCAATTAGAAAGCTCTAAACCGAAGGCTAGGGCAATTAGAAGCTCTAAACCAAAACGGCTCTAAACCGGAGATTAGAGGATAGGAACTTGTGTGTCTAGGAGGGGAGCCCTGCCCCTCCTCTTATAGGTGGAGGGAGGCGCGCCTGGGGAGGGGAGTCCCTCTCCAACTCGGACCCAAGGTGGGCCGGCGGTGGGAGGAGGAACTCCTCCCCCAAGTCGGTTTCAAACCTCCTTTTCCTCTTTCCCAAAACTAGTCGTTTGACTTTTCTGTTTTAGGATTCAATTTAATCCTTTATTTGGAACAGAAAGAACACTTAGTACATGATGCAATCATTCCAATATGTAATGACACATTCATGTACCCCTCCCCCTCCCGGAGTGCCGGACATTCCGGAACCTTCTAGAACATTTCCGATGAAAACACCGGAATCATTTCCGAACTCCGAAACGGGACTTTCCTTATATGAATCTTATTCTCCGGACCATTCCGGATCACCTCGTGATATCCCGGATCTCATCCGAGACTCCGAACAACATTCGGTCTCTTTCTCATAATACCATAACTACTCAAACAACGTCGAATCCTTAAGTGTGTCTCCCTACGGTTCGTGAATTATGCGGACATGATCGAGACACTTCTCCGAACAATAACCAATAGAGGAATCTGGAAATTCATATGGCTCCCACATATTTCTACAATTACTTTGCGATCGAATGAACCACTTACATACGATACCAATTTCCCTTTGTCTCACGATAGTTTACTTATCCGAGGTTTATGATCGTCGTTATCTCTGCATACCTAGTTCAACCTCGTTACCGATAAGTACTCTTTTCTCGTTCCCGTGATATGTGATCCCTTGTGATCCAGTCACATGCTTGCAAGCTAATTGGATGACATTACACCGAGAGGGCCCAGAGTATATCTATCCGTCATATGGATGGACAAATCCCACTCTTGATCCATGTGTTTCAACCAATACTTTCCGAACACTCAATGCCACCTTTATAGCCACCCAGTTACGGTGTGGTGTTTGATGTCATCAAAGCATCCATCCGGTAAAGGTGATATGCATGATCTCATGGTCGAAGGAATTAGGTTACTATGTATCAGAAAGCATATAGCAATTGAACTATTGAAATGACTTGATCTTTATGCTACGCTTATCTATAGGAGTATGTCCATCACATCATTCTCCTAATGATATGATCCTGTTGTTAATAACATCTCTATGTTCATGATCAGGAAACCATGATCATATATTAACCAACAAGCTAGTTTAACAAGAGGCTTTACTAGGGACTCTTATTTTAGTTTACAAATCACACAAGCATTAATGTTTCCGGTTAATACAATTATAGCATGGTATGTAAACATTTATCATAAGTATGAAGATATGATAATAACCACTTTATTATTGCCTCTTGGGCATATCTCCAACAGTCTCCCACTTGCACTAGAGTCAATAATCTAGTTTCAAACCTTTGTGTATTCAACACCTATGGCTTTCCGGTGTTGTATGTACACGATTGCTAGTGGTCAACTGATCTCCGGATCTGACACTTCCAGGTCCGTGTGTAATTGCATGTCTTTGCGTCTCTACGCATCACTCATTCTCTAATGAGATGGCTATGTATAATTTTGTTCCTTTGGTGAGACCTTTAGTTCTTTGGGGTTAAAACATGTTGATAATATTGTCGTACAATATATCTTCATAGTATTATCTCGCTTTGAACTACACCTAGTTTGATAACAAACTACTTGACACAAATGCCCTCTTTTGCTGCTATTATAGCAGTCATATACTTAGCCTTTTATTGTAGTATATGTCACAATGTCTTAACTTTGGAACTCATCCAAATCCATTATGGAACTTACTTTCCATTATATTGTGCCACCCTTAGTTTAGATTGAGATAAACTTAATTTGTACTTTGTGACAAAACTAGTATCAATGTAATTCATTTACAATGAACTAACCATCTATTTGTCACTTCCACAAATAATATACTCTTAGTTCTTCCAAAATATCATAAGAATATCCTTACTATTGTCCAATGATCAACTTATGAATCATTCTGGTATATGCTCATAACATTTAGAGTATAGGACATATCTGGATTTGTACATATCACAGTATGATTGATATAAATACTCTTTGTGATTTCATACATCAAGTATCAATCTATACTTGAATCTTTGTTTCACTTACCCAGTTTCAATACACTTGAATATATCATCAATATTGAATTGATTCAATCCTTTTCTGTGACAAGAACCTTTCTTGTAGTTTCTATATTGAACTCATTCAATACATCATCTATGTACTTTCGGCACAACCATATTAGCATCTATTGATGCCAAATATTTGGGTTTTGCCTAAGTCTTTCATCAGGATGAAATTCTTAATATGTGTTAATAAAATATACATCTTTTACAATCAACAATATGTCCTCCACATAATGTATTAGAAATATGTCTTAGCGCTCCCACTTAATTTCTTGCAAATGCAAGCATCTTCATTGTCTCTGATGAAATTAAACTCTTTTAACAGTTTCATCATAGTGAAGATTCCAACTCCGCTATGCTTACTTCAACCATTGAAGTTTGCATATGCTTTTAGCATCCTTTGAATTAACAAAACCCTATGGACCGTGTTACGCACATGTCCTAGGTAACAATTCTATTAGAAGAACTTGTTTTGTTTATTCAACTACCATATAACAAAATTATATGTAGTGGTTGCTACATTAATCCGTCTAGACTAAATATCACTATGAAAGATCAGATCTTGTCATAGTCAACCTTTGAACATTGTTGTGAACTCTTTCCCAACATGTCGACTATTTCATAGATGTAAAACATCCATGTCTATTTCTTTATAGATCCAAACACGACTGTAAGGTCTTACACCTTTCTCGAGGGTCCTTCAAGTTCAAAACTTGATTTCTCGTGTATGGAACTATCACGGATTTTATGGCTTCAAGCCATTTGACGGAGTCATGGCCCATCATCACTTCTTTGCATGTAGTCGGTTCATTATTCTCAAATAATGATTCAACCCTCAAATCTTGGTATTTGATTGTTCATCCGACCTACTTGTTTCAATAGGAACTTAGATCTCCGTGACCACAACCTTTGAGGCACGTGAGCCATGAGCATTGTTGCTGCCTCCGGAACACTTTTCGGCGCTGCGCAACTCTGCACATATAGCTAAGGTTCCTTTAACCTTATCAAAGTTCTATTGTCCTCCCACTTAACTTTTCACAAAAAATTCCTTCTCAAAGAAACTTGACGTTCTAAGTGACAAACACTTTTGTCTCCGGTGTTATGGAGGATTACTTAACAGTTATTCAAAATAACATACAAAGACAGATTCATCCGACTTTGGTTGCAAACATCTCTCTTATGCATAGCATACCAATGTTTAAGAAAGGACAACTTGGGTTTTATCCCAAACCATAAATTTATATGGTGTCATTTCAACGGATTATGATGGAGCTCTTTTCAGTGGAAAAACGGTAATCTCTAAAGCTTTTAATCTTTAAAATACAATGGCATTTTTATGAATTATACCTTTGATCTTACCATGTCAAACAAGGTTTAATTACATATCTCGAACGCTCCATACTCTTATGGTGTTTCGGGAAACGCAAATCCACGGAACGATTCCATAAATCTTAGGTATTATGCTAAACTTTGTAACTCAAATATCTTCCTTTATGATCTTATCATAAACTATTTATATTCTTGTTACAATGATTTTGCACTTCATGTTGAAAGACTTTGAACTTTTCAAATATTTCACACTTCATCCTTATTAAGTAAATATTCATATATTCACTCAAATTTTCGGAGAAAGCATATGAAGTTGAAATCCATCGCTCTTGCCTACACATAATGGACTTCGTACAACAATATGTACAAGTTCCAATAAGCTAGTCATTCATTCCCTTTTGGCCTATGAACGAAGTTTCAATTATCTCTAGGAAAGTTTCACAAGCGTCATTTGATCAAAATCAAAAGACTCCAAAATTCCATACACATGGAGTTTCTTCATGTTTTCTTTCCAATATAATTTAAACGGCGATGTCACTTCATAAGTGATCTTTCAATCAATTTGTCTTTCGACATTTTAGCACTAGTTTTATGGATGTGATTTCTCCAACGAGATTTGTGAATCATCCATCTTTTATGGATTACGGCAATTATTTGAACAACCCTTTTGTTCTCATAATACCTGATAAAACAAATCTTGAAGGCAAGCTTTAACGTTTAACGAGCAACACAACAACCTTTTATTTGTTCTCGATGAACATCATCACATATTCTTTTGCTAGTTACTTGGGCCATTGTAGTTCATGAATTGTGTTGTTTCGTATGACGATTCACACCAACAAATTCAGTATCAAATACTTAAGAACCACATAGTTTAATAAGAAAAATATAGCCATAACATGTATATCATCTATATACTTAAACTGAACAATTCTAGTCTTTTCTTTTCTGCCATATATTTATGAGATTCTCTTTCAGTATTTCCTTTTTCTGTTTGAAAGAATCTATCAACATCAATAGTGGAGTCATACATATGACACATAGTCCAAGGCGTGTATAATTAAATACCAATGTCTTTGGATTTGCACTTTGAAGTAGATCACCATCATCAAATGTTTGGTGTTCTTCCAAATTCCTTTCTTTTAGTAATCTCTTGGTGTAGTAAATATTTTAACTACATCCAATATTCACCTTTATCATGGAATCGTCCATGATCAAGCTAATTTTAGCTTATAATGATGAATTACAAGTATAATGTTGCTATCCAAAACCTTTTGGTGGATTAGGACAACTAGTGTCTCCAACCCTTTGCAAATTCTCATCAAATATGAGAACATGAACTTTGCCATATTATACTCTATCATGTTGTAACCAAAACTTTGTTTCAGATATCACAATATCTTCCACACATCATGGTTTCTGAAACAACTCTTTCAGATCCTAGATAACCTTGATATTAAGAGAATCCTTTGAATATCAAGAATCATGGAGACAAACATGATACTTATATACTAACACTTGGAATTGTTACTCTTGATTTAATACTAATCATTAAACTTCATGGAGTAACCGGAACTTACTGAAAGTTTGCAATAGGACTTTTAAACTTTAGATTAACACTTCAAAACAATACGATACCAGTTCGTAAAGTAACTAACCAGAATTCTATAGTTCTATCATCTCAATTATAACTAAGCGCAAGGTGGTAAACGGATGCCAATGACTACAACAACTATGCAAATTCACTTTGATTTAGTTTATGATAAATTGAGTTCTAATTAATAATTAAATTAATTTAGGTGAACTCCCACTCAAAACAATATCCCTCACATTGTTTTAGTGATCACACGAACCAAATCCACCACATCAAAACCGATCATCACGAGAGTTGATGTAGCTTCAATGGCGAACAATCAACATGTTCATCATATCTACTATATGACTCATGCTCTACCTTTCGGTAATCCGTGTTCCTGAGGCCATGTATGTACATGCTAGGCTCGTCAAGATCAAACCTTAGCTTCTGCATGAGCAAATCTGGCTTGCTCATGTTGTATACACTCGCAGAATCTAACACACCCGATCATCACGTGGTGCTACGAAACAACGAGCTTTAGCAACGGTGCTTACTAAGGATGAACACTTTAAAACTTGAAATTGTGTGCTTGAGGGATCATCTTATAATGCTACCGTCGTAAACTAAGCAATACAAGATGCATAAAAGGATTAACATCACATGCAATTCATAATATGTGATATGATATGGCCTTTCTTCTTTGTGCTTCTGATCTCCATCTTCAAGCACGAACATGATCTCCATCATCACCGGCATTGCATCAAGGTCAATGATGCTGCTCCATGCTTGTCTTCCACCAGCTTCAACTATTACAACTACTTTGAATAGACACGCGGGTCTTAACAGAATTTAAAGACAGCCATATGGCTCCTGCCGGTTGCCAACTTACAATAAGGAACACTGCATACATCAAATATAATCACAATCATGGCCATATCACATCACAGCACACCCCTGCAAAACAAAGTTAGACGCCTCTAATTTTCTTTGCATATTTTACGTGGTTTGGGGCTTTCAATAAGTGTCGTTCTAACTTACGAACAAGAACCACAACATTGATACTAGTATTGTCAATCACCCGTTGTAAATTGAATCTTAACTATGTTGAGAGAAACAGGCACCCGCAAAGCCACTTATGCAATACAAGTTGCATGTCAAGCGTGGAGCAAGTCTCATGAACGATGTCATGTAAGGTTAGCCCAGGCCGCTTCATCCCACCATCCCGCAAGATGCAAAATACACAAGAAGCAATCGACAACAAAAGCATCAACGCCCACAATGACCATTGTGTTCTACTCGTGCAACAGATCTACATATAGACACGGCTCTGATACCACTGTAGGGGTTCGTAGCATGGAAAACAAAAAAAATTCTACCGCATGAACATACAATCAAGATCTAATCTATGATCAAGCCAAGATCTATCTACTAGATTGTAGCAACGAGTCAATAGAGTACTAACCCTCGAAGATCCAAAGCGGTTAACGAGAGCAGATTCTCGTGGATGATGTAGTCGTACACTCCCGATCTCAAGATCGCGCAGATGATCCTTCCGGCGCTGCGTTCCGGCAGCGCTTCCGCAGTCGGTCACACGTTCGGTACTCGATGAAGACCTTCCTCTCCCTTGTTCCAGCAAGCAGCGGAGGTTGTAGCACTCTCCTTGTGATTCCGGCAGCACAACGGCGTGGTACCGGAAGTAGAGGGGAGATCCCGCAGGGCTTCGCCTTAAGCCGGAGCGAGTATGGTGGAGTATGAGAGAGTACTATTAGTGGTCTAGGGATTAGACACACCAATTAGAAAGCTCTAAACCGAAGGCTAGGGCAATTAGAAGCTCTAAACCAAAACGGCTCTAAACCGGAGATTAGAGGATAGGAACTTGTGTGTCTAGGAGGGGAGCCCTGCCCCTCCTCTTATAGGTGGAGGGAGGCGCGCCTGGGGAGGGGAGTCCCTCCCCAACTCGGACCCAAGGTGGGCCGGCGGTGGGAGGAGGAACTCCTCCCCCAAGTCGGTTTCAAACCTCCTTCTCCTCTTTCCCAAAACTAGTCGTTTGACTTTTCTGTTTTAGAATTCAATTTAATCCTTTATTTGGAACAGCAAGAACACTTAGTACATGATGCAATCATTCCAATATGTAATGACACATTCATGTATCCCTCCCCCTCCCGGAGTGCCGGACATTCCGGAACCTTCTAGAACATTCCCGATGAAAACACCAGAATCATTTCCGAACTCCGAAACGGGACTTTCCTTATATGAATCTTATTCTCCGGACCATTCCGGATCACCTCGTGATATCCCGGATCTCATCCGAGACTCCGAACAACATTCCGTCTCTTTCTCATAATACCATAACTACTCAAACAACGTTGAATCCTTAAGTGTGTCTCCCTACGGTTCGTGAATTATGCGGACATGATCGAGACACTTCTCCGAACAATAACCAATAGAGGAATCTGGAAATTCATATGGCTCCCACATATTTCTACGATTACTTTGCGATCGAATGAACCACTTACATACGATACCAATTTCCCTTTGTCTCACGATAGTTTACTTATCCGAGGTTTATGATCGTCGGTATCTCTGCATACCTAGTTCAACCTCGTTACCGATAAGTACTCTTTTCTCGTTCCCGTGATATGTGATCCCTTGTGATCCAGTCACATGCTTGCAAGCTAATTGGATGACATTACACCGAGAGGGCCCAGAGTATATCTATCCGTCATATGGATGGACAAATCCCACTCTTGATCCATGTTTTTCAACCAATACTTTCCGAACACTCAATGCCACCTTTATAGCCACCCAGTTACGGTGTGGTGTTTGATGTCATCAAAGCATCCATCCGGTAAAGGTGATATGCATGATCTCATGGTCGAAGGAATTAGGTTACTATGTATCAGAAAGCATATAGCAATTGAACTATTGAAATGACTTGATCTTTATGCTACGCTTATCTATAGGAGTATGTCCATCACATCATTCTCCTAATGATATGATCCTGTTGTTAATAACATTTCTATGTTCATGATCAGGAAACCATGATCACATATTAACCAACAAGCTAGTTTAACAAGAGGCTTTACTAGGGACTCTTATTTTAGTTTACAAATCACACAAGTATTAATGTTTCCGGTTAATACAATTATAGCATGGTATGTAAACATTTATCATAAGTATGAAGATATGATAATAACCACTTTATTATTGCCTCTTGGGCATATCTCCAACAGTGATCTCCACCTATCACAAAATCTTGCCACCTTCGCAATCACCATGAATGTTTCCAAGTGACACATACCCTGTAGGAGGTGTGCACCATCCAAAAGGTAACAACACTTGGCTCACATTTGGATCTTTAAGATCTTGCAAGATCAAAATTCTGTCAAAGCAATATAACTTAAAGGATTTAGGTGGACTAGACTCCCCCCCTCCCCCCCCCCCCCAGGGCGCAACCGGAAGAGGATCCGTTGGATGAGAAAATTGGTTGATGACTTGGTAATTCTAGATTAGAGCCCCGGGACATGGCGGTCGCGCAAAAAGTTAGATCGTGATACTGTATAAGATGTATCGTATTGTATGGACTCCGGTGCCGGCTGAGGCCTTTGAATTTTTTTTCTGAAATTTGAATCTTAAATCTCTGGATCTTCTTGCAGTAATGATTTTGATAGTTTCTTCTCCCGCTCCAAGTCTGAGTTTTTTCTAGAATTTGGAATCTTAAATCTCTGGATCTTATGGCAGTGATGACTTTGATAGTTTGTTCTCTCGCTCGAATGTGATCGTGGACTTAATGACTTCCTGTCCGTGACCAACAATGACATGCTAGCTCCTAAAATGGAGCACCAGCGACGCACCATCGGCTCGTTCAGGATGACGAAGACATCCAGGTCCAAGAATTTCTATTTTACTTTTCAGGGGTGTCTATACTATTGGTTTGATCAAGAGATCCGAGACGTTTTCCAAAAAAAAGAAGGTATGCGCAAACTAAAGATGACGAGAAAGTGACTAGATCCAAACGAACAACTAATATATTGCCGATTTAAGACCAAGTTTTTTTTTCCGAAAAGGAGCACACCTGGCCTCTGCATCAATTGATGCATACATTCCTGATTTAAGACCAAGCGTCGAAGAGAAATACAAATTTGAAGAAACAGCTGCTGCAACAGCTGAGTTTATCGCAGCTTAGGATCAAGCTAGCGCACTAGTTGTCACATGCTTGTGATGGCAGATGCATTTGGGCCCGAGTAGAGCGTTGCCTGCAACGAATGAAAAACAAAAAAAAACTTGCAATTTTGAGGAACTCAAATGGTTGCCATTTTATTTTCTTGTTTAGATTTGTTAACATAAAGGAATCGAGAAGTGCTATGCGTACGACGATTCCTATCCGACCTTGAGTTTAACCAGTGTGTAATTGGATGTTTGCCTATCTTACGCTGCAGAATAATGGTCGTAGGCATATCTAACGGGAAAAGATGGTCGTACGACATATCGAACGGGAAAAGATCGTACGCACATCAGTTCCAAACTTAAATTCTAAACATTGTAGTACATCAAACCATGAGTAAATCTACTTATTTTGTTGGTCTGGAATTTCTTTCCAGACTGCTGTTAGATCGCATACAGTTTTTCCATGTCACTATATATACTGTATATGACTAGGAAAGATGGCGCGACGACACGCCGCGCCCATGGTAAATATGTTGATCGCAACACAGAAAACATAAAGTCACTTGTACATGTACTCGCAGCGTATTACATGGTAGATTACAGTTGATTAGATCACACTACTAAATATAGGAAGAGAGAATGATGAGCTTTTGGTTAGCGCGGGGAGGTCGACGACTGGAGAAAGCTCAGCTCCGTCATTGGATGAGATTGATGGCTCGGCATCGGTTGGCCTGCAAGAAACACAACAGAGAACAGAGAGTTAGAAATCACAAAGAAAGGTAAACAAAAGACGTGGCATGCCCTTATAAACCAAGAGCTCAACAGTTCTAACACTTTTGGCACAGATTATCACAAAACTAACACCATAAGATGCACATAACGTATCATCCAAACATTTTATGTCCCATAGGAGGGAAATTAAAATTCCTCAAGACTAAGACATATTATTCTTATAGGAACCAGTGGCGGAGGCAGGATTGCAATTTAGAGGGGGCCAAATCCAATAATTTTCAATTAGAGGGGGGGGGGGGGGGGGGGGGGGGGGGGGGGGGGCAACTAAGCTAATTCCTCTATTTTTTTCTCTAAGCAAGCCTTAAGTAAAAAATTCTTCCGTGTTGACCAACGCCATAGAGGGGCCAGGGCCCTGCTAGTCCCCCTAGCTCCGCCACTGGTAGGAACTCAAACAAATTATGCACTGTGACAACGTGAGGAAATTATAGTTCATACTTAGATTAATAGATAGTGCTCTCTCAAAAATTTAAATTGATTCTGCACACTGAGAAAGTCAAATGCCTGGATTTGTAGTGGAGAACCTCATAGTCAAAAACAATGAAGTCAAATTCGTATAAGCTTGATGTGTTTCTTGATCCATGTGTTACCCAATGTGTGCAAAGCACGCGAGGACTTACCACTGATAGCTTCAGCGAAACACACCTTTGACCGGAAAAATCCGAATATTTTCTCTTTTGACCTATATGCAAGTATAATTTTTTAGTGAAGGAAGTCACACACTACGATGAAAATAGAGAAGTGAACGGTGCAACGCACATGAATATTTGATTTCCTACTATGAATATAAGAGTATATAACTTTTAGTGCTCAAAAAAGATATACCATAGAAGGAAACGGAATGAAGGGAACAAATGTTGTCTTATGTCTGAACGGAATAAAGGAAATAAATGTTGTCTTTCTTAGAAGTGTTGTATAGAATCTGCTGACAAAAGAAAAAAATAGACTTACCATTGATAGCTTCAGCGCAAAATCCGAATATTTCCTCTGTTGACCTATATGCAAGTATAATTTTTTAATGAAGGCACACACTACGATGAAAATAGAGAACTGAACAGTGCAACATGGAGGAATATTTGATTTTCTATGAATATAAGAGTATATAACTTCTAGTGCTCGAAGAAGATAAACCCTAGAAGGAAACGGAATAAAGGAAACAACTGTTGTCTGATACCTGAAAGAATACCATTCAACAATTGAAACTGGAGCTAGCTGTTCTGTTGTATAGAATCTGTCGACAGAAGAAAAAATAACCATTATGAATGGTCTTGTAGCTGGTAATTCAACAATTGTTCCAAACATCAGACTCGTGCTACCGTTTAGTAACATCTCTTCTATTTTTAAAGTTACCGAAATGGAAAAACAGGCCATACTTAAGAATATATTCACATGTTCCCTGCTAATAGTTTGGTGGAGTGTTGACCTGTATGGAAACAACGGCAATAGAAACCCGTTGTACAGAAAGTGGCCAGGTTGATCTCTCAACGGGCATTAGAATTCCCACTAGAAAATCCGCAAGTGATCTAGGACATGAACCAACCACATTGGAAAAAAAATTGGTCAGTCTTAATCAGAAACTTTTACCATGTAATTAGTTCAGGCAAATATGGACTATCCACACTTACTTTGCTATAAAAGAGTGCACATTTAAAGCGGATCTCAATTTGTAGACAAAAGATGTTGATTGATTAGCACACCCAGGTGATTAACTGTTCAGCCTTGCTACATATATATGTGTGTACATATTTGCAAAGCCTTCTAGCTTCTACTCGAAGATTTAAGAGACCTTACTTCTCCAAAAACTCTATAAAAGACCACATTGTTTATTTCGCCAGCCACATCATTTGTAAGGAGCAGAATAATTTCCAGAGGCAAACTACGGAATGAGCAGAATGATTTTCAGAGATTTGAACATATGTTGCATCGACTATAGCAGAACTATGATCAGAAATACAAAATGACCTGCACAATAGCCCAATGTATTCCATTATGGAGGACACTTGGGGCGTCTCATCCAACTAATAATCTGTCTGATCCATCCCTTTTATCCTCTCAGCTTGTTGTGACTTACTCGGAGTCAGTATGAATCTCTTTAAATAATCGCTGGTCTGAATGGAAGGATCAGAAGTAATGAAGGGGTGTGAACTGATAGAACAACAAATGGTAATGGCACCAAGAATTCTAATTCTAATGAGCAGAGTGTCGCAAAGAAATTAGATGATACCTTGCGCCTTTGGAAATAAAGAGTCAAGAACTGTCATCCAATTCGATTGTGAACAGAAACACAATGCACAAATCGCAAAAGTCTTTTGCTCTCAGATCCTTCTTCATATACTATCTAGACGAAAGAAAGCATCACTGATTTCTCCACAAAAGTTGAAAGATAAAAATAAAACATGCACTCATACAGCAAGTGGATGTAACCTAGAACTATTAGCCATGATTTTGTGAAATGCAGGAAGTTTGTTAAACTGAAATGAAAATATACAAAGTCCAAGCATCATATCTTTTCTTTAGTCCTCAAAGACAGATTTAGATAAATTACCATGCAGAAGATCTGATATTTAGTGTTTACTGGAGGGTTCTGCGTTTGTTGGAGGAAGAACATACACCATTCGCATCCTCTCCATAGTTGAAACATCAGTAAAGTTTTCTATAAACATTAAAGCGAACTGCTTCATTATTGGCTGATCTGTAAATGCAGAGAACAAAAGCTTACATACAGGGTTTAACTGAATGTATTGCAGACCATTCTAAATAGTGCCAATCTGTATCTACAAAATTAGCAGGTTCAAAATGAGTCGTCTGCATACCTTTTTGCCTAGTAGACGACATCATTCGCCTGTATATCCAGTGAGTTGTCCTGCTCCTGCATTTAGAACAGATGTACGGTTGAACTGTAAGTCTTGATTCTAGAGAAGAAAAAGTGGGAGCGAACAATATATAATCCTGACCAACTTCACCTACTCACCAGATGGATATGTTTTGCTCCCGAGTTCACGCCCAATTTAGCTCGGCCCACCCCAAACCAAGCTTCCCATTTGGCTGTCCTGGCCAAGAGAGACGATGCAAACTTTCATGTGTCTTGCATTGCCGTGGGATAGAAATAGCAAACCTGCAATGGACCAAAGGAAAAATGGCGCCGTTGTGCACCGTCGATATCCACCTGACTGAACTTAAAGGAAATAAAAGATTTATCCACTCGACTGAATTTAGAAAGGATAATATACATCTGAAAACCTCATGGGTGTGTAGTGCCAATTCAAGATATCAATAGTAGCAAGCGAATTTCTCCGGCCGCTGACTGACGACGCTTGCTAGATGGGCGGTGTTGAGAGAGAGACTCACCCTAAACACGCTGTTGCTTGGCATTGAAGGCGTGAAAAACCTTATCTCTGTCGTCATCGCGTCCGACTGTTGCTGCTTGGAGAGATCGCGGACGTGGCTTGGCAGGGAGTCCACTGCGTCTGCATTGCTATTAGGCCACACTAATTGATGACAAAGATGATGCAATTTTCTTTTCTTTATGCGTTGGAGAAGTGAAGCAATGTAGCTGATCCTCTTCATGTTTTAATAATTCTACAATGACAAAATAAACAATAGGTCCCGTAAATATTTCTTGTTTACATTCAATGAAATTTCTTGAGTCCTAAGAAAAATATAAATTCGTTCGATGGGTTGCTTTCACCAAGAAATGTTTGTTGAGATCCTTTAATGCAAATTTACATCTTGTACTACACATAGTGTGTAATTGTCCTATGGATGGTGCTTTAGCGACTGTAGCCTCCTACTGTGATATTCGTAAGAAAAATCCTCTGTGCTAAATTATGTAAACTATTGTACATATTTTAATTATGATGCTAAAGCAGTAGCCTCCTACTGTGATGTTCGTAAGAAAAATCATCTGTGTAAAAAAAACTAATTTCTTTGGCAAGCGGGGTGAAAAGGAAGGAAATATTAGATTAAGATCAGATGTACTCTTCCAAAAGAAGTTTTACATAAAAGATGAAACTTGCATCGTAGCGAACTTGTTCTCCAGTATGATCCCTCCATGTTGTGAAGACAATGCAAACCACCACAGCAGGATCTCCTCAGCTATCTAGATTTCTTCTTCATCTGTCATTAACGATCAAAATAATTTACTATGGTTTGACATGAATTCATCTGGCTGAAAATCAAGCAGAAAATTTAAGGAATTTTAGAATATATAGGGTCAGCTGGCTGAAAATCAAGCAAGAACTTCAAGGAATTTTAGAAAATATAGGGTTACTTACCTCCGGAGCCTCACCAGCAATCCGGCATATGTCCTCTAATCGGTAGGTACCAACTATGGATGCCACAGCATCTGCGTTAAACTACCACCGGTGCACCCCTTCCTCTGATGCATCAAGAAATCAACCATCTATATATTGTATCATGGCCGGAACAGGGAACCCAAGAATACTAAAAAGCTGAATGGGAAAGGGATCAAGAGACATGTTTTTTGTTGGATTGGGAGCATACCTAGCGACCGGAAGAAACGCCCAGCCTCCGTCGCGTGGTCCCCAGAGCCCCCAACCGCCACATCCAACGGGGATGACGCCGCAGCAGCTGCCCCAGCAGGGCCTCCATGCCAGTGGCACCACGGCGTTGGTGGACAGGAGGGCTGGACCAGCAAGACGGAGGACCAACGCGGCCGCCGGGCGGGACAGGACGGCCGGAGTTGCGATGCTCCGCCGGCAACCACGGCGGCAGTTCCACCGTGGATGGGGCGGTTGCATAGGGGGATGTGGAGGGAGCAGTGAGAAGGGGGAGGGCGGCGCAAGGTAGGTGGCGGTGGTGGAGGGGTTGGAGCGGTGGTGGAGGTGGATGTTGGGGCGGCGGCGACAGAGCGACCTCGGCGGTTGGGGAGGAAAGGAATAGGGACGTGGGATTTGCGTGGGCGAGGTCCACCGCTTTGAGAGAACCATGTGGGGTGTGTGGGGTGTGTGTGTGTGTGTGGGGGGGGGGGGGGGGGGGGGGGGGGGTGGATTGCACTGTAGACGTTACTTACTGTAGATGTGATCAACAGTACAGATGGCTGATTTGGCACGCTTGAACTAAGGCTGAAGTGCATGACTTTCATATATGTAGTAATATATACTGTACTCTCTTTGTCAAATGCACAAGCACACGGAATGAATAAATAAAATTACATCACTTTCGTCACTAAAACACATACACATAAACATCCATTTAAAACTTTGACAGTTCTGGGGTACTTGTGGTAACCAACGAATGTCCAAAAGTGTCTGGCGCTCACGTCTCCAGCGTTCTTCTTCCTTGAACCCTTCCCTTTCAAAGCAACACGACATCCGTTGCCTGCCTTGCATGCTATGCAAAGATGCACGTCATCATCAGCACGGGAGTAACTTTTGGCTCCAGGAGTTTGGGTGTTGTGCCTGACTCCACGGCGCTCACTTATTTATCGCCATGACCACTGAACACCACACACTAACATTTGCAGCCTGAGCACAACAAAAGTTTCTTCCCGGCCTCACACCACTTCAGCTCAACATGCCTCGCCTCCTCCATCTCTTCACATTGATCCTGCACCTACGCATCGCAGCAAGCTCTGCCGCCGCGACGACGGACACCATCTTGGCCGGCCAAGCACTTGCCGCCAGCGACAAGCTCGTCTCCAAGAATGGCAGGTACGCGCTCGGCTTCTTCCAAACAAGCAGCAGCAGAAAATCACCCCAACACACCGCCAGCTGGTACCTCGGCATATGGTTCAATACAGTCCCCACATTTACCTCTGCGTGGGTCGCAAATAGGGAAAAGCCGATCAGGAACACCGCCTCACTGGAGCTCGCAATCTCCCAGGACGGCAACCTTGTCATCCAAAACCAGTCCACCAAGTCCATAGTCTGGTCTACCCAAGCAAACATCACAAGAAATAGCACCACCGCAGCTGTGCTCTTGAGCAGTGGAAATCTTGTCCTCGCAAACTCAGCAGACTCATCCGAGGTTCTGTGGCAGAGCTTTGATCACCCCACGGATACTTTTTTCCCTGGGGCCAAGCTTGGATGGGACAAGGTCACCGGCCTGAATCGCAGTTTTGTTTCTTGGAAAAACTCGATCGACCCAGCTGCCGGTGGGTACCGCTATGAGCTAGACCCCAGCGGCGTCGACCAGCTATTGCTTGTAGCACTGAACTCATCCACAACATATTGGTCCACCGGTGCATGGAACGGAAAATACTTCTCCTCGATTCCAGAGATGACAGCCCGACACTCTATTAGTGCAAAGTTTGTTGACAATGACAGAGAGAAGTACTTGACATATCATCTAGTAGAAGAATATATGGATCCAAATATGCTTACTCGTCACGCAATTGACGTCTCAGGTCAGCTGAAGACATTTATTTGGATGAAGGGCTCCCAGGACTGGGTAATGATCAGCGCCCAGCCAAAAGCTCAATGCGATGTCTACGCTGTTTGTGGACCTTTCACAATCTGCACTGATAATGTGGTTCCGCATTGCATTTGTATGGATGGCTTCACCATAGCATCCCCCGAGGACTGGGAGCTAGAAGATCGAGTGGATGGGTGCTCAAGAAACACTCAACTAGATTGCATTAGAAACATAAGCACAACACATACCACGGACAAGTTCTACCATGAGCCATGTGTTAGGTTGCCCCAGAATGCCCGAGATGTAGAAACTGCTGCAAGCTCGAGTGAGTGCGCACAAATTTGCCTGAATGATTGCTCTTGCACCGCATACTCCTTTGGAGACAGTGGATGTTCTGTGTGGCACAATGAATTGGTCAACATAAGACGACTACAATGCAGTGACACAGCCAATTCAAATGGAGAAACTCTTTACCTTCGTATTTCCGCAAAAGATGTACACAATTTGAAATTTAACAGAAGAGGGATTGTTATTGGAATTGTAACTGGTACATGCATTTCTGCTCTAGGCTTATTTGGAATCATCATCTTACTAATGATTTGGACGAACAAAACAAGTAGCTCTGTTCGCACAGTCAATGATTCTAGAGGTTGTAACGGAATCATTGCATTTAGATATAGCGATCTACAACGAGCAACACAAAAATTCACAGACAAGTTGGGGGCAGGTAGTTTTGGTTCTGTATTCAAGGGGTTTATAGATGACACAAATGCCATAGCAGTTAAGAGGCTTGATGGTGCTTATCAAGGAGAGAAGCAATTCAGAGCTGAAGTGAGCTCAATTGGAGCTGTCCAGCACATCAATTTAGTTAAGCTTGTTGGTTTCTGTTGTGAGGATTCCAAGAGGTTGCTTGTTTATGAATACATGTCAAATCGTTCTCTTGATGTCCATCTATTTCGAAGCAATTCTACAGTATTAAATTGGGATGCTAGGTATCAGATAGCCCTGGGAGTTGCAAGAGGGTTATCCTACTTGCATGACAGCTGTCGAGACTGCATAATACACTGTGATATCAAGCCAGCGAACATACTTCTTGACGATTCATTCCTTCCAAAAATTGCAGACTTTGGGATGGCAAAGCTTTTAGGAAGAGACTATAGCCGAGTGTTAACAACAATGAAAGGAACTGTAGGGTACCTTGCACCTGAATGGATTACTGGTGTTGCCATTACACCAAAAGTTGATGTTTACAGTTACGGGATGGTGTTGCTGGAAATATTATCTGGAAGGAGGAACACATGGGCACCATTTTCTAGCAATAGCAACCTTGATGTTTATTTCCCTGTGCATGCTGCACATAAGCTTCTGGAAGGAGATGTCGGGAGTTTGGTGGATCATATGCTACATGGCGTAGTCAATCTGGATGAGGCTGAACTGGCTTGCAAGGTTGCATGTTGGTGCATCCAAGATGATGAGCTTGATCGACCAACAATGGGACAGGTAGTTCAGATTCTTGAAGGGGTAGTTGAGATCAGGATGCCCCCGATACCAAGATTTCTCCAAGCTATGATTTAAAGCTTGTTTTCAACAGGCTCCTAATCTTTTTGTTTTAGAGAAACTAGATGCACAATATATATGTCTAAACTTGAGGCTACCATTGTATTTACAGTACAAATGTAATGCTTATGATTGAAAAAGATAGTATACTAAACATAAATTCGTAGAGGTGTCAAAGTACCTGTCACTGCAGCATTATAATTTGGTTCCATATCGAAATAGGCACGATAATATTTCTCTTTTTTCTTTACTTCAGATAGAAATTCTAGCTTTTGACATCCAAACTGAAAGCTTTTTTGAGCCTAGCAAGGTGGTGCGCAAACACCTTCCTTACGACATTGAAAATGCCTGGCATAATGGTAGACATGGCGCCATCACCAAAGTTATGTCATACTGGCAATGCTACTGCCAAAACAGTGTGCTCGCCTTCGCCTACGAGGGTTCCCATAAGCTGACCTGCACAGAAACAGGGGCGGCGGTGAATTGAAGACCCTTTATCAAGGTAGATACTAGATAGCGTCGGCAGTGCGGGAGTTGGGCCAGAGGAGACTCCTTGCACGCGTACAGGCGACCAGATCACGATGGAGAGAGAGAGAGGCAGAGATGGTTGTATACTGAGGTGACTCACGTGAGAAATGTAGGAAGAAGACGAACACTATGGCAAAAAATAGACTGAAGCTCCATTATACTTTAGATAACTGAAGAGTGGCAAAAAATCATGGGGCTGTTGGCCCATGCTATTCTTGATAAATAGAGTTTTTCACAACGGTGTTCTGCCAACAAAAACCTGACATAATCTCAAGTATCAACTGACGTACGTTTACTCATGTGAGCCTACCTCGTAGCAATAATTTTTTGCTATTGAAAGAGAAAGAAATGACAATTTGACCTGAACTGCAGACCAAGCTAGCTCTCCGAGTGTGACATACTTGTGATAACAAAATCCATGACGTGAGCCGGTAACCAGATGTGTGGACTTCGTGCCAGCACGATTCTTCTTCGCTCACTCCTCTCCTCTGCACCACACAAACCCAGTCCAAAACGAGAGCTGGCTACATCGCTGCCCTGCCGTGGATGCTCTGCAGTTCATCCTCACCACTGGAGTAAGTCTTCGTCCAACTAGTTTGGTTGTTGTGCTTGACTGTTGAATCCACAGTGGTTATTTACTCCTATCACTACTGACTACCCATCTCTGCAACTGCAAGTTCACCTCCTCTTAGTTCATCATGCATCTCCTCCTCACTGTATTCACCTTCCTCTTCTTCCTACACATCCCAGCAAGTTCTGCCGTGACGGACACCATCTTGCCTGGCCAAGCACTTGCCGTCACCGACAAGCTCATCTCCAAGAATGGCAGGTACGCGCTTGGCTTCTTTGAAACAAGCCGCAGCAAATCTTCCCAAGACACTACCAACTGGTACCTTGGCATATGGTTCGATACAGTTCCCAAATTTACTTCTGGATGGGTTGCAAATAGGGATAAGCCAATCAAGAACACCACCTCGCTGGAGCTCACAATCTCCCACGATGGCAACCTTGTCATCTTAAACCGGCACACCAAGTCTATAATCTGGTCTACACAAGCAAACACCACAACAAATAGCACCACTGCAGTGTTGTTGAATAGTGGAAACCTCATACTCACAAACTCTTCCAACTCAGAAGTTCTGTGGCAGAGCTTTGATCACCCCACAGATACAATTTTTCCTTGGGAGAAGCTTGGACGGGATAGGGTCACCGGTCTAAATCGCCGTCTTGTTTCTCAGAAGAGCTTGATTAACCCAGCTACTGGTGGGTATTGTTATGAGTTAGACCCCAGTGGTGTTAACCAGTTCTTTCTCAGACCGTTGAACTCCTTGACACCATATTGGTCAACTGATGTATGGGACGGCAAATACTTTGTCTCAATTCCATGGATGGGGGACGAAAGCCACCCTCTTTTCACTTTAACATTTGTCGTCAATGACCAAGAGACGTACATGATTCAAAACATGAGACGTGAAGATTTAGTTAGTCGTTATGTGATTGATGTCTCAGGTCAATTAAAGCTGCTCGTTTGGATTGAGGCGTCGCAGAATTGGCAAACGGTGTATGCCCAACCACTTGCTCAATGTGATGTTTATGCAGTATGTGGACCCTTCACAATTTGCAATGATAATGTGTTTCCACAATGCAATTGCATGAATGGTTTCACCATAACATCCCCTGAGGATTGGGAGCGAGAAGATCGGACCAGTGGGTGCTCGAGAAACACTCCATTAGACTGTGTTAGTAAAAAAAACATAACGCATACCACAGACATGTTCTATCCTGTCCCATGTGTTAAGTTGCCCCAGAATGCCACACAAGTAGAAGCTGCTGCAAGCACGAGTGAGTGCGCACAAGTTTGCCTGAATAGTTGCTCTTGCACCGCTTATTCCTTCAGCGATGGTGGATGTTCTATCCTGCAAAATGGATTGCTCAATATAAGACAACTCACGTGCAGTGGCAGTACCAATTCAACGGAAGAAACTATTTACCTTCGCCTTTCTGCAAAAGAGTTCAACAGATTGAGAAACAACAGAAAGGAGATTGCTATTGGAGTTAGAACTGGTGCATGCGTTTCTGCTCTAGGCTTGTTTGCACTCATTCTCCTAGTAATGATTTGGAGAAACAAAAGGAAGAGCTCTAGACATATACTGGATGGTGTTCAAGGTTGTAACGGAATTATTGCATTTAGATATACTGATTTGCAGCGTGCAACAAATAAATTCAAACATAAATTGGGGGGAGGCAGTTTTGGTTCTGTATTTAAGGGGCTTACAGATGACTCAGTGGCCATAGCAGTGAAGAGGCTTGACGGTGTTTATCAAGGAGAGAAGCAATTCAGAGCAGAAGTGAGCTCGATTGGAGCTATCCAGCATATTCATCTAGTTAAGCTTGTTGGTTTCTGTTGTGAAGGTTCTAAGAGGTTGCTTGTTTATGAACTCATGTCAAATCGCTCTCTTGATGTCCTTCTGTTTCAAAGCAAATCCACAATGTTGAGTTGGACTACTAGGTATCAGATAGCCCTGGGAGTTGCCAGAGGGCTAGCCTACTTGCATGCGAGTTGTCGAGACTGCATCATACACTGTGATATTAAGCCAGAAAACATACTTCTCGATGCTTCATTCATTCCAAAAATTGCAGACTTTGGGATGGCAAAGCTCTTAGGAAGGCATTTTAGCCGAGTCTTGACTACGATGAGAGGAACTGCAGGGTACCTTGCACCTGAATGGATTGCTGGCGTAGCTATTACCCCAAAAGTCGACGTTTATAGCTACGGGATGGTGTTGTTGGAACTTATATCTGGAAGGAGGAACTCGTCCACACCATGTTCTAGCGGTGGCAACCTTGGTGTTTATTTCCCTGTGCATGTTGCACATAAGCTTCTTGAAGGAGAAGTTGGGAGTTTGGTAGATCAAATGTTACATGGTGATGTTGATCTGGATGAGGCTGAACTGGCTTGCAAGGTTGCATGTTGGTGTATCCAAGATGATGAGTTTGATCGACCAACAATGAGAGAGGTAGTTCAGATTCTCGAAGGGCAAGTCAAGATCGGGATGCCCCCCGTACCAAGATTGCTTCAAGCTGTGGCTGGGAGCTCGCATTCAACTGATCCTAATCCTTCTGTCTGAGAGAAACTAACTGGGTTGCTCATCCAGATGGTATGATACATATGAAAATATTAAAAACAATAGATATATTTACTATACGAATGTAGTGCATGTTGGGCAATGACTGGAGAAGCAGATGTAATTCACATGAAGTTGCAACAGTTTGAACGTACTCAGAATTGTCGCAATTCCGTTTTCTGGATCCATATAGAAATAAGCACCATGATATTTCTTCGTTTTGCTCCATCTACAATGACAGTTTTTTTTTTTGCTTTTAAGACCAAGCGTGTAAGCTTGTTTTATTCTTGTTCTGATAACTAGCATGGTGGTGCACGATCATGATGTTTATAAGATATTGAAAAATGCCTGACATATTGGTGACCATGACATGATGACGAAATCTAAGCCATACCTACATGCTACTGCAAATATAACATGCACAAGCAAACGGTCATACGGCCACAAATTCCCATAAACACACTCTCATAGGCAGCAGGCTCTGATGGTGCATCTTTATAAGATAGTGAAACACACCCGACATGAGGGTGACCATGACACAATCATGAAAGCTAAGCCATACCAGCATGCTACCGCAAAAATAATGTGCGCAAATTAACCATCATACAGATATGGATTCCCATAAGACTCACTAACATATGCAGCAGGCTCCGGTGGTGTGCCGACACCTTCTATATGATATAGAAAAGTGCCCAGCATACAGCTGACCGTGAAACGATCACGAAATCTCATACCAGCATGCTGCCAGCATGGTTTTTGAGTCGCTGTATAGTCGCTGATTAGTCGCCGAGTCGTTTTCCAAAAATCACGGCGACTCGCGACTATACGGCGACTTATGGCGACTATACAGCGACTTTTGTCGACTATTCACTGAGTTGCAGGTCAGGCGACTCACTTTTGAGTCGCGACTCAAAAACCATGGCTGCCAGGATAACGTGCACAGTTAAACGGTCATAGGGCTAAGGGATTCCCATAAAACTCACTTGGATGGACAGTAGGCTGTGAGATGTCCCAAGGTATGCAGGCGCTGAATCTGACTGGCATCGGCAATATTTGTTTGGTGCTAACAAGCAACTGGTGCACAAAAACGCAACCGGATTGATACTCCAGGAATATTATGCAAGATAAGAGGTTAATTACTAAAAACTCACCAGAACATGGGCCAGCGGCAGCAGCAGTTTTTGCCAGAGGCAGGAAAAATGGCAACGAACCCGATCATCGGTGAGGGGACCTGTAAAATCAAATGAGGGGGAAATTAGGTAAGAGTCCGATTAAGCGCTGTGACGCGAGTGGAATTGGACGAGGCTCACCGTTTGGGGAGATCGGCTAAGTGCTACGCGGCGGCGCGGCGCGGTCTCAATTCCGACCTCGCCTCCGGGGCTGCAGGGAGTGAATAAGAGTTGGCAAAGTGGTACATCACGGAAGCGATGGGATGCGTTCCCAGGAAGCCTCTGCTTTGTAAATGGAGGCGGTCACGGGCAAGGCGAGTCACCATTGCAGGAGATGGATTTGCAGGCGGCCAGCCGAGTGAGAGGAAGCCCAGCAGACGGGTGGATCGCAAGACTATGGG
The DNA here is from genome assembly GCA_910589765.1 of Avena atlantica. Classification (NCBI taxonomy): domain Eukaryota; kingdom Viridiplantae; phylum Streptophyta; class Magnoliopsida; order Poales; family Poaceae; genus Avena; species Avena atlantica. The sequence goes on along the minus strand of OU342739.1, from coordinate 539,327,855 downwards.
AGGCGCGCTGGAAGCTAGCTATAGGTCGATGCGACCCGACCTGGAGTAGGTCGCCTGCTGTAGGTGCCGGCGCTGCCGACAGAAGAGGCAAAGCCGGAGGTTGGGGATAGATCTGCCAAGCGGGCCCTGGTGGCAGCGGTGTGGACTCGGTCTAGGTTATTAAACTAAACCATCCTTAGAGCAACTCTAGCCGCTACCGTAAAATACAAACCGTAAACGCGCGAGTTCGATGCGCTGAAAACGAAATTTTCAGGGCCACGAGAGTTAACGCAGTGCAGCTATCGTAAACGCGAACCTATGCTGTTTTGCGGTTTGCGTTTACGGTAGCTACACCGCCGCTGTACTGCAAAATGAAACCGTATATATAACTGAATTTTTCAACAGTTCATACGACAGCACATGCGACAATTTTAGTTTCAATGTTTGCAAACATGTTCGCATCGAATCACACCCAAAATAAGATCAACATAGCAAATGCAAGGCATACGCATCAAGCAGCACCGTCACTCGCCGTAGCACCTCCACTTGTCGTAGCATCTCCACTCGTCGAAGCTCCTCCACCGAAAGTTGCTTGGGCCTGCGCCATGGCTTGGTTCCTCCTTGCGATGATCTCCATCCTCCTCAACTCCCACCACTCTCTAGTGCATGCATCCATGAAGCTTGGATCCATCATACCTTGAAGGCATTTCCTCGAGCACGTTGTCTGCGACAACGTGTACACGCTATGGAGCCGGCGGGGCGCTTTGCAGAGCGGCGGCGCGCTGCACGGGCTTCTTCTTCGGCGGTGCCGCCTTGCTGCCGCCTGGCACCGCCTTCCTCGGGTCGGTGTCGGCCTTCTTCCGCGCCACGGACGGCTTCGGGAGTTGCAGGGCGACGATGGCCCTAGCGGGAGCAGGGGATGGCGAGCCCGCGGAAGCAGCGACCGGGGGCTTGGCGGCGGCGGCGACGACGTTCGCGCGCTTCCTCTTCTTGATGGAGAATGCGGCGACGGCCTGCGTGAACCGGCGGAGCTACAGGAAACGCGGCAGTCGACCGCGGGGCTTGCGCGGCAGCCAGTGGAAGGTCAGCGGAGTCCATGCCTTCGATTGGCGGTGGCGGTGGCCTCGGAGGTTCACTGGGGAGAGAGATCGACGACGGCGGCTGGGTGGGAGCGGGAGGCGGGAGCTGAAACTTCCGTCTCGCCAAAATCGAGACGAGGATACGGGGCGCGCTCGGTTTCCCTCTGGACCCCGTAGAAGTAACATTCCACGGAAGGAATTTGCCGCGCCCCGCAAAAACAATTCGAATTCAGTCCGGGATACAGTAGCTGCACGGCACGGATTTTTTACGGGATACACTAAACTGGCGATTATTTTATGGTTTTAGGGCTTTTACGGTAGCTGCTAGAGTTGCTCTTAGTCGTTTTTTAAGCACGGTGGAACATTACAACGGAATGGCATTGGCATTTGATGGTAAGCACGAATTTATTTTGCAACAGGTAAAATGTACTCCGTTCCAAATTAAGTGTGTTATATATTTTTTAAACAAGCCAAAAAGATTGGGCTATTTTTATTAAATAAGAATAAGTTTTAGAGGTTTGCCTAGAACGAAGTCTAGGATTTTACAAAAGCCTACTCTTCAGGAATAATGTTACAAACAAATTTAGCCCTGGCTAATCTTCAAAGTCTAGCTTCATCTTTGATTTTTGCGATGATTATTATATTGGTGCCCCATAGTTTTGAAAAGCCCGAGTATTTCTTTCCTCCCAAAACTTCCCAAGAGGTGAGCATAAGCAAGCCATGGCCTTTCTAATGTTTTCTTCACCCGGAGCCATCTTCATCCACCAACCTTTGACACTATCTTCATTTGTCCATAGAGATGTATCTATGTCTTGGCTTCCGAACCAAGGGAGGATGACATTCCAAATGCAAGTGGTGAAGAAGCATTTGAAAAAAAAGGTGAGATGCCGACATTCTCAATTGTGCAATATTTTTCATATCATGACATTCTCTCTTGTCAAATTCACAAAACTCGAATTTTCACAATACAAGTAGACACACACACTGGCATCACAACACGCCCGTGGGTCACCTAGACATGTAAGGAAAGATCACTTTCAACAAATAAAAGAGCATCACTCTCATCACTAAATCACATACACATCTGTAAGTTATATTCAGGTGAGAGCGACGAGATTTCGACCAGCAATCCAGTCTAGAAAAAAAACATTCTTTGCCTGCCATGCATTCTATGGGTGTTGCTGAATTTAATCAGCACCACATGACAAACTTTTGACTCTCACTAATTTGGTCGATTATATATCCCCATGACCACTGAGCTCCCAGCCTAATTAACAAGTTTGGACGCCCTCACCACCTTCAGCTCACCATGCATCTCCACCACATTGTTTTCACCTTGCTCTTGTACATACGCATCCCACCAAGTTCTGCCAGGACGGACACCATCTTGGCTGGCCAGGCACTTGCCGTCAATGACAAGCTCGTCTCCAAGAATGGCACGTACGCACTCGGCTTCTTCGAAACAAACAGCAGCAAATCCTACGGATGCACTACCACCTGGTACCTAGGCATATGGTTCAATATGGTCCCCAAATTTACTTCAGCATGGGTTGCAAATAGGGATAAGCCAGTCTATAACACAACCTCACTAGAGCTCACATTCTCCCAAGATGGCAACCTTGCCATCCAAAACCGCTCCACCAAGTCCATAATCTGGTCTACACAAGCAAACATCACAACAAATAGCACCACCGCTGTGCTTTTGAGTAGTGGAAATTTTATCCTCACAAACTCTTCAAACTCATCGGAGGTTCTGTGGCAGAGCTTTGATCACCCCACGGATACATTTTTCCCTGGGGCGAAGCTTGGATGGGACAAAGTCACTGGCCTGAATCGGCGTTTCGTTTCTTGGAAAAATTCGATCGACCCAGCTGCCGGTGGGTACCGCTATGAGTTAGACCCCAGTGGCGTCGACCAGTTATTGCTTGTCGCATTGAACTCATCCACATCATATTGGTCCAGCGGTGTATGGAACGGAAAATACTTTACCCCGATTCCAGAAATGACAGGCCGCCATGCTATTAGTACAAAGTTTGTTGACAATGACCAAGAGAAGTACTTCACATACAATTTACTAGAGGAATATATGGATCCAAATATGCTTACTCATCACATGATTGACGTCTCATGTCAAATAAAGACATTCACTTGGGTGAAGGGCTCACGGGACTGGGTACTGATGAATGCCCAACCAAAAGCTCAATGTGATGTCTATGAAGTGTGTAGACCTTTCACAATTTGCACTGATAACGATTTTCCACATTGCATTCGTATGAAAGGCTTCACCATAACATCCCCCAAGAACTGGGAGCTAGAAGATCGAGCGGATGGGTGCTCGAGAAATACTCAGCTAGACTGCATTAGGGACGTAAGCACAATGCATACCACAGACTTATTCTACTGTGAGCCATGTGTTAGGTTACCCCTGGATGCCCAAAAAATTGAACCTACTAGAAGCTCAAACGAGTGTGCACAAATATGCCTGAATAATTGCTCTTGCACTGCGTACTCCTTTGGCAACAGTGGATGTTCTGTGTGGGTGGATGTTCTGTGTGGCATAACGAATTGCTCAACATAAGACAACTAGACTGCAGTGACACAACCAATTCAAATGGAGAAACTCTTTGCCTTCGTCTTTCTGCTAAAGATGTACAAAGTTTGAAATATAACAGAAGAGGGGTTGATATTGGAGTTGTAACTGGTACATGCATTTGTGCTCTAGGCTTATTTGCACTGATACTCTTACTAATGATTTGGAACAAACAAAAAGAATAGCTCTGGTCACATACTGAATGGTTCATCAGGTTGTAGTGGAATCATTGCATTTAGATACAATGATCCGCAATGAGCAACAAAAAAAATTCACAGATAAATTGGGGGCAGGGAGTTTTGGTTCTGTATTCAAGGGGTTTCTAAATGACTCAAATGCCATAGCAGTTAAGAAGCTTGATGGTGCTTATCAAGGAGAGAAGCAATTCAGAGCTGAAGTGAGCTCAACTGGAGCTGTCCAACACATCAATTTAGTTAAGCTTGTTGGTTTCTGTTGTGAGGATGCTAAGAGGCTGCTTGTTTATGAATACATGTCAAATCGCTCTCTTGATGTCCATCTATTTCGAAGCAATTCTATAGTGTTAAATTGGGCTGCCAGGTATCAGATAGCCCTGGGAGTTGCCAGAGGGTTAGCCTACTTGCATGACAGCTGTCGATACAACATCATACACTGTGATATCAAGCCAGAAAACATACTTCTTGATGCTTCACTCCTTCCAAAAATTGCAGACTTTGTGATGGCAAAGCTTTTAAGAAGGGATTTTAGCCGAGTATTGACAACAATGAGAGGGACTGTAGGGTACCTTGCACCTGAATGGCTTACTGGTGTTGCGATTACACCAAAAGTTGATGTTTATAGCTACGGGATTGTGCTGCTCGAAATAATATCTGGAAGGAGGAACACATCCACACGATTTTCTAGCAATGGCAACATTGATGTTTATTTTCTTGTGCATGCTGCACATAAGCTTCTTGAAGGAGACGTCGGGAGTTTGGTAGATCACATGCTACATGGTGAGGTCAATCTGGATGAGGCTGAACTAGCTTGCAAGGTTGCATGTTGGTGCATCCAAGATGATGAGCTTGAGAGACCAACAATGGCAGAGGTGGTTCAGATTCTTGAAGGGGTAGTTGAGATCAGGATGGCCCCGGTACCAAGACTGCTCCAAGCTATGTTTGGAAGCTCGTATTCAACGTGCTCCTAATGTTTTGTTCCGGGGGAAATTAGCTGGTTGGGCGAGTACATGTTATATTTGTACATGTATGCTTATGATTGAAGAAATAGTTGTATTTTGTATCGATTTGCAACGGTCTTAATGTACCCCCACTGCAACATTATAATCTGGAGCTGTATTGAAAATTGGCGCCATAGAAATTTCTCTTTTTTCTACTTAATTAAAATGGAACTTGTAGCTTCTGAGCTCGGACTAGGAAGCTTATTTTAGACTTGCCCAAATGGTAGCCAACTAGCCATGGAGGTATGGTGTGGTCACGATGGCTATGCCGTAGCAGCAATGGTACTAGCAGAACAATGTGTGACTCACCTACATAGGAAGCAGGCTGATAATGCAGCAGGCTAGTGAATCGACGTTGGCGGCGATCCTTGCTCAGAGATAACAAGCTAGGAGCAGCATCATTCAGTAAGGTCTCGAGATCCGGTGAAGGGAGCTGGAAATTAAGTGAGGGAAAGATCAGATAGAGTCCAATCAATGGCGCACTGTGACGAGACTGGAACCGGACGAGGCTCACCGGCCCGGGAAATCGGCGACGGCGGCGCAGCGCGGGACTCGATTCCAAGCTCGCCTCCTGGCTTCAGCCTCTGATTTTGTACAGGGAAAGTGGTAGGCGGAAGCAAACCAATGTCATAGATGTGATGTGCTAAGCCTCTGATTTTGTAAAGGGAAGCAGCCACGGCCTCGCTTGAGGGCTCGAGCAGCTAGGAATGGGGCGAAGGAACAGGAATGGGGCGGTATCCGCGTACAGCTAGGTCGATGCGACGCGAGGCTCGCATCGCCCGCGGTGGTGGTGGGGAGACGGAGAACAGCGCTGCTTCGCTACCGCGGCAGGGCTCTAGGATAGAGGCGGAAGCCCGAGGTTGGGGATGAGTCTGACGAGCGGGACCCATGGGCAGCGACGTCTCCTCGGGCCCATGTTGTGGTTGAGTTGACTGACTCCTTCGACTCGGTTCTCGAACGGGCCGGGTCCAGAGCGTTTTGCTGCGGCACAGTAGAGTAGAGTAGAGTAGCCCAGGCCGCCATGCCACCGCCGTCGAACGCCGCCGCCTCGGCGGCACTCCGCCGCGAGGACCTCCTCCGCATCGCCTCCCCGCTCCGCTCCTCGCTTGCCGCCGCGCCCTACGCGCCCCCTGAGGGCTCCTCCACCTCCGTCAAGTCCTTCCTCGCCTCCCTCCTCCCGTCCCCCTCTCAACAACCCTCGACGGACAGGGCCGGCAAGGAGGCCGTGGACCTCCTCCTCTTCTGCGCCGCCGCCCGAGCGGCCTCGGCAGAGGCCCCCGCGCTGCACTGGGTCCCGGAGGGGCTCTCGAAAGCCGCGGCCGGAGCCATGGAGGAGATGGCGGCGACTGGCGGGTGGGGCGATGCCGGTGAGATGTTGCTGGCTATGATGCCCGAAGCGGTGCCGCCACTGAAGGCCTTGCTGAAGGATACGGATGTGGGCGATGAGGATGACATGATTTGCGCCGACAAGCCGCCCAAGGAGCATGCCTTCGTGGCCGCGCACCAGTTCCGGTGGCTGTTGTCTCAGGTTTGTGCCCTCGATCATGGTTACATACGCATCGTTCTCTTTGCAATCGATGAATTCTATGACCTCTGCAGAAGTAGACAAGTAGTTTATTCAGGAAAACTTGACACCTGCTTGAATAAAAATGCTCAGATTACTGTGGGAACCATAAAATGTGTTTAAAAAAAAACTTGTGGCAGCAGCACTAGCAGCATTATTTAGTACAGTTTTGAGGCATAGTATTAGAGATGCTTGCTTCAGTTACTCTCTTTTTTTACATTTTCAGGTTAATTATCCAAAGCTTGGGGATCTGTGTTGGTTAGTCATTCCTTGTGCTTTGACTGCATTGGATCATTGGTCACCAGATGTTAAGGTATGATGAGGTCCTTTTTGGTTTCTCTATTGAGGATCAATTTAGTGCATTCTGTATAGCACGCCATCTCTATCTTAACGGTATTCAGCTACACACAATTTGCAGTTCTGTGCTGTTAGATGTTAGTGGGTATTTTGAGTAAGATTGTTCCATATCATTAACAGGAACAGGGAATGGTTAGCTTCATGCACATAGCAAAGAATGTGAAAGTAACAGAGTTAAGTTTGTATGAAGATGCAATCCTTGATGCGTGCTGCCATAACATTCCTGCAGACGATGAGTTATGGTACCGCATTGTTGAGGTATCGGTGCAGCTGTTGACTTGCACCCAAAGAAGTAACCCGCGTAGCCCTTGGTGCACACTCTTTTCCTACTTGTTAATTGTCCCTTTTACTCTCAGTAGGGATCATGTCTATTCTTTCAAGCTCTATAATCTTTGAACAAACAAACCTTATCCTTCTTGGAGTATATATTAGAGTAAAGGGTATTTGCCAATGTATAAGATAGTTATGATATAAAAATATTACTCGTCTGGCGTTTTGAGAACTGGGTATAGCCTTTTCCTTTTGCACCAAAAGGCAAGCAAGGAGCATTTACCTTTGTTGACTAATGCAAATGAGGCCCTGCTGGTTCCATAATGGCTCCAGAAATTCACATTTACAAATGAAATCGTTTAAAACTGAGAAACTGCCTTTTAAGTGAGATGTCATCTTCTCTTTTTGTTAATCACTGTTTAGGAAAATGCAACTTACCTGGAATCTGCTTAACTTATATTGATGTACAGTTTATTATTGGTGAATCTCAGGTTAATGCTTTAGTCGTTGTTTGGAGAATGCTAGCCTAGGAAAGAGGCACTTTTAGTTACTGGACTATCTATTGTAAATGTTTGCATGCTAGCATGAGTTTTTATACATATGCTATCATCATTCTAGATCGGTTCTAGCATAAACATCCACAAAATACTTGTTTCTTTTCCTTGAACTTCAGTTTTCCGTTGGTTCCAGGTACAGTAGAATGCTTGCCGAGATGTTGGGCCACCTGGAACGTCAACCACTAAACAAGGATCGTCGTATTGCATGGCTTACCCTTATCAGCCCAATTTTTTATGCTATGGGCCTCTTCCTATTGGCACATTTTCGTCTCCTTTTCTCTCTCTTTTTCCAATGGATGCATGCTGATGACGATAGAACAGTTCTTCTGGTAAGCAAATTGTGCAGGCTATGAACAATATAGTTAATATGTATATTAATAGACAGGGCTATGATACATCTTCATCTTAGACTTCTGGTTTTCTGTTACTGTCAGATAATCTTACTAAGTTATCTTTGCAGTATTTATGGGACATGATTTTTTGTAGCCTTGTGGATACAGGAAAATGTGGTATAGGTATTAATAGATAGGACCATGCTATGGTATTTTTAATATTTTAACCATGTATCATTTACAGGTTTTAGAGCGAATTCATGCAGTTATTAAGCTCACCTGGATCAGACAGTCACCCTATAGTTCAAGGTATCAGGAATTGCGATGCTTCTTGTAGTTCTGTTCCATTTTCTCAGCCTGCTGAATATGGAAATTTTCAACTATTTTGTTTGTATTTAGGCTGGTGGATGAGCTTGTTCTTGTATATAAAGAGTCTGCCATACGAAAGAGCCGTGAGATCATGAGAAATCACATAGTAGGAATACTCGTGCTACTCCAGAAGTAAGCTTATCGTTCACTCTGATTTTACTATTTGCATCACATTTCTATTAAATGGCGAGTTCGACTCAGTCTTTCAGAGTTAATTAGGTTTAGAAATCAGAATAGTACATTGGTTCGGCATGACTCCTTACGTTCCATCCTGATGGCTGTCATTCTATTAGATATTTAATTCTTCACTCTAGTTTACTTGTTGGTTTTGGGAATTAGTAGTAGAGATAAGCTTGTATTATTTCATCTCAGTTAGTTAGCTTAAAGTTAACAATAATTTATCCAACTCGACAAGACTAGTTGGAAAAGAACCTTCTGAAGGGGTAAAATTATGTCATCTTAACCTTATATTGTGTTTCTAGGGTGATGATGACATGTGTTTCTCTTTAGTGTCCACACGAACCAAGAGAGTTTCTGTACAGGGCAACTGCTTACCTTGATTGGTATCTAGGATTTAGGGGCGTGACTTTCTGTAGTTTTATTAAGGTGTATGGTTCATGTCCTTTAGAAACTTATGGATTGCCACTTGCCAGGGACAACTCTAGGAAGCATGCTCTAGTAGGTGCAACTTTCAAATATATCACGTCTAACATCAATTTGCCTATCCGCCCAAACTCCTGACTTGATATTTTATGCACTTATTACGGTGTTTCATCCTTTCTCTTCCTCGGAGATCTCTCCTTCAGTCTTTCTCATAGTAAGATGTACTCATGCAGATGCAAGGGACAGCTGTTTGAGGAAGCTTGGAAGAAGCATGAAGCTGATCCGGATTTAACATTCCTGCTATCCTGTTTGAAAGAACTTTCCACCAAAGCTAGTTCACCAGAATTTTGAGTTTGTCTGGTAGATGTAAATAGTTGGAACTTCTATCAAATTAGGGCTGTTGCATCTTAGCTGTTGCATCTCAGCTGATAGAGGATTGCGTACAGGTGAAACCGATAGTAGTAGGCTCTTGATACATACATTGAACCGAGGCAACATATCAAGCGCCGCAATCCACTCTTGTCTTGTAGTTTCTGTAACTTCCTTTTTAGGAGAGGTGTAACTTTGTAACGGTGTACCGGGCTTTGGCTGGGGCACCAAATCAACGTGTATCATTTTTCTTTTGCCATAGTATGATTTATCATCTGTCAGATTCCCATGATCTAGAACTGCATTGTTTACTTTCATACCTATTTTCATCCGGATACATTATGCAGAGTATACGATTGTAGCATAGATATTATATTACTATAGCTGACAGAATCTGATACTATGTAGATGGAAGAACCCATTGAAGGCTCAAAATGTCGCAGCAAAGGGTTCTTCCGTGGTGGAGCGTGAGGCAGCTCATCATGTCTGTCCATTCCCCTGTGTGAAATTCAGTATCTGCGGCTGCAGGTACCTCCCATGGTAAATGAGCCTGGACATGGCCTTGTACGCCGCCTGCGTCATGTGTATACCGTCCCAGCTCACGTACGCCGACGGGTCTGTGCATGCCGTCGACCCCTCCGCTCCGCACATCCTCCTCTCGTCGTAGTTGTACTTGCCACCCGCACCGCAGCATGCCTTGTGGGTGCTACTCGCGTCGAAACCGAGCTCCGAGGCGCCTTTGAGGAGGCTGAAGAATGAGTTGAAGTAGTCGGCGTAGGCGATGGAGGCGTCGGGGTACGACGCCCGGAGACCGGCGATGGCCTGCTGGAGCTTGGAGTTGTGCTTGGCGGCGAAGAGGTTGAGCTCCTTGAGGCAGCCCATGGAGTCGTAGTCCGACGGCTCCGACGAGGCCATCGATGTCAGGTAGCCCGGGATGCAGCCGATGGGGAAGTTGCCCGGGACGATGACCCTGCTCGCGCCCATGTCAAGCACTTCCTGTACGTGAGAGGCAACTCGACAGGATTATCGCCATGTTTAACCTGTTTAGCTGTACGTGTAATAAGATGTATGCTTGAGATTGATACCTTGGTGGCGTCGATGATTGTCTTGACGACACCTGGGACGAGTTTCTCCACCTCTGTGATAGACCTGTTGCCGAAGAATGCGAAGTTGTAGTCGTTTCCCCCGATCTCCCCGACCAAGACCAGAGAAGATTGGAGCCTTTTGCGTATCTCTGCACCACACATTTGTTTACATGGACTATTAGAAAAACAGAGTACGTGTGCTATGATGAGCAGAGAGTGATACGAGGAGGTTCATGGATTTGCCTTGTTCGGTGGAGAAGCTGGACTTCATGAAGTCCTTGAACCACCTGAGCTGCAGCTTGAGTGAGTTGAAGCTGAAAGGCAAGGAGGAGGAGCTGCCGTTGAACTGGTCGGCCGGGTCCATGGCGGTCGCTCCGGCGACGGCGAAGTTCACGCCGTGGTCGAAGCTTCTGTTCTTGGCCAGGTAGGGGTTAAGGAACGGGAGGCCCATGTCCTGAGCTGCATTACAGAGATCGAAACACTCAATACATGTCCGCTGCTGCTCAATCTCACCATTGCAACGTTGTGTGCCAAGCATCACAGCTTATAGTAAGAGCTGGCTCAGTTCTGAAGTTCAGAAAAACGTTGTGACGTACCGAGGAAGTCGATCATGAGGAGGCCGTCGGAGCATCGGCCGGTGGGGTAGCCGAGGGTGACGCCGTAGGGGAGGTGCTTGATGGTCTCGAACGCCCCGGGCGGCGCCTCCTTGACCAGGTTCCCCGTGTCCGTGATGGAGTCGCCGAGGCTGTAGATCGCGGACACGGCGCCGCCATTGCCGGCGGCGTCACCTTGACCGTGACAGCAACACCAGTGCAGTAAGAAACCAGCAACCACGAGGAGGAGGGAGAAAGCTGCGGGGGAAGCCATGCAGAAACGCTACTAGTAAAATGACTCGGAAAGGAGGACACGAGGAGATGTAGAGCGAGCGAATGATGAGGAGTTCTTTGCTCGCCACGACCCTTTTTATACAGAGGCTGGGCGTGCGCGCGACGATGCCAGAGCCGCACGCTCGCGCGCGGGCGCACCACCGGGCCGCGCGGGGTGTTCTAGAGGAAAGCGTGGATAGGCAGAGTGGTGGTTTTCGTCGCCGGGACGGCCGCGGTCGGTTGCATGCGCGCGCCTGTACCGTGAGATCGATGCGAGTGGGAAAACCATTTTTTTCCTGGGGATTTTCATTTTCTAACACATGGTAGAAATTTTGTTTCTGGCGACGCTTTTGCTGGTGATGAAAAGGATGGATCGATCGAAGGATCGGATCCGGTCCGACATCGTGGGGTTCTCTTTTGACTCGAGTCATCTTGACCACAGGAAAAAAGAACACTCAGCAGAAAGTACATCCTGCCAATTGCTCGCCACATACGTACGTTTCTCCGAAAAAGAAACCATATCAACCATGCATTGTGGTGTACATGCCTATAGACATCTTCCGTCCGAAACTAGTGACTTGGATTTGTCCAAACTCACAAGTATATAGGTGTGTTTTAGTTTATAAATATATATATATGAATCTAAACAAATACAAGTCAACCGATAGATTAGTTATTGGAAAAAGATACACTTATCCCCGGGTCGCTCGTTCCGCATAGCCCCATAGGCCCACACGGCCACACCCATCGCCACTAACCCCACTTCCCTATTATTCCTCAATGACGCTCGCCCACATCACTGTCGTGCATCCTTGTTCGTCGGCTGCCGCCCCGCACGCCAGCGCCCTCCCCGGTAGTGGCATGGGAGCCCCCCCTCCCTTGCAGTCATGTGAGCCCTGCCTTTCCCTTGCAAAATAGACATGGGAGCCGCCAGCCTCCCCTGCAGCTCGCGCCGCCGCCCGTCCATGTAGGGCTTGCGCCGCCGCCCTTCCTGCAGCCCGCGCGCGTGCCCGTGTCCTGCAGCTCGCCGGAAGCCTCCGATGCCGATCTCCACCCCGGCAAACATGTCCACACCGCCCTAGCCCGAACGCCATGGCTCCTGGCAGAGGTCCGAAATCGCCCACTGCTACGAACACCCCGCATTAACGCCCACGCGCCACCGGGGATGGAGGCCACCCGCCATGGTGCCGGCCCAGGGCATCACGTCCACCTCAACCCCGCTATGTCTCCCCCATCCCGTTGTTGCTGCAAAGGATAGCCAATGATGCTTGTGGGGGCCTTGGCCCCCACTCAAATTTTAAAACTTTAATAGAATTTGTTTATTTTTAGTAAAAATATTCAAAATATGTAAACCTATACAAGAAATGCACCCACTTAGACCGTTTGCCCCCTCTCAAATTATTTTCTGGGTCCACCCCTGCTACATACGACGGGGCGGTGCTGCTATGGAGGATGCTACCTACGGCGGTTTTGCTACAAGGTTTCGAGGAGGTCTTCGGTGAAATCGGGCTTGCTACAGTATCAGATTTTTTTGCTACAATTATTGTGTGTTTTTGCTATAATGTTGTAATATTTTTGGTATGAGGTCTCAGACGAGAGTCTTCAGCAAAGTCAGCTTTTGTTGCGTTAGAAAAATATTTTCGCTACAATTTGTTCTCCTGTTTTGCTACAATGGAGAAAATTATTTACTATAAGGTCTTCAATAATGTCTCCGGCGAGAGTATCCGGCGATGTCTCGGATGAAGTTAGATTTGCTATATTAGCATATTTTATTTGCTATCACCATTTTGTGGTTTTGCAACCATCGCACGGCAAAAGTCTCCGGCAATATCATTTTTTGCTACATTAGCCCATGTTTTGTGCTATATAGTCTCGGGTGAACCCTTCAACAAAAGGTCTTCAGCAAGATCTGTTATTTTAATTTTTGCCTCGTGGACGAATCAATTTTTGATACATGTAGAAAAAGGAATATTTTATAGCAAAAGCGGATAAATTATAATAAAAACAGGATTAGAGGAGATTTTTAGGGACACGTGTACATGAGAGATGTTGAGAAATTATTCTTCGGAAAGACGCGCTAGTATCGCCCCTTAGTTATTCGCTGTTTTCAACCGGACCATACGTGAAACCGAACACGAACACCGAATGAGTTGGGTTTCACTGTTCTTTTATGTATGGCCATAACTGAACTGACGTGACTCGTCTCTCACTCTGAACCTGAATGGACCAGCCTGTACTGGGCAGTATAGTGCACCGCTGATGTGGTACATACAAGGATCGAGCATTATTGCACCCCCTACTACAAAACTGGGATACGCACGCACGAGCATAAGTGGAGCATGCATGTCGGAGTGCAACTTTTCTGCTCGACTTTAGGCCGCGATATGGCGGTGGATGACGATAGATCTGCTCGCCGGCCGGCCGTGCGGACGAAAGGTTGCAACGATTGGACCGAGGGGCAGGCCGGGGCGGATCGAATCTCGGCACGCACGCTTGGCCGGCAAGGCATGGCGTGGTCGGCCGGCCGGCGAATTATTGCCGGTGCGTTTTGCGTACGTGGCGTGGCTCACCATTGTAAAGTAGATCGTGTGATCGGCGGAAGGCCTCGTCTGTGTGGAGCTCCTGTACGTAAGTACGTACGTGCAGCGCGCACTAGTGCAGGGGGGTGACAGGTTCTGGGCTTCCGGCCGGTGCTCGAGGTTTCGGAGAGGCGGCCGAGAGCGAGAGCGGACGAAGGGAAAACGGAGCGGGATGCTCGGAGAAGAGACGCCCGGTGAGCGACGTGCACGTCCATGTTGGCGTATCACGAGCCTTGGAATCAAGCTTTTGGTCTCGTCCATGTAGCCTCCACGGCATAGATGGTCAACGATTGATCCTTACGCGCGATTTCTTATTTGAGGAAAAAGACATAAGGTTTTGCAACATGAATACATGGCCAATAGTGGTTCAATTTTTTTAGCAACTAATAGGTATTAGAAAGAATGGTTCATCTCGATCTCTATCTCGTATGCTTTATTTTCGTCCATGTCGGTTGTTTCATCAACCGCCAACACCATTTCAGCCACAATTGCGCGCCATGAACAACCGATCGCCGATTCGGCTCTTTATTCGCTGCCTTTAGGTTATTCAAGTCGAAATTGGTCTTGTTCAATCTCTGTTCTTTTTGTTAAGATAGGTAGAGATGTCACATTGTCAGGGCGGCAAATCAAAATAATGCAAGGATAAATCACCATCTTGTTAACAAGCTCTGAGAACTCGAGTTGTATATTAGTACACTAGCACAAAGCAGACATTTACGGTCGGTTCCGCACCATAGGCCGGCGACGGTTTTTTTTTTCCGTCTAAGCAATAGTTGCTATAATATGACTTCTCAAGTCGGGTTTTCCCAACCGATTCAAAAATATTCCTTTAGACGGTTTTCGTAAGAAAAACTCCCACCAATAATATGATATTATAGGAGCCGGTGGTAATAAGGCCAGACATAGTGGAAAGTAACTTGGACTAGTGTCATACATGACACTAGACTAAGTTACCACTTTTGTAGTGCATAGTAACTTATATCTAGTAATATACAAAATCTTATATATTAGCTTGTAGACTCATCTTATCTTGAAGTGTGTGATGTTATGGTAATATAGTTAGTTACCACAAGTCTTTCTTTCATCATTTAGTGGTGCCACATTATCAAAATGCCTAGTTAATCCTGCATATAGATATATGTTATCACCTTAGTTACTTTCACTATGACTAGCCTAACTAACCATGGTCATAGAGTCGGTCAGATATATGAAACGGCTATACCCATTTGGACCACCTAGCTTTATGAGGCTGTCCCAGTAAACATGGAGGCAGTTATAATATTCTCCTCGAAGGGGAACATAGAGTATTGTACCAAAATCGACTCTTATCAATTTTTTAGTCACAAAAATTTTAAAATTTGTTTGGATGGTTGCCAAAATTGCTCCCTTGTCCTTTTAAGAAGGGAATAGCTCGTCCCCACCCCACACCTATTGACCGAATCATATTTTTCGTTTGTTTGAGAATACCAAAACACAAGTACTGTAAAAACCTTATTGGATTGGGCTCAAAACTAAACACAACAAAGGAAGGATGTCCAGGGACCCAAGCAAGCGAGCCCAGTTCGTATGTGATCAGCCCATACACAGAGAAAGTGACAGGGCCCTAATAGCCCATTTCCGTTGCCACTCCAGCAAAAGCGGTGCTGCCGGAGTTTCAATAGTTTTACCTCGCGCCGCCGCGCCGGCGCCCGTTTTCGGAACTAACCAGTAACCACCGCAAGGGCGCAGCTCCACCCGGTGGCCGTCCTAGAACACCGCTCGCATCACGGCCGTGCCGCACGGCGATGCTGGCATGGTGCACATCGTCCGGACGCGTCCCTTACCTGCACCGCTCCTCCACGCCGCGCGGCCGCCACTCTCCAGCACGCTGCCGCTGCCCCTCCTTCCGCCCCCGGCGCTCGCCTCGCTCCTCCTCGGGGCCGTCGACTCCTCCCCGTCCTTCCGGCATCTTCGCAGCCTCCACGCGCTCCTCATCCGCCTGCCGCTCCAGACCTTTTCCCTCCCCTACCTCCTCTCCCGCCTCATCCGCCGGCTCACCGCCCTCCCGCCCCCGCACGCACCGCTCCCCTACGCGCTCTCCGTTTTCTCCGCGCACTCTCCCCCCGACCCCTTCCTCGCCGCCGCGCTCCTCCGCTTCGCGCTGCTCACGCAGCCGCCGCTAAGCCCATTCCGCCTCTTCTCCCGCCTCCTCGGCAGCGCCCGCGGCGAGCTCCCCTTCCTCCCATTCGCCTTCTCCCCGCTCGCAAAGTCCGCCGCGGCAGCCCGCTCCCTCCCTGCTGCCGAGGCCGCCCATGCGGTGTCGATCCTCTTTGGTGGGTTTGACAGGCACCAATTTGTTGAGAACTCGCTGATCGGCGCTTATGTCGCCTGTGGTGATGTAAGTGCTGCGCGGAAGGTGTTTGACGAAATGGTGGTGAAGGATGTTATTTCCTGGACAAGTATAGTGGTGGCGTACTCCAGAAGCGGGAACATGGGTTCTGCGGAGGAGGTGTTCGTGCAATGTCCTGTGAAGGACATGGTGGCATGGACAGCAATGGTGACTGGGTATGCTCAAAATTCCATGCCGATGAAGGCGTTGGAAGTGTTTGAACGGATGGCCGCACTCGGCGTGGGCATTGATGAGGTCTCGTTGACGGGTGCAATCTCAGCTTGTGCTCAGCTTGGTGCGGTGAGGCGTGCTGCTTGGGTTCAGGAGATTGCAGAGAGGAATGGTTTCGGGAGCAATGTGGTTGTCGGGTCAGGGTTGGTGGATATGTTTGCCAAGTGCGGACTTATCGATGAAGCACGTAATGTTTTTTATGGGATGCAGGAGAAGAATGTGTACACATATAGCTCAATGATTGTTGGTCTAGCAGCTCATGGGAGGGCTACAGAGGCCATTTCGTTGTTCAAGGACATGGTTAGGAGGGCTGATGTGGTGCCGAACCATGTGACCTTTATAGGGTTATTGACAGCTTGCAGCCATGCAGGGATGGTTAGAGATGGACGCTTCTACTTTGCACAGATGAAGGACAAATATGGGATACTGCCATCTCCAGATCACTATACTTGTATGGTTGATTTGCTTGGTCGGGCTGGATTGGTGGATGAAGCTTTTGATCTTGTGAGGTCAATGTCTGTAGAGCCTCACGGTGGCGTGTGGGGAGCACTGCTTGGGGCTTGTCGGATCCATGGGAATACCGAAGTTGCCAAGGTTGCAGCTGAACATCTTTTTAAGCTTGAGCCAGAGGGTATAGGTAACTACGTGCTGCTATCGAATACACTTGCATCGGCAGGAAAGTGGGATGAAGTATCAAAGGTTCGGAAGCTAATGAGAAGCCGGAGGCTGAAAAAGGATCCTGCTGTGAGCTGGTTTGAAGGCAGAGATGGTCTGGTACATCAATTCTTTGCTGGTGATAACTCTCATCCAAGGACCAATGAAATAAAGAAGGCATTACTGGAGCTAGTGGCGAAATTGAAGCATGCTGGTTATTTGCCAATCCTGAGTTCTATTGTTTATGATGTGAATGACGGAGAGAAAGAAAGGCTGTTAATGGGTCACAGTGAGAAACTTGCGTTGTTGTTTGGATTGCTGACTCTTGGATCTAGATGCACAATTCGAATAGTGAAAAATCTAAGGATCTGTGAGGACTGTCATTTGTTTATGCGACTCGTCTCAAAAGTTGAGCATGTTGAGATTATAGTCAGGGATAATATGAGATTCCATCATTTCAAAGATGGAGAATGCTCATGTGGTGGATTCTGGTGAAAGTGGAAAAACAAATAATATGGCAGAATAGGAACTGTGTGTTTGATTGCAAAAGGTCCCATATCATTCTGAATTTTTGTACTTGAACTTACATGGATGATGCAGATGAACAAGAATGCAAATAGCGAAGCACTGCCAATGGTAGGTTAGCCAAAACTCATTTCAGGCCATTGATGAATATAAGTATTGCAGGAGGATGGAAGTCAGGTCATTTCCTACTTGTTCTTGTCTCTTTCAGTCTGAATTATATATAGCGGGAGGAAAAAATAAGAAATGAATTGCTGCCAATGTTTTGCCATGTTCACTCTACATTGATGTGCTCCTAGCTAGAAAGTTCTTGTGCTTGACAACCTGAGAAGCTCTATACTTTTTCATACAGATTACTTGTCACCGAGTCATAATTTGGATCAAAATTTCAGGGCAGCATGTCAGGGAGATCTGATTTCTTGTGAGATAGCTTGGAAGTGTTGTGGTCCATTGTTAGGATACTCCGGCTTCCTAGGTGTAGATCCCTTTGCTTCTTGTTCCATGTATAACTAACTGATCTAAGATGCCAGTTGTCATCGATGCTGACCAGAAGGGTTTCTTTCCCTGCTATCTGAGAAGAGCCAGTGTGGTGCTTTTGTTGCATGTGAACTGGGGGCAATGGTTAGCTTGAGGTCGAGATCACTTTCCATAGAAACACTCCATTTTTCACCTTCAACTGATTTACTGCTTTCTGGTCTTGCTTCTTGGCTTCTTGAGGTTTCTTCGTTGAAGAGGTTTAGGCATGACATGGGCTTGCTTTCTTGAAGAAACAAATGTTCAGGTACTTGTCTAGGAGCAGAGTATTGTGCACTAGCAAGACGAGCAGATTGGCTGGTCTCTGACGTACATGGACTATTCTTCAGGTTTGGCCTGTGCCCCTGCACCATTTCTCGAGTTTCTTCTGTTGTGGATTGGAAACTGTGCTTCTCGCCACCTAATTCAGCCATCAGTGATCTCTGTACATGATATAGCCGATGCAGCTCATGCACCTGATGCAAGAGAACATGAATATAAAATTCTAAGTTGCAGAATGACAAGACAATCACAGTGCGGCTTTAAAATTGCTCAGCAACTTAGATGAATGTCTAATGTCTATGCAGGTTAACAGTATTATGCTGTGCATCAGATCTAAAGGTGGAACACACCTGTTAATATTCTTATTGATGACTGCAAGCACATCTTTCAAATTCAAGAGTCTCAAGATTTAATCTGGTATTTGAACTTTGATTTACTTACTGACATATTTCCCGATTTTTGTAATGCTATATAGATATCTTGTAAATCTGGTGCTTTATGAGATAAATTATGAACTGCAAAAATTACTCCTTGTTACCTGCTGTCTGAAGACCTCATCGTGTTCCATGATTGTTCTCCGAAGTGATTCCTTGCTACCGTGTTTGGTATACTTGTCCATTGGATCTACCAAGATGTCGTTCAAAAGCTTTCGCCCACTAGCTTTCAGCAATATTTTAGCCAGCTTCTGAACAGAACCTTCACTTTCTAGCTCTCTAATGATGGTTATGCCTTCTTTCTCCAACAAGGCAAAGAGGATTCTACTAGTGCCAAATAAATCAGTTTCCATTCCTGAAACAATCAGAGCGAAAGGTCAGGCCCATCACCCGTATTGTCTGCATGGTGAGTTAATTATCGCATGAAAGTTGAACTAAATTAAAACTTGATTCTACTACTTGCATGGTAATTATCATATGCCTGACTGCAGAGTAAGAGGGGAAGGGACTAATGCTGGATACCGGGGCAATAAGAGGATCGCGAGAATCAAACACAGAGCAATTCACATGAAGATTCACTCACCTGAAAATCGGCGTCTCATGCTGCTGCTGCTGCTTCTTATCTCGCATCTTCACTCTCCTCTGGTTATTGCTCATGAACACTGGGAATCTCCATATACCAGCAAGGGCACTGAGCGGGATGCAGCTTGTGTGTCTCTCTCATCAGCACCCATTACTCATTTCAGAGCAGTGGATAGCGCCCGACTTGGTGGAGAATTCTGGGGAAGATAGTCTTGGAGTCTGGATGTAGCAGGAAGGCTCTCTCTCTCTCATGCTCATGGGGCGAACTGCATCCTTTTGTAGGAAGAAGAATAGCAGCCAAGCCAACCAAAAGGAGAGGTTAGTAATGCAAAGGTTGACAGGCTGTGTGTGATGGCTAATCAGGATGCAAGGGAAGCAACAAGGCAAAAGTTGAGGATTTGAGATCGTTGGCAGGAGGCTCAAAGTGTTTGTTTAACAGGCTCAAGGAAGGATCAGGGAAGTGCAGCAACAACCAATGGGAAAGCCAAATCTCGCTGGTTTAATGAAACAACAAGGCCAACAACCTATAAGCATGTGGAGCAGATATTTCACGCAGGCCTTGCCGGGACTAAGGATATCAAGGATTTGAACTTGGCAGCCCCCCACCCCACCCCACTCCCCTCTGATATAGATAAGCAAGGCCAGACATATCTTCACATGTTTGCAGTTTGTAGTAGAGATCTGCATATACCGTGGGCCCACGGCAATGAGTTATCCTAGGCTGTCCTTGGTAGTAGTCGTCACAGTCCCAGCCCTGGGATCTGGCCACAGCCTCGGAAAAGTAAACTGCCGTTCGAGTTTCCATGTGAGTTGCAAACCCCCTTCGTTACTTTGCGTTTCTTATTCCTTTTTAACCTAGACAGGGTTGTTGCTGACTTGCTGTACTGCTGCATCAGCATGTTCCGTCCCTGCCTGCCCAAGATTCTAGGACGTCCGTATCTCAAACTAAGCCTTTGTTAATCCCTTAACTGCACCGACAAGGTACTAAACTAACCTCTCATGTTGATCTAATTACATTTGGGTTGACTTAACACTAGCTAGGCTGTTCAATGATCAGTTCTGGATTTGATTTTGGAGTCCAGATTCCATATGGTTTGACTTTTCCTAGTCCCTGTGTGCCTCTGATAGATCTGTGGCTTGATTTAAGCCTCACCAAATGGACGGCTAGCTACAAGATTTTTTGTGAACGGCTTAATCTGTTTATATTTTTTTTCAGAAGATATGGCAACATACATAGGACAGTAGTGCAGTACAACGTAGGATAAGATTGTGCTGCCCATCACTCGGCTTTCCGAGAATCCTATGCCAATAACTAAGATTTAATGCCGGGGCCATGTTGCTTTCTAGCCACTCTATCTGCAACCTGCATTTTTCCTCCCGAATGTTTCCTCCTCCGCAAAAGAAGGGATTCTGAATATCAGATAGTCACTGTTCGTGAAAAGGATTTGCACTTGGATATATGGCAGCATGATTGTGGTTTTGACCCTATCCTGTGTCTATTCAGTTTGTTCTCATTGATGAGCCCTATCTTGGGGTTAGGCATTGAATTATACGCAACGTACACATGAATTCAGCATCTGACATTCTACTGCACCATATGAGTCGTCTATGATGTGATGAGAATCTAACAGACTTTTCTGTCCAGCAGCGTAGTTTGATGATTTGTTCAATTCTGCTCCATACCATACGCCAAGGGCCCCGGTATTATCAGATTACTACCAAAAAATCTTTTTCTGAACGCAGAGAAGCAAATATCTAATATGGAAAGGAACTTTGCAACGTCATGGCACTCACGGCCATCCACGTACCGCTCAAAGTCAGACAAGCAGCATCAACTCTGGATAACTTCGGGAACAATCTTCTGGCTCTCGTTGCGCTCCCGAAGCAGAGATATTCGATGGTTCCTTTCAAGAAAGACTGGATACGGACGGGCAACTTGCTCGTAGTAAAGGTACAGACACGCGAAATCTTTTAATTTTCCCTGCAAATTCTCTAGCACATAGTATCTTATACGGAGTACTCCTGTCCTGCCTCTGTGGCTTGCAGATAAACATCCATCTTTTTCTCTCTATCATCAAACGTAAAGCTCCTGCCTTTTTTTGGGAAAAAATATCTCTAACGAACATATCCTCGTGGAAATTTGTGATCTGCAGGTCTCCTGCGTGTCCTCGGAAATTTGGTGATGCCCAGAAATCTCACGGATGGAATTGACCATTCGCAAACGACTGATCCTACCGCCATCTACTGTTCCTGGCTTGCTGGGGGAGAGAGGGAGGATCAAGCAGTAGAGAGGAGGATCCTAAATAAGGAGCAGCAGCGTCCAAATAATGCAAAGCGACTGTCGCACTCAGCGTCCATCCCTCCCGACCCGACAGGCTACCTGCCGCGTGATCCTCTTTCCTCGCTGTCTTCGCGCAGGCAATCTCTTGCTTAATGAGTTTACCGCATACTCTATACGTGCGCGCCTGGTGGCCAGCACAAACACCATCATCAATCAAACTGGCCGGATCACATGGACCACACCGTGGCGCCCAGCCCAGAGGCCAGTTGTTGGCACGCACGCACGCACGCACGCAGCTTTCGTCCTCGGATGCGCTTCGGAGCAGGAGGAGGAGCAGGATCTGGGCGTAGATTATTGGTGGCTTCTCGCCACGCGATGGGTGAGTACTTTGGAGTTTGGACCTTTCTCCGCCTAGTTTTTTTTTTACTAGTACTAGATCTGTTCGAGCGGATCGTAAAGTGGTTTTGAATAGGTGAGAGCGTGGGGGTGGTTAGGGGCATCTGAACTAAACTGTGCGCGTCGTCATGTGTGCCGGGCTATGGAACCCTCGGTCGGTGCCTTTACTCTGTTGATGAATGGATGCAGAACCTTTTGCTATTCAAAAAGGGTGTGGGCAACAATGATTCGGCCGAGTTTGAGATGGACTGACTTCCATTAACGATGTGTATCCGCGACCTGCGTGTACGGTTTTCTGCACTTGCGCACGCAACACGCAGAGAAAGAACCGGCTTTTCCGCAAGATGTCAGTTTTTTTTAGAGCAACCGTGCATTTCATTAATGATGAAAAATCAAGTTATATTTAAGCGAACGTGGAAATTAAAAGGCAGAACAGACTATTAGGAGAAAAAGGTTGTCCTGAAAATTTTGCAGATAGAACCCTACATGATAGAAAAATACATAGCAATCCCTAGGATAGAAACTCTGCACTTAGCGGCCGTCACCAAACTCCAACGCCATCTAGATGCACGCTGGAAGAGATGTCGAGCCTGCCAGATCCAAAGAAGCACCATCACCAATGATGCTATCACCAATGATGCTTTGTGAGTTGCTCGCCTACGAATGGCAATGGGTATCCGCTAACCGTTTATCCTACGGGTTTTTACTCATTAGGATAAGGGTATGGTAAAAAAATCTTTACCCATGGGTAAACAAATGAGAAAAAATCTTTACCCGTTGAGTATTGTGGGTGCGGATATGGTAAGTCAAAACCCGCACCCACATACCCGCCATATATAAGTACATGATATGTGGAGAATTAGTGTCATACCATTTTTCTAAAAAATAAAAACAAACCGTCCTCGTCTGCCTAGAAAATCTCGTAATTCTTGAGATCACATTAATTTCATTGCTCACCGCTGAATTTTCCATCCCGTTAATCTAGTATTCTTGTTATTGTCGTAATCTTCTTATCCCTCCACTAATAGGTGGGTATTAGCCACTTGTTTTTTACCCTCGGCGGGTGTGGGTATGGGACTAAATCTATATCCATGTGCCGGTGCGGGTGAGGGTTGTGAAAAAAAATCTAAAATTACAGTTGTGGGTTTGGTTAAGCTCCACCCGCATCCAACAGCCGCGGGTGCCATTCGTACGCCCGCCCGGACCAACATCCTCGCTCCAGAGCAACCACCTCGCCCTAGCCCCCAATGCCACCGTCGATAACAACAAACACAAGTAACACACCTAGAAACTGATCTCGCTTGATCTAAAGAACGACGAGAAGATCAAACTGCCAATACGAAGGACCGACAAACACAAGTTGCCAACAACTCCAAGGCATCACCATGAAGGTCATGCCAGTGTGGAAGTATAGTTCTAGCAGATTTATTCGCCGGGCGCCACTCCCACCATCCTAACGGCACACCAAAACAGAACACCATAACCCTAAACTAGTAGACCAGAACCGAGGAAGGAGTCCCCCCTTGGGACGGAGTTGGGCGCCACCTGCGAGAGGAGGAAGACACGAAATGGTTCGGTCCCTTGCAAGATGTCAACTTTGGATCTATGCACTAATGCACCTCACCCTTATTTAAGGGGATTTGTTTTTCAGATTATACTCACCATTTTTTAGCAGCAGACTCTACTCACCTCATTCCAATAAGCTTTTCAATTTGATTATGGGCCTGGAGATGGATCATATTAGGCCCAACAAACCTTCATCTTGGGTGAACCACATCCAGGAAACGAAGGAATCTTTCCTCAAAAAGAAAAAAAGGAAACGAAGGAATCGCCAACGGGTGAGCCTGCCGCTGGGCGCTGGCTGGACAGCCACGACGACACCAACGCACACCTCTCGTCTAATTTGCCTCGCCAGGAGCTAGTAAAAAATCTGGTTTCAGATGAGGCTCTACTCGCCCAATCTCCGGCAAGCCACCGCGGCCGCAGCCGGCGCCAACACCCTCGCGCCAGCTCTCGGCAAGGTAATTCCAGTCACCCAGCATCTTCCTTTCCAACCATTCTCCCTGCACTAACCGATCCTAATTCCGCACAGAATTCTTCGAGCTCCCTTATCCATGGCCGACTCAGCTTCAGCCACACGTCGCTGCACACACCAGACCACCGCGCCAGGAGAGCAGGTGCGTGCACAAAGGAAAAGAAAATACAGCTACATCATGCTAGACAAGTATAGTGGTACTACTTGGCAGAATTGTAGGATTGAGACCATGTTGCTGATGATACCTGAAGGGTGGGCGGTGCGCGTGCTTCCCCTCACGGAGGAGAACGTGGAGAAGGTGCTGGACGAGGTGCGGCCGAGCCTGATGGCCGACGGCGGCAACGTGGCCCTGCACGAGATCGACGGCCTGGTCGTCGTGCTCATGCTCCAGGGCGCCTGCGGCTCCTGCCCCAGCTCCACCATGACGCTCAAGATGGGCATCGAGACACGCCTCCGCGACAAGATCCCCGAGATCCTCGAGGTCGAGCAGATCCACGACACCGAGACCGGGCTCGAGCTCAACACCGAGAACGTCGAGAAGGTCAGCCAGATAACCTTCCTCTCATGTGCTCGCTTGCGCCGATCAGTGTTTGTTGTGCATGACACCTGTCCATCTCCCGAGGCTGCAAACTTCTGTTACAGTTCAGACACTTCGATAAAAATGCAGCTTTTGTATGATCAAACTATTTAATCCTGAAATTCGTTTGATGTTGCAGCTGCTAGATGAGATCAGGCCATACCTTTCTGGCACCGGAGGTGGAAGCCTAGAGCTTGTTGAGATTGATGGTTTCGTCGTCAAGATTCAAATCAGTGGACCTGCAGCAGGTGTTATGACGGTACGAGTAGCTGTAACACAAAAACTGAGAGAAAAAATACCATCGATCCTGGCTGTTCAGTTGACAGAGTAGAAACATGAATTCAGTTGTACATCAATAAAGGGAGGACAAAATCCGGCTTTGTGATTACTTTACCATGTTCAGTAACTTTTAGCTTTTCAGTTCTGAATGACTGCGCTGAAATACTGATCAGACTAATACAGTTATGTACAAGAATTCTGTGGCTAGGAGATAAGAAATCTCATGACATTGTTAAGTCTGAATGATGTAATTCAACAGAACCACAGTTATGACAATGAGGAAATCATAGCTAATCTTATCAATATGTTGTATCAATTTCAGACTTCCAGTGCACTCCCTTGGTAAAGGCTAAGCAAGAATTTCCTGCAGAACTAGAAAATTCAGTTACTTTAGTGGAACCTGGCTCGACAAACATTCTCTGTCTCTCGAACTCATTAACATCTCAAAGATTCTCTAATCTACATATCTTTCCCTCAAATTGGCAGCTTGGGACTATTTCTTTATACTCTGTTTGTCTCAGTCAAAGCGAGTTTGGTCATTGCAAGAACCAACAATTCAACCTCGACATCACATTCAACCTCGACATCACAGGGTAGCAAGTACCGAGACCTTGTTAAACCATGCTGGCTTGGAAATTTTACACGGCCCAAGAAATAATATGTTTCCTTTCAAAAGGATACAAAAGAGGGTTGATAGATTCACGCAGCTTCTTCCTCTTCTTCGGTTTGATGTTCCTCCAATTGGGTTGCCTTCATCATTTGCCTAATCTCCTCAATCTTCACAAACTCGCGCTTCTTCTTTAAAAACCCTTCCAGAACCCTAAATGCACGCTCTGTAGGTGCCATTCCCATCTCGACCATCTCCCGAAAGCACCTATATGCTTCACCAACCACATCTCTGCAGCATAAACCAGTAACCAGAACATCCAGTGCATGCCGATGAGGTACACATCCTTTTCCGATCAGATAATCCCACAGCCCCAGTCCAAGATCTGGTCGCCCATTCTCGCAGAAGACCTTCATGAGCAACATTGTCGTCCTGGTCCTTGGCATGAACCCTGAGTCGATCATCTTGCTATATATCTTCCAGATCCCCTCCAAGTCACCCACCCTACGAAACCCACACAGCATTGTGTTATAGGTAACATCATCTAGACCAATCCCCTTCTTCTCCATCTCGCCCATCAGTGCCATGCCGGACTGCAAATCCTTTGCCCGCACATAGGCCCCCATGAGCGCATTGTGAGCTCCACGGTCTGGATTCACTCCGCTCTGCTCCATTTCATCAAACAAGAGGCGTGCACGAGCTGCGTCCCTCGCAATCCCAGCTCCGTATATCAGCGTGGTGTAAACCTGCAGCGTCGGCTTGCAGTTGTCCTTGGTGCGCATTTCGTCGAGCAGCTCGAGGGCGTCCAAAAACCTCCCTTTTTTGCAGCAGGCGTCCATCCTCACGCAGTAGGACACAGCGTCCGGGACGAAGCCGCGCAGCACGGCGTCATGGTAGAACAGGTCGAGCGCCTGGGCGTGGCCGGCCTCCTTGAACCCGAGCAGCAGCGTGTTGAATGTGCGGGTGTCAGGCGGGTACGCGTCGCAGTACCGGTGGAACAGCGCGCGTGCCTCAGCGACGCGGCCGCGGGCGCAGAAGACTCGGAGCAGCGCGTTCAGCTCGGCGGCGCCGAACGAGCGCCCCGCGCGCGCCCAGACGGCGGCGGCGGACTCGAAGCAGGTGACGGCGGCGGAGAAGGAAGCGCCAGGAGCGGAGGCGCAGAGCGCGGTGGAGAGAAGGACGGAGAGGGCGGGCACGGAGAGGAGGTGGGGATGGGTGGACGGGAGCGACTCGAGCAACTTGAAGGAGAGGGGCGCGTGGCGGCGGGAGCGGGCGAGGAGGCGGAGGAGGACCGGGAGGGAGCTCTCCGGGACTGGGAAATGGGGGATGGCGAGCAAGCGGCGGAAGAGGGAGAGCGCCGGGAGCGGCGGGGAGTGGGAAAGCAAGAGGTGGGAGAGGAGCGGCGTGAGGAGGGACGGCGAGGCGGGCAGGATGGTGGAGAGGAGCGGCGGGACCGCTGGCGCGTGCGTGAGGAGGAGGCGGGCGAGGTGCGGGATGGTCGGAGCGATGAGCCGTGGGGCGGCGCGCGGCGGCGGCAGGGGGATTGGCATCGGCGCAGGCCGCGCTCCACGTTCTGGAGGAGAACACAGGGCAGACTGGTGGGCTTCGCACTTTTGCTTTTAATCTCTCTCTTTTTTTGAGTTTAAATCAATCTATACTACGAGCGAATTTCTTATTTGGCACTGCTCTTAAATATGATTTATATGACACTGATTTTTTTGAGTTCCTTGTTTGATACTTGGTGTAAAATTTAATGGCTTACATGACACTCTAGTGTATTTTGAGAACTAACGGTGTTAACCGGGGACCTACAACAACACTTCTACCCTTGGTACATGTAAGCAAAAATCTATATCTATTATATGGAGTAATTATAAGAACACACAAGAGACTTAACAGCCAAGCTTTATCAACATAGAGTTATAACAAAAGAAGAGCTAACCAGAACATGCAACACATGATTGATTTCTTGTCAGAAAAAGCATGGTGAAAAGCTAGGAACATATGCATAGTCCAATGCAACTTTGGAATTGCTGAAATAAGCATGCATAACGGTAGAAGCGCACGAGCGCATGCCTCAGGGGTGGAGGCAGGTTTTAACTTTAAGGAGTGCCAACCAAGTTAATTTTCTTATAAGGGCAACCGGTCAAACTGAATTTCACTGCTCCGTCCGGCCCATATTAATTGACTTTGATTTGTCTAAATTTGAATGAATCTAGACACTATTTAGTATATAGGTTCATCCAAATTTTGACAAATCAAAGTCAATTAATATGAATCGGAGGGAGTAATTAAATTCTCTAATCATCTCTAAAACAAGAAAAATAGGCTTGTTGTCGTTGAAATAGGGGGGCCTTGGCCATCGCTCGTCCCTCCCTAGCTCCGCCACTGGCACGCCTCCGCCTACACGGTCGGCAAATCCAAGTCCAACATCCACTATGTTAGGGACATGGACAAGGACGGACTCACTATTGTTCGATGCACACACAGCACTAGCGAACCTGGTACAAACTCGGCATAGGACAGACTTAGTATTTTGATCAGACCAAGACTTTTTTTTGGTTGGACAGTTGGACAGGAAGCTGACCGTGTTAGGGGTATTTTGGTCCGTTTGAAATAAAATTGATGAAACCATGTAACGAAACTAACGGTAGTGTTATATAAGGCATCAAAATTTACACCAAGTGTCAAATAAGGAAATAAAAAATTTCTAGTATCATATAAGGAATCATATTCTAGAGCAGAATAAGGAATTCTCTCCAATACTATTGGTAGGGCTTTAAAAAAAGTCCAAGGAAATATTTCCTAATCAATTGGAAAAACCAAGTCAAAAAAACATATTATTAGCCTTAGAGGTGGATGGAAAACTGCCCACTTGCCTATGGCGGAGACCCGACTCGAAATGTCTAGTCTATGCTAGTTCTAGTAGAATATACAACTCTTCGAGCTTCGAGAGCATGTGTTACTACCAGGAAGGTTATTTATCCTCTTACTAGTAAAATGCCCGTCCGTTATAACGGGAGAGAAACCATAATCATCCCCCTTCTTTTTTATTAATTTTTTTATTCTATGAAGACATTAAAGGGTTTTCTTTGTAGATAAATGTAAAATTCCACCTAACAGAAAGCTCGGCACACTCGCTGGCAACAAAGGATGGAGATTTTAAATTTTTGCTCCAGCTTGTTTCATGGCTACTCTAGTCACGGAAAATGCCATGTTAACCAACAAGTACTTAAAAGTTAAGCTAGGAAAATATAAGAAAAAGGGCAATATTAAAAGTATAAAAATAAGGCAGAAGAAAGAATGATGAATATATGACAAAAAATAAAAAGACCAGTTAAAAAGTATGTGTACACAAATTGAGGCCTACAGAATTTACAACTATAGAGTTAATTCCTTGCTATAAACAGAAAAAGGCACGAATTCTTTGTGAGGAAATATCATCAAACAAGCGGAGTATATGTACCACCTGATCGGCAAGCACAAGTACAGTATTGAGAGATATTTTCTGTTGTAAAAAATAAATGGATCATCCAGGGTTAGCCCCAACAAATCCATAACCAAGACATTGTTGTCTCCTATACCAAACCATCTGGTATTTGGTATTCCAGCAACCACAACAAAGATTGTGAAACCATTCTTGTTCTATCACCGTTCCTAAAAAAAATATGACCATGCATAGCTTCCATACTCCCTCCTCGCAAAATTCTGTAAATCTAAGAATCGTAGAGCAATTGGGGATGTTCTGTCTTCACATTTTCTTGCATGAGAAACAATAAAATGTCAACCTCACAAATTCATTTCAGTGTATCTCCAAATTCATTTCATTAATTATCCATCATCTAGTACTAAGCAGGTTTAGATTAGTTGTCAATCAACAATAATTAACCGAAAACACATATCAAGTTCAACCACATAGTATAGTAATTCTTTGCAGATTGTGTAGCACCTGAAACAAAAGAAGCATGCCTATAGCCCAGTAGACCTACAGGCGCAGCAGCAAGAAGATTGTCTGCATATGGAAATGTACCAACTATCCCTCCATTTTGATAATATTGGTTACCGAATAGAGATATTATAGTGCTAAATGTTAGCATGTTTTCTTTAGTTGATCGTGGCATCCCGCAAAACCACTACTAGAAAATCGCGTTGATTTTGTGCATTGCATCATCATGACATCATCATGCATATTATTTTTACTTGAAACTATGTTGCGAAAGACTATTGTTTTCTAAAACTAGCCCTCCTTCTATTCCAAATTAAACCCCCGGATGTTTCCGGATATTTTGTTTGTCTAAAACTAATTACAACAGTTATTTTTAAATTAAATAAAAACCTATATTATTTTTAGGGGGCAGTCGAACGGGCCGACCCGACCCAGTCGACCACCTCCAGAATAAAAACCGGTCCACCAGAATCCTAAAACTACCCAACCTAATCTACCCAAACCCCCTCCACCTTACCCCACCCAATCCTCTCTCGCCACCTCACCTCATCCCAATCCCCACCCAACCAGATGCCGCCACCTGCCCAACCCCCTCTCTCCCTCACCCACCACTCAGCACGCCACACGCGCGCCTGCCTGGACCCCCTGGACCCGGCTCCTCTCCCCCCGACCCACTCTGGCCCACCTCTGGCCCCACCACCCGGCGCCTGTCCCCCTCCTCTCTCTCTTCCTCCCCCACCGCCCCCGACCTCTCCCGCTAGCCACCTCCACCACGCCGACCAACCGCCGCCCCTGGCCCCGCTCCCCTCTCTCTGCGCGGGAGCCTCCGCATCCTCTGCTCCCGCCGGCGGGCTCCTGAGCCCTGTCGCCTTCCTCCCTCCGTCGCCCCCCTCACCAGATCCCCGAACCACCGCCCGCGCCTACCTCGCCGTCGCCTCACCCTCTCTCCTGGAGGCGCGCCGCCGCACCCGCCTCTCCGTCGGCCCTCTCCTCTTCACCGCGTCACCGCCTCGCGGAGCCCTGCCGTCGTGGCCCTCCTCTGCCTCGCGTCCGGCAGCCGCGGCTACCTCCCTGCACCAAGTCCATCTGCGCCGCCTCTGGATAGGTGCCTGCCGCCGTCGACCGCGGCGTCCTCTTCCGGGCCACGCAGTCACCATCCGGCCCGAGCTCCGCGTCCCCAGACCCGCGCGTCCTCGTCCTCCCCATCGAGTGCCCTCTCCGCGGCCACGCCCCTGGAGTTCCCGTCGTCCTCAGGGCTCGTGGTGGCCTTGTCCTCCGCTGCCCGGTGCCCCCAGCAGTCGGCTCCTCTTCGTCCCCATGCGGCGCCCCTGTCCTCCTTTCGGTAACAGACCTCAAGGCGAACACTCGTGTTGGTGGCATGTGTGTGTGCTGTTGAAGATCCTCGAACCTGATGGTCGACAACACGGAACGCTGAGGCCTCCATCTTGGATCCACAAGATCTGCCACGCGGAGCCGAAGACCGCAGAACGCCAAGCTCTCCCGTAGGACCCCGAAGACCGAACCCGGCACGCCTAGTCTTCCTCTCGGATCCGAGGACGCCGAGACCCCGGTGCGACAAGTGCTTCTTCCCGGATCAGAGGGCCGAGAACCCGGACGCCCAGGTCGTCGACACAGATACGCCAAGTACGCTGACATGGAACCGACCAGTTCGCCGAGAACCGCTCCCGGACCCGATGACCGCCAAGATCGCCGCCGGTACGACAAGCACTTCGCCGCGGAACGCCAAGTTCTGCATCCCGAACGCCAAGCCCGACCCGATACGAGGACCCGACAAGATCTTCGTGACGACAAGAACGACATCGACCAGGGCGAATCCGATGCGCCTTGACTCCGACCCAAGTCCTGCTTCCCGGATGCGACTAGGTCTACCTCAGTTATCCGAGAACGCTCCCGCAGAGACCGAACCCCAGATCCGGACCCTGAGACCCGACCCCGAACCCCTCGGAGCCCAAGGTCCTCCGAACCCAGATGTGTGAACCTTTTCCCGAGCCCCTATTTTATAAATGCTAAATATAAAACCTGTTGCATAATAATCATTCATCTCGCATGCATATTGACATGTGGTTTGGGGGCGTTATGCCGATTCACCTAAACTAAATATGGGGCCCATATGCGGGCAAATCTAGTCTTATATTGGCCTCATTTAAATTTGTGTAGCGAACCGGTAACTTATCTTGCCCTGTTATTACAACATTTAATTTGCGGGGTAGATAAATAACATGAACCATATACTTAAATGTCGGGACCCCGGTTCCGCTTAATATGACCTAATTGCATCGCATCTTTGCCATGTCAGGCATCATTCATGCATCATGCCCGCTCTTTTCCCGTAGTATTAAATAGTGCATCCGGTGTTTGTGCTAGTGTTTTGCTTCTTCGCGGATAAGGCCGTTGAGTTGATGTGAGATTCGCCCCGATCTTCGGATGAACCTTCGACAATGTTTTCAGGCGAGCACCTCCCCCTTTCTACCTATCTTCCTTTTATAGTATTTACTCCCTCCTGTTGATCTATTGCTATCTGTGTTGCGATGCTCTAGTTTTCGTACCCGTGATATCCCTTGCAGCCTTATATTGCCTTGGACACATCCTATTACCTGTTGTTGGGTAGATAGTTGGACTTGCGCGTCGTAGTCGCTGGCTCAAGTGCTGTTGCGTGTCGTCCAGTACCACAGTTGTTGGAGTATTGCCGCATGTTTCATGTTGGAGATGTTCATGGCTTTAATTACCGTTTACTTCATTTACTGTTTAACAACTAAAATTGAAGTAGGTAAGCAGAGGCACAGGTGGGCAATAGATGTCATTTGGTTGTTAACCGTCCACTTGTGTCCCGTAGGACCTCGAGTTCTTGACACCTGTTCCGAGATCGAGCGCGCTAACCACAGGTGGGGAGATATGGGCCCCCCATTGATTAGTACCTGATTTCAAAGTATTGTACTGGGGGCCACAACCTAGTTTGAGGTTTTATTTACTATCCTGTACCTATGCCATGCTTTACTGCTTTATTTACGATTGTGCGAGGAGCACACTGTACTGTTTAGGATCGGGACACGATTTCGCGGTGTCGACAAGCCCAGTTTTGGGTTCCCAGTCGTTCACAGCCGTCTACCCAAACCCTAAGTCCGTCTCGGAGACCGGCCGACTTCGTTGCGGGTTCGACTTAGTGGGGTGGCCCCCCGTGCTTGCTTTGGGCCTGGAAACGTCATGACTTAGGCCCCGCCGACATACCGATGGGTGTATGTTAACTGATCTGGCAAAAAGGGTCGAAGTGCTTGTGGATACTTTGGTGCACCCGTGCAGGGTTAAATCTTTTCGAGAAGCCGTGTCCGCGGTTATGGACGACTTGGAGCACAGGTCTCGATCATAGACAACTATAACTAAAGTTTACTGTTATAAATTGACTTGTATCCGATATGACTAGTAATCAGCCTCACTGCAACGAAATGGCTAATAAAAGTACCAACAACTGCTGGGTTTTGGGTCATCTCATGCTAATTGTATCTGACTAGTAAGTGTTGCAACTACAACGGAATGGTTAACTAAAATTGCCCACTGCTTATTATATCAGGATGATTATCTATACTTGACTAGTAATTGCTGCAACGATAACTGAATAAATAAAACTGCCAACTGTGTGAGTTCCTCGGTTGACTTCCTCGTTTGGTCTCGAGGGGGAAACACCAGGATGGGTTTGTTTGATGGTAGAATCAGGTTGGTTCCGAATAGGTCTTTCTTACCCCTCTCTGATAGCCGACAGTTGAATCGAGTCTCTATAGGTTGTTTAGTGCATGCTGCCGCTGCCGCTTCAGTCCACCATACCTATGTAGGCGAGGACCGCCGAATTCTAGCCTCGCCGTGTACTGGCCTCAGTACTGACCGCTCTCTCTTTTTCCTTTGCCCTTTGTCGGCACCCCTTTTGTTTAAGCAGGTTTTTGAGATCGACGTCGTTAGCAGGGTTACCCTTCCGGCTTGGCCTGGGCAGGGTTATGGACGCCATTGGTTATTCTTCAGGGCTCTTAGCCCCATTTGCATCTTGTCCGTAGTCGGACGCTCTATCATTTTCAAGGTGATTTGGATCTTTGTATATTATATCTGTATTCTTGACTCATGGAGTCGTGTTGTATATATCTGTTCTGTGGGTCCCATCGAGGACTGTTGTGTAATGTTATTACTTCATTTTCCACCCGCACGCAATTGCCTGGTGGGCACCTTTGAATCATTTCTATGCGGGTTTTGGCGGGAAGTGCTGAAACTTGCATAGGGCCGATTCTGAGGGTGTTACAGAGTGGTATCAGAGCTCAGCAGTTGCGATACCCCACAAGTACAGCCTGTAGGATAACCTAGCTAACGGCCGAAGTAGAGTGTCAAAACTATTTTTGCAAAATCGGTTGGATAGATCTGGTTAGGTCTGCTTTTACTCCTTACCCCTCTGCTATTCTCCTCTTACCTCTACGCGTTTTGAATCCGCTCTCTTCTCTTTCTTCTAGTCCAGGAATTCTCGTGGTTGGGTTTTCCGTCGTACCTTCAGGGTTTCACTTCCTCTTTTGGTAACGGTGTTGCTACATCTAGCCTTCATGCTATCCGAGGAATCCTTCGTCTGTGGTACCATTCTTTGTTCCTTGTTTGTGCCTTCCGGTGTTTTCCAACGCGACGACATCATCTACGCTAGATCCGATGCAGAGTCTGCATCACTCCTTTGTTTCCGAACCTCGCTTATCGAGATCTTCAGTCTAATTCCGAGAGTTGGTTGCATAATCCGCCTATTCATGTGCAGAGTAATGGTTTGGGTGCGCGATGGACTGATCACCATCCGACTACTCTTATCATTCACTCTTGTACATCGAATCAGTGGATCTAGCAATTTTACTCCGTCCACGGAAGCTAGAGGTGGCTTTATTTTTTGATACCTCTACCTTCGACCTTTTGTTCCCGGAGTGTTCCCCCGATGATCACGGACAACGACCTTTTGTTAGTGGTGTCGCGAGGATCTACACGATGCGAGAAGATGCAGATCCCCGACCTTCTTTCCGGTACCATGAGGCGGATCTCGAGGGCGAGATCCATTGTTAGTGGTGTCGAATTGTGGCATCCCGCAAAACCACTACTAGAAAATCGCGTTGATTTTGTGCATTGCATCATCATGACATCATCATGCATATTATTTTTACTTGAAACTATGTTGCGAAAGACTATTGTTTTCTAAAACTAGCCCTCCTTCTATTCCAAATTAAACCCCCGGATGTTTCCGGATATTTTGTTTGTCTAAAACTAATTACAACAGTTATTTTTAAATTAAATAAAAACCTATATTATTTTTAGGGGGCAGTCGAACGGGCCGACCCGACCCAGTCGACCACCCCCAGAATAAAAATCGGTCCACCAGCATCCTAAAACTACCCAACCTAATCTACCCAAACCCCCTCCACCTCACCCCACCCAATCCTCTCTCGCCACCTCACCTCATCCCAATCCCCACCCAACCAGATGCCGCCACCTGCCCAACCCCCTCTCTCCCTCACCCACCACTCAGCACGCCACACGCGCGCCTGCCTGGACCCCCTGTGTGGCATCCCGCAAAACCACTACTAGAAAATCGCGTTGAATTTGTGCATTGCATCGTCATCATCATGCATTGTTTGCATAAAACTATGTTCGCAAGCCCGTTTCGTTTTTCTAAAACGCCCCATCTTATTCAAACGCCAAAACCCCGGGTCTCCGGATTATTTTTGTTTTGTTGCTGTCGGGTTGCAAACGGCCCAATTAAATTAAATAAAAGATTTAATTATTTTAGTGGGGGCAGTCGAACGGGCCGACCGACCCGAACGACCACCCCCCAGAAACTAAAACGGTCCACCTGAACACCCCAGACTAAAACCTACATCTACCCAACTTCCTACCCACCCCTACCTCCACATCACTCCACCCAATCAGAACCCGCCACCTCAGCTACCCCCTCTCCCCCCTCCAATCCTATCCTGACACATCACCACCTAACCCCTCTCCACTCAACCCACTCTCCCTCACAGCCCAACCCTCCCAGGCACACACACCACACACGCACGCACGCTACCAAAACCCCCACCGCGCGGGCCCCAACCGCCAGCCCCCGCTCCCCCTGGACCCGGTCCGCCCCCGCGGGACCCACCCTGGCTCTGCCCCCGCACTCACGCTCCTCTCCCTCTCCCTGTTTCTTCTCCACCGCCCCCGCACGCGAGCAACCGAGCCCCGCTCTCCCTCCTGGCGCCACCCCTCTGGTGCTCACCGGCGCCGCCCCCCTAGTCTCTCCGCCCGCCTCCCGTCTGCTCCCGCGCCTCCCGCAAGCCCCGCCGCCCGGCCCCACCTCGCACGGCGCCGGCGCCGCGCCGCACGACCCCGCCGCCTCTCTCCCCAACTCCCGCCGCCAGCCAACCTCGCCGCCCCGCCCCGGCGTCGCCGGCGCTGCGCCAGGGCCGCCCCGAGCCGCCCCGCGCGGGCCTCCGCCTCGCCACCGCGCCTCCCCGCCTGGCCGCGTCCCTCCGCGACGCCCGCCGGTCAACCGCCCGCCTCCGCTCCCCGCAAGCACCCCACCAGCGCCTCGCCGGAGCTGCGACCTCCAGCGCCGGCCCCGTCCCTCGCTCCACCGCCGCCCGTGGCGCGCCCCCTCCTCCCTGCGAGCAAGCCGCGTCGCCGGCCGCGTCAGCGAGCCGGGCCCCGCGTCCCCCAACCGCACCAGAGCTCCCCGCGCGCATGCCGCCCAGCTCGCGTTCTGCCCTGCCCCGCACGCGCTCCGCCCCGCTCCTGGACCCCGCCTGCCCCGCCGCCGCGTCCTCAGCTCTCCGTCGAGCCCTTCGGTTTGGTCTCCGCGCTGCCTCGCGGTGGTGCCATGGCGTCGTTCGCCCGTCCTCCTCGGGACGCTCGTCCCTGAGCCGAGCATGCAGGTTGTAAACCAAGGAACCGTCTGGCCTGTCCTCGTGGCACATGCCATATGTGGGCCACGTGTTCGACCCTACCAGTACAAGTTGAGTCCAACCTTCCGAGCGGTACGGCCGACATGATCTTCCGCGGTGGCGACGACAAACCAGACAGGGATCCAAGAATAACTGCCGACAAGATCGACCACAAGGATAAGAAGACCGGACCCTGCGGACCGACATGATCTTCGTCTCGGGCGCCAAGATTCGTCGAGAGCCGACCCGACAAGTACTCCCTCGAGGACGCCGAGTGCTGCACCCCGGACACCGAGACCCCGACGCGACAAGTACTTCACCCCGAAGTCAAGACCGACCCGACTTGAGGACCCGACAAGATCTGCGCAACAACAAGAACGCCCCCGACCCGGAAGGATCCGATGTGCCCTCGACACCGAACCAATCCTTTCCGGAGTCCGAGAACGACCCCGTCGCAAACCAGATCCGGACCCTGAGACCGACCCCGAACCCCGGAACCCCAAGTTCGTCGAGACCCCTCAATGTGTGAACCCCTTCCCGGAACCCTATTTTTTATAACATAATAACTTGTGGCATATTAAATTGTCATCCTTGCATGCATACTTGTCTGTGGTTTGGGGGCCTTATGCCGATTCACCTAATAATTAAATATGGGGCCCATATGCGGGCAAATCTAGTCTCATATTGGCCTCATTTAAACTTGTGTAGCGAACCGGTGCCATCTTTTAACTTGCTAATACAACATTTAATTTGCGGGGTAGATAAACAACTTGAACCTTTTGAATAATTGTCGGGACCCCGGTTCCGCTTAATCTTGACCTAATTGCATCGCACCTTGCCCTGTCATACATCATACATGCATCATGCCGATCTTCCGCCGAAATCTCAAATAGTGCATCCGGTGTTTATTCTAGTGTTTTGCTTCTTCGTGGATGAGGCCGTTGAGTTGATGTGAGCATCGCCCCGATCTTCGGTTGAACCTTCGACCATGTTTTCAGGCGAGCATCTCCCCCTTTCTACCTATCTTACTTTTATAGTCTTTATTCCCTCCTGTTGATCTATTGCTATCTGTGTTGCGATGCTTTAGTTTCCATACCTGTGATATACCGTGCAGCCCTATATTGCCTTGGACACATCCTATTACCTGTTGTTTGGTAGATAGTTGGACTTGCGCGTCGTAGTTGCTTGCTCTAGTGCTGTTGCGTGTCATTATATGCCACAGTTGCTGATGCTTTGCCGCATGTTGATGTTGGAGATGATCCTAGTTTTACTTATCGTCACTTTAATTCCTGTTTAACAACTAAAATTGAAATAAGCAGAGGCATCGGTGGGTGATAGAAAATATTTGGTTTCCGAACGCCCACTTGTGTCCCGTAAGACCCCGAGTACTTGATACCTGTTCCTTGATTTATCGCGCTATCCACATCCGGGAGGTATATGGGACCCCCCTGAGCCAGAGCTTGATTCCGTCTTATTTCTTGGGGCCACGAACTAGTTTGGGGCTTTATTACTATCCTGTACTTATGCCATGTTTTACTGCTTTATTTACGATTGTGCGAGGTACTGCACACTGTACTGTTTAGGACCTGTGACCCGTTTACGTGGTATCGACAGTCCCCGTTTGGGGATCTGCTGTCGTTTACCGCCGGCCCCACAAACTTTGGGGTCCGTCTCGGAGCTAGCTTACTTCGTTGCGGGTGTACTCCAAGGGGTGGCCCCCTGAAATATTTCTGAATCCTGTGATTGCTTTGTCGTGAAAGCCTCGTTGGGTTTTGATTTGGTTTTTCCGAGGTTGATCGAGTGTGTGTTGCTATTGGTGCACCCCGGCCGGGTAAAACTTTCTGAAAGCCGTGTCCGCGGATATGGACGACTTGGAGCACAGTATCTCGATCATAGACAAGCATAACTAAAGTTTACTGCTATCAATTTGACTTATAATGACTAGTAATCAGCTCCACTACAACGGAATGGCTAATTAATACTGCCCACAATTGCTTGTTTGGTTGTCGCTTGCGACAACTGTATCTGACTAGTAAGTACTGCAACTACAACGAAATGGCTGAATAAAAGTACCAACAACTGCTGGGTTTTGGGTTTATCTCATGCTATCTGTACCTGATTAGTAAGTGTTGCAACTATAACGGAATGGATAACTAAAATGACCCACTGCTTATTTTATCAGGATGATTATTTAAACCTGACTAGTAAATGCTGCAACGATAACTGAATAAATAAAACTGCCAACGGTGTGAGTTCCTCGGTTGACTTCCTCGTTTGGTCTCGAGGGGGAAACACCAGGATGGGTTTGTTTGGTGTTAGCTTCAGGTTGGATCCGGATAGGTCATTCTTACCCCTCTCTGTTTGACGCCAGTGTATCGAGTCTCTATAGGTTGTGAAGTGCTCGCTGCCGCTGCCGCTCAGTCCACCATACCTATGTAGGCGAGGACCGCCGAATTCTAGCCTCGCCGTGTACTGGCCTCAGTACTGACGCTCCTCTTTTTCCTTGCCCTTTGTCGGCACCCCTTTTGTTTAAGCAGGTTTTGAGATCGACGTTGTTAGCAGGGTTACCCTTCCGGCTTGGCCTGGGCAGGGTTATGGACGCCATTGGTTATTCTTCAGGGCCCTTAGCCCCATTTGCTTCTTGTCCGTAGCGGGACGCACTATCGTTTTCAAGGTGATTTGGATCTTTGTATATTATATCTGTATTCTTGACTCTTTGAGTCGCTGTTATATATATCTGTTCTGTGGGTCCCATCGAGGACTGTTGTGTAATGTTATTACTTCGTTTTCCACCCGCACGAAAGTGCCTGGTGGGCACCTTTGAATCGTTTCTATGCGGGTTTGGCGAATTTTGCTCAAACTTGCATAGGTCCGATTCTGAGGGTGTTACAGAGTGGTATCAGAGCACAGCAGTTGCGATACCCCACAAGTCCAGCCTGTAGGATAACCTAGCTAACGGCCGAAGTAGAGTGTCAAAACTATTTTTGCAAAATCGGTTGGATAGTTCTGATTAGGTCTGATTTTACTCCTTACCCCTCTGCTGTTCTCCTCTTACCTCTGCGCGTTTTGAATCCGCTCTCATCTCTTTCTTCGAGTCCAGAAATTCTCGTGGTTGGGTTTCCGTCGTACCTTCAGGGTTTCGCTTTCTCCCTTTTGAAACGGAGGTGCTACGATCATCAATCTGCGACTTGTCTGTTGTACCTTCCTCCAATCTTTTGTTCTTGAGCTCTTTATCCATATGTGTTCCTTGCTGGATATCAGTGTCGTTGAAAAACATATGAGAAGGACGAGCTTTGGTGAAGTTGGAGTATACCTTGAGCATGTGTTGTTCATGCCAATGGAACCATCGCGAAACCTAATCATTGTGTCTTTCATACGATTTCTGCTGGCATCATCCCTTTGTTCCGGATACCGCCTATGAAGATCTTCAGTCTAAATCTCGAGAGTTGAGTTGCCTGATTCCCCTACCCATGAAGAGAGTTGATAGTTTGGGCCGGGATGGACTGATCACCCTACCCGACTCTTACTGTTCGCTCTGTACATCGAACTGGTGGATCAATGTAACTTTTCCCTCTTCTGATGGAAGTTAGAGGTGGCCTTACCTTCAACTTCGTCCTTTGTTTCCCCGGAGTGTTCTCTTGACGATCAGAAACAACGACCCTTTGTTGGTGGTGTCGCCGATCTTCCAGATGAAGAAGGAACCCTCGTTAGTGGTGTCGCGAGGATCTACATGAAGCGAGAAGACGCAGTTCGCCGACCTTCCTTCCGGTACCATGAGGCGGATCTCGAGGGCGAGATCCCTTGTTAGTGGTGTCGAATTGTGGCATCCCGCAAAACCACTACTAGAAAATCGCGTTGAATTTGTGCATTGCATCGTCATCATCATGCATTGTTTGCATAAAACTATGTTCGCAAGCCCGTTTCGTTTTTCTAAAACGCCCCATCTTATTCAAACGCCAAAACCCCGGGTCTCCGGATTATTTTTGTTTTGTTGCTGTCGGGTTGCAAACGGCCCAATTAAATTAAATAAAAGATTTAATTATTTTAGTGGGGGCAGTCGAACGGGCCGACCGACCCGAACGACCACCCCCCAGAAACTAAAACGGTCCACCTGAACACCCCAGACTAAAACCTACATCTACCCAACTTCCTACCCACCCCTACCTCCACATCACTCCACCCAATCAGAACCCGCCACCTCAGCTACCCCCTCTTCCCCCTCCAATCCTATCCTGACACATCACCACCTAACCCCTCTCCACTCAACCCACTCTCCCTCACAGCCCAACCCTCCCAGGCACACACACCACACACGCACGCACGCTACCAAACCCCCCAC
This sequence comes from Avena atlantica, assembly GCA_910589765.1. Classification (NCBI taxonomy): domain Eukaryota; kingdom Viridiplantae; phylum Streptophyta; class Magnoliopsida; order Poales; family Poaceae; genus Avena; species Avena atlantica. The sequence continues at coordinate 539,287,071 of OU342739.1, read as the reverse complement.
CGCGCGGGCCCCAACCGCCAGCCCCCGCTCCCCCTGGACCCGGTCCGCCCCCGCGGGACCCACCCTGGCTCTGCCCCCGCACTCACGCTCCTCTCCCTCTCCCTGTTTCTTCTCCACCGCGCCCCGCACGCGAGCAACCGAGCCCCGCTCTCCCTCCTGGCGCCACCCCTCTGGTGCTCACCGGCGCCGCCCCCCTAGTCTCTCCGCCCGCCTCCCGTCCGCTCCCGCGCCTCCCGCAAGCCCCGCCGCCCGGCCCCGCCTCGCACGGCGCCGGCGCCGCGCCGCACGACCCCGCCGCCTCTCTCCCCAACTCCCGCCGCCAGCCAACCTCGCCGCCCCGCCCCGGCGTCGCCGGCGCTGCGCCAGGGCCGCCCCGAGCCGCCCCGCGCGGGCCTCCGCCTCGCCACCGCGCCTCCCCGCCCGGCCGCGTCCCTCCGCGACGCCCGCCGGTCAACCGCCCGCCTCCGCTCCCCGCAAGCACCCCACCAGCGCCTCGCCGGAGCCGCGACCTCCAGCGCCGGCCCCGCCCCTCGCTCCACCGCCGCCCGTGGCGCGCCCCCTCCTCCCTGCGAGCAAGCCGCGTCGCCGGCCGCGTCAGCGAGCCGGGCCCCGCGTCCCCCAACCGCACCAGAGCTCCCCGCGCGCATGCCGCCCAGCTCGCGTTCTGCCCTGCCCCGCACGCGCTCCGCCCCGCTCCTGGACCCCGCCTGCCCCGCCGCCGCGTCCTCAGCTCGCCGTCGAGCCCTTCGGTTTGGTCTCCGCGCTGCCTCGCGGTGGTGCCATGGCGTCGTTCGCCCGTCCTCCTCGGGACGCTCGTCCCTGAGCCGAGCATGCAGGTTGTAAACCAAGGAACCGTCTGGCCTGTCCTCGTGGCACATGCCATATGTGGGCCACGTGTTCGACCCTACCAGTACAAGTTGAGTCCAACCTTCCGAGCGGTACGGCCGACATGATCTTCCGCGGTGGCGACGACAAACCAGACAGGGATCCAAGAATAACTGCCGACAAGATCGACCACAAGGATAAGAAGACCGGACCCTGCGGACCGACATGATCTTCGTCTCGGGCGCCAAGATTCGTCGAGAGCCGACCCGACAAGTACTCCCTCGAGGACGCCGAGTGCTGCACCCCGGACACCGAGACCCCGACGCGACAAGTACTTCACCCCGAAGTCAAGACCGACCCGACTTGAGGACCCGACAAGATCTGCGCAACAACAAGAACGCCCCCGACCCGGAAGGATCCGATGTGCCCTCGACACCGAACCAATCCTTTCCGGAGTCCGAGAACGACCCCGTCGCAAACCAGATCCGGACCCTGAGACCGACCCCGAACCCCGGAACCCCAAGTTCGTCGAGACCCCTCAATGTGTGAACCCCTTCCCGGAACCCTATTTTTTATAACATAATAACTTGTGGCATATTAAATTGTCATCCTTGCATGCATACTTGTCTGTGGTTTGGGGGCCTTATGCCGATTCACCTAATAATTAAATATGGGGCCCATATGCGGGCAAATCTAGTCTCATATTGGCCTCATTTAAACTTGTGTAGCGAACCGGTGCCATCTTTTAACTTGCTAATACAACATTTAATTTGCGGGGTAGATAAACAACTTGAACCTTTTGAATAATTGTCGGGACCCCGGTTCCGCTTAATCTTGACCTAATTGCATCGCACCTTGCCCTGTCATACATCATACATGCATCATGCCGATCTTCCGCCGAAATCTCAAATAGTGCATCCGGTGTTTATTCTAGTGTTTTGCTTCTTCGCGGATGAGGCCGTTGAGTTGATGTGAGCTTCGCCCCGATCTTCGGTTGAACCTTCGACCATGTTTTCAGGCGAGCATCTCCCCCTTTCTACCTATCTTACTTTTATAGTCTTTATTCCCTCCTGTTGATCTATTGCTATCTGTGTTGCGATGCTTTAGTTTCCATACCTGTGATATACCGTGCAACCCTATATTGCCTTGGACACATCCTATTACCTGTTGTTTGGTAGATAGTTGGACTTGCGCGTCGTAGTTGCTTGCTCTAGTGCTGTTGCGTGTCATTATATGCCACAGTTGCTGATGCTTTGCCGCATGTTGATGTTGGAGATGATCCTAGTTTTACTTATCGTCACTTTAATTCCTGTTTAACAACTAAAATTGAAATAAGCAGAGGCATCGGTGGGTGATAGAAAATATTTGGTTTCCGAACGCCCACTTGTGTCCCGTAAGACCCCGAGTACTTGATACCTGTTCCTTGATTTATCGCGCTATCCACATCCGGGAGGTATATGGGACCCCCCTGAGCCAGAGCTTGATTCCGTCTTATTTCTTGGGGCCACGAACTAGTTTGGGGCTTTATTACTATCCTGTACTTATGCCATGTTTTACTGCTTTATTTACGATTGTGCGAGGTACTGCACACTGTACTGTTTAGGACCTGTGACCCGTTTACGTGGTATCGACAGTCCCCGTTTGGGGATCTGCTGTCGTTTACCGCCGGCCCCACAAACTTTGGGGTCCGTCTCGGAGCTAGCTTACTTCGTTGCGGGTGTACTCCAAGGGGTGGCCCCCTGAAATATTTCTGAATCCTGTGATTGCTTTGTCGTGAAAGCCTCGTTGGGTTTCGATTTGGTTTTTCCGAGGTTGATCGAGTGTGTGTTGCTATTGGTGCACCCCGGCCGGGTAAAACTTTCTGAAAGCCGTGTCCGCGGATATGGACGACTTGGAGCACAGTATCTCGATCATAGACAAGCATAACTAAAGTTTACTGCTATCAATTTAACTTATAATGACTAGTAATCAGCTCCACTACAACGGAATGGCTAATTAATACTGCCCACAATTGCTTGTTTGGTTGTCGCTTGCGACAACTGTATCTGACTAGTAAGTACTGCAACTACAACGAAATGGCTGAATAAAAGTACCAACAACTGCTGGGTTTTGGGTTTATCTCATGCTATCTGTACCTGATTAGTAAGTGTTGCAACTATAACGGAATGGATAACTAAAATGACCCACTGCTTATTTTATCAGGATGATTATTTAAACCTGACTAGTAAATGCTGCAACGATAACTGAATAAATAAAACTGCCAACGGTGTGAGTTCCTCGATTGACTTCCTCGTTTGGTCTCGAGGGGGAAACACCAGGATGGGTTTGTTTGGTGTTAGCTTCAGGTTGGATCCGGATAGGTCATTCTTACCCCTCTCTGTTTGACGCCAGTGTATCGAGTCTCTATAGGTTGTGAAGTGCTCGCTGCCGCTGCCGCTCAGTCCACCATACCTATGTAGGCGAGGACCGCCGAATTCTAGCCTCGCCGTGTACTGGCCTCAGTACTGACGCTCCTCTTTTTCCTTGCCCTTTGTCGGCACCCCTTTTGTTTAAGCAGGTTTTGAGATCGACGTCATTAGCAGGGTTACCCTTCCGACTTGGCCTGGGCAGGGTTATGGACGCCATTGGTTATTCTTCAGGGCCCTTAGCCCCATTTGCTTCTTGTCCGTAGCGGGACGCACTATCGTTTTCAAGGTGATTTGGATCTTTGTATATTATATCTGTATTCTTGACTCTTTGAGTCGCTGTTATATATATCTGTTCTGTGGGTCCCATCGAGGACTGTTGTGTAATGTTATTACTTCGTTTTCCACCCGCACGAAAGTGCCTGGTGGGCACCTTTGAATCGTTTCTATGCGGGTTTGGCGAATTTTGCTCAAACTTGCATAGGTCCGATTCTGAGGGTGTTACACCCTGGACCCGGCTCCTCTCCCCCCGACCCACTCTGGCCCACCTCTGGCCCCACCACCCGGCGCCTGTCCCCCTCCTCTCTCTCTCTTCCTCCCCCACCGCCCCCGACCTCTCCCGCTAGCCACCTCCAATACGCCGACCAACCGCCGCCCTGGCCCCGCTCCCCTCTCTCTGCGCGGGAGCCGCCGCATCCTCTGCTCCCGCCGGCGGGCTCCTGAGCCCTGTCGCCTTCCTCCCTCCGTCACCCCCCTCACCAGATCCCCGAACCACCGCCCGCGCCTACCTCGCCGTCGCCTCACCCTCTCCTGGAGGCGCGCCGCCGCACCCGCCTCTCCGTTGGCCCTCTCCTCTTCACCGCGTCGCCGCCTCGCGGAGCCCTGCCGTCGTGTCCCTCCTCTGCCTCGCGTCCGGCAGCCGCGGCAACCTCCCTGCACCAAGTCCATCTGCGCCGCCTCTGGATAGGTGCCTGCCGCCGTCGATCGCGGCGTCCTCTTCCGGGCCGCGCAGTCACCATCCGGCCCGAGCTCCGCGTCCCCAGACCCGCGCGTCCTCGTCCTCCCCATCGAGTGCCCTCTCCGCGGCCACGCCCCTGGAGTTCCCGTCGTCCTCAGGGCTCGTGGTGGCCTTGTCCTCCGCTGCCCGGTGCCCCCAGCAGTCGGCTCCTCTTCGTCCCCATGCGGCGCCCCTGTCCTCCTTTCGGTAACAGACCTCAAGGCGAACACTCGTGTTGGTGGAATGTGTGTGTGCTGTTGCAGATCCTCGAACCTGATGGTCGACAACACGGAACGCTGAGGCCTCCATCTTGGATCCACAAGATGTGCCACGCGGAGCCGAAGACCGCAGAACGCCAAGCTCTCCCGTAGGACCCCGAAGACCGAACCCGGCACGCCTAGTCTTCCTCTCGGATCCGAGGACGCCGAGACCCCGGTGCGACAATTGCTTCTTCCCGGATCAGAGGGCCGAGAACCCGGACGCCCAGGTCGTCGACACAGATACGCCAAGTACGCTGACATGGAACCGACCAGTTCGCCGAGAACCGCTCCCGGACCCGATGACCGCCAAGATCGCCGCCGGTACGACAAGCACTTCGCCGCGGAACGCCAAGTTCTGCATCCCGAACGCCAAGCCCGACCCGATGCGAGTACCCGACAAGATCTTCGTGATGACAAGAATGACATCGACCAGGGCGAATCCGATGCGCCTCGACTCCGACCCAAGTCCTGCTTCCCGGATGCGACTAGGTCTACCTCAGTTATCCGAGAACGCTCCAGCCGAGACCGAACCCCAGATCCGGACCCTGAGACCCGACCCCGAACCCCTCGGAGCCCAAGGTCCTCCGAACCCAGATGTGTGAAATTTTTCCCGAGCCCCTATTTATAAATGCTAAATATAAAACCTGTTGCATAATAATCATTCATCTCGCATGCATATTGACATGTGGTTTGGGGGCGTTATGCCGATTCACCTAAATTAAATATGGGGCCCATATGCGGGCAAATCTAGTCTTATATTGGCCTCATTTAAATTTGTGTAGTGAACCGATAACTGATCTTGCCCTGTTATTACAACATTTAATTTGCGGGGTAGATAAATAACATGAACCATATACTTAAATGTCGGGACCCCGGTTCCGCTTAATAAGACCTAATTGCATCGCATCTTTGCCATGTCAGGCATCATTCATGCATCATGCCCGCTCTTTTCCCGTAGTATTAAATAGTGCATCCGGTGTTTGTGCTAGTGTTTTGCTTCTTCGCGGATAAGGCCGTTGAGTTGATGTGAGATTCGCCCCGATCTTCGGATGAACCTTCGACAATGTTTTCAGGCGAGCACCTCCCCCTTTCTACCTATCTTCCTTTTATAGTATTTACTCCCTCCTGTTGATCTATTGCTATCTGTGTTGCGATGCTCTAGTTTTCGTACCCGTGATATCCCTTGCAGCCTTATATTGCCTTGGACACATCATATTACCTGTTGTTGGGTAGATAGTTGGACTTGCGCGTCGTAGTCGCTGGCTCAAGTGTTGTTGCGTGTCGTCCAGTACCACAGTTGTTGGAGTATTGCCGCATGTTTCATGTTGGAAATGTTCATGGCTTTAATTACCGTTTACTTCATTTACTGTTTAACAACTAAAATTGAAGTAGGTAAGCAGAGGCACAGGTGGGCAATAGATGTTATTTGGTTGTTAACCGTCCACTTGTGTCCCGTAGGACCCCGAGTTCTTGACACCTGTTCTGAGATCGAGCGCGCTAACCACAAGTGGGGAGATATGGGCCCCCCCATTGATTAGTACCTGATTTCAAAGTATTGTACTGGGGGCCACAACCTAGTTTGAGGTTTTATTTACTATCCTGTACCTATGCCATGCTTTACTGCTTTATTTACGATTGTGCGAGGAGCACACTGTACTGTTTAGGATCGGGACACGATTTCGCGGTGTCGACAAGCCCAGTTTTGGGTTCCCAGTCGTTCACAGCCGTCTACCCAAACCCTAAGTCCGTCTCGGAGACCGGCCGACTTCGTTGCGGGTTCGACTTAGTGGGATGGCCCCCCGTGCTTGCTTTGGGTCTGGAAACGTCATGACTTAGGCCCCGCCGACATACCGATGGGTGTATGTTAATTGATCTGGCAAAAAGGGTCGAAGTGCTTGTGGATACTTTAGTGCACCCCTGCAGGGTTAAATCTTTTCGAGAAGCCGTGTCCGCGGTTATGGACGACTTGGAGCACAGGTCTCGATCATAGACAACTATAACTAAAGTTTACTGTTATAAATTGACTTGTATCCGATATGATTAGTAATCAGCCTCACTTCAACGGAATGGCTAATAAAAGTACCAACAACTGCTGGGTTTTGGGTCATCTCATGCTAATTGTATCTGACTAGTAAGTGTTGCAACTACAACGGAATGGTTAACTAAAATTGCCCACTGCTTATTATATCAGGATGATTATCTATACTTGACTAGTAATTGCTGCAACGATAACTGAATAAATAAAACTGCCAACTGTGTGAGTTCCTCGGTTGACTTCCTCGTTTGGTCTCGAGGGGGAAACACCAGGATGGGTTTGTTTGATGGTAGCATCAGGTTGGTTCCGAATAGGTCTTTCTTACCCCTCTCTGATAGCCGACAGTTGAATCGAGTCTCTATAGGTTGTTTAGTCTATGCTGCCGCTGCCGCTTCAGTCCACCATACCTATGTAGGCGAGGACCGCCGAATTCTAGCCTCGCCGTGTACTGGCCTCAGTACTGACCGCTCTCTCTTTTTCCTTTGCCCTTTGTCGGCACCCCTTTTGTTTAAGCAGGTTTTTGAGATCGACGTCGTTAGCAGTACCCTTCCGGCTTGGCCTGGGCAGGGTTATGGACGCCATTGGTTATTCTTCAGGGCTCTTAGCCCCATTTGCATCTTGTCCATAGTCGGACGCTCTATCATTTTCAAGGTGATTTGGATCTTTGTATATTATATCTGTATTCTTGACTCATGGAGTCGTGTTGTATATATCTGTTCTGTGGGTCCCATCGAGGACTGTTGTGTAATGTTATTACTTCGTTTTCCACCCACACGCAAGTGCCTGGTGGGCACCTTTGAATCGTTTCTATGCGGGTTTTGGCGGGAAGTGCTGAAACTTGCATAGGGCCGATTCTGAGGGTGTTACATTGATGTAAAATTCCATGTCAAGAGAGAGAACATCCTAGTGTATACAACTGCGCCAATGCAGATGATGACACACTAATTTTTCCCAATAATGAAGATACACACCGTGATGTACTCCCTCCATCCAGAAATAACTGATTTGACTTTGTCTAGATATGAATATATCTATATACTAAAATGCGTCTAGATACATTCGCATCTAGACAAACCTAAGTTAGTTATTTCTAAACAGAAGAAGTACATTTTAACTAAAATGCCCCCATTCCTTAAACATTAATTTTATTGTGTTCTGCACCTTGCTGTACAAATTCTACACAGCTAGTGCAAAATGCACCCACTGCTAGTGAAAGGGCATGTATGCCCTCATGTGTGGTTTTGGTAATTAATGACAATCTCTATGGACTAATGTGTAAATTGAGTTTCACTTGTAGGTTTGTCCATTGGCATCGCTTGGGCCATGTGTTGGTCTCAAGGTCGGAAGATGAAGAAATGTCCAAGGGCTTTGTGCCCATTGGAATCATGAAGAAAGAAGGAGCTTGAAGGTTGATCAAGACATGTGCAAAGAGTTGCATCAAGCTGGATCAACCTCAAGCAGGGAAGAAGAAGGGCGAGCTCAAGATGCGCCATCTTTAGAAGATCTCATGCTTGAATCTTGCCATCCTCGTGCTCATGGAATGATGAAGACAAGTTCAAAGAAGAGGTTTTACCATGGAGTATGGGGGAGCAATTTGTAAGTCTTCATCTTCATCAAGAAAGAGCTGTTGGAATTATACCCTAGAGGCAATAATAAAGATGTTATTATTATAATTCTTGTTCATGATAATGTTTATATTCCATGCTAGAATTGTATTAAGCGGAAACTTTAATACTTGTGTGGTTTGTGAACAACACCGTGTCCCTAGTACGCCTCTATGGACTAGCTCATTGATTAATGATGGTTAAGGTTTCCTAACCATATACATGAGTTGTCAATTAATAATGAGATCATATCATTGGGAGAATGATATGGTGGACAGACCCAAACTAAGCGAAGCAATTAGATCGTGTCATCGTGTTCGTCTTTGCGAAGCTTTTCTTATGTCAAATATTGTATTCCTTAGACCATGAGATAATACAACTCCCTGGTATCGGAAGAAAGCTTTGAGGTCATCAAACGTCATCCTATGAGAGGGTGATCATAAAGGTGTCTCTTAGGTGATCGGAAAGTATCTGTTGGGTTGTATGTATCGAGATGGGATTTGTCCCTCCCAAGTCGGAGAGATATACTTCGGGCCCACTCGTTAATCGATATCAACACCGCTTGCAAGCATGTGGTTAAGGAGTTAATCACAAAGTGATATCGGATTACGGAACGAGTAAAGTACTTGCTGTGAACGAGATTGAACTAGGTATGACGGTACCGACGATCAAATCTCGGGCAAGTAAAAATATCGCGAGACGAAGGGAATATATATATGGGATTGATTGAATCCTAGCATCGTGGTTCATCCGATATGATCATCGATGAATGTGTGGGAGTCAATATGGGTGTCCAGACCCCGCTGTTGATTATTGATAGAAGATCATGTCTGCATATTCTCGAACCCGCAGGGTCACACACTTAACGTGTCTCGACGCTAGGATAGATTGGATAATTGGTTTATGAGTTTTTGTTCGGAGTCTCGGATGGGATCCGGGACATCACGAGAGGTTCTGGAGTGGTCCGGAGAATAAGATTCATGTAAGGCAGTGCAGTTTTTTGGAGTTCGGAATTGTTCCGGGTTAATCCGTATTGTACTGGAAGCTTCTAGAACCTTCCGGAAGGGGACCAACGTGGCCCCACCTTCTGGGAGGGGGCATGGGCCTATGAGGGAGTGCCATGGACGCATTGGGCCAGGGGCACAAGGCCCCATAGGGCCCAGCCGGCCAAGAGAGTTTTAAACTCGAGATAGACCTTCTAGAAGGGGGGGTTTCCTTGCCCCCCACTCCTTATCCTTTGGGGCCGCCGGTTTGGGCTTGGGGGAGGGGCTAGGGCTGCGCCCCCCTATATATAAAGAGAGGTGGGGGCGCACCAACCCCCCACACCTTCCCCTCCAACCCTAGCTGCCCTGCTGCCCTCCTCTCTCCCTCCCGACTGCTTGTAGGCGAAGCCCTGCTGCAGAAATTCTCCACCATATACACCATGCCGTCTTGTTGTAGATGCAATCCGTCTCTCCACCATACTTGCTGGTACGAGGAAGGAGGAGATGTCGAGGTGCTGCACGTGTGCATCTCACGGAGGCACCGACACTTGTGGTGCTAGATCGGATCGGATCGCGAGGAGGAGAAGCGAGTACGACTACATCACCCACATTCCGACGAACGTTCCGCTGTGCGAATCTTCAAGGGTATGAAGATCTAATCCAATCTCTCTAGTTGTTTGCATCTCCTAGATTAGATCTTGGCTTTCCCTCTGTTCGCATCCGTAGAAAATTTTGATTTACTATGCCACGAAACCCTTCAGTGGTATCAGAGCTAGATCTATGCGTAGATGTGTTTCACGAGTAGAACACAACATGGTTGTTGCGGGCGTTGATGTTTTCTGTTGCAAGCCTCTTGTTTGTGTTCTTCTTATGACGCGGGATAGTGAGATTGAAGCGGTCCAGGCCAACCTTACGCGACGTCGTTCGCGAGACCGGCTCCGCACTTGACGTGTGGCTTGTTCCACACATGCGGCTGGTGGATGTCAGTTTCTCTCACTATAGTTGTCATGGGATTAACACCGGAGTTTGGCAACCATAATATCACCGTTGTGGCTTTCCGTAGGTAAGAATCGTTCTTAGCATCTACCCCCATAAGCCACGTAAAACATGCAACAACAAAGTAGAGGCGTCTAACTTGTTTTTGCAGGGAGTGTTTTCTGTGATATGGTATGGCCCAAGATGTGATGTGTATATTGTATGTGATGATCATGTTTTGTAATGTTTCACGACTTGCATGTCGATGAGTACACAACCGGCAGGAGCCATATGGTTGTCTTTATAATTGTGTATGACCTGCGAGTCAACTTCTTATACGCCATGTAATAGCTTTACTTTATCGCTAAGTAGTTAGCAATAGTTGTAGTTGCTATTCGTGGTGGAGGCAATCATGGTGGAGTGATGGAGATCATGCCGGAACGCACAAGATGGAGATCATTGCGCGAAGATTGGCTATACCATGTCACATAAAGTTATATGCATGTGATGTTTATCCTTTTATGTATCTTATTATGCTTAGATCGCGACGGTAGCATTATAAGATGATTCCTCACTTAAAGATCAAGATAAAAACTGTGTTCTCCCCGAGTATGAACCGTTGCGAAAGTTCGTCGTGTCCAAGCATCACGTGATGATCGGGTGCTATAGACTCTACGCTCACATACAAGGGGTGCAAGCCAGTTTTGCACACGCGGAAATACTTGGGTCTAACTTGACGAGCCTAGCATGTACAGACATGGCCTCGGAACACAAGAACCGAAAGGTTAAGCATGAGTCATATGAATGATATGATCGACACTTCGTTGTCCACCATTGAAACCACATCTCTTCTCGTGATGATCGGATTAGGTGTGATGAATTTGGATCGTGTTCACTAAACAACTTGAGGGATGTTGAATTTAGTGGGAGTTCATCTAGTAATTTGATTAAGTTGAACTATTTATCATGAACATAATCTAAATTGTACTTGCCAATACTGTAGATCACATGGCCAAGTCCAACTTCAACTTCAACGTTTTTGCTGAGAAGGAAAAGCTTAGAAACAATGGGTCTAACTTCACCAATTGGTTCTGCAATCTAAGAATCATTCTCTCTGGCGGTCAAAAGGACTATGTCCTTGGGAAAGCGTTAGGTGACCCCCCTGCTGCAACTGCGCCAGCTGATGAGAAAGCTGTCTATCAGTCGCGCAAAGATGATTATGGTGTGATTAAGAGCACCATGTTGTTTGCTATGGAACCGGAACTTCAAAATCGTTTTGAAGACTATCCCGGGCCCTTTGAGATTCTCGAAGAGCTGAAAACCATGTTTCAGACTCGGGCCCGTTCTGAGAGATATGAGATCTCTGAGAAGTTCTTTAACTGCAAGATGGAGGAAGGGAGTTCCGTTAGTGAGCACGCCATTAAGATGACGGGCTACACTCAACGCCTTGAGCAACTGGAATGCACGATTCCAGAGGAGCTCAAGATTGACAGGGTTCTGCAATCACTCCCTCCCAGCTACAAAAGTTTTGTAGTGACTCATAATCAGATTGGTTCCACTGATACGATCAGATTGGTTCCACTGATACGATCACCGAGCTCTTCGCAAAGCTGAATGCCGCGGAAGTGGACATAAAAAGGATAATCATGTGTTGATGGTCAACAAACCCACATTTAAGAAAGGTAAGGGAGCAAAGAAGCCCTTCAAGAAGGGCGGCGGCAAGCGTACTACCCCTGCTGAGAAGAAGCTCAGGTCTGGTCCTAAGCCGGACACTGAGTGCTTCTATTGCAAGGACAAGGGTCACTGGAAGCGCAATTGTCCGAAGTACTTAGCGGACAAGAAGGCTGGCACCATGAAAGGTATATTTGATATACATTTTATTGATGTTTTCTTTACTAGCCCTTGTTGTAGTGCCTGGGTATTTGATACCGGTTCAGTTGCTAATATTTGTAACTCGAAACAGGAGCTACGGAATACTCGACGGCTTGCAAGGGATGAGGTGACGATGCGCGTTGGCAACGGATCAAGAGTTGATGTGATGGCCGTCGGCACGCTCTCCTTAGTTTTACCTTCGGTATTAGTTTCAAACCTTAATAAGTGTTATTATGTGCCCGCGTTGAGCATGAACATTATTTCTGGATCTTGTTTATTGCAAGACGGTTATTCATTTAAATCGGAGAATAATGGTTGTTCTATTTATATGAGTAACATCTTTTATGGTCATGCACCTATTGTGAATGGTTTATTTCTTCTAAATCTCGAAAGGGATGAAACACACATCCATAACATTGAGGCTAAGAGATGCAAAGTAGATAGTGATAATACTACTTATTTGTGGCACTGTCGTCTAGGTCATATTGGAGTAAAGCGCATGAAGAAACTCCATTCTGATGGACTTTTGGAGTCTCTTGATTTTGAATCATTTGACACATGCAAACCATGCCTCATGGGCAAGATGATCAAAACCCCGTTCTCCGGTATGATGGAGCGGGCAACGGACTTGTTGGAAATCATACATACCGATGTATGTGGACCGATGAGTGTTTCGACGCGCGGTGGATATCGCTATTTTCTCACTTTTACCGATGACTTAAGTAGATATGGGTATATCTATTTAATGAAACATAAATCTGAAACGTTTGAAAAGTTCAAAGAATTTCAGAATGAAGTGGAGAACCATCGTAACAGAAAGATTAAGTTTCTACGATCCGATCGTGGAGGTGAATATTTGAGTTATGATTTTCTCACGCATCTTAAAGCAAGCGGAATTGTTTCGCAACTCACGCCACCCGGAACACCATAGCGCAATGGTGTGTCTGAACGCCGGAATCGAACCTTATTAGATATGGTCCGATCAATGATGTCTCTTACTGATTTGCCGTTATCATTTTGGGGTTATGCATTAGAAACCGCTGCATTCACTTTAAATAGGGCACCATCTAAATCCGTTGAGATGACACCGTATGAACTGTGGTTTGGTGCTAAACCTAAGTTGTCGTTTCTTAAAGTTTGGGGATGCGAAGCTTACGTCAAGAAGTTGATGCTGGACAAGCTCGAACCCAAAGCGGAGAAATGCGTCTTCATAGGATACCCTAAGGAAACTATTGGATATACCTTCTATCACAGAACCGAAGGCAAAGTGTTTGTCGCAAAGAACGGTTCCTTTCTTGAGAAGGAGTTTCTCTCGAAATAAGTGAGTGGGAGGAAAGTAGAGCTAGACGAGGTTGTTGAACCTTCTCTTGAGTTGGAGAGTAGCGCAACACCTGAAATTGTTCCAGTGCCGCCTGCACCAACAATAGAGGAAGCTAATGACAAGGATCAAGAAGCTTCAGACGATGCTGCTACTGAACGTCGCAGGTCGACAAGGTCACGTGCCCCTCCTGAGTGGTACGGCAACCCTGTCTTGACTGTCTTGTTAGTAGACAGTGAACCTACGAACTATGAGGAAGCGATGATGAGCCCAGACTCTGAGAAATGGCTAAAAGCCATGAAATTCGAATTGGGATCCATGAGCGAAAACCAAGTATGGACTTTGGTGGATCCTCCTAGCGACCGAAAGGTCGTTGAGTGCAAATGGATCTTCAAGAAGAAAACGGACGCGGATGGTAATGTTATCGTCTATAAAGCACGACTTGTCGCGAAAGGTTTTTGACAAGTTCAAGGTGTTGACTACGATGAGACTTTCTCTCCCGTAGCGATGTTTAAGTCCATTCGGATTTTATTAGCAATTGTTGCGTTTCATGAATATGAAATATGGCAGATGGATGTCAAGACTGCGTTCCTCAATGGCAACATTGATGAAGAGTTGTATATGATGCAACCCGAAGGTTTTGTCGATCTTAAGGATGCTGATAAAGTATGCAAACTTCAGCGTTCTATTTATGGACTGAAGCAAGCATCTCGGAGTTGGAACCTTCGTTTTGATCAAGTGATCAAGAGCTTTGGATTTTTTCCAAATTGCTACGAAGCTTGTATCTACAAGAATGTGAGTGGGAGCTCGGTGACGTTTCTGGTACTATATGTGGATGACATATTGATTATTGGAAATGACATCAACATGCTTAACGATGTGAAGAGTTATTTGAACAAGTGTTTTTCAATGAAAAACCTAGGTGAAGCTGCTTATATATTGGGCATCAAAATCTATAGAGATAGACAAAGGCGCCTGATAGCTTTAAGCCAAAGTACATACCTAGACAAAGTTCTGAAAAGGTTCAGAATGGATAAGGCAAAGAAAGGTTCGGTGCCTATGTTGTCAGGTAAGATATTGAGCAAGGCTCAGTGTCCAGCTATGGTAAATGATAGGGAAGCTATGAGCAAAGTGCCTTATGCCTCGGCCATAGGTTCTATCATGTATGCCATGCTGTGTACTAGACCGGATGTGTCCAATGCTCTTAGTTTGACGAGCAGGTATCAAAGTGATCCAGGAGTGGAACACTGGACAGCCGTGAAGAACATCCTAAAGTACCTAAATAGGACTAAAGAAATGTTCTTAGTCTATGGGGGTGATGAACAGCTCGTCGTAAAAGGTTACGTCGACGCTAGTTTCAACACTGACAAGGATGATTCTAAATCTCAGACAGGATACGTGTATATTTTGAATGGAGGAGCTGTGAGCTGGAGAAGCTGCAAGCAAAGCGTGATCGCGGGATCTACAGTAGAAGCGGAATACATGGCTTCTGCAGAAGCGTCAAGTGAAGGAGTTTGGATCAGGAACTTCATCACTGATCTTGGCGTGGTTCCAAGTGCATTGGACCCACTGGAGATATTGTGTGACAACACTGGCGCCATAGCACTCGCTAAGGAACCAAGATATCATCCAAAGACCAAGCATATCAACCGCAAGTTTCATATAATCCGAGATTATATAGCAGATGGAGATCTGAAGATCAGCAAAGTACATACAGATCTGAATGTCGCAGATCCATTGACTAAACCTCTTCCACGTGTAAAACATGATCAGCACCTCAGTGCCATGGGTGTGAGATTGTTGCCAGATGTAAACTAGATTATTGAATCTAGTGCAAGTGGGAGACTGTTGGAATTATACCCTAGAGGCAATAATAAAGATGTTATTATTATAATTCTTGTTCATGATAATGTTTATATTCCATGCTAGAATTGTATTAAGCGGAAACTTTAATACTTGTGTGGTTTGTAAACAACACCGTGTCCCTAGTATGCCTCTATGGACTAGCTCATTGATTAATGATGGTTAAGGTTTCCTAACCATATACATGAGTTGTCAATTAATAATGAGATCATATCATTGGGAGAATGATATGGTGGACAGACCCAAACTAAGCGAAGCAATTAGATCGTGTCATCGTGTTCGTCTTTGCGAAGCTTTTCTTATGTCAAATATTGTATTCCTTAGACCATGAGATAATACAACTCCCTGGTATCGGAAGAAAGATTTGAGGTCATCAAACGTCATCCTATGAGAGGGTGATCGTAAAGGTGTCTCTCAGCTGATCGGAAAGTATCTGTTGGGTTGTATGTATCGAGATGGGATTTGTCCCTCCCAAGTCGGAGAGATATACTTCGGGCCCACTCGGTAATCGATATCAACACCGCTTGCAAGCATGTGGTTAAGGAGTTAGTCACAAAGTGATATCGGATTACGGAACGAGTAAAGTACTTGCTGTGAACGAGATTGAACTAGGTATGACGGTACCGACGATCAAATCTCGGGCAAGTAAAAATATCGCGAGATGAAGGGAATATATATATGGGATTGATTGAATCCTGGCATCTTGGTTCATCCGATATGATCATCGATGAATGTGTGGGAGTCAATATGGGTGTCCAGACCCCGCTGTTGATTATTGATAGAAGATCATGTCTGCATATTCTCGAACCCGCAGGGTCACACACTTAACGTGTCTCGACGCTAGGATAAATTGGATAATTGGTTTATGAGTCTTTGTTCGGAGTCTCGGATGGGATCCAGGACATCATGAGAGGTTCCGGAGTGGTCCGAAGAATAAGATTCATATAAGGCAGTGCAGTTTTTTGGAGTTCGGAATTGTTCCGGGTTAATCGGTATTGTACCGGAAGCTTCTAGAACCTTCTGGAAGGGGACCAACGTGGCCCCACCTTCCGGGAGGGGGCATGGGCCTATGAGGGAGTGCCCTGGCCGCATTGGGCCAGGGGCACAAGGCCCCATAGGGCCCAGCCGGCCAAGAGAGTTTTAAACTCGAGATAGACCTTCTAGAAGGGGGGGTTTCCTTGCCCCCCACTCCTTATCCTTTGGGGCCGCCGGTTTGGGCTTGGGGGAGGGGCTAGGGCTGCGCCCCCCTATATATAAAGAGGGGTGGGGGCGCACCAACCCCCCACACTTTCCCCTCCAACCCTAGCTGCCCTGCTGCCCTCCTCTCTCCCTCCCGACTGCTTGTAGGCGAAGCCCTGCTGCAGAAATTCTCCACCATATACACCACGCCATCGTGTTGTATATCCAATCCGTCTCTCCACCATACTTGTTGGTCCGAGGAAGGAGGAGACGTCGAGGTGCTGCACGTGTGCATCTCACGGAGGCACCGTCACTTGTGGTGCTAGATCGGATCGGATCGCGAGGAGGAGAAGCGAGTACGACTACATCACCCACGTTCCGATGAACGTTCCGCTGTGCGAATCTTCAAGGGTATGAAGATCTAATCCAATCTCTCTCGTTGTTTGCATCTCCTAGATTAGATCTTGGATTTCCCTCTGTTCGCATCCGTAGAAAATTTTGATTTACTATGCCGCGAAACCCTTCAAGAGCATCCAAGAAAGGTGTTCCCACTATAGAAGAACAAGACGGTTTACATCAAGTTCAAGTGGGATGCTCAAGGCAAAGGTATGTTCTTGATAGGGCTTTTCTTTTGCCGGTCTCATATTGTTAGTTGGGAGACCGGGTTTAGGATAGATAGCCGTACTATCAAGAGGGGCTCTCAAGCGGGTGTCTCGTTTGCATCGTTCAGAGAAATCTCAAACCTTTGCATTCATAGCATCATCTTTCTTGGTTTTTTTTGGGTTCTTGTCCATGAGAGGATCTAGAGCTTGTGGTCATCATCTTAACAAGCTCTAGTTCATCATCTAAGGATTTCACTTGCATATCTTATTGCGATTTTTGATCTTGCGAGTTTTCCGGCTCCACACCTTGGGGGATACTTCACATATATGTTCATGGTATTTTCTCCCAAGGTGATACCCAATATTTCCAACAAAATTGGTTTCATCCCGTTTGGAGTTCGGATGCAAAAGTTATTGCGTTTCTGGTTTTCTGGTTTCTGAAATTTCCCTGACAGGAAGTTCCGGCTTGCCATCGGAAGTTCCGTTAGGGCATTTTTGCCGCCGTAAGTTCCGGTGGAAGTTCCGGGTCTTCTTCTGCTCACGTTCAGTAACCTTCTGTTTTGGATGTGCTATTTGACGGAACTTCAGTCGGAATTTCAACCGGAAGTTCCGCTCCCACCGGAAGTTCCGGCCAGGGACCGGAAGTTCCGCTCAGGCCTAGTTGCCGCCAAAAGTTACGGATGAACTTCCGGCTCTTGTTCCGCTCACGTTCAGTAACCTTCTGTTTTGGATATGGCTATTTGAAGGAACTTCCACCGGAAGTTTCGCTCCCACCGGAAGTTCCGGTGGACCGGCAAAAGTTCCGGCCAGGACTCGCTTTTCTGTTTCTCGCTCTGCAGTTTTTGACCGTTGGTTGTGTGCCACCGGAAGTTCCGTCCAGGAGTCGCGAATGCCCATAACGGGCAGATCTGGGAGCCCTTTAAAAGGGGCTCCTCTTCCCCTTTGTGTGTACTAGCTTTTATTCTTGGTTCTTGGCTTTCTCTCTCTCCTCCATTGCTAACCTTGAAGAAGCTTTCCCTCTCCCTTTCCCTTCCTATGATTCTTGTATCTTTTTGAGGGATTTGAGAGAGGAGATCTAGATCTACAATCCCCCAAGCCAAATCCCTTCTTTGTGAAGGAATCATTGGGATCTAGATCTTGGAGAGTTTTGTATTCTCCTCTTGTGTTCTTCCTCCCTTATTCCCCCAATAGCTTTTGTAGCTTTGTTGGAATTTGGGAGAGAAGGACTTGCCCTTGCATTTGGTGCATAGGTTTGAGTTCTCCTCGAAGATTCGGTGAGTTCAAGCTTGTGAGCTTGTTTCTCTTGGGTTCCTTGGAACCCTAGACGGTTGTGTGGTTGGATTGTTGACCTTTTGTGGTCTTGTTGACCTTTTGTGGCGTTGTTGGCCTTTTATGTCATTGTATCCTGTTGTGGCTTTGTTGTTGGGAGCCTCCAATTGAGTTGTGGAGTTAGCCCCAATCTTGTACGGGTTCGGTGACCGCCCTCAAGCGTCCCATAGTGGAGCGAGTGCCCGCCTTTTGTGGTGCGCACTCGGGAGAATAGGGTGAGCCTTTTGTGGCGTCAGTAAGTTGCGTGCTTTCGCATCCGGGGTGAGGCCTTGTGTGGCGTTGGGTGAGCATCGAGCCACCACACCTCGAGGTGAGCCATTTATGGCGTTCGGAGAGCATTGCGCGATCGCACCTCTCCAACGGAGACGTAGCTTCTTTGGAAGTGAACTTCGGGAAACAAATCTTCGTCTCCGCGTCCATCGGTTATCTCTCAACCGAGCCCTTTACTTATGCACTTTACATTGTGATAGCCATCGTGCTTGAAGTATTTATACCTTGCTATCACCTTGTTGCTTGTATTGCTTAGCATAGGTTGTTGGTGCACCTAGGTGAACTTAGTGGCTAGGTTTTGTGCTCAATAAATTAGACGTTAGTTTTATTCCGCATTTACTTGAGCCTAAGCCGTAATAATTTTAAAAGCCTATTCACCTCCCCTCTAGGCGACTTCCTTTGTACTTTCAGGCAGTAGCTCTTGCCAAGGTCTTCCACGTACAAGGAAATGGAGAAGTTGGACACACACCTCCATCATCACTACTTGCTCCGCCACCCCCTCGTCCTCCCTGCTGACCAAGAGTTCTCTCCTCCACCTAGAGATAGACTATTTGAATAAACGAACAATATTTTAATTTCTTGTTTCTTTAAATATTCAAATTCAAAAATCATATACTATGAAGGATGCAATGTGTACATTTGATATGTGTACTGAGTTTTCCCCGGCACATTTATGGGTCGAGGAGAGTATGGCCGGTCACAATATGGATCCTTAACAACAGGCTTATTGGAACACAAATGGAATTTGGTTGTGGATCAAATAAACCATTGTGTGCCACTGTCGCCCTAGTCTAGGCGCACCACATCAGTTAGCCACATTGTTCTCCTCTTCTCACCTCCTACCTTTACTCTTCAGGCCTCCTACACCTGGCCGGACCATGACATCTATGGGATTGCCAAGCTCAAATCAATTCCTCACGTTCAGAATCATCCCTATTAACAATGCTATGGTGATTCAACGGAAGGATGTCTACTGCTTCGAGGTTAAAAAAAGTGCATAGTTGACTATTTTTGGTGTGAGGAACAAGCTAGAGCAATACTTTGCTCGATATGTAGAAGAAACAAGAATATGTATACATCACCACCATGAAGAAAGAAAATACTCCCTCCGTTTCAAAATATAAGATATTTTAGATTTGTGAAGAAAATGTATCTATACTTCTTTTAGTATATAGATTCTCTTTAAACCAAAGTGAACCTACACAAAAAGAAGTCTAGATAAATTTGCTTCCCAAAGCTAAAATATCTTATATTTTGAAACAAATGGAGTACTTCAGAGTTGTGGCTCACACAGCTTCCATTTGCATAGTTAAATACCTTAGGCATCTATCAAGCCATCGAATCATTTGTCAAGCATAATATACCTCCTTTTATTTGTTTGATGAAAACAGTTGCACCAATAATATTAGCTCTGGAGCTATCAGCCTCTCACTTCATCTATGTTCTCACCTGACAGTACATCATCCAAGCACGACTACAAAAGGTTCAGATAATCCTAACTACATGATGGCATCAAGCTTTATAATGAAGTGATTCAGTACATCAGATCAAAAGAGGATTTATTACTTGAGTACCAACAAATTCATACCTTTAAAATAAAATACTTGCGGCTCCAAAATTGACATGCCTCTCAATCAGTTCAACCCATAATCTCTAACCATAGCTGAAAAACAAGGGACTTCAGCATGTTACTGCTTAGCTTAATTTGGCAATATTCCGTGCTTTAGCGTCCAATATAAACAGAAAATTCAGCTAGTGATACTCTAGTTTAACAAGGGCTGGAGCACACAGCTGGCATTACATCCATATTAGACAGACCAAAAAAGTCAGCAACATACTGCACTGTACTCTAGCTCCGACAAATTCTCCATCCATGCGACTTTTAGATGAGTGCATTCTGGTCATAGAGAATTCCTCTACTATAGGTCCCTTTCTTGTCGGGTCATGTTAACGTCAAGGATGACAGATCATTATTGATTCGTTTCTTTTCTTGTTATGGATATTGAATCTCATTTTTTAACACTTTGTATTAAGACGTAACACTCCATGTACAACTAAAGGAAGAACAGAACATTACTCTATATACGCATTAATCCGAGAGAAACCAAATAATATGATACATAAGGTAATAAAGATCGTGTTACTTTGTAGATATTTTCTGAAAAGATTCCCCATATGTGTCCAACATATTTGTTATGTTTGCATGAGGATAGAAAATCCAGTGCATTTCTTGCAAACAAATGAAATCAACAGTATGCGCTTTCTTTTCTTAAACCACAAATGTTAGATCATATCTAGAAAAAGCAAGCGAAATTTATTATCGAAGTAATTTCTGTAAATACAAAGATGACACTATCATATCAATGATCACACCATGAATCCACGGAACTTCTGTGAATGCAAAGATGGCGATATCATATCGATGATCGCACTCAGAATTTTTGACATAATGACGGATTGGCGGACTGTTTTGATATACTACTCACCATGAATTTCGTCAAATATCTTTTGCACAAAAGTATCGCCAATGCCCTTATGTCCACCCATTTAATATTTAGCATTGACATAAATACTCTACAACTGGTTGACCTTGTAGTTATTTCACTCAACTATATGCAAATCGTGAGAAAGCAACATAAATTAACATCAGTAGTTGTGGAGACGATGGCTGCTAGCTAGTCACCATCATCAGTAATCTACCTAGGCGAGTTTCAGGTTAAGGAGATACACATTATCTTGGAATGAAGGGAACCCGAGCATGTAAGCATGATGGGTGTCGTCCCTGTAATCCCCTCCGCACACACAATCAGTACGATGTGGACTGCGAGCTGGACATCGAGGGTGCCACTGCCGCCTCCACAAGCTTGGCGAGCGCACAGAGCAATACATGTGGCTTATTGAGAAAGAATAGACGGGGGAACCGTGTAACATCCCAACATTAGAGCTTAGATATAAGCCGAACACAGATGTGTGCATTGCATTCATGCATAGAAAATCCGAATAATTTTCGCGCCTTTGAACAAAAGTTGTCAAAGTGATTAAAGCTTCTCTCAACTTGATGGAATTGAAGTAGATCATCAAGTTGACTACGATAAGTTTCAATATGACCTTTGTTAAAACTTTATTTTGGGTAAGGAAGATTTGATCTAAGGGTAGATCAAATGCAATAAAAATTAAACCTTAATACAATATCTAATGGTTTATATTTGATCCTTAAGTAATCATATTCCAGTATTCATTACACAACCCATGAATACCAAGTCATAAATATAACTTAAGTAATAAGAATGTAACAACTAAATCTTGACATATCCTAAACTCATCTACTTATACCATGAATATCATGGTAATATCTAACCTTAACTCTTTAAGTGAGTTTGAGTAGGAAAGAAACCAAGTCAAGATCATTCACCATATATCTTTTTTTCCATATCAATCCTTATCATCTCTATTGGATCTTATTTTAATATTTGTTGTTCATCAAAGTTGAGTAATCAACTATTGATTCACCAATTCTTAAACTATCAATTCTTAATCTATCAACTCTTATTCTTATTATAGCATTCACTTAGGTCCTTAAGAGAAAGAAGTAAGAAGAGGTTAATAGTAATGTTAGTCTTAGGTATCATCTATAGGATGGGAGTGTTGGAAGAGAATAAGATCAATGAGATAATTGATGGAGTTAATTCACTCCTATAATGATAGAAGAGTTATCTGGAATATATACTCATATGGTAACAAAGAGGATTTTAAGGATGAATATTGAAGATAGTACCAAGGAGCAATACTATTGGATCAAGTAGGTATAGTCAATGAATATTATCTCTTAGTTCAATAGGAATAAACAGAAGATAGTTTCAATACAACTGCATTGTTGTATTGATAAAGCCTTGATTAGCCAACTAGAAACATAAACCATAAAGGATCAAAGGATTATAATAATCATACTTTAGTCACCAAGATTGAATGCTTATATCATGTATAAGTGACATTGGTGGATAGAACATGATCAAAACCTAGTATAGATAAGTTGTCCTAGAGTAGTCATTGCAAGTCACATTAATATAATGTGAGGTTGGAGTATGAGTTACTAGACTTAAGTAATATAAGATAGTATGATTAAGCTAAGGCTAGTGTAGCATGGAGTTATTGAAGTAGTATTATTCCTCTTAAAGGATAGTAACCTTTTGAGGAGAATAGAATTTGATATATACATTTACTGGAGTAATGTTGGTAATGGATGATGAAGGAAGAGTATGAATGGAGGTAACTGTAATCATCTTTTGGATTGGAGATTATTAGTAGTAGAATAATTTGATAACCAAGTATGGATATAAGAAGATTATGAAAGCTTTAGTGTCAAGCTTATTGGATTTACAAGTGGATTTAGAAAAATAAAAGGTGGATAAGAATATTCTTGTGAAGTAAAGGTCATCATGATTAACACATGATGATGGATAGGAAGAAGTAGAATATCTAGGAAGGGAATTCCTTAAACAGAAGTCTAGGATTGTGAATTATGCAAGATAGGAATTCTTGGTAAACACTAAACCCTAAATCTTTAACCAAACATAATATCCATTTCATCTGATTGCTCTATCATCTTATCTCCACAAAACTTCATAGGAATAATCTCCTATATCAAATCACTTAGGCACATCTTGGTCATTTTCATCCATCATTCTCATAGGTACTTAGGAGTGATCTTTATCAATTGTTTTCCATAAGACATTCCAGAAAATAACTATCTATTTTAAAGGGCCATAACATTAAAGATCACAAACATGAGAACAATATGATTCAACCATTAATATTTACCCATGATTATAAAAGAAAGATGAGAATATTAGATCTCCTAAGAATTTATGGTAAGCATTTACAATTGAAACCCTAATTACTATGTTAGTTATAATAAAATATATATATCTTATTATTTACTAGATTCATGGAAATGATATTAACCATATTAAATCCTTATGATATCATGCATCAAATAATAATATAGGATCATTATATAAAATTTTCCCTCCAAACTATGAGCTAACTAAAATTAAGTTTTATAAACAAATAAGAAAATATCCTAAAATAAATCCATGGCTAATTATGGAAAGAAAATTAATAACAAAGTCCTTTACCAAATATTAGAATGATCTATATAAACAAAATAAGAAATACAACATTACTTAATAAAAGCTCATAAAATAATTTTAATACCATTCATTATTGCTGCAACTATTTATCCAATAAATTCTATAAAGAAAATTTCAATAAAGAATGCAATATACAAATCTTAAAATAAAAGTGTAAATACAAAACAACAAAGGAAAACAGAAAATAGAAAGGAATAAAAAAGGACTCAGTCCAGAAACTGGCCCAAAGCCCATTGCTTCACCCCTCTACCAGACGCTCACATGTAGCAGCAGACACACCTCGCTCTCTTTGCTACGGCCCAGAATAAGCCCAACTCCAGCCCGATACCTCTTCGGCCTCTTTTCCCCATCGTCTTCCTCGCCGGCCCACGTCTTCCTCTATCCACTCGTACCCGTATCATTCTCTCTCGTTCTCTCTATCTCTCTCGCGCTTACAACACCAAACCCTAGCTCGTCGGAGTTCAATGGATACCGCTGGTCTTAAGCTCCCCTAGCCATCCTGAGGGCACCGTTGGACTCATTTGTTCTAGATCAACATGCAAAAGGAATCGAACCTCCTCGCCCTCTATCGTCGACAACGATCTCGAACTCCGCCGCTCGCCGTCGACGATGGCCACCTCATTCGGCAACGCGTGGCTTCGCCGAGCCTCTCTCTATGCTCCTGGTGAGCTTGCACATCTGCCTAGCCTTCTGGATTCGCTTTTAGTTCTCTCTATCGCCTTTCCCACGAAAACCAGAGCGTTCCACCATCGGAGCTCGTCGGAGCTGGTGCTCCGGCGACCAAAAACCAGCCGGGCCGCCACTATTCGGCTTCCCGCATCCCGCTGATTCGAATGAGACCAAAACCGCGTGCCCGCATGCCCTCAATCCGTGGATCAACCCACGATCTGAGGATCACCCTCGGATTATGTCAGCGTGATATCACGCTGATGTCATATTCCTTTTTTTTTATCATTTTAGAAATTGTGATAAGGTTTTCTGTAATAAATAAAAAAACATAGTGATGACATGGCAAAGGTCCCACCAGTCAGTGACTGGGGTAGGATTAGCTCTGGTGAGAAAAACCCCTCACTTCATGCTGACATCAGCATTACCTAATAAACACATTTATTTATTTAATTAAAAATTCTGAAAATGATTAAACCTTATAAAATCAATAACTTTGGTTTTGTAATTCAGAAAAATATGTATAATATATGAAATTTTTTAGAAAAATAAAATCTATAACATTAAACTATTATCAAACATTATTATGTTAATATTTAAATAATAATTATTTAATAAAGACTTTATAAGTAATAAAACTATGATAATTCATATTTTAATATTGGTAAATGTTAAAAATGTAAATAAAATATCAAAAATCTTAGAAAAATAGGAGCTATAATTTAAAACTATAATCATACATTATTATTGTAGGGGTTCGTAGCATGGAAAACAAAAAATTCTACCGCATGCACACAAACAAACCAAGATCTATCTACTAGATTGTAGCAACGAGTCGATAGAAGCACTCACCCTCGAAGATTCCAAAGCGATTAACGAGAGCAGATTCTCATGGGTGATGTAGTCGTACACTTGCCGATCTCAAGATCGTGTAGACGATCCTTCCGGCGCTGCATTCCGGCAGTGCTATCGTAGTCGGCACACGTTCGGTACTCGATGAAGACCTTCCTCTCCCTTGTTCCAGCAGACAGCGGAGGTTGTAGTTATCCCCTCGCGATTCCGGCAGCACGACGGCGTGGTGTCGGAAGTAGAGGGAAGATCCCGCAGGGCTTCGCCTAAGCCCGTGCGAGTTATGGTGGATTAGGGTTTCCCGGAGATCTAGGGTTTAGAAGTCCGGGAGGAGGAGGAGGTGTCGGTGGCGGCTAGGGCGGCGGCGACGCGGCGGCTCAAGGAGGCGGCACGGCGGCGGCGGCTGGCGGCTCGGGTGGAGAGGGGCTATGGCTTGTGAGCTTTGGGGCAGCCCTCCCCCTCTATTTATGAGAGGGGGGCAGCCTTGGGAGGAGTGAGTTTGAATCCAAACCCAAACCCAAGTTGGATTGAGAGAAGGACTTGTTTTTTCTCCCACTAGGAAACCATTGTTCCAGTTTGACTTTTTAAACTCCCATTTAACTTTCAATTTAGAGCTTTAATTCTCTCTTACAAATGCACACACCATGTGACCTAGGATATGATCCAATCATTCCACTTACCCATGACTCATTCATGGACCATTCTCCTTCCGGACCGGTGAACCTTCTAGACCCTTCTAGAACCTCTCCGATGAAAACATCGGAAACTTTCCCGAACTCTGAATAGGACTTTCCTCATATGAATCTTATTCTCTGAACTATTACGGATCTCCTTGTGATATCCCGGATCCAATCCGAGACTCCTAACAACATTCGGTATCCCTACTAACATTCAATATCTAGTAAACAACATCGAATCCTTAAGTGTGTCTCCCTACGGTTCGTGAATTATGCGGACATGATCGAGACACTTCTCCAATCAATAACCAATAGAGGAATATGGAAATTCATATGGCTCCCACATATTTCTACGATTACTTTGCGATCGAATGAACCACTTACATACGATACCAATTTCCCTTTGTCTCACGATAGTTTACTTATCCGAGGTTTTGATCATCGGTATCTCTGCATACCTAGTTCAACCTCGTTACCGATAAGTACTCTTTTCTTGTTCCTGTGATATGTGATCCCTTGTGAGCCAGTCACATGCTTGCAAGGTAATTGGATGACATTCCACCGAGAGGGCCCAGAGTATATCTATCCGTCATATGGATGGACAAATCCCACTCTTGATCCATGTGCCTCAACCCATACTTTCCGAACACTCAGTGCCACCTTTATAGCCACCCAGTTACAGTGTGGTGTTTGATGTCATCAAAGCATCCTTCCGGTGATGGTGATTAACATGATATCATGGTCGAAGGAATTAGGTTACTATGTATCAGAAAGCTTATAGCAAACGAACTATTGAAATGACTTGATCTTAATGCTACGCTTATCTATAGGAGTATGTCCATCATACCATTCTCCTAATGATATGATCTTGTTATTAATAACATCTCAATGTTCATGACTGAGAAACCACAATCATCTATTAATCAACAAGCTAGTATTATAAAGAGGCTTTAGCAGGGACTCTAATTTAGTTTACAAATCACACAAGTATTAATGTTTCCGGTTAATACTATTATAGCATGAACGTAAACATTTATCATAAACACGAAGATATAATGATAACCAATTTTTTATTATTGCATCCAGGGCATATCTCCAATAATCTCCCACTTGCACTAGAGTCAACTAATCTAGATTACATGGTAATATACCGAACACCCATGGCGGTTTGGTGCTGGTCATGTTTTTCCCTTGGGAGAGGTTTAGTCAACGGATCCGCCACATTCAGATCTGTGTGTACTTTACAAATCTTTATGTCACCATCTTGGACATGCTCTCGAATAGCGTGAAAACGTAGCTTGATGTGCTTTAGCTTCTTGTGTGACCTTGGTTCTTGCGCATTGGATATGGCGCCCATGTTATCACAGTAGATAGACATTGGGTCCATCGCACTTGGAACCACACCGAGCTCTGTAATGAACTCCTTCATCCATATCGCCTCTTGTGAAGCCTCCGAAGCAGCTATGTATTCCAATTCAGTTGAAGATCTCGTCACAACGCTTTGATTTGCACTCCTCCAGCTAACTGCTGCACCATTCAAAGTAAATACGTATCCAGATTGAGATTTAGAATCATCCAGACCGGTGTTCCAACTAGCATCGGTGTAACCATTAACAACGAGTTGTTCATCACCTCCATAAGAAAGAACCATATTCTTAGTTCTTCTCAAGTACTTAAGGATGTTTTTTGACTGCTGTCCAATGATCCACTCCTGGATCACTTTGATATCTGCTAGTCAAACTAACAGCATATGCAATGTCGGGTCTAGTACATAGCATGGCATACATAAGAGATCCTATGGCTGAGGCATAGTGAGTCTTACTCATCCTTTCTCTATCTTCTGCCGTTGCAGGACTTTGAGTTTTACTCAAGGTCGTATTCGGCAACATGGGAAAGAACCCTTTCTTGCTATCTTCCATTCCAAACCACTTTAGAACTTTGTCCAAATATGTACTATGTGACAATGATATTAGGCATCTCGATCTATCTCTATAAATCTTTATGCCTAATATTTAAGCTGCTTCGCCAAGATCTTTTATTGAAAAACTATTATTCAAATAATCCTTGACACTATTAAGAAGGTCTACATCATTCTCAATCAACAATATGTCATCTACTTATAGTATTAAGAATGCTACAGAGCTCCCACTCACTTTCTTGTAAATACAAGCTTCTCCATAAGTTTGTATAAAACCAAAACTTTTGATTACCTTATCAAAACGTTGATTCCAACTTCATGATGCTTGCTTTAATCCATATATGGATCGTTGAAGTTTGCATACCTTGTTAGCATCTTTAGGATCGACAAAACCTTTGGGTTGCATCATATACAACTCTTCATCAATGTCTCCATTGAGGAACGCCGTTTTGACATCCATCTGACCTATCTCATAATCATAATATGTAGCGATTGCTAACATAATCCTCACAGATTTTAGCTTCGCTACTGGTGAGAAAGTCTCATCGTAGTCAACTCCTTGAATTTGTCGAAACCCTTTTGCGACAAGTCGAGCCTTATAGACAGTAACATTACCATCAACATCTGTTTTCTTCTTAAAAATCCATTTGTTCTCGACAACCTTCCGGCCATCCGGTAAGTCCACCAAAATCCATACTTGGTTTTCGTACATGGATCCAATCTCGGTTTTCATGGCTTCTTGCCATTTATTGGAATCTAGGCTCATCATTGATTCCTCATATGTCTCAGGGTCATCGGTGTTATCCACCAACATGACACTCATAACGGGATCATACCAATCAGGAGTGGTACGAATTCTCGGTTACCTGCGAGGTTCCGTAGTAACTTCAACCGAAGTTTCATGATCAACATCATTAGCTTCCTCTCTTATTGGTGCAGGCACCACATGAACTACTTCCGGTGCTGCGCTACTCGCAAGTTCGAGAGAAGGTTCAACAACCTCGTCGAGTTCTACTTTTCTTCCAGT
Organism: Avena atlantica; assembly: GCA_910589765.1. Classification (NCBI taxonomy): domain Eukaryota; kingdom Viridiplantae; phylum Streptophyta; class Magnoliopsida; order Poales; family Poaceae; genus Avena; species Avena atlantica. The sequence goes on along the minus strand of OU342739.1, from coordinate 539,258,267 downwards.
CACTTCTTTCGACAGAAACTCCTTCTCTAGAAAGGATTCATTCTTGGCAACGAAGATTTTGCCCTCGGATCTATGATAGAAGGTATACCCAATAGTTTCCTTCGGGTATCCTATGAAAACACATTTTTTGCTTTGGGTTCAAGCTTTTCTGGCTGTAACTTCTTTACATAAGCTTCGCAACCACAAACTTTAAGGAACGACAATTTAGGTTTATTCCCAAACCATAATTCATATGGTGTCGTTTAAACGGATTTAGATGGTGCCCTATTTAAAGTGAATGCGGCTGTTTCTAATGCATAACCCCAAAACGATAACGGTAAATCTGTAAGTGACATCATAGAACGAACCATATCTAAGAGAGTTCGATTACGACGTTCAGACACACCATTACGCTGTGGTGTTCCCGGCGGTGTCAATTGTGAAAGTATTCTGCATTTCTTCAAATGCTCGCCAAACTCGTAACTTAGATATTCACCTCTACGATCAGATCGTATAAATTTAATCTTCTTGCTATGTTGATTCTCTACCTCACTTTGAAATTCCTTAAACTTCTCAAAAGTTTCGGACTTATGTTTCATGAAATAGATATACCCATATCTACTCAAGTCATCCGTGAAGGTAAGAACATAATGATAACCACCGCGCGATGCTACACTCATTGGGGCACACACCGAAGGGATTCGCAGCATAGTAAATCAAAAAAAATCGACGGATGCGAACAAGAAAGCCAAGATCTAATCTAGGAGATGCAATCAACGAGAGAGAGAGAGAGATGAGATCTTCATACCCTTGAAGAAATCGCACAACGGAAACGTTCAACAGAACATGGGTGATGTAGTCGAACTAGCCTTCTCCTCCTCGCGATCCGATCCGATCCAACACCGCAAGTGGCGGCGCCTCCGAGAGATGCACACGTACGGTGCTGCAACGTCTCCTCCTTCCTTGGTCTAGCAAGTGGGGTGGAGAGATAGATTGGATCTGCAGCACGACGGCGTGGTGCTAATGGTGGAGAATTTCTGCAGCAGGGCTTCGCCTACACGCAGTCGGGAGAGAGAGAGGAGGAAGGGGCAGCAGTTGGCGGCTAGGGTTGAGGAGGTGTCGGGGGGAGGCTGCGCCCTGCCCTCCTTATATAGGGGGCTAGCCGGCCCCCCTTGGCCCCTCCTCCAAGCCCTAGGGAGGCGGCCCCAAGGGTGGAGTGGGGGGCAAGTTTCCCCCTTCCTTCTAGAAGGGTTCCCTAGGGTTTCCCCTAGGGTTTGGCCGGCTGGGCCTTGTGCCCTTGGCCCAAAGAGGCCAGGGCACTCCACCCTTAGTCCCACGCAAGCCTCCGACAAGTGGGCCCATGTTGGTCCCACTCCGGAACCTTCTAGAACCTTCCGGTACAATACCGATAAACTCCGAAATCCAAAAAACTGCTTTCCCTTATATGAATCTTATTCTCTAGACCATTCTGGAACCTCTCGTGATGTCCTGGATCTCATCCGAGACTGCAAAAAAAACCCATAAACCAATTATGAAGGGAATATGCCCGAGAGGCAATAATAAAGTGGTTATTATCGTATTCCATGTTTATGATAAATGTTTATTTTGCATGCTATAATTGTATTAATACGGAAACGTTAATACATGTGTGTTTAATAAACAAACAGAAAGTTCCTAGTTATGCCTCTCTCATAAACTAGATCGTTGATTAACAAGATGATCAAGGTTTCCTGATCATAGACATTGGATGTTGTTAATAACGGGATCACAACATTAGTGTAATGGTGTGATGAACATTCATCCGAAGTATAGCATTACGATCAAAGTCATTGAGTTTATATTGCTATAACAACTTACGAAGTGATCCTAATCCTTAGACCATGAGATCATGTCAATCACTAACACCGGAAGAGTTTCTTGATAACATCAAACGTCACACCGTAACAGGGTGATTATAAAGATGGATTCAGAACTAATAAAGTGTTATGTTGAGGCTCATGGATCGAGAGTGGAATTTGTTCATCCCGATGACGGATAGATATACTCTGGGCCCTCTCGGTGATATCACATTGATTAGCTTGCAAGCAAGTGATTTGATCACTAGAATGTTATATCACGGGAACGAGAAAAGAGTGCATGTCAGTAACGAGATCAAACTAGGTATGGAGACACCGATGATCGAATATCGGACATGTAATATATCGTGAAACAAAGGGATTAAGATACTAGCGTAAAAGGTTCCGACGATCACAAGAAAGTCATCGTTGAATGTGTGGGAGTCAGTATGGGTCTCCAGATCTCGCTTCTGATTATTGATCCGAGAGGGGTCTCGATCATGTCCGCATTATTCACGAACCGTAGGGTGACACACTTAAGAGACACCGGCATCCAATTGGAGAAAAAGTTTCATGCTGAAAGAATGAACAAGCGCATGAATTTATTTCACTAGATACCGAAACAGGTTTTCGGGTGAAATTGCATAAAGTGGTTATGCATGTGAAATAGAATTCTAGCAAGGGGTTATTTGTGAATGTTTGTCATTAAAGTAATTGAAAAAATTCTGAATAAAATAAAAGAGTTTTATTTAATGAGAGTTTGCATTAAATTTGGTGGAAATTTAATGGGAATTTGAGTGGGTTTTTGAGTGGAGAAAATTGAAGAGCCATTTTGTGAGTGGAGTGTCCACCCACATGAATGAGGGAGAGGTGGGGGCACCCTCCATGGCCGGCGGCCATGCCCCCTTGGGCTGCCACCCTCCCCTATAAAAGGAGCCCCCCTCCCTCTCTCTCACTCACACCTCCTCGTGAAGGATCTCTCTCCCCCTCTAGAATTTATCCCCCATGGTCTCGGACTAGCGAGATACATGTTCCCGGTGGCTATTCGGCAAGAAAGAGTTGTGCTTCCGCTGCATCGCTGGAGCGAGGAGGCGGAGGTTGCTCGGTGCCTCGAACATGTGTGCGAGCACGGATGCGCTGCTGTTTTGCGGCGCTAGGACTTCCTCTCGATCTTGAGATCGGCAAGAGATCGTCTACATCAACCACGAGTTTGGACTCGTTAAGCTTTGTCGGTCTTCAAGGGTATGTTCTCTACGGATATACACCCGCCCGTTGTTTGTATCTAATAGATAAATCTTGGTACATAGTTCACATCGTAGGAAATTTTTTGTTTTCTTTGCTGCGAACCCTACAAATTATCCATTCTATCCTAGCTTCGAGGCATGTTAAGTGTGTGACCCTACGGGTTCGAGAATATGCAGACATGATCTTCTATCAATAATCAACAGCGGGATCTAGAAACCCATATTGACTCCCACATATTCATCGATGATCATATCGGATGAACCACGATGCCAGGATTCAATTAATCCCATATATGTATTCCCTTCGTCACGCGATATTTTACTTGCCCGAGATTCGATCGTTGGTATCGGCATACCTAGTTCAATCTCGTTCACAGCAAGTACTTTACTTGTTCCGTAATCCGATATCACTTTGTGATTAACTCCTTAGCCACGTGCTTGCAAGCGGTGTTGATATCGATTATCGAGTGGGCCAGAAGTATATCTCTCCGACTTGGGAGGGACAAATCCCATCTCGATACATACAACCCAACAGGTACTTTCCGATCACCTAAGAGACACCTTTATGATCACCCTCTCATAGGATGACGTTTGATGACCTCAAAGCTTTCTTCCGATACCAGGGAGTTGTATTATCTCATGGTCTAAGGAATACAATATTTGACATAAGAAAAGCTTCGCAAAGATGAACACGATGACACGATCTAATTGCTCCGCTTAGTTTGGGTATGTCCATCATATCATTCTCCCAATGATATGATCTCATTATTAATCGACAACTCATGTCTATGGTTAGGAAACCTTAACCATCATTAATCAATGAGCTAGTCCATAGAGGCGTACTAGGGACACGATGTTATTCATAAACCACACAAGTATCAAAGTTTCCGCTTAATACAATTCTAGCATGGAATATAAACTTTATCATGAACAAGAATTATAATAATAACATCTTTATTATTGCCTCTAGGGCATAATTCCAACAGTCTCCCACTTGCACTAGAGTCAATAATCTAGTTTACATCTCGCAACAATCTAACACCCATGGCATTAAGGTGCTGATCATGTTTTGCTCGTGGAAGAGGTTTAGTCAACGGATCTGCGACATTCAGATCTGTATGTACTTTGCTAATCTTCAGATCTCCATCTGCTATATAATCTCAAATTATATGAAAACGGCGGTTGATGTGCTTGGTCTTTGGATGATATCTTGGTTCCTTAGCCAGTGTTATGGCGCCAGTGTTGTCGCACAATATCTCAAGTGGGTCCAAGGCACTTAGAACCACACCAAGCTCAGTGATGAAGTTCCTGATCCAAACTCCTCCACTTGACGCTTCTGAAGCAGCCATGTATTCTGCTTCCGTTGTAGATCCCGTGATCACGCTTTGCTTGCAGCTTCTCCAGCTCACAGCTCCTCCATTCAAAATATAAACGTATCCTGTATGAGATTTAGAATCATCCGGGTCGGTGTCGAAACTAGCATCGACATAACCTTTTACGACGAGCTGCTCATCACCTCCATAGACCAAGAACATTTCTTTAGTCCTATTTAAATACTTTAGGATGTTCTTTATGGCTGTACAGTGTTCCACTCCTGGATCACTTTGGTATCTGCTCGTCAAACTAAGAGCATTGGACACATCCGGTCTAGTACATAGCATGGCATACATAATAGAACCTATGGCCGAGGCATATGGCACTTTGCTCATAGTATCTCTATCTGTTACCGTAGCTGGACACTGAGACTTGCTCAATATCTTACCTGACAACATGGGCAATGAACCTTTCTTTGCTTTATCCATTCTGAACCTTTTTAGAACTTTGTCTAGATATGTACTTTGGCTTAAAGCTATTAGGCATCTTTGTCTATCTCTATAGATTTTGATGCCTAATATATAAGCAGCTTCTCCTAGGTCTTTCATTGATAAACATTTATTCAAATAACTCTTCACATCGTTAAGCATACCAATGTCATTTCCAATAATCAATATGTCATCCACATATAGTACTAAAAATGTCACCGAGCTCCCACTCACTTTCTTGTAGATACAAGCTTCGTAACAATTTGGAACAAATCCAGAACTCTTGATCACTTGATCAAAACGAAGGTTCCAACTCCGAGATGCTTGCTTCAGTCCATAAATAGAACGCTGAAGTTTGCACACCTTATCAGCATCCTTAGGATCGACAAAACCTTCGGGCTGCATCATATACAACTCTTCATCAATGTTGCCATTGAGGAACGCAGTCTTGACATCCATCTGCCATATTTCATAATCATGAACTGCACCAATTGCTAATAAAATCCGAATGGACTTAAACATCACTACGGGAGAGAAAGTCTCATCGTAGTCAACACCTTGAACTTGCCGAAACCCTTTTGCGACAAGTTGAGCTTTATAGACAGTAACATTACCATCCGCGTCCGTTTTCTTCTTGAAAATCCATTTGCACTCAACGGCCTTACTGTCGCTAGGAGGGTCCACCAAAGTCCATACTTGGTTTTCGCTCATGGATCCCAATTCGGATTTCATGGCCTCTAGCCATTTCTCAGAGTCTGGGCTCATCATTGCTTCCTCATAATTCGCAGGTTCACTGTTGTCTAACAACAAGACGGTTGAGACAGGGTTGCCGTACCATTCAGGAGTGGCACGTGACCTTGACGACCTACGAAGTTCAGTAGTAGCATCGTTCGAAGTTTCATGATCCTCGTCATTAGCTTCCTCCCTTGTTGGTGCAGACGACACTGGAACAATTTCAGGTGCTGCGCTACTCTCCAACTCGAGAGAAGGTTCAATAACCTCATCTAGCTTTACCTTCCTCCAACTCACTTCTTTCGAGAGAAACTCCTTCTCAAGAAAGGATCCGTTCTTTGCGACAAACACTTTGCCTTCGGATCTGTGGTAGAAGGTATACCCAATTGTTACCTTAGGGTATCCTATGAAGACGCATTTCTCCTCTTTGGGTTCGAGCTTGTCCGGCATCAACTTCTTGACGTAAGCTTCGCATCCCCAAACTTTAAGAAACGACAACTTAGGTTTAGCACCAAATCACAGTCCATACGGTGTCGTCTCAACGGATTTAGATGGTGCCCTATTTAAAGTGAATGCAGTGGTTTCTAATGCATAACCCCAAAATGATAACGGCAAATCTGTAAGAGACATCATTGATCGCACCATATCTAATAGAGTTCGATTCCGGCGTTCAGACACACCATTGCGCTGTGGTTTTCCGGGTGGCGTGAGTTGCGAAACGATTCCGCTTGCTTTAAGATGCGTGAGAAAATCATAACTCAAATATTCACCTCCACGATCAGATCGTAGAAATTTAATTTTCCTGTTACGATGGTTTTCCACTTCGTTCTGAAATTCCTTGAACTTTTCAAACGTTTCAGATTTATGTTTCATAAAATAGATATACCCATATCTACTTAAGTCATCAGTAAAAGTGAGAAAATAGCGATATCCATCGCGCGCCAAAACACTCATTGGTCTGCATACATCGGTATGTATGGTTTCCAATAAGTCCGTTGCTCGCTCCATCATACCGGAGAACGGGGTTTTGATCATCTTGCCCATGAGGCACGGCTCACACGTGTCAAATGATTCAAAATAAAGAGACTCCAAAAGTCCATCAGAATGGAGTTTCTTCATGCGTTTTACACCAATATGACCTAGACGGCAGTGCCACAAATAAGTTGGATTATCACTATCTACTTTGCATCTCTTAGCCTCAATGTTATGGATGTGATTTTCATTGCTTTCGAGATTCAGAAGAAATAAACCATTCACAACAGGTGCATGACCATAAAAGATGTTATTCATATAAATAGAACAACCATTATTCTACGATTTAAATGAATAACCGTCTTGCAATAAACACGATCCAGATATAATGTTCATGCTCAACGCAGGCACATAATAACACTTATTAAGGTTTAAAACTAATACCGAAGGTAAATGTGAGAGAGCGTGCCAACGGCCATCACATCAACTTCTGATCCATTGCCAACGCGCATCGTCACCTCATCCCTTGCTAGCCACCGTCTATTCCATAGCTCCTGTTTCGATTTACAAATATTAGAAACTGAACCAGTATCAAATACCCAGGCACTACAACAAGCGCTAGTAAGGTAAACATCAATAACATGTATATCAAATATACCTTTAATGGTGCTAGCCTTCTTGTCCGCTAAGTACTTCGAATAGTTGCGCTTCCAATGACCCTTGTCCTTGCAATATAAGTACTCAGTGTCCGGCTTAGGTCCAGACTTGAGCTTCTTCTCAGCAGGGTCAACGTGCTTGCCGCTGCCTTTCTTGAAGGATTTTTTTGCATCCTTACCTTTCTTAAAGCTAGGGGTCTTGTTTACCATCAGCACATGATTATCTTTCTTGATATCTACCTCCGCAGCTTTCAGCTTAGCGAAGAGCTCAGTGATCATATCAGTGGAACCAATCTGATTGCGAGTAACTACAAAACCTTTGTAGCTAGGAGGGAGTGATTGCAGAACTCTGTCAATCTTGAGCTCTTTTGGAATCTTGCGGTCCAGTTGCTCAAGACGTTGATTGTAGCCCGACATCTTAATGGCGTTCTCACTAACGGAACTTCCTTCCTCCATCTTGCAGTTAAAGAACTTCTCAGAGATCTCATATCTCTCAGAACGGGCCTGAGTCTGAAACATGGTTTTCAGTTCCTCAAGTATCTCAAAGGGCCCGGCGAACTCCTCAAAACGATTTTGAAGGTCCGGTTCCATAGCAAACAACATGGTACTCTTAATCACTCCATAATCATCCTTGCGTGACTGATAAACAGCTTTTTCATCAGCCGGCGCATCAGTAGCAGGGGCGTCACCTAGCGCTTTCTCTAGTACATAGTCCTTTTGTCCGCCAGCGAGAATGATTCTCAGATTGCGGAACCAGTTGGTGAAGTTAGACCCATTATTCTTAAGCTTTTCTTTCTCAGCAAAAACGTTGAAGTTGAAGTTGGACTTAGCCATTTGATCTACAAAATTTGCAAATACAATTTAGACTATGTTCATGATAACAAGTTCAACTTAATCAAATTACTAGATGAACTCCCACTAAATTCAACATCCCTCAAGTTGTTTAGTGAACATGATCCAAATTCACCACACCTAATCCGATCTTCACGAGAAGAGATGTGGTTTCAATGGTGGACAACAAAGTGTCGATCATATCATTCATATGACTCATGCTTAACCTTTCGGTTCGTGTGTTCCGAGGCATGTCTGTACATGCTAGGCTCGTCAAGTCAAACCCAAGTATTTCCGCATGTGCAAAACTAGCTTGCATCCGTTGTATGTGAACGTAGAGTATATAGCACCCGATCATCACGAGGTGCTTGAACACGACGAACTTTCGCAACGGTGCATACATGGGGAGAACACAATTTTATCTTGATCTTTAGGAGAGGAATCATCTTATAATGCTATCGTCGCGATCTAAGCATAATAAGATACATAAAAGGATAAACATCACATGCATATAATTTTATGTGACATGGTATAGCCAATCTCCGCGCAATGATCTCCATCTTGTGCGCGCCAGCATGATATCCATCACTCCATCATGATTGCCTCCACCACGAATAGCAACTCAACTATTGCTAACTACTTAGCGATAAAGTAAAGCTATTACATGGCGTATAAGAAGTTGACACACAGGTCATACACAATTATAAAGACAACCATATGGCTCCTGCCGGTTGTGTACTCATCGACATGCTAGTCGTGAAATATTACAAAACATGATCATTGCATACATCATACACATCATGTCTTGGGCCATACCATATCACAAAACACTTCCTGCAAAAACAAGTTAGACGCCTCTACTTTGTTGTTGCATGTTTTACGTGGCTTATGGGAGTAACAAGCTAAGAACGATTCTTACCTACGGAAAGCCACAACGGTGATATTATGGTCGCTAACATCCGGTGTAAATCCCATGACTACTATAGTGAGAGAAACTGACATCCACCAGCCGCATGTGTGGAACAAGCCACACGTCAAGTGCGGAGCCGGTCTCGCGAACGAGGTCGCGTAAAGTTGGCCTGGGCCACTTCGATCTCACTATGCCGCGCCATAAGAAATACACAACAAGAGGATTGCAACAGAAAACATCAACGCCCGCAACAAGCATGTTGCATTCTACTTGTGAAACACATCTACGCATGGATCTAGCTCTGATACCACTGAAGGGATTCGCGGCATAGTAAATCAAAAAAATTCTATGGATGCGAACAAGAAAGCCAAGATCTAATCTAGGAGATGCAATCAACGAGATAGATAGATGAGATCTTCATACCCTTGAAGAAATTGCAAACGGAAACGTTCAACAGAACGTGGGTGATGTAGTCGAACTAGCCTTCTCCTCCTCGCGATCCGATCCGATCCAACGCCGCAAGTGGCGGCGCCTCCGAGATATGCACACGTACGGTGCCGCGACGTCTCCTCCTTCCTTGGTCCAGCAAGTGGGGTGGATAAATAGATTGGATCTGCAGCACGACGGCGTAGTGCTAATGGTGGAGAATTTCTGCAGCAGGGCTTCTCCTACACGCAGTCGGGAGAGAGAGAGGAGGAAGGGGGCAGCAGTTGGCGGCTAGGGTTGAGGAGGTGTCGGGGGGGGGGAGGTGAAGGGTTTCGCAGCATAGTAAATCAAAAAAATTCTACGGATGCGAACGGGAAAGCCAAGATCTAATCTAGGAGATGCAAACAACGAGGGGGAATAGATGAGATATTCATACCCTTGAAGATTCGCACATCGGAACGTTCGATGGAACGTGGGTGATGTAGTCGTACTCGCTTCTCCTCCTCGCGATCCGATCCGATCTAACACCGCAAGTGGCGATGCCTCCGAGAGATGCACACGTGCGGCACCTCGACGTATCCTCCTTCCTCGGTCCAACAAGTATAGTGGAGAGATGGATTGGATCTACAACGCGACGGCACGGTGCAAGTGGTGGAGAGTTTCTGCAGCAAGGCTTCGCCTACACACAGTCGGGAGGGAGAGAGAGAGGAGGGCAGCAGGGCGGCTAGGGCTTGAGTAGGAGGTGTGGGAGGGGTGTGCCCCCAGCACTATTTATATAGAGGGGTGGGCGGCCAGCCCTTGCCCCTCCCCCAAGCCCTAGGGCCGGCGGCCAAGGAGGGAGGAGTGGGGGGCAAGTCCCCCCTTCTAGAAGCTTCCCTAGGGTTTGGCCGGCTGGGCCCTATGGGGCCTTGTGCCCCTGGACCAATGCGGCCAGGGCACTCCCTCATAGGCACATGCCCCCTCCCGGCAGGTGGGGCCACGTTGGTCCCCCTCCGGAAGGTTCTAGAAGCTTCCGGTACAATACCGATTAACCCGAAACAATTCCGAACTCCAAAAACTGCATTGCCTTATATGAATCTTATTCTCCGGACCATTCCGGAACCTCTCGTGATGTCCCGGATCCCATCCGAGACTCCGAACAAAAACTCATAAACCAATTATCCAATCTATCCTAGCGTCGAGACACGTTAAGTGTGTGACCCTTCGGGTTCGAGAATGTGCAGACATGATCTTATATCAATAATCAACAGCGGGGTCTGGAAACCCATATTGACTCCCACACTTTCATCGATGATCATATCGGATGAACCACGATGCCAGGATTCAATCAATCCCATATATATTCCCTTCGTCTCGCGATATTTTACTTGCCCGAGATTTGATCGTCGGTACCGTCATACCTAGTTCAATCTCGTTCACAGCAAGTACTTTACTCGTTCCGTAATCTGATATCACTTTGTGATTAACTCCTTAACCACATGCTTGCAAGCGGTGTTGATATCGATTACCGAGTGGGCCAGAAGTATATCTCTCCGACTTGGGAGGGACAAATCCCATCTCGATACATACAACCCAACAGGTACTTTCCGATCACCTGAGAGACACCTTTATGATCACCCTCTCATAGGATGACGTTTGAGGACCTCAAAGCTTTCTTCCGATACCAGGGAGTTGTATTATCTCATGGTCTAAGGAATACAATATTTGACATAAGAAAAGCTTCGCAAAGATGAACACGATGACACGATCTAATTGCTCCGCTTAGTTTGGGTATGTCCATCATATCATTCTCCCAATTATATGATCTCATTATTAATCGACAACTCATGTATATGGTTAGGAAACCTTAACCATCATTAATCAATGAGCTAGTCCATAGAGGCGTACTAGGGACATTGTGTTGTTCACAAACCACACAAGTATTAAAGTTTCCGCTTAATACAATTCTAGCATGGAATATAAACTTTATCATGAACAAGAATTATAATAATAACATCTTTATTATTGCCTCTAGGGCATAATTCCAACAGTATCCCACTTGCACTAGAGTCAATAATCTAGTTTACATCTGGCAACAATCTAACACCCATGGCACTAAGGTGTTGATCATGTTTTGCACGTGGAAGAGGTTTAGTCAATGGATCTACGACATTCAGATCTGTATGTACTTTGCTAATCTTCAGATCTCCATCTGCTATATAATCTCGGATTATATGAACTTGCAGTTGATATGCTTGGTCTTTGGATGATATCTTGGTTCCTTAGCGAGTGCTATGGCGCCGGTGTTGTCACACAATATCTCCAGTGGATCCAATGCACTTGGAACCACACCAAGCTCAGTGATGAAGTTCCTGATCCAAACTCCTTCACTTGACGCTTCTGCAGCAGCCATGTATTCCGCTTCTACTGTATATCCCTGGATCATGCTTTGCTTGCAGCTTCTCCAGCTCACAGCTCCTCCATTCAAAATATAAACGTATCCTGTCTGAGATTTAGAATCATCCTTGTCGGTGTCGAAACTAGCATCGACGTAACCTTTTACGACGAGCTGTTCATCACCTCCATAGACTAAGAACATTTCTTTAGTCCTATTTAGGTACTTTAGGATGTTCTTCACGGCTGTCCAGTGTTCCACTCCTGGATCACTTTGGTATCTGCTCGTCAAACTAAGAGCATTGGACACATCCGGTCTAGTACACAGCATGGCATACATGATAGAACCTATGGCCGAGGCATCAAGCACTTTGCTCATAGATTCTCTATCATTTACCGTAGCTGGGCACTGGGCCTTGCTCAATATCTTACCTGAAAACATAGGCACTGAACCTTTCTTTGCCTTATCCATTCTGAACCTTTTCAGAACTTTGTCTAGGTATGTACTCTGGCTTAAAGCTATCAGGCGTCTTTGTCTATCTCTATAGATTTTGATGCCCAATATATAATCAGCTTCACCTAGGTCTTTCATTAAAAAACACTTGTTCAAATAACTCTTCACATCATTAAGCATGTTAATGTTATTTCCAATAATCAATATGTCATCGACATATAGTACCAGAAATGTCACAGAGCTCCCACTCACTTTCTTGGAGATACAAGCTTCGTAGAAATTTGGAACAAATCCAAAGCTCTTGATCACTTGATCAAAACGAAGGTTCCAACTCCGAGATGCTTGCTTCAGTCCATAAATGGAACGCTGAAGTTTGCACACTTTATCAGCATCCTTAGGATCGACAAAACCTTCGGGTTGCATCATATACAACTCTTCGTCAATGTTGCCATTGAGGAACGTAGTCTTGACATCCATCTTCCATATTTCATAATCATGAAACACAACAATTGCTAATAAAATCCGAATGGACTTAAACATCGCTATGGGAGAGAAAGTCTCATCGTAGTCAACACCTTGAACTTGTCGAAAACCTTTCGCGATAAGTCGTGCTTTATAGACGGTAACATTACCATCTGCGTCCATTTTCTTCTTGAAGATCCATTTGCACTCAATGGCCTTTCGGTCGCTAGGAGGGTCCACCAAAGTCCATACTTGGTTTTCGCTCATAGATCCCAATTCGGATTTCATGGCTTCTTGCCATTTCTCAGAGTCTGGGCTCATCATCGCTTCCTCGTAGTTCGCAGGTTCACTGTCGTCTACTAACAAGACAGTTAAGACAGGGTTGCCGTACCACTCAGGAGGGGCGCGCGACCTTGTCGACCTGCGAAGTTTAGTAGCAGCATCGTCCGAAGCTTCATGATCCTTATCATTAGCTTCCTCTATTGTTGGTGCAGGCGGCACTGGAACAATTTCAGGTGTTGCGCTACTCTCCAACTCAAGAGAAGGTTCAACAACCTCGTCTAGCTCTACTTTCCTCCCACTCACTTATTTCGAGAGAAACTCCTTCTCAAGAAAGGATCCGTTCTTTGCGACAAACACTTTGCCTTCGGTTCTGTGATAGAAGGTATACCCAATAGTTTCCTTAGGGTATCCTATGAAGACGCATTTCTCCGCTTTGGGTTCGAGCTTGTCCGGCATCAACTTCTTGACGCAAGCTTCGCATCCCCAAACTTCAAGAAATGACAACTTAGGTTTATCACCAAACCACAGTTCATATGCTGTCGTCTCAACGGATTTAGATGGTGCCCTATTTAAAGTGAATGCAGCGGTTTCTAATGCATAACCCCAAAATGATAACGGCAAATCAGTAAGAGACATCATTGATCGGACCATATCTAATAGTGTTCGATTCCGGCGTTCAGACACAACATTGCGCTGTGGTGTTCCGGGTGGCGTGAGTTGCGAAACGATTCCGCTTGCTTTAAGATGCGTGAGAAAATCATAACTCAAATATTCACCTCCACGATCAGATCGTAGAAACTTAATTTTTATATTACGATGGTTCTCCACTTCATTCTGAAATTCTTTGAACTTTTCAAATGTTTCAGATTTATGTTTCATTAAATAGATATACCCATATCTACTTAAGTCATCAGTAAAAGTGAGAAAATAGCGATATCCACCGTGCGTCGAAACACTCATCGGTCCGCATACATCGGTATGTATAATTTCCAACAAGTCCGTTGCTCGCTCCATCATTCCGGAGAATGGGGTTTTGATCATCTTGCACATGAGGCACGGTTCGCATGTGTCAAATGATTCAAAATCAAGAGACTCCAAAATTCCATCAGAATGGAGTTTCTTCATGCGTTTTACACCGATATGACCTAGACGACAGTGCAACAAATAAGTAGTATTATCACTATCTACCTTGCATCTCTTAGCCTCAATGTTATGGATGTGTGTTTCATCCCTTTCGAGATTCAGAAGAAATAAACCATTCACAGCAGGTGCATGACCATAAAAGATGTTACTCATATAAATGGAACAACCATTATTCTCAGATTTAAATGAATAACCGTCTTGCAATAAACACGATCCAGATATGATGTTCATGCTCAACGCAGGCACATAATAACATTTATTAAGGTTTAAAACTAATCCCGAAGGTAAAACTAAGGAGAGCGTGCCGACGGCCATCACATCAACTCTTGATCCGTTGCCAACGCGCATCGTCACCTCATCCCTCGCAAGCCTCCGTCTATTCCGCTCCTGTTTCGAGTTACAAATATTAGCAACTGAACCAGTATCAAATACCCAGGCACTACAACGAGGGATAGTAAGGAAAACATCAATAACATGTATATCAAATATACCTTTGATGGTGCCAGCCTTCTTGTCCGCTAAGTACTTCGGACAGTTGTGCTTCCAGTGACCCTTGTCCTTGCAATAGAAGCACTCAGTGTCTGGCTTAGGTCCAGACTTGAGCTTCTTCTCAGCAGGGGCAACGCGCTTCTCGCCGCCTTTCTTGAAGGGCTTCTTTGCACCCTTACCTTTCTTAAAGCTGGGGGGCTTGTTGACCATCAACACATGATTATCCTTTTTGATGTCCACCTCCGCAGCTTTCAGCTTAGCGAATATCTCGGTGATCGTATCAGTGGAACCAATCTGATTATGAGTCACTACAAAAATTTTGTAGCTGGGAGGGAGTGATTGCAGAACCCTGTCAATATTGAGCTCCTCTGGAATCTTGCAGTCCAGTTGCTCAAGGCGTTGAGTGTAGCTCGACATCTTTATGGCGTGCTCACTAACGGAACTCCCTTCCTCCATCTTGCAGTTAAAGAATTTCTCAGAGATCTCATATCTCTCAGAACGGGCCTGAGTCTGAAACATAGTTTTCAGCTCCTCAAGAATCTCAAAGGGCCCGGGATAATCTTCAAAACGATTTTGAAGGTCCGATTCCATAGCAAACAACATGGTGCTCTTAATCACACCATAATCATCTTCGCGCGACTGATAAACAACTTTCTCATCAGCCGGCGCATCTACAGCAGGGGCGTCACCTAGTGCATTCTCAAGGACATAGTCCTTTTGTCCGCCAGAGAGAATGATTCTCAGATTGCGGAACCAGTTGGTGAAGTTAGACCCATTGTTTCTAAGCTTTTCTTTCTCAGCAAAAACGTTGAAGTTGGACTTAGCCATTTGATCTACAATATTTGCAAGTATAAATTAGACTATGTTCATGATAACTAGTTCAACTTAATCAAATTACTAGATGAACTCCCAGTAAATTCAACATCCCTCAAGTTGTTTAGTGAACATGATCCAAATTCACCACACCTAATCCGATCTTCACGAGAAGAGATGTGGTTTCAATGGTGGACAACGAAGTGTCGATCATATCATTCATATGATTCATGCTTAACCTTTCGGTTCATGTGTTTCGAGGCCATGTCTATACATGCTAGGCTCGTCAAGTCAAAGCCAAGTATTTCCGCGTGTGCAAAACTGGCTTGCACGCGTTGTATGTGAACGTAGAGTTTATAGCACCCTCTCATCATGTGATGCTTGAACACGACGAACTTTTGCAACGGTGCATACATGGGTAGAACACAGTTTTATCTTGATCTTTAAGTGAGGAATCATCTTATAATGCTACCGTCGCGATCTAAGCATAATAAGATACATAAAAGGATAAACATCACATGCATATAACTTTATGTGACATGGTATAGCCAATCTTCGCGCAATGATCTCCATCTTGTGCGGGCCGGCATGATCTCCATCACTCCACCATGATTGCCTCCACCACGAATAGCAACTACAACTATTGCTAACTACTTAGCGATAAAGTAAAGCTATTACATGGCGTATAAGAAGTTGACACACATGTCATACACAATTATAAAGACAACCATATGGATCCTGCCGGTTGTGTACTCATCGACATGAAAGTCGTGAAATATTACAAAACATGATCATTGCATACATCATACACATCATGTCTTGGGCCATACCATATCACAAAACACTTCCTGCAAAAACAAGTTAGACGCCTCTACTTTGTTGTTGCATGTTTTACGTGGCTTATGGGAGTAACAAGCTAAGAACGATTCTTACCTACGGAAAGCCACAACGGTGATATTATGGTCGCTAACATCCGGTGTAAATCCCATGACTACTATAGTGAGAGAAACTGGCATCCACCAGCCGCATGTGTGGAACAAGCCACACGTCAAGTGCGGAGCCGGTCTCGCGAACGAGGTCGCGTAAAGTTGGCCTGGGCCGCTTCGATCTCACTATGCCGCTTCGAGATTCAGAAGAAATAAACCATTCACAGCAGGTGCATGACCATAAAAGATGTTACTCATATAAATGGAACAACCATTATTCTCAGATTTAAATGAATAACCGTCTTGCAATAAACACGATCCAGATATGATGTTCATGCTCAACGCAGGCACATAATAACATTTATTAAGGTTTAAAACTAATCCCGAAGGTAAAACTAAGGAGAGCGTGCCGACGGCCATCACATCAACTCTTGATCCGTTGCCAACGCGCATCGTCACCTCATCCCTCGCAAGCCGCCGTCTATTCCGTAGCTCCTGTTTCGAGTTACAAATATTAGCAACTGAACCAGTATCAAATACCTAGGCACTACAACGAGGGATAGTAAGGAAAACATCAATAACATGTATATAAAATATACCTTTGATGGTGCCAGCCTTCTTGTCCGCTAAGTACTTCGGACAGTTGCGCTTCCAGTGACCCTTGTCCTTGCAATAGAAGCACTCAGTGTCCGGCTTAGGTCCAGACTTGAGCTTCTTCTCAGTAGGGGCAACGCGCTTGCCGCCGCCTTTATTGAAGGGCTTCTTTGCACCCTTACCTTTCTTAAAGCTGGGGGGCTTGTTGAGCATCAACACATGATTATCCTTTTTGATGTCCACCTCCGCAGCTTTCAGCTTAGCGAAGATCTCGGTGATCGTATCAGTGGAACCAATCTGATTATGAGTCACTACAAAACTTTTGTAGCTGGGAGGGAGTGATTGCAGAACCCTGTCAATCTTGAGCTCCTCTGGAATCTTGCAGTCCAGTTGCTCAAGGCGTTGAGTGTAGCCCGACATCTTTATGGCGTGCTCACTAACGGAACTCCCTTCCTCCATCTTGCAGTTAAAGAATTTCTCAGAGATCTCATATCTCTCAGAACGGGCCTGAGTCTGAAACATAGTTTTCAGCTCCTCAAGAATCTCAAAGGGCCCGGGATAATCTTCAAAACGATTTTGAAGGTCCGATTTAATCACACCATAATCATCTTTGCGCGACTGATAAACAGCTTTCTCATCAGCCGGCGCATCTACAGCAGGGGCGTCACCTAGCGCATTCTCAAGGACATAGTCCTTTTGTCCGCCAGAGAGAATGATTCTCAGATTGCGGAACCAGTTGGTGAAGTTAGACCCATTGTTTCTAAGCTTTTCTTTCTCAGCAAAAATGTTGAAGTTGGACTTAGCCATTTGATCTACAATATTTGCAAGTATAAATTAGACTATGTTCATGATAACTAGTTCAACTTAATCAAATTACTAGATGAACTCCCACTAAATTCAACATCCCTCAAGTTGTTTAGTGAACATGATCCAAATTCACCACACCTAATCCGATCTTCACGAGAAGAGATGTGGTTTCAATGGTGGACAACAAAGTGTCGATCATATCATTCATATGATTCATGCTTAACCTTTCGGTTCATGTGTTCCGAGGCCATGTCTATACATGCTAGGCTCATCAAGTCAAACCCAAGTATTTCCGCGTGTGCAAAACTGGCTTGCACCCGTTGTATGTGAACGTAGAGTTTATAGCACCCGATCATCATGTGATGCTTGAACATGACGAACTTTTGCAACGGTGCATACATGGGTAGAACACTGTTTTATCTTGATCTTTAAGTGAGGAATCATCTTATAATGCTACCGTCGCGATCTAAGCATAATAAGATACATAAAAGGATAAACATCACATGCATATAACTTTATGTGACATGGTATAGCCAATCTTCGCGCAATGATCTCCATCTTGTGCGGGCCGGCATGATCTCCATTACTCCACCATGATTGCCTCCACCACGAATAGCAATTACAACTATTGCTAACTACTTAGCGATAAAGTAAAGCTATTACATGGCGTATAAGAAGTTGACACACAGGTCATACACAATTATAAAGACAACCATATGGCTCCTGCCGGTTGTGTACTCATCGACATGCAAGTCGTGAAGTATTACAAAACATGATCATTGCATACATCATACACATCATGTCTTGGGCCATACCATATCACAAAACACTTCCTGCAAAAACAAGTTAGACGCCTCTACTTTGTTTTTGCATGTTTTACGTGGCTTATGGGAGTAACAAGCTAAGAATGATTCTTACCTACGGAAAGCCACAACGGTGATATTATGGTTGCTAACATCCGGTGTAAATCCCATGACTACTATAGTGAGAGAAACTGGCATCCACCAGCCGCATGTGTGGAACAAGCCACACGTCAAGTGCGGAGCCGGTCTCGCGAACGAGGTCGCGTAAAGTTGGCCTGGGCCACTTCGATCTCGCTATGCCGCGCCATAAGAAATACACAACAAGAGGCTTGCAACAGAAAACATCAACGCCCGCAACAAGCATGTTGTATTCTACTTGTGAAACACATCTACGCATAGATCTAGATCTGATACCACTAAAGGGATTCACAGCATAGTAAATCAAAAAAATTCTATGGATGCGAACAAGAAAGCCAAGATCTAATCTAGGAGATGCAATCAACGAGAGAGATAGATGAGATCTTCATACCCTTGAAGAAATTGCACAACGGAAACGTTCAACAGAACGTTGGTGATGTAGTCGAACTAGCCTTCTCCTCCTCGCGATCCTATCCGATCCAACGCCGCAAGTGGCGGCGCCTCCGAGAGATGCACACGTACGGTGCCGCGACATCTCCTCCTTCCTTGGTCCAGCAAGTGGGGTGGATAGATAGATTGGATCTGTAGCACGACGTCATAGTGCTAATGGTGGAGAATTTCTACAGCAGGGCTTCGCCTACACGCAGTCGGGAGAGAGAGAGGAGGAAGGAGACAGCAGTTGGCGGCTAGGGTTGAGGAGGTGTCGGGGGGGAGGTGAAGGGTTTTGCAGCATAGTAAATCAAAAAAATTCTATGGATGCGAACGGGAAAGCCAAGATATAATCTAGGAAATGCAAACAACGAGGGGGAATAGATGAGATCTTCATACCCTTGAAGATTCGCACAGCGGAACGTGGGTGATGTAGTCGTTCTCGCTTCTCCTCCTCGCGATCCGATCCGATCTAACACCACAAGTGGCGATGTCTCCGAGAGATGCACACGTGCGGCACCTCGACGTCTCCTCCTTCCTCGTTCCAGCAAGTATGGTGGAGAGATGGATTGGATCTACAACGCGACGACACGGTGCAAGTGGTGGAGAGTTTCTGCAGCAAGGCTTCGCCTACACACAGTGGGGAGGGAGAAAGAGAGGAGGGCAGCAGGGCGGCTAGGGCTTGAGTAGGAGGTGTGGGAGGGGTGCGCCCCCAGCCCTCTTTATATAGAGGGGTGGGCGGCCAGCCCTTGCCCCTTCCCCAAGCCCTAGGACCGGCGGCCAAGGAGGGAGGAGTGGGAGGGCAAGTTCCCCCCTTCTAGAAGCTTCCCTAGGGTTTGGCCGGCTGGGCCCTATGAGGGCTTGTGCCCCTGGCCCAATGCGGCCAGGGCACTCCCTCATAGGCCCATGCCCCCTCCCGGCAGGTGGGGCCACGTTGGTCCCCCTCTGGAAGGTTCTAGAAGCTTCCGGTACAATACCGATTAACCCGAAACAATTCCGAACTCCAAAAACTGCATTGCCTTATATGAATCTTATTCTCCGGACCATTCCAGAACCTCTTGTGATGTCCCGAATCCCATCCGAGACTCCGAACAAAAACTCATAAACCAATTATCCAATCTATCCTAGCGTCGAGACACGTTAAGTGTGTGACCCTTCGGGTTCGAGAATATGCAGACATGATCTTATATCAATAATCAACAACGGGGTCTGGAAACCCATATTGACTCCCACACATTCATCGATGATCATATCGGATGAACCACGATGCCAGGATTCAATCAATCCCATATATATATATTCCCTTCGTCTCGCGATATTTTACTTGCCCGAGATTTGATCGTCGGTACCGTCATACCTAGTTCAATCTCGTTTACAGCAAGTACTTTACTCGTTCCGTAATCCGATATCACTTTGTGATTCAATCCTTAACCACATGCTTGCAAGCGGTGTTGATATCGATTACCGAGTGGGCCCGAAGTATATCTCTCCGACTTGGGAGGGACAAATCCCATCTCGATACATACAACCCAACAGGTACTTTCCGATCACCTGAGAGACACCTTTATGATCACCCTGTCATAGGATAACGTTTGATGACCTCAAAGCTTTCTTTCGGTACCAGGGAGTTGTATTATCTCATGGTCTAAGGAATACAATATTTGACATAAGAAAAGCTTCGCAAAGATGAACACGATGACACGATCTAATTGCTCCGCTTAGTTTGGGTCTGTCCATCATATCATTCTCCCAATGATATGATCTCATTATTAATCAACAACTCATCTCTATGGTTAGGAAACCTTAACCATCATTAATCCATGAGCTAGTCCATAGAGGCGTACTAGGGACACGGTGATGAGGTTGGATCTCGTCAATGCCCATTGTTATGGACTTGGGTTTTGGAGAAGATGGGGATGCTGGAGATCGTGGCACGGTTAGCAAACAAGCAACACGGGGACACAAGGTTTACCCAGGTTCAGTCCCCCGGAGGGAAAACCCTACTCCTGCTTGTCTGCTCTTGATTATGGCGGAACCGGTGATTACAGGGGTGCGTAGATGCAATCTGGCGTGGAGGTGTGTATGCAAAAGTATGAGTCGAGACCTCTAGGTCGTGCCCTCCTGCCCTTTATATAGACTTAGGCAGGTCCCAGGCATAGACCTAGTCGGTTACAGGTTCTAGGGTTTTACTCCTTTGAATTTCCTATCTACTCTAGTCTTGCTCTCCAAGGATCCGAAACCATCATGGGCCTGGGCCACCCGAAAGTCTTCATGGGCCGACGTACTTTTGCCGTGGGCCTTCCTTGGGTTGGACTAGGTATGCCGAAATCATGCACCCGCAGGGTATAACCATGTCAGTAGCCCCCGAGTGATCAGTCGAATCGTAGGTTCGGCTGAGGACTCTTCAATTTTTCGGGTGCAGCTATGTATTTCAATAGTTCATGTGTAGGGATTGTTGATGCGTGTGCCTGACTCATCCGACGGATCAAGGTCAGTTAACTGTCTTAGGACAAAACAACACGATCTTCCTCAGGTTCGAGTCCCTCAACTCGAAACTGGAACATATGCTGGCGTAATTCAACTCAGGCCACGGAGGACTTACAGGAGTGGAATTCCAGTGAATTTAACTGATGTACCCAACGCGTCCGTCGGGATTTTTCATCGCGCCTGTTGGCACGGGTTCATACTTAGCAGAGCGCAGTCGTGTGCGTTGCCAGGTCATCAGATGATATCTGTAGGTCTTATCTTTGTGTCGTAGACACAGCATCCGAATGTTTATTACCGCGGAGGTGTTTCGGGTGGCCAAGGAGATCGTTGCTCACTCAGCGTTTTGTTGGGGCAGAATGGCCGAAAAGTTTTTGCATGCGAATCCGAAAGATCGCAGTCAAAGAATTCATAGGATGCGCGACCAGCGCTCCCTATGGGAGTAGCCCCCGAGTGTCTGTTCGAGTCGTAGACTCGAGCGGAGACTTTAGTTCAAACATCGTTCAGTTGTTAAGTCCGTAGGACACAAAAAAATTCGGATGCTTAAATCCGTCCTCCCTATGGGAGTAGCCCGCGAGTCCGTAGTGGAGTCGTAGACTCGACGTAGGACTCGAAGAAACAGTTCGTATTCATCCTTCGGGTGCACGGCTAGCGCTCCTAATAGGAGTAGCCCCCGAGTATTTAGTCGAATCGTAGATTCGAGTGAGTACTCTTAGCTTTGTAGCCGAAGAAATTGTAGTTGCTGCTAGTATAGCTTTTGATGACATCAGTGCTGACGATCAAATGACCTCAAGCGTCTGCTGCGCCAGAGATGACTTGACTGGACGAACGTGGGTCCCACTTCCTGACCTTGAATTGACCGGTCACGCGCGGCGTGGAGATAATTACGGCGTCGCCTCGATTTCCGCGCGTAGTGGACGGCGTGGTAACGATGGTTCTTTGTGATGCTGACACGTGTATGGTCAGATCTGCCGTTGGCGTTAGGTCTTCTGGATGGACAGCTGCCGTGCATCGTCATCGTCGTTATAATCATTGGGGAAAGTTGCAGTTTGTTTTCACCGCATTAGTTCAAGTTTTCACTGCCTCCTTGTGCTCCATCGATTCTTGCTGCGCACTGGAATTTCTTTCCACATTTATATCTTCCCTTCTGCGCTCTCACCGCCGGCGTCGCCGTAGCGCGATGGGGAAATCAAAGAAGTCATCATCTGCGGTTGGTACCAGCGCCGCCGGAGGAAATAAAAGCGCCACCACTACCCGTGTCACCGACGGTGATTGGCGGCGATCAGAGACGCGGGAGAGTGATCTCCGCAAATTTCACGAGCGGGGCTTGATCCCGCGGGATAGGGAGGCCGTCAGACTCCCCGGCAACGAGGTAATCCCCTGTCCCCCAGCTGGGTATCGGGTTATGTTTCTCGCCTTTGTTATGCGTGGGTTTTCCTTTCCAGTCCACAACTTCCTCCGTGGACTGCTCTTTCTCTATGGCATCCAGCTTCATCATCTTTCGCCCAATTCTCTTCTTCACATTGCTTGTTTCATCACTTTCTGCGAGTGCTGGCTCGGCATTGAGCCGCACTTTGGCCTCTTCTGGAAACTTTATTCCGTGAAGAGGCAATCTGGCTCGGATGGTGTTTATCCCACTGGGGGTTGCATCATCTCCCTCAGTCCCAATCTGCTTTTCTTTTCCTTTTCCATGTCCGAATCTGTCCAGTACTAGCGGAGGCGATGGTTTTATATCCGCGACTCCGTAGTGCCTGAGCAAGATTTTGTTCTTGTTCCTTTTGACCCCTCCCAAAAGATTGTGCCGAAAAGGTCTTGGAAAAACAAGATCTTGGATGGCGAGGAGGCGGAGATAGAGGCCCTTTACCGTCGGGTGGAGGATCTCCAGTTGATTCCGGAGAAGGAAGTGAACGGCGTGGATATCATCCGCACGTTTCTCGAGCGTTAGGTGTAGCCTCTCCAGGCTAGGGCGCACCCGATGTTTCTTTATTCTGGGCGCTGTGATCCGACGAGGGTTTCGACTGAGAAAATCTTCGAGGGGGATCTTGATAGGACCCTTCGCTCGCTGCTGAAGTTCAAGGCCGGAGAGAAAATCCCAGGGAAGTCGCTGACTCCGCCGTTTTCTTCGGCGTTGGCTGTTCCACAGGTGTAGATTTGTGCGCGTAGCGCTTTTCGTTGACTGCATATTTATTTTCCTTTGTTTGCTAACAAAGTCTCTCCTTTTTTGCAGAGCTTCAAGGTGCCGGGCATGGTGCCGCCATTGCCTGAAAAATATCCAAATGCCCCAGATAATGACGTGGTGGATTCCGTGTCCGAGCTGCCGTCGACGCGATCTCCGGCGGAAGATGCCGACGAGTCGAGTGAGGACCATACGCGCAAACGATCACGGAGCTCCAGCGAGTCTTTGGATGCCTCGACTCCTCCGACTCCCAGAAACCCTCTGTGCCTTGAGCGTCACAGTGACGGGCATGGAGGCTCTTCCTCTCCCATTCCTGCCATTCTTGTGCGGGCTGTAGCGCCGCATCCACCAGCGAAGCGGAAGAAGGAAGAAAAGAAGGAAGAGAAGAAGGAAGGGAAGAAGGGGGAGAAGAAGGGGGAGAAGAGAGCCCGAAGGACTCCTCCTGTCTTCGACCTGAGCTCACTGGAGTCGTAAGTTTCCTTCATACTGCTGTCTTTCTGCTGTTGACTCTTTGTCCTTGTGCTAAATATTTCGTGTGCAAGCACTCCTCCCATGACTCCTCCAGCGATGGTGCTCGGGAGATGATGGGAGAGTCGAAGGTTGCGTCTCCTCCTCCTCAGACGGTGGCAACTTCGGGGGGCGCTGCTCCGAACCATCCTCTGCAGGAGGTGCAGGTGGTTGCGCCTCAGAACTTCGCCAGCGGGCCTTCGGCATCACCGTTGGATCATGTAAGTCGTCTATCACGGGGGGATCCCCCGAGCGTGTGTAAAAGAGTTCTCTTAGTTTGTTCTTCGAGTCTCGGGGGGAGCCCCCGAGTGTTTTCGTGTGAGTCTTTTTCTTCTGCTCTCTCCTGTTGGGCGTAGCCCCCGAGTCCTTTTTCTGAATGGTGGTTCTTCTTCCTGCAGCCTTTTGTGCAGGAAGCCAAGCGGCTGGTGCAGGAGCGGCTGGTGCTGGAGGCCAACCTCCAACAGCTTCAAGGTACCCGTATACTTTGGGTGCTTCTTTCCTTTATTCCTGTCCTGCTATCTGATGTTTGATTGTTTTGAATGCAGAGGAGCATAATACTTCTCTCCGTGAGATCAACGCTCTCAAGAAGAGCCTTGGTCAATCGGAGAAGAAGGCTGAGGGCGCCGCTGATGCGAAGGAGCGCCTTGAGCTGGAGCTGGCCAAGGTAGCCGAAGCCAAGGAGCGTCTGCAGCAGGAGGCTACGGACCGCGAGGAGCAGCTTACCATGGCTGCGACTGCGCGTGAAAGAGAGGTGGCCGACAAGCTCATGGCTGCTGCCAAGGCTGTTTCGGGTGAGTACCTTATTTTTGCTTCTGTATTTTTGTTTTCATGCCTTTCTTCTGTGTTACTGTCCTCAGTCTTCTCTTTTTGTTTTGCCTCAGATGCCGCAGGCATCGAGTTTGACCGCGGTGCTCTGGAGCATGGGAGTGCTCTAGATGATGCTACTACAGCGGTCGAAGATCGCTGCAGCACCGTCGTCGGCTCCCTTGCCAAGGCGAAGGAAGTCCTTGGCCGCTTCTACAAGGAGCTTGTCCCTAAGGGCGCGGCCCTTGATGATGTTAACGCCCTGGCGGAGGCCTTGTCAGCCGAAGCGCCTGCGGCGTACAAGCGCAAGCAGAAGGGCATCGGCGCGTCCGTCGGGCTGGCGATGGCTTTGGCGGCTCGAGCGGAGCTGGACCTTCCCCAGATCACCTCCCGGATGCCGATGACCGCGGATGGATCCGAGGTATCTTTTGCTTCCTACTCTGCTCGCTGCAAGCGATATGGGCCAAAGCTCATTGATCTGCTCTCTGAGTATGCGCTGCGGCAATAGGGGGAGGCCAAGATGAGGCAATACAGCTCCGAGGCTACTCAGGGTGCCGCGTCTTAGGCGTTGTAGATGTAGGAATAGTTTGTAGTCTTATTTTGTTGTAAATATTTGTGAGGAACGCAATCATTGTGCCACGTAGTGGCCTTTTGTCGTGGTGGTATCACGGCAGATGCCATGGGTAGGCTAAAGTATGGGGCCAATAGATGCTAGAGGGATCTGGGGAGGGAAGATGTAGTTGATTCTACACACAAAAGACTAAGGCAAAGATCTTTATTTCTTCTTCCTTGGGCTACAAGTGCTCCTTGAGCTGTATACAGGGAGAAGAGAAGAACTTTTCCAGCCTAACGGCTCTAACTTTAGTCGATACCCCCTTCTGAGTCCAAGCCTCTCCTTATAAAGGAGAGCCCTGGGTTCCTCTAGGGCTGACATGGCAAGCATATTCGAGGAATATGCTTGTCCCAATATAGTAGTTCGGCGCCCCCCTTTCCCTGTCACCCCTCTAACGACGCCAAGGTTCCAGAGGGCCCCTCCTGTGCGCCTCGGTCTTCTGGACTGTCACCTCCGTGACCTCCTCCTGCCTCTCTGTCGCTCTGCGCCTTTGTCCGTAGCGCTTGGCTCTGCTCAAATTCTCCCTAGCTTGCAGCTAGGGTTTGACCTCAGGCTTCTCCTTCTCCTGCAAGCTTCATATAATTTGGTCCTTCCTCGCATAGCTCGGATCGTCCTTCACCTGCATCAAGATCAC
Organism: Avena atlantica; assembly: GCA_910589765.1. Lineage (NCBI taxonomy): Eukaryota > Viridiplantae > Streptophyta > Magnoliopsida > Poales > Poaceae > Avena > Avena atlantica. Next base: position 539,231,949 of record OU342739.1, on the reverse strand, counting down.
TCAGGCTAACCCGGCCGCCTTACATAATATTTCGGCTGGGTAATGTCTTAATATACATATACGGCTCTCTCGCCTCCATATGTCGGCCGACTTCTACAGGATTCAGCCGACTTAGACTGTAACTCGGAAACCAGACGGGGATCGTACCTTCGTCTTTCCCCGTCTTTAACCTATCCGGGGTCACCCCCCCAACATTAGTCCCCGAAGCTGGTGCGGCCCTGCCGATAACTTCGGCCGGGTCGTATCATCTTCATCACATTTTTCTGTATTGTTTCCGAGTTATCTTTTTCTCGTTCGAGGTACCCATGTTCCTTCTCTCGTACGCCTTGTCCTACGTGTCACCCCCATCATTGTTCTTCTAGTTTTTTGTTCCTCTACAGTATTTACTGACAGGCTACAGTTAACACTGTACCTGTCGCGCCGGCGCTGCGACGCCTCGTGTGCCGTTTCCCTTGGGGATCGCAACCTTCTTCGCTGCTGTGTGGCCGTTGGTGCGGTTCCACTTAACGTCGTGCGTTTGTGCCGCACCCACGATCAACACGGTCAACTGCTGCACCCACGATCCCACTACCTCGCTTGTGGCTCAATTATAAAGAGGGGTGCGGCGTCTGGGAATTCACTTTTCCCCTTCTCGTTCGCCTGTGCCCTTCTTCTTCCTCTCGCTTCCGCGCCCTGTTGCAGCTCCGCCGCCGCGCGCTCATCAGAACTTCCGACGGCGAGGACTCCGCCGTGTTGTTCCGTCCGCCTCGCCTGCGCTCGCCAGCTCCGGCACCGTCGCCAGTGAGTTCTTTCCGGCCGCGTTGCCTAGGTTTTATCCTAGATTTATCCGTTTCGATCTTGTATTCGTGCGGCGGTTCCTCTGCTCCTCCGCCGCCGCTCCCGTGCAAAATCACGACGGGGCCTCGTAGCTCTAAACTTCCTTCCGCCGCCAGCTCTTCTTCCGTCGATCTTTCCGGCGAACCCATGTCTAGCTCCTTTAGTGGTGCTCTGGTAGAGGATGATGACGCTGGCTCTGGGCCCGAGCGAGGCTCGTGGCAAGGCTCTTCTGTTACATGCCGCGAGATTGAGTGGCTTATCCGAACTCGGAGGATTCCCGCCGAGGTCTCATGTCGCTTACCCGATAGTGAGTCCTCTCCGGATGTTAGGGAGGGCGAGTATGTAGTTTTTATGTCGCACTTCGCGCGTGGCTTTGGTCTCCCTCTTAGCGATTTTGCTAGAGAATTTCTCGACTACTTCGGCCTTCAGCCGCATCATCTTCCTGCGAATGCCATCGCTTCTCTTTCTGCTTTTATCTCCGCCTCGGAGGGATACTTCGGCCTATGGCCGTCCGTGCACATCTGGTCGAAGTTCTTCCAGATTCGTTCCAACGTAGTCCCTGACAAGTCTCTGCACCCTTCCGAGAAATTGCTTACTCAATGTGGGGTAGCGTCCATTACACCTCGGAGGAAATCCGTATTTCCTCGTGTCACCAGGTTAGAGTCGTGCAAGAAGTGGCACAAATCCTTCTTTTACGTCAAGAACAGAGGGACGGAGGACAAGATTCGGCTTCCTGCCTTCTCAATTGGTCCACCTTCTAAGGTGAATTGGACTTACAATCCGAGGAAGAGTCATGCCTTGGCCGAGGCTTTTGAGATTCGGCTTAAAGAGCTGATCCACGCCGGGTTATGCGGCGAAGACCTGATGGCTACCTTTATCAGTAGCCGAATCTGCCCATTCCAGAAGCGGACTCACAAACTGTGCTACATGAGCGGTCCCCTTGACCCTAACCGAGTCTCGACCGTGGAGCTGGACAATTAACTTATCTATAAGCGTGTCCGAGCTATCTTTAAGACGGAGATGCCTGAGGATTGGGCTTGGGGATTGAAACCGTTCACCCGCGATCGTCCGCCTCCCGAAGTAAGCTTAATCAATAACGTTCTGCTATTCCATTGTTTTCGTAACGGATTCCGCTAACTTTGTTTTTCCCCGTCTTGCAGAGGTTCGCAGAGCAGAAGAATGAGGATGCCAAAGTTTTGTTGCTTCCGTGGCCTGCGGACCGGAGCACCCCGGATACTGGTGATCCAGACTCGGAAGAGTTCGTCCCTAAGTCAGACCCTGCCCCGGCTCGAGCTCGTGGAAAGACCTCGACGCACAAGGAGGAAGGTGATTCGGACGAGGTCCAAGTTCTTGAGGTAGTTGCCGCAATGCCTATTTCTTATGCATTTCCGGCTTCTACTTTCCCAGATAATCCGGCCGGTCAGGTTCACGACGCCGAGCCTATTGCTTCTCGACCCCCTGTTACCTCGGGGAAACGTGGAGCTCCTGCTAGTGCCTCAGAGGTGGTCCCCAAGAAACGAATGAAGAAATCTGCTCTAAATCCTCCCAGGCGCAAGACTATGCCTGGGGTCGCCGGGTAAGTTCCTTTTGCTCGTATTTCTTGTTTCTCTCTTTTTGTTTTTCATACCGACACTCTTTTTTCTTTCTTATTTTTGCAGTGCTCCGCTTTCTGTTAAACCCGGCGGCCCTAGCATGACTAGCCGCCCGATTCGGCAGCCATCTCCTCCGCCCGTCGATGATACTAGGATTCCCAGTCCTGCTCGTGCTGCCTCTCCTCCAGCTCCGAACCCGACGCCTCCTCGTCGTGACGTGCCTGAAACTCCTTTTGTCGACATTGATTCCAATCGGCCCTCCGAGATTTTCATCGAACCCATTGCCCCTTCTGTGGGTCCTAGCGCCGCTACTGAGCCTCTATCTGCCCCAGCAGTTTCTACAGCCACTCCAGCCCCGGCCGAAGAGGTCGTTATCTCGGCGCCTTCTGCGACTGTGACTCCTGCTGCTCCTGAAGACACCGTCCTCATTACCGAGGTATCGCTTCCTGCTGATGCCTCTTCTAAGGCGAGAAAAGTTGTTGCCACCAAGGCTTCCTCTTCCCAGAAGGGTCTTGTCGGCTCTTCTCAGCCGAGTATTGCCGACATGCTGCGCAAGGGAACTGCGCCTAACAAAGCCTCCGTTGCCTCGGCTGCCAGCACCCAGCTTGCTCTTCATAAGAGCCCTGCGGCTGCAGTGATTACACAACATGTCCGGGGTAAGGTCTTAACTCAGACAGCTAGTGGGAACAGCCTCGGCTCGCCGGTGGAGTATGCCAATAATTGGAATGCTGCTGATCAGTTTGAGGGTAATCCCATCAATCGGCCCTTTCAGCTTTTCGACATCAGCGGCCGTTTCCATCAAGCCGCCAAGTTCATCCTTGACACTAACAAGATGAATGAGGTAATTGCTGTTTTGCGGAGTTTAGATTAGTTCCCCAGATGTTACTATATGCTCTAGTCCCCGAAACTTGCAAGGAAATAACTTGTTATATGCTTGGAAGTTTAATGATGTTTTACTTAATTTAACTTTATTTCTAGGGTTCGAATATCCGGCCACCTAGATCCGAGTTAAGTTTTGCTTGACTCGGATCTGATTTAGCTTTGAATATCTAGCCATCTAGATCTGAGTTAAGTTTTGCTTGACTCGGATCTGATTTATCTTCGAATATCCAGCCACCTAGATCTGGGTTAAGTTTTGCTTGACTCGGATCTGATTTAGCTTCGAATATCCAGCCACCTAGATCCGAGTTAAGTTTTGCTTGACTCGGATCTGATTTAGCTTCGAATATCCATTTATCGTTTGATCCATTGCTCAGGTTGCACATGACCGGCGGACTGTCGAATTTCAGAGGTTGCTTTTTTCGCACCGCAAACTGGAAGAGAAGTATGAGAAAATCCTTCCTATAGTAAAAAAGGCTGGTAAGTCGATAGTCCCTTTTCGTTATTCTCGACGGTCTTATTGATTTGTCCGTGAGATGCCGGCTCACTTTTTTGATGAACAGGTAATATCAATAACCTTAACATTCGTCTTGAGAAGAAAGTTAAGATCTTGGAAGGTTAGTCTCCCTTTTACCTTACCTCTTTTCGCGCTTTAGAATACGTGCTAAATTTTTTTTATTTCGTTTGGCTGTGGTAAAGCCGAGTTGCAAACCTTCGCAGTATCTCATCAATACTGCACGCCCATGCCTGACGTGCTGCTGCATTTTTTAGAACAAAGCGCTACTCATTTGGCGCAGCTAAAAGAAAAAGACGATGAAATAGCTCGCCTACGGGCCGAGGTGGAGACCCTTAAGCTTTCTCAGAAATCCGAACTAGAAAAGGTCGATCAGGAATTCTCCGAAGAGAAGAATCGGCTGGCTTTGGAGCTGTAGAAGAATAAAGAACTCCTCGATGCTGCCGAACTGAAAACTCAGGGAATGAGCGAGGAAATCGCTCGCTTTGAGAAGAGCAATATTGATTGGGCCAAAGACCTCCAGATCATGATGAGTTACATTCATCGTAAGCTTCTTGGCACGGCCGAATTATATTTTTCTCTTTGTCCTTGCTGCCACCTGACACGTTCGTGTTTTACGCAGATCATTTTCCCGAAGCTAAACCTGTGAGTTCTAAAGCAGTTCTTGCGGCTCGTGTACGCCGAGGTGTCCCTGTTGCCGCTGATTCAGAGTATTCGATGGAGGATTTTCTGGTTGCTGTTGGTGCTGCGGTTGGTCCAATGAAGATTATGGGCCGGGACTTGGTGAAGGCAGCTATTCGAGCTTACCATGTTCTCTGGCCGAACACCTCTGGGACCCCTGATATCAATGAGGTTGAGTTACTGGTGAAGAGACTGATGGCATCCGAGAAGCAACTAAGTCTCTGGAGGGAATCAGCCGGGCGAGCTGGCGCTGATATGGCTCTCACTGTTATTATGTCATGGTACGAAGACATCTCTCTTGATATCCTGAGAAATCTGCGCACTGGTTCTCGTTGGGTTGAAGACCCCACTTTCGTCGCTCTTCGGCAAGCTCGCGCCTTCCAACTCATCGAGTATGCCGACGTGCATACCTGGAATGAAGGGCCGAGTTTTCTTCCAAACCCGGATGAGGAGGTCGTAGTTGAGGATGCGTCGGATAACAATTCGGCTGAGCAAGGGGAGGGTGAGGATGACTCGGCCACATCTGGCAGCTCCAGTTCAAGCTCGGACAGCGACGGCGATGCGCGTTCCTCCTCCAAAGGTACTGGGCATTCAACTGCACAGACTGATGCTCCTGAGCAGCCTCGGGCTTCCGCTGAAGTTGCACCTGGGTCTATGGAGGGCGAGGAAACCTCGGTTGAAGTTCCTCCTACGTCGGAGTGCCCAGCGCCTGACCAAGTTGCTGCCTCTCCAGCGAATAACGCTTAAGTTATCTCTTATCCCTGGCATGCCGGGCGTATGATGTACGCGAAACATTTGTCCGCTCTCTATATGATTTTAATTTCTTTTGCCGTGTACTGCTATGACATATACGCTTGTAGTTGTTATCATTTTGTTTAAGTGGGTGTTCGTCCGAGTTCTTGCTTTGATGGCCCGCAATTTCCTGATTTTAGGATGTATCCTTGCCTTCGTTTTTTCGTGGTTTAGCCGAGTAGTCTAGGCGTGAGCTCTGAATATCATATAATATTGATCTGTTCTGAACAGAGGTTGACTACTACTTTGGAACAATATATGGCAATCCCTGAATCACTGTTTATCACGCCGAATTTCAATATGTAAACCAAATTTCAGAAATAATATAAGACCAATATCGAGGTGCTGCTCAGGGTAGTCCTCAACATAAAACTGGGGCAGCAAATGGCAGTCCCCGAGTCGCTGCTTTGGATGCCGAGGTTCAAATATTTAGTATGAAATGGAAATAATATATGACAGTCCCCGAGTCACTGCTCTGGGTGCCGAGATTTAGTACATAAGATGACATTGAAATAATAGACGGCATTCCCCGAGTCACTACTCTGGGTGCCGAGGTTCAGATATATAACATGATATTGAAATAACACACGGTAGTCCCCGAGTCACTGCTCTGGGCGCCGAGGTTCAAATACATAACATGAAATTGAGATAACATATTGCAGTCCCCGAGTCACTGCTCTGGGTGCCGAGGTTCAAATACATAACATGAAATTGAAATAACATATGGCAGTCCCCGAGTCACTGCTCTGGGTGCCGAGGTTCAATACATCATTGGTTCTTGACCTTGAAATACAATGCTACGAGTAAAATGGTCGAAGCAAAGCTACATTCCATGGACGCTTCGTTTCTTCGCCAGCTTTGTCTGCCTTGTTCCCTCCGGGGGGCTGAGCGTCGATTAGATAATAGGCATCGTTATGCAATGCTTTGCTCACAATGAATGGTCCCTCCCATGGAGGTGACAACTTGTGCATGCCGGCCGTGCGTTGCACCAGTTGAAGGACTAAATCTCCTTCTTTGAACACCCTTGGATTCACCTTCTTGCTATGATATCTTCGCAGGTTCTGCTGATAAATAGCTGATCGTGATAGTGTCAGTTCTCTGGCTTCTTCTAGCAGGTCTACAGCATCTTGCCGAGCTATCTCGTTTATCTCCGAGGTTGTATACTGAGTAACTCTTGGCGAGTCATGTATTATGTCGGCTGCAAGTACGGCCTCTGCCCCGTATACCAGAAAGAATGGTGTATAACCTGTTGATCTATTCGGAGTAGTCCTGAGGCTCCATAGTACGGCTGGGAGTTCCTCAATCCAGCATCCTGCCGACCTTTGCAACGGTTCGACAAGTCGTGGTTTTATTCCTGATACCACCAGTCCATTAGACCTTTCCACTTGCCCATTAGATGCTGGGTGAGCCACAGAGGCAATATCTAGTCTTATGTGTTTCTCTCTGCAAAATCTGGTGAAGGCTCCTTCTGCAAAGTTTGTGCCATTATCTGTAATAATACTGTGTGGATACCCATATCTTAAGATAATATGTTTGAGAAATTTCACTGCTGTGGACCCATCGCATTTTTTATTGGTTTCACTTCAATCCATTTTGTGAACTTGTCCACCATAACCAATATGTGGGTCATTCCTCCTCGTGCCGGCTTAAATGGTCCCACCATATCTAAACCCCATACAGAAAATGGCCAAGTGATGGGTATTGTTTTTAACTCGGCCGATGGCATGTGTATTTTGGTTGCGTATCTCTGACACCCATTGCATTTTTCAACTAATTCTTTTGCTTCTATCAATGCCGTCGGCCAATAAAATCCATGCCTGAATGCTTTGGCTACCAAGGCACGAGATGAGGCATGGTGCCCACATTCTCCTTGGTGTATATCTAGGAGGATCTCCTGACCTTCTGCCGAACTCACACACTTCTGCAACACGCTTGTGACGCTTCTTTTATATAGCTCATTGTTTATGATTGTATAAGATTTTGCTCTCCTTACAGTTTGTCTAGCTAATACCTCATTACTCGGCAACATCGAGTCTTTTAGGTAAGAGAATATGGGTTGCGCCCATAGCGGTGTGACTTTTTCTGGTGTGATCTCACTGTCTATTTCCATGTTTTCTGCCGACATACCTATCTCGGTTTTCCCCATGATTGTGCTTACTTCGGCTGTCCTCCTCTTGGGGGGTTCCGAGTTACATTGCTGATCTACTTCCATCGGCGCGTTATCTTCTGCTGAATTTGCCGGGATAAAGATAGATTCGGATTCTGGTGATGGGATTATTGATGGTTTCCTGAGGTGTTCCAGGGCAATACCCGGAGGAATTGATTGCCGGGTTGATCCTAGTTTTGACAACGTGTCTGCGGCATCATTTTCTGCCCGAGGTATGTGGTGAAATTCACATCCTTCAAAGTATCCACTGATCTTTTGTACGTGAAATCTGTATAAAGCCATATTAGCATCTAATGCGTCCCAACTGCCTGAGACTTGCTGTACTACCAGATCCGCGTCGCCATAGCACAAGATTCGGCGTATGCCAATTTCTTTTGCTACTTTCAATCCATGGACCAGTGCTTCATATTCGGCTATGTTGTTGGATGCAGCAAAATGTATTTGTAGCACATACTTCAGTTGGTCTCTTTTAGGCGAGGTTAACACTATTCCTGCCCCCAAACCATTCCTTAGTTTGGAACCATCAAAATGCATAGTCCAATAATTTGGGTCCGGCAATGGTGGCTCATACTGCACCTCGGCCCAGTCTACGAAAAAGTCGGCGACCGCCTGAGATTTGATTGCATCTCTCCTATCAAATTGTGGAGCGTATGGTGACAACTCGATTGCCCATTTTGCTATTCGGCCACTTACGTCTTTGTTGCTCAATATGTCGGCTATGGGCGCCTCACAGATCACTTTGATGGGATGCTCTTCGAAGTAATGTTTAAGCTTTTTCGCCGACATATATACCCCATAAGCCATCTTCTGATAATGTGGGTAATTCTTCTTTGAAGTGGATAACGCCTCACTTAAATAATACACCGGCCTCTGAACCGACTTACCATCTTCAAGTCGTTCCACTACGACTACAGCACTCACTACTCTGTTGGTAGCCGCTACATAGAGTAACATAGGCTCTTTTGATAATGGAGAAGCCAAAATGGGTGCTGTGACCAACATCTTTTTCAACTCATGAAATGCGATGTCCGCTTGTGGAGTCCAAATGAATTTATCTGATTTCTTCATCAACTGATAGAGTGGTAGCGCCTTCTCTCCTAGCCGACATACAAACCGGCTAAGCGAGGACAGACAACCCGTGAATTTTTGTACATCATTTAAACATCTTGGCAATTCCATTCTTTCTACTGCCTTTATCTTTGTTGGGTTGGCCTCTATACCTCGGCTAGATACAAGAAAACCGAGTAATTTTCCTGCCGGCACGCCAAACATGCATTTTTCTGGATTAAGCTTCATTCGGAACCTTCTCAGGTTCGCGAAAGTCTGTCGTATATCTTCCAGTAACGTTTTGCTTCCCTTGGTTTTGATGACCACGTCATCTACATATACTTGTACATTTTTTCCTATCTGATCGTGTAGACATTTTTGCATGCATCTCTGATATGTTGCTCCTGCGTTTCGCAGGCCGAATGGCATTGTGCGATAGTAATAAGCCCCGTACGGGGTAATAAACGCGGTCTTTATTTGATCGGCCGGATTTAACGGTATCTGGTGGAAACCAGAATACGCGTCTACAAATGACAATAACTCACAACCAGCGGTCGAATCAATGACTTGGTCCATTCTAGGCAATGGAAAAGGATCTTTTGGACACGCCATGTTTAGGTTGGTGTAATAGATACACATTCGCCATACAATGGCTACATTGGGATCATCTTTCTTCTTTTCTACTAGCACCGGATTCGACAACCAATCCGGATACAACACCTCCATGATGAACCCGGCCGCGAGGAGCCGAGCTATTTCATCTCCTATTATTTTTCTCGTGTCTTCGGCGAAGCGGCGGAGAGGTTGCTTCACCGGCCTTGCTCCTGGCCTTACGTTCAAAGAGTGCTCAGCCAACTCCCTCGGAACACCTTTCAGATCCTGAGTCGACCATGCAAATATGTCCCGATTCTCACAGAGGAAGTTGGTGAGCTCGCTTTCCTATTTAGCGTCCAGGCCTTCACCAATAATAACAGTACGCTCCGGGAATTGCTCATCGATCTGAAATTTCTTCGTTTCTTTAGTCGTCTGAAAAGAGACACTGCCATGCGGGTTGGCTAGCGCCGGCATGTTCAGCTGTGCCGACTGAGCGAGGGCTGCTACCTCTTGAATCCTTCTCTTTTCTCTTGCTATAACCAATGATTCGGCCAAATTTGACCCGGCTGAAGCACACTCCATTGACTTCTTGTAATTCCCTGCAACTGTTATTACTCCTTGTGGTCCGGGTAGCTTCATTTTCAGATAACTTACATGACAACTGCCCATGAATTTGGCCAATGCTGGCCGTCCGAGTAAAGCATGATAGCAACTTTCTAGATCCACCACCTCAAACTCTAAGTTTTCTGCTCTGCAGTTATCCCTTGTGCCGAATAACACATCCACTCGGACCTTACCAATGGGTTCACATGAAAACCCTGGCACTATCCCATGGAAAGTGGTCCTCGTGGATTGCAACATGTTCTGCGATATTCCGAGTTTATGCATGGTATCTTTGTACATGATGTTGATACTGCTTCCGTTGTCAATGAGTACTTTTGAGAATTTCACATTGATGCTCGGTCCAACAAATGTTGGGTCTAATACAAGTGCATATGAACCAGGATTCTCTTGGAATTATGCCCTAGAGGCAATAATAAAGATGTTATTATTATAATTCATGTTCATGATAAAGTTTATATTCCATGCTAGAATTGTATTAAGCGGAAACATTAATACTTGTGTGGTTTGTGAACAACACCGTGTCCCTGGTACGCCTCTAAGGACTAGCTCATTGATCAATGATGGTTAAGGTTTCCTAACCATAGACATGAGTTGTCAATTGATACTGAGATCATTTCATTGGAGAATGATATGATGGACAGACCCAAACTAAGCAAAGCAATTAGATCGTGTCATCGTGTTCGTCTTTGCGAAGCTTTTCTTATGTCAAATATTGTATTCCTTATACCATGAGATAATACAAATCCCTGGTATCGGAAGAAAGCTTTGAGGTCATCAAACGTCATCCTATGAGAGGGTGATCATAAAGGTGTCTCTCAGGTGATCAGAAAGTATCTGTTGGGTTGTATGTATCGAGATGGAATTTGTCCCTCCCAAGTCGGAGAGATATACTCCGGGCCCACTCGGTAATCGATATCAACACCGCTTGCAAGCATGTGGTTAAGGAGTTAATCACAAAGTGATATCGGATTACGAAACGAGTAAAGTACTTGCTGTGAACGAGATTGAACTAGGTATGACGGTACCGACGATCGAATCTCGGGCAAGTAAAATATCGCGAGACCAAGGGAATATATATATAGGATTGATTGAATCCTGGCATCGTGGTTCATCCGATATGATCATCGATGAATGTGTGGGAGTCAATATGGGTGCCCAGACCCCGCTGTTGATTATTGATAGAAGATCATGTCTGCATATTCTCGAACCCGCAGGGTCACACACTTAACGTATCTCGACGCTATGATAGATTGGATAATTGGTTTATGAATTTTTGTTCGGAGTCTCGGATGGGATCCGGGATATCACGAGAGGTTCCGGAATGGTCCGGAGAATAAGATTCATATAAGGCAATGCAGTTTTTGGAGTTCGGAATTGTTTCGGGTTAATCGGTATTGTACCGGAAGCTTCTAGAACCTTCCGGAAGGGGACCAACGTGGCCCCACCTTCCGGGAGGGGGCATGGGCCTATGAGGGAGTGTACTGGCCGCATTGGGCCAGGGGCACAAGGCCCCATAGGGCCCAGCCGATCCTAGAGAGTTTAAATCGTTTAAACTAGAGATAGGGTTTCTAGAAGAGGGGAGAGTCCATGCCCCCCACTCCTTATCCTTTGGGCTTGGGGGAGGGGCTAGGGCTGCGTCCCCCCTCTATATAAAGAGGGGTGGGGGCGCACCAAACCCCTACACCTCTCCTCCAAACCCTAGCCGCCTTGCTAGCTTTCCTCTCTCCCTCCCGACTGTTTGTAGGCGAAGCCCTGCTGCAGAAATTCTCCACCATATACACCACGCCGTCGTGTTGTAGATCCAATCTATCTCTCCACCATACTTGCTGGTCCGAGGAAGGAGGAGACGTCGAGGTGCTGCATGTGTGCATCTCACGGAGGCAACGCCACTTGTGCTGCTAGATCGGATCCGATCGCGAGGAGGAGAAGCGAGTACGACTACATCACCCACGTTCCGACGAACGTTCCGCTGTGCGAATCTTCAAGGGTATGAAGATCTAATCCAATCTCTCTCGTTGTTTACATCTCCTAGATTAGATCTTGGCTTTCCCTCTGTTGGCTCCGTAGAAATTTTTGATTTACTATGCCGCGAAACCCTTCAGTGGTATCAGAGCTAGATCTATGCGTAGATGTGTTTCACGAGTAGAACGCAACATGGTTGTTGCGAGCGTTGATGTTTTCTGTTGCAAGCCTCTTGTTTGTGTTCTTCTTATGACGCGGGATAGTGAGATTGAAGCGGTCCAGGCCAACCTTACGCGACGTCGTTCTCGAGACCGGCTCCGCACTTGACGTGTGGCTTGTTCCACACATGCGGCTGGTGGATGTCAGTTTCTCTCACTATAGTTGTCATGGGATTAACACCGGAGTTTGGCAACCATAATATCACCGTTGTGGCTTTCCGTAGGTAAGAATCGTTCTTAGCATCTACTCCCATAAGCCACGTAAAACATGCAACAACAAAGTAGAGGCGTCTAACTTGTTTTTGCAGGGAGTGTTTTCTGTGATATGGTATGGCCCAAGATGTGATGTGTATATTGTATGCGATGATCATGTTTTGTAATGTTTCACGACTTGCATGTCGATGAGTACACAACCGGCAGGAGCCATATGGTTGTCTTTATAATTGTGTATGACCTGCGAGTCAACTTCTTATACGCCATGTAATAGCTTTACTTTATCGCTAAGTAGTTAGCAATAGTTGTAGTTGCTATTCGTGGTGGAGGCAATCATGGTGGAGTGATGGAGATCATGCCGGAATGCACAAGATGGAGATCATTGCGCGAAGATTGGCTATACCATGTCACATAAAGTTATATGCATGTGATGTTTATCCTTTATGTATCTTATTATGCTTAGATCGCGACGGTGGCATTATAAGATGATTTCTCACTTAAAGATCAAGATAAAAACTGTGTTCTCCCCAAGTATGCACCGTTGCGAAAGTTCGTCGTGTCCAAGCATCACGTGATGATCGGGTGCTATAGACTCTACGCTCACATACAACGGGTGCAAGCCAGTTTTGCACACGCGGAAATACTTGGGTCTAGCTTGACGAGCCTAGCATGTACAGACATGGCCTCGGAACACAAGAACCGAAAGGTTAAGCATGAGTCATATGAATGATATGATCGACACTTTGTTGTCCACCATTGAAACCACATCTCTTCTCGTGATGATCGGATTAGGTGTGGTGAATTTGGATCGTGTTCACTAAACAACTTGAGGGATGTTGAATTTAGTGGGAGTTCATCTAGTAATTTGATTAAGTTGAACTATTTATCATGAACATAGTCTAAATTGTACTTGCAAATACTGTAGATCACATGGCCAAATCCAACTTCAACGTTTTTGCTGAGAAGGAAAAGCTTAGAAACAATGGGTCTAACTTCACCAATTGGTTCCGCAATCTAAGAATCATTCTGTCTGGCGGACAAAAGGACTATGTCCTTGGGAAAGCGTTAGGTGACCCCCTCTGCTGCAACTGCGTCGGCTGATGAGAAAGCTGTCTATCAGTCGCGCAAAGATGATTATGGTGTGATTAAGAGCACCATGTTGTTTGCTATGGAACCGAACTTCAAAATCGTTTTGAAACCTATCCCGAGCCCTTTGAGATTCTCGAGGAGCTGAAAACCATGTTGCAGACTCAAGCCCGTTCTGAGATATATGATATCTCTGAGAAGTTCTTTAACTGCAAGATGGAGGAAGGGAGTTCCGTTAGTGAGCACGCCATAAATATGTCGGGCTACACTCAACGCCTTGAGCAACTGGAATGCATGATTCCAGAGGAGCTCAAGATTGACAGGGTTCTGCAATCACTCCCTCCCAGCTACAAAAGTTTTGTAGTGACTCATAATCAGATTGGCTCCACTGATACGATCACCGAGCTCTTCGCAAAGCTGAAGGCTGCGGAGGTGGACATCAAAAAGGATAATCATGTGTTGATGGTCAACAATCCCTCCTTTAAGAAAGGTAAGGGAGCAAAGAAGCCCTTCAAGAAGGGCGGCGGCAAGCGCAATGCTCCTGCTGAGAAGAAGCTCAAGTCTGGTCCTAAGCCGGACACTGAGTGCTTCTATTGCAAGGACAAGGGTCACTGGAAGCGCAACTGTCCGAAGTACTTAGCGGACAAGAAGGCTGGCACCATCAAAGGTATATTTGATATACATGTTATTGATGTTTTCCTTACTAGCCCTTGTTGTAGTGCCTGGGTATTTGATACCGGTTCAGTTGCTAATATTTGTAACTCGAAACAGGAGCTACGGAATAAACGGCGGCTTGCGAGGGATGAGGTGACGATGCGCGTTGGCAACGGATCAAGAGTTGATGTGATGGCCGTCGGCACGCTCTCCTTAGTTTTACCTTCAGGATTAGTTTTAAACCTTAATAAGTGTTATTATGTGCCTGCGTTGAGCATGAACATTATTTCGTGTTTATTGCAAGACGGTTATTCATTTAAATCGGAGAATAATGGTTGTTCTATTTATATGAGTAACATCTTTTATGGTCATGCACCTCTTGTAAATGGTTTATTTCCTCTAAATCTCGAAAGGGATGAAACACACATCCATAACATTGAGGCTAAGAGATGCAAAGTAGATAGTGATAATACTACTTATTTGTGGCACTGTCGTCTAGGTCATATTGGTGTAAAGCGCATGAAGAAACTCCATTCTGATGGACTTTTAGAGTCTCTTGATTTTGAATCATTTGACACATGCGAACCATGCCTCATGGGCAAGATGATCAAAACCCCGTTCTCCGGAATGATGGAGCGAGCAACGGACTTGTTGGAAATCATACATACCGATGTATGCGGACCGATGAGTGTTTCGACGCGCGGTGGATATCGCTATTTCCTTACTTTTACTGATGACTTAAGTAGATATGGGTATATCTATTTAATGAAACATAAATCTGAAACATTTTAAAAGTTCAAGGAATTTCAGAATGAAGTGGAGAACCATCGTAACAGAAAGATTAAGTTTCTACGATCCGATCGTGGAGGTGAATATTTGAGTTATGATTTTCTCACGCATCTTAAAGCAAGTGGAATCGTTTCACAACTCACGCCACCCATAACACAATAGCGCAACGGTGTGTCTGAACGCCGGAATCGAACCCTATTAGATATGGTCCGATCAATGATGTCTCTTACTGATTTGCCGTTATCATTTTGGGGTTATGCATTAGAAACCGCTGCATTCACTTTAAATAGGGCTCCATCTAAATCCGTTGAGACGACACCGTATGAACTGTGGTTTGGTGCTAAACCTAAGTTGTCGTTTCTTAAAGTTTGGGGATGCGAAGCTTACGTCAAGAAGTTGATGCCGGACATGCTCGAACCCAAAGCGGAGAAATGCGTCTTCATAGGATACCCTAAGGAAACTATTGGGTATACCTTCTATCATAGAACCGAAGGCAAAGTATTTGTCGCAAAGAACGGTTCCTTTCTTGAGAAGGAGTTTCTCTCGAAAGAAGTGAGTGGGAGGAAAGTAGAGCTAGACGAGGTTATTGAACCTTCTCTTGAATTAGAGAGTAGCGCAGCACCTGAAATTGTTCCAGTGCCGCCTGCACCAACAATAGAGGAAGCTAATGACAAGGATCATGAAGCTTCGGACGATGTTGCTACTGAACGTCGCAGGTCGACAAGGTCGCCTGCCCCTCCTGATTGGTACGGCAACCCTGTCTTGACTGTCTTGTTAGTAGAAGACAGTGAACCTACGAACTATGAGGAAGCGATGATGAGCCCAGACTCTAAGAAATGGCTAGAAGCCATGAAATCCGAATTGGGATCCATGAGCGAAAACCAAGTATGGACTTTGGTGGATCCTCCTAGCGACCGAAAGGCCGTTGAGTGCAAATGGATCTTCAAGAATAAAATGGACGCGGATGGTAATGTTACCGTCCATAAAGCACGGCTTGTCGCGAAAGGTTTTCGACAAGTTCAAGGTGTTGACTACGATGAGACTTTCTCTCCCGTAGCGATGTTTAAGTCCGTTCGGATTTTATTAGCAATTGCTGCGTTTCATGATTATGAAATATGGCAGATGGATGTCAAGACTGCGTTCCTCAATGGCAACATTGATGAAGAGTTGTATATGATGCAACCCAAAGGTTTTGTCGATCCTAAGGATGCTAGTAAAGTATGCAAACTTCAGCGTTCCATTTATGGACTGAAGCAAGCATCTTGGAGTTGGAACCTTCGTTTTGATCAAGTGATCAAGAGCTTTGGATTTGTTCCAAATTGCTATGAAGCTTGTATCTACAAGAAAGTGAGTGGGAGCTCGGTGACGTTTCTGGTACTATATGTGGATGACATATTGATTATCGGAAATGACATCAACATGCTTAACGATGTGAAGAGTTATTTGAACAAGTTTTTTTCAATGAAAGACCTAGGTGAAGCTGCTTATATATTGGGCATCAAGATCTATAGAGATAAACAAAGACGCTTGATAGCTTTAAGCCAGAGTACATACCTAGACAAAGTTCTGAAAAGGTTCAGAATGGATAAGGCAAAGAAAGGTTCAGTGCCTATGTTTTCAGGTAAGATATTGAGCAAGGCTCAGTGTCCAGCTACGGTAAATGATAGGGAAGCTATGAGAAAAGTGCCTTATGCCTCGGCCATAGGTTCTATCATGTATGCCATGTTGTGTACTAGACCGGATGTGTCCAATCCTCTTAGTTTGACGAGCAGATATCAAAGTGATCCAGGAGTGGAACACTGGACAGCCGTGAAGAACATCCTAAAGTACCTAAATAGGACTAAAGAAATGTTCTTAGTCTATGGGGGTGATGAACAGCTTGTCGTAAAAGGTTACGTCGACGCTAGTTTTGACACCGACAAGGATGATTCCAAATCTCAGACAGGACACGTTATATTTTGAATGGAGGAGCTGTGAGCTGGAGAAGCTGCAAGCAAAGCGTGATTGCGGGATCTACAGTGGAAGCGGAATACATGGCTGCTGCAGAAGCGTCAAGTGAAGGAGTTTGGATCAGAAACTTCATCACTGAGCTTGGTTCCAAGTGCATTGGACCCACTGGAGATATTGTGTGACAACACTGGCGCCATAGCACTCGCTAAGGAACCAAGATATCATCCAAAGACCAAGCATATCAACCGCAAGTTTCATATAATCCGAGATTATATTGCAGATGGAGATCTGAAGATTAGCAAAGTACATACAGATCTGAATGTCGCAGATCCATTGACTAAACCTCTTCCACGTGTAAAACATGATCAACACCTCAGTGCCATGGGTGTGAGATTGTTACCAGATGTAAACTAGATTATTGACTCTAGTGCAAGTGGGAGACTGTTGGAATTATGCCCTAGAGGCAATAATAAAGATGTTATTATTATAATTCATGTTCATGATAAAGTTTATATTCCATGCTAGAATTGTATTAAGCGGAAACATTAATACTTGTGTGGTTTGTGAACAACACCGTGTCCCTGGTACGCCTCTAAGGACTATCTCATTGATCAATGATGGTTAAGGTTTCCTAACCATAGACATGAGTTGTCAATTGATAATGAGATCATTTCATTGGAGAATGATATGATGGACAGACCCAAACTAAGCAAAGCAATTAGATCGTGTCATCGTGTTCGTCTTTGCGAAGCTTTTCTTATGTCAAATATTGTATTCCTTAGACCATGAGATAATACAACTCCCTGGTATCGGAAGAAAGCTTTGAGGTCATCAAACGTCATCCTATGAGAGGGTGATCATAAAGGTGTCTCTCAGGTGATCGGAAAGTATCTGTTGGGTTGTATGTATCGAGATGGAATTTGTCCCTCCCAAGTCGGAGAGATATACTTCGGTCCCACTCGGTAATCGATATCAACACCGCTTGCAAGCATGTGGTTAAGGAGTTAATCACAAAGTGATATCAGATTACGGAACGAGTAAAGTACTTGCTGTGAACGAGATTGAACTAGGTATGACGGTACCGACGATCGAATCTCGGGCAAGTAATATATCGCGAGACGAAGGGAATATTTATTTAGGATTGATTGAATCCTGGCATCGTGGTTCATCCGATATGATCATCGATGAATGTGTGGGAGTCAATATGGGTGCCCAGACCCCGCTGTTGATTATTGATAGAAGATCATGTCTGCATATTCTCGAACCCGCAGGGTCACACACTTAACGTATCTCGACGCTAGGATAGATTGGATAATTGGTTTATGAATTTTTGTTCGGAGTCTCGGATGGGATCCGGGATATCACGAGAGGTTCCGGAATGGTCCGGAGAATAAGATTCATATAAGGCAATGCAGTTTTTGGAGTTCGGAATTGTTCCCGGTTAATCGGTATTGTACCGGAAGCTTCTAGAACCTTCCGGAAGGGGACCAACAAGGCCCCACCTTCCGGGAGGGGGCATGGGCCTATGAGGGAGTGTCCTGGGCGCATTGGGCCAGGGGCACAAGGCCCCATAGGGCCCAGCCGATCCTAGAGAGTTTAAATCGTTTAAACTAGAGATAGGGTTTCTAGAAGAGGGGAGAGTCCATGCCCCCCACTCCTTATCCTTTGGGCTTGGGGGAGGGGCTAGGGCTGCACCCCCCTCTATATAAAGAGGGGTGGGGGCGCACCAAACCCCTACACCTCTCCTCCAAACCCTAGCCGCCTTTCTAGCTTTCCTCTCTCCCTCCCGACTGTTTATAGGCGAAGCCCTGCTGCAGAAATTCTCCACCATATACACCACGCCGTCGTGTTGTAGATCCAATCTATCTCTCCACCATACTTGCTGGTCCGAGGAAGGAGGAGACGTCGAGGTGCTGCACGTGTGCATCTCACGGAGTCACCGCCACTTGTGGTGCTAGATCGGATCGGATCGCGAGGAGGAGAAGCGAGTACGACTACATCACCCACGTTCCGACGAACGTTCCGCTGTGCGAATCTTCAAGGGTATGAAGATCTAATCCAATCCTCTCGTTGTTTGCATCTCCTAGATTAGATCTTGGCTTTCCCTCTGTTCGCTTCGTAGAAAATTTTGATTTACTATGCCGCGAAACCCTTCAGATTCGGAATTATCTTGGGATGATCCTTTATGCTCCAAGTTACTTCTTGATTTGACCAAGGCATATATCTTGGTACTGCCGGCATAACTGCATTTACTTCCATATGCCGGCGCTGCACACTCTGCTTGTCTTGTTGTTCCGTTGTGAACACGCAATAAGACTGATGATGTTCTCTGTAATCATTGCGTCCAGTATTCGCCGGATTCGTCCTTCCATCCTGGACTTGGTTCATCACTTGATGTACCGCGTCTCTCCGATTCGAGTTATCGTACCTCGGGGGAGGGGGCGGTAACATCAGTTGCTGTGCATTTGCTCCAGTCAACTGTGGTTGATGCTGCTGATGTACTTGATGGGGTGCCTGAACTCCTGCGGGGTTCCCCATTGCATTTTTCATCCATGCACATTGGCGGGTCGTATGGTTGGCTGGCCTGGATGGGTTTGACGTGTGAAATTTGCACGGCTGATCTAACATGGATTCGAACGTGTATTTCGGCCTCTCCTGCCACTGCTTCTTTTGTTCTGGGTCCACTGCCTTTTTCCTTCATTCTTTGGTGTCCACTGCTGAGGTCCATTCTCCTGCCGTTGAGTTGCTCCGTGACTCGTCTGATCTTGTGCTACTGTCGCCACTTGGGCCGAATTATATCTATAATCCGGCCTTTCCTCTCTTCTTCTTCCTCTGAAATCACTGCGCCTGGATGACCCGGCCAAATCTCTTGCATAATGGTCATGTTGCTCGCGATGATCCGCCGACATTAATTCTGGTTGCGTTGGGTCCCCTAATGCGTAGGAGTCTGCTATTCTGATAGTTTCTGCCAGTGTGGTCGGCATATCTCTTTGCAGACGTTGCCACAACATGCTGCCATAGCGGCATCCTTGCGCGAACCAAGCTATTGCTTGCGATCCTATAACCCCTTCACATGAGTTTCTCAGGTTGCACCACCGAGTTAAAAATTCTCTATCTGTTTCATTCGGCCTCTGCTTGCACATGGCTAACTGTTGTGGCCTGTTTGGCCTCTTGTAGGTGCTGGTAAAGTTGCTGACAAACATTTCCTCAAAATCCAGCCAACAGTTGATACTGCCCGCTGGTAGATTATTCAGCCACACCCTGGCTGGTCCTTCCAGCATTTGTGGTACATACCGTACTGCCCATCGTAAGTTTCCACTCGCTATTTTCACAGCAGTGGCATAATCAATCAACCAGTCCTGCGGTTTGGTGCTCCCAT
Organism: Avena atlantica; assembly: GCA_910589765.1. NCBI lineage: Eukaryota > Viridiplantae > Streptophyta > Magnoliopsida > Poales > Poaceae > Avena > Avena atlantica. The sequence continues at coordinate 539,211,992 of OU342739.1, read as the reverse complement.
TATACATTTTTGTGCCCCTTGCTAGCTAAAAATTTGGCACAGGCGGTTCGCCCATGATCCGTGGTCCAAAGCATGTCGGCCCTGGTGGACCCTGTTCTTCCAACAGTTCAGACCGGTATAGTCGATCCAGCTTTACTCTTGCATCATTTGATGGCAAATCCCTGTACAGAATTCTATCTTGTACCCCATAGTGATTGTTTCCGCCATGGATCGCATACTCCATCTCGGAATAACCGTCATTGTATCTCTCATTAATTTGATTGTGGCGAGCTGGCCTTGTTTCTCTTTCCTGCCGGGGTTCATGCCTTGGTTGCGGGTTGAGCGGCAGCTCTCTCCTTACTTCGACCGGGGTATTGTTCTCATGATTGCCTCTTGTGGGTTCTCTTCTGCCGAGAACTCCATTGCCTCGGCTTCCGCCGTCTTTTTCCACACGGTCGTGGTTCCTCTCCCCACTGTTACCTCGGCTTGCATTGCCTCTATTCTCATTTGCCTTTCCAGCCATTGCCGGATCATATGGAACAATTTGCTTGTTCCTCTTTCCTGAGGTTACTGCTTTGTCCCTTCGTGCATTATTTCCGGGTGAAGATGCTGCTGCCACGGATAAGGCAGGTGCTGCCCCTGCCGAGTGAACCATTCACGGGGCCCCCGGCCTCGCCGGGTTTGTTCTGAGCATTTCTTCGTTTTGCTGGTTCGCGATGCGCACCAGCTCATTCACTCTTTCCTGCTGTTTCTGCCAGGCCTCGCCGGTCAACCCCTCTAATTCTAATGGTGCGGCATTTGCCTCTCTTAGGTACTTTGTCGGGGTACTGTACCTCGGCAAGCCCAAATCCACCGATTCTGCTTTATGAGCATCATGCTCTTTGTTGATATCCTCCATGAGGTTTTTCCCTCTCAATCTTAATTTGTCCACCCGTTCGGGTGCGACGTCCAGCTTATTAGCTTTGGCATATTCTCGCAAGGTCCTGTTTAAGGACTCCCGCAAGGCCGACACCTTTTTGGCCTCTACCAGCACCTTTTGCCTGGTTTCCTCCAACTCTGCCTGAGCATTTGCCGGATCAAGTATCGGCGCTACAGGCGTAGTCAGGTTTTCTATGGTCACCTGAAGAATGTTCTCTGGCTTCTCCAGAGGTGGCCCTCTTACTCTTGGTGCTTTTGGGGTGGTGTCCTGCACCTCGGTCGGGTTGGTCACTGGCGGGATTACCTCGGTGGGTTGCGGTGTGGTCTGCCTGGGTGCGCCTTGTACACCTGTGGCGGGTTCCCTGCTTGACCCTGCTGCTGCTGCTGCTCCAGTTTGCACTCCGGCAGCGACCATCACCTCGACGCTGCCTGCAGGATGTGCTCTGGGCGGACGGCTTGCTGCGTTAAGAGGTGGCTCTCCTGCAACAACAACTCGGTGAGGATAAACGCCGGAGATGTCGACGCCGACGTAAACCTTGTGCTCGCCCAGGCTGATGAAGACACCATTACGCGGGGGAGTTTTCCCCCTGAAGCTCCCTGCATTGTCGCTGACATAGTCACAGAGACCAAATCTCTGGACCAAGCCAGAAACAACGCGCTCGCCCGTGTTGATGAAGTTTCCCGTCTGGATCATAACTCCAGCTAGCACCGCTGTTGGCCCCACGGTGGGCGCCAACTGTCGTGGTGGTATCACGGCAGATGCCATGGGTAGGCTAAAGTATGGGGCCAATAGATGCTAGAGGGATCTGGGGAGGGAAGATGTAGTTGATTCTACACACAGAAGACTAAGGCAAAGATCTTTATTTCTTCTTCCTTGGGCTACAAGTGCTCCTTGAGCTGTATACAGGGAGAAGAGAAGAACTTTTCCAGCCTAACGGCTCTAACTTTAGTCGATACCCCCTTCTGAGTCCAAGCCTCTCCTTATAAAGGAGAGCCCTGGGTTCCTCTAGGGCTGACGTGGCAAGCATATTCGAGGAATATGCTTGTCCCAATATAGTAGTTCGGCGCCCCCCTTTCCCTGTCGCCCCTCTAACGACGGCAAGGTTCCAGAGGGCCCCTCCTGTGCGCCTCGGTCTTCTGGACTGTCACCTCCGTGACCTCCTCCTGCCTCTCTGTCGCTCTGCGCCTTTGTCCGTAGCGCTTGGCTCTGCTCAGATTCTCCCTAGCTTGCAGCTAGGGTTTGACCTCAGGCTTCTCCTTCTCCTGCAAGCTTCATATCATTCGGTCCTTCCTCGCATAGCTCGGATCGTCCTTCACCTGCATCAAGATCACTCAGGCTAACCCGGCCGACTTACGTAATATCTCGGCCGGGTAATGTCTTAATATACATATACGGGTCTCTCGCCTCCATATGTCCGCCGACTTCTATAGGATTCGGCCGACTTAGACTGTAACTCGGAAACCAGACGGGGATCGTACCTTCGTCTTTCCCCGTCTTTAACCTATCCGGGGTCACCCCCCCCCCCCCAACACCTTTATATGCTTAATGAACTCTTCTGAGTTGTGCTCTTCTCTGTCTGAATGTTTATGTCCTTTGCTTTTCTGCTATGATAGGTTCCATCGGGTGCTGACCCCGTTGACACCTCGCCTGCAGCACAGCTGCGTCCATCTTTGGATGATTCCTCGCAACTCGCTTTTCTTCGGGACCGTGTTCGTAGTCTTGAAAGGGAGTTGCTTGGGTTGCGAGGTCACGCTGATGTCTGGAAGTCCAAGGCGGATCGCTGTGCAGCCAGAGAGGAGTACTTGATGGCGGAACTGCTTCGGCTGTCTGAGCAGCCTCAATGTAAGTTGTTCTTTGTTTCGAGCTGCAGCTCAGTTCTTCGAATGATCCTGTTGGCCTTGCCTCTTATTTTGTGCAATTGTCGCAGGTGCTAACCTTGCTCCGAGGGAAGATAAGGAGCGTGTCGCTGTTCGGGTCAATTGCTTGACTCAACAGGACATGGAGGCTGGCGGCTTCTTCTGGATGGATCGTGACCGCGCCATGGCTCTGGCGACAGTGCAGGATTGTGTGCACCAGGTTTCACGGGTGCTTCGTCAGGTGTAGACGTCGCTTGCCTCGGTGTTGCATGTCATGTTTCCATTGGATGATGTGCCAACAAGCCTTGCGGGTCTTCTGTCGAAGTTTCGAAGCGTGAGCAATGTCAAGGAGTTGGTGCGGCAACAGCTCGTAGCGGGCGTGAAGGCTGCGTTGTCCCTTGTGAGGCTGCACCGGCCTGATGTAGATTTGTCTGTTGTAGCAGCTGGGCCACCTCTTCGGCCGGATGGTGGCGAGTGGGATATGCGTCCGCATTATGCGGCTGTAAGGCAGTATGCCGAACAGGCAGTAGATTTGTTTGAGCAGCGTGCTCAAGTTATTCTTCAGAATAGGTAGTACCTGTAAAAGAGGTAGATGTAAAATTTGTATATTTCGACTGGGCGTGTTGTGCCCTATGTTATAAAGGTTTATGTTTATTGTGAGCACGCAGTGCTTTGTTTGAGTACGTGTCCTTTTTGTTTGCCTGACGTTGTCAGCTACTCAGGGTGTACACGTGTGATTCTCAGTCGATGAAATCGTGAGGTGGGGGAGCCCCCGAGTGCGTTTGTAGCATAAAGTAAAGTTGCAAATAATGAAACGAAATTTTGGGGCAAGACACTTAGCTTTATTTATATCGTAATGGAGGAAGTACTTTGTTCGGCTGAATAGCCTTGGATGAAAAGCCTTATTGAAAGTAAAGGGGTAGGTAACTATGGATAGAATTGCCGTAAGTGTGTGATGTTCCATGGGTTGGAGTATGCGACTCCAGACTCCACGTGCTTGAGGCGATAGGCGCCACCTGGGATGACTTCGGTGATGATGTAGGGTCCTTCCCATGGCGACTCTAATTTCTTCAGTCGCTCTTGCTTGAGTCGCAAGACGAGGTCTCCTTCGACGAAGGACCTTGGGCATAGCCGGCGGCTGTGGTAGTTGCGGAGACTCTGCTGGTACACCGCCGATCGAGCTACTGCTATGTCTCTTGCTTCGTTGAGTGTGTCGACGGCATCTTCGAGTGCAACCGTGGATTCGGCTTCGCTGTAAGCGACGACCCGGGGGGCCTGGTGGCGTACTTCGGCTGGTAGCACGGCCTCGGCTCCGTGTACCATGAAGAACGGCGTGTAGCCGGTGGAGCTGTTTGGTGTAGTCAGTAAGCTCCATAGTACGGATGGTAGCTCTTTCGTCCAGGCTCCAGCTTTCCGTTCGAGTGGACTCATAAGGCTCTTCTTGATACCAGCGCCGATTAGGCCGTTGGCCTTTTCCACTTGCCCGTTTGTTTGCGGGTGTGCCACTGAGGCGTACGTGATGTTGATCCAGAGGCCTTCGCAGAAGTCCTGGAACTCCTTGGAGATAAAGTTCGATCCATTGTCGGTGATGATGCTGTGCGGTACGCCGAACCTGTAGACAATGGATTCGAAGAACTTGACGGCATTTTTGCCCTTTTGGTTGGTGACGGGCATGGCCTTGACCCACTTGGTGAATTTGTCGACTGCGACCAGGAGGTAAACGTGTCCCCCTTTCGAGGACTTTGGCAGTTTGCCGATCATGTCGAGGCCCCATTGAGCAAAGGGCCAGGCTATAGGTATGGGTCTGAGCTCTGACCCGGGTGCTGCGGTTTGTCGGCGAACCGTTGGCACCCGTTGCATCTTCGGACGATGTCCTTTGCGTCGCTCATGGCCGTTGGCTAGTAGAATCCGGCTCATGGAGCTTTGGCGACAAGGGAGCGGCTGCCTGCGTGATGGCCGCAGATGCCCTCGTGGATGTCATGGAGGATGGCTTTCCTGTCACCGATGGTGACGCACCTTTGTAGTACACCCGTAATACTGCACTTGTACAGCTCACCATTGATGATGGTGAAGGCTTTTGACCGACGAGATATGCGTCGGGCATCTGTCGGGCTGTCAGGCAGTTCTCCGTTTATCAAGAACTGGAGGTATGGTCGCGTCCAAGTTTCTTCGACTGCCATGACCTGCATTAGGTTGAGCATGGCGACCTCTGTGTCCAGTTTCTCGGGTCCTTCATGTCCTTCGGGCAGCGTATCCCCCGACTGTTCTGCTTCTTCGGGTGATCCCTTGGGGAATTTCCGCTTGATGGATGGCACGCAGATCTGTTCGAGGAACACACCCGGTGGCACCTTTGCGCAGGTGGAGCCGATGTTGGCGAGTCTGTCGGCCTCCTCGTTGATTTCTCTTCCAACGTGCCGTAGCTCGCAGCCGTCGAATTCTCCTTCGAGTGCGTTGTAGAGTGCGCGGTACGCGATCATGTTTTCGGCGTGTGCGTCGCACTCGTTCATCGTCTGCTGGACGACGAGGTTGGAGTCACCGTAGATGACCAGGCGCGTTGCGCCACAGATCTTTGCCATTCTCATGTCGTGGATGAGGGCTTCGTATTCGGCCTCATTGTTGGAGGCTCGGAATTTCATCTAGAGGACATACTTCATCTGGTCGCCCTGCGGGGAGGTCAGTATGACCCCGGCTCCTGCTCCAGCTTCGCACTTGGAGCCGTCGAAGTGCATGGTCCATGACTGCGACATGTCTGGGGTGTATGGCAGCTGCATCTCCATCCAATGTACGAGGAAGTCCGGGAGGACTTGAGACTTGATTGCGAGTCGCTTCTCGTAGATGATGTCCAGGGGTGACAGCTCGATGCCCCATAGGGCCATGCGTCCTGTGGCTTCTGGGTTATTCAGGATGCTGTTCAGGGGTGCCTCGTTGACGACCATCACCTGGTGCTCCTGGAAGTAATGGCTCAGCCGTCGAACCGTCATGAACACGCCGTAGGCGAGCTTCTGGTAGTGAGGGTACCTCTGCTTTGTTGGTGTCAGTACCTCGCTGAGGTAGTAGATTGGGCGTTGGACCCCATGGGTCTGGCCTTCTTCGGGCCGTTTGACCACTAATACGGTGCTGACCACCTGGTGTGTGGCTGCTATGTACAGCAGCAGAGGCTCGCGCTCCTTTGGCGTGACCAAGACGGGCGAGGTGGAGAAGAGCCGCTTGAGGCTTTCGAATGCATCGTTGGCTTCGGGCGTCCACTCGAATTTATCTACCTTGCGTAGCAACTGGTAGAATGGCAAGGCCTTCTCGCCCATGCGGCTGATGAATCTGCTCAGTGCCGCTATTCGTCCTGCGAGCTGCTGGACACCCTTGATGTTTTTCGGCTTCTCCATCGCCATGATGGCTCTCATTTTCTTCGGGTTCGCCTCGATCCCTCGCTGAGAGATGAAGTACCCAAGCAGCTGACCCGATGGGACGCCGAAGGCGCATTTTTCGGGGTTGAGCTTGATCCTATAGCGATCAAGGTTGTCGAACGTCTCGCGGAGATCGTCGATAAGTGTCCTTGCCTCCCTGGTTTTTATGACTATGTCGTCAACATAGACTTGAACGTTGAGACCGATCTGGTCCTTGAGGCAGGCCTACATGCATCGCTGGTACGTGGCACCTGCGTTCTTTAGCCCGAAGGGCATTGTGTTGTAGCAGAATACTCCGAACGGTGTGATGAACGCCATTTTCTCCTGATCTTCAACCTTGAGTCGAATCTGGTTGTAGCCTGAGTAGGCGTCGAGGAAGGAGAGTTTCTCGCAACCTGCAGTCGAATCGATGATCTGATCGATCCGAGGAAGGGGGAAGTGGTCCTTTGGGCAGTGCTTGTTTAGTGACGTGAAATCCACGCACATCCGCAGGATGTCTGTGTCCTTCTTTGGGACCATGACTGTGTTTGCAAGCCACTCGCTTTCTTTGATTTCCCTGATGAAGTCTGCAGCGAGTAGTCTATTGATTTCCTTGCCGATAGCTTCGGCTCGTGGCTCGGACAGTCTTCGGATGGACTGCTTGACGGGCTTGGTGTCTGGAAAGACGTTGAGTGCGTGCTCGGCGAATTCCCTGGGAACTCCTGGCATGTCCGCAGGACACCAGACGAAGATTTCCCAGCGCTCACGGAGGAATTCGACGAGCGCGCCTTCCTATTCGGGGCTGAGGTCGTTGGCGATCAGTGCCGTCTTGGAGGCATCCGTCGGGTGGACCTGCACCTTCTTTGTGTTGACCGTGGAGTCGAAAGACATGTCAGGTGCATTTTGTCGTGCGACTGGGGGTGCCCCATTGTCCGTCACCTCGCGGAGCCTAAGGAGCTCCTCCTGCATACCGAATGATTGGGAGATTCTGTTGAAATCTCTGTCGCATTGGTCCGATTGGGTGAAGCTCCCGTGGACTGTGATGACGCCCTTCGGTCCTGGCATCTTGAGTAGCAGGTATGCATAATGTGGGACAGCCAGGAACCTTGCGAATGCTACACGTCCGAGGATGGCCTGGTACTGTGATGGCCAGTCCACCACTTCGAATTCGATCCGTTCCAGTCGGAAGTTGTTCGGCTTGCCGAAGATGACGTCGAGCCATATCTTGCCCCCTGGAAATATGCCCTTCCCTTGAACGATGCCGTGGAACGTTGTGTCTGATTGTTCCAGGCTGCACTGCGGGATCCGCATTGCTGCTAGAGTGCTTGCGAACATCAGGTTGATGCCGCTGCCGCCGTCCATGAAGACACGACTCATCTCGAAACCTCCTATCTGCGCCTCCAGCACCAGGGCAGCATGACCTGGGCGAGGGATCTGGCAAGGGTGATCCGAACGAGTGAACGTGATGCAGGACTCCGATCCGCTGAGGTACTCAGGGATGGCGGGTGGAGTTGCCACGGCCAGGTTGATCTGTCGGGTGATTTTCTTCTGCACCCTATTCATAGGGCGCCCCTTCTGGATCATCAGTGCTCCTTTCGGCGGGGGATACCCGTTCCCAGCGTTGTTCTGTGCTGGTGCGACCGGTTGGTTCGGGCCTCCTACAGGTGGCGGTGGAGGAGCTCCATGCACTATCTCACCTGGCACGGGTGCGTTTCCGAATGCAGGGATTGGAGCTTGCTGCCTCATCTGCACCATGCTTTCGCTGAGCTTCTGGAACTCGCGGCAATCCTTGAGCATGTGGCTCGCCTTCTTTTTGCCGTCCTGCTTGTCGATGTAGAAGTGGATGGTGCATGGACCCGAAAGCTTTTCGTATGCTGAGGGTCCGTTATCGCGGTCGCGGCGTTGCCACGACTGCGCTGGGCGTCCTCCATCGCGGAAGTTTCCTCCGCGGTATCCTCCGCTATTGCGGTTGGCGTCGTTGCGGCGATCGGCGTAGCCAGCCGCGACCATGTCGGGTCCGTCGCGATCGTCGTAGACGCGCGATCTTCTCTTGCTATGACGTTCTCGCCATCGACCATAGTCGTCCTCTTGTTCCGATTGTGCTTGGTGAATGGATTCTTCTCCGTCAGCTCACCTGTTGGCGATGTCCATGAGGTGATCGAGCGTTTTGGGTTTGACGTGCCCAAGTTCCTCCTTGAAGTCTTGGCGCTTGACGCCGTCTCTGAAGGCGTCGATGGCCCTCTCTTCGGAGATGTGGGCTGCGGAGTTCTTTGTGTTGGACCAGCGTAGTATGTACGAGCGAATGGATTCGGCCGTTCGCTGAGTGCAGGCTCGCAATTCTTCGATTGAGGCGGGCCTTTTGCTGGTACCCTTGAAGTTTAGGATGAAGATGTAAGCTAGCTCATCCCAGCTTCGGATGGACCCTGAGGATAGGCTGCTAAGCCAGATCCGGGTTGCGCCTGTCAGCTGCAGCTGAAGGCATTGCATGGCGGTCTCCTTGTTTCCACCGTGCAGATTGACGGATGATAAGTGATCGCTGAGCCAAGACTTTGGGTCTTGAGTGCCGTCGAACTTCAGAGTATCCGAAGGAAGCTTGAAATTTCGCGGCATCCGTGTCCGCCGGACGGATCTGCTGAAGCATCGGGCTCCGCAGAGTTCTCCTTCGTCTTCGTCCATCTCGGATTCAGACGAGCATGCGCGCTTAGCTCGTGCTTTGTCGATTTTGCGCTGTGTGAGCGCATATTTGGAGTCGTAGTCACGATCACGGCGTCGCTAACTCTTCTTCCTTCGGGGAAGGTCATGTTCCTCCTCTTCGGATGAAGGGGTGGGGCTGCGGTCGAACCTGAGCGGAGCTTTCTTCTTCGCCTCCTTGGGAGCTTCCTGGTGGAGCGCGGCTCCAACGAGTCCGAGTCCGGTAAGTGAGGACTTGTGCATGGCCCTCTTCGGGTCCCCCTCGGGAGGTGGGTGGTCCGCGAGATACGCAGTGGCTGCCATGATTGCAGCCTGTGGCGTTTTCGGGATGACGTTGCCATCGGCGTTCATCTCCATGAAGGATGTGTGGAGAGTTCGCGTCAACTCGCGGCGCTCCTGGGAATCCATGTTCTCCATCCGAGAGCGGTGCTTGTTGCCTGGGTTGGCGTTCGAGCTGGAGCCGATGCCCATGGCGGAGAGCGCGGCTCGTCGCGCGCTGGACTCTGAGGCTGCTTGCTTGCGTTTGTCAAGCACCTCTTGCATCTTGACCTGCTTCTTGTGCTCCTCGATCAGGAGCAGGTGGTAGGCCATCAACATATCCCGCGAGGCGTCTGCGGGCACTACTATGTTGCCTGCCACGGCTTCGCGGACCTGGGTCCATCCTTCTTTGCTAAGGCGGATGACGTGGCCGCCGTTGTTTTCCCCTTCGGGTGGGGGACATTGGCTTCTTCTGTTCCCACCGTTTCATTCTGGCGGGTTAGGCGGCGGGTTGGGTGTTTGCTGATCCATGTCGCTTTGGATGACTGCAGCGCATTGGTAGCGCTCGTAGATTGGCCCGCTGCTGCCGCAGCTTTCAGATCCGGAACCGTAGGTCCCTACATCCGATGGCGGATCGCACAGATCGGAGTTGCAGCTGCTGCCGTCATAGGAATCATCTGCTGATGATGTTGTGCGTAGCACGGGGTGTGGGGCCCATGAAGCGGGCCTGATTGATGGTAGGGGCACCCGCTCAGGGAGGCGGAGGGTGCCAGTTTGCCCCACCTGGAAGCAGAAGCTCCCAAACAGGATTTCGAGTCCGTCGCCTACGGGCTCGAAGTCCTTCATGGTGGCCGGCGAGTGGGCGGTGAAGTCGAAAGCGCCGAAGAGGAGATGACTCTCCATTGCTGCAGAGTTGTAGATCGATAGGGATGGGACCGTCAAGACCGCACAATCAGCGCCCCCAATTCCCACAGACGGCGCCAATTGACGAGGTTGGATCTCGTCAATGCCCATTATTATGGACTTGGGTTTTGGAGAAGATGGGGATGCTGGAGATCGTGGCACGCTTAGCAAACAAGCAACACGGGGACACAAGGTTTACCCAGGTTCAGGCCCCCGGAGGGAAAACCCTACTCCTGCTTGTCTGCTCTTGATTACGGCGGAACCGGTGATTACAGGGGTGCGCAGATGCAATCTGGCGTGGAGGTGTGTATGCGAAAGTATAAGTTGAGACCTCTAGGTCGTGCCCTCCTGGCCTTTATATAGACTTAGGCAGGTCCCGGGCATAGACCTAGTCGGTTACAGGTTCTAGGGTTTTACCCCTTTGAATTTCCTATCTACTCTAGTCTTGCTCTCCAAGGATCCGAAACCATCATGGGCCTGGGCCACCCGAAAGTCTTCATGGGCCGACGTACTTTTGTCGTGGGCCTTCCTTGGGTTGGACTAGGTATGCCGAGATCATGCACCCGTGGGGTATAACCATGTCACGCGGTGTTGTTCACAAACCACACAAGTATTAAAGTTTCCGCTTAATACAATTCTAGCATGGAATATAAACTTTATCATGAACAAGAATTATAATAATAACATCTTTATTATTGCCTCTAGGGCATAATTCCAACAGGAGGCTGCGCCCTGTCCTCCTTATATAGGGGGATGGCCGGCCCCCCTTGGCCCCTCCTCCAATCCCTAGGGCGGCGGCCCCAAGGGTGGAGTGGGGGGCAAGTTTCCCCCTTCCTTCTAGAAGGGTTCCCTAGGGTTTCCCCTAGGGTTTGGCCGGCTGGGCCTATGCGGCCTTGTGCCCCTGGCCCAAAGCGGCCAGGGCACTCCCCCCTTAGTCCCACGTAGGCCTCCGATAAGTGGGACCATGTTGGTCCCACTCTGTAACCTTCTAGAACCTTCCGGTACAATACCGATAAATTCCAAAACGATTCCGAAATCCAAAAAACTGCTTTCCTTTATATGAATCTTATTCTCTGGACCATTTCGGAACCTCTCGTGATGTCCTGGATCTCATCCGAGACTCCGAACAAAAAATCATAAACCAATTATCCATTCTATCCTAGCGTCGAGGCATGTTAAGTGTGTGACCCTACGGGTTCGAGAATATGCAGACATGATCTTCTATCAATAATCAACAGCGGGGTCTAGAAACCCATATTGACTCCCACATATTCATCGATGATCATATCGGATGAACCACGATGCCAGGATTCAATTAATCCCATATATGTATTCCCTTCGTCACGCGATATTTTACTTGCCCGAGATTCGATCGTTGGTATCGGCATACCTAGTTCAATATCGTTCACAGCAAGTACTTTACTCGTTCCGTAATCCAATATCACTTTGTGATTAACTCCTTGGCCACGTGCTTGCAAGCGGTGTTGATATCGATTACCGAGTGGGCTCGAAGTATATCTCTCCGACTCGGGAGGGACAAATTCCATCTCGATACATACAACCCAACAAGTACTTTCCGATCACCCGAGAGACACCTTTATGATCACCCTCACATAGGATGATGTTTGATGACCTCAAAGCTTTCTTCCGATACCAGGGAGTTGTATTATCTCATGGTCTAAGGAATACAATACTTGACATAAGAAAAAGCTTCGCAAATATGAACACGATGACACGATCTAATTGATCTGCTTAATTTGGGTCTGTCCATCATATCATTCTCCTAATGACATGATCTCATTATTAATCGACAACTCATGTCTATGGTTAAGAAACCTTAACCATCATTAATCAATGAGCTAGTCCATAGAGGCGTACTAGGGACACGGTGTTGTTCATAAACCACACAAGTATCAAAGTTTCCGCTTAATACAATTCTAGCATGGAATATAAACTTTATCATGAACAAGAATTATAATAATAACATCTTTATTATTGCCTCTAGGGCATAATTCCAACACACACATCGTTCTAACTTACGAACAAGAACCACAACATTGATGTTTAAACTATCAAGTGCCCGTTGTAAATTGAATCTATACTATGATGGGGGAGACAGACACCCGCAAAGCCACTTATGCAATACTAGTTGCATGTTGAGCGTGGAGCAAGTCTCATGAACGATGTCATGTAAGGTTAGCCCGGGCCGCTTCATCCCATCATACCGCAAGATGCAAAGTACACAAAAAGCAATTGATAATAAAAGCACCACCGCCCACAATGACCATTGTGTTCTACTCGTGCAACAGATCTACATATAGACACGACTCTAATACCACTGTAGGGGTTCGTAGCATGGAAAACAAAAAAATTCTACCGCATGCACACAAACAAGCCAAGATCTATCTACTATATTCTAGCAACGAGTCGATAGAAGCACTCACCCTCGAAGATTCCAAAGCGGTTAGCGAGAGCAGATTCTCGTGGGTGATGTAGTCGTACACTTGCCGATCTCAAGATCGCGTAGACGATCCCTCCGGCGCTGCGTTCCGGCAGCGCTTCCGCAGTCGATCACACGTTCGGTACTCGATGAAGGCCTTCCTCTCTCTTGTTCCAGCAGGCTGCGGAGGTTGTAGTTCTCCCCTCGCGATTCCGGCAGCACGACGGCGTGGTGTCGGAAGTAGAGGGAAGATCCCACAGGGCTTCTCCTAAGCTGGTGAGAGTTATGGTGGATTAGGGTTTCCCGGAGATCTAGGGTTTAGATGTCCGGGAGGAGGAGGAGGTGTCAGCGGCGGCTAGGGAGGCGGCGACGGACCGGCGGCGGCGCGGCGGCGGCTGGCGGCTCGGGTGGAGAGGGGCTAGGGCTTGTGTGCTTTGGGGCAGCCCTCCCCCTCTATTTATGAGAGGGGGGCAGCCTTGGGAGGGGTGAGTTTGAATCCAAACCCAAATCCAAGTTGGATTGAGAGAAGGACTTGTTTCTTCTCCCACTAGAAAACCATTGTTCCACTTTGACTTTTCAAACTCCCGTTTGACTTTCAATTTAGAGCTTTAATTCTCTCTTACAAATGCACACACCATGTGACCTAGGATATGATCCAATCATTCCACTTACCCATGACTCATTCATGGACCATTCTCCTTCCGGACCGGTGAACCTTCTAGACCCTTCTAGAACCTCTTCAATGAAAACATCGGAAACTTTCCCGAACTCCGAAATAGGACTTTCCTTATATGAATCTTATTCTCCGGACCATTCTGGATCTCCTCGTGATATCCTGGATCCAATCCGAAACTCCGAACAACATTCGGTATCCCTACTAACATTCTATATCTACTAAACAACATCGAATCCTTAAGTGTGTCTCCCTACGGTTCGTGAATTATGCGGACATGATCGAGACACTTCTCCAATCAATAACCAATAGAGGAATATGGAAATTCATATGGCTCCCACATATTTCTACGATTACTTTGCGATCGAATGAACCACTTACATACGATACCAATTTCCCTTTGTCTCACGATAGTTTACTTATCCGAGGTTTTGATCATCGGTATCTCTGCATACCTAGTTCAACCTCGTTACCGATAAGTACTCTTTTCTTGTTCCTGTGATATGTGATCCCTTGTGAGACAGTCACATGCTTGCAAGGTAATTGGATGACATTCCACCGAGAGGGCCCAGAGTATATCTATCCGTCATATGGATGGACAAATCCCACTCTTGATCCATGTGCCTCAACCCATACTTTCCGAACACTCAGTGCCACCTTTATAGCCACCCAGTTACAGTGTGGTGTTTGATGTCATCAAAGCATCCTTCCGGTGATGGTGATTAACATGATATCATGGTCGAAGGAATTAGGTTACTATGTATCAGAAAGCTTATAGCAAACGAACTATTGAAATGACTTGATCTTAATGCTACGCTTATCTATAGGAGTATGTCCATCATACCATTCTCCTAATGATATGATCTTGTTATTAATAACATCTCAATGTTCATGACCGAGAAACCACGATCATCTATTAATCAACAAGCTAGTATTATAAAGAGGCTTTAGCAGGGACTCTAATTTAGTTTACAAATCACACAAGTATTAATGTTTCTGGTTAATACTATTATAGCATGAATGTAAACATTTATCATAAACACGAAGATATAATGATAACCAATTTTTTATTATTGAATCTAGGGCATATCTCCAATAATCCCCCACTTGCACTAGAGTCAACTAATCTAGATTACATGGTAATATACCGAACACCCATGGCGGTTTGGTGCTGGTCATGTTTTGCCCTTGGGAGAGGTTTAGTCAACGGATCCGCCACATTCAGATCTGTGTGTACTTTACAAATCTTTATGTCACCATCTTGGACATGCTCTCGAATAGCGTGAAAACGTAGCTTGATGTGCTTTAGCTTCTTGTGTGACCTTGGTTCTTGCGCATTGGATATGGCGCCCATGTTATCACAGTAGATAGACATTGGGTCCATCGCACTTGGAACCACACCGAGCTCTGTAATGAACTCCTTCATCCATATCGCCTCTTGTGAAGCCTCCGAAGCAGCTATGTATTCCAATTCAGTTGAAGATCTCGTCACAACGCTTTGATTTGCACTCCTCCAGCTAACTGCTGCACCATTCAAAGTAAATACGTATCCAGATTGAGATTTAGAATCATCCAGACCGGTGTTCCAAATAGCATCGGTGTAACCATTAACAACGAGTTGTTCATCACCTCCATAAGAAAGAACCATATTCTTAGTTCTTCTCAAGTACTTAAGGATGTTTTTTGACTGCTGTCCAATGATCCACTCCTGGATCACTTTGATATCTGCTAGTCAAACTAACAGCATATGCAATGTCGGGTCTAGTACATAGCATGGCATACATAAGAGATCCTATGGCTGAGGCATAGTGAGTCTTACTCATCCTTTCTCTATCTTCTGCCGTTGCAGGACTTTGAGTTTTACTCAAGGTCGTATTGGGCAACATGGGCAAGAACCCTTTCTTGCTATCTTCCATTCCAAACCTCTTTAGAACTTTGTCCAAATATGTACTATGTGACAATGATATTAGGCATCTCGATCTATCTCTATAAATCTTTATGCCTAATATTTAAGCTGCTTCGCCAAGATCTTTTATTGAAAAACTATTATTCAAATAATCCTTGACACTATTAAGAAGGTCTACATCATTCTCAATCAACAATATGTCATCTACATATAGTATTAAGAATGCTACAGAGCTCCCACTCACTTTCTTGTAAATACAAGCTTCTCCATAAGTTTGTATAAAACCAAAACTTTTGATTACCTTATCAAAACGTTGATTCCAACTTCATGATGCTTGCTTTAATCCATATATGGATCGTTGAAGTTTGCATACCTTGTTAGCATCTTTAGGATCGACAAAACCTTTGGGTTGCATCATATACAACTCTTCATCAATGTCTCCATTGAGGAACGCCGTTTTGACATCCATCTGACCTATCTCATAATCATAATATGTAGCGATTGCTAACATAATCCTCACAGATTTTAGCTTCGCTACTGGTGAGAAAGTCTCATCGTAGTCAACTCCTTGAATTTGTCGAAACCCTTTTGCGACAAGTCGAGCCTTATAGACAGTAACATTACCATCAACATCTGTTTTCTTCTTAAAAATCCATTTGTTCTCGACAGCCTTCCGACCATCCGGTAAGTCCACCAAAGTCCATACTTGGTTTTCGTACATGGATCCAATCTCGGATTTCATGGCTTCTTGCCATTTATTGGAATCTAGGCTCATCATTGCTTCCTCATATGTCTCAGGGTCATCGGTGTTATCCACCAACATGACACTCATAACGGGATCATACCAATCAGGAGTGGTACGAATTCTCGGTTACCTACGAGGTTCCGTAGTAACTTCAACCGAAGTTTCATGATCAACATCATTAGCTTCCTCTCTTATTGGTGCAGGCACCACATGAACTACTTCCGGTGCTGCGCTACTCGCAAGTTCGAGAGAAGGTTCAACAACCTCGTCGAGTTCTACTTTTCTTCCAGTCACTTCTTTCGACAGAAACTCCTTCTCTAGAAAGGATTCATTCTTGGCAACGAAGATTTTGCCCTCGGATAACCACATTTTTATTATTGCCTCTAGGGCATATCTCCAACAATTATTTCACTTAATTAAATATTTGTTATTTATTAAGTATTTATAAAGTAATATATCTTATAAAAATCATATCTTATTATTTATAAATCACAAAAATAAATGTAATATATCAAAATGATCACAAAAATAATAGCTACATGTTAAAAATATAATATTCCACTTTTGAGTTAAATAAAAAGTTAAACACTTTAATAACTTGAATTTAAACCTATTTCTTTAAATAATAATTCATATAATGTTAAATAAAATTTGTTAATATTTCTAAAATTAACCAATTAAAGTCTAATAAATAGTATTAGTCTTAAATACTAATATTATGAAGTCAAAATGGTTCAACACATTTTAAATGCAATTCTATTGAATTATCATTCAACCATAAGGTTAGATTATTTCCTAAAAATATTCTTATCCAATATAAAATCTTCAAGAATAATTTGTGACTAAATCAAATCTTTTTCAGTACTCAACCACAAGTTTACAAACATACCAAAACACTATAGTGAATCTATTAGTAGTTCAAGTGATATTATTTCCCTGAATACCAATTATAACCATTCATTCTATTACATTATAATGTTAGGAAACCACTACTCAAATAGAGGTAATGCCATGCTTAAATAACTTTAAGGAAACATTATGAAGTGAATAAAATATAAATATCATAAACATTACAACCTAAATTCATTTATGTTTTTAAAGTTTACTTTAGTCTGCAAAGCTTTAAGTATAATGTTAAAGACCTTATTACGTGTTTTATAGTTAACTTTGGTCTATTATAATTAAGTCGTAAAGCATCTCAAGTCCAAACTATTCAAGCAAGCACTAACAACATCGACCACATTTGATTAACCGTAAATATTGTTTAGACCTTAGAAAAGAAATCTTTTCTTCAAAAGTTATTCGTTTTGCCACTTCAAACAACAAATGACAATTAATAATAATCACATTACTTTATACTTTACTTGTATACTTAGGTTTAATAACACTTAAGTTCTTTATAAGTGACATTACTTGTAAAGTAAATTTGAAGATAAACAATTATAGTATAAGCAATCTTGAGTAGCATTTCACATTTGTGTGTATCTCATTGTTTTATGGTATTATAATTACATGTTGTTTCACACACACTCACAAGCCTTAATAAGAAGCACATGTGTGAAACTTAATCTAAAAGGGAAACACATTCTAAAGTAACCATTCCAGTTTCCAAACTCTAGATCAACGTTATCCCCGGGATTCGAGTTTACGAAATTGCATTACATTACTTATGTATAATAGCATCTTGCTTCTTTAAACATTAGTCCTTGCCGGACCAATGATGCTGATTTCAGATATTGGATCTTTTATATTGTCTCGAAGACCGTGAGTGCATAATCTTGCAATCACAAAAGGCAAGTTCACACTTGCTCATGTCCTTTGATTATTTTCTATAAAGTATTTTGCAAATCCAGTGTTGTCATCACCTGCATTTGAAAAAGGTCAGAAAAAACTATTTTCATAATAATATGATTATAGGTTATTTACCATGAGGTAATAACCTACTATGAAAGTTCCGGTAGTAAAGGAACATATTATCTATAACTTAACAACCAATATCGCCAGTGATTCTACCGTCGTATATTACGCGTTAACCATGAGATTTGGAATGGGACGAAGAAGTCAGTTGTATCATTTTCCTCTCGTATGGAGGCAAGACGACCTTAACATGACTTTGTGATTCCTTGTGTGGATCCAACATATGGGTGGGAACCCTTACGCCCCACACTTTTGGTGTCTAGGTTATCTATGGATGGTGTTTAGTGGATGGACCATTTAATATGGCACTTTCTAGGGCAACACCAGGTCATAGAGTCTTCGGGAACTCATTAGGGTTTTAGCCTGCCCAAAAGGGGGCCTAACAGAGGTGAGCCGGCCCCGAAGGATCGCGCAGACATATGAGGTCACGGAGAGGGCAGTGATTGGCTTGGATCTTAGTCTGGGCCTCATACCAAGGAAGTATGAATGGGTTGGCCGCTCGGATGTGCAACAAAGCTAAGATCTCTCATGGGTAAAGTAACGCACCTCTGCAGAGTGTAAGAACTATAACTTGTTACTCCCTATTCCGGGAAGGAGCTGTGAACGCTGCGGGAAAGGAACTCCATGAAAGTTCTGGTAAACCCGTGAAGGCTGACGGACATACTTTTCAGAATAAAATCAACCTTTGAAGAATTTTTTACGAAAACCTGCATTGCCTACGACCTATGGTCTCTGGCTGTAGATATAGTGCATCAAACACTCCTTTTCTAGTGAACTTGCTGAGTACGCTCGTACTCAACGTATCTTCTTAAACCTTGCTAGATTTCGAAGCCTTTAAGACGACGCCTACATCAAGTTATGCTCCAGGAGTCATCATCAAAAGCTTGATCTCTTCAATGAAGTCAAGGAAGTCAACATATACATCAACTCAAGTGAAGACGAAGTTACTGATTAGATAGGAATATAATCTCTAGCCATAGAACCTATTTCTGTAGTGTATTGCAATAGAAGCAATGCCAGACCATTAGTTAAGATACTAGTCTTAATGGTATGATAGTTTTTGTGTTGTTTATTTCTGTTTCTTCTTTGTAAGAAGTTTCTTTCTCTCTCTTTAACCTAGAGTGTTCTTTGGATCTTGTGTAAAGAGTTGAGTTGTAACCTATAGTCATGTCTTGGAATTGCTGTGTTTCTGTTGTACCACTCTGAGGGATGTAATACTAGTGAACGATGTTTCATTGGTGTTATGTCAACGACTATAGTGTACTACATCATGCAGTGGTATGCTGGGTCACCGCAGTTGGTATCAGAGCATATGCTTTGACCTTAGGATTAAAACCATTTTAGGAAGATCTGTAGGTTGGATAGTGACTATAGGAGCCATCTTATCTAAACCAAATATTCTTATGAATTGTGATGAGTATCCACTTGAGGATAACCTTGTCACGAGGTGTATAATCATCATTTTTAGAAATAGTTGTCCATATTTTCTCATGATAGTGCTATTTAGTGTCTTCCAAAGGAGACATAACCCACTAAGATACTTTAGGAAAGCTAATTGGTCACAGTAGATTAGGATCAGGTGTAAGACATCAATTGAAGTAGTCTTAATGGACAGCCTAACCCTAGAATTTAATTAAGACAGTGGAATCTTATGATTAGTTGATAACCAAAGACATGATGAATATCATTAGGATAAATGTTGATGTAATGAGTAGTAATCATGTGGTATTCATTTGAGAATTCTACGTGATGAAGTGAAATTATGTTCTGGCTTAATAATAGTGTAGTGAGAAGTAATGTTATCATGGTTAGATTAGCCCTTGAAACATGAAAATAGGTAAAACATAACAAGATCATGGTGAGATTAGCAATTAGTAAATAATTCTGAAGTAGAGTAAGAAAATAGCATGGTAGAACTATGATAGAAGTCATATGTGTCATAATTCCGGATAAAATTAAATTTTAGGTGTTCAATAGAAAGTTTTTAGTCCTTTTTGGGAGATCATATGAGGTTAGTCTAAATCAAATTGAGATCATTTTGTTTAGAATTATCCTGTTGCAATTGAGCAAATTGGGTAAACATTGAGGCAAAGAATAGTTTGACCCAATGTGCTAAGTATCACAATGTAAACCTATATGAGGAGGTGTCATATACTACACAACTAAGCCTGAATTCTAGAGATATTATACTCAACTACTATATTCCGGGTTTAGAATACTGTGTGTTATATGTACCACATTTGGATTTATTGGTTTTTCTTGAATCTTTTTTATTCACTAGATCTGTACATGAAGTTTGACTTGGTGTGCAAATGCATGTTGCATCCTCCAGTTACTACTTGATGTTATAGACCTAGATAGGAATGGGAATCCGTGTAAGGGAGTGACGATTTCGAAAGACCAAGATGAAGATTTACATGAAGGATGAAGAAAAATATAAGGAGTATTAGCACAATTTGAAGGATAGATCAAGCTCAGGTTATTTTTAGCCAGATATAAGAAGGAAGTCTAGTGTAGAACATACTTGGAGGAATAAGGAGTCAGGAACTTAGAGTTCACCTAAAATAGGTGATGTTGATAGGAAGTTAATAAAGTAACTGTACCAAGTTCATGGAAGCATCATGAATTAATGCAAATACGAAGTTTCGGAGAATTTTTTTATTCAAGCTCTGACAGTTCAGAGAGAATGCCATAAGGATGTTGGAAGTCGTAGGTAATACCTACAACTAGGATGATCCGCAGCTGGTATTTGATCCATAGTGGTATTCTGATCCACAGTTGGTATCTTGTCCACAGCCGGTGTTGGTTGACATAGTTAACCAGATCATCTTAATGGTTGCATAAAGAGCATAAAACTTGGCCTAAGTTAATTAAGACCTAAATGATTATAAAATTAAAAGCGATCGTCTTTCGAGACTCTTTGCGAAGTCAGACCTATCAAAGCGAAAGTGTCCAAATAGTAAGTAAGACCAGTAATGTTGAAAGATTCACTTCGGAGATCCATAATTGTGTGGATACACCATACAACTTTCATAAGACCCTAACTAGGTAGAGTATAATCTAGATAGAGATCAATATTCAAATTATAAAGCCAATAAATACTATATTGGCAGTTTAGAGACCATTAGTAAACCCTAAGGGGGAGATTAGAACATTAGAAATGAAAGTATCATTATCCTACTTTCCGAATAAGGGTTGGAGAAGAAGGACTAACCTACAACAGTAAGCTTTATTTTCATAAGGTTAAAAGAAGCCATCATTATAAAAGTACTCTTAGAAGTAAGTCTGGATGAAAGATAGAAGTTTATTTCAAGATAGTAGTACTCAAACCTTAAGGTAATTAATCAATGGAAGTTGCATAAGTACTTAAGGAACTAATAAAAGATTAGCTAAAGCTTGATAAGGTGAAATCTTAAAGGTAATAAAATAGAATAGTCCTAACAGACTAATTCTAAAAGAAACAACTCTTAAGTGATCCTTAAGAGGTAACATAGCACATCCAATTGGACAAGTATAGAAGAACAATAAATTCCGATGGGTATGGACTAAATGAGTTCAAATCCAATCTTCGGAAGGACTACCAGTACAACTCATATAATGAAAAATCAACGATTAGTCTTTTGGCCACAAATATTGTCTAATAGAATTGAAAAACCCTTTTTTAGTGAGACTTCCTAGACCTTATACAATATAGTAAGAAAGTTCAATGATCAAGTAAAGAAGTTGAATTGGGATACCTAATTAGGATAAGGAACTAAAGAAGAGACCCCAAATTAAGGAGTTTATAATAAGGACATATCCCTTAGGGAGTAAAGTAAAAGGAACTTTGGAGTATTGGAGACAACAAGTTGGAGATTGCCAAGAATGGTAAGAATTCAAGAAAAGGATCTGGTTATGGAATACAACAATTATTCCCGTTAAGGTTACCATGGAGTTGAGAAATGCTGTAACCAATATAAGTCAATTCCTTAGTCCAAAACATGAGAGTTTATGAACTTCGAGGACGAAGTTTATTTTAAGGGGGAGAGTATGTAACATCCCAGCATTAGAGCTTAGAAATAAGCTGAACATAGATGTGTGCATTGCCTTCATGCATAGAAAATCCGAATAATTTTCGAGCCTTTGAACAAAACTTGTCGAAGTGATTGAAGATTCTCTCAACTTGATGGAATTGAAGTAGATCATCAAGTTGACTGCGATAAGTTTCAATATGACCTTTGTTAAAAATTTATTTTGGGTAAGGAAGATTTGATCTAAGGGTAGATAAAATGCAATAAAAATTAAACCTTAATACAATATTTAATGGTTTATATTTGATCCTTAATTAATCATATTCCAGTATTCATTACACAACCCATGAATACCAAGTTATATATATAACTTAAGTAATAAGAATGTAACAACTAAATCTTGACCTATCCTAAACTCATCTACTTATACCATGAGTATCATGGTAATATCTAACCTTAACTCTTTAAGTGAGTTTGAGTAGGAAAGAAACCAAGTCAAGATCATTCACCATATATCTTTCTTTCCATATCAATCCTTATCATCTCTATTGGATCATCTGTTGTTCATCAAAGTTGAGTAATCAACTATTGATTCACCAATTCTTAAACTATCAATTCCTAATCTATCAACTCTTATTCTTATTATAGCATTCACTTAGGTCCTTAAGAGAAAGAAGTAAGAAGAGGTTAATAGTAATGTTAGTCTTAGGTATCATCTATAGGATGGGAGTGTTGGAAGAGAATAAGATCAATGAGATAATTGATGGAGTTAATTCACTCCTATAATGATAGACGAGTTAATTGGAATATATACTCATATGGTAACAAAGAGGATTTCAAGGATGAATATTGAAGATAGTACCAAGGAGCAATCCTATTGGATCAAGTAGGTATAGTCAATGAATATTATCTCTTAGTTCAATAGGAATAAACAGAAGATAATTTCAATACAACTGTATTGTTGTAGTGATAAAGTCTTGATTATCCAACTGGAAACATAAACCATAAAGGGTCAAAGGATTATAATGATCATACTTTAGTCACCAAGATTTAATGCTTATATCATGTGTAATTGACATTGGTGGATAGAACATGATAAAAACCTAGTATAGATAAGTTATCCTAGAGTAGTCATTGCAAGTCACATTAATATAATGTGAGGTTGGAGTATGAGTTACTAGACTTAAGGAATATAAGATAGTATGGTTAAGCTAAGGCTAGTGTAGCATGGAGTTATTGAAGTAGTATTATTCCTCTTAAAGGATAGTAATCTTTTGAGGAGAATAGAATTTGATATATACATTTACTGGAGTAATGTTGGTAATGGATGATGAAGGAAGAATATGAATGGAGGTAACTGTAATCATCTGTTGGATTGGAGATTATTAGTAGTAGAATAATTTGATAACCAAGTATGGATATAAGAATATTATGAAAGCTTCAGTGTCAAGCTTATTGGATTTACAAGTGGATTTAGAAGAATAAAAGGTGGATAAGAATATTCTTGTGAAGTAAAGATCATCATGATTAACACATGATGATGGATAGGAAGAAGTAGAATATCTAGGAAGGGAATTCCTTAAACAGAAGTCTAGGATTGTGAATTATGGAAGATAGGAATTCTTGGTAAACACTAAACCCTAAATCTTTAACCAAACATAATATCCATTTCATCTGATTGCTCTATCATCTTATCTACACAAAACTTCATAGGAATAATCTCCTATATCAAATCACTTAGGCACATCTTGGTCATTTTCATCCATCATTCTCATAGGTACTTAGGAGTGATCTTTATCAATTGTTTTCCATAATACATTCCAGAAAATAACTATCTATTTTAAAGGGTGATAACATTAAAGATCACAAACATGAGAACAATATGATTCAACCATTAATATTTACCCATGATTATAGAAGAAAGATGAGAATATTAGATCTCCTAAGAATTTATGGTAAGAATTTACAATTCAAACCCTAATTACTATGTTAGTTATAATAAAATATATATATCTTATTATTTACTAGATTCATGGAAATGATATTAGCCATATTAAATCCTTAGGATATCATGCATCAAATAATAATATAGGATCATTATATAAAATTTCCCCTCCAAACTATGAGCTAACTAAAATTAAGTTTTATAAACAAATAAGAAAATATCCTAAAATAAATCCATGGCTAATTATGGAAAGAAAATTAATAACAAAGTCCTCTACCAAATATTAGAATGATCTATATAAACAAAATAAAGAAATACAACATTAGTTAATAAAATCTCATAAAATAATTTTAAAACCATTCATTATTGATGCAACTATTTATCCAATAAATTCTATAAAGAAAATTTCAATCAAGAATGAAAAATACAAATCTTAAAATAAAAGTGTAAATACAAAAAAAGAAAGGAAAACAAAAAACAGAAAGGAAAACAAAAAACAGAAAGGAATAAAAAAAGGACTCAGTCCAGAAACTGGCCCAAAGCCCATTGCTTCACCCCTCTACCACACACTCACATGCAGCAGCAGACACACCTCGCTCGCTTTGATACGGCCCAGAAGTATCCCAACTCCGGCCCGATACCTCTTTGGCCTCTTTTCCTCGTCGTCTTCCTCGACGAACAGAAGCAGCTGCGTGGCATCGCTGTCGTCGTCGATCTTCGTCGCGCTACGATGCGCGCCGCCGCCGGTGAGGGTGAGGATAAGAACGCCCACGTCTTCCTCTATCCACTCGTACCCGTATCATTCTCTCTCGTTCTCTCTATCTCTCTCGCGCTTACAACACTGAACCCTATGTGGCATCCCGCAAAACCACTACTAGAAAAATCGCGTTGTTTTTGTGCATTGCATCATCATGACCGCATGCTCATGTCATCATGCCACATTGCATTTGAGCATCGTCATCATCTTGCATGTGCTTGAATAAAACTATTTTCGGAAAAACCGGTTCTTGTTTTCTAAACGCCCCGTCTTTATTCAAACGCAAACCCGGGTCGCCGGAATATTTTGTTTTGACTAAATATGTTTTGCAGACGGTCCGTTTAAATAAATAAAATATTGCATTATTTTTAGCGGGGCAGTCGAACGGGCCGAATGACCCGAACTACCACCCCAGAGAAAATACAAACGGTTCAATCTAAATCCTAAGTCTACCAGATAATCTACCCACACCCCTTTGGCCACCTCACCCGGACCAATCCGTGACCGCCACCTCACCCCTCTCCTCCCCTAAACCTATCAACTGCTGCCACCTAGACAACCCTCACAGCACACACCCCAGGCCCCACCTCTCCCTGGACCCCACCTGACCCGCCCCTGCACCGATCCCCACGTCCCCGGCCCACCCCTGGCCACACGCGCTCCCCACGCGCTGCGCCTCCACCAACCTCCCCCCGCGGCCCGTCCTCAACCTCCCTTCCCTCCCTCTGCCTCTCTCTTCCTCCTCACCCGCAGCTCCCACCGCCGCGCGCCTCCCCTCAAGCACCGCTCCGCCCTCGCTCACCGCGCCCGCCTCCCTCCGCTCTGCTCCGCCGCCAGCCGGCGCGCGGCCACGCCTTCCCCGACGCCGGCCGCCTCTCCTCTCCCCGGCGACCGCCGCGCTCGCGCCGCCCTCCAGCGAGCTCGCCGTTCCCCCCGCTCCCGCGCGCCACCCGCCACCTTCCTCGCCCCTCGCCGGCAGCCGCGCTCGCCTCCTCCGCGCTCTCCTCCTTCCCCCCTCCGGCCGACGAGCACCTCGCCACCGCGGGCTCCCGTCCCTCGCCTCTATCGCCGCCCCGCCCCGCCTCCTCGTCTGCGCGCCGGCGTCCCTTCCCGACGACGACGCGGCCCCGCACGCCGCCGCCGGCCCCTCCTCCGCCCGGCCCCGGCCCCGGCTCGCCCGCGTCGACCTCCCTCGCCGCCAACCGCCGCCCGGAGCCGACATTGTCGCCGCGCGCCAGGCCCCCTCTCCACCGGCCTCCTCCTCGCAGTCCCGCCGCCGGCGACCACCGCCCAGGTCGCGGCCTCTCCTCCTCTGCGCCGCCACCGTGTTGCTGTCCCCGAGCTCGCCGTGCCCATCTCGTCGGGCTCACGCCGTCGCCTGCGTCTCGTCCGTGTGTCACCAGCACCTGCCGGCCTCGACGACACCTGCCTCGCCCCATCTTTGCTGCTAGTCTGACGCGAGGCCCATGTTCTGTACTCTGGTTGTTGCCCAGCGTGTATGTGGCTTTGATATAATGGAAGCATAAATGCCCTATGGTAGTAACCGTGTCTGCCTAGTGTTAAGGACCTGGTGTACATCACGTCGACAAGATCGCCACCGACAATGGAACCGCGACACTCCAAGCTCTCCGTCCCGGCGTCCGAAGACCGTGAAGCGTCGAGACCCCCCTTCACGGATACGAGACCCCGAAGAACCGCGCAAGACCTCGGGCGCGAGACTCCAAGACCGTACCTAGCCGAAGGTGTCCGGATAATCCCCGACAAGAACTCCATCACGGAACATCAAGTACTCCGACAGGGAACCCTGAAGACCTCGGTGACGAGCCCCAAGTTCGCCTCCGATAATCAAGATGGTACCCCAAGATCTCCATCGTATGTGTCGAGCCCAACACCAAAGCGATGACAAGATCTACCGATGACCGAGAACCCTGACGCCAAGATCGCTACCGGAACGACAAGCACTTCGCCGTCGCACGCCAAGTCCTTCATCCCGAACGACATGACCGTCGACATGACCCGAAGACCTCGGAACGCCAAGTTCTACCCCGTTATCTGAGAACAACCCCGGAGTCCGAGAACGTTCCCGTCGGACCCTGGACCCTGAGACCGACCCCGAACCCCGGAACCCCAAGTTCGTCGAGACCCTCTAATGTGTGACCCCTTTTCCTGAGCCCTATTTTTATAAATGAAATATCAAATTGTTGCATATCAACTTGTCATACTTGCATGCATCTTGTCATGTGGTTTGGGGGCCTTAGGCCGATTCACCTCATAATTAAATATGGGGCCCATATGCGGACAAATCTAGTCTTATATTGGCCTCATTTAAATTGTGTAGCGAACCGGTACTATCTTCTGTCTTGATAATGCAACATTTAATTTGTGAGGTAGCTAAACAACATGAACCATTTAATTAATTGTCGGGACCCCGGTTCCGCTTCATATGACCTAATTGCATCGCACCTTTGCCATGTCATACATCATACATGCATCATGCCGATCTTCTGCCGTCGTATTAAATCGTGCATCCGGTGTTTCTTCTAGTGTTTTGGTTCTTCGCGGATAAGGCCGTTGAGTTGATGTGAGCTTCGCCCCGATCTCCGGTTGAACCTTCGACAATGTTTTCCAGGCGAGCATCTCCCCCTTTCTACCTATCTTACTTTTATAGTATTTATTCCCTCCTGTTGATCTATTGCTATCTGTGTTGCGATGCTCTAGTTTCCGTACCCGTGATATCCCTTGCAGCCATATATTGCCATGGCCACCTCCTATTACCTGTTGTTTGGTAGATAGTTGGACTTGCGCGTCGTAGTCGCTTGCTCAAGTGCTGTTGCGTGTCGTTCAGTGCCACAGTTGTTGATGTATTGCCGCATGTTGATGTTGGAGATGATCCTAGTTTTACTTATTGTTCACTCTAATTCCTGTTTAACAACTAAAATTGAAGTAAGCAGAGGCATCGGTGGGTGATAGATAATATTTGGTTTCCGAACGCCCACTTGTGTCCCGTAGGACCCCGAGTACTTGATACCTGTTCCTTGATTTATCGCGCTATCCACATATGGGGAGTATGGGCCCCCCTTAGCCAGAGCTTGATTCAGTCTTATTTCTTGGGGCCACAACTAGTTTGAGGTTTTATTTACTATCCTGTACCTATGCCATGCTTTACTGCTTTATTTACGATTGTGTGAGGAGCACGCTGTACTGTTTTGGAAGCGGAGTGTTTTCGCGGTATCGACAGTCCCCGTTTGGGGATTTGCTGTCGTTTACAGCCATTGTCGCAAACCTTGAGTCCGTCTCGGAGCTTGCTTACTTCGTTGCGGGTGTACTCCAGGGGGTGGCCCCCTGAAATATTTCTGAATCTTGTGATTGCTCTGTCGTGAAGACCTCGTTGGGTTTTGATTTGGTTTTTCCGAGGTTGATCGTGTGTGTGTTGCTATTTGTGCACCCCGGCCGGGTTAAAACTTTCGGAAAGCCGTGTCCGCGGTTATGGACGACTTGGAGCACAGTATCTCGACCATAGACAAGCATAACTAAAGTTTATTGCTATAAATTTGACTTTATAATGACTAGTAATCAGCTTCACTATAATGGAATGGCTAAATAATACTGCCCACAATTGCTTGCTTTGTCTGTCGCTTGCGACAATTGTACCTGACTAGTAAGTATGGCAACTACAACGGAATGGCTAAATAAAAGTACCAACAACTGCTGGGTTTTGGGTTATCTCATGCTATCTGTATCTGATTAGTAAGTGTTGTAACTATAACGGAATGGTTAACTAAAAGTGCCCACTGCCTACTTTATCAGGACGATTATTTAAACCTGACTAGTAAAGTGCCGCAACTATAACTGAATAAGTAAAACTGCCAACTGTGTGAGTTCCTCGGTTGACTTCCTCGTTTGGTATCGAGGGGGAAACGCCAGGATGGGTTTGTTTGATGGTAGTATCAGGTTGGTTCCGAATAGGTCTTTCTTACCCCTCTCTGATTGCCGCCAGTTGTCTCGAGTCTCTATAGGGTGTTCAGTGTATGCTGCCGCTGCCGCTCAGTCCACCATACCTATGTAGGTGAGGACCGCCGAATTCTAGCCTCGCCGTGTACTGGCCTCAGTACTGACGCTCCTATTTTTCCTTTGCCCTTTGTCGGCACCCCTTTTGTTTAAGCAGGTTTTGAGATCGACGTCGTTAGCAGGGTTACCCTTCCGGCTTGGCCTGGGCAGGGTTATGGACGCCATTGGTTATTCTTCAGGGCTCTTAGCCCCATTTGCATCTTGTCCGTAGTCGGACGCTCTATCCTTTCAAGGTGATTTGGATCTTTGTATATTATATCTGTATTCTTGACTCTTTGAGTCGCTGTTGTATATACATCTGTTCTGTGGGTCCCATCGAGGACTATTGTGTAATGTTATTACTTCGTTTTCCACCCGCACGGAAGTGCCTGGTGGGCACCTTTGAATCGTTTCTATGCGGGTTTGGCGGGTTTTCGCTAAAACTTGCATAGGTCCGATTCTGAGGGTGTTACAGAGTGGTATCAGAGCTCAGCAGTTGCGATACCCCACAAGTCCAGCCTGTAGGATAACCTAGCTAACGGCCGAAGTAGAGTGTAAAAACTATTTTGCAAAATCAGTTGGATAGATCTAGTTAGGTCTGCTTTTATTCCTTACCCCTCTGCTATTCTCCTCTTACCTCTACGTGTTTTGAATCTGCTCTCTTATCTTTTCTTCGAGTCCAGGATTTCTCGTGGTTGGGTTCCGTCGTACCTTCAGGGTTTCGCTCCCTCCTCTGATAACGGTGTTCTACCATCCGGTGTTCATGCTATCCGAGGAATCCGTCTACGGTGGTACCATTCTTTGTTCCTTGTTTGTGCCTTCCGGTGTTTTCCAACGCGACGACATCACCTACGCCAGATCCGTTGCAGAGTCTGCATCACTCCTTTGTTTCCGAACCTCGCTTGTCGAGATCTTCAGTCTGATTCCGAGAATGGTTGCACGCTTTTCTACTGATTGTGCGGAGTAATAGATTGGGTGCGTGATGGATTGGCCCCCATGCCGACTACCCCTTCTGTTCGCTTTTGTACATTGAAGCGGATGAGAATGCATCGGTTCCCCTTTTCCATCGAAGATAGAGGTGGCTTTATTTTGTTGATACCTCTACCTTCGACCTTTTGTTCCCGGAGTGTTCTCTCGACGATCACGGACAACGACCTCTTGTTAGTGGTGTCGCGAGGATCTACATGAAGCGAGAAGATGCAGATCGCCGACCTTCCTTCCGGTACCATGAGGCGGATCTCGAGGGCGAGATCCATCGTTAGTGGTGTCGAATTGTGGCATCCCGCAAAACCACTACTAGAAAAATCGCGTTGTTTTTGTGCATTGCATCATCATGACCGCATGCTCATGTCATCATGCCACATTGCATTTGAGCATCGTCATCATCTTGCATGTGCTTGAATAAAACTATTTTCGGAAAAACCGGTTCTTGTTTTCTAAACGCCCCGTCTTTATTCAAACGCAAACCCGGGTCGCCGGAATATTTTGTTTTGACTAAATATGTTTTGCAGACGGTCCGTTTAAATAAATAAAATATTGCATTATTTTTAGCGGGGCAGTCGAACGGGCCGAATGACCCGAACTACCACCCCAGAGAAAATACAAACGGTTCAATCTAAATCCTAAGTCTACCAGATAATCTACCCACACCCCTTTGGCCACCTCACCCGGACCAATCTGTGACCGCCACCTCACCCCTCTCCTCCCCTAAACCTATCAACTGCTGCCACCTAGACAACCCTCACAGCACACACCCCAGGCCCCACCTCTCCCTGGACCCCACCTGACCCGCCCCTGCACCGATCCCCACGTCCCCGGCCCACCCCTGGCCACACGCGCTCCCCACGCGCTGCGCCTCCACCAACCTCCCCCCGCGGCCCGTCCTCAACCTCCCTTCCCTCCCTCTGCCTCTCTCTTCCTCCTCACCCGCAGCTCCCACCGCCGCGCGCCTCCCCTCAAGCACCGCTCCGCCCTCGCTCACCGCGCCCGCCTCCCTCCGCTCTGCTCCGCCGCCAGCCGGCGCGCGGCCACGTCTTCCCCGACGCCGGCCGCCTCTCCTCTCCCCGGCGACCGCCGCGCTCGCGCCGCCCTCCAGCGAGCTCGTCGTTCCCCCCGCTCCCGCGCGCCGCCCGCCACCTTCCTCGCCCCTCGCCGGCAGCCGCGCTCGCCTCCTCCGCGCTCTCCTCCTTCCCCCCTCCGGCCGACGAGCACCTCGCCACCGCGGGCTCCCGTCCCTCGCCTCTGTCACCGCCCCGCCCCGCCTCCTCGTCTGCGCGCCGGCGTCCCTTCCCGACGACGACGCGGCCCCGCACGCCGCCGCCGGCCCCTCCTCCGCCCGGCCCCGGCCCCGGCTCGCCCGCGTCGACCTCCCTCGCCGCCAACCGCCGCCCGGAGCCGACGCCGTCGCCGCGCGCCAGGCCCCATCTCCAGGCCTCCTCCTCGCAGTCCCGCCGCCGGCGACCACCGCCCAGGCCGCGGCCTCTCCTCCTCCTCTGCGCCGCCACCGTGTTGTTGTCCCCGAGCTCGCCGTGCCCATCTCGTCGGGCTCACGCCGTCGCCTGCGCCTCGTCCGTGTGTCACCAGCACCTGCCGGCCTCGACGACACCTGCCTCGCCCCATCTTTGCTGCTAGTCTGACGCGAGGCCCATGTTCTGTACTCTGGTTGTTTCCCAGCGTGTATGTGGCTTTGATATAATGGAAGCATAAATGCCCTATGGTAGTAACCGTGTCTGCCTAGTGCTAAGGACCTGGTGTACATCACGTCGACAAGATCGCCACCGACAATGGAACCGCGACACTCCAAGCTCTCCGTCCCGGCGTCCGAAGACCGTGAAGCGTCGAGACCCCCCTTCACGGATACGAGACCCCGAAGAACCGCGCAAGACCTCGGGCGCGAGACTCCAAGACCGTACCGAGCCGAAGGTGTCCGGATAATCCCCGACAAGAACTCCATCACGGAACATCAAGTACTCCGACAGGGAACCCTGAAGACCTCGGTGACGAGCCCCAAGTTCGCCTCCGATAATCAAGATGGTACCCCAAGATCTCCATCGTATGTGTCGAGCCCAACACCAAAGCGATGACAAGATCTACCGATGACCGAGAACCCTGATGCCAAGATCGCTACCGGAACGACAAGCACTTCGCCGTCGCACGCCAAGTCCTTCATCCCGAACGACATGACCGTCGACATGACCCGAAGACCTCGGAACGCCAAGTTCTACCCCGTTATCTGAGAACAACCCCGGAGTCCGAGAACGTTCCCGTCGGACCCTGGACCCTGAGACCGACCCCGAACCCCGGAACCCCAAGTTCGTCGAGACCCTCTAATGTGTGACCCCTTTTCCCGAGCCCTATTTTTATAAATGAAATATCAAATTGTTGCATATCAACTTGTCATACTTGCATGCATCTTGTCATGTGGTTTGGGGGCCTTAGGCCGATTCACCTCATAATTAAATATGGGGCCCATATGCGGACAAATCTAGTCTTATATTGGCCTCATTTAAATTGTGTAGCGAACCGGTACTATCTTCTGTCTTGATAATGCAACATTTAATTTGTGAGGTAGCTAAACAACATGAACCATTTAATTAATTGTCGGGACCCCGGTTCCGCTTCATATGACCTAATTGCATCGCACCTTTGCCATGTCATACATCATACATGCATCATGCCGATCTTCTGCCGTCGTATTAAATCGTGCATCCGGTGTTTCTTCTAGTGTTTTGGTTCTTCGCGGATAAGGCCGTTGAGTTGATGTGAGCTTCGCCCCGATCTCCGGTTGAACCTTCGACAATGTTTTCCAGGCGAGCATCTCCCCCTTTCTACCTATCTTACTTTTATAGTATTTATTCCCTCCTGTTGATCTATTGCTATCTGTGTTGCGATGCTCTAGTTTCCGTACCCGTGATATCCCTTGCAGCCATATATTGCCATGGCCACCTCCTATTACCTGTTGTTTGGTAGATAGTTGGACTTGCGCGTCGTAGTCGCTTGCTCAAGTGCTGTTGCGTGTCGTTCAGTGCCACAGTTGTTGATGTATTGCCGCATGTTGATGTTGGAGATGATCCTAGTTTTACTTATTGTTCACTTTAATTCATGTTTAACAACTAAAATTGAAGTAAGCAGAGGCATCGGTGGGTGATAGATAATTTTTGGTTTCCGAACGCCCACTTGTGTCCCGTAGGACCCCGAGTACTTGATACCTGTTCCTTGATTTATCGCGCTATCCACATATGGGGAGTATGGGCCCCCCTTAGCCAGAGCTTGATTCAGTCTTATTTCTTGGGGCCACAACTAGTTTGAGGTTTTATTTACTATCCTGTACCTATGCCATGCTTTACTGCTTTATTTACGATTGTGTGAGGAGCACGCTGTACTGTTTTGGAAGCGGAGTGTTTTCGCGGTATCGACAGTCCCCGTTTGGGGATTTGCTGTCGTTTACAGCCATTGTCGCAAACCTTGAGTCCGTATCGGAGCTTGCTTACTTCGTTGCGGGTGTACTCCAAGGGGTGGCCCCCTGAAATATTTCTGAATCTTGTGATTGCTCTGTCGTGAAGACCTCGTTGGGTTTTGATTTGGTTTTTCCGAGGTTGATCGTGTGTGTGTTGCTATTTGTGCACCCCGTCCGGGTTAAAACTTTCGGAAAGCCGTGTCCGCGGTTATGGACGACTTGGAGCACAGTATCTCGACCATAGACAAGCATAACTAAAGTTTATTGCTATAAATTTGACTTTATAATGACTAGTAATCAGCTTCACTATAATGGAATGGCTAAATAATACTGCCCACAATTGCTTGCTTTGTCTGTCGCTTGCGACAATTGTACCTGACTAGTAAGTATGGAAACTACAACGGAATGGCTAAATAAAAGTACCAACAACTGCTGGGTTTTGGGTTATCTCATGCTATCTGTATCTGATTAGTAAGTGTTGTAACTATAACGGAATGGTTAACTAAAAGTGCCCACTGCCTACTTTATCAGGACGATTATTTAAACCTGACTAGTAAAGTGCCGCAACTATAACTGAATAAGTAAAACTGCCAACTGTGTGAGTTCCTCGGTTGACTTCCTCGTTTGGTATCGAGGGGGAAACGCCAGGATGGGTTTGTTTGATGGTAGTATCAGGTTGGTTCCGAATAGGTCTTTCTTACCCCTCTCTGATTGTCGCCAGTTGTCTCGAGTCTCTATAGGGTGTTCAGTGTATGCTGCCGCTGCCGCTCAGTCCACCATACCTATGTAGGTGAGGACCGCCGAATTCTAGCCTCGCCGTGTACTGGCCTCAGTAATGACGCTCCTCTTTTTCCTTTGCCCTTTGTCGGCACCCCTTTTGTTTAAGCAGGTTTTGAGATCGACGTCGTTAGCAGGGTTACCCTTCCGGCTTGGCCTGGGCAGGGTTATGGACGCCATTGGTTATTCTTCAGGGCTCTTAGCCCCATTTGCATCTTGTCCGTAGTCGGACGCTCTATCCTTTCAAGGTGATTTGGATCTTTGTATATTATATCTGTATTCTTGACTCTTTGAGTCGCTGTTGTATATACATCTGTTCTGTGGGTCCCATCGAGGACTGTTGTGTAATGTTATTACTTCGTTTTCCACCCGCACGAAAGTGCCTGGTGGGCACCTTTGAATCGTTTCTATGCGGGTTTGGCGGGTTTTCGCTAAAACTTGCATAGGTCCGATTCTGAGGGTGTTACACCCTAGCTCGTCAGAGTTCAATGGAAAACGTTGGTCCTAAGCTCCCCTAGCCACCCTCAGGGCACCGTTGGACTCATTTCGTTGTTCTAGATCAACCTGCAAAACGAATCGAACCTCCTCGCCCTCTGTCGTCCACAACGATCTCGAACTCCGCCGCTCGCTGTCGACGATGGCCACCTCATCCGGCAACGCGTCGCTTCGCCGAGCCTCTCGCTATGCTCCTGGTGAGCTTGCACATCTCCCTAGCCTTCTGGATTCGCTTTTAGTTATCTCTATCGCCTTGCCATGAAAACCAGAGCGTTCCACCGTCGGAGCTCGTCGGAGCTGGTGCTTCGGCGACCAAAAACCAGCCGCGCCGCCACTATTCGGTTTCCCGCATCCCGCTGATTTGAACGAGACTAAAACCGCGTGCCCGCATGCCCTCAATCCGTGGATCAACCCACGATCTAATGATCATCCTCGGATGATGTCAGCGTGATATCACGCTGATGTCATATTCCTGTTTTTATCATTTTAGAAATTGTGATAAGGTTTTCTGTAATAAATAAAAAAACATAGTGATGACATGGCAAAGGTCCCACCAGTCAGTGACTGGGGTAGGATTAGCTCTTGTGATAAAATTCCCCTCACTTCATGCTGACATCAGCATTACCTAATAAACACATTTAGTTATTTAATTAAAAATTCCCAAAATGATTAAACCTCATAAAATCAATAACTTTGGTTTTGTAATTTAGAAAAATATGTATAATATATGAAATTTTTTAGAAAAATAAAATATATAACATTAAACTATTATCAAACATTATTATGTTAATATTTAAATAATTATTATTAAATAAAGACTTTACAAGTAATAAAACTATGATAATTCATATTTTAATATTGGTAAATGTTAAAAATGTAAATAAAATACCAAAAATCTTAGAAAAATAGGAACTATAATTTAAAACTATAATCATACATTATTATTTCACTTAATTAAGTATTTGTTATTTATTAAGTACTTATAAAGTAATAAATCTTATAAAAATCATATCTTACTATTTATAAATCACAAAAATAAATGTAATGTATCAAAATGATCACAAAAATAATATCTACATGTTAAAAATATAATATTACACATTTGAGTTAAATAAAAAGTTAAAAACTTTAATAACTTGAATTTAAACCTATTTCTTTAATTAATAATTCATATAATGTTAAATAAAATTTGTTAATATTTCTAAAATTAACCAATTAAAGTCTAATAAATAGTATTAGTATTAAATACTAATATTATGAAGTCAAAATGGTTCAACACGTTTTAAATGCAATTCTATTGAATTATCATTCAACCATAAGTGTAGATTATTTCCTAAAAAGATTCTTATACAATATAAAATCTTTAAGAATAATTTGTGACTAAATCAAATCTTTTTCATTAATCAACCACAAGTTTACAAACATACCAAAACACTATAGTGAATCCACTAGTAGTTCAAGTGATATTATTTCCCTGATTACCAATTATAACCATTCATTCTATTCCATTATAATGTTAGGAAACCACTACTCAAATAGAGGTAATGCCATGCTTAAATAACTTTAAGGAAACATTATGAAGTGAACAAAATACAAATATCATAAACATTACAACCTAAATTCATTTATGTTTTTAAAGTTAAGTTTAGTTTGCAAAGCTTTAAGTATAATGTTAAATACCTTATTACGTGTTTTATAGTTAACGTTGGTCTATTATAATTAAGTCGTAAAGCATCTCAAGTCCAAACTATTCAAGCAAGAATTAACAACATCGACCACATTTTATTAACCACAAAGATTGTTTAGGCCTTAGAAAAGAAATCTTTTCTTTAAAAGTTATTCGTTTTGCCACTTCAAACAACAAATGACAATTAATAACAGTCACATTACTTTATACTTAGAACTTATCAGGGTTTTAGCCTGCCCGAAAGGGGGCCTAACGGAGGTGAGCCGGCCCCGAAGGATCGCACAGACATATGAGGTCATGGAGAGGGCAGTGATTGGCTTGTATCTTAGTCTGGGCCTCATACCAAGGAAGTATGAACGGGTTGGCCGCTCGGATGTGCAACAAAGCTAAGATCTCTCATGGGTAAAGTAACGCACCTCTGCGGAGTGTAAGAACTATAACTTGTTACTCCCTGTTCCGGGAAGGAGCTGCGAACGCTGCGGGAAAGGAACTCGATGAAAGTTCTGGTAAACCGTGAAGGCTGACGGATATAGCTTTTCAAAATAAAAGCAACCTTTAGAGAAATGTTTACGAAAACCTGCATTGCCTACGACCTATGGCCTCTGGCTGTAGATATAGTGCATCAAACACTCCTTTTCTAGTGAACTTGC
The DNA here is from genome assembly GCA_910589765.1 of Avena atlantica. Lineage (NCBI taxonomy): Eukaryota > Viridiplantae > Streptophyta > Magnoliopsida > Poales > Poaceae > Avena > Avena atlantica. The sequence goes on along the minus strand of OU342739.1, from coordinate 539,175,501 downwards.
TGAGTACGCTCGTACTCAACGTATCTTATTAACCCTTGCTAGATTCTGAAGCCTTTTAAAAGACGTCTACATCAAGTTATGCTCCAGGAATCATCATCAAAAGCTCGAGCTCTTCAATAAAGTCAAGGAAGTCAACATATACATCAACTCAAGTGAAGACGAAGTTACTGATTAGATAGAAATATAATCTCTAGCCATAGAACCTATTTCTATAGTGTATTGCAATAGCAACAATGACAGATCATTAGTTAAGATACTAGTCTTAATGGTATGATAGTTTTTGAGTTGTTTATTTCTGATTCTTCTTTGTAATAAGTTTCTTTCTCTCTCTTTAACCTAGAGTGTTCTCTGGATCTTGTGTAAAGAGTTGAGTTGTAGTCTATAGTCATGTCTTGGACCTGATGTATTTCTGTTGTACCACTCTGAGGGATGTAATACTAGTGAACGGTGTTTTATCGGTGTTATGTTAACGACTATAGTATACTACATCATGCACTGGGTCACCGCAAACCGGCTGCACTGCCGCCACCGTCATCTTCTCTCTGAGGAGCATGTCCCACTTGGCCGCCACATCGGAACCTTCTACAGTTCAGCCAGAGCAGCTATTGCGGGGAGGTGCGCTTCACGACAGCGTCGTGCGCGAGTACATCATGTAGTCGGAGGCATCTATTAACATCTTACTATAGAGAATAAATCCCTTGATATGTGTGAGTACCTGGCTTAGTGGAGGTTGATCCCGTCAGGGGAGGCTGATCCCACAATGGGGAGGAGGATCCCGTCGGGTGTGGGGCGTGGGAATCTTCTGTCGCCTGTGCGGCGCCACCATGTGCTACTCAGCCCTCTAAGTATCACGGCACCGCCTAGCGCGTGCTATTGCGGGTTGCCGCTGTCGTTGGTCGTCGAGGTTCGTGACGAATGGTCGTCGGCGGGATTGGTAGGGATGCGACGAGGTAGGCAGGGCAAGATGTGGGCTCAGAAGGCCCATCTGGGTGGGCCGGGGGAGGTGAGCTCGAGTTGGAGGTGGAGGCATGGAGCTTGCTCGCCGGTAGGGAGAGGTGATGGGTAAGGGGGAGAGGATCGCGGCACTGGAACCTGGAAAGGACGTGGGAGGGGTCTTTCAGCTGCGGAGTGAGCGGTGGCGGCGGCGGGCGTGGGATCTGCGGGGCGAGCTCGTGAGGGACGAGCGGGGACTGCGGGAGGGTTTCTTTGTTTCCGAGACGGCCCACTTGTCGGCACGAAGGATTAGTTCGGCTCTTCCTCTTCGGGAGGTGCGACGAATGTGTGACGAAGGACGGGCGAAACGGGTTCGCCGGGAAACGGAACAGAATGTCCTTTTTAGATAGTAGAGATTATTTTGATTTGCCGCCCTGACAATGAGACATCTCTCCCTATATATCTCAAACGAACAAAATAGATTCAACAAGACGAGTTTCGACTTGAATAGCCGAAAGGCGGCAAATAAACAGCGGAATCGAGACGATCGTTGTTCGTGGCGATCGTGGCCGAAATGGCGTTGGCAGCCGATGAAACAACCGACATGGATGAAAAAAAAAAGCATCTGAGACAGAGATCGAGAGATCAGGGGCGGATCCGGACACGGTGCTACCGGTGCCGTAGCACCGGCCGGACGGCTACACTGCAAAGAACCTTGCTATATTTTTAAGGCTAAAATATAAAAAATATAGATAATTAGCATCATTAAGGCTGTTTAGCACCGGTCTTAGGCTTCATTCAGCTCCGCCCCTGCGAGAGATGAACCACTCTTTCTACTATAGTTGCTAAAGAAATGAACCATTCTTAACCTTGTACTATTTCTGTTACGTACAAAATCTGAATTTTGTTTTCTCAATAAGAAAACACAAGGATGAATCGTGAACCATCTACGCCGTGGAGTATGTACTCCACGAGTTACAGAGGAACGTATGGCAGAGAGGGTATGCATATACGAGACCAAAAGCTTATTAATTCCAAGGCTCGTGATACGCGAACATCGACGCGCACGTCGCCCACTCGCTCTTCGTGCCCTCTCGCTCTCGGCCTCTCCGAAACCTCGAGCACCAGCCGGAACCTGCTGTCACCCCCTGCACCAGTGCGCGCTGCACGTACGTACAGGAGCTCCACACAGACGAGGTCTTCCGTCGATCACACGATCTACCTTTACATCGTGAGCCAGGCCGCCACGTACGCACCGGCAATTATTCGCCGACCACGCCATGCCGTGCCGGCCGGCCAACACGAGAGTGCCGAGATTCGATCCGCCCCGGCCTGCCCCTCAGTCCAATCGTTGCAACCTTTCGTCCGCACCAACGAACGCACGGCCGGCCGGCGAGCAGATCTATCGTCATCCACCGCCATATCGGCCTAAAGTCGAGCAGAAAAGTTGTACCCCGATATCCTCCACTTAGCGCAAGCGCGGCCATATCCCGGTTTTGTGTAGTAGGGGTGTAATAATGCTCGATCCTTGTATGTACCACATCAGCGGTGCACTATACTGTCCAGTACAGGCTGGTCCATTCAGGTTCAGAGTGAGAGACGAGTCACGGTCAGTTATGGTTATTTTAATTAAGGTAAAAAGTAAAACCCAGACCTTTGGTATTTGAGAAATAAAACACTGCCCCTTGAAGCAATGGCATCTCCAACGGGCAACGACCCACCGCAAACGGACCGACCCGTCTAAATTGGTCCGACGGGATCCAAATGGAGTCGGAGCAGTGGAGTAGGCCCGGTAGTCATACACATAAAAATAGCACTTTTCATCGATTGTGGGCAAGCCGGGTACATCAAATTTTAAACTACATTTAAACTAGAAATTAAAGTAGATTACACATCAACTAAAATCTACACTACATGGTAGCCGGCCCCGTCCAGGCCATGGTGGTCCACTTCGCTTGGCGGTGGCGCGCGGCCGCCGCTTGCCAGCTAGGGAGGAGAGGATGGCCCTCTGCTGGTCCATGCCTCCCTAACTGTTATCCTCCCAGCTGGCCTAGTCCACGTCCTCCACCTCATCCTCCTCCTCGTCCCGGTTCCACTCATCCAACGCGTAGCCAGTGCGTCCTCCATCTTTGCTGGGAGAGACAATTGGGTAGCGGCCATGGACGGCCTTGCCGATCTGGACCTAGGTGGACGTGCCTCCCCATCCGCAGCGAGAAGGTGTTTTTATAGACTGGCCGACGCCCTCGGCGGGAAAGAACGGCGGGCCGGCGAGGCCACGCGGGGTAAAATACTCGGGGCAGGAAACGGATTGCGACGTCGATCTGTTAGAGTACGTATACACGTATATGTTAGAGATAGACTAGGATTCTACATCTTGTACTCCAAGTCTCCGTCTATCCCGTGTATGTCCATATATACTTCTCGTGAGGGTCAAATCAATACATCAAAATATTTTAGGGATTCAATATTTTCCACGTGGTATCAAAGCGGTTAGCCTCACGGCGCCGATCCTAGGTTCTTCAACCACTTTCGCAACACGCCTCTCCCGGGGAGATTACTCCTCGGGGGCACGGCACCCGGTCTCGATCAAAGATCAGATCAGTTCTTTAGATTAGTTTAGATCTAAGTTTTGATTTTCCAATATTAGATTAGATCCAATTAGCCAAATAATTCCCTAAATCTCATGATCTTCTCCGGTGAAAAATCAAGGTCAAATCGGTGCTAAACGTTGTTTCCTCGACTCCGCTTCCTCACGCAGTGCGTCCAAGCGGCACAAGGGCCGCAGCGGCCTAGGACTCCAGCGCCAACGCGCGGGGCTCCATGAGCATGCAACGCCAACATGCAGCAGGAACACACGGGCCAACACCATCTACAGAAGCGACATCGACATCATCCACACGCCAGGCCGGTATGGAATACTCACTAGTGGAAACAGCCCCATTGGTCCCGGTTGGTAAGGGGCATTCGTCCCGGTTACCCAACCGGAACAGGATAATTGGGACTAAAACCTCAACCTTTAGTCCCGGTTGCACCACCAACCGGGACAAAAGGGATACACGTAGCCGCGGCAGAGGGCGAGGAGGGTGGAGCAACCGTCCCGGTTCGTAACACGAACGGGGACAAATAACCCTTTGTCGCGACAGAGATTTGACACATTTCTCTGCCGCGGCAGAGAATTCATTTTGGCAAATTTTGTTACCGCGGCAGCATTTTGGCCACTTTTTGTGCCGCGACAGAGAATTCATTTATGTTGTTTTATTGTTTATTTAGTGTTTTGCACTCATCAATGAAGGAACCATTATATTACACAAGATCATCATGACAATATTACATTCGATACACGGATCGAGTTCATGCACTACATACAAAAGTTGCTCTTTGTATAATCCCTATTATTTATACACACCCAAATAGTATTCCCCTTTTGGGTTTAAGACTTCTGCATCTAAGAATCCCGCCAATTCCTCCTGAATTGCTCGTACGCGATCCTTTGGCAGAAGACCGTCCCGTAGACGTTCGATTTGATTTAAAAAAGGAGTCAGCCTATATGAATGAAACTAAACACAATTTGATGATAATTAAAAACTATAGAAATTGTTTACGTACGTGGAGTTGCTCTAAATTTTTTCCCTTCTCATAGCACGTCTGCCGGATGAATTCGCAAACATAGTATCCACATAGATTGTTACCTGGTCCCTGCGTTAGGCACTTTACGAGAACATAGTTCAATCAAAATAATAATCAAGCATGATAATAACGGTATCAAAACTAGAATCAAAGAGATGCGCGGATATAGCTAGTGGTGCTTGCATCTAGTGCTTGAAATGTAAACTTCTCTTTCCAAACACCCCTAGCCTTGTTGGTGAACTGTTTCCAAGCGTTGTCCGACGAATAAAACGAATAAAAGAAGTTATTAATTACTTGATATCATAAAATTCACGAACGTTGCCGATATAGTGTCGTAATGATTAGAATTACCGCTGGAGAAGCATCTGCGTGTCCTTCCACTGCTTAAGGGGTTTATGTTTCGAGTCCATGACTAGTACACGCCCTTTGTCAAGTTAAATGATTAACAGAATATAGTGGAAGCTGCGAATGCATAACTAATCAATTATATACTTAACATCGAGTAAGCGAAATAGAAAGTGTATACAAGACAATACATCCACTCGAAGTTGTAAGGAAATAGTATTTCCCTTCTGGTTTCTTGAAACCTTAACGCGTGTACTATATTATCCTCCGTATCTTGGGGGCTTGTTTTGAGATTAGCTTGATGAACCCAATATGGGTCAATGAAGCCAATGTCATAGATTTGTCCTCCGGTGCACTCGAGAATCTTCATTCTGCATGCAATAAACAAGGTGAGATAGCTGGAGACTAAATTAATTACAGAATTAGTACTTACAGACAATAGGCACTGATAATCGATTTGTCCAAGGCGTCTTTATTGAATAATTGAAATAGTTCATCAAATTCAATGGATATCATGTCATCTATTTCTTTCTCATAATGCTTTTTTGTAACCTTCAGCACTATCCAGTTAGCCCCAGCCTTTGTGGCATGCATGTACCAGTTATGCAATCTTCGCATTTTTGTTGGAAGATTATTTACCTCCTCAGGTTTGACGAGAGGTTTTCCGTACTAGTATTTGTATGCTACTTCACTCACGGGGAAGTACTCTAACTGGGATAAATACTGGGCAATACTCATACCTTGAGCAACGGCAGCTTCTCCGTATTGTGCAACTACCTCTGGATCATACTGCTCTTCGGCCCCATATTTGATCGACCCCACATTGGTATGGGAAATCACCTTGAGAGGGGCGCAAGACTGTTTTGCTTGTTCTCCGATCTGGGCAACAGATTTCTCGCTTGCATCAGTACTGCTCTTCGAGGCTTGTTGTGCCGCATGTGACTTAAGAATAGAAAGCTCATAGTCTGATGACAGCTTTGGCTCGGGTTGATGAAGAGTCTTTAGCATTTTCAACACTCTAGATTTTTCTTCTTGGTGCTGGGGAACTCTGGCTCTTTCGGCCGCCTTAGCTTAGCGAAAAACGTTGTCGTTTCCGCATCAACGATAGCCGTAGTCTTCTCTTCAGTACAGTCATAAGCTCTCTTGGGAGGAACCTTTGGTACTTTTGGAAGAGGCTCTTATTTACGTTTCGGCGATCGCTTACCACGACGCAGAGTAGCGGTACGCTTACGCTTTTTATCCTGAGGCGCCGGCGATGGCTGCGCCGGAGATTGGTGAGGCGACGGAGACGGGTGAGGCGACGAAGACGGCTGCCGCGGCGGCAACGACCTCGCTGGAGACGGGGGAGGCGGCGGCGAAGATGGCTTTGGCGTGTGATTTCGAAGCACGATACATTTCTTTGGCCATAGAATGGTGACGTTTGTTGCGTCTCCCAGTACAGTCACATCCACTTCACCTGCAGGGTAGTCAAGATCCAAAACTTTAAAGGTGGGCATGATTTCATCCACCCCGACAACAGCATAGCCCTGTGGAACCGGACGACAGTGGTAAGTTGGTGTGGATCCAATTGGTAAGGCATAGCCGACCGCCACCTTCATTGATATGTTCACAACTTTGACATGTAGCTCGCAATGTGTCATCTCTATGATATCATCCACTGGGTAGCCAACAGGTGCCATCGTCGGTGCACCATTGTCATCGTCATTGTCATCACCCGGGACCTCGGTGGAAGCCACACTGCTTTTTCGAATATTCGATAGGCCGGTAGCATCGAATGCAGTGTGCCGCTGAGATGGGCTGGTAGTACTTTGCTCTTTAAGTGCGTTAATTTCATCTTGTTGTTGCTTTATTCGTTCTTCAATTATACGCATTCGATCTTTCTGAATATCTGTTTCAACTTCCGCCTTGTCCTTTCTCCTCTGACGGATTCTATCAGGATATTTCTTCCTTTCTTCGGGAAACCCAGTCCTCCATGGTTTGGAGCCGCTTGTGCCTCGTGTTCGTCCATCATGTTCCTTATTTCCAAGGGCGAGTGTGATCTCGTCATTCTCTCTATCGGGAATGAAGTCCCCATATTTAATAGCCTTTACTGCTTTTCTCATCTTCTCGATTGGCAAGGGGTATTTTTTATGTCGTATGTTATATATACACATCCCTTCCGAGTCCAACGTGCCCCCATGCCCATAAAACCAATTCCTTGCACGTTCGACCCAATCGTCTGTCTCTGGGGTGATCTTTTTAGTACGTAGTTCATTCTCAAGTTTCTCCCACTTAGGAATGCCAGCCCTGTAGCCACCTTGCCCCATAGTATGGTGATACTTCTTGTTAGCAGCATTCAGCTTATTTGTTGCAGACATTTTCTTAGCTTTTTCTGATGTCTTGTAATTCACAAACTCAGCCCAGAATGGTTTTATCTTCTCAAACTGAATCTTCTTGAAATCCGGAGTCTTCTCTTTCACGACATAGTCAAGGTGCAATCTTTTCTTCCAGTTGGTGAAACACTGGGCCATCTTATTCATAGCACACTCCCTGACCTTAGCCTCCATGGCTCTCCCATGTTCTAAGGCGTCCTCAACTGGATCCTCCGCATTTGGATCCAGCTCTATCTTCGGTAGTTTGAAAATTAAGCATGAGCCTCTTCCACAGTAAATCTTTGGCCTTGTTAGGGACAAACAAACATGTTCCCTCTTCTTCCGCATCAGCAGGCCTATTCCAATTTTGAATGGTGATCAGGATTAAGTCCCTAACGATTACTCTGCATTGTGCCACAAATTTGATTGCGACAACTTCGGGAGTCGTCGGTTTGCCGTCTTCAGCGATATCTTCGATCCTGAACCTCTCATGGTCTTCCAACTTTTTGGTTGGGCCTCGTCCGCTCTTTCCAGTAGATTTGTTCGATCCGGAGGGCTAAAAGAAGAAAGATCATCGTTACTATTCTATATAGATAGCAGATGATTAATTAATGAATTAATTATATTACATGCACCTCGCCAGAGCGGTCGTCTTCTTGATTACACAAGGCATCGCCTTCTCCCTCGCGGAAGGCATCACCTTCAACCTCAAACAAGTCATCTCTTCCGGCAAAAAGAGGATCACCCTCACCGGAGTTGTTCAGAAACGTCGATACATCTAAATTTTCTTCCCCACGGATCACACCTTGGATCAACTCTTCCTTTTCTTCGTCTCTGTCGTGTGGGTCCATATTTTCTGCATAGGTGGAAAAACGGATAAGTCAAAGCGGCTAAGGGATAATGTTAGGTACGGTGTTGAGAGATATAAACCTTAATTTGGAGAAACCCTAATATATACATACACAATAATAAAAATGAATTTACAATATCAGAAACCCTAATTCGGAGAAACCATCGGGCTCGGATCCTATAGCGAAGAACCAATACCGGAAAGAAAGTCGACAATCAATACATGGCATAATATAATGCGCAATCAATATGTATGACATGTCAGATTTAGAGATCCTACACTAACCCTAGGTGCAACATCGATTTAAAAGGGTTCGGGATGCCCTAGCAAGGACACACCGGCGAACCCACATGTACATAAGGGGTGTCCATGTTTCTTTAACTAAACTAGGGTTTAAAGTTGCTTGACAATGTATTATGATTGCTTAGACACATAGATCTCAATTTTCTGAACATTTTAATATATTATTTGTATTTTTCTGACTTATAAATCATTAGTTATAGAAATTTACAAGTTTATATCAATTTCTGAAAATATTAAATCATTTTAAAACAATTACTGTGTCACTTTACATCAGCATAGGGGGGTAGTTTTTCATCGGGTCTGGGGCTACCCACAGTGACTGACCAGTGGGGCCGAAGACTAATAATACCTAACTAATTAATAAACCTAATAATACCTAACTAATTAATAAACCTAATAATACCTAACTAAAAATAATACCAGTGGGTCAGTTTACACTGTGAAGGGCGGAATTTCATCAAACTTATTATAATCTTCTGACATGTCTATCTTGTCCTCAATTCCCACGATGTTTCTTTTCCCCTGAAAGAACTATGTGACGCTTTGGCTCATCATATGATGTATTCGTTTGCATATTTTTTCTTTTTTTCGGTCTGGAGGACATGTCCTTCACATAGAAAACCTGAGACACATCATTGGCTAGGACGAATGGTTCATCTCTATAACCATGATTGTTGAGATCCACTATTGTCATTCCGTACAACTGGTCTATCTTTACCCCTTCCCCATTCAGGTTGACCCATTTGCAGGGGAACAAAGGGACCTTAAAAGAGACTTCATAGTCTAGTTCCCATATCTCCTCTATGTAACCATAATATGTGTACTTTTGTCCATTTTCGTCTATTGCATCAAAGCGGACACCACTATTTTGGTTGGTGCTCTTTTTATCTTGGGCGATCGTGTAGAATGTATTCCCATTTATTTCGTACCCTTGGAAATTCAATACAGTAGAAGATGGTGATGCGGCCAACAAGTATAATTGATCTCCAACAGTGGTGTCATTCAAGAGATGTGTCCGCATCCAACCACCAAAAGATTTCATGTGTTCATCTGTAATTTATGATTCAGGCTTCCCCGGGTTTTTGGAGTGTACAATATTCTTGTGTTCCTCGATATACGGAGCTGCCAAGGTGGAATTATGTAGAACTGTGTAGTGTGCTTTAGTGAAAAAATCCCCGTCCCTACATATCATCGATTTCTTTCCCAGCGTGCCTTTTCCACTTAGTCTTCCCTCATGCTGCGAGTCAGAAACACCAATCGGCTTAAGGTCAGGAATAAAGTCAACACAAAACTCAATTACCTCCTCTGTTCCATATCCCTTGGAGATGCTTCCTTCTGGTCTAGCACGGTTATGGACATATTTCTTTAAGACTCCCATGAACCTCTCAAAGGGGAACATATTGTGCAGATATACCGGACCGAGAATGGCAATCTCTTCCACTAGGTGAACCAGGAGATGCGTCATAATATTGAAGAAGGATGGTGGGAACACCAACTCAAAACTAACAAGACATTGTACCACATCCTTCTGTAACCTTGGCAGAATATCTGAATTGATTACCTTCTGAGATATTGCATTGAGGAATGCACACAGCTTCACAATGGGTACTCGAACATTTTCCGGTAGAAGCCCCCTCAATGCAATCGGAAGCAACTGCGTCATAATCACGTGACAGTCATGAGACTTCAGGTTTTGGAACTTTTTCTCTGCCATATTTATTATCCCCTTTATATTAGATGAGAAGCCAGACGGCACCTTGATACTGTAAAGGACTTCAAAAAAGATTTCCTTCTCTGCTTTGGTAAGAGCATAGATGGCACGACTTAAGTGATGCCCTTTATCCGTCTTGTTCTGTGTATGCATGTTCTTTGGGTCTTTCATAATTTGTTGGTCCTCCCGTGCTTCTGGTGTATCTTTTGTCTTCCCATACACGCCTAGGAATCCTAGCAGGTTCACACAAAGATTCTTCATCACGTGCATCACGTCGATTGAAGAGCGGACACGCAGGACTTTCCAACATGGCAGCTCCCAAAATATAGATTTCTTCTTCCACATGAGTGTGTGTCCTGTAGCGACGTCGTTCGGAACTAATTGACCGCCGGGACCCTTTTCAAAGATTACTTCTATGTCCTTAACCATACCAAATACATCATCACTAGTAGGGAGTTCAGGCTTCTTCCGGTGATCTGCCTCACCTTTGAAATGCTCGCCTTTCTTTCTTACGGGATGATTGGTCGGAAGAAATCATCAATTCGCCAGGTACACAACCTTCTTGTATTTATGCAAATATGTACCTTCAGTCTTATCTAAAAAGTTTGTGCATGTCTTATATCCCTTGTTTGTCTGTCCTGAAAGGTTACTAAGAGCAGGCCAATCATTGATGGTTACGAAAAGCAACCCTCGTAGATCAAATGGCTCCTGTTTGTTATCATCCCACGCACGTACACCTGGTTTGCCCCACAGCTGTAAGAGTTCTTCACCTAATGGCCTAAGGTACACATCAATGTCGTTGACCGTTTGCTTCGGGCCTTGGATGAGCACTGGCATCATAATGAAATTACGCTTTATGCACAACCAAGGAGGCAGGTTGTAGATACATAGAGTCACGGGCCAGGTGCTGTGACTGCAGCTCTGCTCCCCAAAAGGATTCATGCCATCCGTACTTAGACCAAACCATAAGTTCCTTGCGTCACCTGCAAAGTCTGGGAAGTCTCTCTCGATTTTTCTCCACTGTGACCCATCAACAGGGTGTCTCAACTTCCCGTCTTTCTTACGGTCTTCTTTGTGCCATCGCAACAACCTGGCATGCTCTTTGTTTCTGAACATGCTTTTCAACCTTGGTATTATAGGAGCATACCACATAACCTTAGCAGGAACCCTCTTCCGGAGGGGCTCTCCCTCAACATCACCAGGGTCATCTCGTCTGATCTTATACCGCAATGCATTGCATACCGGGCATTTATCTAAATTCTCATACTCCTTACCGCGGTAGAGGATGCAGTCATTAATGCACGCATGTATCTTTTGCACATCTAATCCTAGAGGACAGAGAGTCTTGTTTGATTCGTAGGTACTCTCGGGAAGTTCGTTATGTTTTGGAAACTTCGGCTTCATTATTTTCAGCATTTTTTCAAATGAGGAGTCAGTTAGACCATACTCTGCCTTCCATCGCAACAATTCCAGTGTGGTACCAAGCTTTGTGCTGCCATCTTCACAATTTGGGTATAACAATTTCTTGTGATCTTCTAACATGCCCTCTAACTTCAACTTCTTATTTTCTGTTTCACAGTCTCGCTTTGCATCAGAAATTACCCTACCAAGTTTATCAGCCGGCTCATCTGATGCCCGTTCTTCACCTCCTTCCTGTCCATTGTCTTCCATTGCAGTATCACTGTATTCAGGAACATATGATGATAGTTGTTATAATCATCTTCTTCTTCACCATCTTCCATCATAACCCCTCTTTCCCCGTGTTTGGTTAAGCAATTATAGTTGGGCATGAAACCTTTCATAATCAGGTGGCCGCGAATGATTTTCGAGGAAGAGTACTCCTTGTTGTTCCGACATTGAACACATGGACAACGTATAAAACAGTTCTCTTTGTTTGCCGTAGCCACATCGATAAATTTATCCACGCCTTTCATATACCCGGGTACACGCCGGTCACCGTACTTCCATTACCGACCGTTCATCTGCATCATATAAGTAAGTTTATTAAAAAAAGGACATCATAAATAGTGAAATGACCAATTCACATCGACACATGCATTGTATCAATGACAGAGAAAAGATAAGATTGCTAACCTCGATCGAGGAAAATAAAGAGGAGAAAGCTCAAGTGCGTTTCGGACACCTTCTATATTTTTGTTCTATGAGAAATTGAACGGGATCATTCACTCAAACATTTCATCAAACACCTTGAATGCATGCATAGGGGAAAAAAACTAGCACACCCCTCACACCTTCCACCAAGAAAAAACAGAGTGGAGGCAGAGGGCTGGGTCGTTGAATTTATAGAGGGCGGAGCATACGTCCCGGTTTGTAACACAAACCGGGACTAAAGGTGACACGTGGCACACACCCAACCTTTAGTCCCGGTTTGTGTTACAAACCGGGACGTATTCTCCCCTACCAACCGGGACGCATGCCTCCCGGCCCCGTGCCCGCTCGAACCGGGACGCGTGCCAGCATTAGTCCCGGTTCGTGGCGGAACCGGGACTAATGCTGTTAGGAGGCACGAATGGATAGCCTTTTTTCTACTAGTGACTACTATGCCGACTTCTCCGACATGAAGGCTTCAACATCATCGTCGCCACAAGGGACGCCTTCAAGCGGCGATCATCGCCGACACGCTTACTCCTTCATCGCCGACACATCATTGCCAAGGTCTACATCAACGTGGTCTTCATCAACATCTTCGTCGACACATTGTCGCCGTCCTATACCCGTCCACATGATGAACATAAAACTACGATGCCCTCTGACAGTATAACTGCAAGGCACGACGACGGCATCGCCACGTCCACGACCCCGACGACTGCATCAACAGACCGGCATCGCAATTGTGATGCCCCTATGACCGCACAGATGGTTCTGGCAAAACCGTGTGTGCTCGGTGACTTCCTCCAGTCCTGGAAAAACTGGTGGTATCACCTATGACCGCGTCCACGAGACGCCCCGACGGTACCTCTACAAGGTGCAAAACGTCCACAACTGCAGCTTTGTCAACAACAACAACAAAAAACGTGCAATTTTTTGCGCCTCCGTCACTGGCGGCCACACAACATACGACGACTACGACATCGACCACACCCACCTCGACCACGGCTACATCATGACCGGCTATCTACCTCGACATCAACATCAAGAAAGACGTCTACAACAACTCAAGAACTCTAGTCAACAGCGTCCGCGTCGTCACTTGCGTCCACGCCACTCCCGCTGTGACTGCGGGAGGGAAGAGAGGCACTAGAAGGGTACGCAGTCACCGCCCCTATGTGCCAGCCATGATCATGTCCACGCAAGTGATGATGACAAGGAGATAAAGACGACGGAAGCGCAAGACTTCAAATCCAGTCGCAAGCGTCCGCTTCACTCCCGCTCCGACCGAGGGAGGATGTTAGAGTACGTATACGTGTATATGCTAGAGATAGACTAAGACTCTACATCTTGTACTATAAGTCTCCGCCTATCCCGTGTACGTCTATATATACTTCCCGTGAGGGTCAAATCAATACACCAAAATATTCTAGGGATTCAATATTTTCCACACGACACCCATTAGAGCCATATGGCAGCTTGTGGCGCTATCATGGGGAGTTTGCGTATGGCGGTCCACACTGATGGTAAGGGGCATTGGGTGCGTTGGCAACCGCAAACGGACCATCCGGGTCCACCACGGTCCTTCCCGATCCGCAAATGGGCTGAATCAGAAGAATCCGATATCCATTTTGTGCGCGGGGGAGGGGGCATTGGAGATGCCCTAGTGACTTCGCGTCGACCGGTCGTCAACCTTCTTCTCGCACGACCCAACCCCACCTCCCACTACAGAACCGATGTGGTTTTCCTTTCCGCATGCCAGCGCCTCTCCACCGTCGTCGGCTAGGGTGCCTTCCCTACCGCCAACTAGCGCGACCCCCCGGTTGCTGTCCTGACATGGCGTCGTATGCAGTTTGCGCATTTGCCCTTCCCTAGGAATCCATCTTCATGTGCGCCTACGACAGAAGGTCCCACTCGCTACCAAGCAAGGGGTGATGGCACTGCCATCGTCGACATCATCGGTGTTGCGAAGGAAGGACATCTGTGCTACCATAGGTCTGCAGCCTTGCTATCCTAGATGTGCGACCATGCTACCAAGTAATGGCAGCGCAACCATTCGTGGACTAAAAAATATGACTCTATAATAGTACATTTTTTACTACAGTTATTCTATGTTTTTCTAATATAGTGCAAATTGTTGCTACCATGTCTCTTGTGAAATGGCTGGCGAAGTCGATTTTACTAAGAGGTTTTCCGCGAGCTCTTCAAATTTCTCCGGCGAGTCTCCGACAAAGTCGGATTTGCTATATTAGTATAACTTTTTTCTACAACCGTTTCTGAATTTCTACACCGTCCAAATTATTTACTACGAGGTCTTTAGCAAGTCTGCGTCGAAGTTGGATTTGTTACATTAGCACACATTTTCTGCTATAAAGAAAGTCTCCGACGAGGCTTTCGTGAGATCTCTGGCAAGGTAGTTTTTCTTGTTCTATTTTTAAAGCGTTTTTTGTTGCTACAACCGGATATTTTGTAGCAAAACAGGGTTTTTTTTTTGAACGGCACAATAGGGGGCGAACTGCCCACCTGCATTTTCCATTAACGAGAGGGTAGAAGAATGCCCAAAAAACTTTTATAGAATGGGGGAGGAGCGTCGGCTCAAAGGGAATTACAAGAGCGTGGCGCACCACTGCTCTACACACTCAAAGCTAACACGCGAGGGGACCCGAGCCCGCCATAGCCACAGGTGCTCAGTGACTTGCTTGAGGATCGCCGGAGGGGAACGACGAACAGTGTCGAAGACCATCCGGTTCCTGGTTTTTCGGATCAGGATTATTAAGCTATTTTGGGATGGGAATGGTGGGATTTTGGGGATTTATCACCCGGGGCGCCTAGTGCTCTCTCCTTGGTATTTCTAGCACTACGCCTACCGGCCTACGGTTTCATTTCCATGTACACCAAGAAAGAAAAATGCATGGATGATATTGTTTTCTTTTCGGCGAAATCGTAGGTATGTGGCGAGCACTTGGCAGGGTGTCCTCTTCTTCCTGCGGATGTGTTCCTTTTTTTCCTGTGGCCAAGATGACTCGAGTCAAAAAAGAGAACCCCCACGATTTCGGACCGGATCCGATCCTACGACACATCCTTTTCACCAGCAAATGTGTCGCCTGAAACAAGTGTTGGAAAATGAAAATCCCCAGGAAAAAAATGGTTTTCCCACTCGCATCGATCTCACGGTACAGGCGCGCGCATGCAACCGACCGCGGCCGTCCCGGCGACGAAAACCACCACTCTGCCTATCCACGCTTTCCTCTAGAACACCCCGCGCGGCCCGGTGGTGCGCCCGCGCGCGAGCGTGCGGCTCTGGCATCGTCGCGCGCACGCCCAGCATCCTCCGTGTATAAAATGGGCCATGGCGAGCAAGAACTCCTCATCATTCGCTCGCTCTACATCCTCGTGTCCTTTCCGAGTCATTTACTAGTAGCGATTCTGCATGGCTTCCCCCGCAGCTTTCTCCCTCCTCCTCGTGGTTGCTGGTTTCTTACTTCACTGGTGTTGCTGTCACGGTCAAGGTGACGCCGCCGGCAATGGCGGCGCCGTGTCCGCGATCTACAGCCTCGGCGACTCCATCACGGACACGGGGAACCTGGTCAAGGAGGCGCCGCCCGGGGCGTTCGAGACCATCAAGCACCTCCCCTACGGCGTCACCCTCGGCTACCCCACCGGCCGATGCTCCGACGGCCTCCTCATGATCGACTTCCTCGGTACGTCACAACGTTTTTCTGAACTTCAGAACTGAGCCAGCTCTTACTATAAGCTGTGATGCTTGGCACACAACGTTGCAATGGTGAGATTGAGCAGCAGCGGACATGTATTGAGTGTTTCGATTTCTGTAATGCAGCTCAGGACATGGGCCTCCCGTTCCTTAACCCTTACCTCGCCAAGAACAGAAGCTTCGACCACGGCGTGAACTTCGCCGTCGCCGGAGCGACCGCCATGGACCCGGCCGACCAGTTCAACGGCAGCTCCTCCTCCTTGCCTTTCAGCTTCAACTCACTCAAGCTGCAGCTCAGGTGGTTCAAGGACTTCATGAAGTCCAGCTTCTCCACCGAACAAGGCAAATCCATGAACCTCCTCGTATCACTCTCTGCTCATCATAGCACACGTACTCTGTTTTTCTAATAGTCCATGTAAACAAATGTGTGGTGCAGAGATACGCAAAAGGCTCCAATCTTCTCTGGTCTTGGTCGGGGAGATCGGGGGAAACGACTACAACTTCGCATTCTTCGGCAACAGGTCTATCACAGAGGTGGAGAAACTCGTCCCAGGTGTCGTCAAGACAATCATCGACGCCACCAAGGTATCAATCTCAAGCATACATCTTATTACACGTACAGCTAAACAGGTTAAACATGGCGATAATCCTGTCGAGTTGCCTCTCACGTACAGGAAGTGCTGGACATGGGCGCGAGCAGGGTCATCGTCCCGGGCAACTTCCCCATCGGCTGCATCCCGGGCTACCTGACATCGATGGCCTCGTCGGAGCCGTCGGACTACGACTCCATGGGCTGCCTCAAGGAGCTCAACCTCTTCGCCGCCAAGCACAACTCCAAGCTCCAGCAGGCCATCGCCGGTCTCCGGGCGTCGTACCCCGACGCCTCCATCGCCTACGCCGACTACTTCAACTCATTCTTCAGCCTCCTCAAAGGCGCCTCGGAGCTCGGTTTCGACGCGAGTAGCACCCACAAGGCATGCTGCGGTGCGGGTGGCAAGTACAACTACGACGAGAGGAGGATGTGCGGAGCAGAGGGGTCGACGGCATGCACAGACCCGTCGGCATACGTGAGCTGGGACGGCATACACATGACGCAGGCGGCGTACAAGGCCATGTCGAGGCTCATCTACCATGGGAGGTACCTGCAGCCACAGATACTGAATTTCACAGAGGGGAATGGGCAGACATGATAAGCTGTCTCATCTACCATGGGAAGACGGAAGAACCGTTTTGCTGCGACATTTTGAGCCTTCACTTGGTTCTTCCATCTACGTAGTACTCCCTCGGATCCTAAATAAGTGTCACAGTTTTGAACTAGAGCGATCGGAGCGAGTATCAGATTCTGTCAGTTATACTAGTATTTCTATGCTACAATGATATGCTCTACATAATGTATCCGGATGAAAATAGGTATGAAAGAAAAAATGCAGTTTTAGGGAATTTGACAGATGATAAATCATACTATGGCAAAAGATAAATGATACATGTAGATTTGGTGCCCCAGCCGAAGCCTGGTACACAGTTACAAAGTTACATCTCTCCCAAAAAGGAAGTTACAGAACTTACAAGATGAGTGGTTTGCGCTTGATATGTTGCCTCAGCTCAATGTATGTATCTAGTGCTACTACAGTTTGACAAACCTAAAACATCTTATATTTCTAAACGGAGGGAGTACAAGACAAGAGTGGATTGGGCTTGATAGGTTGCCCCAGTTCAATGTATGTTATCCAGAGCTAATACGGTTTCACCTGTACGCAATCCTCTATCAGCTTACCTTGCAGGAAAAAAATGCGAGCACCTACGTGCATCCAAATTCTAGCATTAACAGCTAAGATGTAACAGCCCTAATTTGATAGAAGTTACAACTATTTACATCTACCAGACAAACTCAAAATTCTGCCAAACTATCTTTGGAGGAAAGTTCTTTCAAACAGGATAGCAGGAATGTTAAATCCTGATCAGCTTCATGCTTCTTCCAAGCTTCCTCAAACAGCTGTCCCTTGCATCTGCATGAGTACATCTTACTGTGAGAAAGACTGAAGGAGAGATCTACTAGGAAGAGAAAGGATGAAACACAGTAACAAGTACATAAAATTTCAAGTCAGGAGCTTGGGGCCATGGGCAATTTGATTTTAGACGTCATATGTTTGAAAGTTGCACATACTAGCATGCTTCCTAGAGTTGTCCCTGTCATAGATTTCTAAAGGGACATGAACCATACACCTTAATAAAACTACAGAAAGTCACGACTTAATCCCAGCGGCAGACACGAATGGCGTCTCTTGGTAGCACGCCTTAATAGAAATGCGGTGCAAACAGTAAAATCAGAGTGAACGATAAGCTTACTTCTGGAGTAGCACGAGTATTTCTACTATGTGATTTCTCATGATCTCACGGCTCTTTCGTGTGGCGGACTCTTTATATACAAGAACAAGCTCATCCACCAGCCTAAATACAAACAAAATGAGTTGAAAATTTCCATATTCAGCAGGCCGAGAAATGGAAGAGAACTACAAGAAGTATCACAATTCCTAATACCTTGAACTATAGGGTGACTGTCTGATCCAGGTGAGCTTAATAACTGCATGAATTCGCTCTAAAACCTGTAAATGACACATGGTTAAAATATTAAAATACCATAGCATGGTCCTATCTATTAATACCTATACAACATTTTTCTATATCCACAAGGCTACAAAAATCATGTCCCACAAATACTGCAAAGATAACTTGATAAGATTATCTGACAGTAACAGAAAACTAAAAGTCTAAGATGAAGATGTATCATTGCCCTGTCTATTAATACATCTTAAATATATTGTTCATAGCCTGCACAATTTGCTTACCAGAAGAACTGTTCTATCGTCATCAGCATGCATCCATTGGAAAAAGAGAGAGAAAAGGAGACGAAAATGTGCCAATAGGAAAAGGCCCATAGCATCAAAAACTGGGCTGATAAGGGTAAGCCATGCAATACGACGATCCTTGTTTAGTGGTTGACGTTCCAGGTGGCCCAACATCTCGGCAAGCATTCTACTGTACCTGGAACCAATGGAAAACTGAAGTTTAAGGAAAAGAAACAAGTATTTTGTGGATGTTTATGCTAGAACGATGATAGCATACATATAAAAACTCATGCTAGCATGCAAACATTTACAATAGATAGTTCAGTAACTAAAAGTGCCTCTTTCCTAGGCTTGCATTCTCCAAACAATGACTACAGCATTAACCTCAGATTCACCAATAATAAACTGTACATCAATATAAGTTAAGCAGATTCCAGCTATGTTGCTTTCCTAAACAAGTAAACAGTGACTAAAAAAACAGAAGATGACATCTCACTTCAAGGCAGTTTCTCAGTTTTAAACAATTTCATTTGTAAATGTGAATTTCTGGAGCCATTATGGAACCAGCAGGGCCTCGTTTACATTTACTCAACAAAGGTAAATGCTCCTTGCTTGCCTTTTGGTGCAAAAGGAAAAGGCTATACGCCTATACCCAGATCTCAAAATGCCAGACGAGTAATATGTTTATATCATAATTATCTTACACATTGGCAAATACCCTGTACTCTAATATATACTCCAAGAAGGATAAGGTTTGTTTGTTCTGAGATTATAGAGATTGAAAGAATAGACATGATCCCTACTGAGATTAAAAGGGGCAATTAACAAATAGGAAAAGAGTGTGTACCAAGGGCTACGCGGGTTACTTCTTTGGGTGCAAGTCAACAGCTGCACCGATACCTCAACAATGCGGTACCATAACTCATCATCTGCAGGAATGTTGTGGCAGCATGCATCAAGTATTGCATCTTCATACAAACTTAATTCTGTTACTTTCACATTCTTTGCTATGTGCATGAAGCTAACCATTCCCTGTTCCTGCCAACCATATGGAACAATCTCACTCAAAATGCCCACTAACATCTAACAGCACAGTAGGCTAAACTGTGTGTGCTGAATACCGTTAAGATAGAGATGGCATGCTATACACAATGCACTAAATTTATCCTCAATAGAGAAACCAAAAAGGACCTCATCATACCTTAACATCTGGTGACCAATGATCCAATGCAGTCAAAGCACAAGGAATGACTAACCAACACAGATCCCCAAGCTTCGGATAATTAACCTGAAAATGTCAAAGAAAGTAACTGAAGTAGGCATCTCTAATACTATGCCTGAAAACTATAATAAATAATGCTGCTGGTGCTGCTGCCACAAGTTTTTTTTGAAACACATTTTCTGGTTCCCACGGTAATTTGAGCATTTTTACTCAAGCAGGTATCAAGTTTTCCTGAATAAACTACTTGTCTACTTCTGCAGAGGTCATAGAATTCATCGATTGCAAAGAGAACGATGCTTATGTAAACATGATCGAGCGCACAAACCTGAGACAACAGCCACCGGAACTGGTGCGCGGCGACGAAGGCATGCTCCTTGGGCGGCCTGTCGGCGCAAATCATGTCATCCTCAGCGTCCACATCAGTATCCTTAAGCACGGCTTTCAGTGGCGGCACCGCCTCCGGCAACATCGCCAGCAACATCTCACCGGCGTCGCCCCACCCGCCAGCCGCCGCCATCTCCTCCATGGCTACAGCCGCGGCCTTCGAGAGCCCCTCCGGGACCCAGTGCAGTGCGGGGGCCTCCGCGGAGGCCGCGCGGGCGGCGGCGCAGAAGAGGAGGAGGTCCACGGCCTCCTTGCCGGCCCCGTCCGAGAACTTGACGGAGGTGGAAGGGGACGGGAGGAGGGAGGCGAGGAAGGACTTGACGGAGGTGGATGAGCCCTCAGGGGGCGCGTAGGGCGCCGCGGCGAGCGAGGAGCGGAGCGGGGAGGCTATGCGGAGGAGGTCCTCGCGGCGGAGAGCCGCCGAGGCGGCGGCGTTTGACGGCGGTGGCATGGCTACTCGCAAAACGCTCTGGTCCCGGCCCGTTCGAGAACTGGGGTCGAAGGAGTCAACACTCAACACAACCACAACCTGGCCCGAGTCGATGTCGCTGCCGCCGGGTCCCACTCGTCAGACCCATCCCCAACCTCGGGCTGCAGCGCTGCTCTCGCCACCACCACCGCGGGCGATGCGAGCCTGCGTCCTCCCCCGCTCCGTCGCGCGGATCTGCAGACACCCACTCGCGTCGCATCGACCTAGCTGAGCCTGCACGCGCGCTCGTGTGCCCCCATCCCGCCCCGTTCCTGTCCCTTCGCCTCTCCCCGTGCTCGAGCCCTCAAGCGAGGCCGTGGCTGCTTCATCAGAGGCTGAGCACATCACATATATGATATTGGTTTGATTCCGCCTACCACTTTCCCTTTACAAAATCAGAGGCTGGGCACTAAGCCAGGATGCGAGCTTGGAATCGAGTCCCCCGCTGCGCCGCCGTCGCAGATTGCCCGGATCGGTGAGCCTCGTCCGATTCCAATCTCGTCACGGCGCGCCATTGGACTCTATCTGATCTTTCCCCTCATCTTAATTTACAGCTTCCTTCACCCGATCTCGAGATCGTCATCGTCTCAGACTTTACTGAATAATGCGGCTTCCAGCTTGTTATCACTGAGCAAGGATCGCCACCAACGTCGATTCACTGCTGGCCTGCTGCATTATCAGAGCCCGCTTCCTATGCAGGTGAGTTTATGGGAATCCCATAGCCCGTAGGCGAAGCCGCGAAGGTACACACATTGTTCTGTTACGGCATAGCCACCTGACAATGCCGCCATGGCTACCATTTTGGGCGCCACCATCTTAGTTGAAGAAAAGCTAAAATAAACTTCCCAGATTGACCTTAGAAGCTACAATTTCCATGTTAAGTTAAGAAAAATGAAAGATCTATGGTGCCTATTTCAATATAGCTCAAGATTATAATGATGCACTGAGGGTCAATTGAGACCATTACAAATTTATTATTACTTTATACAAAATACAACTATTTCTAAGCATTACATTTGTAGAATGAAGACAGATATAGTCTCAAGTATACACATACATAATATAACATGTACTCACCCAACCAGCTAGTTTCCCCTGAAACAAAAACATTAGGAGCACGTTGAATACGAGCTTCCAAACATAGCTTGGAGCAGTCTTGGTACCGGAGCCATCCTGATCTCAACTACCCCTTCAAGAATCTGAACCACCTCTGCCATTGTTGGTCGCTCAAGCTCATCATCTTGTATGCACCAACATGCAACCTTGCAAGCTAGTTCAGCCTCATCCAGATTGACCTCACCATGTAACATGTGATCTACCAAACCCCCGACGTCTCCTTCAAGAAGCTTATGTGCAGCATGCACAGGGAAATAAACATCAATGTTGCCATTGCTAGAAAATCGTGCAGATGTGTTCCTCCTTCCAGATATTATTTCCAGCAGCACCATCCCGTAGCTATAAACATCAACTTTTGGTGTAATCGCAACACCAGTAAGCCATTCAGGTGCAAGGTACCCTACAGTCCCTCTCATTGTTGTCAATACTCGGCTAAAATCCCTTCCTAAAAGCTTTGCCATCCCAAAGTCTGCAATTTTTGGAAGGAATGAAGCATCAAGAAGTATGTTTTCTGGCTTGATAGCACAGTGTATGATGTTGTCTCGACAGTTGTCATGCAAGTAGGCTAACCCTCTGGCAATTCCCAGGGCTATCTGATACCTGGCAGCCCAATTTAACACTGTAGAATTGCTTTGAAATAGATGGACATCTAGAGAGCGATTTGACATGTATTCATAAACAAGCAGCCTCTTAGCATCCTCACAACAGAAACCAACAAGCTTAACTAAATTGATGTGCTGGACAGCTCCAATTGAGCTCACTTCAGCTCTGAATTTCTTCTCTCCTTGATAAGCACCATCAAGCCTCTTAACTGCTATGGCATTTGAGTCATTTAGAAACCCCTTGAATACAGAACCAAAACTCCCTGCCCCCAACTTATCTGTGAATTTTTTTGTTGCTCGTTGTAGATCATTGTATCTAAATGCAATGATTCCATTACAACCTGTGGAACCATTCAGTATGTGCCAGAGCTATTCTTTTTGTTTGTCCAAATCATTCGTAAGAGTATGAGTACAAATAAGCTTAGACCACAAATGCATGTACCAGTTACAACTCCAATATCAATCCCTCTTCTGTTATATTTCAAACTTTGTACATCTTTAGCAGAAAGACGAAGGCAAAGAGTTTCTCCATTTGAATTGGTTGTGTCACTGCAGTCTAGTTGTCTTATGTTGAGCAATTCGTTATGCCACACAGAACATCCACTTTTGCCAAAGGAGTATGCAGTGCAAGAGCAATTATTCAGGCATATTTGTGCGCACTCGCTTGAGCTTCTGGTAGGTTCATTTTTTTGGGCATCCTGGGGCAACCTAACACATGGCTCACAGTAGAATAAGTCTGTGGTATACGTTGTGCTTACGTTCCTAATGCAGTCTAGCTGAGTATTTCTCGAGCACCCATCTGCTCGATCTTCTAGCTCCCAGTTCTTGGGAGATGTTATGGTGAAGCCTTCCATACAAATGCAGTGTGGAAAATCGTTATCAGTGCAAATTGTGAAAGGTCCACACACTGCATAGACATCACATTGAGCTTTCGGTTGGGCATTCATCAGTACCCAGTCTTGTGAGCCCTTCACCCAAGTGTATGTCTTTATTTGACCTGAGACGTCAATCATGTGACGAGTAAGCATATTTGGATCCATATATTCCTCTAGTAAATTGTATGTGAAGTACTTCTCTTGGTCATTGTCAACAAAGTTTGTAATAATAGCATGGCGGCCTGTCATCTCTGGAATCGGGGTAAAGTATTTTCCGTTCCATACACCGCTGGACCAATATGATGTGGATGAGTTCAATGTGACAAGCAATAACTGGTCAACGCCACTGGGGTCTAACTCATAGCGGTACCCACCGGCAGCTGGGTTGATTGAGTTTTTCCAAGAAACAAAGCGGCGATTCAGGCCGGTGACCTTGTCCCATCCAAGCTTTGCCCCGGGGAAAAATGTATCCGTAGGGTGATCAAAGCTCTGCCACAGCACCTCTGATGAGTTTGAAGAGTTTGCGAGGATAAGATTTCCACTACTCAACAGCACAGCGGTGGTGCTATTTGTTGTGATGTTTGCTTGTGTAGACCAGATTATGGACTTGGTCGAGTGGTTTTGGATGACAAGGTTGCCATCTTGGGAGAATGCGAGCTCTAGTGAGGTTGTGCTATTGACTGGTTTATCCCGATTTGCAACCCATGCTGAAGTAAATTTGGGGACCATATTGAACCATATGCCAAGGTACCATTGGGAGGATTTGCTGCTTGCTTTGAAGAAGCCAAGTGCATACCTGCCATTCTTGGAGACGAGCTTGTCGTTGACGGCAAGTGCTTGGCCGGCCAAGATGGTGTCCGTCGTGGCAGAACTTGCTGGGATGCGTGTGTACAAGAGCAAGGTGAAAACAATGTGGTGGAGATGCATGGTGAGCTGAAGGTGGTGAGGGCGTCCAGAAACTTGTTATGCGGAGGCTGCAAACTTAGGCTAGGAGCTCAGTGGTCATGGGGATATATAATTAACCAAATTAGTGAGAGTCAAAAGTTAGTCCTGTGGTGCTGATCAAATTCAGCAACACCCATAGAATGCATGGCAGGCAAGGAATGTTGTTTATTTTTTTTCCTGGACTGGATTGCTGGTCGAAATCTCGTCGCTCTCCTTCAGTTAACACAGCGGACCAGCCAGAAATGGTGACCTGAATATAACCTACGGATGTGTATGTGATTTAGTGATGAGAGTGATGCTCTTTTATTTGTTGAAAGTGATCTTTCCTTGTGTGTGTCTAGGTGTCATGCCAGTGTGTGTCTACTTGTATTACAGAAATTTGAGTTTAGTGAATTTGACAAGAGAGAATGCCGTGACATGAAAAATATTGCACAATTGAGTTCCTTAAAATTATGAGTTTCCAGTTGGTCATAAAATAGAAGGATTTTGTATTTCTTTTTAGATATTTGGATTTGGTCATAAAATTATGTTTGGTTCTAAAGTATTGGACTAATTCAATCCCCGCTTATCCCCACTTTTTCTCAAGTTTTAGTGTATTTTTTCCAATATCAAATACACTATCCATACTTAGTGGATTGGTGGGGATTAGAGTTTTGTGGGGATTAGATGGGTTTGGGTGAAGGTGGGGTTTCACCCAATCCCCTTAGGGATTATTCCCGTTAATCCCTACCAAAACACAAACAAGGCCTATGAGTTAACGTTGCCCGTGAGGCCGTGGCAGCCTTCCTTTACAAAAATCAGAGGCTGATGAGCACATCTGTGACCTTGAATTTCTTCCGCCTACCACTTTCCCAAATCCCACTCAATACTTCGAGCTATGAAGGTGAGATTGGAAATCCAGTCCCTACCATGCCAGCTTGTTATCACTGAGCAAGGATCGCCACCAACGTCGATTCACCGCTGCATATCAGAGCCTGCTTCCAAGTTCCAATGCAGGTGAATTTATGGGAACCCCGTAGCCCATAGGCGAAGGGCACACATCGTTCTCTTAGTACCGTTGTTGGTACGGCTAGCTGTGACGACGCACCATGGCGCCATGGCTACCATTTGGGCACTACCGTCCTAGTTGTTGAACCCAGGCTAAAATGAGCTTTCAGTTGTATCTTAAAAGCTAGAACTTTCATGTTAAGTAGAGAAAATTAAAAATATCTATGGTGCCTATTTTCAATATGGCTTCAGATTTTTTTGTCTAAAAAAATATGGCTTCAGATTATAATAATGCAGTGAGGCTACATAAAGATGGTTACAAGTTTGTAGAAAATACAACTATTTCTTCAATCATAAGCAATTACATTTGTATAATAAATACAACTTTAGTCTTTAAGTATAGGCACATATAATAGAACATGTAGACGTCCAAGCAGCTAGTTTCCCGTGAAACAAAAGCATTAGCAGGACGTTGAATGGGAGCTCCCAGCCATTGCTTGGAGCAGTCTTGGTACGGGGGGCATACTGATCTCAACTAGCCCTTCGAGAATCTGAACCACCTCTCCCATTGTTGGTCGATCAAGCTCATCATCTTGGATGCACCAACATGCAACCTTGCAAGCCAGTTCAGCCTCATCCAGATTGACATCACCATGTAGCTTGCGATCTATTAAACTCATGACGTCTCCTTCAATAACCTTATGTGCTGCATGCAAAGGGAAATAAACATCAAAGTTGCCACCACCAGAACATGGTGCGAATGAATTCCTCTTTCCAGATATTATTTCCAGCAACACCATTCCGTAACTATAAACATCAACCTTTTTGTGTAATAGCGACCCCGGTAATCCATTCTGTGGTAAGTGTTGTGCTTTTGTTGCTAATGCAGTCTATTGGGGTATTTCTTGAGCACCCACTAGTTCGATCTTCTAGCTCCCAATCCTCAAGTGATGTTACGGTGAATCCCTTCATGCAATTGCAACACTGAAGTGTGTTATCATGGCAAATTGTGAAAGGCCCACACACTGCATGGACATCACATTGATCTTTTGGTTGGGCATAAATCATTACCCAGTCATGTGAGCCATTTAACCAAATGAACAACTTTGATCTTCCTGAGGCATCTTGTACTTGGCGGGTTACCATATCTTCATCTAGCAAGTTATATGTGTAATACCTCTCTTGGTCATTGCTGACAAATGTTGAATTGAAGATATAACCGGCTTGCATCTCTAGAATTGAGGCAAAGTATTTGTCGTTCCATGCGCCACTAGACCAATATGGTACCGAAGAGTTCAATGGCACAAGCAAGAACTGGTTAACACCACTGGGATCCAACTCGGTACGGTACATGCCACTAGCTAGGTTGTTCGAGTTTTTTGAAGAGACAATACGGCGATTCAGGCCGGTAACCTTGTCCAATCCAAGCTTTGCCCCAGGAAAAAATGTATCTGTGGGGTGATCAAAGCTTTGCCACAAAACCTCTGTTGAGTTTGATGAGTTTGCTAGGATGAAATTTCCACTACTCAACAACGTTGCAGTGGTGTTGTTCCTTGTTATTTTTGCATGTGTAGACCAGATTATGGATTTGGTGGATGAGTTTTGGAGGACAAGGTTGCCATCATTGGAGATTATGAGCTCTAATTAGGTGTTGGTTTTGATCGGCTTATCCCTATTTGCGACCCATGCAGGAGTAAATTTGGGCACTGTGTTGAACCATATGCCGAGGTACCAGTTGGTAGTGCCCTGGGATGATTTGATGCCTCTTGTTTCGAAGAAGCCAAGCGCATACCTTCCGTTCTTGGAGACGAGCTTGTTGTTGACGGCGAATGTTTGGCCGGACAAGATGGTGTCCGTCATTGCGGCAGAACATGCTGGGATGCGTAGGGAGAGGAGCAGGGTGAAAGCTATGAGGAGAGGCATGATGAATTGTAGAATGTGTGCAGGTGCGGCCAATGTAGAATGGGAGGTCGAGGTCTTGGAGATAAATAAGCATGGTGGAGTGAAGCACAACATCGAAGCTGCTAGAGTAAAGATTTGTTCCAGTGGTGATGATCAACTGCATCTTTGCATGCACGTCAGGCAAACGGTTTATTCAGTCTTGTTCTGTTCTGGCTTTGCGTGGTGGAAAGGAAAGAAAAGGAAAGGGCTGGAGGAAGAAGGATGCGTGGGACGTGCGCGCGAGGCATTTGGTTACCACCAGTCGAAATATTGACCGGCCAAAAAATATCGTTGGACTTAAATAGCCAGTTTAAATAGAACAGCAGAGTGACCCGCACATTGCTGACCTAGACTTTCTACACTTTTTTTTTACATACTGTCATTATCTTTGCGAGTTTAGGGGATGTAGAGAGTTGGTCCGCGCCATTCTCACTTAGCAGGCCATCTACTATATCACCTCTCTTGGCGTAATTTACAAGAAATCATTATCTTTGCGAACAAGGATCTGGGCACACACCATGACACCCCCTCTCACCTTTTGGAGATGCCACCGGCTTATGCACCAATTGTTAAAAGAGTTAAATCTGTTGATATGTTGCCATATTTTTGGCTTCGGCTATCCGTACATCGCTACAGAAGTGTTTACCCTCCAACATCCTGTGGACACAAATTGCTGGGAAGTTTGGTTCCGGAAGTTGGAATTTTTTTACAATGGACAGCCGTAGAGAGTGTTGGCCCGGGCCAAAAAAGGTGAATTAGGAGAGGTTTGTCGGCCAACAAAGCTTAGAGGGCGCTTGTCATCTTGAATATTGACAAATTTGCAGCTGCTCTTAGGCTAGAGTGGCTATGGTTTGAATGGACGGACCGAAACAAAGGCTTGGATCGGACTTGGGAATCCATACAACAAACAAGATCAAGAGATTTTTGAAACGGCTACAATGTTGGCAACGGAGAAAAGGTAAAATTTTGGTCTTCCCCTTGGCTTGACAGTTCTAGACCTAAGGACATTGCGCCAAAAAATTCGAGCTCTCCAAAACAGCTTATGGGTTAGCAATATTGAACTGAGGCAAGGTTTTGAAGTGGATCATATCCAGCAATTTGTCGTGCTTTGGGCGATGGTGGCCAACATTGAGCTATCTGATATTATAACTTGGAAATTCATCAATGATTGGCAGTACTCCGCCTCCCCGGCCTACAAAATGCAATTCGAAGTCATCATTCAATCCAACTTAGAAGACATGGTTTAGAAGATTTGGGATCCTCCCAAATGCAAATTCTTTGTATGGTCGGTCTCCAAAACAGAATTTGGACGGTAGAACGATTGGCTCGAAGAGGGTGGCCAAATTTTGGCAATTGCCCTTAATGCAACCAAGTACAAGAGTTAGCGGCTCACCTTCTTTTCAAATGCCGCTTCACCCTTGGTTCGGAAGGCAAGACACATATACATCCCTATGGAAAAATGAAGATAGTGTCAAAGTTGGTGGATGAAGACGGCTTCGGGTTAAGAAACATTAGAAAGGCCATGGCTTTCATGCTTATGCTCGTCTCTTGGGAAGTTTCGAAAGGAAATAAATGTTCGGGTTTTTCGAAACTATACGTCAACGATGCCAATAACAATCGCAAAAAACAAAGATAAAGCTAGACTTTGGAACTTAGCCGGGATTAAATTTGTTTGTAACATAATTCCTGGAGAGTAGGCTCCTGTAAAGTCCAAGACTTCGTTCTAGGCGTTTCTAGAAACCTCTAAAACTTATTCGTATTTAATAAAAATAACAAATCTTTTGCCTTTTTTTTAAATATAACACACTTTTCTAAAACCATAGTATGTCTAAACTGTAGTATTTGGATGTCCGGCAATGAAATACCGTAGTTTTAAAATACCACATGTTTCTGCTGTTTTGCCAAAAATCTAAGGTGTTTGGAAATGTGTATGTACCGTAGTATTTAGTTGCTCTTCTCTATGGAGGAGAACCACCCGGTGAACTTCTAGACCGCCACGGTGAGCTTAAAACTTTCCGATGAGTATGTCACCGAACATCTTGTTTGAATACTTTCCGGCGAGTATGTCACCAAGCATATCTGTTGGCCAAAGCAACATACCCATGTACTACAAGCTAGCTTTTTGATTGATTTCAGCTAGCAACACGGTTAGGTAGTGATCAGGAAGAACGGACACCTCGACAGATGCATGGCGGAAAAGATGGCGCGGTAGCCTGCAGTACCAGGGAAAGAGACGGAAAAAAAGCATTTCTCAGTTAGAAAAAAAGGTCCGAGACTCTTTTTTAGATACAGCGAAAATACCAAAGTATCTCCAATAATGCAGTATCTAAAACTGCAGTTTTCATTTGAGCCAAACACATCAAACTATCTAAAACTATGGTATTTCTAAAAACTGAAGTATCTATCAAATACTTAGAAAATACTTAGCTACCAAACGGGGCCTTAATTTGGAACGGAGTACATTTTACCTGTTGCAAAATAAATTCGTGCACACAATCAAATGCCATTTTACCTCCGGCTTTGCCTCTTCTGTTAGCCGCGCCGGCACCTACAGCGACCTACTCCAGGTCGGATCGCATCGACCTATAGCTAGCTTCCCGCGCGCCTCCCATCGTCTCGCGATCCCTCGCGATCCACCCGTCTGCTGGGCTTCCTCTCACTCGGCCGGCCGCCTGCAAATCCATCTCCTGCAATGGAGACTCGCCTTGCCCGTGACCGCCTCCATTTACAAAGCAGAAGCTGCCCGGAAACGCCTCGCCTCGCTTCCATATACAGTACCACTTTGTCAACTCCCAATCACTCTCTGGAGCCCGGAAAGCAAGGTCGGAATTGAGGCCTCGTCGCACCGCCGCGTCGCGCTTAGCCGATCTCCCCAAACGGTAAGCCTCGTCCAATTCCACTGGCGTCACAGTGCTTAATCGGACTCTTACCTAATTTCCCCCTCATTTGATTTTGCAGGTCGCCTCGCCGGTGATCGGGGTCGTCGCCATTTTCCCTGCCTCTGGCAAAAACTGCCTCTGCCGCGTGTTGTGGCGAGCTTTTTGAGTAATTAACCTCCTAGCTTGATAATATCCCATCCGTTCCTAATTACAACATGTGCTGGAGTATCAGATGGACCTCTTGTACTCCCTGCTGATCCGGTTGCGTTTTTGTGCACCAGTTACTTGTTAGCACTGTCGTCAGATCCACCGCCGGCATACCTTGGGCCATCTCATAGCCTGCTGTCCATCCAAGTGAGTTTTATGGAAATCCCATAGCACTATGACCGTTTAACTGCGCACATTATCCTAGCATTAGCTGTATGATGGTTAATTTGCGCACATTATTTTTGCAGTAGCACGCCGGTATGGCTTAGCTGTCATGATCGTGTCATGGTCACCCTTATCCCGGGTGTGTTTCACTATCTTATGAAGATGCAACACCAGAGCCCGCTACCTATGAGAGTGAGTTGATGGAATTTGTAGCCTTGTGACCGTTTGATTGTGCATGTTATGTTGGCAGTAGCATGTCGGTATGGCTTAGATTTCGTGATCACATCATGCTCACCAGTACGCCACACATTTTTCCATATCTTATAAAGATAATGACCGTGCACCACCATGCCAGTTATCAAAACAAGGTTGAAAAAACCTTCCATGTTTAGTCTTAAAAGCTAGTACATGTTTTCATGGTAACTTGGTAAGTTGAGTGAAAAGAAAAAAAATCATGGTGCTTATATTTATATAGATCCAGAAAAAGAAACTTTGACAGTACTGAGTACGTTTAAACCATTACAACTTCATATGAAATACAAGCATGTCTCCAGCCATAGGCACTGCAATTGTATAGTCAATATATCTATAGTTTTTAATATTGCCATATTACCATACCATCTCTATGAGCAACCCAGCTAGTTTCCCTCAAACAAGAGAATTAGGATCCATTTGATCCGAGCTCCCAGCCATAGCTTCAAGCAATCTTGGTATCGGGGGCATCCCAATCTTTACTTGCCCTTCAAGAATCTGAACAACCTCTCCCATTGTTGGTCGATCAAATTCATCGCCTTGAATACACCAACATGCAACCTTGCAAGCCAGTTCAGCCTCCTCCAGATTGACATCACCATGTAACATCTGGTCTACCAAACTCCCAACTTCTCCTTCAAGAAGCTTATGTGCAGCATGCACAGGGAAATAAGCACCAAGGTTGCCACAGCTAGAACATGGTGAACACGAGTTCCTCCTTCCAGATATAATTTCCAACAACACCATCCCGTAGCTATAAACGTCGACTTTTGGTGTAATAGCAACACCACCAATCCATTCAGGTGCAAGGTACCCTGCAGTTCCTCGCATTGTAGTCAAGACTCGGCTATAATCCCTTCCTAAAAGCTTTGCCATCCCAAAGTCTGCAATTTTTGGAAGGAATGAAGCATCAAGAAGTATGTTCTCTGGCTTGATATCACAGTGTATGATGCAGTCTCGACAGCTGTCATGCAAGTAGGATAACCCTTTTGCAACTCCCAGGGCTATCTGATACCTAGCAGCCCAATTTAAAACTGTAGAATTGCTTCGAAATAGATGGACATCAAGAGAACAGTTTGACATGTATTCATAAACAAGCAACTTCTTGGGATCCTCACAACAGAAACCAACAAGCTTAACTAAATTGATGTGCTGGATAGCTCCAATTGAGCTGACTTCTGCTCTGAATTGCTTGTCTCCTTGACAAGCACCGTCAAGCCTCTTCACTGCTATGGCTATCGAGTCATCTATAAGCCCCTTAAACACAGAACCAAAACTGCCACTACCCAGTTTATGTTTGAATTTATTTGTTGCACGCTGCAAGTCAATATATCTAAATGCACTAATTCCATTACAACCTTGAACACCATCCAGTATACACGCCAAGCTCTTCTTTCTGTTTCTCCAAATCATTACTAGGAGAATGAGTGCAAATAAGCCTAGAGCAGAAATGCCTGCAGCAGTTGCAACTCCGATAACAATCTCCTTTCTATTGTTTCTCAATTTTTTGAACTCTTTTGCTGAAAGGCGCAGGTAAATAGTCTCTTCAGTTGAATTGGTACCGGTACTGCACGTTAGTTGTCTTATATTGAGCAATTCATTATGCAGGATAGAACATCCACCATCGCTGAAGGAATAAGCAGTGCAAGAGCAACTATTCAGGCAAACTCGTGCGCACTCACTCGAGCTTGCAGCATCTTCAACTTTTGGGGCATTCTGGGGCAACTTAACACATGACACAAGATAGAACTTGTCTGTGGTATGTGTTATGCTTTTGTTGCTAACACAGTCTAATGGAGTATTTCTCGAACACCCACCAGTTCGATCTTCTAGCTCCCAATCCTCAGGGGCTGTTATGGTGAAGCCCTCCATGCACTTGCAATGTGGAACCATATTATCGGTGCAAATTGTGAAAGGTCCACAAGCTGCATAAACATCACATTGAGATTTTGGTTGGGCATACACCATTGTCCAATCCAGCGACCCCTCTGACCAAACAAATGTTTTTGATTGACCTGAGACGTCCAATACATGATGAGTAATCATATTGTTATCAGTTATGTTTGATATCATGTACTTCTCCTGATCATTGTCGACAAATATTGTAATGTTGCTGGCCATGTTGCTGGATGCCATTTCTGGAATTGAGGGAAAGTATCTGCCGTTCCATACACCGGTTGACCAGTATGGCATGGAGGAGTTCAATGGTTTAAGTAAAAACTGGTCAGCACCACTCGGGTCTAACTCACTACAATATGCACCAGTAGCTGGGTCAATCAAGCTTTTCCAAGAAACAAGACGGCGGTTCAGGCCGGTGACTTTGTCCCATCCAAGTTTCGCTCCAGGGAAAAGTGTATCTGTGGGGTGGTCAAAGCTCTGCCACAAAACTTCTGACGAGTTTGAAGAGTCTCTTAGGATGAGATTTCCACTACTCAAGAGCATAGCGATGGTGCTATTTGTTGTGGTGTTTGCTTGTGTGGACCAGACTACGGACTTGG
This sequence comes from Avena atlantica, assembly GCA_910589765.1. Lineage (NCBI taxonomy): Eukaryota > Viridiplantae > Streptophyta > Magnoliopsida > Poales > Poaceae > Avena > Avena atlantica. Next base: position 539,142,172 of record OU342739.1, on the reverse strand, counting down.
TGCACTGGTTTAAGATGACGAGGTTGCCATCCTGGGAGATTGTGAGCTCCAGGGAGGTGGTGTTCTTGATTGGCTTATCCCTATTTGCAACCCATGCAGAAGTAAATTTGGGGACTGTATTGAACCATATGCCAAGGTACCAGTTTGTAGTGTCTTGGGAGGATTTGCTGCTGTTTGTTTTGAAGAAACCAAGCGCGTACCTGCCATCCTTGGAGATGAGCTTGTCGTTGACGGCGAGTGCTTGGCCAGGCAAGATGGTGTCCATCACGGCGGAGCTTGCTGGGATGTGCAGGAAGAAGAGCAAGGTGAATACAGCGAGGGGGACAGGCATGATGAACTAAAGAGGCGGTTGCAGAGATGGTTTCTCAGTAGTGACAGGAGTAAATAAATAAGCATGGTGGCGTGAACAGTCAAGCAAAAACAACCATACTGGTCGGGCGTAAGACTTGCTCCAGTGGTGAGGCTGAACTGCAGTGCATCCACGGCAGGGCAGCGATATAATCTGGTGGTCTTGTTTTGGACTGGGTTTGCGTGGTGCAGAGGAGAGGAGTGAACGAGAAAGAAGCATGCTGGCACGAAGTCCAGACGTTTGGCTACCTGCTCACATCATGGTTGTTGTTATCACAATCCGAGAGCTGGGTTGGTCTAAAGTTCAGGTCAAATTGTCACATCTTTCTCTTTCGATAGCAACAAATTGTTGCTACTAGGTAGGCTCAAGCAAGCGTCAGCTGATATTTTATACAGATTGTGTCAGGTTTTCTTCGGCAGAATACCAACAGCCACGTGACTTATTATAGTTTAACTTCAGTTGCCTGAAGTATAATGGAACTTCAGTCTATTTTCTGCCATAGTGTTCGTCTTCTTTCTACACTTGAGCACGTCAGTCATCTCTCACCACCCGAGTATACAACCATTCCTGTTTCTCTCCCGGGTGATCTGGTCGCCTGTTCGTGCACACGGGGTCACCTCTGGCCCAGCTCCAGCCATCTGGCGCGCGCTATCTTGCATGAGGAAGGGTTGACGATTCACTGCTGCCCCTGACCATACAAGAGCCAGCTTCCTATTGCAGGTGAACTTATGGGATCTCAAAAGCTAGAATTTCCATGTTAAGTGAAGAAAAAGGAGATGTGGCTCCAAATTATAATGCTGCAGTGACAGGTACTTTGAGACCTCTATAATTTTTTGTGAAGAATACTATCTTTTTCAACCATAAGCATTACATTTGTACTGTAAATACAATGGTAGCCTTAAGTTTAGACATATATATTGTGCATCTATAGTTTCTCTAAAACAAAAAGATTAGGAGCCTGTTGAAAACAAGCTTTAAATCATAGCTTGGAGAAATCTTGGTATCGGGGGCATCCTGATCTCAACTATCCCTTCAAGAATCTGAACTACCTGTCCCATTGTTAGTCGATCAAGCTCATCATCTTGGATGCACCAACATGCAACCTTGCAAGCCAGTTCGGCCTCATCTAGATTGACTACGCCATGTAGCATATGATCCACCAAACTCCCGATATCTCCTTCCAGAAGCTTCTGTGCAGCATGCACAGGGAAATAAACATCAAGGTTGCTATTGCTAGAAAATGGTGCCCATGTGTTCCTCCTTCCAGATAATATTTCCAGCAACACCATCCCGTAACTGTAAACATCAACATTTGGTGTAATGGCAACACCAGTAATCCACTCAGGTGCAAGGTACCCTACAGTTCCTTTCATTGTTGTTAACACTCGGCTATAGTCTCTTCCTAAAAGCTTTGCCATCCCAAAGTCTGCAATTTTTGGAAGGAATGAATCGTCAAGAAGTATGTTCGCTGGCTTGATATCACAGTGTATTATGCAGTCTCGACAGCTGTCATGCAAGTAGGATAACCCTCTTGCAACTCCCAGGGCTATCTGATACCTAGCATCCCAATTTAATACTGTAGAATTGCTTCGAAATAGATGGACATCAAGAGAACGATTTGGCATGTATTCATAAACAAGCAACCTCTTGGAATCCTCACAACAGAAACCAACAAGCTTAACTAAATTGATGTGCTGGACAGCTCCAACTGAGCTGACTTCAGCTCTGAATTGCTTCTCTCCTTGATAAGCACCATCAAGCCTCTTAACTGCTATGGAATTTGAGTCATTTATAAACCCCTTGAATACAGAGCCAAAACTACCTGCCCCCAACTTGTCTGTGAATTTTTGTGTTACTCGTTGTGGATCATTTTATATCTAAATGCAACGATTCCATTACAACTTCTAGAACCATTGACTGTGCGACCAGAGCTACTTGTTTTGTTCGTCCAAATCATTAGTAAGATGATGATTCCAAATAAGCCTAGAGCAGAAATGCATGTACCAGTTACAATTCCAATAACAATCCCTCTTCTGTTAAATTTCAGATTGTGTACATCTTTAGCAGAAATTCATTGTGCCACACAGAACATCCAAATACGAAGGTAAAGAGTTTCTCCATTTGAATTGGCTGTGTCACTGCATTGTAGTCGTCTTATGTTGACCAATTCATTGTGCCACACAGAACATCCACTGTCGCCAAAGGAGTATGCAGTGCAAGAGCAATTATTCAGGCAAATCTGTGCGCACTCGCTCGAGCTTCCAGCAGTTTCTACATCTCGGGCATTCTGGGGCAACCTAACACATGGCTCATGGTAGAACTTGTCCGTGGTATGTGTTGTGCTTGTGTTCCTAATGCAGTCTAGTTGAGTATTTCTTGAGCACCCATCGACTCGATCTTCTAGTTCCCAGTCCTTGGGGGATGTTATGGTGAAACCCTCCATACAGATGCAATGCGGAACCACATTATCAGTGCAGATTGTGAAAGGTCCACACACCACATAGACATTACATTGAGCTTTTGGTTGGGCACTGATCATTACCCAGTCCTGGGATCCCTTCATCCAAATAAACGTCTTGAGCTGACCTGAGACGTCAATGGCATGACGAGTAAGCATATTTGGATCCGTATATTCTTCTACTAGATCATATGTCAAGTACTCTCTGTCATTGTCAACAAATTTTGCACTAATAGAGTGTCGGGCTGTCATCTCAGGAATTGAGGAAAATATTTTCCGTTCCATGCACCGGTGGACCAATATGTTGTGGATGAGTTCAGTGCTACAAGCAGTAACTGGTCGACGCCGCTGGGGTCTAGCTCGTAGCGGTACCTGCCGGCAGCCGGGTCGATCGAGTTTTTCCAAGAAACAAAACTGCGATTCAGGCCGGTGACCTTGTCCCATCCAAGCTTCGCCCCAGGGAAAAATGTATCCGTGGGGTGATCAAAGCTCTGCCACAGAACCTCTGATGTGTTTGCTGAACTCGCGAGGACAAGATTTCCACTGCTCAAGAGCAGAGCGGTAGTGGTGCTATTTGTTGTGATGTTTGCTTGGGTAGACCAGATTATGGATTTGGTGGACCGGTTAAAAATGAGAAGGTTGCCGTCCTGGGAGATTGTGAGCTCCAGCGAGGCGGTGTCCTTGATCAGCTTTTCCCTATTTGCGACCCACGCTGAAGTAAATGTGGGGACTGTGTTGAACCATATGCCGAGGTACCAAGTGGCAGTGTGTTGAGATGATTTTGTGCTGCTGCTTGTTTGGAAGAAGCTGAGCGTGTACCTGCCGTTCCTGGAGACGAGCTTGTCGTTGGTGGCAAGTGCTTGGCCGGCCAAGATGGTGTCCGTCGTCGCCGTGGCAGAACTGGCCGCGATGCATAGGTACAGGATCAGTGTGAAGAAATGGAGGAGGCGAGGCATGTTGAGCTGAAGTGGTGAGGGCGGGGCAGAAACCTGTTGTGCTCAGGCTGCAAATGTTAGTGATGTGGTGATAAATAAGCACCGTGGTGTCAGGCACAACACCCAAACTCCTGGAGCCAAAAGTTACTCCCGTGCTGATGATGATGTGCATCTTTGCATAGCATGCAAGGCAGGCAACGAATGTCGTGTTGCTTTGAAAGGGAAGGGCTGAAGGAAGAAGAGCGCTGGAGAAGTGAGCGCCAGACACTTGGTTCGCCGGTCGAAATCCTGTTGCACTTCTTATACTGTACGAAAAAATATTTGGACCTGAATAGCCATTCGTTGGTTACCACAAGTGCCCCAGAACTGTCTAAGTTTTAAATATGGAATGTTTATGTGTATGTGTTTTAGTGACGAAAGTGATGTGATTTTATTTATTCATTCCGTGTACATGTGCATTTGACAAAGAGAGTATATACTCATACATGGTGACATGGAAAAACTGTATGCGATCTCACATGGTCCGCAATCGTTGCAACTAGCAGCAGTCAGAAAGAAATTTCAGACAAAAAATATATGGATTTACTCATGGTTTGATGTACAATGTTGAGAATTTAAGTTTGGAACCGATGTGCGATATGCCTACGACCATATTTTCCTGTTCGATATGCCTACGACCATTATTCTGCAGCGTAAGATAAGCAAACATCCAAATACACACTGCTTAAATTCAAGGTTGGATAGGAATTGTCGTACGCATAGCACTTCTCGTTTCCTTTATGTTAACAAATCTAAACAAGAAAATAAAATGGTACTACCTCCGTTTTAAGGCTTAAGGTGCACACGCTTTTCAAAGCAAAGTTTGACCAAAAAAAATTAGCAAAAATCTTGATTATATTACATAATTAGTACCGTTGGATTCATATTGAAAAATACTTTTCAATGATACTAGTTTTATACCAAAACTCTTTATGTATTTAGAGTAATTCTTGGTCAAAGAAAAAACACGCAAAATGAGGACGCCTTAAGTCATGAAACGGATGGAGTAACCATTTGAGTTCCTCACAATTGCAAGTTTTATTTCTCATTGACTGCAGGCAACGCTCTACTAGGGTCCAAAATGCATCTGCCATTACAAGGACGTGACAACTAGGGCACTAGCTTGATCTTAAGCCGCGATCTGTTGCAGCAGCTGTTTCTTCAAATTTCTATTTCTCTCTGACACTTGGTCTTAAATCAGGGATGTATGAATGGATTCAACTGCTAAAGGTGCTACACTTATTGTCAGCGGGCACGTGACTGTACGTAACATAGAGCCTATGTGTAAGGCGCTATACTATTTTATATATAAAATGTCTTTATATACTTGATAAAGACTCTAGTGGCTGAATTGGTAAAAGCTTTTGTTACTAGCCTAGTAGGTTGTGATTTCAACTCCTCAAAACGTTGCGCCTGACTGTCGACGGGAACGTCGCCTCCCACTGAAAGAATATTCCGCCTTTTATGCAACATACAGTGTCAAACCTGGAGTTTGAACTCTGGTGGGCTGGGGTACAACCACCCTCCTAACCATCCAACCACATGTTAGTTTGCACTGTGACATTGATTTTATTGTTGTACATATGAAATATATTAATTCTAGCATTCTTATTTATTTTTAAAAAATGGAAACCGAGTATGCAAGTTTATAATCCCTGTTCAAATTAGAAGAATGCAATTTTTTCAGAAGCATGATACAGAGTAACTTTTGGAACCTTACTAGAATTAACAAACTCAATCGTGAATTATCGATTCAACCGTGACAATACTTTCTCAGAACACTCTCCACGAATAGAAGGATCAACCATCTTTGTTAGGGAATCATTTTTTTTTAAATGGTCTTTCCTGCCACAAAATAGTTAAGATGTAACAAAAACTACCTAGTTGTAAGGAAATTATCGGACTAGACACGATAGCTGTCATGGGTTCACATGTTTTCTAGATCTACATGAATATTTGTTTATTATTCTCCATATTTATATGTGAGGATATTCATGCACCGTGAGTCTGGAAAATAACAGCTGTGGGCAATTCTGAATATCACTTCAGAACCAAATGATACTTTCTGAAGTTACGTGATGCTTAGGAAATCATTTTCGCTGCTTGTTAGTCCAATTGTTTTGATACAGTATTCAGGATGCTTTACTAGGATTTCAGCCAGTCAATGATTGGATGTGTCAAGATTGAAAATTCTAATTTGAATAGAGATTATAAATTTGCATACTCGGTTTCCATTTTTAAAAAATAAATAAGAATGCACAACAATAAAATCAATGTCACAGCTTTTGAAAATAAAAAATAAAAGTGGCATTTTGAGGAGTTGAACTCAAGACCTACTAGCCAATAACAAAGTCTTCTACCAACTCTTTGTTAAGTATATACAGACATTTTATATATAGACTAGTGTAGCGCCTTACACATAGGCATAGTCCGTGCCACGCTGGCAAGAAATATAGCGCCTTTCGGAAAGACGCTACCTATTTGAGCATAGAGTCTTTGTGTAAGGCGTTACTTAAAAGGGTTAGTTGATTAAAAATTTTACGCAGTGAGTTTATTTTGTGAATTTCTTTAAACATTGGGTCAGTTTTGTCCATTCTACCCCTCAAAGTGCCCATACTCACTTTGTTTCTACTAAACTTTTATACTTGCTTTGAACTTATTTTTACCAAATTATAATTCTAATGAATAAAATTTTCTATTATTGAATGACATAGTTAATCCATAAGATTATTTCAGAATATTTATTGTACTATTATTTGTTATACAATTTTATGTACACCGCAACAAAGTTTTATTTGTGTAATATTTAAGTTGTATGTTGTAATAAAAGTTCTCATTATGCTAATATTTTTATCAGTTGCATAAATTATATACCATGTACATTTGTATTTGTGCTTGTTCGTGTATATATTTTTCATATCCTCAAAGATTATGATAAAGATCATTAAACACTATAGCCGACAAAATATCTGTTCGGCACGAACCCGTGTGGCACCTTAAAAGTGTTTATAGTTGCTCTAAGAAACTTTGCCGCACGCCCATAATAAGTTTCAGCTCAATACTACCCAAACCTACCATTATCCACACACCCAGTCTCGATCAAATTTTATTCCGAAGCCAGAGAAACAAATACATAAGCCAGGACAGCAGTCTCCAGACAGTTCTTGAGATGGCGTACGATAGCAAGGACGGTATGTTAATTTGTCGGTAGAAGGGATGCCATGTAATAGTATAATGTGAGAGAAGCATATGAGTACACTATGTTTTGAAGAGTGTATTGGGTCACCATGGGTTTGATCCCCACAAACATCCTATCATCCGTAGTTTGCATCATGATTGGTGGATAGATCCATATTAATACGAGAGGTCACCGTAATCACGATAACTTGCCTATACACGGGGTCATCCATACAAACAAAAGCCCGTGCTTTGGATGCTCCTTATGAGTAATTGCGTGCTATGCGCAGCCTACACACTAGCGTGCAGCATGTTAAAGCCACATTGGGGCTTACCAATTTGGCTCCTCTGTCAACGCCAGTTTGGGGCCTGCCACTTTGGGGCCTCTGCCAATGCCATTTTGGGGCTTGCATGGTACTAGCTCTCTGCATTAAAGTTGAATCTTCCCTTAATATGTGCCTTGATTACTCACTTAGTTTCTAGCCGTCCAACGCCCCATGTGAACATCCGATGGTGACAAGGGCAGTGGCACACTCCCACCATGTGCATTACTTAATTCCCTATGTTTTGCTGCGGAAATCGAGCGCCTGGGCGTGGCCTGGCCATGTAATTCCACCGCCTCCGCATCCGCTGCATGCTATGTGGCCTAGGCAGCAGTGGCCACATTACATGCCCCGGACACCGCCACCCTATGTCGACCTCTCCTAAGATGAGGACAAGTAGGTGACACCCGACATCAACGTAGGTGCATGAAGCGTCGGTAGCCAGAGCCATAGCTATGGTATCGTTTTATTTTTTGTTTTTCCTTATATGTAAATTATGTTTGAATTTAACGAAAATGTGTGAGAAAAAAAATCCGGTCAAAATGACCATTTCGAACTAAATGGGTCTCGGCGCTGGGGGCGCTGGCCTGACGGCCAGACAACGACCCATTTCTTGTCCATGAGCCGACTCAAGCGAAATATTTCAAACACGTTGGTTGTCCAAAATGCGTCACGCCACTGGGATATGCCCTAATAGTCGCTGATTGCTCCGAAGAACATAATTCATCTTTCACTCCGCGTCGTGGTAGAGCGTGGCCCCGCCTCCTTTGCTCTGAGTCACTACAGGAAATAATTGCTACGCCGACGGCAGCCGGCCGTCGGCACATCGCCAAATTGCTGTCGGCACAGGCTGTGCCGACGGTGGCCGTCGGCGTAGCCCCCTCGGCGTATGTCCTCGTCGGCACAGCGACGTGGCCGTCGGCACAACCCCTCCCCCTCGGCACAGCGCCTTCCAGCGGGCCGTCGGCATAGCCTAAAATATATTTTTTATTTTTTTATTTTTTTTAAATCTTTGAATTATTTGACTCCTTAATCTTCCACTTTAATCATTTTAACGCTATTTATAGTTAATAATTGATTAAATTATAGTCTTAGTCAAAGTTCCCCTTCGGTCACCCATCCTAGCACTACTCCAGCTCTAGCATGCTTAACTTTCTCGTTCCTTCAGAATCTCTTCCCGCAAAGCAATTTACTCATTGTTATCAATACTGTGATATCATTTCTATTAACTCTTATATCATCATGTCATATGGTTGTATTTTTTGAAATTACAAGCAATTATTTAAGTAAACAAGAATGAATAAGTAAAAATATTATTGAATTCAAATAAAATATAATTATTTTATTATTTTGTATTTTTTATTTAATATGGAATAATTAATATCTTTAAATCTGTAAATCGGAATTCGGCAAATAATATGTCTAAATTGATTAGAAAAATGAGAGGAATCCAAATATGATATCAATATCAACTTATCACAAAATATGCCGTGATTCTTATCATAATTTCATTTGCCCATTTAAAACGGCACGCATAAAGATTCTTAGCTCGGGGTTGAGACTCGCTAAACTTGAAGTGGATCTATGATGAAACAACATATTTTGAACCTAAAAATGATTTTTTTTTAAATCATGAGCATCTGATCATGTACCTGTAGTTCATATCTGACCCACTTCCTACCGATTCAGCAGGAAGTGGTCTTTTTCACCAGGGATAGACGGAAATATTTGAGATCCCCCTGTTATGAAATTATCTATGTAAGGTGGTCTAGTATTTTTGAAAAATGTGACGGTATCATTTTGAATTAGCCATTTGGTGGTTGCTTCACAAAACCGTCCGTTTTTTGCACTCGGAAAATGGAAAACGGGTTTTTGGTGCGACGAAAAGGAAAATTTCCTCCTGAAACATTGTTCGCCATCCCATGATGCATACTTATGCATAATATGGACACATTATCACAAACTATGCCTTCATTCTAGCCATAACATTGGTCATTTGACCCAAAAGTCAAGAAACCTCGAACGAGATAGGTCATTTTGTGAAGGTTTTTTTGAGACATAATCAATATACCAAGTTTGATATTTTTCCTCTAACTATGTCACATAATATGACACCACGCGAAAGTTTCACGTTTTTTGGATCGTTTTTGAATTTATGATGCCCGTTTTAAACCATCGTTAAACTTTGTCGAAGGGTGGGCATGAAGATTCTTAGCTCGGGACTGAGACTCGCTAAACTTGAAGTTGATCTATGATGAAACAACATATTTTGAACCTAAAAATGATTTTTGTAAAAAATCATGAGCATCCGATCATGTACCTGTAGTTCATATCTGACCCACTTCCTACCGATTCGGCAGGAATTTGTCTTTTTCACCAGGGATAGACGGAAATGTTTGAGATCCCCCTGTTATGAAATTATCCATGTAAGGTGGTCTAGTATTTTTGAAAAATGTGACGGTATCATTTTGAATTAGCCATTTGGTGGTTGCTTCACAAAACCGTCCGCTTTTTGCACTCGGAAAATGAAAAACGGCTTTTTGGTGGGACGAAAAGGAAAACTTCCTCCTGAAACATTGTTTGCCATCCCATGATGCATACTTATGCATAATATGGACACATTATCACAAACTATGTCTTCATTATAGCCATAACATTGGTCATTTGACCCCAAAGTCAAGAAACCTCGAACGAGATAGGTCATTTTGTGAAGGTTTTTTTTGAGACATAATCAATATACCAAGTTTGATATTTTTCCTTCTAACTATGTCACATAATATGACACCACGCGAAGGTTTCACGTTGTTTGGATCGTTTTTGAATTTATGATGCCCGTTTTAAACCATCGTTAAACTTTGTCGAAGGGTGGTCATGAAGATTCTTAGCTCGGGGCTGAGACTCGCTAAACTTGAAGTGGATATATTATGAAACAACATATTTTGAACCTAAAAATGATTTTTGTAAAAAATCATGAGCATCCGATCATGTACCTGTAGTTCATATCTGACCCACTTCCTGCCGATTCGGCAGGAATTTGTCTTTTTCATCAGGGATAGACGGAAATGTTTGAGATCCCCTTGTTATGAAATTATCCATGTAAGGTGGTCTAGTATTTTTGAAAAATGTGACGGTATCATTTTGAATTAGCCATTTGGTGGTTGCTTCACAAAACAGTCCGTTTTTTGTACTCGGAAAATAGAAAACGGCTTTTTGGTGCGACGAAAAGGAAAACTTCCTCCTGAAACATTGTTCGCCATCCCTTGATGCATACTTATGCACAATATGGACACATTATCACAAACTATGCCTTCATTCTAGCCATAACATTGGTCATTTGGCCCAAAAGTCAAGAAACCTCGAACGAGATAGGTCATTTTGTGAAGGTTTTTTTGAGACATAATCAATATACCAAGTTTGATATTTTTCCTTCTAACTATGTCACATAATATGACACCACGCGAAGGTTTCGCATTGTTTGAATCGTTTTTGAATTTATAATACCCGTTTTAAACTATATATAATATTTTATATTGTACTTAATTTTTGTTTATAAATGTGTAATATTTGAGTGTAGATAGATATATTTTTTTTTCTGCAAATTTTAATATATTATTTGTATTTTTATGAATTAGAATGATTTAGTTATGATTTTTCAAAAAATAATGAAAAAGGAAAAAAATCTGGAGGCCTATGCCGACGGTCTGGCCGTCGGCACAGACCAAACAAAAATTTTCAAAGAGCTGTGCCGACGGCCCTGTCTAACGCCGTTTCCGTCATCGTGTTTGAACTGGGGCTACGCCGAGGGCTATATCTACGCCGAGGGCCACCGTCGGTACAGACCTCGCTACTACGCCGACGGCCGCACTACGCCGAGGGCTACCCTCGGCACACGTCATCTACGCCGACGGCCGTACCTACGCCGACGGCCAGGCTGGTCGGCTGGCCAGGAAGGCAGCTACGCCGACGGCCGGCCGGCCGGCTGGGGGCCGTCGGCGCCTTAGTTCTTTCCTGTAGTGAGTAACAGCCAACGACGTATTGAGTGTACCGGTGGAACAGTGCGCGCGCCTCGCGAATGAGCACCCCGCGGGCGCAGACGACGGACTCAAAGAAGATGGCAGGCTGACTGACACCAGCGGCGAAGGATGTGCCGGAAAAAGGGAGCGGAGGCGCAGAGGGCGGTTGAGAGAAGGACAGGCAGCACGAGCATGGAGAGGAGGTAGGCGTGGGTGGATGGGAGCGACTCGAGCAGCGTGGGCGGCGGAAGAGAGCTCTCTGGGACAGGGAAATGGGTACGGTCGAGCAAGCGGCAGAACAGGGTGAGCACCGGGAGCTGCGGCGGGGAGTGTCAGTCTTTGAGAGCAGGAGGTAGGATAGGAAAGTAGCGGCGTGAGGAGAGAGGGCGAGGACCGTCGGCGTGCGTGCCAAGCAAGGAGGATGGGCATGGTGGGCGAGTCGTACTCGGGCCATCTCCGCGTTCTAGGAGGAGAACACAACACGGACCGGGCTGTGGCGGTCTCGCATGCATCATGCGTGTGAAAGACGAGACCGGCAAGACTTGTGATTCAGTTTTTCCTTCCTAGGTCTAGGATTGTCGATCGTCAGGATATAATGCTCAACCTAGCTAGCTAATGGTCTTGCTCCTCCTTTCTCTTCTCTCCCTCCCGAAACCCTTCTTTCGATCCAAGCCTGACCACCATGGCCACCTCCTTCTTCCACCACCCCGGTTCTAGTTTCCCGCCGGCCTTCGCCTCGCCGCCGTGCAGCAGCACGCCGTGCGGACCTCGAAGCAGCCATGTCCAGCCTCGGTCGACTCCCGCGCGCGTCACGCTGGTGCAGTGGACGCCACCGCGCTTCGGGTGGACGAAGCTCAACTTCGACGGGTCCGTCTACAACGACGGCAGCGGGCGCGCGAGCATCGGCGGCGCCATCCGCGACGTCCACGGGCGCGTCCTCCTGGCCTTCGCCGAGCGGACGCCGCACGCGCACATCGGCATCGTGGAGGCCCGGGCGCTCACGCGGGGGCTGCAGCTGGCGCTGGACTTCGGATGCCGCCGGCTGGTGGTGGAGGGCGACGACCTGACGCTGGTGCGGCTGCTGCGCTGCGAGTCGACGCAGACGCGCATCCCGCGAGAGATGCAGGACGAGATCATCGGGCTTCTGGACTGCTTCGAGGTCTGCGAGGTGCAGCACACCTACCGCGAGGGCAACTTCGTGGCGGACACGCTATGCAAGGAAGCATACAAGACGTCGGTGGAGCGCAGGGTTTGGGTCGACCGGGTGCTGCCCTTCGCGGTGTGGCAGAAGGTCGAGGACGATCGCTGCGGCGTCATCCACGAACGTGTTCGTCCGTGAAGGGGATCAGCGAGAGCAAGAACTGATCAAGATCCAAATTAGGGTACGTGAACTTGAAGTCTTTCACGTTGTTGATCGAAGTGGCAACGAACTATGAACCGGTGACCGTGGCCCAAGAACTGATCAGCTGCGGCTCGTCGATTTCAGGAGGCAACGGCAAGGAACTCGGCGACCAAGATTCGTCGCAGCGTCCCAGAAATGGATCGTGCTGGGATCAAGATTCAAGGCCTATCAAGAATCTCGTTGCGGCCGGCAACGATCAGGGCGGCCGCGACACGGCGACAGGACCAGGCGATCCAAGAGACCAAGACTGCAGACAAGCTTCGATGCGGTTGGCAAAGATCAGGGCGGCCGCGAGACAACAAGGCGACCACGGCAGCGACTAGCCAGATCTGCTCCATCTCAGAACTCGACGACGATGGCGAGGAACGCACGCAGCAGGAGATGAGTAGCGCGCGTCGATCATGCATGTAGTAGTGTAGTTGCAAAGATAGTTGCAAACATGTGATCGGAAGATCTTTGTGTCAAAGATAGTTAATTACATGTACTCTCTGTATGTAAGAGATGAATATATGTGTGATATTCTTGTCACGGTTGTTTTAATTGTAATATTCGGAAGAATCGTTGATGTTATGAAATGTTTTTTGTGACGCCTAAAACTGTGATCTACATGTATGTGCTTGCTGAAAATAGATGAGCGCAAGGATCAAGCACAACAAACTTGGAAGCGGCCGCGGCGGCAACAATCAAGCACAACAGCGACTAGGCAGATCGGCTCCATCTCCATGCAGTTCAGGAGTGATCAGGATCAATGCGCGTGATCCGGCGATCGATCCCGGCACGGGCGTGCGTGCATCTGCCCAGCACAGTGCACGGCTCGTGCTCCGCCTGACGGCAGCCATGCCCGCCCTCACAGCCGCGGAACCTCGCCGCGCTCGTGATCCCCCTCGACGGGCTCTGCCGCAGGGCCTGCTGTCTTGCCAAGTTGAAACCGAGGCTGAGCTCACCATCATCCTCGATATCCTCCCCACTGTCTTGCCAAGCTGAAATCGACGCCGAGCTCACCGTCATCCTTGACATCCTCTCCGCCATCTTGCCAAGCTGAAATCGAGTACCTCGAGGAGCAAATCCCGAGTCAGGAAGAAAACACCGACCTACTGCTCGCCGGTGGGGTCCTCGCCTTGCTCCGGTACAGCCTCTTCTCCCTGTTCGATCATGTTAACACAAAGGTGGCCAGTATTGGCCGTCGGCAGGCAACATGCAATGGCATCCGTCTTGGCTTCTCGCCGGCAGCCCCATGTGCCCGTGTGCATCAGCAGCTCGTCCCCAACCTGAAGAACAAGTACCGTACAACCTGAAGAACAAATTCAAGAACAAGAAGGTAAATTTCTCCAGATGCGACAAGCTTGCTCATACTGGAACAATTATATGAAATGCTGTGCAAGTAATATGAGCATTTCTGTGTGAGAGCTTCAGAACTCCTAGGTAAACTAGCTACAGTACTCCTAGCTAAACTACAGTAGCATTAGCAGTTGTTCCTTTTCGGGAACAACAAAATATTCAGTTGATACTATAAGAATATTCATTAAACAATAATGAAAAGTTTATATAGAGAGTATGCAACTAAAAATTGTTCCAAGCATTACCTTCTAAGTGTAGCATTACCTGCTCCTTCTAATATAAGTCGGCAGTGTGAGAATGCAAGTAAAACTTCTAATGGGGGATCTGTTTATTTTGTTGACTAATGTTGTCATGTCCTTCAAAATAAGAGAGGAGTATTACCATGAGTTGCCAATTTATATAAAGAGAAACTGAAAGCACAGCTAAACTGAACAGCATGGACATGATTTTTCAAAACAGAGAGTAGCATGACATTGTAGTTTGACAGTGTGAAGAAGTACAATATTGCAGTATCTACTAGTACAACTTGCCCCAGTATTGCAGTATCTAGTACAGTATAGAGAAGTGAAATATTGCAGTATGGAGAACAATTGAGTCTGTACGACTGTACCTTGTTTAAAATTATGTGGATCCTTCTGGTGGAGGGATGTCATGAAGTTGGTACAGGAGTACAGATCTGTTTGTACAGTCAAGATTGCCGCAGGAGATACAGATCTTTTTGGTCTGAAACTCTGAATCTTGGCATGATAAGCCTCTTCAGCTGTGTTTTCCCAGACTGTTCTATTTTGCCCTTGATGTCAACCTCTCTGTTAGAGATATTATTGGTACTGATTATTTATCACAGCTGTTTTATCTGCCCCTATCACAGCAAGCTTTTCATGAATTTCAGCAAATTCAGGCTATCATTTCGGATACTGAGTGTCAGCCCATGAGATTATTCATGAGGTGGCTCACAGCACCCAAGCTGGTTTTATCTTAAAAATTGACTATGAGAAAGCCTATGACATGGTTAATAGAGAGTTCCTACTTGAGATGCTAAAATCTAGATGCTTTGGAACCAAATGTCTGTATATGTTCAATTCCCTGCTGTATAAAGGGTCTGTTGGTGTCAGAATTAATGATGTGAATAGTGATTATTTCGTTGCTGGTAGAGGGGTTAGGCAGGGAGATCCTGCATCACCTATATTCTTTAACTTGGTAGCTGATGTATTCACTAGAATGCTCATTAAAGCTGCTAACCATAACCTCATTAATGGGTTACTGCTTGGTTTTAATAGAACAGGGGTGATAAGTATGCAATATGCTGATGACACCCTCCTCTTTTTAAAAAAATGACCTGGAACAAGTCATGAATCTTAAATGGCTATTGTCCTGCTTTGAGCAGATATCAGGCATGAGGATAAACTTCCATAAATGTGAGCTTGTACCTATTAATGTTGACATGGATGAAGCACAACTTGTTACTCAGTCCCTGTGCTGTAAACTGGGTTCTTTTCCTATTAAGTATTTGGGGGTTCCTCTACATCATAGTAAGCTAATAAGAGAAGATTTGCAGCCTATTGTAGATGCTCTTCTTAAGAGAGCTGTTGGGTGGAGAGGGAGACTTCTGTCTCATGCTGCTAGATTAGAACTAGTTAGAAGTGTTCTGGCTAGCATTCCCATTTACTTATTAAGCATTATTAAGTTTCCTAAATGGGCCATTCGACTTATGAATTCTCAAATGGCTCATTGTCTATGGGACAATTATGAAGGTCACTTTAAATATCACCAGGCTAATTGGGATCTGGTGTCCCAGAAGAAAGATTATGGGGGGGATGGGGATTCCTAGTTTAGCAGATATTAACTTGAGTCTTTTGGCTTCCTGGATTAAAAGATATCAACTGGATGACAATAAACTTTGGAAGCAGATAATTGACCATAAATATAATGTGAATTCTACAAATATTTTTGCATCTTCCTCTATGGGTGTTTCCCCTTTCTGGAAAGGTGTCCTATGGGCTGCTCAAGCAGCTAAGATAGGGTACAGATGGAAAGTGGGGAATGGGAGAAAGATCAATTTTTGGGAGGATCAATGGTTTGGTACTTCTAGTTTGGCAATCCAGTATTGGGATATATATGTGATAGCTAATGAGAAATCTGCTGTGATTGCTGACATTTGGGATGGAGAACAGTTAAGGGTAACATTTAGGAGATGTTTCAACCATGAGTTGCTCATTAAATGGTATGAAATCCTGCAGATAGCCCAATCCATCCACCTTAGTGGAGAAGAGGATGCTATGGTCTGGAAATTGGAAAATAGTGGCTTTTATAGTGTCAGTTCTTTATATGCTGTCATTAATTTCAGAGGAGTTTTGCCTGTTTATACACATGTTGTGTGGAAGGTGAAAGTCCCACCTAAGATACATTTCTTCCTATGGTTGATTTCTCACAACAAGATCCTCACTAGAGATAATCTTGGTAAGAGGCAGTTTGTAGATGACCCAACCTGTGCTTTATGTGCTGAGCCTAAAACATGCTGCCATATTTTCTTTGAATGTGTGGTAGCAAAAGCTATGTGGGCAACAGCAGAGCATGGTGTGAACCAGGCTAATGGGGATGTATCTTTTGAATCTATTGGTAGTTTGTGGTTGAGTGAAAAGAAAAATTCTGTTCATAATACTACTAATGCTGCAGTTTTCTGGATCATCTGGTATACCAGGAATGATCATATATTTAACAGAAAGATTTGGCCTGGTTTACAGGTTATGTGGAGAAAAGTGGCTACTATGTTATCCCAGTGGACGATATTGTTCTCAGGAGATGCCGAAAAAGAGCTAAGCAGGGTGGCTGGTTTGATGGAGCAATTAGCTCAAAAACCACTCCCGTTGCTCTGGCCAGATCCTGGGCAACGCTGAAAAGGATTGCTGGAGATGGAGTGGTGCTGGCCGATGAAGCCCTTCTCAACAATGAGGCTGAAGATCTGGACTGGAAGATTACGACTAGGAAGCTGGCAAAATGACTGGAGCAGAACTCTCTCAGGTTGATCGAGGATGGCGAGATGCTGCAGGTGGTGGATGCGTAGTTTTCATGCCCTAGTATCTTTTGAGCCTGGTCATATGTCTGAAGTGTGGCTGTGGAAAAAACCTAGTCTTTCTGTAGTTGGTGATCTGATGTCTTGACTGTATGTCAGCCGATGATGGCGTGGAACCTACTCTCTGAAAATGATGTAGAACTTGGTTTCATGTTGCAATGGAACCGGGGCAAGAGCCCTCTTTTCTAAATAAAATCGGATACTGAGCTTAGACCTGCTGAACCTGATGAGTGGCTACCAATTTGGAAGGATGGCACTTATACTTCCTGCAGATATTATCAACTGTTTCAGAGACATGCAGGCCAGTAAAGTTTACTCTTGGATTTGGCAGAGCAATGGTTCATTTGGTAAGATTACTGAGCAACCCAATTTAACATGCTTAGAGGAGGAGCAGGAGGTACTTGCCGAGGAACTCGAAGTGGGTACCCGCTTTGATCTCCAGGTAGAAGCCCTCCATGGCGGCGACGGTGCCAGGGTCGGGACCCTGGAAGCTCCCGGTGGCCGGGCCGCCGGGGATGCGCTTGATGCCACGGACGTCGCCTTCGTCCCCAGCTACAACGCGCGCGAGCAGGTGGATGATGGAGGCCGCAATCGCCGATTCAGTGGAGAAGCGGCCGTTCCGAGAAGAAAGAATCGATTTTTTAGGCCGCCAAGATTCGATTTTTCCTGCGTTCACCGCTAGGGTCGCGGATGGAAGCACGGGCGAGATTGAGGGCGAGCGGCGCAGGCGAGGGAGACGGCGAGAGCGAGGGCGAGGGATACCGGCGAGGGAGAGCGGCGCAGGCGAGGGAGACGGCGAGAGCGAGGGCGAGGGATACCGGCGAGGGCGAGCGGCGCTGACAACCGGCGAGCGGCGAGACGCACGGTAACCATATTAATTTAATTGGATTTATCAAAAAACCTTTATACTCCCTCAAATCTATATTAATTAACTTTAATTTATCAAAGTTTGAATAAACCTATATACTAAATAGTCTCTAGATTCATTCAAATCTAGACAATTTGAATCAATTAATATGGACTAGAGAGAGTATTAAATAGTGTCTATATTCATCTAAATATAGATAAATATGAAGTCAATTAATATGGATCGTAGGAGTAATTATTTCTACTGTATAAGAGATGTTTTCTATGCAATAAGGATCGAAAATAGTTACACGAACCAGTCTGAGATGTTTTTTGTTGATGTTATGAAAAGTTAATTTGGTGTCCGAGTGCCAAAAACTGTGACAACACGTGCATGCTGAAATCTTGTTCCATGGATCACGTTCAAGTAGTGTCGGCAATTCCTTTGAGGCATCCGAAAATTTTAACTAAACAAATTGCTAGATAATGTACTCCTACTTCTAAGAGCATTTTCGAATAGGATCGTACCATTAAAAA
This sequence comes from Avena atlantica, assembly GCA_910589765.1. Taxonomy (NCBI): domain Eukaryota; kingdom Viridiplantae; phylum Streptophyta; class Magnoliopsida; order Poales; family Poaceae; genus Avena; species Avena atlantica. The sequence continues at coordinate 539,123,685 of OU342739.1, read as the reverse complement.
AAATCGAACATTACAAATCATCTTAAGAAAAACAAAATTTATAACAAGATTCTTGAAAAACTCTTCATCTTCAACCTCTAAACCGTATCGACGGGTCAAGAAGCCCACATCCGTCCTGGAGATGAAGAATAAGGATGAACTGCCAATGAAGCTACTTGATGATACGCAAACCCCCACGACCAGAAGAACCCCTCGAAGACCACACCACTCCCACAGACTTCTCGACATCGTCGTCGAGATGGGGCTGAAGCCGGGAAGACCTTATTGAAAGAGACGCCGCCACCACCACCTGAGCGCCGCCCCACCAAACTTGAACCCTAAAAACTGGAGAAAAAAACGAAGCCCTACGTGGCCCCGAGGCAAGGCAGATCAGCGACATTGATGACGAGAGGCGACGAACCCTAGTCGTCCATGCGTGCGTGGTAGGAGAGGAGGGGAACGGTTCGGGGGGGCTAGTTCTAAGAGCGTCTCTAACATACAAGAAAACGGCCCGGAGCTAAGAAAATCCGGCTGGTTTTCAGTTTTGAGTCTTTTTTAACCCGAGTGGATCCTGTAAATGTGGCTCAGCGTGTATAACTTTTTTTGATTGACCTAAAAAGATAGCACAAATATAGAACATTAGGAGTAATGGCTTATCATATGGGCATTTCAAAGGAAATCAAACGTGTGTTTTCATCCTTTTATGTCTAGAATTCATGTATTTTGCCCGTGTAAGGTCGAAATGATACTCCCATTCCCATGTAACCTGAAAATTCATTTATTCGAACAAATAATTAATTATAGTATCTACTCCCATTTTCGTGAAAACTAAAAAATTATACATTTTGAAGCTAGTCCGCAGTCCAAATCCTATTTTGCTAAATCAACAAAGCAAAGGATTTGCATGGCTGACGCCGAAGCATTCCAAACAATCTTATCTTATTTACTACTAGGGAAGAAATAATGCCCTCAAGTTGTATCTTGTACACCAAAATTTTGGAAATTTTCCTATCTATAATCAAGTGAAGGAAACGGCGACTCATCTTGTAGGTACACTATACGGATTTGGACACAAATCCTTTTGTGGAGCGGTTTCCATGACTTAATCCATCGCAATAGACTAATGCTGCCAACGTCCTAGATGGGTGGTCAAAGGTGGTTTTGGAAAAAAACGAAAGGCAAAGCTAGAAAGGCCGTAGTCTTTTTTCCCGAAATTCTACCAATCTATTAATAATCAATAACATTAGCCCAAAGAGTTCTAAAAGTAATAAAAATATAAATAGATTATTCTACCACCTAGCGGCGACTACTGACACTAGCACGAGTAGAAGGCACGCTCCGTCCTTGCCCCTCCTGTTGGAGATATGCCCAATAGGTAAATTAAGTGGTTATTATTATATCTTTGTATTTATGATAAATGTTTGCATCCCATGTTATAATTGTATCAATAAGAAATATTGATACTTGTGTATTTTATAAACATAAAAGAGTCCCTAGTAAGTCTCTTGTTAAGCTAGTTTGTTGATTAATAGATGATCATGGTTTCCTGATCATGAATTGGATGTTATTAATAACAAGATCATATCATTAGGAGAATGATATGATGGACACACACCCATAGTAAGTATATCATAAAGATCAAGTCATTAAGTTCATTTTGCTACAAGCTATCAAATACATAGTAACCTAATCCTTCGACCATGAGATCATGTTAATCACCAACACCGGATGAATGCTTTGATGACATCAAACTCCACTTCGTAACTGGGTGGTTATAAAGGTGGCATTGGGTATTCTAAAAGTATGTGTTGAAGCGCATTGATCAAGAATGAGATTTGTCCATCCAAATGACGGATAGATATACTCTGGGCCCTCTCGGTGGAATGTCATCCAATTGGCTTGCAAGCATGTGACTAGGTCACAAGGGATGTCATATCACGGTACAAGTAAAGAGTAGTTATCGGTAACGAGGTCGAACTAGGTATGGAGATACCGATGATCGAACCTCAGATAAGTAGAGTAATGCACGACAAAGGGAATCAGTATCATATGTTAATGGTTCTTTCGATCACGAAGTCATTGTTGAATATGTGGGAGCCATTATGGATCTCTAGGTCCCGCTATTGGTTATTGATCGGAGAGGTGCCTCGATCATGTCTGCTTAGTTCGCGAACCGTAGGGTGACACACTTAAGGTTCGATTTTTTTTAAAGTAGATATGGAATGTGAGTTGGAGACCGAATGTTGTTCGGAGTCTCAGATGGGATCCAGGACATCACGAGGAGGTCCGAAGAATAAGATTCATATAATGGAAGTCATCTTCTAGGGTTCGGAAAAGTTTTTGGTGTTTTGATCGGAGGTTCTAGAAGGTTCTAGAGGGACACCAGTGGGCCCACCACCCCGGGAGGGGCCACATGGGCTGAGGGGATGCTGCGGGGCCCCATGAGCCAACCGCACCAGGCCCAAGAAGCCCAGCCGTCCAAGCCCCCTAGGGATAAGATCAAATCCCTAGAAAATAGGGGATAAACTTGGGGGGGGGGGCGTTTTCTTCCCCCTCCCCTTGCGCCGACCCTAGGAGGAGGTGGCCCAAGGGGGCAACCCTAACCACACCCTCCCTATATAAATAGAGGGGAGGGTGGACGGCCCCCTTGCCCCTTCCCTAAACCCTAGCAGCTACCTCTCCCCTCCTCCTTCTTCCCGCGCTGGCTTAGGCGAAGCCCTGCAGAATTTCTCCTCCACCACCACCACGCCGTCGTGCTGCTGGGATTCCGAGGGGATCTAATACCTCCGATGCCCGCTGGAACAGGGAGAGGAAGGTCTTCATCGACTCCATACGTGTGACCGAGTGCGTAAGTACTGTCGGATCACAGCACCGAAAGGGTCGTTTTCATCAACCACGAGATTAGATCCCGTTAAGGCTTTGGATCTTTGAGGGTTAGTTCTCATCTGTCTCGTTGCACCTATCTCATAGATTAGACCTTGGATTTTCCATAGATTGGATCTTGGTTTTATTCGTTCTTGCGGTAGAATTTTTTGTTTTCTATGCTATGAACCCTACAGTGGTATAATAGCCGTGTCTATGCGTAGATCTTTTGCATGAGTAGAACACAATAGTTTTGTGGGTGTTGATGCTCTTGTTGTTGTTTGATTTTCGTGTACTTTGCATCTTGTGGGATGGTGGGATGAAGCATCCCGGGCTAACCTTACATGTCCTCGCACATGAAACTTGATCCACGCTTGACGTGCAACTTGCATTGCACAAGGGGATTTGCGGGTGTCTGTCTCTCCCACCATAGTTAAGATCCAATTTACAAGCTATACCTGACAACACTTGTATCAGCGTTGTGGTTCTTGTTCGTAGATAAGAACGGTTCTTATTCAAAATCCCCAAGCCACGTAAAATATGCAAAGAAAATTAGAGGCGTCTAACTTATTTTTGCAGGGGCATGTGATTTGATATGTACATGATGAGATTATGATTATATTTGATGTATGAGATGATCATTATTGTATTATGGCAACCGGCATGAGCCTAATGGTTGTGTTTAAATTTGTTAAGACATGCGTGTCTATTCATCATGTAATAGCTTTATTCCAAGTAGTTATAGTAGTTGTTATTAGTGATGGACAACCATGAAGTGGAGCCACTGACCTTTACGCCACACTGGTGATGATGGAGATCATATCCGTGCTTTATAGATGGAGATCAAAGGCGCAAAAAGAAAGGCCATATCATATCACATATTATGAATTGCATGTGATGTTAATCCTTTATGCATCTTATATTGTTTAGATCGCAACGGTAGCACTATAATATGATCCCTCTCACTAAATATCAAGTAATAAAGTATTCGTTCTTAGTAGGCACCGTTGCTAAGACTTGTCGTTTCAAAGCATCACATGATGATCGGGTGTTATAGATTCTAAGTGTGCATATAATGGGTGCACGCCAGATTTGCACATGTCGATACTAAGGTTAAACTTGACGAGCCTAGCATGTACAGATGGCCTCGGAACACGGAATACCGAAAGGTAAAGCATGAGTCATATGAATGATATGATGAACATGTTGATTGTTTGTCTTTGAAGCTACACCTTCTCTCGTGATGATCGGACTTGGTGTAGTGGATTTGGTTTGTGTAATCACTAAGACAACGTGAGGGATGTTGTTTTGAGTGGGAGTTAACCTAGTTAATTTAAGAATTAAGTTTGAACTTAATTTATCATAAACTTAGTATAAAGTCTTTGCAAATATGTTGTAGATCATGGCGACCCCTACCATCAACTTTAGTGGGTTCCTAGAGAAAGAAAAGATGAAAAACAATAGAAGCAAATTTACGGACTGGTTCCGTAACATGAGGATTATCCTCAATGCTGGTCATTTGACCTATATGCTCGATGCAGCGCTAGGTGACCCACTTGTAGAGGATGCTACCGATGAGGTTAAAAATGTTTACCTCACTCAGAAGAATCATTACTCCACAGTTCAGTGTGCCATCCTGTATGGTTCAGAATCAGAGCTTCAGAAGCGCTTTGAGAACCACAACCCTTGTGATATAATCAATGAGCTCAAAATGATATTTGAAACTCATGCGGCTGTGGAAATTTATGAAGCTTCTGAGAAGTTCTTTAACTGTAAGATGGAAGAGGGTATCTCCATTAGCGAGCACGTGCTCAAAATGTCTAGGCACGCGAACAAACTTCAATTTGGAAATAACGATTCCTAATGCATTGGAGTTCATCGTGTCCTCCAATCACTGTCACCTAGTTACAAGAACTTTGTGATGAACTACAACATACAGTGCATGAATAAGACATTGCCTGAACTCTTCTCGATGCTGAAAACTGCTGAAGTAGAAATTAAGAAAGAGCACCAAGTGTTGATGGTCAATAAGACCACCAATTTAAAGAAGCAAGGCAAGCCCAAGGGCAACTTCAAGAAGGGCGACAAGAAATATGCCGCGCCTCCTAAGAAGCCCAAGGCTGGTCCTCAGCCTGATACTATGTGATTTTACTACAAGGGTGATGGGAACTGGAAGCGCAATTGCCCCAAGTACCTGGCATATCTAAAGAACAACAACATCAAGAAGAAAAGTATATTTGATATACATGTTATTGATGTGTATCTTACTATTAATCGTACTAGTGCCTGGGTATTTGATATTGTTTCGATTTCTTATATTTGTAACTCGAAACAGGAACTGTGAAATAAACGAAGACTGTCGAGAGACGAGGTGACGATGTGCGTTGAAAATGGATCCAAGGTTGATGTGATTGTCGTCGACATGCTCCCTCTTCATCTACCTTTGGGATTAGTTTTAAATATGAATAATTTTTATTTGGTTCCTGCGTTAAGCATGAACATTATATATGGATCTTGTTTATTGCAAGACGGTTATTCATTCAAGTCTGAGAATAATGGTTGTTCTATTTATATAAGTGATATCTTTTATGGTCATGCACCTGAGATGAATGGTTTATTCTTATTAAATCTCGATAGTAGTGATACACATGTTCATAACATAGATGCTAAGCGAATAAAATTGAATGATTATTCCACATACATGTGGCACTGTCGTCTTGGTCACATTGGAGTGAAGCGCATGAAGAAATTCCATTCTGATGGACTTCTAGAATCACTTGAAAGATGCGAAGCATGTATAATGGGAAAAATGACTAAGACTCCATTCTCTGGGATAATGGAGCGAGCTACAGACTTAGTGGAAATAATACATAGATGTGTGCGGTCCAATGAGTGTAGCATCGCGTGGTGGATATGGTTATGTTCTTACTTTCACGGATGACTTGAGTAGATATGGGTATATCTACTTCATGAAACATAAATCCAAAACTTTCGAGAAGTTTAAGGAATTCTAAAGTGAAGTAGAAAATCAGCATAATAAAAAGATTAAGTTTCTGCGTTCTGATCACGGAGGTGAATATCTAAGTTACGAGTGTGTCATGCATTTAAATAAATACGGAATACTTTCACAGTTGACGCCACCGGGAACACCACTGCGTAATGGTGTGTCCGAACGTCGTAATCGAACTCTCTTAGATATGGTTTGGTCTATGATGTATTACAGATTTACCATTATCATTTTGGGATTATGCATTAGAGACATCTGCATTCACTTTAAATAGGGCACCATCTAAATCCGTTGAAACAACACCCTATGAATTGTGGTTTGGAAAGAAACCTAAGTTGTCGTTCCTTAAAGTTTGGGGCTGCGAAGCTTATGTAAAAAAGTTACACCCTGACAAGCTTGAACCCAAAGCAGAAAAATGCGTCTTCATAGGATACCCTAAAGAAACAATTGGGTATACCTTCTATCATAGATCCGAAGGCAAAGTTTCCGTTTCCAAGAATGGATCCTTTCTTGAAAAGGAGTTTCTCTCGAAAGATGTGACTGGAAGGAAAGTAGAACTCGACGAGATTGTTGAACCTTCTCTCGAATTTAAGAGTAGCACAGCACCGGAAGATGTTTTTGTGCTTCCTGCACCAATAAGAGAGGAAGCTAATGATGATGATCATGAAACTTCAAACGAAGTTACTACTGAACCTCGCAGGTCGACGAGGATTCGTACCACTCCTGATTGGTATGACCCTATATTGAATGTCATGTTGGTGGACAATACTGACGACCCTGCGATGTATGAGGAAGAAATTATGAGCCTAGATTCCAACAAATGGCAAGAAGCCATGAAATCCAAAATTGGATCCATGTATAAGTGTGGACTTTGGTGGACCTACCTGATGGCCGCAAGGCTGTCGAGAACAAATAGATTTTAAAAAGGAAAACAGACGTTGATGGTAATGTTATTGTCTATAGAGCTCGACTTGTCGCGAAAGGGTTCTGACAAAATTCAAGGAGTTGACTACAATGAGACTTTCTCACCGGTAGAGAAGCTAAAGTCTGTTAGGATTTTTTAGCAATTCTGCATTTTTCGATTATGAGATTTGGCAGATGGATGTCAAAATGGCGTTCCTTAATGGTGACATTGAAGAAGAGTTGTATATAGTACAACCCAAGGGTTTTGTGAATCCTAAACATGCTGACAAGGTATGCAAACTTTAACGCTCCATTTATGGATTGAAGCAAGCAAACCGGAGCTAGAATCAACATTTTGATAAGCTGATAAAAAACTTTGGATTTATACAAACTTTTGGAGAATCTTGTATTTACAAAAAAGTGAGTGGGAGCTCTGTAGCATTCCTGTAGTAAATGTGGATGCCATATTTTTGATTGGGAATGATATAGAACTTCTTGAAAGTGTTAAAGGTTATTTGAATAATAATTTTTCAATGAAGGATCTTGGCAAAGCAGCATACATTTTAGGCATCAAGATTTATAGAGATAGATCAAGACGCTTAATAGGGCTTTCACAAAGTACATACCTGGACAAGGTTCTAAAAAGGTTTAGAATGAAAGAAAGCAAGAAAGGGTTCTTGCCCATGTTGTCAGGTAAGACCTTGAGTAAGACTCAAAGTCCAGTTACGGCAGAAGAAAGAGAAAGGATGAGCAAAATCCCATATACCTCAGCCATAGGTTCTATCATGTATGACATGCTGTGTACGTTACATGGGTATGCCCAATAGGCACCCAACTATAGGCTACCATGTGCGGTTCAACCGATGGCCCACTCGACGACATACCAAGGTCCACGACACTCATGACGGTTCGGCTGTACGAAGCCCATATGAACACTGAGTCCTAAGCGCACAAGACAAGAAAACCTTAAGACTAGAGTTTGAATACAACTTGTAACCGACTCGACCTACCCCGAGACCTGGCCTTCCCATATAAAGGCCAGGAGGGCACAACGAGAAGGATCTCTCCAACTCATACACACACCTCACGCCAGATTGCATCTGCGCACCCCTATAACTTTTGGTTCCGCCGTCAATCAAGAACAAACGAGCGGGAGTAGGGTTTTCCCTCCGGGGGCCTGAACCTGGGTAAACCTCATGTCCTCTTGCTACGTGTCTGTTAACCTTCCCGTGATCTCTAGCATCCCCATCTTCTCCAAAACCAAAATCCATAACTATGGGCATTGAGGAGTCGAACCCTCGTCAATTGGCACTGACCGTGGGGATTGTGGGTGTTGATCGTGCGATCGTGACGGCTCCATCATCTGCGATCTACGACTTGACACCATCAAGGAACATATCTACTTCGACTCCCTCGACCAACTCGTCCACGCCGACGTCTCCGGTTTCCTAATCGCGTTGATCCAAGGCACGGTGTGATCCAATCGATGATTACAGAAGTTGGCAGAAGCAGCAGCGAGGAAAAGGAAAAAAACTGATCCGTACAATAGTCTGACTCGACATAAATCGGCCGGCCGCCATGCTTAACAATCAAGGTGATACTTCACGTCCTCACATGGACAGAAAAAAGAAGAAGCAATGACTTACAAGATCGATTCCAAGAAAAATTGGACACAAGCGTTTCAGTCGGTGTTGATCAGGAGCGATCAAATCAATGTGCGGTAACAAGAATTCAAGCAAGAACCACCACTGAGTTCAAGGGCCTCAAGTCCAAAAAAAAGGCGCACACCCACTTCGATCCGCCACCGGCAATCAGATCAAATCAGCTTACATGCAAAGAAAGAAAAATCCAACGTGGCTGATCTCTTTGTTGGAGCAAGGAACACATACCTAGACCTTGTTATGAATATTACCACAAGATCTCGAACCTCACATGGATAAGATCCAAATAACAACCAATAAAGATGATGCTAAGAATGCAAAGGTTTGAGCTCTCTCCGAAAGATATGATCGAGTTACTCACTCGAGAGCCTCTCTTGATAGTACGACTAACTATCCTAAACCCGGTCTCCCAACTAATAACATGAGACCAGCAAAAGGAAGAACCTATCGAGATTGTACCTTCCCCTTGAGCATTCCACTTGAGCTCGATATAGATGATCTTGTCCTTTTCAAGATGGACACCTTTCTTGATTCCTCTTCCTTGTGCTTGCTAGATGAAGACTTTTGCTCCTCCATACACCATGAAGAAACCTTTAGTTTGACCTTGTCTTCATCGACCCATAATCACCGAGGACGGCAAGCATCAAACATGTGATCTTCTAGAGATGGCGCATTTTGAGATTGCACAACACTTCTTCTTCTTCTTCTTCTTCTTCTTCTTCTTCTTCTTATTCTTCTTCTTATTCTTCTTCTTCATATCATCTACCTTAAAGCCAACACATGCTCCAAGCGATGCCAATGAACAATTCTTACAAGTGCAACTTAATACAAACATTAGTCCATAAAGATTGTCATTAATTACCAAAACCACACATGGGGGCCCACATGCTCTTTCACCAATAAAGAAGAATCATGAATTATTTAAAGAAAAAAGAAATAATTTTGGGTGAATTGAAGAACTAAATAAATAAAAGAGTAGGAGAAAATCACTAGTATTCCTCGTTCTCTATTTATTTAGACAAATTTACCTATTTCTTAGTCCTATTTGGATTTATGTCGTGGCAATCCAATATGAGCCCTCGTTTTATTTACTTTTTCTATCCAATTTGTTTTCTTATCATTATATTTCCATTGACAAAGGTCTATCGAAAAAATAAAATTTGTAGATAGATATGTCTCTTTAATCCTCGGTCCATATTTGATTTTTCTGCCAACACTTCACTCAAATGATAAGGGTGTCTCTCTTGCATGTATTTTCATACAATATTTTCATTTCTTTAAACTAAAAATTTCTAAAAGAAGGAGCATTTGCCATTGTGATTGGAGTCGCTCTAACCATAGTGGAATTTAATGAGACATGTTCATTTTTCTATTTGAGTGTCTTTTATGGTGGATAAAATCTTTCTTTTGATGTCTTGCTAGTTCAACGTTTTGACATAAGTGTCTGGTGTAATTCCATTGTTTTTTATCGTATCTAAGATCTTTTTTATCTGGGTTGCTAACTCAATGGTAGAGTACTCGGATTTTAAGTGCGACTACGATTTTTTACACATTTGGATGGAGCAACAAATTCGTCCAAAGTCTTGGTAGAGTCTGTAAAACCACGACTAATCCTCAAGGGTAATGAATGGAAAATATCATGTCGTAATAAAATCAATTTATTTGTTTGAATCGAATAAAAATACGAATTTTCTGGCTCTAGTGCATAAATGGATAGAGCTTGGCCTATTTCAAAGTCAAAAGAGCGACTGGCCTGCAAAAATAAAGTGCGAAACCACGCATCAGAACAGAAGTGCATAAAATGGATTCCACACCGGAGAACCAACAAAAAGAGGGGAAACAAAATGCTTGAACACATATAACATTGACGGGAAGCAAAGTTTCATGTACGATAGTAGCATCCATCTCGCATGTCGCAGAAGAAAGGTGGACTCTGACGACCCTGCGACGCTGCCATGGGTTGTTGACGATCGAGGCAATCATGCGAAACAAGGTTTTCTTTAAACATGTGTGGCACGGCGATAGCCCGATGGTGCTCAGGCTACTGATGGCTCCTACACTCTCCCCATGGAGTCACACTGCAAGAAGCAGTGCTCGCACTGGATCAGTACGTCTCCCTCCTGCGACACGATGGCCACGCCACCCAGGTGCGCGGCGCCGCCAAGGCGGCCAATGTGGTCCAGTACTGGTAGGGACACTTGGAGCCTGCAGAACCAGGCCTGTTGTTGGTAGTCCCGCATGACCCAGAGCTGCGCCAGGGCCCCGCGCGTCGTGATCGTGACGGTCATGGTGAGCATGCCGTCAAGCTCGAGCAGCGCCTGCCCGTGTCCGTGTCCGTCCACGTCTGGGTCTACAGCGGGAGGAGGACGCATCCACCGGAACGTCTCGGAGACGGTGTCGAACACCAGCAGGCCTCTGTTCAGTGGCGAAGGACGGAAAAAAATTAAGGTCGGGCAAAATTGTAAACGTAAAAAAATGATGCAAAAGAATAAACTGTCTTGACACATTAATAGTTTATATGACTGTAAGTATAGTCATTCAGTACTATGGTAATAACATGTTCAAATATAAGTATAGCCTACAAACGTACCGATAATGAAGCTTTAATGACGTCTAAAAGTTCCAGGCAATGGAAAAACTCTACCTTCCTTTTGAAAATCCTTTTTAATTTCACCAAGATCAAGACTTTTGAATATCCCTCGCTGATGTAGCACACCATCATATCATTAAGCCAACCATCCGACATCTTGTTGCGCAACTCAGTCTTGATAATCTTCATAGCTGAGAATATCCTCTGTTGCCGTCCCCACCGGTAAAAGCATTGCCAACTCAATAAGATGGTAAATTGTAGGAAACATGACGTGCCTTTCAAGTTCAGCCATCTTTTTAGCTAGGCTTGCAATGTCAAGACAAACTCTGAAATCTTCAACTCTCTTCATATGAACAAGGAATAGCTTAAGGGAATCTTCTATACGATCTTGTTCATAATCAGAGAAATCATCATGATAAATCTCTATAAGACGAGCAAGCTTAATCACGTTGAACCTTGCAAATGAGTCTCTTGGATCAAGACACGAGAAGTTCTGAATAACCTCTGAAGATGCCTCATTAAATCGATGATCAAACTATGTGATAATAGAGTCTATGGCAACATAAAATGTGTTAACACGGTAAAAATGATCAGTGGTGACCACGTGATTTCCCGCTTGCTCTTCAGCTTAATTTGGCATAACATTTGTAGTTTCCTCATAGGTGCTTCGTTTAGATTGGCTGCTACTAGCAATGTGCATAAAATATCTCTTCAAATCTGCAATTAAAAACATAAAATACATTAGTAGTTTTTCATGTTACCGAGCTCACAATTCATAAATTTAAAGTTTATTCGATTGACAAAAACATCTACAATTGTACCTCCCCCTTTACCTGCAGCATTCTTCCCTTTCCTGTCCATCTTAGTTCTTCTCGAACCTTGACCAAAAAATCACAGTGAAAAACTATACGAACTTCAAACTCGAAATCTCGTAGATAACCTTGACCAGCGCCGGCCGCCGGGTGATCTGCAGCTTGAGAAGAAGCCGCCAGGACAGGGCGTACAAGCTAGACGTGTCGATGGTAAAAGTCGGAGACTCGGAAGGATTCGCTTGGGAAGAAGCCTCCAGGACAGGGCGTCAGGCGGCGCAATGAAAAGACGACGAGGACGGTGGCCGGAAGGCCGTATCCGGTTTCCTATGCAGTTGGGCGCACGCGATCAGGAGTTTCCTGGACGGCTGGGCGCACGCGTATACGCCTCCCTTACACGTCCAGCCGATCGCTAGCAGCCCAGTTCGATCCATTCGGCTCAATTCTTCTTTTCTCTTCTTATTTTTCTTTAGAAACGGACAGAACTTGTACAAAACTAATTGTATGTCTATAGATGCATATATATATGTGATTTTTTGCAAAAAATGAAGGTAGGGCATCTGCCATACCTTGCCCAAAGGGGAGCTCCGCCCCTGCCTCTGTTGCTCTGGAAGCTCTGCAGCAGCCAGTGGAGGCAGCCGGAGACGAGTGCTGGTGGGGATTCGCAGGCGGGCCGGAGCCTGTTCTGGTCGGACAGGAACTCGTGGGCGGCAATGCGCCTCTGGGTCATCCCTGGGCCTATGGTGAGGATCCAGTGTTCGGCACGACGGGACTCGTGGGACAGCAGCACGCGGAGCTCGCCCGTAGGGCGATGCGCGTAGAAGCCGACGATGGGGCTGCTGTTACCGGGGAGGCGGGCCCAGCGGCGCGTGGCGGGGTTGTAGGCGAACAGGGCCCATCCGTGAGAGACAAGGAGGACGCCATCGTAGGAGCCGTGGACGTCGAACGCGCTTGGCTCATTATTAATCGCCGTCCGGACGGCGTCGACCGCGGAGCCATGGCGTCGCTGCGCCCGCCGGGCTGTCACATCAGAGATGAGGATATGCTTGTGCTCCTGGGCGACGGCGAAGCGGATGAGCGTCTGGGAGGTGCAGGGCCGGTCCATACTTATTCAGGGTCCTGGGCAAATCTGGCCAACGGGCCGGCCCGGCCCAGGCACGGCACGCCTTAAACGGGCCTGGCCCGGCACGACCCGCAGCGGCCCGTCTAGTTCGCGTGCCGTGCCGGGCCGGCACGCGTGCCCGGCTGCGCGGCCCGAGCCCGGCCCCGGCGCCTGACGGGCTGGCCCACGGCACGTTTGGCCCGTGAAACACGCATGCCCGGTGTACTTTTTCAGTGGCCCGTCAAAATAAACCTTTAGTAACAGTTGAATCTGTAGTATGTCAGCTAGTGTTTGATGCTCTGGTGGTTGAGCACACTGCGGAACTGCACGAGGTCATGAGTTTGACTCCTCCTCACACCCCTTTTTGACATTTACGTTCGGAATCCCACGAGACATAGGTTAAACGGGCCGTGCCGGGCCGGCCAGCGTGCCAGGAGACGCGGCACGGGCACGGCACCCGCGTGCCACGTGCTCGGGCCGGGATTTTTTGGCGTGCCGCGGGCCGGCCCGCCCAGGCACGGTCCGATGGCCAGGTTTGGTCCTGGGGCGAGAAAACAAAAAAGTGCCTTGTTGACAAAAAAGTTTAAAATTCAATTTATTTGAAAAGCATCCCAGTACATAGCATATACCGATGTTCTTTGAACTACAAAACTCACACCACAGATTACATATTTGTAAAGGTCCAGATAACTACATCATGATAGTAAGTAAATAATATAGTTGAACTAAATATTTTCTATGTGCCACAAAGAGACCATTTTGTCAATTCATCTGCAAAACAAATAACCTTGTTATAACTAAAGCTTTTGCGCTAGCAAGAGATATGATGCTAATGAATGACAAGATGAGAAATTACATAAGTTTATGTCATCTTCAATCTGCTATGTTTTTCACTGGAATGGAACTTTTCAAAGCTTCCTGCATAAGACACAGTAAAACAAATTTAACACTTGTTTTTTACATAGTAGTTTATACTATGATGATCAGACCTAGGAGAACTTATAGTAGTTTATATGCTCCACAATCTGTAATGTTCTTCACGCCATGTCTCCACCAAAATTTGCAACTTCACCAAATTTTCTGCATAAAGCACATCAAAGAAACCTTAACACTTCATGCTTATACTATGATGAAGAAATCCTTTTGTTTCTTATAACACTTCTAGAAGCAAAGTCATCAACAATTGCATCAACATTTATTTCATCCAACTTATCTTTCTCAATGCATAAAGTAGCAAGATCGGTTAGTCGTTCCTGTGACATTGATAATCTCAAATAGTTTTTTAATAACTTCAACTTTAAGAAACTACGTTCAGCTGATGCTGTACAATAAATAAAATTCTATAAGCTATTAATATATTTGGAAAGCAGTCTATGTCTCTAACAAACTGAAAAATCTCCATAGCACGCATTGGCACATCACATTCCGGTAAAGTCATTTGCAGTAGTCTTAATTCAGAAAAAATATCATCTAATTCGGGAGACTGGCTATTTAAGAACACAAGATCAAGAACATACCTAAGAAGAGAAGAACAAGAGATGTGGAGCAGTAAGAATCCGGGAGACTGGCTATTTAACAACAGATCGATTGAGAGGGGAGGGAGACGTACCATCTCTGAGGAGTAGAAGAACGTTGATCTTGGAAAGAGAGCAAGGGGTGATTGGAGACCAAAATAACACTGTTTGTCTCCATTAATGGCAGCGGAGACCTTGGAATTGGAAAGGTCCAGAACGGCGGCGGCGGCGCTAATTGATTGGAGAATTTGGGGAGGAGACCAGGCCCTAGAGAAGACGAGACGACATCGTGAGAGTACAGAAGAAGAAAATGCTTTCTTTTTTTCTGAGGGGAAGAATGATGGGTACATACGTACTGGTACCTGCTGCCGTGCTGGTCAACTAGGCGGGGCCCCTGTCCTTGGAGGGCCTAGGGCGGTCGCCCCGTTGCCCCCCTCATGGGCCGGCCCTGGGGAGGTGCGGGCGCGGAGGTCGACGACTTCGAGGGGGCTTATAGCTCCGATGCGATGTCTTTACGCGGAATTGGAAAGAACATGACATCGTTATAAAGAATAGCTCGCATGCAACACTTCTAAGGCAGCAAATAACACAGGGCCACACGGGCCATAAAACGGTCGGTAAGGACACATTTAACTTAGTTCAAAATTTAGGTTAAGCCGAACCGGTCGGTTGGGACAGATAGTCAAACCAACCGCTACCGACCGAGCGCGCGCGTCACACTTATTGTAGCTTCCCCGACGGCGGCAGCGGACCTCACCATCGTTCTCGGCGTCGGCGGCGGCGGCGCTTTCGTTCGACGACGAAGGTGGTGAGTGCCATTTGAAAACTAATTCATCTCCTATTCTTCTCAATTCGAGATCTGAGCGTGTCCATTGATGCTAGGTTGTGGAGGTCGGGCGGGTGTGCTGAACGAGGGGAACGAGATGGAGCCGCGAGAGGGGACTTCTAATCGGTATATCCCGCATCTCTAACAGTTAATTTCTGTTAATCATAGTGCCCATCAAAAACAGGGGAGACGATGTTGCGCGGCACACCTTCAAATTTTGCATCAAATTCTTTCCCTCTAGGGATTTTTTAGTTGATGGCAGCACACAGCTCATTGAGAAAGACACGATTGTTAAATGGGAGGTGGAATTAGAACATGTTGATCCCCAAGAGCTAATAAACATGGGAGAGGAGGCAGCGAGGAATATGGTGGAAAAATTGGGGAGAGTGTGGTTTGGGGGCCAGAGCAAGAAGTTTCTTTGTTACAATTTGAAGATTGGAAAGGTGAGTATGTTAGGATTGAGACATGGCAACAGATGGTTGATGAAATCAATGAGCGAGAAGGTTGGACAAGCAAAATTGTGTTGTTTTTAGCACACCTCATTGATCTGGAACCTGATTCGAGGGTTGGATATGTGGCCTCGAAGTTGGCTTCTCAGATGACCGAGGATGATTGTGCTGCACAAAGGCAAGTAATGCCTATACTTACTGAGTTGACAGTGTTAACAATGGAGGCTAGTGCTAATGCATAAGGGGAGGCTGCAGATGCTAATGCACAAGGGGCTGCACAAAAGATTGTAACTGTTGATTGGAATTCAGTTGAGATAAGTGCCCAGACTGATTTGGTCATTGCACCAATGTCTGACATTGCAATAGCAAAGCTTTTTGGCATTTCTATAGATGACAGAGACAAGGAGAAGGAGAGGGATGAAGCTGCAAATGATGGTGACAACCATTTAAGAGATGAAGAGGAAAATATAAATCCAGAGTTGTTGGAAAATGCTATAGTTCATGTATATGATGCACATGATGATGAGCTAGTAACAGTTTATGACAAAGAGGACCCAATTACTGAACTTGGGAGATTGTTTCCAAGCATGGATGAACTCAGGATGTGTTTCAGGACATATGCAGTAAAACATGAGTTTGCTACCAAGACTTTGTGGACTGATAAAAAGAAGTTCTATGAAAAATGCATAGGTTATGATGGTGGTGCCAGGCCTTGCAAGTGGTATATATCTTCTATACGCCAACTTGATGGAAGGGCAATAAGAGTGAATCAAATTCCAAAAGCTCATACTTGTATTACAACTTCTCAAACAGTTACAAAGATGACATCACAATTATGGGTTGCTGAAAAAATCAAGCCTATTTTAGCCACAACACCAAACAACACTGCAAAGAGACTGAAAATAGACTTGGAAAAGTAGTACCCTATTAAGATGAATTATACTATAGCGTGGAAGGAAAAGCAAAGGAAAATGAAGGAGCTATATGGTCATTGGGCAAATACCTTTCGAATGCTTTATAACTTCAAAGCAGAAGTAGAGAAGAGGTCACCTGGTAGTGTTGTAAAGATAGATACTGAGGTAACAGCTGATGGGAAAGTCTTCTTCTCTAAATTCTTCATGGCTTTAAAGCCTTGCATCGATGGCTTTAAAGCAGGGTGCCGTCCATATTTGAGTATAGACTCATCATTCTTGACTGGAAAGTGGAATGGTCAACTAGCAGCATGCAATGCTTTAGATGGACACAATTAGATGTTCCCTGTAGCTATTGGCATGTTTCAGTCTAAGACAGAGTGATACGTTGGAAAGGTATCTATAATTGTTGATGCTCCATGCTTGTTTTGTGTCTACTTTGCTTTGCTTGTCTACACTTTGAGGTGCTTTTTACATGTTTTCTGGTACTAACTAATTAACAAGTTGCAATAGTGCCAGATGCCTGTTTTATGTTGTTTTTGGTTTCAGAAAAGTTAGTAAAGAAATATTCTCGGAATTGGACGGGACAAACGTCAAAGTCAATTACTTTCTGTGGGGAACAAGAAGTCCAGAGGAGAGCCGGAGGGGCCAGACCCACCCCAGGCGCGGGTGGGCCCCACCCCGCGCCTGGCTAGGGTTTGGTGCCCCTGGCCGCCGCATCGGTCTCCCCCTTTGCCTATAAGAATCCCCCGATGCAGAAACCCCGAGGATCCGATCATCTGTAGCCATCGCCACCATCGTCCCTAGATCAGGGGGATCTGAAGTTCTTCCCGGCACCCTGCCGGAGGGGAGATCATGTAACACCCTCAGAATCGACCCTATGCAAGTTTTAGCGAAACCCGCCAAACCCGCATAGAAACGATTCAAAGGTGCCCACCAGGCACTTTCGTGCGGGTGGAAAACGAAGTAATAACATTACACAACAGTTCTCGATGGGACCCACAGAACAGATATATATACAACACGACTCCATGAGTCAAGAATACAGATATAAAATACAAAGATCCAAATCACCTTGAGAACGATATAGCGTCCAGCTGCGGACAAGATGCAAATGGGGCTACCAGCCCTGAAGAATAACCAACGGCGTCCATAACCCTGCCCAGGCCAAGCCGGAAGGGTAACCCTGCTAACGGCGTCGATCTCAAAACCTGCTTAAACAAAAGGGGTGCCGACCAAGGGCAAAGGAAAAAGAGGAGCGTCAGTACTGAGGCCAGTACACGGCGAGGCTAGAATTCGGCAGTCCTCGCCTACATAGGTATGGTGGACTGAAGCGGCAGCGGCAGCATACACTGAACACCCTATAGAGACTCGATACAACTGGCGGCAAATCAGAGAGGGGAGAGAAAGACCTATTCGGAACCAACCTGACGCTACCACCAATCAAACCCATCCTGGCGTTTCCCCCTCGAGACCAAACGAGGAAGTCAACCGAGGAACTCACACAGTTGGCAGTTTTACTGATTCGGTTATCGTTGCAGCAATTACTAGTCAAGTAAAAATAATCATCCTGATAAAATAAGCAGTAGGCACTTTTAATTAACCTTTCCGTTGTAGTTGCGACATTTACTAGTCAAATACAATTAGCATGAGATAACCCAAAACCCAGCAGTTGTTGGTACTTTTATTAGCCATTCCGTTATGGTTGAAATATTTACTAGTCAGGTACAATGGTCGCAAGCGACAACTCAAGCAAGCAATTGTGGGCAGTTTTATTTAGCCATTCCGTTGTAGTTGAAGCTGATTACTAGTCATATCAGATACAAGTCAATTTATAACAGTAAACTTTAGTTATAGTTGTCTATGATCGAGATACTGTGCTCCAAGTCGTCCATAACCGCGGACACGGCTTTCAGAAAGTTTTAACCCGGCCGGGGTGCACAAATAGCAACACACACACGATCAACCTCGGAAAAACCAAATCAAAACCCAACGAGGCTTTCACGACAGAGCAATCACAAGATTCAGAATTATTTCAGGGGGCCACCCCTTGGAGTACACCCGCAACGAAGTAATCTAGCTCCGAGACGGACCCGAGGTTTGGGTGGACGGCTGTGAACGACTGGGAACCCAAAACTGAGCTTGTCGACACCGCGGAATCGTGTCCCGATCCTAAACAGTACAGTATGCTCCTCGCACAATCGTAAATAAAGCAGTAGCATGGCATAAGTACAGGATCGTAAATAAAACCTCAAACTAGTTTGTGGCCCCAAGAAATAAGACTGAATCAAGCTCTGGCTAAGGGGGGCCCATAATTCCCCATATGTGGATAGCGCGATAAATCAAGGAACAGGTATCAAGTACTCGGGGTCCTACGGGACACAAGTGGGCGGTCGGAAACCAAATATTATCTATCACCCACCGATGCATCTGCTTACTTACTTCAATTTTAGTTGTTAAACATGAATTAAAGTGAACGATAAATAAAGCCGAGATCATCTCCAACACCAAACATGTGGCAATACTCCAACAACTGTGGTACATGGCGACACACAACAGCACTTGAGCAAGCGACTAC
Organism: Avena atlantica; assembly: GCA_910589765.1. Lineage (NCBI taxonomy): Eukaryota > Viridiplantae > Streptophyta > Magnoliopsida > Poales > Poaceae > Avena > Avena atlantica. Next base: position 539,104,494 of record OU342739.1, on the reverse strand, counting down.
GACACGCAGGTCCAACTAGCTACCAAACCACATGAATAGGATGTGTCCAAGGCAATATATGGCTGCAAGGGATATCACGGGTACGAAAACTAGAGCAACGCAACACAGATAGCAATAGATCAACAGGAGGGAATAAATACTATAAAAGTAAGATAGGTAGAAAGGGGGAGATGCTCGCCTGGAAACATTGCCGAAGGTTCATCCGAAGATCGGGGCGAAGCTCACATCAACTCAACGGCCTTATCCGCGCAGAAGCAAAACACTAGAATAAACACCGGATGCAATATTTAATACTACGGCAAAAGATCGGCATGATGCATGTATGATGTATGGCATGGCAAAGATGTGATGCGATTAGGTCAAATTAAGCGGAACCGGGGCCCCGACAATTAATTAGATGGTTCAAGTTATTTATCTACCCCGCAAATTAAATGTTGTCTGAACATGGCAGGAGATAGCACCGGGTTCGCTACACAAATTTAAATGAGGCCAATATAAGGCTAGCTTTGCCCGCATATGGGCCCCATATTTAATTATTAGGTGAATCGGCATAAGGCCCCCAAACCACATGACAATATGCATGCGAGAAGAATGATTAAAATGCGACAAGTTGTATTATGTGATAAAATAGGGTTTTCGGGAAGGGGTTCACACGTTAGGGTTCGGCAGAACTTGGGGTTCCGGGGTTCGGGGTTCGGTCTCAAGGTTCAGGGTTCGACGGGATCGGTCTCGGATACCGGAGGTAGGTCTTGTCGCATCCGGGAAGCAGGACTTGGTTCGGCGTCGGGGCGCATCGGACACGCCCTGGTCGGTGTCGATCTTGTCGTTGCGAAGATCTTGTCGGTCCGCGTACCGGGAAGTAGTACTTGTCTCATCTGGGGTGAGGTACTCGGCGTCCTCGAGGGAGTACTTGTCGTATTCGTGAAGGAGATCATGTCAGTCCACGGGGTCGGTCTTCGGAGCCAGGAAGGAGTACTTGGCTTGGCCGAGCGGAGTCTTGATGTCCTCGGTTCCGGAAAATCTTGTCGCACGGTGTCCGGGTAGGCGAACTTGTCGGTTCCGCGTTTTCGACTGTCGGTGTCGGACTCGGGTCTCGGCACTAGGAGATCTTGGGGCACCGGCGGTTTCGTTGTCGGTGGTCCTTGTACAACTTAGCGTCTCGGCCGGTCTTGATCTTCGGACCCCGTGTATAAGTGCTTGATGGTCCGAGAGGGAGAAAATCGGGGTTCGACGACTTCATTATCGACGCCGTACTTGGTTCCATGAAGTAGAACTTGAACCAGCGGCTTCGGGACGACGGTAGGTCTTGAGGGATACCGGAGACGACAACCTTCAGGAGATTCTGTGTCCTTCAGTGGACCTCACTCCAACCTAAGAACACACCCGCATCTCCACATGCCTCCATGCCGTTTACAGAGCTCTCGTCAGAACCATGGCAACACACTGGCGGAGGCGAGCAGGGCCCAAGGAGGAGGACGAGGACGCGCGGGTCTGGAGGACGCGGAGCTCGGGCCGGAAGAGGATGCCGCGGTCGACGGCGGCAAGCACCTGTCCAAAGGCGGCGCAGACGGACTTGGTGCAGGGAGGTAGCCACGGCTGCCGGACGCGAGGCAGAGGAGGGCCACGACGGCAGGGCTCCGCGAGGCGGCGATGCGGGCCGGCGGGGCGCAGAGCTCGGGGGAGAACCACCGGGGCGGGGCGGAGGACGGTCCGGCGAGAGGGGCTGGCGGGCGGTGGCGGTTGGTTGCTCGAAGCAGAGAACGCAGGCGATGGCGGCGGGGATCAGGCGACGCGGGAGGGAGGGCGACGACCGGTCGCGGGGCAAGGGGGCGCGTGGCTCCTGGCGGTGGGGGACGCTGACGCGCTGGAGGAGGCGGGAGGCGCGGCCGGAGAGGGAGTCGGAGGCGGCCAGAGCAGAGGCGGGGCGGGCGCCGGAGAGACGGGGCGGGGCCGGAGGAAGAGGGAGCAGGCGTGGGCGGAGCTTGGAGGAGCGGAGGCGGACCGGAACGGCCGCAGACGAGGAGGAGGGCGGCGACAGAGGGGGTGCAGCGGTGAGGAGGCGGCGGCTGGTGGCGAGGCGACGACGCGGCCGGCTCAGGGGGAGGAGGCCCAGGGCGGCAGAGCGGAGAGCCAGGGAGGGCGGAGGCGGCGCGGCCACGCTGGAGGGGAGGGGAGGCCGGCCGGGCGAGGGAGAAGGGGGCGCAGAGGGGAGGGAGGAGCCAGACGGGGTTGGATGAGCGAGCGATGCGAGGAGAGAGAGGGAGGAGAGAGGCAGCGCGCGTGGGGGTGGTGGGGTCGGGCGGCAGGAGGGGCCCGTGTGGCAGTGTGTGGGGTGTGTACTGGGTGGGTGTGGCGTTGAGTGGGAGAAGGGAGAGAGAGAGAGGTGAGGGAGAGGCTGTGGACAAGTGGCGGGCTGTGATTGGGTAGGGGAAGGGAAGAGGGTGAGGTGGCGTCTAGCTATTGGGTGGGGTGATGTGGAGGGGGTGTGGGTAGATTAGGTTGGGTAGCTTTAGGATTTTTGGTAGACCGTTTTTATTTTCTGGGGGTGGTCGTTCGGGTCGGATCGGCCCGTTCGACTGCCCCCACTAAAATAATTTAAAATTTTATTGGTTTAAAACAAGACCTATGCAGACTGATAGCAGACAAAACAAAATAATCCGGTGACCCGGTGTTTTGCGTTTGAACAAAGATGGGGCGTTTTAGAAAACACAAAAATAGGTTTTTCCGAAAATAGTTTTGTGCAAGAAAAAGCAAGATGATGACGAGACTCAAATGCAATGTGGCATGATGACATGAGCATGCGGTCATGATGATGCAATGCGCAAAAACAACGCGATTTTCTAGTAGTGGTTTTGCGGGATGCCACAGATCATCCCGGAGGCCTTCTCTCCGATATGATGCGTGAGTAGTTCCACCTTGGACTATGGGTCCATGTAGTAGATAGATGGTTGTATCTCCTCCTTTATGCTTTCATGTATAGATCTTGTGAGCTCCGTTCATGATCAAGATGTGATCTATTTGTAATCATGCATGTTGTGTTTGCGGGGATCCGATGGATATTGAGATTATTATGTTGGTTTGATTAATGGTTTTGTCTTTATGATTCTATCATGTCTGTGTTGTTTGTGATCTTGCATGCTCTCCGTTGTTAGTAGCTATCTTGGCCAAGTAGTTGCTAGTGTCTCCAAGAGGGAGTATTTATGCTCGATAGTGGGTTCATGCCTCTAGTTTCCAAGGGAAGTGACAGAAATCTCTTCGGTTGTAGATGTGTTATTGCTACTAGGGAGAAAACAACGCTCTCTTGTTTATGGAACATGTGGACTGTTTACCTTACACACTTTGCTTAAAGCAATTGTTTGTTGCTTGCAACTTAATACTGGAGGGGGTTCGGATGATAACCTGAAGGTGGACTTATGTCATAGATGCAGTTGGATGGCGGTCTATATATATTGTTGTATTGCCCAATCGAATCTCATAGGATCTTTCTGACTAGTAATTGCATTGTTATGCCTTGCTCAATTCCTGTCAATTGCCCTGCTGTAATTTGTTTACCCTTCATGCCATGTTGTTTATCTAAGGAGATCACCTCTAGTGAACTATGGACCCCGGTCCAATCTTTACCATTGATACATCTTCCACTGTTACTTGTTTACTTGCTTGCAAACCATTACCTTCCACACCATACATTTAATCCTTTGTTACAGCAAACCGGTGAGCTTGACAACCTCACTGTTCGTTGGGGCAAAGTCTTGAGTTTGTGTTGTGCAGGTCTCCGCGTTGCTTGCAACACCTGTGTGACGTTTCCTTCATCCTTTTGGTTTGATAACCTCGGTATCAACTGAGGGAAAACTTGCTGCTTGCTGCTTCACACCTTGCTCTAGGGGTTCCCAACAGGCTGTGCGTAGAAAGTCATCACAGAGGCATCATGGACATGGTTCATGATGCAGTTGAAAAGATGCATAGGGCTAGTCTCTCCATTGGCAGTGCACACAGATGCATGTAAAGGTTTAGAAAATGTAGTGAAGATTGTTTTCTCTCATACTGAGCAGAGGGAGTGCTTCGGCCATATGTGGATGAATTTGATCAAAAAATTCAGAGGAGATGATTTTGGACGCATGTGGCCAGCAGCAAGATCTTACACCAGACAGACACATTCATATCACCTTGAGAAGATTAAGGCGGCATGCTCTGAGGAGGATAGGGCCAAGTTTTGTACATGGTTGGAAACCTACCATTCTCTTTTATGGTACAGGTCAGGTTTTAACACTGCCATCAAATGTGATCATATCAACAATAATTTGGCAGAAAGTTTCAACAACAAAATGAAGGAGTTAAAAGACTTGCCTGTCCATGACATGGTTGACCAGATCATGATCATGATCATGAGTTTGTGGGAATTGAGAAGAAGGCTTGGTGATGTTCTTCAAGGATATAAGCTTTCTGATGTTGTGCAGCAGGTGGTCAACAGGAGCAGAAATCTTGCACATTTGCATGTTGAGAAATCCTCATTGTGGAGTGCTGAAGTCAGAGATACAAAGACTGGTAGGAGGCATGTTGTTGACACTCAATTGCATGAATGCACATGCCTTGAGTGGCAACACACTGGGAAGCCTTGTGAGCATGCCATGCTTTTCTTGGCCTCCAAACACAAGCTAAATATGCACCCATATTTGCATGAGTATTATTCTGTAGCAAAATTCAAGGATGCATATGGAACACCAATTCCAGCACTTACAGACCAGTCCCAGTGTCCTGAAGTGGACATTTAGTTCTCCTTGTGTCCTCCTTTGATGAAAAGAAAGGCTGGCAGGCCCAAGCATAGTAGATTCAAGGCTTGGTTTGAGAAAGGTGGGAGCAGCAAGAAGGGGGAGAAAGATGGCAAGCCAAAAAGGGCCCAAAAAGGTAACAAGAATATATGCAAACTCTGTGAAGAACTTGGACACCGAGCTGGCTCTACCAAGTGCATATACACTTCTGAAAAGCCAAAGTATGTTCATCCAAAATCTATGTATTTCTTATTGATGATTTTTCTCCCCCAACTAACTTGCTTGTTTTTAGGAGGAAGCGTGGAGAAAAAGGCCCACCTCTTGTTGTTGAAGAATGCTGGCCCGTGAAAAGGGCAAGAATCAGTGGCTCAAGAAAGAAGAGAACTAACCAGATTATGTTTGGTGCTGCTGAGGTGCAATCTGAACTTGTTTTGGAGGATGATGTGCAAACTGTTGAGGTGCAAAGTGAAACTATTAATGCTGTTGAGGCTTTAGGCACACCAATTCTGATTTGGAAGCTCTGGTGCAAAATGAGCATGTTAATGTGGCTCTAGTGCAAAATGAGCATGTTGATGAGGCTGTGGTGCAAAATGAGCATGTTGATGAGGCTCTGGTGCCAGCTCTTGAGTTGCAGGCTATTGCACATTCTGGACCAGATTGTGCTGTTGAGGAGGTGTAGGAGGTGAAGCAGACTCTTGGACGTGCTGTGGGGAGGCGAGATGGTTATGGTAAGAAAAAGAAGAGCATAAACCTGTTGTGTGGTGTGAAACTTGTGAAGGAGAAGAAATCGAGGGGTAAGAAGAGCCAAAAGAAATAGACTTTGAATTTGGCACTTATTGTTGTTGTAAACATTTGTTATTGTAATAATTTGGCACTTGTTGTTATAATAATTTGGCACTTGTTGTTGTTGTAAACATTTGTTATTGTAATAATTTGGCACTTGTTGTTGTAATAATTTGGCCGAAATTCCAATATGATGGTAAATTATAGTTATGTGTACTTTTCTATGTTTGTATGAGCTTCCAACGTTTTTCTCATATGTAGAGTACAACTCATCCTCACCCTGATCCCTTTTGTGAAGTACAACTCACCCTCACCCAAAATGTGCTAGAAATGGGCTCCAAAGCTGGTAAACAACCCCATTTCTAACCAAGTTTTTTTGACCATGTCTAAAAACAAGTTTGATATTTTTCCTCACAACTATGTCACATAATATGACACCATGCGAAGGTTTTGTATTTTTTTGATGTTTTTGAATTAGTTATGCACATTTGAATGTTTGGTCAAACTTTGTGAAGGATCTTCATAAATATTTTTAGCTAGGGGCTGAGGCTCACTAAACTAGCATTGGATCTCTGATTAAATAGCATGTTGTGAACCTAAAAATGATTTTTACAAAAAATTATCAGCATGAAATCATGTACCCGTAGTTCATATCTTACCCGCTTCCAACCGATTCGACAGGATTTGTCTTTTTCACCAGGGATGGAATAAAAGGTTTGAGATACTCAAGTTGGTACATTGTGCATGCAAGGTAGTCTAGTATTTTTTTTAAAAAAATAGGATGTTACCATTTTGAAACTTCAATTTGGTGGTTGCTTCACAAACCCCCCTTTCGGCACTCGAAAAATGGAAAATGGCTTTTTTGTGCGTCGAAAAGCAAAACTTCCGTCTACAATATTGTTAGTCATCCCATTATACACATGCATGCACAATATAGACACATTATCACAAACTATGCCTTGATTCTAGCCATATCATTGGTCATTTGACCCGAAAGCCAGAAAATCTCGGAGGAGATAGGTCATTTTGTGAAGGGTTTTTTGAAATATGATCAATATACCAAGTTTGATATTTTTCCTCACAACTATGTCACATAACATGACACCATGTGAATGTTTTGTATTTTTTGATTTTTTTTGAATTAATTATGCACATTTGAATGTTTGGTCAAACATTGTGAAGGATTTTCATAAATATTCTTAGCTAGTGGCTGAGGCTCATTAAACTAGCATTGGATCTATGATGAAATAGCATGTTGTGAACCTAAAAATGTTTTTACAAAAAATCATCAACATGAAATCATGTACCTGTAGTTCATATCTTACCCGCTTCCAGCCGATTTGGCAGGATTTGTCTTTTTACCAGGGATGGAATAAAAGGTTTGAGATACTCAAGTTGGGACATTTTACATGCAAGGTGGTCTAGTATTTTTGAAAATAGTATGTTACCATTTTGAAACTTCAATTTGGTGGTTGCTTCACAAATCCCCCCTTTTGGCACTCAGAAAATGGAAAATGGTTTTTTTGTGCGTCGAAAAGGAAAACTTCCTTATACAACATTGTTAGTCATACCATTATACACATGCATGCACAATATAGACATATTATCACAAATTATGCCTTGATTCCAGCCATATCATTGGTCATTTGACCCGAAAGCCAGAAAACCCCGGAGGAGATAGGTCATTTTGTGAAGTTTTTTTTTTAAATATGATCAATATACCAAGTTTGATATTTTTTTGCTCACAACTATGTCACATAATATGACACCATGCGAAGGTTTTTTATTTTTTTATTTTTTTATATTAGTTATGCACATTTAAATGTTTGGTCAAACTTGTCAAAACCCCGTTGACTGCCTCCTAAACCTAGCTAACCCTAAGGCCGAATGAGGAATGTCGATCTAACCCTAGCGCGAAACTATGGCCGTTCGATCGCGTCTTCTAGAAGGATTCTGCGGGTGGCTCTGGATCCGTGGGAGGGCTTGTTCTGCAACTTGATTGGTTGGCGTCTCTTAGAAGGATTGGTGGGCGATCCGTCGGAGGGCTTTTTTTTCCACAAACAGATACGGTATAGCATGGCACACTCCATTGACCGTTGGGCCAATGGCGTGTGGAGCTGGGCAGGGCAGGTTGCACGCGACGGAACCATGCATGCATGCCATGCAGTGCAGCTGCCTCGCGTCGCAGTCTAGCTATTTTGCAGCTGCAACGTAGTCACTTCCTCCGTCACATTAAATAAGTGTACGTCTAAGTTTGTGTTCAGTCAAACTTAATAAACTTCGACTAACTTGGTACCATTAGATTAGTTTTTAAACTTAGTTTCATAATATGGCATTTGTGTAATATATTTTAATATATTTATCTAAAAGGATGGTCAAATTTGACAAAGTTTGACTTAGACAAAATCTAAAAGTACACTTATTTGCGGACGCAAATAAGTAGACTTTTAAATTTTTTAAGACAAATTATGGGATGAATTAGAACGTACATTGGGAATGTGTTAGCCATGTTCTCTCTCATCTTTAATTCTCCTACCTCCAATGAGGTAATTACATGTATAAAATGAAGAAACCATTTGCTAAATGTTATTGGGATTGATTTTCGTGAAGTAATATTTCCTGCTTTAAAGTGCATTGGGAGGGTAGAAGTACACTTTTTATGGATAAATTTTAAACCCAAACGTACACTTATTTATGGATAGAGGGAGTACGTCACATCAGAGTTATTTTATCACGTGCAACAAGGAGACACGTCGATCAGTGCTTTACGTTGAACCTAGAAGTAGACTCAGAGTCATGGCAATGCAGGGTAAGCCACATCACCTTGGATCCCTGTCTTCGCGCGGTGCATGGGACTTTGGACTATCAGGCTGTGAATGTTGTGGGCTAACGCGGTGCGCGGTGCGTGAAACTTTGGAATCAGCCTGATTTTGGATGTTTTTTCTCCTCTTTTCCATTAATGCACGCATGCAGGGACAGGGTCACGTCGCATCCTAGGAATTTTTTTGCACTGACCAGATTGATCACGCACGCACCTGCGGCGGGCTACCAACACACAATGCAGCGCACGCGGCTGCGCAACGCAGGGCTATTCATACACTTACACTTTCACATAGTACCTGCTTGATCTACACGAATAAATTCGGGCTTCACGCTGAGCCCCGCTGATTCATGGTTCCGTCTATAAATAGTAGCATAGCCCCCTTTGCCTCCCCTCATCTTCATCTTCGAGTCGAAAATCCCCTTTGCCTCCTCCCAAACCTCTCCAGCGATGACGACCTCCCCCTTCCGATTCCCTTCCGACACCGAGGTCAGTGATGAGGATAACCATCCACTGCATCAGCAGTGGTGGGAGGGCGTGCCCCCGAGGCGTCGCCCGCGACGCAGGCGACGCGTGCCCCGGCTGACCCCTTCACCCACGGGCCCTTTGTCCACGACCCCCGCCCCCGCCCGTCGGCAACCTCTCCGGCCTCTCCGACAAGGCCCTCATGGCGGAGGCGAGGGCGGAGGAGAAGGAGCTGGCTGCTGCCGAGAGGATGGCGGAGATGAAGGAGCAGCGCGCCAGGAAGAAAATGAAGGGTTTCGCGGCATAGTAAATCAAAATTTTCTACGGATGCGAATAGAGGGAAAACCAAGATCTAATCTAGGAGATGCAAACAACGAGAGAGATTGGATTAGATCTTCATACCCTTGAAGATTCGCACAGCGGAACGTTCGTCGGAACGTGGGTGATGTAGTCGTACTCGCTTCTCCTCCTCGCGATCCGATCCGATCTAGCACCACAAGTGGCGATGCCTCCGGGAGATGCACACGTGCGGCACCTCGACGTCTCCTCCTTCCTCGGACCAGCAAGTATGGTGGAGAGACGGATTGGATCTACAACACGACGGCGTGGTGTATATGGTGGAGAATTTCTGCAGCAAGGCTTCGCCTACAAGCAGTCGGGAGGGAGAGAGGAAGGGCAGCATGGCGGCTAGGGTTGGAGGGGAAGGTGTAGGGGGTTGGTGCCCCCCACCCATCTTTATATAGAGGGGGAGGGGGCGCAGCCCTAGCCCCTCCCCCAAGCCCAAACCGGCGGCCCCAAAGGATAAGGAGTGGGGGGCAAGGAAACCCCCCTTCTAGAAGGTCTATCTCGAGTTTAAACCTTTCTTGGCCGGCTGGGCCCTATGTGGCCTTGTGCCCCTGGCCCAATGCGTCCAGGGCACTCCCTCATAGGCCCATGCCCCCTCCCGGAAGGTGGGTCCACGTTGGTACCCTTCCGGAAGGTTCTAGAAGCTTCCGGTACAATACCGATTAATCCGGAACAATTTCGAACTCCAAAAACTGCACTGCCTTATATGAATCTTATTCTCCGGACCACTCCGAAACCTCTCGTGATGTCCCGGATCCCATCCGAGACTCCGAACAAAAAATCATAAACCAATTATCCAATCTATCCTAGCGTCGAGACACGTTAAGTGTGTGACCCTGTGGGTTCGAGAATATGCAGACATGATCTTCTATCAATAATCAACAGGGGGGTCTGGAAACCCATATTGACTCCCACACATTCATCGATGATCATATCGGATGAACCACGATGCCAGGATTTAATCAATCCCATATATATATTCCCTTCGTCTCGCGATATTTTACTTGCCCGAGATTTGATCATCGGTACCGTCATACCTAGTTCAATCTCGTTCACAGCAAGTACTTTACTCGTTCCGTAATCCGATATCACTTTGTGATTAACTCCTTAACCACATGCTTGCAAGCGGTGTTGATATCGATTACCGAGTGGGCCCGAAGTATATCTCTCCGACTTGGGAGGGACAAATCCCATCTCGATACATACAACCCAACAGATACTTTCCGATCACCTGAGAGACACATTTATGATCACCCTCTCATAGGATGACGTTTGATGACCGCAAAGCTTTCTTCCGATACCAGGGAGTTGTATTATCTCATGGTCTAAGGAATACAATATTTGACATAAGAAAAGCTTCGCAAAGACGAACACGATGACACGATCTAATTGCTTCGCTTAGTTTGGGTCTGTCCATCATATCATTCTCCCAATGATATGATCTCATTATTAATCGACAACTCATGTCCATGGTTAGGAAACCTTAACCATCATTAATCAATGAGCTAGTCCATAGAGGCGTACTAGGGACACGGTGTTGTTCACAAACCACACAAGTATTAAAGTTTCCGCTTAATACAATTCTAGCATGGAATATAAACATTATCATGAACAAGAATTATAATAATAACATCTTTATTATTGCCTCTAGGGCATAATTCCAACAGTCTCCCACTTGCACTAGAGTCCATAATCTAGTTTACATCTGGCAACAAGCTCACACCCATGGCACTGAGGTGCTTATCATGTTTTACACGTGGAAGAGGTTTAGTCAATGGATCTGCGACATTCAGATCCGTATGTACTTCGCTAATCTTCAGATCTCCATCTGCTATATAATCTCGGATTATATGAAACTTGCGGTTGATATGCTTGGTCTTTGGATGATATCTTGGTTCCTTAGCGAGTGCTATGGCGCCAGTGTTGTCACACAATATCTCCAGTGGGTCCAATGCACTTGGAACCACGTCAAGCTCAGTGATGAAGTTCCTGATCCAAACTCCTTCACTTGACGCTTCTGCAGCAGCCATGTATTCCGCTTCTACTGTAGATCCCGCGATCACGCTTTGCTTGCAGCTTCTCCAGCTCACAGCTCCTCCATTCAAAATATAAACGTATCCTGTCTGAGATTTAGAATCATCCTTGTCGGTGTCAAAACTAGCATCGACGTAACCTTTTACGACGAGCTATTCATCACCCCCATAGACTAAGAACATTTCTTTAGTCCTATTTAGGTACTTTAGGATGTTCTTCACGGCTGTCCAGTGTTCCACTCCTGGATCACTTTGATACCTGCTCGTCAAACTAAGAGCATTGGACACATCCGGTCTAGTACACAGCATGGCATACATGATAGAACCTATGGCCGAGGCATAAGGCACTTTGCTCATAGCTTCCCTATCATTTACCGTAGCTGGACACTGAGCCTTGCTCAATATCTTACCTGACAACATAGGCACTGAACCTTTCTTTGCCTTATCCATTCTGAACCTTTTCAGAACTTTGTCTAGGTATGTACTCTGGCTTAAAGCTATCATGCGTCTTTGTCTATCTCTATAGATTTTGATGCCCAATATATAAGCAGCTTCACCTTGGTCTTTCATTGAAAAACACTTGTTCAAATAACTCTTCACATCGTTAAGCATGTTAATGTTATTTCCAATAATCAATATGTCATCCACATATAGTACCAGAAACGTCACCGAGCTCCCACTCACTTTCTTGTAGATGCAAGCTTCGTAGAAATTTGGAACAAATCCAAAGCTCTTGATCACTTGATCAAAACGAAGGTTCCAACTCCGAGATGCTTGCTTCAGTCCATAAATGGAACGCTGAAGTTTGCATACTTTATCAGCATCCTTAGGCTCGACAAAACCTTCAGGTTGCATCATATACAACTCTTCATCAATGTTGCCATTGAGGAAAGCAGTCTTGACATCCATCTGCCATATTTCATAATCATGAAACGCAACAATTGCTAATAAAATCCGAATGGACTTAAACATCGCTACGGGAGAGAAAGTCTCATCGTAGTCAACACCTTGAACTTGTCGAAAACCTTTCGCGACAAGCCGTGCTTTATAGATGGTAACATTACCATCCGCGTCCGTTTTCTTCTTGAAGATCCATTTGCACTCAACGACCTTTCGGTCGCTAGGAGGGTCCACCAAAGTCCATACCTGGTTTTCGTTCATGGATCCCAATTCGGATTTCATGGCTTCTAGCCATTTCTCAGAGTCTGGGCTCATCATCGCTTCCTCATAGTTCGTAGGTTCACTGTCTTCTACTAACAAGACAGTCAAGACAGGGTTGCCGTACCACTCAGGAGGGGCACGCGACCTTGTCGACCTGCGACGTTCAGTAGCAGCATCGTCCGAAGCTTCATGATCCTTGTCATTAGCTTCCTCTATTGTTGGTGCAGGCGGCACTGGAACAATTTCAGGTGCTGCGCTACTCTCCAATTCAAGAGAAGGTTCAATAACCTCGTCTAGCTCTACTTTCCTCCCACTCACTTCTTTCGAGAGAAACTCCTTCTCAAGAAAGGAACCGTTCTTTGCGACAAACACTTTGACTTCGGTTCTGTGATAGAAGGTATACCCAATAGTTTCCTTAGGGTATCCTATGAAGACGCATTTCTCCGCTTTGGGTTCGAGCTTGTCCGGCATCAACTTCTTGACGTAAGCTTCGCATCCCCAAACTTTAAGAAACGACAACTTAGGTTTAGCACCAAACCATAGTTCATACGGTGTCGTCTCAACAGATTTAGATGGTGCCCTATTTAAAGTGAATGCAGCGGTTTCTAATGCATAACCCCAAAATGATAACGGCAAATCAGTAAGAGACATCATTGATCGGACCATATCTAATAGGGTTCGGTTCCGGCGTTCAGACACACAATTGCACTGTGGTGTTCCGGGTGGCGTGAGTTGTGAAACGATTCCACTTGCTTTAAGATGCGTGAGAAAATCATAACTCAAATATTCACCTCCACGATCGGATCGTAGAAACTTAATCTTTCTGTTACGATGGTTCTCCACTTAATTCTGAAATTCTTTGAACTTTTCAAATGTTTCAGATTTATGTTTCATTAAATAGACATACCCATATCTACTTAAGTCATCGGTAAAAGTGAGAAAAAAGCGATATCCACCGCGCGTCGAAACACTCATCGGTCCGCATACATCGGTATGTATGATTTCCAACAAGTCCGTTGCTCACTCCATCATACCGGAGAACGGGGTTTTGATCATCTTGCCCATGAGGCATGGTTCGCACGTGTCAAATGATTCAAAATCAAGAGACTCCAAAAGTCCATCAGAATGGAGTTTCTTCATGCGCTTTACACCAATATGACCTAGACGACAGTGCCACAAATAAGTAGTATTATCACTATCTACTTTGCATCTCTTAGCCTCAATGTTATGGATGTGTGTTTCATCCCTTTAGAGATTTAGAAGAAATAAACCATTCACAATAGGTGCATGACCATAAAAGATGTTACTCATATAAATAGAACAACCATTATTCTCCGATTTAAATGAATAACCGTCTTGCAATAAACAAGATCCAGAAATAATGTTCATGCTCAACGCAGGCACATAATAACACTTATTAAGGTTTAAAACTAATCCCGAAGGTAAAACTAAGGAGAGCGTGCCGACGGCCATCACATCAACTCTTGATCTGTCGCCAATGCGCATCGTCACCTCATCCCTCGCAAGTCGCCGTTTATTCCGTAGCTCCTGTTTCGAGTTACAAATATTAGCAACTGAACCGGTATCAAATACCCAGGCACTACAACGAGGGCTAGTAAGGAAAACATCAATAACATGTATATCAGATATACCTTTGATGGTTCCAGCCTTCTTGTCCGCTAAGTACTTCGGACAGTTGTGCTTCCAGTGACCCTTGTCCTTGCAATAGAAGCACTCAGTGTCCGGCTTAGGACCAGACTTGAGCTTCTTCTCAGCAGGGGCAGTGCGCTTGCCGCCGCCCTTATTGAAGGGCTTCTTTGCACCCTTAACTTTCTTGAAGGTGGGCTTGTTGACCATCAACACATGATTATCCTTTTTGATGTCCACCTCCGCAGCCTTCAGTTTTGCGAAGAGCTCGGTGATCGTATCAGTGGAACCAATCTGATTGTGAGTCACTACAAAACTTTTGTAGCTGGGAGGGAGTGATTGCAGAACCCTGTCAATCTTGAGCTCCTCTGGAATCGTGCATTCCAGTTGCTCAAGGCGTTGAATGTAGCCCGACATCTTAATGGCGTGCTCACTAACGGAACTCCCTTCCTCTATCTTGTAGTTAAAGAATTTCTTAGAGATCTCATATCTCTCAGAACGGGCCTGAGTCTGAAACATAGTTTTCAGCTCCTCAAGAATCTCAAAGGACCCGGCGAACTCCTCAAAAAGATTTTGAAGATCCGATTCCATAGCATACAACATGGCGATCTTAATCAAATAATAATCATCCTTGCGCGACTGATAAACAGCTTTCTCATCAGCCGGCGCATCTACAGCAGGGGCGTCACCTAGCGCTTTCTCAAGGACATAGTCCTTTTGTCCGCCAGCGAGAATGATTCTTAGAATGCGGAACCATTTGGTGAAGTTAGACCCATTGTTTCTAAGCTTTTCTATCTTAGCAAAAAACGTTGAAGTTGAAGTTGGACTTAGCCATGTGATCTACAGTATTTGCAAGTACAAATTAGACTATGTTCATGATAACTAGTTCAACTTAATCAAATTACTAGATGAACTCCCACTAAATTCAACATCCCTCAAGTTGTTTAGTGAACATGATCCAAATTCACCACACCTAATCCGATCATCACGAGAAGAGATGTGGTTTCAATGGTGGACAACGAAGTGTCGATCATATCATTCATATGACTCATGCTTAACCTTTCGGTTCATGTGTTCCGAGGCCATGTCTGTACATGATAGGCTCGTCAAGTTAGACCAAAGTATTTCCGCGTGTGCAAAACTGTCTTGCACCCGTTGTATGTGAGCGTAGAGTCTATAGCACCCGATCATCACGTGATGCTTGGACACGATGAACTTTCGCAACGGTGCATACTCGGGGAGAACACATTTTTTATCTTGATCTTTAAGTGAGGAATCATCTTATAATTCTACCGTCGCGATCTAAGCATGATAAGATACATAAAAGGATAAACATCACATGCATATAACTTTAATGTGACATGGTATAGCCAATCTTCGCGCAATGATCTCCATCTTGTGCGTTTCGGCATGATCTCCATCACTCCACCAAGATTTCCTCCACCACGAATAGCAACTACAACTATTGCTAACTACTTAGCGATAAAGTGAAACTATTACATGGCGCATAAGAAGTTGACACACAGGTCATACACAATTATAAAGACAACCATATGGCTCCTGCCGGTTGTGTACTCATCGACATGCAAGTCGTGAAACATTACAAAACATGATCATCACATACATTATACACATCACATCTTGGGCCATACCATATCACAGAAAACACTCCCTGCAAAAACAAGTTAGACGCCTCTACTTTGTTGTTGCATGTTTTACGTGGCTTATGGGAGTAGATGCTAAGAACGATTCTTACCTACGGAAAGCCACAACGGTGATATTATGGTTGCCAAACTCCGGTGTTAATCCCATGACAACTATAGTGAGAGAAACTGACATCCACCAGCCGCATGTGTGGAACAAGCCACACGTCAAGTGCGGAGAGGTCTCGCGAACGACGTCGTGTAAGGTTGGCCTGGACCGCTTCAATCTCACTATCCCGCGTCATAAGAAGAACACAAACAAGAGGCTTGCAACAGAAAACATCAACGCCCGCAACAACCATGTTGCGTTCTACTCGTGAAACACATCTACACATAGATCTAGCTCTGATACCACTGAAGGGTTTCGCGGCATAGTAAATCAAAATTTTCTACGGATGCGAACAGAGGGAAAGCCAAGATCTAATCTAGGAGATGCAAACAACAAGAGAGATTGCATTAGATCTTCATACCCTTGAAGATTCGCACAGCGGAACGTTCGTCGGAACGTGGGTGATGTAGTCGTACTCGCTTCTCCTCCTCGCGATCCGATCCGATCCAGCACCACAAGTGGCGATGCCTCCGTGAGATGCACACGTGCGGCACCTCGACGTCTCCTCCTTCCTCGGACCAGCAAGTATGGTGGAGAGACGGATTGGATCTACAACACGACGGCGTGGTGTATATGGTGGAGAATTTCTGCAGCAGGGCTTCGCCTACAAGCAGTCGGGAGGGTGAGAGGAAGGGCAGCAGGGCGGCTAGGGTTGGAGGGGAAGGTGTAGGGGGTTGGTGCGCCCCCACCCCTCTTTATATAGAGGGGGGGCAGCCCTAGCCCCTCCCCCAAGCCCAAACCGGCGGCCCCAAAGGATAAGGAGTGGGGCGCAAGGAAACCCCCCCTTCTAGAAGGTCTATCTCGAGTTTAAACCTTTCTTGGCCGGCTGGGCCCTATGGGGCCTTGTGCCCCTGGCCCAATGCGGCCAGGGCACTCCCTCATAGGCCCATGCCCCCTCCCGAAAGGTGGGGCCACGTTGGTCCCCTTCCGGAAGGTTTTAGAAGCTTTCGGTACAATACCGATTAATCCGGAACAATTCCGAACTCCAAAAATTGCACTGCCTTATATGAATCTTATTCTCCGGACCACTCTGGAACCTCTCGTGATGTCCTGGATCCCATCCGAGACTCCGAACAAAAACTCGTAAACCAATTATCCAATCTATCCTAGCGTCGAGACACGTTAAGTGTGTGACCCTGCGGGTTCGAGAATATGCAGACATGATCTTCTATCAATAATCAACAGCGGGGTCTGGAAACCCATATTGACTCCCACACATTCATCGATGATCATATCGGATGAACCACGATGCCAGGATTCAATCAATCCCATATATATATTCCCTTCGTCTCGCGATATTTTACTTGCCCGAGATTTGATCGTCGGTACCGTCATACCTAGTTCAATCTCGTTCACAGCAAGTACTTACTCGTTCCGTAATCCGATATCACTTTGTGATTAACTCCTTAACCACATGCTTGCAAGCGGTGTTGATATCGATTACCGAGTGGGCCCGAAGTATATCTCTCCGACTTGGGAGGGACAAATCCCATCTCGATACATACAACCCAACATATACTTTCCGATCACCTGAGAGACACCTTTATGATCACCCTCTCATAGGATGACGTTTGATGACCTCAAAGCTTTCTTCCGATACCAGGGAGTTGTATTATCTCATGGTCTAAGGAATACAATATTTGACTTAAGAAAAGCTTTGCAAAGATGAACACGATGACACGATCTAATTGCTTCGCTTAGTTTGGGTCTGTCCATCATATCATTCTCCCAATGATATGATCTCATTATTAATCGACAACTCATGTCCATGGTTAGGAAACCTTAACCATCATTAATCAATGAGCTAGTCCATAGAGGCGTACTAGGGACACGGTGTTGTTCACAACCACACAAGTATTAAAGTTTCCGCTTAATACAATTCTAGCATGGAATATAAACATTATCATGAACAAGAATTATAATAATAACATCTTCATTATTGCCTCTAGGGCATAATTCCAACAGAAAAGGCGGGAAATGGCGGAGAGAGAACGCTGGAAGGAAAATCTCCGGGCGTTGGACACCGCCCAGAGAGCGCAGAGGGCGGCGGAGTGGAGGGAAGCGGCTGCGTCTGCCCTAGCGGCACCGCCCCCAGCACCGATGGAGTAGGGCAGCCTCCTAGCGGTGAGGTTGGACGGCATCCCTAGACATAATATCTAGGTTTAGGGTTTATGTAATGTGGGGTCCTCGATATATCATGTGGGGCTCCTCTATGTGAAATTATATTATACCTCTCTCTATGTTTCTTCCTTATATAATATAATATATTATCTATGTGCCCGTGTGTACTATGTGACCGACTTGTTTTTTATTGTATTTTATTGTATTGTCAAAACAACAAGTGCATAAAATAAAAGACACAAAAAAAGTTCTCATATAAGACTCGTGCAATATTTATAAAATAAGTGAAATTAGAAAAGCACAAAAGGAAGTTCTCATATATTGGTTGATTTTTAAACAACACATGGTTCATTTTTAAACAACACATTTACATATTTACTTAAGTTAAAGTGCTCGGCTTGTAAGCAGGATGAACGTCCTTGGCCTTGATTTATATATTTACTTTCGCAACAAATAAAAGATTGCGACGTGAGCACGAGTATCTGCAGATCCATACGTCCCTAGTTAGATTGTAAACGTGAGTATTATTTTTTTTGCCTAATCTACAAGTAATTATTATTGGGCCTGGATACGACCATTTTGTCCTGGCTAAGTTCTATTTGAGTCTGGCATTTTTCAATCACTCCTCATCGATTGTTTTTTTAACTTTTCGACCCCTCCCCTACACACTGATGAACCTGAAGGAACAAAACAAATCATCTTAAAATTTACCTGAATTTGTGTTGCATTTTATTCAAGCCAAAACCATAGACCATTACATCCACCTCTGCAGGTTCTACAATAACAAAGTATCACGATTTTTACTCGAACACTGATTGCGTTGTCTAATGTATAATGATCAGGAGATAAAAAACCGAGAGAAATTACACAAAAATAAAAAAAACGACCATCCGATTGTCATGCTTCTTCAATTCGATGATTTGCCTTAGCTGCTTATTCATCTTCTTTATCTCGGCCTTCACTTCCGCATCCACCGTAGTATCAGCGGAAATGGGGTTACCAAATCCCAATTGCTCCACCACGGACGGGTTTTCGAGCTCCCGGGATGCTACCTCCACCCCAATTCACTCGATGTACTCATCAAGCCACTCAAGATGCCCACATTTTGGCAGTTCCTGAAATCGCAGAGATGAACCCTAAATCCCAAATTCAATGAAATGCCTGAAATTTCGAAATAAAAGCGAGAAATTGGCGCTCGGAACACTCAGATATCACCTTCCCCGGTTCGGGCTTGCTCTCACACTTCACAAATTTCCGCCCAATGTTGCCGTTCTTATCGGTGGATGTGACAAGCCGCTTTAGGGGCGCGGTACGGGGGCAATCGGGGCACCATACCGAGGCCATGAGCGGAGGGAGGCTGAAGCAGAGCTCGACATCTCTTGCCGGTGTTGCCGCGCTTGCTCGCCGGAGAAGAAAAAGAAAGGGGATGAGATGCTGGCACGGTGGCGTGAGGGCTCAGGTGCAGGGACGGATCGGGCTAACGACTCTCTTCTACCATAGCATGGGTCCCACGATATGAGGTGGACATCGGGTGGGTCTCGCCGTGACGTGGACAGGTTGTGGGTCCTGCTCTGCTCAGCTGATTCGAATTCATTGACAGTCTCATGAGGTTAAGTGGAGGTGTCGTACGGGAGCTATTTGCTGCTTCAGAAGCGTCGCATGAGAGCTATTCTTTGCAATGATGTCCTGTTCTGTCCAATTCCGCGTAAAGACGTCACATGGGAGCTATAAGCCTGCTTCGAGGCGGACATGGAGGTTGGGCGGGTTCAGCTCCGGGGGTGCCGTGCTATCATCGCGGTGGACGTAGAAGAGGGGCATGGACGGGCGATGTCGGCGGTGGGCATGCAGGAAGTGGGGGTCGTCAATGAGGCTGTGCGGCTGTGCCACAGCTTGTAGACGGCGCGGGAACGGAGGACAGCAGGGGCGGGCAAGCGGAGAAGGATCGCGGGGATCAGGTCATCCGGGATGCTGCCGAGAGCTGTAGGGGATTCTTCGTTTACTCAACATAGCAGCCGATATGTAAAGATTCGATTAGTCCTAGCTAGCACGGTACATCAATGCCGTACGCGCTGGTCGAATCAGGGTCGAACATGAGTCAGCAAACCGTATCCATCCTGATCCCAAGTTCCAGGCACAATGGCATAGAGTAGGTTCTGTGACTAAGAGCATCTCCACTCGTTGGGCGAACCCATGCCAAAAACCGGACCTTTTTCGGAAGGAGGAAACAAGTTTTTGTCCTGGGTACGCCGAGTTTCCCACTCGCGTACCCAGGCCGAGTTCCCATGTTTGGCTAAATTTCATTAAAGATGGGTGAATTTCGTTAAAGATGGGCGAATATAGGCGGATTACATCGAATTTAAACTAAAGTAGTATATAATAAACTAAAAAAGGCCCCCGCCATGGCCTTCGCCGATGCCGTCGCCGTTCTACATGCCGAAATTGCTGTAGAACGCCGTGTAGCCGGGATCGGCCCTGTCTTCATCCTCGCCGGCGTCGTCGGGTCATTGCTCGGCGGATGGTTCTAGCGGGAGCTCCCCTACCTGGGTCGCCGCACCTCCACGGCTGGTAGGAAGAGCCGTCATCCTCGTCGTTGTCGAAGATGAAGAGCGGGGCATCCTGGTAGGCGAGCTCGTGCCTGGACAACGCCCGTCTCCGGCCCGCCTGCTCCTCGGCCTGCTGTTGCAGGCGGAGGACGCGCTACCGCTCCGTCTCCTCCCAGTCCGCCCTGGATCATTCCAGGATGTCCGACAAGAAGGGCTCCACCGGCAGCAGAGGCGACGCCAAGTCGCGGAGCGACTGCTCCAGCGCCATCCTCAAGGCGCTGTCTTCAGGAGGCGCCGAGCCTTCAGTCTTCGGGCGGCAAAGGCGTAGGTGGCCAGTTGGCGACGCCATCGCGCGTGGCTCGCCGATGACTATGCCGCGCGAGCGTGTCCGCGGCGGCGAGCGCATAGGCGAGCCCGCCTCGCGCTTGACTGGGCATAGCCCCGGCGAAGGCCTAGTAGGCGTGCGCAGCGGCGTGGAGCCCGAGGAGTGGGAGGCCGAGGCAGAGGAGGAGGAGCTCATGCTGGCCATCCTCCTCGGCATCCAGTTCGCCGGAGGACGCCGCCCCGACCTGGACACCAGCGTGGGTGTGCGCGGGAAGCCGAGACGCGGTGTGTTCCCGGCGTTGATGTGCTCCAGCACCGCCTTGAGCATCCGGCCTGGCGTGCTCCACCAACACCGGCGACTGGCCGAGTTGTTGCGCTTCGGCGGCGACTCGTTCGGCGGCCCCTTGTGGCGGGCGAGCTCCTGGGCACGGTGATCCGCGAAGAACTGCTCCCAGTACAGGAGGTTGTCGGGGCTCTCGGCGGCGGAGGGGTCTTCCATGGTGCTGATGTACTCTTGGATCTCGTATGGCAGCTCCTCCGTCATCGACGCCGGCGGGATAGGGATGTCGCCGACGCTTAGCTTCCACCCCGGAGGGTTCCGCGTGTCCGGCGGCGCCATATAGCCGACCTCGTAGAGGAGGCACGCCTCCCACGCCTAGAGGGTGAGCCGACCGAAGTCGTTCGCCACCGCACCATCGCCGGGGTATCCGTCGGCCATGGCTGGGGGAGGGGAGCTGTGAGAGAGTATTCGTTGGAGTTCAGGATGGTGGGCTGGGGGAGATGTGAGAGAGTGTGAGGAACTCCGGCGAGGGATACGACTTATATAGGCAGAGGTGGGCGACGAGGGTGGGAGGGGTGTAGCGGTGAGGGCGGGAAAAGGGAAAACGGTGGGAAGTTAGTGCCCGTCGGTCCGTCGCAGGAGCCAAGGCGGCGGCGGTGGCGCATGGCCGACGCGAGGGCAGTTAATGTCCGATGGTCACCGCGTGGTTCCGAGGATGATGACGACTCGGCTTCCGTCGCTGACTCGGCGGGTCCACGCACCGCTTCGTTTTTTTCGCCGAGTTCGCTGCGTCCGGCATTTCCAGGGCGTACCCGGGAACCTGGGTTCGGCCTGGGTAGTCCGGACTAAAATTGGCCCAAATCCAGTCGAAAACAGGTTCCTGGGTACACGATTGAGCCGATTTTCGGCGTCTGGATCGGCATACTGGGTAGGCGAGTGGAGATGCTATAACGCTAGTTGACCTAGATGGGCCGGGTGATGTGGTATCCGATGTAGTAGCAGCGAAGCCAGGATCGGTTGATTCATAGGTGATCGGAGAATGGATTTCCCACCTGTAAGAGGGGCCCCCGGCACCATCTCTACCACAAATTAGCTGGAGATTCATGCAAAAGTATTCTGGTCAAAGCCTTAGAGAGTTTTGAAATTTAACCCTTTCCAAATATTGAAATCAACCCATACCCCAAGCCATCCTTACCATCAGAAGTTTCAGCACACCGACCCTGCCTTCCCACATCAAACACCGGGGTTCGGGCGCCGCCTCCCCTTTTATCCAGGAGCTTGCGCTCCCTCCCTCTACTCCCTCCTGCTCTCATGCTTTTCTTCCCCGATATCTCGCTCCATGGCACTCCCCTACTTGATATATTTTTTATTTCCACGAGGCAGCCATGAAAGGCATGATCTGGCCATGGAGGTCACGGATCTATGCCTCAATCTGAGCAAGATTGAGAGGGGCACCACGAGGAGGAAGATGTGATCTGGGCATGGAAGCCCGAATCTGAGCTGGACCGCCTCCAATCCAATTTTTCCTTTCGTGTTCCTTCAAGTTTGTTAGTGATTCTTTCTATTTCTCTGAAGTTTTTTAGTGATCTATTTTTTCTTAACATTTTGCGTTGAATCTATGATTAATTTTTTTAGGTAAGAGTTGAATTTGTGTTGATACGGTTATGAATCATTATATTATTTGTGATACATACAGAAAACTACTATGAATCTGAGTTGGATCTATGTTTATACACTTGATAATATGATGTGCTTCTCGAATAAAACAGAGGAGATTGAGTACATAGTTGAATATACTATATGAACTATTTATGAATCCTCGAGGAAACATGTATAAGATCTGCTGTAATTTGTTCTTGAATTTTTTACGGTTCATTTCTTTTTTATTTCCTTGTCCTTGGCATACACCAACGTCCGGACACAGATCATTCTTCGAGGAAACATGTATAAAGTCGGTTGCATTTTGTTCTTGAAAGCATACACTAACGTCTAGTGAATTATTCTGTTTGAGAGACACAGATTTGAGTTCATGTTGAACTTTTTTTCAAGATCTTGTTGTTTTTTCTATGAAACATGTAATTTCTTCTTTCCAGAACGTCAAGTATATATGAAAATTTTATGATTCTCTTATCAATCTTGTATGGACTTGTATTAAATCTTGTGATTCTCTGAAGATTGTAACCATTGTGGACGAGGATTTTCTCATGGCCTATTTTGTATTAATTGTGATGAATCTGTGATGAAACTGCATTTGTATGAAACTTGTATGCATGTCTCATTTTCAGAATAAAAGATGTATGGATCATTTGAGTTTATTCAAAAGATTTTGTTCATGGATGAATCTGTGTGATTTTGTTCATGGATCAACCCATTTCAAATCTAATATAGATTTGATAGAGTGAAAACCTTATGGATCTTGTGTGAATCTGTTTATGGATGTCCACCCATTTCAAATCTTGTGTGATAAAATATTACATGAAAAATCTATGAAAAACATTCTGTGAAAAATAATATGTAAGAAAAATTCCGTGAAATGTGGATCATGGTATGAATCTTCTATGGATCTATGTATGAAACATCAAAAAAGAGGGAAACCGAAAATGATTTCGGTCAAGAATCTTAGGGAAATGTTGTTTTCTATGAAAAAAATATATGAATGAGATTAGATATTGTGAGTAATCTCGTGAATCTTGTGTGTATCTTGTATGAAACATTTTTGGTATGCATGTATTCTATGAAAAAATGTTGAATATTCCTGAAATTTTACGAGAAAAAATAAGTTGAAAAAAGGACAAAAATTATGCATGTATTCTGTAAAAAATTATATGAATATCTCTTGGCAGAAAACAGGTTTGTAAAACATGTGAATCTTGTAGGAAACTTCTGAATCTAGGATGAAACAAAGTAAGAGTGTCTAAATATTGTTAAATAAAAAGTACAAGAATAAAAATTATTAAATGAGATTGTTGAAAAAACAAATTATGCATGTTTCATTTTTAAAATAAAAAATGTACATAAAAACATTGTTAAATATTCCTGAAATTTTAAGAGAAAAAATGAGGTAAAAAAAAGACGTGTGTGTAGAATTTTTTTTTGATTAAATTTATGAATATGGTTTAGTGAATAATAAATATATATTAATATTTATAAATCTTTAAAATATTTAGTGTACAAGTTTTGTACTTGGTAGAAACAAGTTTGTAAAACATGTGAATCTTGTATGAAACTTCTGAATCTAGGATGAAACAAAGTAAGAGTGTCTAAATATTGTTGAATAAAAAGTACAAGAATAAAATTTATCAAATGAGATTGTTAAAAAAACAAATTGTGCCTGTTTCATTTTTAGAATAAAAAATGTACATAAAAACATTGTTGAATATTCCTAAAATTTTAAGAGAAAAATAAGGTGAAAAAAAAAAGAAACGTGTGAGTAGAAAAAATTGTTGATTAAATTTATGAATCTGGAATGTTTAGTGAATAATAAATATATATTAATATTTATAAATATTTAAAAAATATTTAGTGTACAAGTTCTATACTCGGCAGACACAAGTTTGTTAAACATGTGAATCTTTTATGAAACTTCTGAATCTAGGATGAAATAAAGTAAGAACGTCTAAATATTATTAAATAAAAAGTACAAGAATAAAAAATTATCAAATGGGATTGTTGAAAAAATAAATTGTGCATGTTTCATTTTTGTGAGGAGAGAATCAGCGACACTATCGATTGTAAGGAGAGAATCAACGACAACAAAATATAGAATATCTAGGGGATTGGATAGAAAACTGAACAAATCTAAGAGATAAGGTGGGAGGTCTAATTTATAAAACACATAGCACGAATCTTCAACAAATAAAAAGTAGAGATTGTGCCGAAGGCCCTCCTACGGAGAATTGCATTGTCCTATGTGATCGCCTGATCGGTTAGCTAGCCGGTCGCGATTCGCGACACCTCCAAATTGAGTTGTGAACAGAAAAGGGGGAAAGTGCTGCCCGCGTGCCGATCTAACTGCAAACAACCTAATCTTCGGACGATCCGTTCGATTCCTCAGGGCAGGGATTTGCCTTGCCATGGCGCCGCCGGACAGGCTGAGCGAGTTGCCGGACTGCTTGCTCCAGAGCATCCTCTCCTCTCTGCGCGCCAGGCAGGTCGTGCAGACGACGGCCCTGTCCCGGCGGTGGCGCGACGTCTGGCGTGGCGTGCTGCGACTGGATATCGACCAGCGGGAGTTCCAGGCCGCCGAAGCACCGGCCGACCGCGACGGCAGGCGTGACAAGTCGGTCGAGTTAGAGGAGTGGGCTCGGTTCGACGATTTCGCAGATAACCTCCTCCTGCACCACGGCGGCGGCGGCGGCGACGATGACGGAGACAACCTGCCCCTGAACGCGCTCCGCCTGCACGTCGTCGACAAACGGGATTCCAGCCGGCGGAGGCTGCCGCGCTACACCCGGTGGCTAGAGTGGGTCCACGGCTGCCTCGACCGCTACCGTCCCACGGCGCTCGAGATCCACAGCGATTTCGACATGACCGTCGACCTGCGTCTCATGGGCCTCCGTTCCGATCTCACCCGCCTCAACACCTTGCGCCTCAACGGGGTCCTACACGCCGGCGGCTTCGGCGACTCCGACGACTCCTCCGTGTGCCCTCAGCTGGAGCACGTCGAGTTCAGCAGCTGCGCCATCGGTTTCGAGGGGGTGGTCACCGCTCGCACGCTCAAGAAGCTCGTCGTCAACCGTTGCTGGAGGAGAAACGATACCAAGGAGGAAGCTGATCCACGCCCGCGCGTCCAAGCTCCTGCCCTAACTTCTCTGCGTCTGGTCGTGACTTTCCAGGATGACATATGGGTGTTCGAGATGCCGTCTCTTGTCGAGGCATCCATCCGTGCCTCGAGGCACTTTGTCAACACGGACGACGAGTACGAGCTTCTCTGCAACCTCTATAATGTCACAAGATTAGAGCTGTCCGGCTTCATGGCGATAGAGAAGGTTTGTTCTATGGTGATCTTTTTCTGCTGAGAATACAGGGATTTTTTTTTGACAAATGTACATGGATATTTTGTGTGAGCTAGACATAGGGCGAGCAATGTGTGACACTGCATTCGTCTTTGTCCCAGATTAGGCCAAAAAATGGAGGACATCAAGATTTGCCAAAATTTCATAACCTGACTACGTTGCTCCTGGAAGATTGTGACTTGACTGGTGAAGTTTACAACATGTTAGATTTGTTTCTGTACAATGCTCCCAAACTTGAGGAACTTACTCTGCAGAACTGCAAGGTACTTATATATCTTCTCTTAATATATACTAATAATGTTTGCCTCAAGCTTGCATGGATCACTAATGTTGCCGATTTAAATTAAAGCTTCCGCAAGAATGGTCCGAGTCAAAGAAGATGTGTCTGAACCTCAAGTTTACGGAGATCAACTGTCATGAGCAGGTTCGCCAGGTCAATCATTAAGCTTCTGCTGGGCATTTTTTCGAAGAAACACCAGAAGACCGCATCATACTATCAAGTAATCAAGTGCACCTTTTCATACTAAGCATATTAGATAACCGGGCCGTAGGCCGTCAAAAGGAGCTCGACAGTACTAGTATATCAAGTTATGAACTTGCTATTATTAATAACAGACACTATCCATTCTTATTCCTTGATGTCTGTACTGGAGAATTTCTGATGCTGTCGATGCATCTTGTGCTAATTTTGTTGAAAAGGAGGAATATTTCTGGTATCTCTGACAACATCCGAAGGTTCAGTACTTGAAATGGCATTTAAGAAGTGGCCAACTTAATCTTCATCAAATACGCTCCAACCTCAGTACCTGACAACAAACGGGGAGATAAAGGAACCACTCCACAATTTGAATTTGGGAAATCTACTAATCAGCGGTACATTTAAAATACTGTATAGTGTACAAGGCTTGTGAAACAAGAACTACATGATGGTTTTGTATTTGTCTTTTCAGTGATTTAGATTAGTTGTTTTTGTTACGTATATATTTTTCCAAATATTGTATTTGTTTTTTTTTGTTAGACATAAAACTTTTGTGTGCAATAGCACCATTTTGTGTGTGATTGCACTTTAAAAAATTGCCCATATGGCAATGACGACGAAGCGGTAGGCAGAATCGGATATGTGCTTCATCGGTATGCCAAGCATGGTCGGCCACCGCTATCTAGGACGTGTTTGATAGCTTGGGTGGACTCAGAAATTCCCAACTCACCCCGCGTTTAGCTGTTCGGTAGGTCGGGTTGGGTGTGTTGGTCTATGCCCACCTCATACAAAAAAGAGCCTCTCGGCCCTTCCCACCTGCGAAGCTGGAATCGAGCTTCGCAACTCAGCACTGCCGAGTCCGTCCCACGCTTGCGAGTCAGCCCGCGAGGGGTCAGAGCCCCGCTCCTGCTGTTCGTGACATTTGCTTTCTCCATTGCTCTCTCTCCGCCCTCGGCTCTCCTCTGACCCATCCCTCGCTCTCCTCTGCCCCAGCCCTATCTCTCCTCTGTCTAGGACGCAAGGCTCGACAGGGAGGTCTTCCTCGACGCAGGGCACGAGGCGGAGCTCGTCCAGGACGCGGAGCTTGCCCAGCCGGCGGCGTGGGAGTTACAGCGCGGAGGCGGGGACATGCGGGCAGTGGTGCTCCGGCCAGCAGCAAGGCGCACGAGGAGGAGATTGGCCTCACCCGCGCAAGGAGCAGGAAGGGCTCTACCTCCTCGTGGCGACGCATGGAGGGTCGTCTCGGCGCGCGTGGAGGCGCCTGGTGGCGGCGGTGGGCGCTCGCCGGCGGCTCCTCTTGCCGGCGCCGGCGACGCAACCCGAGCTCAATGCTCCCAGGGACCCGATTGCGTTTTTCTTTTTGTAGGGAAGGGCCTGATTGCTTTTTATTTTTGTATGGCATATCTCAAGTCATACGGGATACCAAACAGGATCTCTACTAAGCTCAGCTCCGCTCGTACAGTCTAACAAACACAACGAATAAAACACACTTGCATGAGGTTGGTAGTGCTGGACTCGACTTGTATGTGCTAAGATAGTCCGTCTAGGCTACCAAACACACCCCTAGTTCATGACGTCTAACAGTGTTCTATACCTAAGGCTAGTCATAGTGGGAGTAACTTTGCTAGTAATATGCATGTACATGCAATGCCAACTAAGCAAATTGATGACATGACATGATAATTAATGAAGAAAGAGAGGAAGGTGGTAACTTAGCAAAGTTACCATAACATCACACATATCAAGACAATATGAGTCTATAACCTAATTTATTAGACCTTGTATCACACATGTCTCAGACTAGCCTCAATGGAGGTATCATAGGTGGTATCATGCACCTCATGCATGCAAAATGCTTATGTGCCATAGTAATTAATGATGAAAGAGATTGTGTTGGTATCATAGGTAGATACGGTATCATAGCACATAAAACTAGAAAAAATAATCCTGAACAAATCTTGTCCACAATTTTACATTGAGATTCTACAAAACAATAAATACACCAAGACTATGATACTAGTATATGATATTATGCATTGTGGAGATGATATCATATACTAGTATCATATGCTGCTACTACTGTATGATACTCCCCATTATGACTAGTCTGAAGGTAGTAACATGAACTAATAATTTAGTCTAATTTATTTAGCACTATGACTAACCTAAGCTAGGTAGAGTGCGCATGGATTATGGCGCCGAAAGTGCTAATCGCATGCGGACAAAAGAAAGACATTGATCAAGGTGCTAGCTAAAGTTGGTGTTTATACACCGATGTGTACGTGATTTTTAAGACAAGCGAGTCAGTGATATATTATACTTGTAAATTATCGGGGCTCCATGGACAGCTAAAAAAAATATTCCGTCGTAACTCTACGCACGGGGCAAACCCATTGTCGCGTCGACTTCCTTCAAACAAAAATCTGGCGACTCCGTCGCACACGATTCCGCCGACACCAACTACAAACCGGCCGTGTTGACTGCGCTTCCATCGCGTTGACTACGCTCGGGGATCCTTCAACTCCGGCGACTTGCTGCAGTCTTCGACGGCGGAAACCCACTTCCGCCATCGGCTCTGACGACCTACTGCAGTTTTCGACTGCAGCAACCTGCTATG
This sequence comes from Avena atlantica, assembly GCA_910589765.1. NCBI lineage: Eukaryota > Viridiplantae > Streptophyta > Magnoliopsida > Poales > Poaceae > Avena > Avena atlantica. The sequence continues at coordinate 539,075,283 of OU342739.1, read as the reverse complement.
ATCTTCGGTTCCGCCATCGGCTTCGACCCGCTGCTGCGTTGACTCCGGTTCGCCGTATCGTCTCTCGAACGCCACCTCGACCATATCGACCACATCGGCCCTACACTCGGGGGATGCGCCCACTCCACCACACGGATCGCGACCACCATCGACTGTGATAACATGTTGCGGTCTTCGGCTGAGGCGACCCGCCATGTCTTTGACTGCGGTGACCTGCCATGTCTTCGACTGCGGTGACCCGCCATGTCCTTCGACTCCGACGAGTTGTTATCTCCTTCGGCTTTGGCAACCCGCCGAGTTCTTTGAATTCGATGACCAACTGCGGTCTTCAGCTCAGGTGACCCGGGGGCTCCTTCGACTCTGTCACACGACCCTCTGTGGTCTTCGGTTGATGGGGATCAGGGGCTCCTTCGGCTCATACGAACCACTACTTTGACGCTCGTGACCGGTCGGTTGCATCGCCTCCCGCGATCCGCCGGTCATGACGACTCTCAAGACCGAAACCCGCCAGTTGTGTTGGCTCCCCTGACCCATTCACCTCGTCGACAACAAACAAAGCTAAGTTATCTACTTAGAGTTGACTTCTTTCTTACTTTAATCGCACTTGATACGCTCGGGGGCTGCGCCCTTTTCGAGTAACCTAATGTGCCATAGGCTCCACGCACTCGAGGACCTCATACGCGACAGCCCGAATAGCTGATTCTGTATGATCGTCGAATCCTTGAACTCCGAGTACCTCGGCAAGGTACTGAGACTAAGGGTAATTAAGCTAACAAAAAGGCCTAGCATACAGTGCAAAAGTGTCGAATCGATCGGCACAAGAATCTTACTATACAAGCCGACATGCAAATATTCCTTACAAGATACACATATTTCACAATTCTTTATATTTTCTGCAGCCTACAAGGTCGTCGACTGCCTCGAGCTATTCTATCGGGTCCTCCAACAGGAGTCGACAAAACAACTAGATACGCCTTTGATGGCTATGAAATATAGCCATCCACAACCATATTTAAACTAGATATTATTCATATATTTGATAAAATATCTCTCTATTTTCGGCCACTAATGCCTAATGATCAAATGGGTATGCAAGTCTTTCTTGCTATTTTTGTCTGCACAGATAATGACGTATTATGATGGGAATCACTACATAAATGCCAAAGATACAAGATTTCCAACACGCCAAAGAAATCAGGAGCCGTGAGGAGTCTACTACAAGCTTAACGACCAACTATACGACCCGCCGCCGTATAGTTGCCGATGTATAGTTTGCACGGACCTCCTTAGGTCAAACAGAACAACTTTCGTGAAGGGACCCCTATATAAAGAGGCTTCAGGCGGCGAGAAACAAGCCACCGACTCCACAACATCGCTTCTTTCACCCTTAGCTCTTCCTGCCGCCATGCCGGAGGAATAGATCTAGATCTAAACCTGTAAACCCTTCTCCACCACCATAGCCATCTTCCAACACTTGTAATAGTAGATCTCATCTCCAATTGGCGATATTGTAAGAATATTTGCTATCAACTCTATGATCTCTATTACAATGTTTATGATTGCCGTTTTCATCTCTATGTGTGAGTAATTCTCCTTGGGCTAAGGTCTTCGGCCTAGCCATGTAGCTTTCGTGCATGTTATTTATCATAGATGGGATCATGTATTAGTTTGTATGACATGATGATTGTAGTACACTCTCTTGCCTCAATCTAAGGACTTGTCAGGTACCCAAGACCCCGAGGATTGATCCAGGTAAAAGGAGTTTGAGTAATGACTGATCTGCAGGATAGGAACCCCAGTGACAGAAAGGGTAGTACGGCTGTATGTGAGGAACTTACTTGGGATTAACGGTGACATCACTATGCATATCATTAGTTCTCTTTCTTCTATGGATGAGAATAGTAGTTTATTGCCATAAGCGGTTGCAGAGGCGATAACATTTATGGATGCACTTCCCACATATAATTTTCTTGCTCTAACAATTACATGAGTACTTTATTATTATCTTTTATTCCCATCAGATCTTTTTGCACAACTACTGGTGAAAACCGAAGACCCTAGGCCCTTTCTCTCTTTCTCCATCGTCAACAACAACAACAAGATCGTAAACTCTTGGTCCGGTGAAAAGGCAATAGGAATTCTAAAAATCTCGAAGGTCCGTTTAAGTAATCTCACTTTTCTTTCTGCTTCTCGAGGATTCGATAAACCTAGGTCTACTAGGTAAAAAGAGCTATACTACATCTATAATCCAGATCGAAGGTATCATCCATAAGCTCAAAACCCGATTCAATTCCCTCCTCGGATGGTTGCATCACTTGATGCTACAAAGACGTGATGCTGGTTGTGCACTTGACAGAAGCGACTGCGTTGAATCCATCGGCATCGTCGACTCACCCGGCAAGAACGCGACATGACTCCGCTACGTTGACTCTGTCCGCGTCGTCGATTGTTACCTCCTTATGCATGAGACGCTGACTCGATGCACTTCCGAGTCAGTGGTTTCTCCTCCCACGAGTCTCCACTCGAGTCTACGACTCGACTAGACACTCGGGGGGATACTCCTATCAGGAGCGCTGGTCGCGCACCCGATGTACTTCTAGGTAAGCGGTACGCCTATGAGATTGCTGACTACAAATGCACGATACAAGACTTGAGTCTCTGCCCAAGTCTACGACTCCGTCAGACACTCGGGGGCTACTCCAAACTAGAGCGCTGGTCACGCACACAGAAGATCTTCAAGTGGCACGCTTTGATTCCTCACTCAAATCAATGATTCTACTGAGGACTCAGGGCTACAACCATAGGGAGTGTTGGTCGCGCATTCGAAAAAATGAAGGCATTCAAGGCATCTGCAAGGTCATCCGAAGAACTTCTGGATCACCATATCACGCAACCGACGACTATAAGTTTATGCTCGAGTCTACGACTCGAACAGACACTCGGGGGATACTCCCATAGGAAGCGCTGGTCGCGCACCCTATGAACTTTCGGGTGAAGTGCTTCGCATCCGACACAACTTTCAACTCCAACATCCAAATGCAAGACTCAAGGCAACTAAGTCTCCACCCGAATCTACCATTCAGATGGACACTCGGGGGCTACTGACATGGGTATGCCCAATAGGCACCCAACTATAGGCTACCTGGTGCGGATCAACATAAGGACCACTCAACGACCTACCAAGGTCCACGACGCTCATGACTGTTCGGCTGTACGAAGCCCATATGAACACGGAGTCCTAAGCGCACAAGACAAGAAAACCTCAAGACTAGAGTTTGAATACAACTTGTAACCGACTCGACCTACCCCGAGACTTGGCCTCCCCATATAAAGGCCAGGAGGGCACGACGAGGAGGATCTCTCCAACTCATACACACACCTCACGCCAGATTGCATCTGCGCACCCCTGCAACATTCGGTTCCGCCATCAATCAAGAACAGACAAGCAGGAGTAGGGTTTTCCATCCGGGGGCCTGAACCTGGGTAAACCCAGTGTCCCCTTGCCGTGTGTCTCTTAACCGTCCCACGATCTCCAGCATCCCCATCTTCTCCAAAACCCAAGTCCATAACAATGGGAATTGACGAGTCGAATCCTCGTCAGTATGAGACCGGATATCACACGTGCTGTTAGTTTGACCAGTAGATATCAAAGTGATCCTGGAGCGGAACACTAGACATCGGTAGAAAATATCCTAAAGTACTTGAAGAGGACTAAGGATATGGTTCTTTTTTATGGAGGTGACGAAGATCTCGTTGTAAACAGTTACACCGATGCTAGTTGGAACACCGATCCGGATGACTCAAAGTCACAGTCTGGATATGTATTTATTTTGAATGGTGCATCAGTGAGCTGGAGGAGTGCCAAGAAAAGCGTTATGGCGAAATCTTCAACTGAATCAGAATACATAGCTGCTTTAGAGGCTGCACAAGAAGCGATATGGATGAAGGAGTTCATTACTAAGCTTGGTGTGATTCCTAGTGCGTTGGACCCGATGGCCATCTATTGTGACAACATGGGTGCCATAGCTAATGCACATGAGCCAAGGTCACACAAGAAGCTCAAGCACATTAAGCTACATTTTCATTCTATTCGCGAGTATGACCAAGATGGTGACATAAATATTTGCAAAGTACACATAGATCTGAATGTGAAAGATCCATTGACTAAGCCTCTCCCTAGAGCAAAACATTACCAACACTAGAACGCCATGGGTGTTAGGTATATTACTATGTAATCTAGATTATTGACTCTAGTGCAAGTGGGAGACTGTTGGAGATATGCCCAAGAGGCAATAATAAAGTGGTTATTATTATATCTTTGTGTTTATGATAAATGTTTGCATCCCATGCTATAATTGTATTAATAGGAAACATTGATACTTGTGTGTTTTGTAAACATAAAAGAGTCCCTAGTAAGCCTCTTTTTTTTTACACAAAGACAGTGGGGAAGTCCCCCACTGTGTCATTTTAATTTTATAAATAGGGCATTGTACATGGTGTGAGTCACAGAGTGAATCACAGAAGTGAAATAAGAAAATTACAAAGTGTCTAACCAAGCCTGCATGCCATCAAGTAAGCTGGGTTTGATTATATGTCTAATATCAGCCACTGACAATTTGAATATGTCATAACAATCATCTATGCACCTACTGTCTTTCTCGAAGATGATGTTATTCATGTGATTCCATAAGCTCCAGCATCCTGTCATCATGGTGATGTTGAAGAATTGATTCAATGTTCTATCATGTGCCTCTTGGATCATACTGATCAATGGATAATCAGTGTTCCATTCAATTCCAAGTTTCCACCAGAAATTTTGACTAAAGTCACATCTGAAGAAGAGATGATCAATAGATTCAATAGTGCTTTCCTCATAAAGGACACAAGTGTCCTACTCAATGTTGAAATTTTTTCTGATAAGCCTCTTGTTAAGCTAGCTTGTTGATTAATAGATGATCATGGTTTACTGATCATGAACATTGGATGTTATTAATAACAATATCATATCATTAGGAGAATGATGTGATGGACACACACCCATAGTAAGCATGGCATAAGATCAAGTCATTAAGTTCATTTTTCTACAAGCTATCAAATACATAGTAACTTCATCCTTCGACCATGAGATCATGTTAATCACCAACACTGGATGAATGCTTTAATGACATCAAATGCCACTTCATAATTGGGTGGTTATAAAGGTGGCATTGGGTACTCTGAAAGTATGTGTTGAAGCGCATGGATCAAGAATGTGATTTGTCCATCCAAATGATGGATAGATATACTCTAGGCCCTCTCGATGGAATGTCATCCAATTGTCTTGCAAGCATGTGACTAGGTCACAAGGGATGTCATATCATGGTACGAGTAAAGAGTACTTATCGGTAATGAGGTTGAACTAGGTATGGAGATACCAATGATCGAACCTCGGATAAGTAGAGTATCGCGCGACAAAGGGAGTCAGTATCGTATTTTAATGGTTCTTTCGATCATGAAGTCATCGTTGAATATGTGGGAGCCATTATGGATATCTAGGTCCCGCTATTTGTTATTTATCGGAGAGGTGTCTCGATCATTTCTGTATAGTTCGCGAACCGTAGGGTGACACACTTAAAGTTCGATGTTGTTTAAAGTAGATATGGAATGTGAGTTGGAGACCGAATGTTGTTTGGAGTGTCGAATGTGATCCAGAACATCACGAGGAGGTCCAGAATGGTATGGATAATAATATTCATATAATAGAAGTCATCTTTCGGGCTCGGAAAAGTTTTCGGTGTTTTGACCGGAGCTTCTAGAAGGTTCTAGAGGGCCACCAGAGGGACCACTACCCCGGAAGGGGCCACATGGGCTGAGGGAATGCTGCCGGGCCCCATGGTCCAACCACACTGATATCCCACAAGTATAGGGGATCGTGTGTAGCCTTTTCGATAAGTAAGAGTGTTGAACTCAACGAGGAGCTAAAGGTAGGATAAAGTTTCTCTCAAGTTCTATCAACCACTGATACAACTCTAAGCACACTAAACGTTTGCATTATCTAGGAAATAAAACTAGAGCAACAAAACAAGCACTAGAGAAAGCTTTGCAAGATAATAAATAACAAGAAAGTAAAGCTAGTTGCTGCAGCAATAAAATACATTAAACTAACAGAACCATGAGTGTGGAATAGTGGTGGTAATTGTGGTGGCTTTGTCCAAGTTTAACTGGCGAATAAATCGGGTTCATTGTCTTTGATGTAGTATCTCCATGTGGGAGAGACTAAATATACATGTGCTTCACTACTTGGAATTACATGTACTATATGATTGGATTGTTAGCAAACATCCGTGACTACTAACAATGCATTAAGGTTTCCCCAACCATAGTCTTAAGTTAATGGTCCTCTTACTCCATACGTGCAACGTTCCGGTTCGCGTCCTTAGGTTTCTGTCACTCCGGCAGAACTTCCCCCTTCCTCTTACACATACTACAAACCCTATGATGGTAATCCATGCACGTACAAATATAATGGACACCAAAATACTGTACCATATCAACATACAACTCTAATGAACGAAAGACGTTCAACCAATCAATCTAAGAACAAAGAAACTACACGAACATGACATAGATCATAGGATTATAACTTATAGCATTGAAAACCATGTTTAAATAGGATGGTACGGAGGTGTGTGGGAGGATGAAACACTGCATACTAGGAGGATTAATTGATGGGGATGGCGGTGAAGATGGTGAAGAGGGCGGCGGGGGCACGGGGGACTCCTTCCCTGCCACCGTATCGTGGGGAGCACCGCCTCTTAGCCCTCTTCCTTCATGGCTTCTTGGGAGCCCTCCCCCATGGAGATGGGATCCATGGGGGAGGCAAAAACGTGGCTTTGGTGGCTACAAATTCGTGGGTGAAGGTCCCCTCCACGAATTAGGTTTCCTCCCTTTATATAGCTTCTCGGATTCCCGTCACCCCATCTTGGGCTGCAGTAAATCGGGCCTAGCGGGCCCGTCCGGACTCGGAATCAACTAAATTTTATGTCCAAAACGATTGTCGCAAAATTTCCTACAACTATGTAGTTGAAGAGTTTTCTATTGGAGGCCGTCTTCGACCCAAAACGTGACCATCTTCAAAAATAGTTCTGAGGCAGATTTGTGGAAAATCCCAATTTGACTCCAACAAGGGTTCCACTTGTATTCTTGATAATTCCTATACATCAAAGTGTAAAACAAGAACATTATGCACTTTTGCAACTATTAGTAGGTTAGTCCAAACAACTCATGAACTTTATATCACTAGTGGAAACGAGGCCTTTTGTTGATCCTGGAAAAGGGCTTTAACACCGGTTCTTCTACGAACCGGTGCTAAAGGGGGGGGGGGGGGGCGTACCAGCGTGGCCCGTGCGGCAAAAAAGGAGCCCCCCTTTAACATCGGTTCGTGCCACGAACCGGTGTTAAAGGACCCTGCAACAGTGGCCCGCGCAGGCCCCCCTTTAACACCGGTTCGTGGCTTGAACCGGTGTTAAAGGTGGGGGGGGGGGGGGCTATATAAGACACCGCAGCCCACACCCCACTCTTCCATTTTCACTATCTCATTTTGGAGCTTAACAAGAGGGTGTGAAGAGTACTAGTTTGTGTTTTTTTCATATGCACAAGAGGTGTTCGGTGAAATGCCCGAGAGCTCAAAATAAGTTTTCTCGTTGCTCTTTCCTTCTCGGTCGAGGTCGGCAACTATCCTTTCATGTGTCATTGATGTACTATATATATAAATGGTCATCTCCCTATTAATTTTTGATATATACTACATATTAATGCAGATGAACCGGCAATGGATGTATGGTGACCGCCGCACTTCCGAGTACATTACGGGCCTCCAAAATTTCATCGTTGTGGCTAATGCAAACCGTGTTCACAATGGTTTTATGTGCTGTCCGTGTGTTCACTGCCAGAACAAGAAAGACTACTCAAATACCAGAACCATTCACGCCCACCCGCTTCGATCCGGTTTCATGCCCAGCTATCATTTTTGGACCAAGCGCGGAGAAAAAGGGGTTGTGATGGAAGACAACGAAGAAGAAGATGATGATGACAACTATCATAATATGTATCCTGAATATGATGATACTGCAACGGGGGTAGATAATGAAGATCAAGAGGCAGCATATGGGCCCGCTGATGAATATCTTGGTCGGGCCATTACTGATGCAAAGCAAGAATGTGAAACTGAAAAGGAGAAGGAGAAGCTGGAGCAGATGTTAAAGGATCACAAAACATTGTTGTATCCAACTTGCGAAGATGGCCACAAAAAGCTAGGTATCACACTGGATTTGCTGCAATGGAAGGCAAAGAACGGTGTGACTGACAACGCATTTTCAAAGTTTTTGGTAAAAATGAAGAATCTTCTTCCAAGAAATAATGAGTTGCCCGACAGTACATACCAAGAAAAGAAGGTTGTCTGCCCTCTAGGATTAGACGTGCAGAAGATACATGCCTGCATTAATGACTACATCCTCTACCGCGGTGAGAAGTACGAGAATTTGGATGCATGCCCGGTATGCACTGCACTGCGGTATAAGATCAGACGAGATGATCCTGGCGATGTTGAGGGCGAGGCCCCTAGGAAGAAGGTTCCTGCCAAGGTTATGTGGTATGCTCCTATAATACCACGGTTAAAACGTCTCTTCAGAAATAAAGAGCATGCCAAGTTTTTGCGATGGCACATGGAAGACCGTAAGAAAGACGCGATGTTGAGACACCCCGCTGATGGGTCACAGTGGAGAAAAGTCGAGCGAGAGTACCCAGACTTCGCACGTGACGCAAGGAACTTAAGGTTTGGTATAAGTACAGACGACATGAATCCTTTTGGTGAGCAGAGCTGTAGTCACAGCACCTGGCCTGTGACTTTATGTATCTATAATCTTCCTCCTTGGTTGTGTATGAAGAGGAAGTTCATTATGATGCCAGTGCTCATCCAAGGCCCGAGGCAACCCGGCAACGACATTGATGTGTACCTAAGGCCATTAGTTGAAGAATTTTACAGCTGTGGGCCAAACCAGGTGTACGTATGTGAGATGAGCACAAAGGGGAGCCATTTGACCTACGAGCATTGCTTTTTGTAACCATCAATGATTGGCCTGCTCTTAGTAACATTTCAGGGCAGACAAACAAGGGATACAATGCATGCACACACTGTTTAGATGAGACTGAAAGTGTATATTTGGATAAATGTAAGAAGGTTGTGTACCTAGGGTATCGCCGATTTCTTCCGAACCTGCATCCAGTAAGAAAGAAAGGCAAGCATTTCAAACGTCTGGCAGAACCCCGGAGGAAGCCTGTCCTCCGTACCGGTGAGGAGGTATTCGGTATGGTCAAGGACCTAGAAGTAATATTTGGAAAAGGTTCTGACAGTCTATCTGTTCCGAATGACGATGCCGGACACGCGCCCATGTGGAAGAAGAAATCTATATTTTGGGACCTACCCTATTGGAAAGTCTTAGAGGTCCGCTCTTCAATCGACGTGATGCACGTGACGAAGAATGTTTGCGTGAACCTGCTAGGCTTTCTAGGAGTGTATGGGAAGACAAAAGATACACCGGAAGCACGGCAGGACCAGCAACGTCTGAAAGCCCCTGAAGAGCCTATGCATCCTGAGAACGAGAATCATATCTGCAACCTCATCACTCTTTCCCATGGCTTCCACCGTAGCACTAACCCCCAGGGAGGCGGAGGCGCTTTGCGCCTCCAACTACCCTTGCCCGCCGGGCTACTGTGTCCCCGTCGGCTGGATGCTGAGCGCCGGAGGCGTGCCGGTTGCTACTGTCCCTCTAGGTGTGGCGCGCCGGATGGCCATCACGAACCACAACTACTTCGAGCTCACGCCGGAGCAGCGGAGGAATCCCAGATGGCATCCCGACTATTTCCCTACTTGGGAAGCCTTCTTCGTGGATCGGCGTGAGAGGGCGCTCGCCAGGCACGAGGAGGACGGCCCACCTCCTCCTAACTTCAACGAGGCCGACCGTCGGCTATGGTGGCGCGGTCGGACTCTCCAGAGCGTCTTGGCCTATGACACTGCCGCCGACTCTAACCCTGTCTGCGCTACCCTCAAGTCCAGCCCACGCGTACTCAGCCTTCAAGGTTCAATTACGGCGACCCCGACGACGACAACGATGACGGCGGCGGCGACTACGATGACTATAGTGGCGAGTATTACAGGTGTAGGCAGGAGCATGACTGAATCACTCCAACATTCCGAAACAAGTTCGGCCGATTGTCACTTAATCTGGCCATGTATCTTAATTTTCAGTTCTTTTATGTATCTTAATTTTCAGTCGTGCTTTATGTAACTTACTATTAGTTGCATTCTATATTTTAATTCCAGTTCTATCTCCTTCACAAAATGACCTATCTCATTCGAGGTTTCTTGGCTTTCGGGTCAAATGACCAATGTTATGGCTAGAATTAAGGCATAGTTTGTGATAATATGGCCATATTATGCATACATGTGCATCATGGCATGGCAAACAATGTTGCAAGAGGAAGTTTTCCTTTTTATCGCACCAAAAAGGCATTTTCCATTTTCCGAGCATAAAAAACGGACGGTTTTGTGAAGCAACCACCAAATGGGTAATTCAAAAAACCACCAACACATTTTACAAAAATACTAGACCACCTCATATGGACAATGTACCAACAGGGGGATATGAAACCTTTCCGTCCACCTCTGGTGAAAAAGACAAATTCCTGCCGAATCGGTAGGAAGTGGGTCAGATATGAACTACAGGTACATGATACGATGCTCATGATTTTTTACAAAAATCATTTTTAGGTTCACAATATGCTATTTTATAAAAAATCCAATGCAAGTTGAGCGAGGCTTGGCCCCGAGCTAAGAATCTTCATGCCCGTTGTTCGACAAAGTTTGACGATAGTTTAAAACGGGGATAAAAAAATAAAAAAAGATCGAAACAGTGCGAAACCTTCGCGTGGTGTTATATTAGGTGACATAGTTAGAAGGAAAAATCTCAAGCTTGGTATATTGATTATGTCTCAAAAAAACCTTCACAAAATGACCTATCTAATTCGAGGTTTCTTGGCTTTCGGATCAAATGACCAATGTTATGGCTAGAATCAAGGCATAGTTTGTGATAATATGGCCATATTGTGCATACATGTGCATCATGGCATGGCAAACAATGTTGCAAGAGGAAGTTTTCCTTTTTATCGCACCAAAAAGGCATTTTCCATTTTCTGAGCATAAAAAACGGACGGTTTTGTGAAGTAACCACCAAATGGCTAATTCAAAAAACCACCAACACATTTTAGAAAAAATACTAGACCACCTTATATGAACAATGTACCAAAAGGGGGATCTGAAACCTTTCCGTCCACCTCTGGTGAAAAAGACAAATTCCTGCCGAATCGGTAGGAAGTGGGTCAGATATGAACTATAGGTACATGATACGATGCTCATGATTTTTTACAAAAATCATTTTTAGGTTAAAATATGCTATTTTATCAAAAATCCAATGCAAGTTGAGCGAGGCTTGGCCCCAAGCTAAGAATCTTCATGCCCGTTGTTCGACAAAGTTTGACGATAGTTTAAAACGGGGATAAAAAAAAAAAAGATCAAAACAGTGCGAAACCTTCGCGTGGTGTTATATTATGTGACATAGTTAGAAGGAAAAATCTCAAACTTGGTATATTGATTATGTCTCAAAAAAACCTTCACAAAATGACCTATCTCATTCGAGGTTTCTTGGCTTTCGGGTCAAATGACCAATGTTATGGCTAGAATCAAGGCATAGTTTGTGATAATATGGCCATATTGTGCATACATGTGCATCATGGCATGGCAAAAAATGTTGCAAGAGGAAGTTTTCCTTTTTATCGCACCAAAAAGGCATTTTCCATTTTCCAAGCATAAAAAACGGACGGTTTTGTGAAGCAACCACCAAATGGCTAATTCAAAAAACCACCAACACATTTTACAAAAATACTAGACCACCTTATATGGACAATGTACCAAAAGGGGGATCTGAAACCTTTCCGTCCACCTCTGGTGAAAAAGACAAATTCCTGCCAAATCGGCAGGAACTACAGGTACATGATACGATGCTCATGATTTTTTACAAAAATCACTTTTAGGTTCACAATGTGCTATTTTATCAAAAATCCAATACAAGTTGAGAGAGGCTTGGTCAGATTCAAGTGTATACAAAAGATGCGGAATTTAAATATCCAATCAATTCAAAAATGTTAATACAAAAGATGCGGCATTAAAATATGATTTGCTCTAATAAAATAGGGTTAGATTCCTTTTTAGATGCTTAATATTTCTTATGTTCAAAGTTTTAGGATTTGACAATTTATTTTTGTTTGGATTGAATAATCAAAATTTATATGTAAGTGTTTTAATCATTTTGAAAACTTTCATCTAAAGTAAATATAAAATGTATTTACATGAATGGATAGATATTATTTTTCTGAAAATTATGATATATTATTCATATTTTTCTGAGTTGAAATGAAAAAGATATGAATTTTCTAAATTCATATCCTATTTTTTGAATTAAAAATGCCCCTTTAATGCATGAAATAAATGCCCCCCTTTAACACCGGTTCCAGCCACGAACCGGTGTTAAAGGGGGGGGGGCGCATTTATTTCGTTTCGCGCGCGCACCCCCCCTTTAACACCGGTTCGTGGCTGGAACCGGTGTTAAAGGGGGGGGTGCACGCGCGAAACGAATTCCCTCCCTTTAACACCGGTTAGTGGCTGGAACCGGTGTTAAAGGGGGGGGGTATTAAATGCGCGCCTTCCCCTTCCTTCTTCCTCCCAGAGCCAGATCGAACCTGCCGCGCAGAGAAACAGAGAGCAGCCACCGGCGTCGTCCAGCCCTCGCCGTCGCCGTCGCCGCCCTCGCCCAGCAGGCCCCAACGAGCTCACCCCCCTGAGGTCCGGCCGTCGTCGTTGTCTTCAATCGCCGTCGTTCTGGAGCTTCTTCGGCCTCGACACCGTCATCACCACGCTCAGGGTAAGCATGCGGTGCTAAGGCACCACCCCGCGAATCCCCTCCTTCTCTCTGTCGTGCCCGCGTCGCGCACCACCGCATACCGACGCAAGTCGTGTCTCCGGCGAGCTTGTGTGGCGCTTGCTGACGTGTCTCCGGCGCTCCTCCACCGTCCCTGGCCGCCTGCCGACGTGTCTGCGGCGCTCCTCCATCGTCCCTGGCCGCCTGCCGACGTGTCTCCGGCGAGCCTGCGTGGCGCTTGCGTGGCCACGTCGTGGCGCCCTCGTCAGCGCTGGTCCAGCCATAGTGGCCCACATGTCAGCCATAGTGGCTAGGTTCTGTGCGGTGTAAAAAAATTAACCCCCCAGCTGACGTCAGCCTGATGCAATAAAGGCTTTAATAATTCCAGAAATTGATATAAATTTGTAAATTCAATATCTTTTTATTTATAAATCAGAAAAAATACAAATAATATATCAAAATGTTCAGAAAAATGAAACCTAGATATCTAAGCTATAATCATGCATTGTTCAACAAATTAAATGGCAAGTTTAATTAGAACACCCTAGTAACCCTAATAGGCGATTCCGGAGTTTTCCCCCGAGTTAGGGTTTTCACCCCTCGGAACCCCGATTAAGTTGTCGAGCATGCCTTAGGGTTACATTTCAAAGCAAATTAACTTGTCATATCATCATACTTGCTTGAGCATTGCATCGATGCCATGTGTTAATTGTTTCCCCTTTATTTCCGGTGTTTGGTTCTTCCCGGTAGAATACGATATCAAGATCGAGATCGAAGCCCGAGGACAACACCGTCGAAGATCGGAGATCAACGAACAATACTTGACCAACTGTAATCAAGTCAAGTACAAGGCTCCCGAAGATCTGTTTATCTGCTATCAACAGGCAAAGGCAAGCATAGCCCCACCATGATATAATCCTATGTTTTCGAAAGCATTTCAATTCCTGCCATGATGCATACGATTCTACTATTTGTGTATTTTTGTATGAATAATATGTATATTTGTGTATGAATCCAAGTCCACTTGAATGTTTACTCTCTTACTCTAGATAATATTATTGTTTTAGAAACTATGGATCCACTTAGTAGAAACCTTGAAGAAGAAGAAATAATGGAGAACATTATTGATGAGGACACCTCACAATATCTGAACTTCGAGGGACATGATGATAGCTCAAGAAGTCATGGAGAAGATGAAGACTCCGGTGAACGCAATTTAGTGATTACAAAGTCCGGCGAGGTATATGCATTGATTAAGCCTTTGCTGACTTCCACCAACAATCTTCTTCTGCATGTATTAATTAACGCTTCTTTCTTCTTTTAGCCCTCTGGATCGACCAGCCAGCAACCATCTTCTTCTAAGAAAAAGAGCAAGCGAGGCGCGAGCCATCGGTTGAAAGATCGTGCAAAGTTCACGATCGAAGCAGTCCGTGTTGATGGCAGGCCGATGGAGCCCAAGAAGGCCACAGACAAATTTGTACGTCAGGCTGGAGTTCTTGTTAGGGACCAAATCCCAATCATAATTGAATATTGGAATAAGCCAAAGAAGGGCGACGGTACCTTTGTCGATGAAAGATCCAAAGAAACGCTTTGGAATTCGTTGTTGGTAAATTTCACCCTTCCGCTAGAGGAGGATGAAAACAACCCGGTTATAAAGGAGAAGGTCAAAGAGTGGACTCTAAAGAAGATGGCTGACGCTTTCCGCAACTGGAAGACAAAATTGAACAAATTTGTCAAAGCTGGCGAGACTCCAAATTTCAAAGACGCATATTATGCGAAGATAAGACCTCACTGGCCCGAATTTGTGACATATAAAAAAGGTGCTATAGCTAAAAAGAGGTCAGAAACCAATACGCTAAATGCCCAGAAGAAGGAATATCACCAGAGGACGGGGTCAGGTGGCTACATATCTCAGAGGCCTAAGTGGGAGGAAGTTGAGAAGGCCCTGCGCGCTAGAGGGATCACACCCCAGACATATGCGTGGGACCTACGTGCAAAGACTTGGTTCTACAGAATCGGGGCAAGGTTGGACCCAGAAACAGGATTGTGTATCTTCCCAACCCTCCTTGCCAAACCCATCACTGAACTCATCACGACATACGAGGAAACAGCCGCCAGGACCTTCCATCCCGACAGAGAGAATGACCAGCTCACACACGCCATCGGTAAAAAAGAACACCCTGGACATGCACGAGGCACAGGGGGTATGACGTGGAAGGATGGGTTTGCCGAGTGGAGCGACTCTTACAGATGGCGCGGCAGAAAAGAAAAAGAGCGTACAGAGCGGATGACGCAGATAGAACATGCACTTGTGGCGCTGCAGGCGCAAGTGAATGCACAACAGAGCCATCAAGCTACCGGCCCATCTCAGCGGCACGAAGAGCCTGCATTGGAAGCTGCCGGCGGCCCAGACTCTGCGCGGAAAAGCAGCGTGGCTTCTACGGAGAACGTGCAGCCCACGCTTGAAATGGCGGGTCCTCGATACCCCGTGGATGAGATCACGGAGAGCGAACACGTTGAGCTGCATGTGAGATTAATGGGATTATCCATTAAGGTGGTTGTCGGCTATGCCTTACCTCCTGTAGCTGGTGGAACTTACCACTGCCGACCGATTCCAGATGGCTATGCTATTGTCGGGGTGGATGAGGTTGTGAAAGAATATGAGGAAGCACAGCTTGACCATGCTACAGGTGAAGGGGAAACTCAACTCAAATTTGCAGTGAAAACAACCATTCTTTGGAAGAAGGAACACATCGTGCTTCCAAATTGGAGGCCACTGGAACCCCCGCCGTCTCCGCAGCATCAGCAGTCTGAGCCGCTTCAGCTATCTCCTGCGCGGCAGCCATCTCCGGCGCTTCAGCCATATCCTGCGCGGCAGCCATCTCCGGCGCGCCAGCCATCTCCGGCGCGCCAGCCATCTCCTGCCCGTCAGCCATCTCCGGTGCTTTAGCCATCTCCTCAGCGTAAGCGGAAGAGCACTGCCACGAAGAGCATCACTAGTACTGCCACAAAGAAATCCGCAGGAAACCGTACGCCAAAGAGTTCAAAAAACTACGTCACGTAGCCTTCCGCCAAGCCATTGCCGGTTTTATCGTGGAATCACAGCGACGAGGAGACCAAAGGAGAAAATAGATCCGGCGGTGGTGGAGAAGTTTTACAATAATCTTTTGAAACCTGAAACCCCACTTGTGCCGGACTACGAGCCCCAGATTTTGAAGGGGGATGCAAGGCGCCGTAGGGAGACTGAAAGTAGCAGTCGTGCGGCACCCCAGAAAACAGTTCCCATGCTCAGAGAGCAGGAAAACCAATCATGCGCCCCGCTCCAAGTGTTCGACACACGGGACGCTCCTCCCGTAAATGATTACGAGGCGGAGCTACAAAGAAAGGCCAATGAGATGGGGATGACTTACATTGCATACTTGAACATCATGGGAGACAACTTGCCCAAATGCAATGCCAACCCCATACAGCCATGGAAGTATGGGAAGAATATCGTCAAGAAAGAGGAGCTCAAGAATATACCAACAAAGATGCGAAGATTGCACAAGTGGTACCTTGATTTCCGCAAGACGAGAAAGGAAGAATGGATCACGGTGCATATAAGAGATCAGATTTTCTTGTGCGGAGACGACGAGATCGACTTCAACATTCAAGACTTGCATTTTCTATTCAATCAGAAGGAACTCGACAAAGCTGCCATCAGCCTTTATTGTGTGTAAGTACTATTTCTGTAATTTATATCTCATCTCATTCACTTCATTAATTGCATGTATATATATATGCTCACCATATATGTATATACTATTATGCATGAAAAAGGTTATGGAATGCATGAAAGGAGGCCCTTTTGACATTGGGTTCGTTGACCCAAATAGAGTTCATGAAAAAGTGGTAAGAACCAAACCCGGGCAAACAGAAGATTACTTGCTAAGGTATTTACTGAGACAACAAACCAAAAGGGAAATACTATTGCCTTACAACTTCTCGTGAGTACTGTTACCCTCTCTTGTACACATTCTGTTTTGCCTTACTCGATGTTAAGTGTAACTGATGATGAGTTACGCATGCGTAGGTTCCACTTTATTCTGCTAGTCATTCAACCCGAGTCAGGAAAATTCCTTGTCATGGACTCGTTACGAAAAGAAAAAGAGCTATGGGCAGACTTTAGAGAGATGCTCTAGAGGTAATTTCAATCATATTATCGCACTAGATCGAAAACTTTCGTGAAAACAAGTAATTAATTACTCCTTTATCCATTTTCTTTGCCGGACAGGGTTTGGAAAAGGTTCATGGGCAGGGCCATGGGTGAATGTTCAGAAGAACTAAAATTTGTAGACCAAAATGTAAGTAATACTAGCTAGCTAGGTTTGCGTATCTCTTTGATTCTGCTTCCAATTCCATTATATCATGCTTTATTGATTACTATTTTGATTGAACTCTCTATTCTCGTAAAGTGCGTGCATCAGGTACACGACAATAACTTATGTGGGTACTATGTTTGCGAGTTCATTCGCAACACGATATGTGCGATGGCCCCACGTGCGCCACCCTTTACTATGTTCGTATAAGAACCGGTGTTCCAAACCGGTGTTAGAGGGGGGGTCTGCACTAGTGTATAAAAAGAAGTGTCAAAATCATAATATTAGGATGAAACCATAAAAAATTATAGATACGTTATGAACGTATCACACACCAGGCCAAAGAATCCCAGCCGACCAATCCCCCTAGGGATAAGAACAAATCCCTAGAAAATAGGGGATAGACTTGGGGGGGGGGGGGTTCTCCCCCCTACCCTTGTGCTGGCCCTAGGACGAGGTGGGCCAAGGGGGGCAACCCTAGCTGCACCCTCACTCTATAAATAGAGGGGATGGGTGGCCGGCCCCCTTGCCCCTTTCCTAAACCCTAGACTCCACCTCTCCTTCCTCCTCCTTCTTCCTGCGCTGACTTAGGCGAAGCCCTCTAGGAATTCTCCTCCACCACCACCACCACGCTGTCGTGCTGCTGGGATTTATAGGGGATCTACTACCTTCGCCGCCCACTGGAACAGAGAGAGGAAGATCTTCATCGACTCCGTTCGTGTGACCGAGTGCGGAAGTGCTGCCGAATTATAGAACCCGAAGGATTGTCTTCATCAACCATGAGATTAGATCTCATTAAGGCTTTGGATCTTTGAGGGTTAGTTCTAATTTGTCTCGTTGCACCTATCGCATAGATTAGATCTTGGCTTTTCCATATATTGGATCTTGGTTTTATTCGTCTTGCGGTAGAATTTTTTTGTTTTCTATGCTACAAACCCTACACCTTCATCACAGGAGTTAGACAAAACTTGACGTAATAGATCTTGTGGTAGTAGTGTTGGAGATATGCCCAAGAGGCAATAATAATTTTATTATTATTATATCTTTGTGTTTATGATAAATGTTTACATCCCATGCTATAATTATATTAACCGGAAAAATTAATACTTGTGTGTTTTGTAAACATAAAAGAAGTCCCTAGTAAGCCTCTTGTAGAACTATCTTGTTGATTAATAGATGATCATTGTTTCCTGATCATGGATATTAGATGTTATTAATAACAATATCATGTTATTAGGAGAATGATATGATGGACACACTCCTATAGTAAGCGTAGCGTAAGATAAGTCATCCAGAGTTCATTTGCTACAAGCTTTCAAATACATAGTAACCTAATCCTTCGACCATGAGATCATGTTAATCACCATCACCGGATGAATGCTTTGATGACATCAAACAACACTTCCGTAACTGGGTGGTTATAAAGGTGGCATTAGGTATTATGAAAGTATGTGTTGAGGCACATGGATAAGAGTGGGATTTGTCCATCCATATGATGGATAGATATACTCTGGGCCCTCTCGGTGGAATTTCATCCAATTGGCTTGCAAGCATGTGTCTAGGTCACAAGGTGAAAGAACATGTGGGCCCCCATGTGTGGTTTTGGTAATTAATGACAATCTTCATGGACTAATGTGTGTATTAAGTTGTACTTGCAGGAATTGTCCAATGGCATCGCCTGGAGCATGTGTTGGCTTCAAGGTTGATGAAATGCAAAGAAGATATGTTATGCAAGATCAAAATGCGCCATCTATAGAAGGTATCATGTTTGATGCTTGCCATCCTCGGTGATCATGGATCGATGATGAGGAATCAAGAAAGACGTTCCATCTTGAGAAGAGAAAGTTTGTCTACATCAAGCTCAAGTGGAATGCTCAAGGCAAAGGTATAATCTTGATAGATTTTCCCTTTTGCCGGTCTCATGTTGTGTGTGGGAGACCGGGTTTAGGATAGATAACCGTACTATTGAGAGGGGCTCTCGAATGAGTAACTCGATCACATCATTCGGAGAGAGCTCAAACCTTTGCATACTTGCATCATTGCATTTGGTTGTTATTTGTTCTTATCCATGTGAGGATATAGAGCTTGTGTTAATCTCCATAACAAGATCTTGTTCATCAATATCGGATCTCCCTTTTGTATCTTGTTCTTGGAGGTTTTTCCAGATTCTCACCAAGTGAGGTGTCACACTATAGGGTAGCTCATGTCGTCCTCTTTCCAACGCAATTGGAATCGGGTCAATCGGAGCTACCAATCAAAAGTTATCATAGTTTGAAGTTTGACTATTTGATTTATAAACACAGAAAAAGAAAAGGCCATTTATTTTTCTGGGCCGACCAGTACTACCGCAGCCCAGTACCGATCGAGCCAGTAGTGCTGCCCAGCTTTCTGTCTCCCCAGGTAGTCCAGTCCGGCACTACCGGCCTGGCCCGGTAGTACCGCCCGGGCGGGCCGGTACTACCGGCCGGCCCAGCTGCCTGGCCTCCTTTTTTCCCAGCTGCCTTGCGCCTACGTCGCGCACGCGTTGACCTGCTGCCACCAATCCTGCGCCCGCCTCGCGCGCTGCCTACCATGCGTGATGCCGCTCTCCCTTGCGCTGCCTGGCCCCACTCACTCATGCGAGCGCCCTGCCTCTCTCTCGCGCGCGCAAGCCGCTGCTGGCCCCGCTCGCTCCCCCGCACCACTCGCCAATCCCGCGCGCTTTGTTCGTCGCTTCGCTCGCTGGGCCGGCCCACCTGCTGCCGCCCAGCCGCCCCGCGTCGCCAGCTTTCCTCGCGCACGCGGCCGCGTCCCTCGATCGCTCGGTCTCTAGTTGACCAGCTACCGCGCTTGTTTCCTGGGGCTGCTCAGGTTTTGGCGGTAGTACCGGGCCCATCCAGTACTATCGGCCCAAACAAAAAAAATGCCCCAACGGGCAGGTTTCTGCAGCCACTATTTAAGCCTTTTGCCCTTTTTCATTTTGGGTAGCTTCTTTCCCTCTTTTCTTCAAGCTTTGCCCTATTGCTTTGACACGTCTCTTGCTTGATTTGTTCCTCCCCATCCAATGATTCTTGCACACATTTGAGAGGAAGATTGAGGGGATCTAAATTTATAATTTGACCAAGCCATATTATATCTTTGTGAGTGTATCTTTGGGATCTAGATCTTGGGAGATTTTGTGTTCCTCTTTGATTCCTCCTCTCTTGTTCCCCCAATAGCTTTAGTAGCTTTGTTGGAACTTGAGAGTGAGGGATTGGAGCACCTTTGTGGTATTCTTGCCATTTGCATTCAGTGCATCGGTTTGAGTTATCCTCGGAGGATTTGGTTCGTGGTGTTCATTGAAGCTTGTCCCTCTTGGTTTCTTGGAACCCTAGACGGTTTTGTGGCCTTGGTGGCGTTTGTTGGGAGCCTTCAATTAAGTTGTGGAGAAGTGCCCCAACCTTGTGAGAGGTTTCGGATTGCCACCGACAAGTGCACTGATAGTGGAAGTGTGGATCAATCCCGTTGGGGTGAGATTCATAGGAGAATAAGGGAGGCCTTTTGTGGCGTTGGTGGTTTGATACCACCCCCTCTCCAAACGAGATGTACTCCATGTTGGGAGGAACTTGGTAAAATATCGTCGTCCACGTGTGCCTCGGTTATCTCTATACCCGAGATCTTTACTTATGCACTTTACATTGTGATAGCCTTCGTGCTTGAAGTAATCTATATCTTGCTGTCACATTGTTGATTGTATTGCTTAGCATAAGTTGCTCGTGCACATAGGTGAACCCTAGTTGTTCTAGGTTGTGCTTGACAAAGTAAATGCTAGTTTAATTTCGCCTTTGTCGAGCCATTCTCGGAAAAGTTTTAAACCGCCTATTCACCCCCCTCTAGGCGGCATCTATATCCTTTCACAAGGGATGTCATATCATGGAACGAGTAAAGAGTACTTATCAGTAACGAGGTTGAACTAGGTATAGAGATACCGACGATCAAACCTCGAATAAGTAAAGTATCGCACGACAAAGGGAATCGGTATCATATGTAAAAGGTTCATTCGATCACGAAGTCATCGTAGAAATATGTGGGAGCCATAAGGATTTCCAGATCCCTCTGTTGGTTATTGATCGGAGAGGTGTCTCGATCATGTATGCGTAGTTCACGAATCGTAGGGAGACACACTTAAGGGTTCGATGTTGTTTAGTAGATATGGAATATGAGTTGGAGACTAAATGTTGTTTGGAGTCTTGAATTGGATCTAGGACATCATGAGGAGATCCGGAATGGTCCAGAGAATAAGATTCATATAAGGAAAGTCTAATTCCGGGGTTCGGAAATGTTTTCGGTGTTTTCACCAGAAGATTCTAGAAGGTTCTGGAAGGTCCACCACCCCGGAAGGGTGGCACTTAGATGCGACATGCCCTAGTGGGAATCAAACTCTAGTTTGAATAGTCAAAGTCTAGTTTGAAAAATCAAATCCCAATTTGGAAAGTCAAAGTCCTAGTGGAGGAAGGAGAGGAAACCTACAAGGGAAAGGTTTCCCTCTCCCTCCCCAAGCTGCCGGCCACAAGGGGAGTTGGGGGAGGACTCGGCCTCCCCTTGCCGCCTTTCTCCCACATATAAGAAAGGGGTGGGGCGCCCCCTTGGCCACCACCCCAAACCCTAGGCCGCTGCCGCCCCCAAGCCGCTGGCGCCCTAGCCATCCAAACCGCCGCTTATACCCTAGACTCCAGCGCCTCCCTCTCCTCGGCTCCTAAACCCTTGCCGCCGAGGCCCTCTCTCCTCCACCATACCTGCTCCGGCTTAGGCGAAGCCCTGCAGGATCTAGTACTCCACCTCCACCACCACATTGTCATGCTGCTGGAACCGTGAGGATATCTACAACCTCCGTTGCCTGCTGGAACAAGGGAGAGGAAGGTCTTCATCGAGTACCGAACGTGTGACCGACTATGGAAACTTTGCCGGAATGTGGCGCCGGAAGGATCATCTTCACGATCTTGAGATCGGCAAGTGAACGACTACATCAACCATGATAATCCGATCTTGTTAAATGCTTTGGATCTACGAGGGTTAGTACTCTATAAACTCGTTGCACCCATCTTGTAGATTAGATCTTGGCTTTTGTGTGTTCATGAGATAGAAAAAAATTGTTTTCCATGTTATGAACCCTTATAGTGGTATCAGAGCCGTGTCTATGCGTAGATCTGTTGCATGAGTAGAACACAATGTTTTTATGGGCATTGATGCTTTTTTTGTCGATTGATTTTTGTGTACTTTGCATCTTGCGGGATGGTGGGATGAAGCGGCCCGGGCTAACCTTACATATCATCGTACATGAGACTTGCTCCACGCTCAACGTGCAACTTGCATTGCACAAGTAGCTTTGCGGGTGTCTGTGTCTTCCACCATAGTGAAGATTCAATTTACAACGGGGACTTGACAATACTTGTATCAATGTTGTGGTTCATGTTCGTAAGTTAGAACGGTTCTTATGTGAAAGCCCTGGCCACATAAAACATGCAAAGAATATTAAAGGGGTCTAACTTGTTTTTGCAGGGCTTGTGTTGTGATGTGATATGGCCATGATTGTGATTATATATGATGCATGCAATGATCCTTATTGTAACTTGGCAATAGGCAGGAGCCTTATGGTTGTCTTTAAATTTCGTTTAAGACATGTGTGTATATTCATCAAAGTAGTTGTAATAGTTGATGCTGGTGGAGGAAAACCATGAAGCGACGCCATTGACCTTGACGCCACACCGGTGATGATGGAGATCATGTTGGTGCTTGGAGATGGAGATCGAAGGCACAAGAAGAAAGGCCATATCATATCACATATTATGAATTGCATGTGATGTTAATCCTTTGTTTATGCATTTTGTATTGCTTAGATTGCGATGGTAGCATTATAAGATGATCCCTCTCACTAAATATCAAGTAATAAAGTGTTCATCCTTAGTAGGCACCGTTGCTAAGACTCGTTGTTTCGAAGCACCACGTGATGATCAGGTGTGATAGATTCTACGTGTGCATACAATAGGTGCAAGCCAGATTTGCACATGCGGATAATAAGGTTAACCTTGGCGAGCCTATCATGTACATACATGGTCTCGAAACACGGAATACCAAAAGGTAAACCATGAGTCATATGATTGATATGATGAATATGTTGATTATTCTCCCTTGAAACTACATCATCTCTCGTGATGATCGGACTTGGTGTAGTGGATTTGGTTCGTGTGATCACTAAAACAATGTGAGGGATGTTGTTTTGAGTGGGAGTTCACCTAGTTAATTTAAGTATTTAGTATGAACTCAATTTGTCATAAACTTAGTCTAAACTCTTTGTAAATATGTTGTAGCTCATGGTGGCCCCTACCATCAATTTTAATGCGTTCCTAGAGTAAGAAAAGTTGAAAAAACAATGGAAGCAACTTCGCGGATTGGTTCCGCAACTTGAGTGGATTATCCTCAATGCTGGTCAGTTGACCTATGTGCTGGATGCACCGCTGGGTGACCCGCCTGCACATGATGCTACCGATGAGGTGAAGAATGTTTTCCTCACTCGGAAGAATCAATACTCCACAGTTCAGTGTGCCATCTTGTATGGTTTGGAATCGGAGCTTCAGAAGAGGTTTGAGAACCGTGAACCTTATGATATTGTCCGTGAGCTCAAAATGATATTTGAGACTCATGCGGCTGTTGAAAGCTATGAAGCCTCTAAGAAGTTCTTTAACTGCAAGATGGAAGAGGGCAGATCCGTTAGCGAGCGTGTGCTTAAGATGTCTGGGCATGCGAATAAACTTGCAGATCTGGGAATGACGATTCCTAATGCGTTGGGTATTCATCTTGTCCTCCAATCACTACCACCTAGTTACAAGAACTTCGTGATGAACTACAACATGCAGCGCATCGATAAGTCGTTACCATAACTCTTCTCCATGTTGAAGTCTGCGGAAGTGGAGATTAAGAAAGATCACCAAGTGTTGATGGTCAATAAGACCACCAATTTCAAGAAGCAAGGCGAGCCTAAGAAGAAGGGTAACTTCAAGAAGGGCAGCAAGTAAGCTGTTGCGCCTGCAAAGAAACCCAAGGCTGGTCCTAAGCTTGATACTGAATGATTTTACTGCAAGCGAGAAGGTCACTGGAAGCAGAATTTCCCCAAGTACCTTGCAGATCTGAAGAACGGCAACATCAAGAAGAAATGTATATTCGATATACATGTTATTGATGTGTATCTTACTAGTAGTCGTAGTAGTGCTTGAGTATTTGATACTGGTTCGGTTTCTCATATTTGTAACTCGAAAAAGGTGCTGCAGAATAAGCGAAGACTAGTGAGAGATGAGATGACGATGCGTGTTGGAAATGGCTCCATGGTTGATGTGATCGCTGTCGGCACGCTCCCTCTTCATCTACCATCAGGATTAGTTTTATACTTAAATAATTGTTATCTGGTGCCTGCGTTAAGCATGACCATTATATCTGGATCTTGTTTATTGTGAGACGGTTACTTGTTTAAGTCTGAGAATAATGGTTGTTCGATTTATATGAGTAATATCTTTGATGGCCATGAACCTATGATATATGGTCTATTCTTATTGAATCTCGATAGTAGTGATAGACATGTTCATAATATAGATGCTAAATGATTGAAATTGAATGATAATTCTACATACATGTGGCACTATCGTCTTGGTCACATTGGAGTGAAGCGTATGAAGAAACTCCATTCTGATGGACTTCTTAAATCACTTGAAAGTTGCGAAGCATGTCTGATGGGAAAATGACTAAGAGTCCATTTCTCTAGCATAATGGAGCGAGCTATGGACTTATTGGAAATCATACATACCGATGTGTGGGGCCCAATGAGTGTGGCATCGCGCGGTGGTTATAGTTATGTTCTTACTTTCACGGATGACTTGAGTAGATATGGGTATATCTATTTCATGAAACATAAGTCCGAAACTTTCGACAAGTTTAAGGAATTTCAAAGTGAAGTAGAGAATCAACGTAACAAGAAGATTACACGATCTGATCGTGGAGGTGAGTATCTAAGTTACGAGTTTTGCGAGCATTTAAAGAAATGCAGAATACTTTCACAATTGACACTGCCAGGAACACCACAACGAAATGGTGTGTCCGAACGTCATAATCAAATTCTCTTAGATATGGTTCGTTTTATGATGTCTCTTACAGATTTACCGTTATCATTTTGGGGTTATGCATTAGAAACAACCACATTTAGTTTAAATAGGGCACCATCTAAATCTGTTGAAATGACACCATATGAATTGTGGTTTGGGAAGAAAACTAAGTTATCGTTCCTTAAAGTTTGGGGATGCAAAGCTTATGTAAAGAAGTTACAGCCCGACAAGATTGAACCCAAAGCAGAAAGATGCGTCTTCATGGGATACCCTAAAGAAACAATTGGGTATACCTTCTATCATAGATCCGAAGGCAAAGTTATCATTGCCAAGAATGGATCCTCTCTGGAGAAGGAATTTCTCTCGAAATAAGTGACTGGAAGGAAAATAGAACTCGACATGGTTATCAAACCTTCTCTTGGATTTGAGAGTAGCGCAGCGCCAGAAGATGTTCCTGTGCCTCCTGCACCAATAAGAGAGGAAGCTAATGATAATGATCATGAAACTTCTAACAAAGTTACTACGGAACCTCGCAGATCGACAAGGACTTGTACCACTCCTAATTGGTATGATCCTGTTATGAATGTCATGTTGGTGGACAACACCGACGACCCTACGACGTATGAGGAAGCAATGATGAGACCATATTCGAACAAATGGCATCAAGCCATGAAATACGAGATTTGATCCATGTACGAAAACCAAGTGTGGACTTACCGGATGGCCGGAAGGCTGTCGAGAGAAAATGGATTTTCAAGAAGAAAACAAATGTTGATGATAATATAACCGTCTATAAAGCTTGAATTGTCACGAAAGGGTTCCGAAAAATTCAAGGAGTTGACTATGATGAGAATTTCTCACCAGTAGAGAAGCTAGAGTCTGTGAGGATTTTGTTAGCAATCGCTGCATATTACAATTATGAGATATGGAAGATGGATGTCAAAATAGCGTTCCTCAATGGTGACATTGATGAAGAGTTGTATATGGTACAACCCAAAGGTTTTGTCGATCCTAAAGATTCTAAAAAAGTATGCAAACTTCAATGATCCATTTATGGATTGATACGTCGGAAACGTATCTATAATTTTTGATGTTCCATTCTTGTTTAGTATCTACTTTGCTTTTCTTTGTCTATACTTTGAGGTGTTTTTATATGTTTTCTGGTACTAACATATTAAAAGATGCCACGGTGCTAGTTGCCTGTTTTCTTCTGTTTTTGGTCCCAGAAAGGCAGAAAATCAATATTCTCGGAATTGGACGGGACAAAAGCCATAGCCAATATTTTACCGTGGGGAACACAGATCCATAAGACAAGACGGAGGAGGGACTCAAGGGGTCCACACCCCCTGGCCGCGCGGCCAGGCCTGGCCCGTGCCTGGGGGTGCAACTGCCTCAGGCACTCCCCCAGCCTCCCTCTTCGCCTATAAGAAGCCCCCGATGCCTAAACCCTAAGTACCCGATCAATATTCCACGAAACCGTCTGTAGCCGCCGCCACCATCGTCCTTAGATCGGGGGGATATGAAGCTCTTCCCGGCACCCTGCCGGAGGGGAGAGCATCCCGGAGGCCTTCTTCTTCATCATGACAGCCTCCGATATGAAGCGTGAGTAGTTCCACCTTGGACTACGAGTCAATGTAGTAGTTAGACGGTTGTATCTTCCTCCGTTGTGCTTTCATGTCTAGATCTTGTGAGCTCCGTTCATGATCAAGATCTCATCTATTTGTAATCATACATGTTGTGTTTGCGGGGATCCGATGGATATTGAGATTACTATGTCAGATTGATTAATGGTTTTGTCTTATTGATTCTATCATGTCTGTATTGTTTGTGATCTTGCATGCTCTCCGTTGTTAGTAGCTATCTTGCCAATTAGTTGCTAGTGACTCCAAGAGGGGGTATTTATGCTCGATAGTGGGTTCATGCCTCTATTTAATCTAAGGGAAGTGACAGAAATCTCTAAGGTTGTAGATGTGCTGTTTCCACTAGGGAGAAAACAACGGTCTCTTGTTCATGGAACAAGTGGATTGTTTACCTTACACACTTTGCTTAAAGGAGTTGTCTATTTCTTGCAACTTAATACTGGAGGGGGTTCGGATGATAACCCAAAGGTGGACTTCTAGTCATACATGCAGTTGGATGGCGGTCTATGTATCTTGTTTTATTGCCCAATCGAATCTCATAGGATCATGATGATTAGTATTGCATTGTTATGCCTTGATCAGTCCTGTCAATTGCCCTACTATAATTTGTTTACCCAGCATGCCATGTTTTTTTATCTAAGGAGAACACCTCTAGTGAACTATGGACCCCGGTCCAATCTTTACCATTGATACATCTTCCACTGTTACTGTTTACTTGTTGCAAACCACTATTACCTTCCACACCATACAGTTAATCCTTTGTTGTAGCAAACCGGTGAGATTGACAACCTCACTGTTCGTTGGGGAAAATTCTTGAGTTTGTGTTGTGCAGGTCTCCAAGTTGCTAACAACACCTTTGAGTCATTTCCTTCCTCCTACTGGTTCGATAACCTCAGTTTCTTACTGAGGGAAAACTTGCTGCTGTGCTCATCATACCTTCCTCTTGGGGTCTCCCAACAAAGTGTTCACGCACTCATCATGGATTGAAGCAAGCATCCCGGAGCTAGAATGAATGTTTTGATAAGGTGATCAAAAGCTTTGGATTTATACAAACTTATGGAGAAGCTTGTATTTAGAAGAAAGTGAGTGAGAGCTCTGTAGCATTCTTGGTACTATATGTGGATGACATATTGTTGACTGGGAATGATATAGAACTTTTTAAAAGTGTGAAAGACTATTTGAATAATAGTTTTTCAATGAAGGATCTTGGTGAAGCTGCATACATATTAGGCATCAAGATTTATAGAGATAGATCAAGACGCTTAATAGCGCTTTCACAAAGTACATATTTAGACAAGGTTCTAAAGAGGTTTGGAATGGAAGATAGCAAGAAAGGGTGCTTGCCCATGTTTCCCAATTCCACCTTGAGTAAAACTCAAAGTACAGCTACGCCAGAAGATAGAGAGAGGATGAGAAAAACTCCCTATGCCTCAGCCATAGAATCTATCATGTATGACATGCTGTGTACAAGACCATATATTGCATATGTTGTTAGTTTGACTAGCAGATATCAAAGTGATCCAGGAGTAGATCACTGGATGGCAGTCAAAAATATCCTAAAGTACTTGAGAAGGACTAAGGATATGGTTCTTTCTTATGGAGGTGATGAACATCTCGTTGTAAATGGTTACCCAATCCTAGTTGGAACACCGATCCGGATGACTCTAAGTCGCAATCTGGATACATATTTACTTTGAATGGTGCAGCAGTGAGATGGAGGAGTGCTAAGCAAAGCGTTGTGGCGAGATCTTCAACTGAATCAGAATAAATAGCTTCTTCGGAGGCTTCACAAGAGGCGATATGGATGAAAGAGTTCATTACGGAGCTTGGTGTGGTTCCTAGTGCATTGGACCCAATGGCCATCTATTGTGACAACATGGGTGACATAGCCAATGCACAGGAGCCAAGGTCGCACCAGAAGCTGAAGCATATCAAGCTACACTTTCATGCTATTCGTGAGCATGTCCAAGATGGTGACATAAAGATTTGCAAAGTACACACAGATTTGAATGTGGCAGATCAATTGACTAAACCTCTCCCAAGGGAAAAACATGACCAACACCAGAACGCCATGGGTGTTAGGTACATCACAATGTAATCTAGATTATTGACTCTATTGCAAGTGGGAGACTATTGTTGATATGCCCAAGATTCAATAATAAAATGGTTATTATTATATCTTTGTGTTTATGATAAATGTTTACATCCCGTTCTATAATTGTATTAACCGAAAACATTAATACTTGTGTGTTTTGTAAACATAAAAGAAGCCCCTAGTAAGCCTCTTGTAGAACTATCTTGTTGATTAATAGATGATCATTGTGTCCTGATCATGGATATTAGATGTTATTAATAACAATATCATGTCATTAGGAGAATGATATGATGGACACACTCCTATAGTAAGCGTAGCATAAGATAAGTCATTTAGAGTTCGTTTGCTACAAGCTTTCAAATACATAGTAACCTAATCCTTCGACCATGGGATCATGTTAATCACCATCACCGGATGAATGCTTTGATGACATCAAACACCACTTCCGTAACTAGGTGGTTATAAAGTTGGCATTAGGTATTATGAAAGTATGTGTTGAGACACATGGATCAAGAGTGAGATTTGTCCATCCATATGACAGATAGATATATTCTGGGCCCTCTCGGTGGAATTTCATCCAATTGGCTTGCAAACATGTGTCTAGGTCACAAGGGATGTCATATCATGGAACAAGTAAAGAGTACTTATCAGTAACAAGGTTGAACTAGGTATAGAGATACCGACGATCAAACCTCGAATAAGTAAAGTATCACACGACAAAGGGAATCAGTATCGTATGTAAAAGGTTCATTCGATCACGAAGTCATCATAGAAATATGTGGGAGCCATATGGATTTCCAGATCCCTCTGTTGGTTATTGATCGGAGAGGTGTCTCGGTCATGTATGCGTAGTTCATGAACTGTAGGGAGACACACTTAAGGATTCAATGTTGCTTAGTAGATATGGAATATGAGTTGGAGACCGAATGTTGTTCGGAGTCTCGAATTGGATCGAGGACATAATGAGGAGATCTAGAATGGTCCGGAGAATAAGATTCATATAAGTAAAGTCCAATTCTAGGGTTCGGAAATATTTTCGGTGTTTTCACCGGAAGATTCTAGAAGGTTCTGGAATGTCCACCACCCCATAAAGGGGGAGAACTTGGATGCGCCATGCCCTAGTGGGGCTAGCGGCATCAAGCCCTAGGTCAAG
Organism: Avena atlantica; assembly: GCA_910589765.1. NCBI lineage: Eukaryota > Viridiplantae > Streptophyta > Magnoliopsida > Poales > Poaceae > Avena > Avena atlantica. The sequence goes on along the minus strand of OU342739.1, from coordinate 539,044,919 downwards.
TCGGCCATGACTAGGAAGTGGGAATCAAACTCTAGTATGAATGGTCAAAGTCTAGTTTGAAAAGTCAAATCCCAATTTGGAAAGTCAAAGTCCTAGTGGAGGAAGGAGAGGAAACCTAGAAGGGAGAGGTTTCCCTCTCCCTTTCCAAGCCTCCGGCCATAATGGGAGTTGGGGGAGGACTCGGCCTCCCCTTGCCGCTTCTTCCCCATATAATCAAGGCATGGGGCGCCCCTTGGCCACCACCCCAAACCCTAGGCCGCCGCCTCCCAAGCCGCTTGCGCCCTAGCCCTCTAAACCGCCGCTGCCTATACCCTACACGTCGGCGCCTCTCTCTCCTTGGCGCCTAAACCCTAGCCGTCGAGGCCCTCTCTCCTCCACCATACCTGCTCCGGCTTAGGCGAAGCCCTGCAGGATCTACTCCTCCACCTCCACCACCACACAGTCTTGCTGCTGGAACCGCGAGGAGATCTACAACCTCCGCTGCCTGCTGGAACAAGGGAGAGGAAGGTCTTCATCGAGTACCTAATGTGTGACCGACTGCGGAAGCGCTGCCGGAACGTGGCGCCGGAAGGATCGTCTTTGCGATCTTGCGATCGACAAGTGAACGACTACATCAACCACGAGAATCCGATCTCGTTAAATGCTTTGGATCTTCGAGGGTTATTACTCTATAAACTCATTGCACCGATCTCGTAGATTAGATATTGGCTTTTGTGTGTTCATGCGACGGAATTTTTTTATTTTCCATGCTACGAACCCCTACAAGTAGACATACAGAAAGTCTTCATGCTAAGACCCAAAGAAGCAGCGCACTAAAGTAGCCACCAACACTCAAGATGAAAACCGTAGATCTGAAGAAACTAACCTCAAACCACACCAACAAATATGAAAAATGTCAGGATCTGAAGATATCCACCGGACATATGACTCCACATACCCTTCGCCAGCTCTAGGCATATAACCGGAGCAAGGATAGGATGTGGGGATATTATTCTAACTTCCATATGCAGTCATCGTCTCACCATCCCAAGGAAGACGCTGAAAAAAGACCTAAAAAGAACGATAACCATCCTTTCGACGAGGGGATGTGGTCCTCTGATACGTCGTAAACGTATCTATAATTTTTTATGCTCCATTCTTGTTTTATATCATTTGTCTTATGTTTTGTCTACACTTTGAGGTATTTTTATACACTTTCTGGAACTAACCTATTGACAAGATGCCACAGTGTCAGTTTCCTGTTTTCTGCTATTTTTGGTTCCAGAAAATCCATAAAATAAATATTCTCGGAATTGAACGGGACAAAAGCCGAAGTCACTATTTTTCCAGAGCGAACACGGAGCCAAAAGGACGGACGAAGGGGGGGCCAGGAGGCGGCCACACCCTAGGGTGGCGGGGATCCCCCTGGCCGCGCCAGCCCCTAGGTGTGGGCCCCTCGAGGATCCACCGACCTTGCCCTTTCGCCTACTTATATGTCTCCTCGGGACGTAAACCCTAACACGGGCAAAAATCCATGAGAAGGTCCACAACGCCGCCACCACTGAAGGGGAGATTCGGGGGACAGAAGTCTCTGTTCTGGCACCTTGCCGGGATGGGGAAGTTCCCCCGGAGCCATCTCCTTCGATCTCCACCACCATCTCCATTGATCTCTATCGCCATCTTCATCACCATTACTGATTCCCATGATGATGAGGGAGTAGTTCTCCATCGAGGCTAAGGGCTCTACCGGTAGCTATGTGTTCATCTCTCTCTATGCGTGATCATATTGTGGTCATGAGCTTTGTAATCAAGTAGATCTGCTCTGCTACTCGAATGCTTTAATAGATCTCTGCTCTCCCCACGTGTGTGAACGTGACAGCGTCACTACTAGAGAAAAGCCTATGCGAGGCGCACCTAAAAGCTTATGCGAGGCGCATATCATATGCGCCTCTAGCTTCAAGCCTCGAGTATTTTTTATGCGAGGCGCCTCGTATATTTATAGTATATGCGCCTCCGGTAATATTTTCGAAATTCAAGTTTTACAGACCACTATAAATAATAATATACAGATATTCAAATATACAATATAGTCCAGAATACAGTATAAAGAGCACAGAATTTTTCAGAAACTTGCAATTTGCCAAAGCATAATAGAACCAACATGAATACAATACATTACACATCAATCATGACATACAAGTTCATACATCAAGTGTTTGTGCCACAAGTTCACACCTCCGAGTACAAGTTCACAATCACATTACACCTTCGAGTACAAGTTCACAATCACATTACAACTCCAACGACGTAGCTCTACCTAGATGAAGTAGAACACATAACCTACCATGAAGAGCAACAAGGTGGTGATCATGAGGAAGTTCCTCCACTTCTTCCTTCCATGCCTCCTCCACTTCTCTTCCGCCACCTCTCTACTCTCATAGCCTTGGTAGCTGTTGCTCGAGAAGTTGTTCACTTGCTTCTGGGAGTCTTTCCACTCCTCGTACACACCTGGAACCCGACCGACGTACACGACATAACACCTCGGCATCTCCTACACATAATAAAGATGATATTACATATGTCAGTGGAAAGCAATAGCTAGCAGTTCACAAGATAGAATCATGCATATATATGGGTGCAACAAAATGTAAGAAATCATGTTCTAATCATCGACATTTCGAAGAAAGACCAAAAAAAAGCAAACCAAGAATGACTTGGATTAGTACCTCATACTTACGTTGGGCACGGAAATAATAATGCTCGTTGTTCGATCTTGTGCGTCAAGTGGAATATATATGCCTAAATTACTAGTCTACTTGTGCGTGCACATCGTTGTGGCACTTAGGATAGAGTCTACATAAATACTCAAGTGCTTCATTAGATCTTTGCTCTCCCCATGTGTGTGAAAGTGACAGCGTGCACACCGTGGTGGCACTTAGGCTAGAGTTCATAAATCCTTATCATGAGTTATATTTGGAGTTGGATGTCTCTATAAAATTGTGGTGTTTGTTGGAACCATCTAGCGCTCAAGGTGATATTGTGGGGTTATCTAGATGGGGAAGGCGGACTTTGAGGAGTGTTGTTATAGCCCTACCATGGATTAGAGTGTTGAACCGGAGAGTAGTTCAAAGTAGTATCATAAAGAGAAGATATTTATATGAGAGAGTGTTCACTAGTAAAAGTATGATCCCTAGGCCTTATTTCTAAACATTAAAATACCTTTCACAACTAGATTTGTTACATGTTTGCTTGCTTCCAGTCTCTTCCACCCCGTCAAGCTCTTTTCTGGTACCGTTGTCTTATAATCATCCATACCACTTGTATTTCACTATCTCTTCGCCGAACTAGTGCACCTATACACCTGACAAGTGTATTGGGTGTGTTGGGGATAAAAAAGATTTCTTGTATCTTGATTGCAGGGTTGTTTGAGAGGAATACCTTTGACCACTTCCTCCCTGAGTTCGATAAACCTTGGGTAATCCACTTAAGGGAAACTTGCTGCTGTTCTACAAACCTCAGCACTTGAAGGCCCAACACTGTCTACAAGAATAGAAGCGTGCGTAGACATCATCCTCCACGACCACAAGGCTAACAGAGACAAAGTGTACCAACAGCATTGCCCACGAGTGGACGAAAACCCTAGACGCGTTTAGAGTAGCCGCTCACGATCTCCTATGTGATGTCCACATAAGTGGACTTGACACCAAGCGATAAGGCCATAGCCCTTTTGATCAAGCTTGTGTCATGGGAAATTTGGAAAAGATGCAAGGCAAGGGTCTTGCAACATCAATGCTCTCCCGCGAACATTCTCATTGCAAGGACCAGAGAGGTAGGGTTTTTATATTGAGTAGCTTGAATCGTTAATACTCGACTTGCTAAGGTTCACGCTCGTTAAGGTTCGGATCATTAAACTCGTTAAGAATAACGAGCAAAAAGTAAATCTTGGTTCGGTTTCGTTTGATGTTCATGAGCACTCATGAGCTACCCGTTAAGAAAATGCAGTCAGATATAGAGACATAGTACTTAAAAATACATATAATTAAAAACAACAGGCATGACCACATATATACCAGTACCAGAACCAGAGGTTGCATTGGACGGCATCTTCTTCCACTTATATGTGAATTGGCCTGAGTAGGGAGGCCTGGAGCGGAAGAGCAGCCGAGCAGGGCAGAAGCTCATGGTCGGCATCACCGCCTCGGTCTGCAAATCCCTAGAGATTCAAATCTAAGAATATGGGATTGGGGTATGGCATGGGGAGACGACAGATACTAAAAGAGTCGGCTCCACGACTGGGTAGGATAGTGTCCTTTTAACATTGGTCGGTCGCTCCTTTGGACTTTGCTTCGGTCTTTCTTTATAGGCTTGATGTTTTCCTCATTCATGTTAGATGGGTTGTGAGATTGGGCATTAGAAACATAAGTTGTCCAACACTTGGTTATTACCGAGCTTAACGAGTAGTTCACGAACATCATCAACACGATTGTTTAGCTCGCTAAGGATAACAAGCAAAAACTGCAGCTTAGTTCAGTTTATTAAGAGAACGAGTCGATCTCAAATAAGCTGAACAAATGAGTGGTCATTAAACTTAGTAGAGTTTAGAGATTTATGTACAGCCCAACAGAGAGGAAGCAAGGACATGATGTGTTTCCGGTGCTAAATTCTTGGGCTATGTAATTCCGAGAAAGCAGGATCCTTTGATGTGCAATGCCCTAGGACTTGTCGTGGGCAAACTCTAAAACTTCTTAACTAATAACTAATGATAAAAATGGCCAGTCTGTTCCCGTTTGTTTAGCAAAACAAAATTATTAAGGGGAGCGTCTAAATCTTATGCGTCTGATTTTTAGTTATGTCTCAGTCACTGATATCATTCTACTATTTTATCCTAATTCTTAATTGCAACCTACTTGCAACTTATAAAATTTGTACTAATTCCAGTTACACTTATCAAATTTTCAGTTACAACTTAGTTGCAACTCATAAGTAATTCCCACGTTGCACGAATCGCGAAATATATCTAATGGCGAGCGAGGTGACTGATACTTAACTAAAAATCAGGCGCCTGATTTCTAGCAAAACCGATTATTAAGACATACTGATTATTAAGACATACTGCTCGTTGTACGGTATTCAGTATTCTATCGTTTCAAAATTAATACGGATCGACAAGAATAAAATTGTAAGTAATCTCGCTATATTACAAGGTTGCCATGACATTTACATGGTTTGTTTCATCATCTAGTCGTCGTAATCATCCTTATCCCTGTTGTTGAGGAACCGCCTGACGGCGCCGACGACCGCCCCGCCTACTATGAGCAGGACGAACGTGTCGAAGCCGCCGCCGACCCCGAGGGCGACGCTGGGGCCACCGTAGAAGCCACCGAACGGCGACAAGCCGTACCCGCCGTAGCCACCGTAGCCGTATCCGCCCACCAGCGGCGGCGCCACGCCGGGGTTGACGTAGATGTTCGTCCTGCGCACGACAGAGATTCAGAAAACAAATCAGAATTAAGTTCAGAACTAGAAGAGAATTGCATCAGGAAACGCGTCATCCATGCTATAGATCCGCGTGGTTGTTAATTGATTACCTCGAGTTGTTTATCCGTGGACCGGAGGAGCGCGGCGCCGCGGACCGGAACGCCTTCCCGCCGACCCTGCCGCCGGACTTGCCGGCCATGGCGTCATCGACAGGCGTGAGCACGAGCGCGCCAGCGGCCAGGGCGACCATCGCCAGCTTCCCAAGCTTTTTCAGCTCCTGGTTCCCGGCCCACGACGGAGGCGTGCCCTCCTTCTCGCTGGAGGCCCTGCAAGAGAGCCTCGACGATGCTGCCCTTGACGACCTCGTGAGCTGCGGGGCCGTACACAGGGGTCGCCCTGTAAGAGATGTGGGTGCTAACGCCATGGCTGGTAACTTCTCCTAGCTTGCTTGCTTGTTCTGTCTTCTTCCTGAGCTTCTTGGATTGCTGCAGTGTGAGATGGGAAGCGGTCGAAGGCTAATCTTGAGCTTCTTGAATTGCCGCGTTTCGGCAGAAAGAGGAGGAAGGGCAATAGGAGACTAGAGGGCTTATCTTGAGATGAGAAAGCGGCCACTTGGCCAAATGTGAGCGGCCGGGTGAAACGTCTAGAGGAGGAGCGAGATCTTTTGAGCGCTTGTTTGTTCCGTAGCTCAACATTTTTCTTTATTCGAAATTCCACCGACTTATTAAAAATCATTAATATAGCACTATAAAGAGTTTTAAAATTAATTAAATATAAATAAGTCGACGCATCTGTTTGGCACGTCTACGTCCTACGTCCGGTACACTTACTACTTTCACATTTCTCAATCATTTTTGTTGTAAGTCCACAGACTAGATGTGAAATTGGGATTCAAGTAACTTTCAGTCCTGAACTAGAGTGTTCTCCTCGACTCTCTGTATACTCCAGGAAGTTTTCTTCGGGTGGATTTAGTTTTATCACTTCAAGTATAAAAAAAAACTGCTAAATATAGTTCTTTCTTTCGCTATCTAAAAAAAATCTTAAACACAGACAATTTTTCAGAAGAGCACATAATTCATGTTGCGATGAGACAAAAATTCGTGTCGGTCAAAACATCTCTTCTAAGTTTAACACTTCAACAATAAACTAGTACCACACAACATGTTCAAGGCAAGGTAAAAATTGTAAACAGTAACATATTATGACTATGAACTCTTAAGCACCGAGAACTTGTTGTTGTCCACTATGATCTTTGCATGACCAAGTTCGTGAAGATACATGTATGCCATCTTCCCAGCCTAAAACGCGTACTCTCTAGCAAGTTCACTCCAACGAGGAAAACCTAAAAAGGTTCGGTCTGCTTCATTTGTGACAAGAACATTACATACCAAGCCCTTCATGATCAGTCGGCCACAACTATGGTTTCCTTATTGATGCCAACATTGAGCTTCTCGAGGACTTAACGCCTTGCCACGAAAGGGGTGTACTGGGCAAAATTTGAGAAAAAAATACTTGTACATTTCTTGGGTGCAACTACAACTAGCAACGACATGTCAAACTAATTAATATATACCGTCTTAGATAGAAAGTTCTCTGGAAACTCTATGTAGAAGCCCCAAGATCTGCCCCTTAGGCATGTAAACTCAGAGAACCAAACGACCTGGGAGAAAGAACTTACCCTCTTTTCGTCACACCCGGTGCACACGTGATCCATTTTCTGCATTCATGTTGACAAATTAAACATGAAGTAGTTAATTGCATAATTTAGACAGTCTAGTACGATCAGTTGCATATTAAACATAAAACATTCTAAACTCTGAGACGACCAATTGCATATTAAACATAAGGCACTGTAAACTATAAGATGACCAACTTCATATTAAACATTGTAAACTCTAGTAAGTTCGGTTGCATATTTACATATGACATTCTAAAGATGCCTAAATATCTAGTCTCTGTTGTACCTATCAAAGATCTTGTCACTCTAAGTGATGGAGGGGCTGACCTCCTGGTCATCATCATCATCTAGCCAGGACTTGTTAAAGTTGTCGTTGCCTCCAGCGTCAAAGAGGCTGACCTCTTGGTCATCATCATCATCTAGCCAGGACTTGTTAAAGTTGTCGTTGCCTCCAGCGTCAAAGAGGCCGACCTCCTGGTCATCATCATCATCTAGCCAGGACTTGTTAAAGTTGCCGTTGCCTCCAGCGTCAAAGAGGCCGACCTCCTGGTCATCATCATCATCTAGCCAGGACTTGTTAAAGTTGTCGTTGCCTCCAGCGTCAAAGAGGCCGACCTCCTGGTCATCATCATCATCTAGCCAGGACTTGTTAAAGTTGTCGTTGCCTCCAGCGTCAAAGAGGCCGACCTCCTGGTCATGTTGTTGGCGTGCATTGGAGGCCCCATGCTGTGGTTGTCTGGGATAACACCACGCATTTGTGCTCAACTACACCAGGCTTCTCCTTGATGCGCGCCACCAAGGGGCCATTCAATTGCAACTCAACTAGGTTATGCTTGTTCTCCTCGATCTTGGTTGCTCTCTTAATGCCCTTGGCGCGAGGAAACAAGTGACGTCGACATCCTCGGGAAAGTTAAATTTCTCCTTTCGTCAATACCACTAGACCTCCATGCAGTTGTACACGCACGTCGCCTGCTCTGTTATGTCGGAATGGCCAAGTCAATGTTTCTTCCCTTTCCAGGTGATCCTCCCTTTTCCTCACACCATGGTAGGCAACGCCATGTTACATAAGTGAAAGCTAACTTACAATAAGTAAAACTAAATATTAGAATTAACAAAAAAATTGGCATACCTTTAATATTGCACATATTTAGTGCTAGAAATGAAACGAACGTTTCTCTAAAATGTTGGCACTCATTTCCAATACGTACCAAAATTTCAAGCTACACTACATAATGAATTCATTTTCTAAACCACACTACACATTTCATTTTGTACACACTAAATCCAATTCCCTAACCTAAATAACTAGATCACTAAACCACTAATTCTAGCAAAATAAAAAAGGAGGGGAGGCTCCCTATGGAGTGGATGTAGTGGTCGACGAGGACACATGTGAGCGGGTCGAGGAGGCGATGGTGCGTTAGGCGGGGACACAAGGGGAGGAGCGGTGAAGGCGACAACACGCAGATTGGGGATGCAAAGGAGGGTTAGGGATGAGAGTGATACGAAGGGGCCATGCGCGGGTGGTTTAGGTCGTTCGTGGAATGGACTCGTGGTGTGCCCAATTAGCCCACGTCACTAGTACCATTGGCGTGTTCTTGACGTGCGACGTCTCTAGTGACATAGGCCGGGTAGGGCACTTTGGCCCACACACTAGTAGTGTCAGTATTCCATTACACACCATGACACCACCGATGATGTCCTAGTAGTGGCGTATGCTACTCTTCACTTGTGACACTCACTACAGGAGAAGGCTGATACACCGACGACCGGCCCTGTCGGCGTAGCCCTAGAACCCTGTCGGCGTAGGCTGTGTCGACGGCTGTAGTCGGCATACTAGCCCGTAGGCGTAGCCCCTCTACCTGTCGGCGTACAAAAGTCGTTGGTGTATATAGCTATGCCAACGGCCATATGGGTCCCATCTAGATGACAAACGACCGTTTGGCTACGCCGACGGCTCCGTCTACCTAGACTTTAAAAAAAAAAATTATTTTAATTTTTTTAAATTTTTTTTTAAGTTTTTTGAATTATTTAACTCGTTAATCTCATAAGAACCATTTTTAATTATAAGTACACTTAATCTCAAGTCAAACTGCATTCCTAGTCAAACTTCTCGATCAATCACTCATCCTAATACTACACCAGCCCCACCACGTTTAACTTCTCCATTCCTTCCACATTAGCTTCACATAAAGAAATTAGAACTTGTGAATACTATCACATCAATCCTATTAACCATTGGATCACAATGTTAGACGTCTTTATTCTTTTTTACATTCCATACAATTATTTAAGTAAACAACAATGAATAAGTAATAATAATTTTGAATTCAAATAAAAATAAAATAAAATTTATTTTTTTTGCCTTTTTTCCATTTAATATTAAATAATTTATATCTAAAAAATCTGTAAATCGTAATTCGAAATAATATATCCAAATTGATCAGAAAAATAAGAGGAATCCAAATATGACATCCATACCATCTAGTTAATTATGTATCATATCTCTTTAATACTATACTAACCGAAACTATATCAGGATTTATGAAACACCCCGTTTTTGGCACTCAAAAAATAGTAAATGGATTTTTAGTGCGATGAAAAGGAAAACTTGCATTGGATCTCTGATTAAATAGCATATTGTGAACCTAAAAAAATGATATTTTTAAAAATCATGAGCATCAGATCATATACTTGTAGTTCAAATCTAACTCACTTCCTACCAATTTGATAGGAATTTGTCTTTTACACGAGAGGTGTAGGAAAAGGTTTAAGATAACCCGGTTGGGACATTATTTATTCAAGGTGGTCTAATAGAGTAGTACCATTTTTAAACTTTTATTTGGTAGTTGCTTCACAAAACACTCCGTTTTTTGACACTCGGAAAATCAAATGACTTTTGGTGCGATGAAAAGAAAAACTTCCTATATAACATTGTTCGTCATCCCATGATGCACATGCGTGCATAACACGTGCACATTATTATAAACTATGTCACGATTCTAGCCATAACATTGGTCATTTGATCTAAAAGCGAGGAAACCTCGATTGAGATAGGTCACTTTGTGAAGGTTTTTGAAGAAACAATCAATATACCAATTTTGATATTTTTCTTGCAACTATGTCACATAATATGACATCACGCAAAGGTTTTGCGTTGTTTCGATCGTTTTTGAATTTTATTGTCCCTTTCAAACTATCCTCAAACTTTTTAAAACGGCGGGCATAAAGATTCTTAGCTCGAGGCTAAGCATCGTTGTATTGGATCTCTAATGAATAGCATATTGTGAACCTAAAAATGATTTTTTCCAAAAAAATCATGAACATTAGATCATGCACTTGTAGTTTAAATCTGACTCACTTCCTATCGATTCGGCAGGAATTTTTCTTTTTCAAGAGGGGTTGGATGAAAAGGTTTAATATACTCCGGTTGGGATATCCATGCAAGGTGGTATAATATTTTTTAAAATGAGGTGGTACTATTTTTAAACTTTTATTTGGTGGTTGCTTCACAAAACACCCCGTTTTGGGCAATCAAAAAATGGAAAATAGCTTTTTGGTGCGATGAAAAGGAAAACTTGCCCCTGCAATATTTTTCTCCATCCCATGAGACACATGTGGGCATAATATGGACACATTATCGCAAAGTATGTCGCGATTCTAATCATAACATTGATCATTTGACCTAAAAACGAGGAAACCTCGATTGAGATAGGTCACTTTGTGAAGGTTTTTTTGATATTTTTCTTACAACTATGTCACATAATATGACATCACGTGAAGGTTTTGCATTGTTTCGATCTTTTTTGAATTTTTATGTCTGTTTTAAACTATCATCAAACTTTTTAAAAGGCGGGCATAAAGATTCTTAGCTCGGGGCTAATGCTTGCTAAACTTGCATTGGATCTCTGATAAAATAGCATATTGTGAACCTAAAAATGATTTTTCTAAAAAATCACGAGCATTAGATCATCTACTTGATCTAATACCTGTAGTATAAATCTGACTCACTTCTTACCAATTCGGCAGAAATTTGTTTTCTTACGAGGGATGGACTCTGTTGGGACATTGTCCATGCAAGGTGGTCTACTATTTTTTAAAAATGGAATGGTACCATTTTTAAACTTTTATTTGGTCGTTGCTTCACAAAACACCCTGTTTTGAGCACTCGGAAAATAAAAAATATGTTATACGAAAGGATTTGTATTGTTTTTATATTTTTTGAACAAAAATATGTAATATTTGAGTTTATATAGATAGATTTTATTTTTATGCAAATCTTTGTATATTATATGTATTTTTGTAAATTAAATAGATTTAATTATGATTTTTCTAAAATTAATATGGAAAAAAGGAAAAATAGCTACGCTTTGCCGTCGGCAGGTGTGAATCTTACGCCGACGGCAAGCCATCGGCGTAGACTTGACGCCATCGCATTTCTATCACGCCTAATCATCTACACCGACGGCCCTGTCTACGCCGACGTCTGCCGTCGTCCTATCCATACTATACCGACGGCAAAACTGGACCGACGGTCGCGCAGCCCGGCTGCTGAGTCCGTCCACCTGCATCGATAGGCTTGACATTTCGTCTTCGCATAGAATGCAACCGTCGGTATTACACTATAGATTATGCGTGGTAAAAAGACTATGCGCTGAGCACCGGCTCACACGCTTAGCTAAGGTAATTAGTAAACAAATAAAACCAGCGAACCGGTGGGTTACTCGGTATACCGGCCCAGCGCTCACAGGTTCTCGTCGGTCCTTTCTGATGCTCAGGACAGGCCGCGCTAGTAAAAGCGGTGATGGGCCGCCGCCGGTCAGTTCCGTTGCCTCTGACATGGGAAAGGTGTCTGGCCTGCTCCAGTGGCCTCCTCACCTCCACCTCCCGGCCCTGCCGCTTCCGGTGCCGTACATGGCTCGCTTAAGGGTCGCGGCTTCCGCTGAAGTCGGCGCCGCCGGCCGAGCCTCCCCGTCAACGACTTCCCGCCGTTCCTGCCCAGGGAGGTCGAGCGCATCCGCGACCGCATGAACATCCGCATAGCCAGGAGAATCGAGCATGTGCCCGTCCAGGCGAGCTAGCTTCTCTCGAAATTGCTTGATTTTTTCCCTTCAAACATTTTCTCACTCGCGATGAAGTTCCTCCGAACCAATCCGTCTCCTCAGACTGGCTTCTCCAAGAGCCCGATTCAGAGCAGCTGCGTGAGGCCACTCAAGCAGCAGCAGAGTAGTGACCCGGTGGTGCTGCTCCACCGTTTCGACACGTGCATGTACTGCAGCCACCGTCCACCGCCAGTTTGGCGGTGAGCCTATCTTGTCGCTCGACTTGCAATGTCTTATTCCTGTGCCAATAATTGTGCAAGGAGTACTGCTACAAGCAGCTCATGCTGTAATTCTTCCATGCATTTAGCAGTGTGTACCCTTTAAGATTATTGGATGCAGCTCTTGTTTAGAGTGGAGGTACACCTACCCTTTGCTGGAGGAGGCTGGATTCTTGCCCATGCTTAGCCTGTCAATCCTCAATCCTTCCCGAAAAACCGGTAGCCGTCGTCACCCCATACTCAATCCCCATCACGCGGGACAGAGCTCCACATCTCCTCAGGCGATGCCATCTCCCCTCCTGTATGATGAGGCCATCTCCTCCATTTTTTTTATCAAGGCCTATATTCTATTGAGTTTTAAATTGGATCGGTGTCTGTATATGCCTAGCATATTTTCTGTTGATGGTCGATATACGATTGAATCATCGTTCACTCAAAAAGTAGTCTATCTATTGTCTTTTTTGTATAGGTAGCAGTAGGGTAAGGTTCTTAATTGTTTGTGATTTATAGCTGTATTGATGAAAGCCAATTCTCATTTTTGACCAGCATTCAGTATATAAATTTTTATCATGGATAGGATTACATGATGTTGAATCCATATTTTGGCTTGACTATCATAGTATTGTGCCCACCACCTGCTTGTTGAAATGCTATGCGGTTCTGGCATATCCCGCATCCGCCGTTCTGACCATGGATTCTCATCGTGTGAGATCTCTACACTCATCTTTTCCCCTTACCAATCTATTAGCACTACCATGTACAAGACAAGTGGCGTATGGATGCCATGCCAAGCTATTAACATGTAGAAGAAATGGCCAATGACCAGACAGTGGAAAACAAATATTGAAGAGTTTGAGCATTTTATTTCCTCATGGTCTGTGTGCCAAGTATATCGATGCACACTCGATGCCTCTTTCGATTTGAATTTAGTGGTCAATAGGTTTCATGGTGAATGGATGGCCAACTTTTAGTTGTCAAGTTATACTTTGTTTAGTACAGTGTGCAAGCAATGTATTCTGGCTGAAAGCTTTCAGCAATATCTCATATTTATAAGACAACACTACACTTCATGGTTTATAACTTTCTGTATCTATTATTGCTACCAAAATGTGAAAGAACATGATCACATCGTAAATAGTCGTTACCGTGATGAACCATGTATGCTTAGATCCTCTTGAGAGCAATTTATGTGGTTCTTCAAACAAATACTTGTTAGAAGAGTCGTTACCTAAGAATTCAGTATAGTTTTGGGGTTTCCTTATTACTGTTATTTCTCATGGACTGTTGAAGAGGCATAGTGCAGCCTTTCCTTTACATATTGTGCCATTTACTCTTTTTCTTGACGTGTCGGTTCTATTTGAGGGCATATTTGGTTCTGTCCTACAATAAAAATGTATAAGGATTGTATATGTTTCAGAGTTTTCACAGATAGACTGATTTGAAACTTTGCCAGATTGTCTTACTTTCTTTACCATAATACACAATCCATTTGTTCTGAAACATATATTGCTCTTATCATTCCTTTATTATAGGTAGCTACATGTGATAACATGTGAAACTATCTAATTGTTTGGTGGTATTGTTAGTTTTCCTTGATTTCGCGGTCCTCTTGATTCATTTAAGGCTCTTTTGTTTATATAAACTTCAGAGTGCCAATTTAATCTCAATTGTTTGCTTATTTTGGTGCAACTTGTGAAGTTTTATCCAATATCATTCTTTTAGTCAGGCCATTTTGCAAATGGCTCCTTTCTTAATTCTAATCCAGCTGAATGACTCGCTTCCTTAGGTTATCCCCGTGAGACAGAATGAATCGGTTCCTCAGGTTATCCCCGTGAGACACCGTCTCAGCAATTGCATATTCTTTCAAAATAATGTGGATCTCCTGATAGGGATGGTTTTCTACTGCCTTCAATTATTTTGTAATATTATTGCGGAAAGTAAGGGCTGAAAATAATATGTTGTCTATATTATTATTTTAGAAGATCGGGGGTGCATGCCTTTTATATCATATATTGTGGCATAGCCTTGCTCAATTCTCATCCTAGCAAATTTATGGTTGCTTGTAGTGCTCCAGCTGATACATTAAAGCATTGATTGTTGGGATGCTTAAAATGAGTGGAGCACAATAAGGAAAGAATATCCTATCATTCTTTGTAATACTGCTCTCCTTTCTGGTTCATGTCCCTTCATGCTTCCTATATTAGAGTGGTCAAACCTTTTACACTGTTATAGTTGTTACCTCCTCAGCGGAATTTAGGTCCATAGGTATTATGTTTGCCTCTCATCTGGTAGCTTCGTTGCTTTCCGTTTTAGCATGTTAGGTTCACGATAAATGGAGGTAGGGAGTGGGAGTTACGACCATAGAGATTTGCAGCCCTCTGATTGTTCGGGTGGAATAGGAGTTTTGCCCTCCCCCGCCGTGGATGGGCGTGTGTCCACTGAAGCCACCCATGTATCGTCTAGTCTAGGGTTCTGCTCGTGGTGGCTGGGGCGTAGGAGGAGGCGGAGACAGTGGTGGGTGCTCGGTAGGCGGCACCCTGGTCAGAGAGAGAGAGAGAGATAGATGAGGTCGCCGGCCGACGCCGGCGGTAGGTGAGAGATGTGAAGCAGCGGTGATGGGTGGGGATCATGCACCGCCGCTTGATCGAGAGAAAAGTACACAGAACCAGATGGGGACTGGGAATTGCCGTTGTAGTCCTATTCCCCCTCCCTCTGATTGTCTTGGTTTGGTATGTTGTTTGTTCCGTTCTTTTATTTTATCTGTTTATTGTTACTCCCTCCGACCCATATTAATTGACTCACATTTGTGTAGATTTGGATGAATCTAGACACTATTTAGTATATAGGTTCATCCAAATTTTGACAAATTCAAGTCAATTAATATGGGCCGGAGGGAGTACTTTTTTGTTGCTTGGATGCGCTTTGTTTTTTTGTTTGCAGGTTGCTTGTTGTGGATGCTGTTGATTTTTCGACATTGGTTTTGGATGTCTATTACTGCTAGGTGCTTGCTTTTCTAGATGCTAGTGGGTTTTACGGTCAGATTTGGGGCTTGCTTGGTGGTATGCCGGTGTTCCTTATAAATCAGTATTGTTCCTTGGAATACCATTAGTTTTCAATGCCAGGTGTAAATGTTTCTTACGTTAACAAAAGGTAGCAAGAAAAAGTTCTATCTTGCCAATTCACTAGGGTTCTCTACTCTTTCCGCAATGCAAATATTCTTCATGGTCGCGTGCACACACACCACCTCATCAACAGTGTGGTATTGTGGTGGAGGCAATGGCCAAAACCCATCATCCCTGCCAACCGGTTGGACCTAACCCTAAACCATTATAGGATTGTGCTCGTGTTGTAGTTCACACACATCTACAACTCATTGCCTAATATACAGTACAATACAATTAATACTAGGTGAAACTGAAACCAACAGTTTTCTGTCTCTGATCTGAAAGAAATATTCTTTGTTTAGACAAGTATGTAAGAGTACCGGCTTTTGCACATGTTTCATCATTACTATATTTTCATTGGCTATCAAATCTATCTAAAATTTGGCATGATAGATGGGGTATATGCAGCAGTCTATGTTCCTCATTTCACTATCTACTGATGTGTTCTAAAAATCGACCTTTGATCGCTAATTCTTACTTTGTGTTCTCGGTGCTGCCTCCAGGAGTTATACTTCCCATGGAGTATGTGACTTGGATCTGATGGCTAGCCAATTCAGGCTCATGCAGGTGTGCTATATGATGAGAAACCCGAGACCTATTTCTCAAGACCTATAAAACTCACACCAAGGGAGCTGGTTGAGTAAGTTGAATTATTATAATGCTTTTGAATCTGGTATATCACTTGTTTGGTGAATAGCTTAAGTGATGTGGCATTTGGTGCGATAATAATAAAACATACGTTTTTCATTGTTAAAACGTACTAGCTAAATTTAGAGTCAGATATAGCATGAAAACATGTTTGCTTGATCCTTATTTTTGAGTCGGATTATATGCATATGAATGAAATTGATGCCCCAGTTAGGGCTAGCCTCGCATATGAGCATGGCCAGTACATGGGAGGCTCAAACGGAGTAGCCAAATTGTACACACAAATGATCATCACTGACGATTCTTTTCCATGACATTATTATCCCATGTCTAGCAGTAAGCATAAGGAGTCATGCAAATTGATATACATATTACTTCTCGCATACAACAAACCTGTGTACCTATGAGCTGTAAGCTTATTTTATCTCAATATGCCTCCAATTGTTTCATTATGTGTGGAGCAGTATGTGTTGCCTAGCGTTTAGATTATATTGGCGAGATACCGTTGCTAAGAGATATGCAAGAATTAATATTTTGTTGGAAATCCATTAAGGAAGTTGCCTGCTTGTATAGGGACAGGTTATTAGGAATATAGGTTTATGTATATGAATTAGAGTGATGAGATATATAATAGTTTACACAAATTTATCATGTCATCGTTGTTTATTTCTGTTGGTCTGGTGCTATTCTCTCGGGTAAAAGAGTAATTTATGTTCGTACAAACTCAGTATTGTGTAATATTTATGACAATTCTCTATATTAGTCGCTGCATCTATTTTGATAATTTATTTTTTGTTCCGCAACGATGATTGTTGAAAAGGTTGTGCTATTATACCTCATAATTCTTTCTCAGATTTCATTGTGAATAGTCCAGTCCATTTACGCTAATGATCATGAATTGCATTCTATTTATTTTCAGTCTGATATAGTTGTGATAAAGAAAAGCCTAATAGGGAAGTACAAAGAAGAATTCATAATAGCGTCGAGGGAAATCAAACATTTTAAAGATCTGAGAGAGCGGATTAACTACTTGAAAACTTCCCATGGGGTTAACTATCACAAATTTGTTTCAAAATAGTATGCATCTTAGCTTGCATCGTATCCATGATACTAAACTATAAGCAACTTTGCTGCTAAGTAGGCATTTCATTTGAAGCTCGAATATCCAGTAGCTAGATACCTGCATCTCTATGTATAACAGCTAGACGTGGGTTAATAATCCGAACTAAGCCATGATATAGATGAACCAAGAGAAGTTTCTTGGATATCTAGGAAAGATCTTGATCCTAGGTGAGTTTTTTAAATCATTTTTATTGAGCCTAAGAAAAATAAGATACATTTAGAGGTGATGTAAGAGGTAAAACTTATTCTAGATATACCAGTCGATGGTCGTTTTTCATTTTCCTTTAGGTTTAAGATGAATTGAAGGAAAGTATGCTTCCATAGACAGACATTATTAGTAGCAATTTTCCTTTCATATTTTTTTATCAAGAAACAAAGAGTTCCATATGCTTTTTAGGGATAGAAATATAGAACGATCTGTTATGATGTGTTAAGTTGTGCTAGGCCAAAACTATTTTAACACTACAACTGATATTAAAATTTGGCTACGCTCTTTTTTTTACTAGAATAAATTCAGTTCGATCTCCCTAGCTCGATGCATGACAAAATTCAGGAGAAAACCTGAGCATACCTACTCAAGATCTATGACATGGACTGAATTTAAGGGGTATTATCTTTTGCCATCAGAGGCTCATAAATAGTGCAGTTAGCATAGGAGGCAGTTCTCAAAAGACCAGTGTTTCTCTACCTAAACATTATATGGAGTCTGATTAGTCTTTTTTGCATATAGGTCAAGCACGTGCAGCAAACAAGTCAATTGGAAGATAAATATTTTTGTGCTTTGCTGATTGAACTTATCTTAGTTTTCACGCGACGGTGCTAGGATTGACCATTGCACATTGCAGTGGGCTGCAACCAAATCAATTGAAGGTGAATTTCCCTACTTCACATGATAAGAGATAATTGTATATTTTGCTAAGAACATGTACTCACTTTTTGGATATTTGATGTCACTCTTTCTGTTATACTAAAATCTGACGATGATTATGTAGTTGGCTTTCCAACTGTCCCATAGTTCTGAATAGTGGATTATGTTGGCAAGTGAAAAATTAACAATTCTGATGCAACAAATACTAATAAGGAGTATACACGTATGATCTATGTTGATTATGTTTATGCAATATTATACTTCTTAAGGTCACGTTTCACTGCTTATAATCGATAATCATGTGCATATTATTTTTGTATAACCATGTTTGTTTTTATTCTCTCTAGGAATGTTAAGTAATTTATTTGAATATTTATTAGTCAACTAATTTCTGGACAACAACTTTTTCCAGCATCATAACTAAAAATTATGTCAGCAAACTAATTGATATGATGATTACATTATTGTTTATTTACTTTTTGTAATCCAAGTGTCATAATGCGCTGAACTGGTTTTCATAGTCTATAGGTGTTGATGCTTCTGATCCTTTAAATAGCATTCTACGCAAACTTGGCTTCTTTCACTTTATGACTGGTTGTCAGATTTAGAGGCTAATGAAATACTGTTGAGATTTATAGTTCATGCTTACTGAAATAGAAGCTATGCTTACTAAAATAGAGGCAGCATTTTCTTTGAATTCCCTGTTTGTTTGAGATAAACATGAAACTTTGACATGCATGCATAATGTGTTACAATAGTTCATCAATTCGAATGGGTACTTTGTCTTAGCCTTTCCATGAAATGCATTTGATAGTATAGTTGATCCTATAACTGAAGATAGTCTTACTTAATGTTCCACTTATTTCTAACGGTGCGTCATGTAGTTGATTTCTCAGCTGTCCATTTATTAGCATTAATGCTGATAGTTAGAAACTATTGTTCAGTATTCAAGTACTCACATAGCGAGAGTATTTAAAAGTAACGAAGATCCAAGAGGATAGATCTTATTTTTAGCAGTTCATGCCGCAATCTGAATTTGCATGCCGTAGCAACTCAGACCAGTGTATATAGGCAAGCAAGCACTGCGTAGACTTTTTCGTCCCAACTCTATATTTAGAGCTATGTATCATGGAAACATGTTTCCGAATTTTACTCTTTCGTTGTTTTCTAGGTAAGTAGTCGCTTAGTGCATTGCTCGGTGCTTGCTTGACCTATCTTATTATATATAAGTTGGACCATAGCATTGCTATTTCTGTCTGCGGCTTTGGAGGCAAATTTGGTGCATTTCTTCCTTTGATCACGTTTCTTATGGACAATGAGAATTTGAGAAATTAGTAAAACATAAGGGGTTAGCTGAAATAAGTAAAACAATACAACTTTATCAAAATTGTTTCTGATCGATGATCTATTTGATGTTCTCTTCTATGTTGTATTATGCAGAGTAGAGCAATTGACGTAACAAGGCCACAATTGCTGAACCACTCTGGTGTCCATTCTGGCATGCTTTTGATGACCTATTTATGATTTATTTCAGTTTTACTTTAACCTCCTAAGATAATAAATCAAAATAGTTGTCTCTATATTTTATTTTATTTTATTTCTTTGCATTCGGTGTATTTTCTCTTATTGCTTTGCATTCTGACTGCCCAACATGTATCTTATTTGTACAGGTTCCCAATTTATTGTTTGCCACCCTCTTACCACATTTATTGTATTAGGAGCATTATATGGAACATTTCTAGCTTATAAGATAAAATGGTAGTTATCTACATGTAATCTGAGAATTGTTGTTCACTTGAAGCTTCTAAAAGAAACTATTTTATGGATAAATTGGCTGAACACAAAGTTTTATAAAGCTCGAAGGTACAAATCAGCCCATTTATGGTAAGCAGTTAAAAAAATAAGGGACAACCTATGCATCCGAAGACACATTCTAATCAACCAAGCTGACCACACAATGCCAAAACACTCTGTAGGCGGCGCGGCGAAGCACGCATACCTATCTAGTCTTTACTATTAAAAGCAAAGTGGTGGTGTCACACGGTGTCACACTTCATTAATATTACTAGAAAAATGCCACCGCAACAACAAACTAACCATTTCCACCGTTGTCAGATTTATACACCCACATAAAAAGCTAACAAACTCCACACAAAAGCTAACCAGATAACAAACTTTATCTTATCTCACAATATATTCAAAATTTCTTTAGTTTACCTTGCTCCACTCTCACGCGGCCGCACCCATCGCGATTCTCTCGGCATCTTCTCCCGATCTCGATCTATTTTCTGTTCTCCTCTCTCATACCGCAATTTCTTTCAAGTGGCTACTTTTACCTTCCATCCCAGCAGTGCTACCCGGATGATGCCCAGGCGCAGCCTGCAGCGTGCAACGCAAGCAGGAGGAGCTCGATGAGGCTGAGCTGGGCGTCAAACCCGACGACAAGCGAGGGTGTGTTTCTAGGAGCCCACAGTTCGTCCCTCAGCAGGCGATGGTTTCGCAACAGCGCGAACCTGACGACGTCCATGTGCAGACCGTCGTGTGTGTGTGTGTGTGTCAAATCCTACCATGTGACGACGGCCATGTGCAGATCAGGAAGGAGGAGCTCAACGAGTCTGAGCTGGGTGTCAAATCCGGGGACGAGCGGTGTGTGTGTGTTGAGGATCCCGGCCTTGAGCGCGTCCACGTGCACAGTCCGTCCCTCCGTCGGCTATGGTTTTGCAGCCGCACAGAGCTCAGTAAGTGCTCTGCTCATTCTATCCCTCGGGCAAGGTGTGGCACACAAGTTGAATTGGTTGTACACATTGAGCAGGTAGGTAGGTGGAAGCCGGACTTGTCGCCAATGGTAGGTAGGTGAAGCAGCGGGGCAGGGATGAGCGGAGGTGGCGATGCTATTGTACGGGCTATTGACAATATTGAGGTGAACCTTGATGAGCCAGTTTGCGGCATCATGCAACAAAATCTTTTGGTTTGCCTGACACTTCACATAGAGATTAACTATCATGTGTATTGTGTGCATGCCATGTGTTTGAATACATGTATTCGTCAAGTTGGTTCATATTTAGTGCAGGTGATTTCTTATCAATTAATTAACTACATAATGTATTGTCCTTCTACATCATGTAAAGAAGGTACACACACATTGTCTGAGAGTAGGAGTCTATCAACTGTGTCGTTGGTGTTTGCAGTACATGTACTCTACGCTGACCATCTCTTCCATTCAGTTCGCTAACTACCATCGATATCCTTGTGTTTGATTTTTCTTGTAGGCAATATGCAGTGATTTATTTAACATAAGTCAGTATATTTTTAATTCAATCTTACCATTATAAAAGCATTTTTTGCTCCTTGTGCAAGCTTGATCTTAACTGTGGCGAGGAACCTGCTCAACTAAGCTTCTGCGG
Source organism: Avena atlantica (assembly GCA_910589765.1). Classification (NCBI taxonomy): domain Eukaryota; kingdom Viridiplantae; phylum Streptophyta; class Magnoliopsida; order Poales; family Poaceae; genus Avena; species Avena atlantica. Next base: position 539,023,258 of record OU342739.1, on the reverse strand, counting down.
ATTATTTCTTCAGAACTAAGCTTCTGAGGATTATTTCTTCAAATATTTTTTTTGTTAGAAACCTGCCGTGATATTCACTAACTCAACTAGCTTGATTATTCTGATACAGTGTAGTTCTTGACTGGGTTTTGTATTTTACATTTTGACAAGTTTTCTGTAATAGAGGACCTGGGAACTACTTTCCCTGGAATTACAAAGACCTAATTTTAAATTGGCAAAAACTACATCATAGTTCACTTTCAGTGTTGGATTCAATCCAACAGGTAGAACTGTACCTTATTTACACATTTTCTCCATAAATAGCCTAGGAATATATTTTGTATAACATGTCATCTTAGAGATGGAAGTGCATTTATTTCACTACTTCAGTTTGCATGTGATCCAGGGCGTGCCACTCCACCGTTCATGGATATCTGGGTCAGAGGTGTCCATGCTTCTGGATGTAAAGTTTGATCAAGTTTGTAAAAAAAAGTATTAATATTTATAATATGAAATATATATCATTTGATACATCATGAAACATTTATTCACATGGTATTTATATAATATAATAGTTCTTGATAGTTTTTTTGAGAAATTTGGTCAAACTCTTCGTAGCTTGACTTTTCAAAGAAAAAGTCTTAAGCCTTGGGACGGAGGGAGTATTAAGGTTAGCTCGATGCTTATGCCACACCTCATTTGGAAAAAGAATGTCCTCTCCTCATGAGCACGATTTTATTTTTATTTTCATTTGTCCGGTTCTTAATAATAAACTACCAACCATTATGGACAAACGGAAAACAAACTGTGTCTACTACAATTACGAGAGGCTCCATAAGTGAAGTCCTTATCACACGATACTACATGTTCTCTATGGATCCCCAAATTTGTCTCTCCTTCTGGATGCCATCACCTTGCACTATGTGCAAACATCTTCCTCGAAGGCTCAATGTAGTCATCATCGTGCATGCCAAAGCTGTTGAGATCCTGCTCGCATCGGGGGATGGACGATGTTGAGCTCCTCGGTCCTCCTCAAATCAAGAAAGGCCTCACCATGGTCACTTGTTGACTGTTGCTGTCATGCATGGCCATGGCACATTCATGCCGCTGCATGACGCCATGCAGCCTTCACACACGCCTCTGCTATGGAGGGATTGAGTTGTTTGTGAATGTTGCCAATGTGGGCCGTTTTGATCCATATTAATTAGGAGATTATTTTGAATTTTTGTTACAAACCTTGGGCTTATTTTGGAGAGATATAAAGTGAATTAAGTTACTAAACCGAAACCAAGAAACATAATAAAGGCAAGCGAAGAACGGAAAGGATATATAAATCAAGACAAAACATGATATTTTTAATGTAATAGAACATATTTACATTACATATGACATATATATGTTTAATAAATAAAAGTACTAAAAAACATTATTTCTTATTCCGTAGCAACGCACGGCTGAGACTATTAAAAGCAAAACGGTGGTGTCACACGGTGTCACACTTCACTAATATTACACACAAATGCCACCCCAAAACAACCAACATCTAGAAAAAAACAAACTCCCGTACATCAAGGAAACAAACTCCCGCACGTACACCTCCAGCCCGAACTCTCAGACGTACACATACCAGGCAACAAAAAAGGCTAACAAATCTTATCTTTACTACTATTAATAAATATGCCACGATAACAACAAAACGCCTACTTTTACTCTGATATGTACTCTACCTAAATGGCTAACAAACTTATCTTATTAAAGTCAAAGTTGCAGTGTCGTACTTGTCCCGACCCAAACTCACCTCGCATGAAAACTCCTCAACAAAACTCCTCATTTTGCTCAACGATTTGCACAACTATGGCCTTGGTCATCCGTCTCCTCTCAGTCCCACCCGTACATCTGTATGCACCGCGCAGCTGCATTCCGCTCGTACGAAAACTACGACCGCTACACACGGATCTGGCTTTGCAAGGACGACGCCGTCTTTGCTCGTGCCTTCCTGGATCTCTAGGCCGAGGGCCTCTTGTCCAACGCCTCTCATGCGTTCTGCTTCTGCGCCCACATGGCCACGAGGTCAACATGCTCGACCTCGTTAACGTTTCAGACGCCATAGGCATCGATCTCGCACCGGTGCGGCCGTTGGATCGTCGTGAGAGGCGACTTCCATGTGCAGCCATCCGCCAATGACATTTTTGAGTTCTACGACGTGTTCGACCATGCTCCACGCACCCGCTTTTCTGCAGATATCGAGTGCATGCTCAAGGCGGCGCGGTGCTGCACTTCGGCACTTCGCGGTCCACCGCCATGGGAAAAAGTACTTCGCCAACGTCCTGCTCGACGAGGACGGCTTGCTCAGTATCTTCTGATGCTCGGAAGTGGTCAGGGTCTTCAAGGTCGACGCCTTCAGTTTTGGCACCACCATCACGTACGGTCATCCTCCACAAGAAAGCTCACCTAGCCAGACCAACATGCGCTAATATGCAATCCCAATTCTAAAACAGTTACAGAATCAACATGCAAAGAAAAAGTTTTTTGTGTACACCTACTTGCATCGTGTGTAGATTTACAAATATAAGGTAGGTAGCTAATTCGTCGATGAGCATCCATTATTCTTAATCTTGTACTTATCTAGGAATTGTTGTACATTTGAGAAGGGGTGAGAACTACTCGGAGAAACAGAAGTGAAAAAAAAACAGTGAGTATGTTTGCAATATCCCATCTTTTATTCATGAGTTTGTTTTTTATTATTTTTCTAGACTTTCCAAGAAGATTGATTTTGGTCATTTGCCGTGGTGCATGTGTGGCGAGATTGAGAGCAGCTTAATTGTGTAATTTATGTTCTATTTCTCAGACAGCTCCCAACATTTCCTGGATATTATGGCAGGTAGGGCCAATAATTCTGGAAAAAGCTTATGATCTGGCAGAATAATGTATAGGAAGTGATTACTTCAAGGATATTATAACCACTGATTTATCCTCTAGCCTTAAGTACAACGTCTGCACCGAATCACTGAGAATGATTAAAGCCATGGCTGGGGTCTAGGTAGTAGAACCAACAGAGGGCAAAGGAATCGAAGAACCGTCGGTTGTCCGAGGTCTCAGGAGTATCTAAAATCGTGTGTCTTACCTATTAAATGGGTATTTATATAGTATTAATCATCCAATGTCATGTATCTTAAAGGAGTATCTAAAATGCTTTCAATTATTACGATTTGGGATCTGCAGTACTATTTTCAACTATATGGCTGTTGGGATGGAGTCAGCAGAGTTCAGCGAGGCCAACTACATGACCTGTAAGGCTGTAATAGAGAAGGAGGTCTAGGGATTTAGCGGATACAGAAGCTGGCTACCGGTGAAACGACGATGTTGATGAAATGCCGAGTCACCAAAGGCTATGGTGCCAATTTCCGGTTGTTTTCTAGCAATGCCATGCATCCTACATATCTAAAGAGAGTGTAAAGAGGAGGGACATTCTCTAGACAATGTCCTGGACGGTGATGCCAGCATAGTTTGTTCACGGCACTAGGCATAGTCCATGAGGAGCGGTACTCGATCAAGCGGCTGAGTAGCCGACAACAGTGATGGTTGCAAGGTGGCTTGGGTCACGAGGATGCAACGATGATAGACAGTTGGGGCGAGAACTACTTGGGCGTACGAGTAAACAATGGTGGTCACGCCGGCTTCGTAGTCGGACGACGACACCATATGGCAGGTAACTGACGTGGCAGAGGGGTGCGGTGCGTGGGCGAGGAGGACGAATGATTCGTCACCACCACACTCTTCCCGCCAGGTTCCACTCAAGTGAGGACATTGATGATCAGTTGATCACCACCCGTACCGATACCATGTGGGCGAACAGGAGATTATGTCTGGTAGCATGCTGATGAGAAGGCCGACGGACAAGGATGTAGACGACTTTGTGGGGGTAGTCGAGGCCAAGTAAGTGTGGTCAAAGCGGCGAGGGGCGGCAACCAATGATTATGAGGTGATGTGAGGGGACGACAACCAATGATTATGAGGTGATGTGATGAGTCGGCACCTTCAGCCCAAGGATGAATAGATTCACAGTGTACCAAAGGACAAGGCGACTGTAAATCATGGGAGCTTGTATGATTTTTTTAGAGACATGGGACTGGAAGAGTATGACTGAGAAGAAGGCAGACGTGTCGTTGAAACATGGTCAGAGACTGCACACGTTGATGGTGTACATGAAATTGGTGAAAGAACCCTCTTCAATTAAATATCATCATACATATTTTTGTTGTCCGGCCGAGATACCACGGTGGCACTATCTGTCATGCATGAAGATAAACAAAGAAGGAGATAAAGAGAGACAAGGATGAAGAAGATGGGAAAAGATTTTCGCAGCAACGCGCGGACATTAAACTAGTATGGAGTTATTCACGTAGTGACTCCACTAATGTCGGGTCGCGTATAAGAGTTTTTCTACTAGGGTGAGTTTCAAATACATTGTTCCAGAAACATGATACAACTAATTACCCTGCTTAGAGTAACTAAACGACTTACACACGGCAACAACCCTGCTTGGACTGAACAGTATCAGCCTTATTTCCAACATATAGCAGTTCTCCAGTCGGCAACTGAGAAACAACTCGACGACTACGTGACACATGACTAGCGTTTATTGTGCATCATTATTCATTCCATTAGCGGTAGTAGCCACCACCTCGGGAAGACGAGGCACCAGCATAGCCAACTTTGATTCCGCAATTCTGCAAAAATTCAGTTTAGACTCAGGGTTTGCAACAAAAGGCTGTAATGAAAGCAGCAACAGAACTGGTGTTTTTTGTGTAACGGTTCAACGGGCACCCATGTTATAACAGAAGAGGTTCTAGGTAGAGAAACGACACTCGCTGCTATTGAAATATTGACTTTTTTTTTGCTTGACAAGTCTTGGCTATTAGCAAGAGACGAGGAGGCACAGCAGAAGGCATATACGCACTGCAACAAGTAAGGCAGACAAAAGGCGTCCCTGCTTCATCTGTGGGGAATTTTTGCGCAGGAAGCAGGCCAGGCAAGCACCATTGTTCGCCAATGATAAGAAAAACGGAAGAATAGCATCTATGTGCTCATATTTCACTAAGCATCATTTAATAAATGTGCCCATTTCCAAAAAAAAAAATATTTCACTAAGCATGCCAAATCTATGACTGACATTCGAAATGTTACCTCGGGTACAAGGAAGACACCATCCCGAATTTTCTTGCATATGGCTCCAGCAGTCTTGATGAAAGCCTGTATTTCACACGGGGGCATGAGAAAATCTTCTGGAGAGGGGCCTTAATTGAACAAAAATACACCAATAATCACTCAGCACCTCCTCAACATTTTGCGCGGTTTTTGCAGATGCCTCCACAAAGATCAGACCATGTCCTTTGCGAACTTCTCGCCTTCCGCATAGCTTACGACGCGTTTATGAGGTAGATCACATTTGTTCCCAACAAGCATTATTGTCATGTCCTCGTTTGCAAATCGCCTTACATCTTCCAGCCAGGCCGCGAGATGATCAAAGGTTTCCCTCCTAACGATCGTTATAAACACAAACACAATGGTGAAGTTCAGGAAGACAAGCACTTCAAGTTTTCAATGCTTCATCGAACAAGGCAGCTTTGAGTATATTGAACAGGTGTTACCTGGTGATGTCATAAACGAGAAGAGCACCAGCAGCTACATCGTAGTATGCTCTAGTTATCGATATGAATCTTTCTTCGCCTGGCTGAAATGTTAACAAACCACACGAGATGATTACTTGCCTCGGCAACTGAATGTTATGCTTAACGTCTTTGGCAGGACAAACCTTGTAGTATATGTATACACTTTTGCTTCGGTATCCCCCCCCCCCCTGAGGGCAATCGAAGAGAAAAACCGGGTCTGGGCGGGGTTCAGGGTGGTTGCTGGATCGTCACGGACCGGTCAAAGTCGTATTAGCCGTCCGTATACGTGACCGTATACCCACTTGACGTCTACGCACGAGTGTGTCGATGTACGCACGAGTGTATCCATGTGCGGTCGTCATCCTCCCCCTTCGTATATAAGGAACAGCCGAAC